>JAQMRL010000001.1:43670218-44971052 GCA_035578175.1 Catonia carolina
ACAGTTATGTAAAAACGAGCCAAATCAAGTTGCTAAAGCATTGTGGTCAATAGAGCAGAATTGCATTTAATAAGGGCACTTCCCAAAATACCAAATAATAGTTTTACGAAGCTATAGGAGACTTAGAAAGCAACGTCCATAATTTAGTGAACTAAAGTTAAAGAACTGACAAACAAATTTGTGAACACAGGTAGATATTTCTTTAATTTTAAAGAAAACACCATCTGAGTAATTATGAAGTACATTTATCATTTCATTTTGAGTTAGATCTTTTAAGTAAAGGTTAATCTGTGAGAAAAAAAGTTTATTTGTGTGAGCAAAAGTGTGTTATGCGTAATAAATTGAACTATTTAAGATGACTTATAAATTTGAAACACTATGATTTCCTTAAAATTAAATTGAGTTACAAGTATACTAAAGCGAAACGATAACGTATTCTGAAATCATATATTTGTTTCTTTTATACATAAAATAAAAAGCTTAAATTTAAACAAATAAAAATTTTACTAAGTTTTAACAGAATAAAACTACACCGTTCATAATTTAGTGGACTGAAGTTGGATTGATCAACAAATTGATCAGCAAAGGTATTTCATTAATTTTAACAAAGTATACAAAACAATTATTTTTGATAAATTGCAAAAGGATTTATAACTTGAATATTATTAGATTAAATACTACTCCAAAGTACATTTAACCTGCAGAAAATCAATGTTTCAAACAATTTGTGCAGAGATGTAATAAATATAAAGTTTAACGCACAAAAAGGTCAGTAATAGAACCTATTAATAAGGCCTAAAATAACAGTTGTAGTTAATAATGGACATTAGAAACAATAATTTATCGTACGAACTCGATTTAGAAATGAAACCATAATAACAGTATTTGTAACGAAATAAATGTGTTCTCATACTGAACTCCAATATTTATGACTAAAACTGATTAAATAACCAACATTAAGATCCGTTAGACGAAAATTTAGTTCATTGTTAACTATTTATTCAAAAAAGATAAAATAATTTTATAATTTAAAATTTAATGCTCTCGACGTATGGAATCCCATAATCTCACAGACAGAAAACCTTCAAATTATTTGCAACAGTAACAAAATAAAATTTACTAAAAAATAGAGTTTGTAATAATTTTAATAATTTTTTTGTTGTTTTATTTTAAGAAACTTTAATATCTTCATTGCTAGTGACTACGTTGTAGTGAGGAACGGTGGGTTTTGACCTTTTAATAATTTTCCAGACCCTAGCCGAGAATCGAACCGGTAACCTTCACTTTGCTGCGTAGCATACTAACCACTGGGCTACGGAGGCACCCTTAATTAATTAATTCAATTTGTATAGCAGTAATACGGGTATTGCATAACTCATCTGAGTTCATTAGTGTTCAAAGGTGGTATGGCAGGTTACCTGACTGTTCCCACTCTTTTCAAAAATTATCTTAATAATCACTTAGGAATTAGAGGAAGAAATGTGCTAGGACGTGAGCGAATGTAAAACACTGTTTTCATTAAACTTTGCTTATTATCAGCTGCTATTTTCAGAGGATGATTAAGATGTGCTTTACATGCTTCGGAAGTTGCATGAGAAATATTCGAAGTGGGGGGCTTCAAATAAATTTTTATCAAATGAATATACGTATGGCCGTAGGGAGACGATTAGACAATTAATCTGTTATAAAACCATGCCGTGAGTTTGCTTACGTACTGTCTGTCTTTAACTTGATGGCCTCCGTGAGAGGGGAGCAATATGCGGATTGTGAAACCGTTTCAGCATATATCTAATTTTTTTCAGCAGGTAAAACTTGTCGGATATGATGTATTTTTATAAAACAAAGTCTTCCGCATGTTTTTGTTCTATAAAATTATTTCGAAAAAAACACGCGCTGAATGAGATAATGATTGTATAATATAGTAAAAATTTTGTTTTTGAAGAAAAAACCGTATTTTTCAAATATTTCGTCATTATTCAACAACTATTCCACAGATTAACATAATAAGTGGCAGGTCTGTTTTGTAATAATTATGGAAAACAATGATGCAATAAAATTAACTGAAAATTATTAATTTTTAAGTTACGAGGATAATTTTTTCTAGTAGATACGCAGCTGTTTGCAAACAGTGGGATTGTGGAGAAAATTGTAGTTAGGATTGTAAAAGAGCTGTGTTATAATTATTGCATGCCATATTTTGGAAACTCTCCCCTTGTAACTTTTCCTCTGTACTGGGAAAGAAATAATTAAGGCCACCTCTGAAGCAAAGTGGTAAGTGCGTTAGCCTACAACGCGGAGGTCCCGGGTTTGATTCCTGGCTAGAGTCTAGAAATTTTCACTAGTCAAAACCCGCCGTAGTCACTAATAACCAAACCGCTGGTGCGACTTTAAATAAAGTAAAAACAAAAAAAATAGAATTATTTGTTTTGTGTTGCCCTAGTAATATGATGTAGACCTTTCATGAATGTATTAGTTTCTATAGTAAACGAATTATTAAAATATTCTTCTACAAATACTTTTTGAACATTTTATCATTTATACTTTGAACTGGTATTGCAAAGAACTAAACTAATGTTGAATTGTCAGCTTGACGGTATCGTACGAGATAATCTCAAAAACTAACCAAACAATTTCAAAAATAATTTTACGGTTGGAAAACGTTAAAGTTTCTTAGTAATATAATATGGCATTATGTAATCTTCAAATTAAAAAAAAAAATAGTTTTACGGTTTCCAAAATGAAGTCATCATTATTTCATTCTATTTTTCATTTGGGAAGGTTAGTTATTCCACCAATTATATTCTATTCTACAAAGAATTCATGGTAGAACAATGATGTACACCAATGACTTAGGCAGGGTACACACCGGAGATGCACGGCATGCAGTGCGGAGCACGCGGCATCGTAACCCACGCAGCTTGAAAACCAACTAATGCTGTTAAATGAGATATTACGCACTGAAGATGCGGCGGCGAGGCGCATAGCAGCTGCATTTCGACTACCAACCAGTCGGTGTTTGGAATGCTTGCAGCTCGCCGCTGGGCCTGGCACATGTGTGGACTGAAATTTTGGGGCACTGTGGGTATCATTGTCTGCTATTGTTATAATTTCTACTGTGATTAGACTTACCTACTCAGTAATTTACAAATTATTATTGTTGTACACGCGCTGTGAATTTGCACAAAATACCTTTGGCGGACAATGATTCTGAAAATACAACTTTTGTGCAAGCAATGGAACAGTTTCCAAACCTGTACGACCACCAATTGAAAGAGTACAGCAACCAAAAAGAAAGGAACAGGCATGGAAGGCACTCGCTGTCAAATTCAACGCAACAGGTTCGTTCACTGGACGACATTTTAGAGCCTACTGAAATATTATTCATGGTATACAATGTAGGCACTGCTGTGTTAAGAAGTCTGGTATGGTACTACACCATCCAATAACAAGATTATATTCAGTCTTTCCTGTAAAAATTATTTACGGGACTTTATCTAAAAAATATCTGATTTCTGCGCAGAAAGTTAACGTTGCAAATCAACGTTTCAAAGGTACCAAATACACACACGTACGTTTCAAAGGTATTGATAAGATATCGTATCAAATTTTGTAAGAAACTGATTTTACCTAGTTTTTTTATCAGTTTAACACAATAGTAAGTTATTTTCAGATCTTATTTCTCCCCTTTAACTTGTGACTCTTGCTGATGTCAACATGATTCCTGGTTCAGTAGTAATTGATTTCATTTTGCTCTCAACGTGTAAAGTTTTGTGAGAAGTTAAAAAATTTCAGTTCAGTTAAGTTTTGCTGAGAAGCTCAGGAAGCAGAAATTTCCAGCTATTAACAAATCAGATTGTGTTACTATGTATGCGTCTGTTGTTTTTTACACTTGTTCAGTAAAACAAACTTAATTATCTTAAGGTAACTTAATCAAGCCCAGTATATTCAATATCATTAAAGTATTTATGACGGTTTGCTAAATATACAGTTTTTTCACGAAATAAACATCCTTCTGGGTGGGCGTTAAATTAGCTGCTTGTGTTAACGTAGATCAAGCTTTCAGTTCATAGCAGTCTATTAGCAATACACTCTTTAAATAAAATGAACGATTCATTTCGTTCTGTTTACACAATTTTCGTACAAACAATATTGAACAAAAATGTTTTTAATATAATCAAAATTCTTAAACGGTTATTAGTAGGAAATAAATTTAACGGTCTTCGTAAATTAATTACATTTTATTTTTTTTTCTAATATTATCTACAAATTATAAACATTTAAAAATATTCTCTATAAATTAAAAATGTAAATTTTTAATCAAAATAAATTTGAACATTCATCACTGATTAAATTTGACCTTTACATATTTTTAAGCCATTCAATATTAGCAATATAAAACTTTTCCAATATTATTTACTTATGCTGATGCAGATTTTCCGATTTCTGAAACATTAAACTCATTTAAAAATATAATATATATAAATATATATACTATATATCACCAGAATGAGACTGTTATTCTTACTTTACTTAATTAATTTAATTTTTTGCTGCGGTGGCGCAAGTAATACAATATCAGTAGCAGAATTATCATTACTTATGATTTTTTTTCAAAACGTAAGGAAAATTTAAATTACTTTCAAAATACCATTGAACACATTCGATTTTATGTTTTCATGGTTACTTTATAAACTTATTTTGAAATAGGCTTACATTCACTAAAGCTAATATAAAAAATAAAAATTCTTATACTAGTAACCCACAATAAAACAGGAGAAAAAATAAATTCTAAGAAGAAATCGTGAGGTAAGTGTAGAGGTAATACACCATGTTGCATTTACATGATAGTTTTTGTTTCTAACTTTTTGGCCGGCCCGTTGGCGTAGTGGTTAGCGCAACTGGCTTCTACACCAGGGTCCCGTGTTCGATTCTTGGTCAGGTCTGGTATTTTCTCATCACTCATTTTCATTATCATCATTATCCACCGTCTGCATTAACAGAAATTGCAGAACAGTCAGACGTAAAACAAAAAAAAACTTACTATTTTATAGTAGACCAATTTCTATAGACTGTTTGCTATAATACATAAATATCCCCAAACTACACGACTAGTATTTGAATATTTTTCCCCTTCACGGGTAACCACGTACACGAGTACATTTTTATGACTCCCACGGTCACATTCTGAAAAGACCACTGCATGGTATGCTTCAAATTAATAATGAATCTGTAAGAAATTTTTGTTTTAGGATAAAAATTTGTAAACAACATTCTACTTTATATGTACGAAGTAATGTAATAAATAAATATAATAACATATCAACTCACGGCTGCGCGCGTGCGATTATGTATTACTTTTCATTTGTTATTGAGAGGTAGGAAATCAACCATTAAAACTGATGTTTTTGATTAACACGGCAGGGTAGAGACACAAGATGTGGCAATTAAATAACGAGACTGACGTTGTAAAAAAATTTATTTTTATTTTATATATAATCACCTATTGTCACCTTTAATATACACTCCTTCTCTATCCCTACAACGCTCCATGCGAATTTTCCATTGTTGGAAACAGTGCTGGAAGTTATCTTCTGTAGCTCCTTCAGGACACGTGCCGCTTTCTCTTTTACAGCTTCCACAAACTCAAATCTTGTCCCTTTCAATGCAGATTTCACCTTATGGAACTGGTAGAAGTCACATGGTGCAAGATCTAGTGAATAAGTTGGATGTTCTAGCACTGAGATCTTGTACTTGGCTAGGAATCTCTTGACAGATAACGCGGAATGAGCTGGTGCATTGTCTTAGTGGAGAACCCATGATTTGTCTTTCCAAATTTCGGGACGTTTTTTTCCTTACTCTTTGACGTAGTTTAGAAAGTACCTCAAGGTAGTATTATTTAATTGTTTGACCTTTAGGAACCCAGTAAAGGTACACAATCCCATGGATATCAAAACAAACAATCATCATTGCTTTAAATTTTAACTTGCTCATTCGATCTTTTTCGGCTCTCGGTAAAGTTCGGCTCTTCCAGTGCATGGATTGGCGCTTCGTTTCCGAACCATAAGTAAAACACCACGTTTCATCACATGTTATTATCGTTTCCAAAAAATTTGGGTCATTTTCAATCGCGTACAAAGTGTCAGTACAAACATTTTTGCGAGCTTCATTTCAAACATTTTTGAGCGGCACGTGTCCTGAAGGAGTTGACAGAAGATGACTTTCAGCACTGTTTCCAACAATGGAAAATTCGCATGGAGTGTTGTAGGGGTAGAGAAGGAGTGTGTATTGAAGGTGACAATAAGTGATTATGTATAAAATAAAAATGAAATTTTTTACAACGTCATTTTCGTTATTCAATAGCCACACCTCGTAGAAAAAGTGGAATCAACAACTAAAGTTTTTATTCTTATGGTTTGGAATTTGATTGTTACTGAATAAAATGAAGTGGACTGAGATAATTATATGGATATCTTGGTTTTTCTAATCTTAGTACAACTTGGTATGATAGTAAATAGTTTTTATGAGCAAAGCCACAAATATTTGTGAGATACCAAATCAGTGAATCGGATACCAAATGAGTGAAGAAAAATTAATATTTTTAACAGTGTACTTAGTTCTATCGGAACTAGTGAAGAGGTGAGTCGTATGAGACTGACACTTCTCTTGAGCAGTTCCTACTAAGGTTTTAGATCTGCTCTTATTCTTGATCGTGAATTATAGTATTATAATTAATGTGATCAAAAATACTGCTTCAATTCTTTAAAAATTGATGATTTACGGTACTGTGTACTGTAGTAAACAGAAACGTTATTTTTTAAATATATGAATTAATAGTAGTATCATATCTCGTATCATGATTCTTAAGTCTATAAATATTTAGCGGTAAAATACCAACATCATAATAGCAATGTCTTGTTAAATTAATGGCTGTGTTTTTTTTAAATGCACGTACAAGCAGCGCTGTGGGGTAGTTGACCTTACTCGTGGGAAATGTGTAATAAAGGTCGGAGTATAACCATTGAGTATTTATCTAATTTCATTGGTTTAAAAGATTTAAGAGAGTATGCGTGATTGGCCAAATTTGAATAAAACTGTTTCAGTGAAGGTTACTGGGAAGCCGCTAGTTTTTGACTAAAAGCGTAGACATAGAATGATCAACCGGAAAACTGGAAGGTTTATGGTCAACCGCAAAGAGTAGAGATATGTAAAGTGTGCTGTAAAGTTATATCGTAAAATATCTAGTAATTTTCTAATAATACAAAATTAATAATATATTTTCGTTAAAAATCATATAACATCATCATAAAGTTTTAATATATAAATCAATTTCATACTATAGATAAATTAACATCATAATACAGCTACAAGACAACATCGATACGTCTGAAGTACCAACTTCACAAATACGTCACCAAAATAGGAAACCATCAGGAATAACACTGTAGACTAATATACAGTAGACTGTTCATAATTATAGACTAATATAATGATATCTAAAAGTCATGACAAGGTGTAAATTTTGGTTGTAAACGGTACCGTAATAATATTAAATTTAGAGTTATTATAATGTAATTTCAGATCATTTATAGATATAGCTTTTAAAGTTTGTTAACTCAATTTTTTAATGTTTATTAGAAGAAATTAAAATCATAAGTATCATATATTTTTCGTTTTTTTTTAAAACATTCTCAACTCGTCATTTTTTTCTAGAACCTACGGCTGATGGATAACGATTTTGAAAGTAAATTATTAATTAAATTTTTTTATTTATTTTATTATTTATATACAGTATTTTAATTTTTTCAGTTAATATAAAAGTGGCATACTTTTTTGGGAATTTCTTTCCATTATTCATTGATAATACAAATGTGGATCCCTGATGTGGTGGAAAAATAATATAATTCACTGTTTGCATACTACAGTACTGTTCATCCTTACTCAGTGTATAGTAATTAGTAATTATAAAATTACTTAATTTATGTTTCTAAAATGTTAAATAAAATATTTAACATTAGGCTCGGTACTTCTTAATTATGTTTTCTCTATCATGCCTTCTCTAAAATTAAAAAAAAATTGAAATAGCTATTTTTTCCATTGACACTTATTATGCTTCTTCTTCTTATAGTGCCGACTCTATCACAGTAACACTCAACAATTGCTCTCTATCATGAACCAACCTCAAAAGAGTGTGGATGCTTAAGTTTGTTCGTCTGTAATGTTCTTCAAACATGAGTATTTCCTTCACCCAGGCCCGCTTTGCCCTCAACGCTACCTCGAGAACCAGACTGAGAAACTCACTACAAGAAACTTCCTACCTGGTTCTACCTGGTTATGTAAAATTATTTTAGTAACTCTCCGCAGTAGAGTTACTGGAGTTACCGAGTACTGCGTACTCTGTACCAGTTCCTTAAACCTTTGTATCTGGTCCAACGTATCAGTCTTCTATGACTTTCCCCATATAATTACTGGTCAGTATTCATCACATAGACTAATAATCAACTAATTTATGAAAATATCTTTTATTAAAAACAAATACCTTAAAAAGAACGTCAAGCCAAATTTCCAAGGACTGTTAATGCCGTAGAACTGCTCTCTTTTTCCATTACGGTACATTTTCTTCGAATTAGCAAAATGACTGATAATGATGCTTTATTGTCAAATATTTATTTTTCACCTAAGTTACTGTGCAGTATTTTTCTAAATTTTCGATAAAATAAGAGTTACTAAAAGTTTAAGTGCAAGAATAAAGAAGTCTATAATCACGTTAACACGATTTTTAAATTCCTGTGGTTTTCTGACTGTACGTTGAAGTTTACTTAAATAAATAATGTTATTCAATTACAAAATTATAAAATCATAAAATGATTGTTATAAATATGTGACATTAAATTAAATAAATTACCATCGTAACTTGTTAATTATTGTTAATAATTTTATTGCCAACTTCAGAAAATTTGCAGACACTTCAGAGACTGTTCAAATTATTACTACATTGTTTTTACATTTTTTATTATTTCTATTATTATTATTCAATTATTACTACATTTTTTTAGTGACATTTTTACTATAATAAGGTTTTATTGAAAAAAATTTGATTTGATAACAGCCAAATCCATAACTTAGCGAATGAACACGTTATAATACTAATTAAAATTTCCCAATTAATTTTATTTTTTTTGGCCAATTACGAGTACTAATGTTCTTTGTTACGTAACGAATAAATCTTACACAACTCTCATGTCGATTCTACCTATTAAAACCTATTGAAACTATTTTAAACAAGCTGGATTCAATCAAAAGCTCAATGATTCACTTGATAAAGAATCCACAATAAATACAAACGAAACGCAGGAATAGGAAATGCAGTTTTGTCCTCAAACCAACCTTTTAAAATTTTAATTAATTACACAAATATGAAAATTATCAGAGTTATATAAAATAATTGACGTAATTGAATATATTTTCATTTGAAACACTTCTATTGAATTTGGCTTTTCTGAAAAGTTATTAAAAGTATTAATAATGTTTTATGTAATTTTATTATCTATCTTATTCTGTAACAGCAGTTTTGAAAATAAAAGAAAATTTAAAAAAATATTTTATTTCAAGTTTTTTTTAGATATAACGATTTTATTTGTTCTGCTATGTGGAAAAATCATTTTTATGCAGCGCTGTTAAATAAAAAAATATTTTTGGAACTCTAATCGACTGCTACTGATATAAAGACAAATCAATACAGCAATAAAAGGGAAAAATGACATTTGGTTGGAGTAAAAAATTCTGAACAAGTGGTAATATTAAAAAAGAACACTTTTCACTACTTTAGTCCGGCTTTATGTACTATTATCTCGATTCTGTGACGAACGTAAACTCAGTGTTCTCTGAACTGTAATGATTTCCAAGAAAAACTGATGACCAAGTTAAACGAGGGATCAAGCAAAGCACAGCAGTAAACCGGACACAATCCTGACCCATGGGTAGCCACGGGTTACCGTAAAATTCTATAGTACAAGTTTTATTTTTATTCTGTTCCAATTCTGAATGTCGGTAATGACTGCTAAACCTAAATACTAGTGTTTTTGCTACATTTCACGACGGGATAATTGTTTTCTATTGGATAATAAAAAAATGTGTAAAAACGTATGGTTTCAAAAATTGTCATTTTATTTTTTCATGTTGTTTTTCTTTTTTGGGTTCTAATTACCCATTTCCCAATATGCAAGTTATTTTTAACTATTGAACTTGACAACTAGTTACACTCTAAAGGAATGTCTTGTAACTCTCCATACCCGAATTACTGTTACACTAAATAATGTAAATTTGTTTAATCTTATCTGAAAATTCCTTTCCTGACAATGAATTCCCAAATCCTATCAATATATGAAGTGAATTAATCAATTTCAGAAAAGAGAGATAATAGCTTAAAATAATGAATCCTATAAATATGACAATCACGACTTTCAAAGCAATGGCGAAAGCAGTCTTAACTCCATGTTTATATTTTTTACAAAGTGAGTATAATGTGTACAAGTCTACACCATTTTATGAGATTAGTTATTGTTAAATTTAATTCTCTTCCTGGACAAATTTTTGAAAATGTTTTTGGAAATTACCTGGTTTGAATTCAATTAAGTTTAGTGAAGTGTAAATATCATATTGTAAAATTTTTCTTTAGTGTTCATTGATTGTTTAATATAAGTGAGATGTATGTACTAGACTACAAAGAAAAATGTCCCGTGTCAATTTGCAGCTAGGGTCTGGATATTATAACACGTTCAAATCCATTGTTTCGCATCCTATGTAAGTCATTAATGACCAAAAAATTGATACTAAAATTTAAAAAACAAGTTCTAATAAAGTTTATATATGAAGTAATAAAATATAGCAGAATAAGTTAAAAGAAACTTGTTTCAGTAGAAGTAGAAAGAGACAAGAGATTTCTCTTACAAATAAGCTTTTGAGAAGACTACTTAATGTCCACAGAAGATCTACAACGAAACCGATACGTTAAAATTACTTTTGAAAGTATTATGGAGTTGAAAAATTAACTGTAATAGGAAGTTATTGTACATTCTCTTCACAAAATTTTACTTAATCAATTTTCTTCTTCCTCTTCGTCACAAATCGATTAGATCCCAAGACCTGCTTCAGCAACCACCTAGCCATCGGTCACCCGAATCGCGCTGTCCGGTCATCCTGTAACTTCTAATTAGTTTAGAAAGCCTGTGTAGATATAATCTTTCAAGACGATCGGTACGTTTCTGGCGGAATAGTGAATACTCCACAATTGTCTCTTTAAGAGAACACATTTCTAACTCTCTCCTTGTATCCTCATTTATAAACCGATCCAGTCTACTGCAGCCCTAACGCATCTCAAGAAGCACATAATGGAATTTTTAATTTGTTAATGCCGACTGAATGGAATTTTTCATATTTCTTCTTCCACACACAGGCTTTACTCTATACGCCAGTGTTAGGACAGCCACTGCCTTAAAGAACTTCATTAACCCTTTATAGGTCTTTGGTAAATATACTTACCACTCCCTAGGTCGATGTTTTTTAAAGAATAACCTATGCAGTTGAACTATTGGCATATTATGGTTTTATAGATGTCCTCTGGTAAGCAGGCTATCCACATTTTGAAATTAGTGAGCAGCGACCATTTGCTTCATGAGTTTCACGAATGTGGTAAGGATTCATACCAGTGTACACAACCGTGTTGTTTTGTTGTTACTTTTTAACCATGCTTAGAAAATTCAAGTATTATTTTAGGGGAAAGCAAGCATTCATGCTAATATAAAGTTCAGATTAAATATCATTATTCTACACTTTTTTCTGTTATATAGAACTACAAGCTGTTTTTATAAGTATTCTTACTACTAAACATTACGCGATTCCCATTTCAATAAACATTCCTTGGTAAGTATACTTACCAGGGCTTGACATAAAAAAATAAATATCTTACTGTTCTACTAGAAATATATTATTCAAGTACTTATAAAACAAAATTTAACATATTACAAAATGTATATTTTTCCCCGTAGTACTGCTCTATAGAGGGTTAATGTGCCAGTTTGGGCCCTTTCCTTAAATTTCGATATAATATTGTACCACAAATCCTATTACATCTTTGAACGTTTTTTGGTACATCATTTTCCTCTTTATATGACACATCACATCCCTAATAGGTGAAATAACTAAACTATTCCAGAATCCCAATCAGTTTTATATGTAGCCTGTATGTAATGTTTTCACATTTCCCTTGTAATGCGTTTACATTGAGGATGGAGGAGGGCTATTATAAGGTAAGCTACTCTAATCACATGAGCATTAATTTAAAAATTAACAATTATTTGCAAAAAATGAAACGGAAACAAAAGTTTTATAAAATTGGAGGCCTTTCTTAAAATGGTGTTCTTTAAGTACTACAAGATCATAATTGTTATTTTTCCACCATTTTTCAACAAACATAGTCACAACCACATGTACCACAGAACTCACAAAAGAGATTAAAATGATATGGAATCGGGATATTGCTACTGGGTGATTTCCGCAATGAAGACGAAAACAGAACTTTAAACAAGTACATAGTAGGTGGTTTTATAGTATACAGTTGTTGCAGTTGATACTAAACAAAGACGAAAAACAAATTTGTCAACTACTCAGTCGAGAAATTTTAATATAGCTACAAAGTAAAATAAGAAGTTATACAGCCAAAGTAAAACATATACCCTTTCTTTATTTTAAAGATTGTTAAGTATTTTTATTTTGTGGTAAATAGCATAATGATTAATAATAATATATTGTTGACAAATCCTGGCACATGGTTTTTTATCCATAGTTGTTGGGTATGTTAATTTCTACCGCCTCGGTTATTGGAATGAGTGTGGTAATAGGAATGGATATATGCGTAAAAATTAGGCTAATATAAAATGTTCAATCAAAATTTGCATTCATTTTTGAGAGTGAAATATTATTATTATAACCTTGTGTATCAAAAGGTATTAGAACCATCTCTGTGGCGTAGTGATTAGCACGCTAATTTACAAAGCGGAAGGTCCCGGGTTTGATTCCCTAACTAAAGTTTGATAATATGGCATAAAAAATCTATAATTCTATAATCTACAGTAGTTGCTAATGACCAAAAATGAATGTTATGTAATTTTATTCAAAATTCGTGCACGCTTATTCATTCGTTGAAACTATAATGGGTGAAACACTTACACAGTGAAACTACGACACGACTACGCAGACTTTATTTTAGTAAAGCCGACACAAACGTAAAAATAATAAAATATAAAATGTAATCTTTCGTCCAAACTTAACGTATTTCTATACAAGAATATTCATTTTATAATTACCCTTTGCAAAAATTTCTCAATAAAGTGACTTCCTCATTAAAAAATTTAAAAAAATCTCTTAGCAAAAGTGTATTGTACTTCATATAAATAACATATCAGTAAGCACCTTCATGACAAAACTATATCAGTTACTTCACTAGAAATATAAAATTAATGAACGTCGTTTCAAGCATTATCGACAACTTTAAACTATCTGTCGATTTTGCCAGCTGTATCTAGTTAAAAATTCTGTTATATCACAAAAAGTATCTTTAGTACAGTACAGTAACGATCTCTAATACTTTTTTTATATGCTATTCATTCAAATTATTTGTGATTCAACTTGTTTGGACGCTATTGTACATCAAAAAGAGCGTCTACAGCTTACCACCATAGCAGTAATCATGAGATTAATGGAAGTAGGAAGAGAGACAAATGAAATATTTCACTCCAGTAATCCTGTAAGATCGTTTACTGGTCTAATGGTTAAATTTGTGGTTTTTTTATATTTATGAATACATTTTAGATTAGCATAATGTATTGGTATTTCTAGATTTATTTTCATGTATAAGTTACTATAATTACTTTTTACATAATATATTACACATATTGAAGAGTAACGTATCGTTTTTTCCTAAAAATTAATAAAGCGTGTTACAATGACATCATAAATGACATGGTAAAATTTGTTAATGTTTGTGAGCTAATAGAATGAAGAATATGTCATTACTGATACAAACATACATTAAATAAATAATTGGGTACAGACATGATTAAATGATTATGTAGATTTTGTAAATGAATGAATGATGAATCTGTTTAAACTATGTAATTCTACTGTAATTTACTAAAATTCAGTGATGGAGAAACAGAAGCTGGACTAATATTTCCAATACGTTGTATTACAATACCGTCGTACCGTCGTATTGGAGTGTAAGTAACGTAAATGAATGAACACAGTTTGATTCATTTGTACGTAAATTTGTAACTCGGTGTGACTACATTTAATAAACAACACACTCGTAATTATAAAAGAGACGATTGTTTAGGAATCTTGATTGGATACGCTTTTAATCACTATTCATCATTCAACTTTTTTTTTTCTTGTTGGTACTGGTGCAGTTTGGTTCTGTGTGTATTTTATGAGTAATACATTAAAATAATATTATTTGTCCAATATAATGTTCTATTCTTTTTCAATATCTTGTTTTATTTTTAAGATTAAAAAAAATATGTCGCCCAGGATGCCGACATATTGGCCTTCTGCCGTCACAAAGCTACCTGATATACTAGATATATTTATAACACGAGGTATAAGTCGATTTCACCATGCGGTTGAAAATTTAGACGATTTTAGATCCGACCATTCTCCGGTTCTGTTAACTATAAGTGCTTACTCCTCGTTATAAACAGCAACTACCATCGCTAACGCCAACCCGTAAGATGGATTGGGTCAAATTTCAAAATCTTGTACATAATAATTTAAATGTTCACGTCCCTTTAAAAACTGCTCACGATTTAGAATGCGCCATAGACGATTTTACCTCTAAAATTCAATCTGCTGCATGGGATTCTGCAATAACTGTTTCAAAAAATGAACGCAATGGACCTCATTATCTCAGATCCATACGGGAATTAATTACTCAAAAACGGGCAGCACGTCGTCGATGGCATCGTACAAGACTTTCGGACGATAAATCTACTGTCAATCGGCTATCCAACAGACTTAAAAAGGAAATCTGGGCAGTTAAACTCGACCGCTTTGAAAGCCACTTGAATTCCCTGGACACAGAAGATGGCTCGTTATGGAGAGCAACAAAGCGACTTCTAAAGCAAGTTCCAGTTTCGACTCCTCTTCGGCGTGAGAACCAAACCTGGGCCAAGTCTGACCAAGAAAAAGCTGATTTATTTGGAGAACATCTCAGCAACGTATTTAAACCTCATGTGCAAACAGGAGACATTGAGTTTGACAGGGATGTACAGGAATTCGTAACGTGCCCAACTACGCTATCGTTGCCGCCTAAACCTGTGAGTTTAAACGAGGTCAAGAATATTATTAAACGTCTTCCATTGCACAAGTCACCAGGTCTGGATTTGATAACTGCAGAGATATTAAAGGAGTTACCAGAAAGAGGGATAATTTTTATACGAAATATATTTAATGCTATTCTCAGAACTGCGCATTTTCCTTTACAATGGAAATTGTCAAGTATTGTTTTATTTCAGAAGCCGGAAAAACCATCTCACTGTGTAAGCTCTTACCGGCCCATTAGCCTTCTTTCAGTCATGTCTAAACTTTTTGAACGAATTTTGTTAGATCGACTTTCGCCGATAATTGAAGCTACAACTCCAAATTATCAGTTTGGATTCAGAAGGCAGCATTCAACAACTCATCAGCTGCACAGAGTGGTTGATTTAATTTCTGTAGGGTTAGAACAAAAATTATACACATCGGCTGTATTTCTGGATATTAGTTCGGCGTTCGATAAGGTTTGGCATCCCGGGCTTTTGTATAAATTAAAATCTATTTTCTGATACATATTATGGAATTCTGAGATCATTTTTAGAGGATAGATATTTTGTTGTGCGCCAAGGTTTGGAATATTCTAATATCTGGCATATCGAAGCAGGAGTTCCTCAAGGGTCCATATTATCTCCTGCTTTGTACTCCATATTTACGTCTGACTTCCCGGAAAATGACTTCACGACAGTAGCAGCGTACGCAGATGATACCGTTCTGTTATGCAGCAGTGAATCTCCAGAAGAAACTTCGATGAACATCCAAAATCACTTGTATGAGGTATCTACATGGCTCAAAAACTGGAGAATGAAAGTTAACCCGCTGAAATCTGTGCAAGTGACTTTTACTTTAAGAAGAAGAACTTGTCCAACTGTTTACCTGGATAACAATGAGATATCGCAAGAAAATAAAGTTCGATATCTGGGCCTCCATTTAGACCGTAGACTGACTTGGGGATATCATATCAAAACAAAACGTTTGCAACTAATAACCGTACAAAATTACTTTCAAAATTCATCAACAGAAAATCAACTCTATCATTAAAATTTAAATTATTAATATACAAAGCCTATTTACGACCGATATGGAATTACGGTATTGAAATTTTTGGAACCGCAAAGAAAACTCACATTCAAAAAATTCAAACTCATCAGTCAAAAATACTTCGGATGATAACGAACGCCCCATATTACGTAACAAATTTAACATTGCATTCCGATTTGAAAATCCCTTTTGTAACAGAAAATGCTAAAATAAAATATTCCAAATTTAACAGGAAATTAACAGATCACATCAATCCCCTAATACAGCAAATGTCAAGACGAAACTTACCACACCGACGCCTACGAAGAAAATGGAGGAGAGATCTATTGATCTAATTGTTCTATATTTTTATTAATTTATTTTTTGAAATCCACTATACTTTTGAATTATCCACTGGGATGTATTCTTTAAAAAAATATTTCTGTTTATTTATCAAGTTATTTGTTTTTTTCAAAATTTAGTTAAGCTTTTGGATGGTTATGCTGTACTGTATAGTTTCCAAATAAAATTAACGTTAAAAAAAAAAAAAAGATTTAGAAATGATTTTTCACAGACTAAGGTTCGCGTCTGGCATATGGGCCTCCTTTACAAACTGGCACAATTCTTTCCTCCCTCAACTGTCCGATTACTCCATTCCTATCTTACTGGAAGACAATTCCAAGTCTCTGTCACTATTCCTCAGTTCCACATGGCCATGTCCCCACTCACCCCTTCGTCCGCGGGTGTACCTCAGGGCTCGGTCCTTGGGCCCATCCTCTATCTTATGTACACCTTCGATTTTCCTGTCCGTGATTCAATCCAATTCGGACTGTTTGCCGATGATGCTATTCTGTACCGTCACGGCAGATGCCTCTGCCTCAATTGCCGCGCGCTTCAAACTCAGCTTCTAGACATCACTAGCTGGTGTCGTGTCTGGAGACTATCACTTAACCCCACAAAATGCGAAGCAATCCACTTTACACTAAAACGCAATGTTCCTCCGCCTCTACGATTGGAAGGGGAACTTCTCCCATGGCAGAACAGCGTGAAATATCTAGGGGTTGACCTAGATAAACGATTGACACTTCGACAGCACATTGACAGCAAGCTTAGCAAGGGTAGGGCCTTGTTCGCTTTACTCATCCCTTTGTTCCTCTCTCCTGCATACTCCTCAAAACTGAAACTTCTGATGTACTCCTCTATTCTACGTCCTTTCCTTTTGTACGGGTCACCGGTATGGTGGCCCTTTCTCTCCAAGTCCAACAAAAGACGTACTTCAGCATACCAGAACAAAGTCCTCCGGTGCATCACACAGTTCCACTATCTTATATCCAATCGCATCATACACGAACACCTTCTCTTCCCTTCTATGGAGGACTTTATTTACAATACCTCGAAACGGCTACACGACGTTGGGAAAACTGACGGACCCCAGATCATTCAGGACTTGTACCGACGCCCACACCCACCTGAAGTCTCTATCCCATTACCATTCCACGACTTTATCTAAATTTTAGTATGACCCACTTAACAAAATTTAGAGTTACCACATTTTTATTCTGCCCTGTATTCCTCTTATTTGCCCATGCCCCTCCTACTTGTATGACTCACTCCCCCCAGTTGGTAGTTGTCCCCATGTTCCTATGCATAATCACTCCACTACGGTGAAAAGAGCCGCCATTTTAAATTAATAAACACTCAGAAGATAAAAAGGCCGGTGATTATGCCAAACTCTCCCTTTCCGTCTCCCCTGAAATCATAAACTAACCCCTACCTTAAATTATACCTTTAGTCCACGTTCAGTAACATGCATGCCTTCCCCTCACCACGATAATAGACCTCCCACAAAACTGAAAAAAGGCCACTGAAAAATAAAATAAAATAAAAGAGCCGCTCTTAAACCCACTAGTCCCTTAATTTAAATTTTCCACAAATAACTTCTAAAAATAAATTACCTCCTTTCAAGTCCCAGTTCCAATGTCCCACGAACCAGAATCCTATTTCCTATTTAAACTATAAAATTCCCCCTAAATTTCTTGAGGTTGCAATTATTCTGTTATATTGTTCCCCGAGCGACCAGGTGTTCCTTAACACGATGTCGCCATCATAGGGCTTCTTAGCCCTCTCAACCAGGATTCAGGATTCAGGATTCACTAAGGTTCTGTGGTTTAAATCTTTGTAAAAATAGTTACTTTAGTACAGTTTTGAATGCTAGACAGTGATTACCGGTGTACTTTGATGGTTAGGGCTCAACGAACTATACTTTCTCAGGAATTGTCGGCCTGAATCTGAACAAAACTACACTTAATTTACATGGCATACACTTTTTTGTCATCAGTCTCTCGACTGGTTTGATGAAGTTCTTCAAGCTGTTCTATCTTGCGCAAGTCGTTTCATATCTACCTACATACCTGTAACTCCCTTTATCATTTGTGATTTCCTTTATAAACTCTAACCTGTGCTTCCCCCCTACAATCACTCTCTCAGATAGGGATGTCTTAAGATATGCCCCACGAGCCTATCCCTTCTTCTGGTAAGATGCTTACATATACTTCTTTTTTCATCCACTCGCCTAAGAACCTCTAAATTACTTATCTTGTCCATCCACCTGATCTTTAACATTTTCCTATAACACCACATTACAAAAGTTTCTATCCTCTTTCTTTCTACAGCCCCTATCACCCATGTCTCACTCCCGTATAATGCTACACTCCAAACATAGTGTTTTAAAAAAATTTTCCTAATCTGTAAATCAATGTTTGTAGTCAGTAAGCTGTTTTTCATTTCAAAGGCTTCCCTAGCTTGAGCAAATCTATTTTTGATATCACTTCCTTGTGCTTCTACCATCCTGTGTTATTTTGCTCCTTAGAGCAAAATAGCAGAATTCTCAAACTTTCTGCATGTTTTCGTTGCCTATTTTTAAATTTTCCATCTTTTCTAAACCACTCTTGCTGCTGCACAACACTTTCGTTTTGTTCTTATTAATTTTCATAAAGTAATCCTTTCTCATGATATCATCCATTCCATTTAAAATATCCTCTAGTTCCTTCTTTGACTCAACTTATACTACTATATCATCGGCGAATCTCAGCATTTGTATTGTTTCTCCTTGAATTTGTATTCCTGCGTCAAATTTTTTCTTCACTTCATTTATAGCCTCTTCTATATACAAGTTAAAAAGTAGTGATGACAATGAACATTCTTGTCGTACACCTTTTCTTACAGCAGCCTCATTTTCATACCCCTCAATTCTCAAAAAAGCCGTTTCATTCTTATACAGACCGCAAATAACTTTCCTTTCTTTGTATTTAATGCCTAGTCTTTTTAAAGTTTTAAACATTTTACTCCAGTCCAGATTGTCAAATGCTTTCTCTAAATCTACAAATGCCATATGAGTAGTTTTATTTTTTTTATTCTTTTCTCAGCAATCAATCTCAGAGCCAAAATTAGATCTCGAGTTCCCATACGGCATACATATTATCCTCATTTCATTGGGTTATGCGGTTGATTATTGTTCTTAAATTAAACAGATTATAATGTAAACAAAAACACACAGACACTAGAAATAAAACAATTATTTACAATTTGTTTAAGAACAACTTTTAGTAAATACGGTACGGTACGGTACGTTTAGTAGTGGTACGGTAGGTAAATATATGTCGTAAATATGTTTGCAATATATTACAATAAAATAGCAAAAATTATTGCAATGAAATTGGTTATGTTTGGAATCTGTATTGTTACCAGGTGCCAAAAGATAAAGTTACATTGTGTCCAGTAGACTCCTTACGTTTTTGTATTTATTTATGATTTCCTCTTTCTGTTATTCATTATCTGGATTTATCTAGCAATGTATTCTTTTAGATTCTCTTTTGTTAAAAGTTCCTTACAATTTCTCTTTCTACTTAAAGATATATGATTAGTGCTTGCCAGTTGGGAGATAAGATTTTATTTTATTATTTCGTTATTTCTCGTATTTTTTTTTTTTTTTTGAGTATTTCAGCATCTCGTCTCATAAATTTTAGTACTGATTTTTGATAGTACGAAATAAGAAACCTATTGCAAACAGAAGCTATAATATAAGAAAATAAGTTAAATACTAATTAAAGTAAAGGGATTTTTGGGTCTTGAATAATCAATTGAAGAAAATGATTGTTCCTAGATCTTTAGGCTACAGTTTACATTTTCGACTACTTATACGAACGAAAATTAAAATTAAATATATAAAAAGTGTATTAAGAGAAACCATACTTCTTTTCTGGTACAGTTCAATATAACTGTAGTGTGTTCATCAGTGTCATTTATTTTAAAGTTTACCTGTGCCATCAAATTTTTTTTAAATATTTCCTGTTGGGTTCAGCATCATATCTGGCCAGTAACAAGATGACATGTTTTTTCATCGTTATTTTAGAATTTCTATTATCTTATCGACAGTAATAATGGTTTTATATAGATGACGTATTTCGAGAATTAATGAACTTGATATCAAAAATAGTTCTTTTGTATTGTAATCGTACAGGAAATAATTAGTACTTACAATAAAAAAAATTAATAAATTGAATTAGTTTTATTTCGTATATAAATTGAATAAGATGTTGAATAACTAAAGCTGTCTAGTTTATTATTTTTAGAATAATTGAATCGACTGCGTGAACTCTGTGCTCTAATATCATTAGACATGATAAAGTAGGTGCTGTAGCAGAATAATTTGTTTATCGTTTCTATGAGACAAACTTTGTTATCTGCACTAATATGCACTTTAAAAAACTTTTAACAAGCGATTTTTCAATTAAAGTGAAGGAAAATTATGTTCTAAAATTATAAACACATGTCTATAACTTATCTTTAGTCGTGAATTTTCCTTTCCATCGTTTATTTTCACTTAAAAGTTTTATTAGCCGCAATCCGATATTATGTAATACGACTACCTCGGTTTGTTTTTAAATAAAATAAACTTATATTAAAAAACTAACTTTTTAATTCAATTATTCTTTCAAAATTTTTTTCTTTATTAATTTACTTGTATAATAATATACAAGTGAGATAACGAATGATGATGAAAAAATTACGTAAATGAGTTCAAGATTTTCAGTTGTACGGCCAACTTTGCTGCACATTAATACTAATGCAAAGGATGAAGTGTGGTAAATAAAAATGAAAAGAGGGATGTAACCTGAAATTCTGGTATAAAAGCTAGTTGCGCTGACCACTGTTTACCAAAGTGCCATTGTGGGTATTTTTTTTTTTTGCCCTGGCTGTTTAAGACATAAATGGTAATGCAGGTAATGAAGGGCGATATAAAAATAAATTATGAAAAGCATTATCAATTTAACCAGGAATCAAACATGGAACCCCATCGTAGAAGCCATTTATGCAAACCACTACACCAAAGACGGGACATGTCCTGAAAAAACAGATTACTCTCTACTCTTACTTCCGGTAATAAAATAATAAAGATTTTCGGTAGTTTTAGCTTAAATGCTTATCAGATAGACGCCTGACTGACTGGCATCCTAAGCCCTGAGCTACGTGAATTCTAAAATAATTTTAAAATACCCCCACTACGCATTACGTATTAATTTCTACCATAATTCGTCGTTATGTAGAATCTTGCCTCCCACTTCTTGCCTGTAACAGAGGTCCTATTCTTTCTGCGAGGGTCCAAAGACGAGTGACTGGAGTATAGTTATTTAGATGATACTGAATTCATAAAAGTAGAGTAGTGTTAATGAAAGTAAAGTCAACTGTGGATGATAAACTTTCCTCACGCCATTCATGTTAATAGCCTATTATTTATCATTATCACCATCAGCTCATTTGTTATTGTATTACATTTTATACATGTTACAAATCTATAATAAGGTCAAAAAGTAAATATCTATTATTAAAGTGCATCTTTAATTCTAAAAGATTTCAATATTATTAAAATTCATTCTTTTCTTTAAAATATTTTCCTTACTTTTAACTAATTGTAGCTACTAATTTTACTAACATTTTAATTTCTGATGAATTTTCAATCCTCGAATTATAATTATTAGAATAAAACAAAAGTAGTCTCTTTGAAACGAAACAAAAAAATAACGAAAATCAATTGTGGTAATTTTGTTGCAAATACTACTGAATACAATTAGATACTATAGTTAAACATTTCGAAACGTATCTTTACCACAAAACAACAACAATATGCAAATCATTAGTGATCCCTTATCTAAATATGATATTACATTTCTGGTTAATATATTATAAACTTTATAATGTAATTTGTAAAGCACAAAATTACTAAATCAGACATGAATAAATTTCATTGCTCCATCTGACGTGAATAATTTTGCACGCTGATATTTTCATTTCTACTACAAGTTTTATTAAATTTGTACATTATACAACTTGCTCTACTTGACAGGTCTGATTTTCAAAATTAAAATATCAAGCAAATAATAATTATAGTATATATAGTAAATAAAAAATAATATATTTCTCAATTTAGGAAAAGACGATAGTTTTGTTTTTTAACTTCTTTGAATAGTATTTAGAATCACTTAAATTATTAAACTGTAAGTCAATTTTATAACATTAGAAAAAAATAATCTTGAAAGAGATTTGGCCGACTACCGTAACTCCAATTTAACATCAACTCTAGTTTTTGGTCAGGTTAATTTTCAATGTGTTTATTACACAATTTTATTTTTTTAGCTTTTATTTGTTATCGGGAACTGTACAATATTGACAACTACCCAATTTGATGGCTGCTTTGCTGCTGTGTTATTTGACTTGAATTAGGCATGAGTTTGAACAAGGACCCCCAGTAGAGTTTGTTCACGGATGGCTGTCAGCTGGTCACCATACAAAGTCGCTTGCCCAACCGGTGTTACTTAACAAATAATAGCGACTTACTACCAGCTGACTGACTGGGCTGGCCCGAAGGCCTACACAAAATTTAGAAATTATTATCGGGTAATTAAAAAAATAAATAAAATATTTTATAGGCGATTGTTGTCGCTGTTAATTTTTAATTTTTGTCTGTTTCTTTACTTTATAAAATACTTTCTTCCAACTAATGAAATTCAAATTCATTTTCAAAATTGTAAGGCGAATAACCATACTATTGTTATTCAATTTAAAGAAGACATAGTAAGTTGTATCTTTTAACTTATTGTTAATATTCAATTTCCACTTTTATCTAAACCACTAACCATTCATTATTTTTTAACAGTTTGTATTACACATTTTATTGAACTGTGAAAACTATTTTTATCGAAACTTATTAATATTGTGACAATATCGAAGAAAAGGATGGTTCGCGAAGGTTCTAGTGTTTCATTCATGAAATAGTAAAGAGAGGATAATAGAGTGAAAGAGTAACAATGGGGTGGCTATAAAGGTATGCCTATTCATGAAAGTTGTTTGATAGGACTGCGCTATTGTGTCTATTGTTGTACATACAACCATGTATGAAAAGGTCGGCCTTTTATTACACCTTTTATTCTGTTTACAATAAGATCTATTGTTGACTTGTTTACAATAGATTTTTCTAGCACTCATTTATATAGGGTTATTTTTTGTACTTTATTATTTGCATGGAGTTTCTCTGCTTTGCTAGAATTATCTTTTTGAATGAGTATATAAAGAGACCCCCGAGCGCGGTCAGAGTTAGTATTCGTTTGATCTTTGACGAGTGACTGTCGGGCGTTATACAGGTTAACGGTTCCGAGGATTGTGTTGGTCAACGATTGTTATACTGTCTTTGTTTGGGTGTGTATTGTGAAAAGTTATTGTGTATCTGTATTAAATTCAGTTTTTGTGTATTCAGTTTCATTTTGTATGTGTATTCTATAAGATTGATTGTAAGTAGTGCTAAGTAAATTATTAAGTTAGTTATTGTATTACTTTATAATTAGTTTGTTGTTTATTTTGTAAATCTTTTAGTGTAATAAATATTTGTAATTGTAAACTTTAGTGTATTAATTATTTAATAACCTAGATCCCGAAACGGATCTTAACGATATGTGTCACAGTATTAATTAAATAACAAATTGAAAAACTAAGTTTTCGCTCAAGACTTTTACTTTCAATGTAGCCTATCTAATTGTCTTATTAAGTGAGAGTAGGAGAAATACATTTTTCATTACAAAAATAAGAGAATTTATTTTTCAACGATTTCTAAATTATAAATCATCAAAATTGATTAGTTTTCATAATAATTTTGATATCAATAGGTTACTTATTTATTTATTTAATTTCACGGCCATCCCACATTCGTTTGAATAGAAAACCACTATAAACTTGTCTATATAAGCAACCGTCTAGAACACTATAAACTCGTCTGTTATATTAGTGCGTGAAATCTAAAAAGATGAATAAAAGTCTATCCTCATTCTTGTAGTAGAAAAGGAACTTCACTTCTTGATAGGAAAGTAAATAAATTCTTTTCATATACCATAAATCAACTCATATTGATTTCCTACTTCACGGTATAGTTTCGAGCCACATTCTTCATTGTGACATAGACTCGAACAAAAGATCAACCCTTCTCTGTCTGCTTCACATCGCTACCCTTCATGTTATTAATGAATCATTCTTAATGCGCATTCCATTCATCAACGTGAATCAGGTAATTTAATTAATTATGAAATGTTATTCAAAGCGCAACTTATCCTTTTACTAAAATAAATTCATATAGAATACACAGAATATTATTAATCACTACATAAATCGTGATTTTATATATTTTTTAAATATAAATACGACTTAAAATATCATTTCTTGTTCATACTGGGTATTGATCAAATGTGTATTTAAAAATAATAAACCCGCTTTTATTGAACATTTATAATATCATACCGGTAATTGGTCATTTAAATATATCCAAATAGATGGCCTCTACTCGCTGGATAAAATAAAAGAATGATTTATCAAATTTTGTATAATTATTTAGAGGCATATATGAAATCAATGATGTACGTTAATGATCATATGATTACCTACCATGTGTTTCACGGGTGCCCAGTATCTCCTCTATGTCGGCAGAAGTTTCTACTACGAAAATACGTATTAGGGTTTAACTGATCTAATTGATCAGTAGATGAATTTATCTATTTGGCTAAGCAAACAAAATAGCTGCTAATTTAAAGAAAATCCTAACACGGCACTCCGTACGACAGAAGGTCGGAATCGCACTCCAACTCAGTTGCTATGAATTTACTGAGCAGTTAGAAAACAACAAGGCGATTGACAAGTAAACATCTCTCCAACTTGAATTAAACTGCCTTTGAACCCTCATCACATTTCTACAGGGTTACATTTTAAACTTCACTAAAATACCAACAATTTATCAGAATATCAACTTAAAGTTATTAGGTTGGTAGTGAGATAGCTGCTAATACAGACGGTGAAGGATGAAATTAATTTTTGTAACGTATGAAAAAATGCCATGCCCGAGTGAGATTCGAACCCAAGACCGCGTGATGAGAGGCGAGCACGTTACCAACATCGCCAACGCGGCCGGCAAAACATTGTAACGCTTCAGCCTAAGTTCGTTAGGAATCTGGTTACAATAAATAACACACAAATTGAATCGTTTATTTCAAAAACCCCATAAGTGACATCTTTGTCAAAAATGACTTTTTGTGTTTTCCATGTTTTATTGATGAAAATACACCATTTGGTGTAGTAACACCATATAGCCTATACAACTTTTAAAGGCAAAGTAATAGGCAGATGAAATTTACAAAATCGAGTGTTTATTTCAGAAACCCCATATGTACTGTACTTAATGGGCTTTCTGCAACAAACTTGCTATCAGCTGATCAATCTATCAGCTGTTTTGAGGGTTATGTGACTCCTAGTTTCAAAGTATAATGAATTTCACCATTCTACTGAACATTTGGGTAAAGTAAAGTGTTCTCAGTTCATCGATGGTGTATCAAATTTTCATTTTACATTGAGAATATCAAAAAAGTACACTGCAGCAGCATCTCGCATTTCCAGCAGAACCTGCATATCAAAATCCTGTAAAAATTCATATTAAAAAAATCAACGATTTAAAAAAAGTTATTCAGTATATACCCGAGGAAAAGAAATCATTTTATGAAGAAATCTACCAATGGCCAACAATGGAGAATGAAACATATGACGAGTTTGACGAAAATTGATGTAATTTAAAAAAAAAATCAAATAATGTATTACGAACTACTTATTATATTTAAAAAATATGAATTAATATTGAAATTTTTAGTAAAAAAAAAATGTTTTCTTTTATAAAAACACTTTCTGTTTTATTGTTGTACAAAAAAAATGTTTATTTTAAAAACACCATAAGTACAGCATCATATTTAATGACGAAAATTGATGTAATTTAAAAAAAATCAAATAATGTATCACGAACTACTTATTATATTTAAAATATGAATTACTATTGAAATTTTTAGTAAAAAAAAATGTTTTTTTTTTTATAAAAACACTGTTTCTGTTTTATTTTTGTACAAAAAAAAATTGTTTATTTTAAAAACACCATAAGTACAGCACCATATTTAATGAAATTTCTAACAAAATAAAACAGAAAAACACAGTTATTTTATACTGAAAGATGTGTTTTTACATGTCCTTTAATATAAGCATGAAACCACTCATGTAAAAATTAAGCTTATTAATCCAGGTAGTTTTTCTCAGTTTACCGAAAATTTCATTTTTGTTACTTATGGTGTTTTTGAAATAAACGATTCAATTTCCTTTAAACTTATAACAAATATTTATGTAAAAAATTATAAATTACCAATAATTTTTAAGCTTAACTAACCAGTTACAATTAAATTGCTGCAATTAGATTACTAACTTAACTAAAAACAGGAGTTATTTTAAATCTAACAATTACCTCTTACCTACAACTAAATACAATGCATACTGCACGCACACCTTTTCCCTTAACGTAAAATGTAAACAATGTGATATCTGGTTTTTTTGTATCTGAGGTGGCGAGAAAAACTCATGTTCTTTCCCTTACCGTGGGAGGAAGTAGTGTTGGACTCAATTGAGGCGTCCTCGTCTACCTCCAAAGAGCCCACCACCGCTTACCAACCAAAACCCCCCTCGCCTGGCCACCTGATCCGACATCAGTAAAATAGCCTTCACCTCCCTCGGAACTGTTAATACATGGTTTACGGTGCGAGACGGTGATCCCGCTGATCTCCAGATATCTCCTCCCTCCGCAGTCTCTCGATCATCATCTCAGCAAACTGAGCGACCAACTTCCACCTCTCCTCTTCTCGCAGCATCCCAACATGATGGTTTAAAACTGTCTAATAGCACTCACTCACGACCGTGCAACTTGAACCAACTGAAGTCACTGATAAAGTGGGTAACGCCTTAAATACCTGAGACTGTAGTCGTTTTAAGAAGGTGAAAGATTTTCTACATATAAAAGGAGAACAATGCAAAACATGGTAGAAATTATTATCAATAACAAGCATAACACATACCTATTCCTGTATTTTACACTAGTTCGACCGCGCTTCCAAGAATTCCTTTCGAACGTATTTCATTTATCGGCTATCCATTATCCTTGTTATGATAGGACCTACTCTTTTATTTTTTACAATAAACAATTTATTACCTTCATCTATTTCTAGTATATCACTGTTGTAATATTATAATACAGTTCAAAATATTCTGGATTTAAATACAGACTGTAGATTCTAGGTGAAAATGAAAAAGGTTGTTTAGTACGAACAAGGCGGGATTAAATAATTATTTCATGCACTTGAATCTACTACATGCAACAGTTAGGTGATTGGTTGACATTTTACGAGCAAATTAGCTTAAACTGGGTAGTAAATTTTTCCTAAACCATGAGTTGAGCCTTTAGACTTTGGCATTTGAAGATATGACATTAGTAGGGTACATCGTCACTATTAACGATTTTCATTTATGTCATCAATGTAAGTTAGTTGCCCGTGAAATCTTTGTTTAAAAATCGTCCCTTCTATCGATTTCGTTTATAAAGTATTTGACTGTACTTCATTTACCTGCTTAACGTTGAAATATTTCAATGATTTATTTACCTTCTACATTTTTTGCCAATATTTATTAAATAATGTATCAAAAAAAAAATAAAAAAAAAATAGACATTTAAACAGACTACTCATCAAAATTAAATCAATTCTACCTCTAACACTAAATTGTGGTTAAGAAACCATTGAAATCTAGTGTTCGGTTATTAACATTGAAAACTTTTATTTTACAACTTATTGTATAAAATCAAGTAATCAGTAATTATTGTAAAAGTACACCGTTTTACTTGACTACCAAGTAAGTGTTTGCTTAACAAGTGAATGTGATTTTCCTTTAATTTACGTAATCTATTATATATTTATGCAATTAATAACCACTAGTTAAAACTTGAACTAATAGTATTAACTAAAAATATTTCTAGTTCAGAAATTCACAAAACACTGTGTTAAATATTTATACGCGTAACTTATTAAAACATTTTCATTTTCTGAGGTTACTCACTTTAGATTATAGTGCAAGTGACTGTCACTTTAAAGAGTTTGGGCACAGTTCTCGGCTGGAGTTAGAAAATGCTATATTTAGTTAGTTTATCTCACTTTTCGTTCCAAAATGAACCGGTCATATAAAAATAAGACCTAAATAAAAATAATGGTTGAAATTTGTTTCACGTATAGTTGCAAACAAATGAAGTAGACATTTTACTGTCTAACTATTATAAATGAATTTCATACTTTAGAAGAAATGAAAACAAGATAATGAGTTCAGAGAGAGACCGTATAAGCCTACAGCCAAATGTAAATTTAGTTTTAAATTCGTTGACGCTTATAAATATCCCGACCGCGTATTTATTTATTTTATCAATTTTATTATCCTATTTATACATAAAATATTTAATGATTTAACAAGACAAACAAACTCCTTTAAAAATAAAACTTCTGTGAAAATGTTTATGACCTTTATAGCATTCAATAGCGATTTGAAAACAGTCACGTTCGACATAGCTTTTCGCAGTAATAAAGATATTTTTCCCTTTTAGTTTATAAGTTATTTGTTAATATATCTCACAGTACACACGTTTATTGAGTTAGCTGTAAGATATTCTG
Source organism: Catonia carolina (assembly GCA_035578175.1). NCBI lineage: Eukaryota > Metazoa > Arthropoda > Insecta > Hemiptera > Achilidae > Catonia > Catonia carolina. The sequence goes on from JAQMRL010000001.1 coordinate 43,699,711, forward strand.
AAACAAATATTCTAAAAATTTGTAATCGTATATCAAACCAAGTCATTTTCTTTTAAGTACAGCTATTAATAATACTTTTGTTTATAACGTACTTTTTTGTAAGTAATAGTGTTTGCAATAACTGGGTTGTGTTAAATTTGTTACTTTATTAATTGACCAGATTTTTCAATTTTTTTAAATGATATTGACGAGTAATTGACGCGGTTGAATAAATTGGGAAAATATCCTGAATAAGATGAGGGTTTCACTTACTATACGCAGTTACTGCCTCATTTGGTAAAACTGTTATTTTTAATAAAATACTGTACAAAATAAAAAGTCTGTGAATATTTTTTAACTAGTAACCAGTAATTAATAACCATTAAAACCTTAATTTTATGGTCTGACAAGCTAGGCTTACAAGTACACTAAACAATAAAGTCGAGTAGAAGTTACAGAATGCTACGGTGAAACACCAATACGTCTACATAATACACTACAGACATTCAAAACCTTAATATATTATGGGTAATGTATTATATTACCTCGTTTATACTTAGTACCTTCATTTTATTGATAACATAAAATAATCATTAGACAAGTTACAACAGAAAACATTAAACACCTGTTGGTAAAGCTTTACTCGAAGCGGTAAAGCCCTGGTCAAAGAAAGGAAGAGACAAAGATGTATAGGAAAAATTTAAAATAAATAAATAAATGTAGAGGATATTTGTAACGAATTTATCCTCATCCCTAAACAGTTATCAGGAAAAGATTTTTCCGATATACAGCTTCATAAGGTGTAAATTAACTTATTTTGTTAGACGATGCGGAATAAGTAACTCGAAACTTATGGAAATTATCTGATAAAAAAGTACAAAAAAATATGAAGAAGAGACAATTTTGATCAAAAATAACCAAATAACTTTAACAAATTTAAGGTGTAGCCAACTCAAGAAGATAATTTTTTTTGTAATTTTTTTTTTGCATTTATTTAAAGTTTAAAATTTTCTAAATCACAGCATGTGTTTACTTTGTTTGTACGTTGACAAAAAATTGTAAAAACATTTCTTTAACCCTTTATAGGCCAGTACTACCGGAAAAAAACAGGTTGTAAAATGTTAAATTATATTTTATATGGACTTGATTAATGTATTTCTAGTGCCAGAACAGTCAGATTATTTATTTTTTCTTTGTTAAGCCGTTGTAAGTCTACTTACACCTACCAAGGAACGTTTATTGAAATGAGAATCACATAATATTTAGTGGTAAGAATGCTTATTAAAACAACTTGTAGTCCTATATAACAGAAAAAACATGTAAAATAACTTATCTTAAATTTATATTAGCATGAATGCTTGCTTTCCCGTGAAAAACTCAAATTGTCTAAGCATTGTACAAAAGTAACAACAAAACAACACGGTTGCGTACGCTGGTATGTTTTCTTACCACATTCGTGTAACTGATGAAGCAAATGCTCGCTGTAAACTAATTTCAAAATGTGGATAGCCTACTTACCAAAGAACATCTATAAAGCCGTAAGATGCTAATAGAGTTCAACTGCATAACTTATTCTTAAATAAAATCGACCTTATTGCCAGTGGTAAGAATATATACCAAAGACCTATAAAGGGTTAAAATAAAGCTCACTAGCAAGGTGAGTGAAATTATTGCTTAAACTTTAAATTAATCTTTCCGGAAATGTGTTTTCGCATGATTGTACATTCTTGGGAATTAAATATTCTGGTTTGTATTGGAAGTATTTGGATGATTTTTTTTCAAATGTTCATAATTTCTTGCTCTATTATCTGTCGAATGATTATTACAAAAGCTTGTAGGGATTTAGTTAAAAAATAATTTGTGAATACATAAAATAAATGTTTTTGAAAATATGGTTTTTCTTCAAATTTCGTGTAAGGAAAAATACATACAATAGCATCCCACAGACAATAGACAGTATTTTTCTGCATTTTTAGCACAAGAATCATGTTGATATCTTTCTTGGTTCCTAAGATATTTGATTCCCCGTAAAATCCCGCTTTTCCACCCTCACCATTATATTAGGGGCTGTAATATTTTTTTTGGCCTGGTTCAAGTGGTAGATCATCATTTAAAATATATAATGATTCATTACAGCCTGTAGTTTTCATTTTCATTTTCTGGATTGACTACCCCCTTAAACAAACATTTGATATTTGCGGTAGAATTGAAGGAAATTATTGCCGTAGATCCAGTGATGAACGTTAGTTTGCAATTTCAACGAAAAGTAGAAAATGCAGTTGCAAAAAAACCGAAATAAAAATACTATTATTGAACGAATCCAAACAGTTTGCAATTATTATGTTTTTCTATTAAGTAATTAGGAAGTAAACGGAACTTAATTTAACTTAGTATTACTCAGTATAGTTTAATAATAATACATAAATAAGTGATAACTATAAATAAAGGTAAAATAAAACATAATTTTTTTAGTACACCAATCTAATTCATTTTGATAAGAACGTGATTGTATTTTCGCATTAACTGTAAGTCTCAGTTTATAGGATTATACGTTGAAATATTAGTAAACTTAACATTCACATAAATTGAGAGTTTACAGTAATCAATTAGTACTGTGATAATTTTTTATATGGTGTTCACAATATACTTTAGTTGTATTTTATAATAACTAACAGAAAACCTAATTATTCTATAAATATGATATAAATTGAAAAATACTACATAAAAATTAAATATGAGAAGTAAATAGAATAATTAATACATCTATTGCAGTAGTTCTGAATGGTAATTGCTGTTTTCATATTGATTCTAATTACAATAGGCTACTATAAAATAATTTGTAGTTACTTGTTTGATATCTTGAATGTGACAAATTTTTAATTTACAAGCAGGTAGGCGTAATATTTTATTATATTTCAACACGCTAGGAATAAGTAGATAAAAATTACTTGTTTTACTAACCCAAAGGAATTAATTTCCTCGTTGAACTTTCTCGCAGAAAATCTTTTTTCTAGTACCACTCACGTCCCACAGGAATATGGGAAAGAAGAATAAGAAATAGGTCATATAAATCGAATTTACGTCGGTCTGAAAGAGTTCTGTCATAAAACACCTTTCGTCTGCGTAAATAACTTTCCTGTGCTGAATGTGTTCTACGCTTAGAAATGGAGTAGTCAAGAACATTTTCTAAACCAGATTTAATCTAGCTCTCTGGGTATGTTACAATAAAAATAGTACTTTTACATTGTGTAAAATGGACCAATGTGTTTTTATTATAATGTTTTATACAGTATTTTGTATGTTTAACAAAGTAAGAAAAATTCGTTATAAATAACATTTTGCATGAATATTTGCTGTATTTTTCTACAAAATATTTTCTGTTTACTAAGTTTTTACTATTGTTTTCTTTGAGTGCTAAACTTGTTCAGAATACGCGTGAAGTAAGAAAACTTTTGCAAATGCCAGTATTCGTCAAGTCTCCCTAAAACAAAACCATAGGCCTAATATTGACCAAACTAAAGGAGTTTAAGAAAATATTTAAATATTTTATTTTGTGAAAGCTTCTTTCAAAAATTCTTTAAAATGTTAACACGTAGCCTACTTTTTTTAAAATACATTGTTGTCTTCAATAATATACGCTTTGTTTACCTCGGCGTTCCGCAAACACAAAGTATATAATTACCAACCTTTGCAGTTAGTAGTGTAATCATTTAAATGCATGAGAACCTTGTTATGGCGATTAAGGTACTACATTATTCTTATCGAAGACCGGCAAATAAATTACTTTTAAGGAGGACAACAGCAAAAAGCAAGTGTTTACACTTTTTCATTAAAACTGCCCGCAAGATTTTCAGGAATTAGTAACTCCCATTTGATAGCTTACGCCTAAAACAATTTCTTTTTAAAATGATCTTCCTAGATAAAGAACAAGAAGTGTGTGTAACCACCCCATACGCGATTAACCTTGCTTAAAACGCGCTCTAATTTTGTCCGATAGATAAAAAGTTAATCTTTAACATAATGCTGTTTAAGTAATTTACAAGTGAAAAAATATTGAAGTATACTGTGTTGTACGGGGGTCACCGGGTTTGTCCAGTCTATCCGATATTTTTGATGATGCAGCTTTCAAAATAATTTTTTAGAATACTATTTCATTAAAATCAAGTTTTAAAACAAAGCAAGATTTTAGGAGTAATTTAAAAAAACTGGCTAAGATTAGGTATTTTGTATACGTTTCCGTAACTCCTACTAATTTTTAATTTAAAAAATAAATTTTACATCACAAACTCAATGTTGCACAAACACTAACAAATCCCTTTCGTAATTGATGTCGTGAAACAACTATACAAGACGATGCATGACAAATTTGAACTACATGACAATCCTTTCATACAAAACATGTACACTAGGATGATACCGGGTGCTCAGGGCAGACGTTTGAAGCGCCTCTGGCCAAGAGATCTTCTTGACCAACTGTAAGACTGTAATGATAACTGCACGCTCCTTCAAGTAAATCAAGTTTTGGAAATTAGCTTCACATTTAGAAATTGTTGTATTGATTTAACAACACATACTAAATTTCAATTGAAAGTGTCAAAAAAAAATCAAATATGTAACACAGTAAATCACAAGCTTTTATTTGGGGTATCATTGAAATTTTATTTTCGGTAGAACCTAAAATTAGAATAACCAACGGACTTCTTTCGTGGCAAGCACTATTAGCCTATTTATTGTCACTATTATATAATATTCAGTCAGCCTATTTTTAAGAAATCTGTTAATTAATGTAACAAAATGTACCATAGGTAGTACAATACAAGCCGTTATTGTATGAAATTTTAACAGGTGTAGTTTATTACCTGCCTAGCGCTGACAATCTTATCTAAAAATCGTATTGTACTCCTTTACATTTTATTGTGTTTTGTTCTTATAATATTTTTATCCTCGACATTTTTAGTACACTTTTTGTGTCTATTTATCTCAAAAATTCTAATACTGCTTATAAGGAAAGGCATACAACTCTCCATTCTGTAGTGCATGCAAAGAATCGTAAGCGAACGTCGGTCGCAAAAGAATTGGCGCATGAAAATAAATGACTAAAGAGTCTACACATCAAATTTAAATTTGAACGGAAAACATGTACCGTTTAAGCATTTAAGCATTTTAAGCAATGTAAAAATCCTAAAATCTAGTACAGCAAAATATCTTGGCCTTAACCCGGACAATAAAGCAGCTGAATCTCATATACCAACAGTTGTATTGATTCTTAATAAAAAAGCCAAATACATTAATCGGTACGAAAAAAATAATTTATAAAACAATACCCAAACGTATGTGGACATGGGTTCTAACAAATCACAGTAATATTACATTAAATTGAAAGGGTTAAGTCCAAAATAGTTAGGAAAATTTCCTATTCAACTAGACACTCTTAGTACATGACAAAATACATAATTTTTGCACAGTTACAAAACACGAATTGAAAATCATCTCAACCCAGAAAGTTGTTATCAATCCACTAGACGAGAAAGAAACACACAGAAGACTACATCCATCAGGTTTATTCTGATATCCATTATTTTATATATTCTAAATTGACTTTAAGAACAAACAAAGCATTTTAAGCAATTAAAAAATTAATTAATGCAGTGATACTAGAGGATATTTCTTACTCATGACACAACACGTACACTCATTGTTCTATGATAGCAAATAGTAGATTTACAGTAATTCATATGTCACCGTCGCCCCCTTTGATTAGGTACTATGCTGCCGGCTATCAAAGCTTCCGATGTAGCGACAGAGGGAGCCGCCAATAGTTCCGAGAGAGGTGGTACGCTTGTGTGCGTACCGAGAGAGGCCTTTGAGAGGCCCTTTTCAGGGCCCCCAAAATGTTAAGGTTTCAACTCGCCACTTAATGTAACCATCCGGTGATATATAAAAAAATATTATAATTTATAGAAAATCCCGTGTAGCCTATTCAGTATTTCATTGTTTAGATCTGGCAACTGTAATTGAACTAGTAGCTGAGTCTGTACAATATTGATCAATTTGGTTATTGACAATTTGACTATTGACGGTAAACCACTAGTCAGTGATTAAAATTAACGTAAATAAAATCATTTATTAAAACAAAAGTTACGGGTATTTAATTATTTTTCATTATTATGTGTGCATTTAAATCAAGTTTAAATTTGTAAAACAAATTTTGTATTTTAGTTTGTACATTTTGAATACGTGAGGTATTAATTGATAAATTGCAGTTGGTGTAGGGTTATGTCAGCCGCATGAATTCAGAAAAGGAAATGATTTGTTGATTGCAACGGAAGTAAAATCAAGCCTCGTTCAAATCACAAACAGGCGCTCAGTTGACAGCAAAAGGACTCCATCATTACAGTTAATGCCGATTATATTATTTGAACATTATTCAGTTGTATACAAAAGTACATAATAAATAGCAGACCTATTATCTTGATTTTTTTTTAATTTGTAGGAGAAAAAGAGTTATGTTATAAAAAAAAAATACTTTAAAATAAAAATACTTTGTTGGTATTTCAACAATCTATCTTCGTTAATACAAATTACGATAACGCTAAATATAGAAAAGGTGTGAAGCATATTATTATTTGCGTCCACTTAGGTGGTGGAGTGGTGTAGTGATACTGTACAGTCAGCGGTTCTATAATGCTTTTCACGGTTCATGAGCTCTGATGTTCCACGCGTTTAGACCAATCAGAACGTTTTCCAGCTTTGTCAGATTGCACGAATGTATCAGCTTGACAAACATTACGAGCGCATGCGTATATGAGCCGCAGTAGTTTACTCATGTCTTGCATCTCGTATAAACTAAAAAAACTATTACAGTTCGTAAAGTGTAGAAAACTATGCACAGAACTTTCATCACAGGAAAGTTCTTACAGAAAATTTTCATGTTCTATGTCATATAAATAACGACAGCAACGAATTGCCTGAATGAACCTTTCCGCTTCTAATGACATATCACAACTTTGTGATATACAGTACAATTTATTTTACGAACACGTGTGGATCGCAATGCGTTCAGTTTCAAACTGTTCTATAGATACGTTTAGTTTCTACCCGCAGCGTGCTGATGCCAACCGCACCATCAGAACGCACTCTGTATGCCACGCTTCCCTACTAACCGTAGGGCACAAAAAATATTTTTCACGCTACCATCACATGCCTGGAACGCAGGACGTAGATCGTATTCTGTGTCGCAGGCCCTTAACACAACAAAAAACACTCCTTGCCAACGGTCATGAGCACCGGATCCACCCATATGCTATTCTAACTGAAAGGTTCAGTGCAGTGTTAGCTCTGTATAGCTTTATATATAGGGTGATTCAAAAAGAGCGCCGGTTTTGATATATCAAATTAAGAGATTTATTTTATTGAAAAACTGAAAATAAATACATCAACAAGTTCATCTTACCTTCCGATTTTATGTATGAAAAATGATGTCATGCATGTGTCCTCCTCTACTGCGCTGGCACGCATCAACTCTGTCCATGAAATTGGATATTACTGCACGACAAGTTTCGACTATGTGGGACAAGTTTCCGTATGTGGGGTTTTCTAAACCCCACATACGGCAGTTCTGTTTATTAACAAAACCGTTTAAGTGGAAGTGCGCCTCATCACTGAAAATGATTTTGTTTGCGAAGGTGTCATCATCCTGCCGTTTTCTCAATACCCAGTCAACAAACTGTCGTCTCTTCTGATGGTCTGCCACTTTCAAATGTTGCGTCAACTGAATTTTATACGGGTGAATTGGAGATCGTACCGAAGAATTCTCCGTACAGAAGAACATCGTAAACCCAATTGTTAAGAACGGCGACGTATTGATTTTGCTGGGCTAACAGCCACACTGTCACGAACCAACGCAACGTTCTGCTCAGTTCGGCCAGAACGACGACGTCCAGAACTTTTAAGGTCGACTGTTGAACCCGTCTCAAAAAACCTTTTCATGAGCCTGCAAACTGTTGATTCATTCGGTGCTTCATACGTCCTAGAGTACCGCGAAGTCGCCTGACAGTAGCCGCATAACTCTCTCCACTCTGGTAAAATGTTTTGACGATTAACACTCGTTGCGCAATAGTAAACTTCTCCATGTTAGACAGAGACTGTGAGAGTATTACACTGCGAACAAGAGAAACTACAACTGAATCGTCAATCGGAATGTTCTCCGAAATAGAAATGAGGTCAAACAATGTTGCCAACCGATAAACAAAAATTTACCAGCCGTTTAAAAACCGGCGCTCTTTTTGAATCACCCTATATTTGCAACATCTCCAATCGTACTGGAAGAAATTACACATAGTTAGAAATGACTCGCATCTGTAGACCAGGCCACCTTACTTATTTACTGACTAAATTCTACGACAGTAAATAATTAAGCAACACAGTGATATGTTCCGATAAGTGCTTCTTCTTTCACATTTTTGTTCAGTCGCATCAACAACTTGGTCATTAATGATTACATTGGTGGAACGGTAGGTTTGAACATCTCATAATTTTTCTGATCCTGGTTGAGGAATCGGATCCGGACCTCCACTTTGCAGCAAAATGTTACAATCATTATGTTATAACTTTAGGTATCAGATGTTATAACCCATGTCAGATTACCTAGATGTCCATAAATATCCGCCGCTGATCGGCTGTAAGACAGTGTAATGTACTACAAGTGTACAAATTACTGTATATTCTTATTGACATTACGAATGTTACTGTTTTTACTTTCTCTTGCCTATATGAATATATAGGAAGGAAAGTATTGTTTTCATGTCGATTTTTCGAAATCGAGTTTTCACCGGATCTATACGTTTTCAGACCCCCTGAACCCAAAAAACATGTTTTTAGCGATTGGTCTGTGTGTGTGTCTGTGTGTCTGTGTGTCTGTGTGTCTGTGTGTGTGTGTGTGAACAGAATATCTCAAGAACGGAACATTGTACGAACTTGAAACTTGAAACTTAAGTTACATACCACTACCGGACGCGACACGAACATTTTCATCAAAATCGGTCAACCGAAAGTAGTAGTTTATTCGTATAATTTTTCAGTTTTTTACGATTTTCTCAAAAACTGGTCCTACGATTTTTTTTAAAATCGCCTATTTTACTCAATTTTTTATTCTCTACAAGATAGGGTAGGCGCCATGTTTGCTGAAATTCTCGGTGAGGCTGTTTTCACGTAAAAACGTTGTTTTTTTAAGATTACGGCTTTAATATAAATTTTAGCGCAAAAACTTATATAATAAAAGTTGTAGAGAATTTAAAAACCTACAACTTTTATTTCTAACATTTTTTTGTATAACGCTTAGTTTAGCGGTAATTTGCGATTTTCTGTTTTTTTTCTCACGAAAACGTGAGAAAAATCGATTTTTTTAACATTTCGGCCTTAGTATGCATTTTACGACAAAAGTGTATATAATAAAAGTTATAGAAAATTAAAAGATCTACAACTTTTGTTTAAAGCATTTTTCTCTACAGAGCCTAGTTTAGCGTGAAAGCGTGATTTTCCGTATTTTTAAGCCAAACTGAGTTCGATTGTCATTTTGCGTCATTCACTCACGATTAAAATTAGGTTATGTTTTTGAGGTTAGTTTTTGTTTATTTCTAATATTTTATTAATAATGTTAGGTTTATTATTAATCATTTGCATTGGCAAGAGAAAGTTGTGTGAGTGTTTCACACCAGATTTTTTTCTTTATTTATATCAATAGGATTATTCAAGAATCAAGGATTATATTTATACCTTAATGACTTTGTTTAGTTAACATATTAACTAACCTGTCTTTCAGTACAAATAAGCTAGGAAAATATAAACTATTATTTAAATAAGAGCTTCATATTATATTAAATATGACTCTTAAATTTTGTTTTTACCCTTATTAGAGATACTGTAATTAAAATCTTATGTGTATTTATCCATCAAATTACTATCTTATCTTCTGTTATATGTTCTGTTTTAATAAATTTCGTTCGTTGTGCTCTTTGTTTGAGTTATCCTCAAGGATATCGTCTCTGAAGGAATTTTACTATTTGTTTTCACGTCATTTATTTATTTTAACAAACTTAGTTAAGTTTTTTTCATTGTACCTTGTTCGTATTCTCGAATGTCTACACGTCAGTTCTCGTTATTAACATTAATTTGCACATATATTTATTTATTGTTTTACGATACACCTTTGTTTGAACTTTTATAAATACTGTAGCCGACTTCATGTTATACTTTATTTTCTCATTCAATATTTTAATATTTTGTTCTTGTGTTTGATTAGTTTTGTTTTTGTGTTCAATTTTACCGAAAAATATTTTTTTAATCACATATTTATAATTTTAGGAATTTACTCTTACAAAAAAACATAATTTATAAAATACGAGATGTCTAAGAGAACTAATTTAACATTTATGGATAATGTGGATTTTAGTCTTACTGTACGAAAAAGTCAGAACTGGTAAAATAGATAATTACAAAGTACATGTTCCGTATATAAGGCCTATATTTTATATGTTTCCTCTTAACTTTTAAAATGTAAAAACTAACATTTTTTAAGTTGTAACTCATCTTTCTAAAAAATTAGTGTTTATTGTGTGCCGAATAAAATAAATAGCATAGGATATTTTCGCAGCTAATTACAAAGCACCATTTTTTTAAAATTTTTATGTTATAGGTATTAAGTTGCTTTAAATTGTTACCATTACTTTTGCAAGAGTCTAAGGTGGAAAGTTGTCGTGCTATGTCTTATCTTCTTCCGTGTCACTTTTGTTGCTCATAAACCCTGTGTCACACCCAATAGCATCATTTAGTACAACTTGAGATGACATAACTGTGTTTTGAGTGCTGATAATATTACACCATTTACTAAGCTTTGAAGTCAATCGCTACACGTCAGACGCCCTTTCATGGAAGGGTCCCATGAAAGATATAGATAGCACTGTACAATAGAGGTTATAAGTTCTAATTACATTAAAAAGTCTCTGTGAATAAAATTGAGAAAGAGCCGGCCGCATTGGCGCCGTTGGTAACGTGCTCGCCTCTCATCATGCGGTACTGGGTTCGAATCCCACTCAGGCATGGCATATTTTCATACGTTACAAATAATCGTTTCATCCTCATCACACACAGTTACACCCCAACGTCGTCGCTAATGACCTTGATGTTGACGCGACGTTAAATAAAAATAAAAAAAAATTGAGAAAGAAATCCAACTTTATTATATTTTTATTAATATACTCTTATAACTATACAAAAATAATTGTGTTTTTTCTTAATTTCTTGTGTTAGTGATGACATTGTCTCAGAGATACGTTTCAATGGGTTTCGTTCCCGATACTTATATCAGTTTTCTTTTCCTTTAGTACTAAGATTCACGTTAAATAATTTTTCTCACCTGATGTTTTCTCATTTTCATTGTTATTCTTTGTGTTTTCCAAGTATTTTTCATTTTTTACTAAACCCTTTCATCCTTTCTTCTGACATTTCTTGTTATCATTTTGTTGTGTTATTTTTTCTTGAAATCCTTCAAACTCGTTAACCTTTTTCTTAAATCATTGATACCTTTTGGCTTATCTAACACCTTCACATTTTTTTCTTATTTCATGAGCCATCTGTTCTGTCTTTTCTCATCTTTTTATTTGCCAAACTGCTTCGTAAATCTTCCCTGATTCATTCTACAATAATATGTTCATAAAACTGAATTTTCTTTTTCTCACAGAGTCTCTTATACTTTTAATTTTTCCATTCCCATAATATTACTTAGTTACTTCTTAACCTTTATTCTTCACTTTTTCACTTTACTTGAAGCATGTATTTTCTTCTGGTTTTTTCTCGCCTTCACTGTGTTTTCCTCATAAAACTTTTCTTCTGATGGAAGATGTATTCTGATCCATATTCAGGTTTTATAACTGTATTCGAACGCATTAACTTACAGTTCAACGATTGTCGATAAAATTATTTTAAATATTTATAGTCAGTTATTTGGCGTTCTCTATTTCTCTACTTTATTTGATTCGCTTCGTCCCCATTGGCATTCTAGTAGATTACATATTTATGTCCGTTTTATTAACAAAAATAAGGTTTTTAAAAATTTTAGTATACATGTATATGAAATAAACCAACACATTTCACAAATGGCATAATTATCTACAATTTATTACACAGCTTTTAAAAATTCTCTTCAAAGTTTTTTCGCTACACTGTATTTTCATCTTTCTGAACGTCTTCATGAAATACCTTGTGTTAAATTGTTTCTCCAGTGTTAATAAAAGATATCCAATGAAAAATACACATTTTAGTAACGTTACTGTGATTTTTATTTTATTTTTTCTATTTCTAGATTTTGATCTTTTAAAAACTCATATTTGAAAGTAATTAATCAATTTAGTCTTAGATTAATTTTAATTACAAGATTAAAAATATTTACATAATATATTTTAAATTTACATTTGAATCCACGGAATGACAATTGAGTTAATATTAGTGCTTTGGTCTTACCTCTACTATTGCAGCCTATTGTGTGGAATACACTAATACTCGTACTATGGTCTGATGAGGAATTGCGGCATGTCTGACATCTATTAAGCATTCAAATATATGCAGAATATGGATTAATGTTCAGTCAACTATTCTGTGGTCTTGTTCTGATCACAACTAATTGCGGCAAGAAATGTAGAATAGATGTGAGCTATTCTGTCAGGATTTCACATAATATGTCAATTAGTACAGGACTGCATTGGATTGAAAAGAATATTTTGAAAAAGTAAACAATTTTAAATATTCCCATTTTCGATTAATTTTTATAGGGTAATCTAGTTTGATCTAATTTTAGTACACGAGCTAGGAGTCCGAGTTCATCATTTTTAAAATTTCAACAGAAGTAACAGGTAAAACAATGAAAAGGCATTAATGTAAAAAAATATCTATTAATATATTATAAATCCAGTAATTTATACAGTTCTATTAAATTCCAACTATAAGAACTTTAATGTAAAATAGTGATTATTCTAAACTTTTTCTAAGAAATTGGAATACTTACTGCCTAAATTTATAAAAACAGTAATGATTACTTTTTTATGGGTTTTGGAAACACAAAGTCAATTGGATGAATATAATTTTATTGCAACAAGTGTACAAAGATATTTATTGTTTTGTTTGAAATTCTTAGAAAAATTTAGACACCATTACAGGCAACACTACGCCCACTTCAGCCGGGAATTTTGTATAGCTAACGATATCAACGGGTATGTTATAATTTAATGGAAAGGTTTTTTCCTATACTGTAAACAATATATGTTTAACTTTGAATAATTGCTGAATTCTGTAGAATACGAGGTGTGGCTATTAAATAACGAGACTGACGTTGTAAAAATGTTAATTTTAATTTTATATATAATCACTTATTGTCACCTTCAATATACTTTCCTTCTTTATCCCTACAACGCTCCATGCGAGTTTTCCACTATTGGAAACAGTGCTGGAAGTCATCTTCTGTCAGCTTCTTCAGGACACGTGTCGCTCAAAAATGTTTCAAATGAAGCTCGCGAAAATGTTTGTACTGACACTTTGTACGCGATTAAATATGACCCAATTTTTTTAGAAACGATAATAACATGTGATGAAACGTGGTTTTTTACTTTAAATTTGGAAACGAAGCGCCAATCCATGGCGAAAGGAAGAGCCGAACTTCCGCGGGAGCCAAAAAAGCTCGAATGAGCAAGTCAAAATTTAAAGCAATGATGATTGTTTTTTTATATCCATGGGACTGTGTACCTTCACTGGGTTCCTGAAGGTCAAACAATTAATCAATATTACTACCTTGAGGTACTTTCTAAACTACGCCAAAGAGTAAGGAAAAAACGCTCCGAAATGTGGAAGGACAAATCATGGGTTCTCCATTAAGACAATGCGCCACTTCATTCCGCATTATCTGTCAAGAGATTCCTAGCCAAGTACAGCATCTCAGTGCTAGAACATCTACCTTATTCTGTTGACTTCCATGTGACTTCTACCTGTTCCCTAAGGAGCAATCTGCTTTAAAAGTGACAAAATTTGAGTCTGTGGAAGCTGTAAAAGAGAAAGCGGCACGTGTCCTGAAGGAGCTGACAGAAGATGACTTCCAGCACTGTTTTCAACAATGGAAAATTCGCATGGAGCGTTGTAGGGATAGAGAAGGAGTGTTATATTGAAGGTGACAATAAGCAATAAAGTATAAAATAAATTTTTTTTTCGTTAGTCTCGTTATTTAATAGCGACACCTCTTATGTCTGTATCAGTTTTGCTTACCTCTGTGTCACACGTACGTTCAATCATTCCGAGAATTTTTCAAGATCCTAACTACGTCGTTGAATAGTTTCTTTCCTACTAGCCCAGAAGGCAAAACCCTTGTAAAGAAAATGTTTTAGCCTTTGATTACTAAATATAATTTTTTTGGACAAAACTCGTTTATTCTAAATTGTATGATCTTAACTACTATAATTCTTTTTAGAAAATGAAACAAAAATGTACGTGACTAATAACTGTGTTGGGCCGTCAGCTAACACACACAGGTGCAAAACATGAACTCTTATATTAAAAGAGTTTACACCCGTAATTATCTTTTCCTATGTGAAAACCATAAAAACCTACTAAAGTTTCTGATAGTACCATAACCAGAGCGTTTCTTCTGATTTTAGTTGGATTATTTATAAACACACTTACAGATAAAGTATTTTTATGGCAATAATCCAGTTTCTTATAAATTGAACAGATGTGCATACATTTTAGACAGTCAATGTAATTTTCCATGTTTTAATTCTTTCAGGTGCCTAATCATACGAGCCACCTGTTTGTTGTGTCCTCATGGAGCCGTGTTCTTCAGATTCAGATGATCTCAGTTTTTCGTTACCAGAAAGGGTCATAAAAATGATTTAATTTATAATCACCATCATCAAACAACATCAAATCTTGTTGTAAAAATTATGTACAAAATTATTGCAGTTACTCGTACTTTGCGTTGTGGTGTAGGTTGCGTCAAATCATTTTCATGTACATTTTTAAAATCACTAATATGAGAACTACCTGACAAATGATTTTGAAACATCAAAAAATCGTCTTCAGTTAAATTCCTAAGCTCGTTGTTCTAATAGCACTGCTAGACAGCTGCGAATTATTTAGATTAAAAATCTCTAAATCAAAATTTTCTTGATTGATTTCATTTGAAGTCAGAACATTTAAGGGTAAATTTTCTTCGTTATTAACACAACTTTTTGTTATGTGCCAATCCAATGACCCAGCATATGTAACATAATGAATACAACCCTACTTAGACTCATTTCCGCTGTAGAAAATCATAAATTTTCTGCTGTATAAATAAAAAGTTTTTTGCTAGTTAAAAAATTATTGTATAAAAAATCTTTATATTTGTAGTCTGTATTGTTGTATTCGTTAATAGGATGTAAACTTTTAATTTTAATATAAAATAAATACATTTTTTTTGTTGGAATATTCATGACATTGTAACAGACTTTATATACATACAACAAAATTCAATATACAATTTATATATAGGTTCGAGTGTTATATATTTATATTTATCTATTTAACAACATCCTGTCTTGTTACTTTGACGCACAAACCAAAGCTTTCAGGAAATAATAAATATGACATTTAAACGCGAAGCTCTTGCTTCTGAGCATTGTTCTCTTTAAAAGTGTTAACGTAATGTATACTAAATTATAATAAAAGTTTTACTAGTTGTGCAGATTTGCACAGTTGTACATATAAAAAGGTAAAATGAAAAAGCTCACTTATAATGTAAAAGTTGATTTTTTTAAAAAGCTTTGACTTATCAATGAGATGGGCAATACTATTTACTAATTCCTCAAAATAAATTCCGAAAGCCTTACTAGAACTTGCTACCCACAGTTGCACAAGTAAAAAGATAAAATGAAAAAGTTTACTTATGTATAAGTTTAATATATTGTATTATTACGGAATAAATGTTGTTTTAAAATGTTATCCTTCATAGTTATTATTTTTACAAAATTGTTTTAATAAATAAAAGTACAGATATTTTTATGTTTTCATAACAATATTACGATTTTAATTTAATTTTATATTTTGATGGAAAGATCATATAGATCAAACTGAAATTCTATATGATCGTGTGCGCTGATTTATAAAGTTCCAACTTCTTAATATATTATATTTGATTTTTTTACGTTATTTTTGTGATTATTTATTTTATTTTATTTCTGTTGTTTTGGTCAAGACTAAAACAATAATACATTTTATTCATTATTTAAGATCTCTTTTATACAGATTTGAATTTGACGGTGGTTACCGGAGTAATAATAATTTGTATAATAATACCTGTGTAACCAGTGTGATAAGGGTTGAGATTCAATTAACCATACTCTTTCAGAAATAGTCAGCCTGAGTCTGTACATGACTAAACCTCGTTTACATGTCACACGCATCATCGTCATCTTATAGGGCCGCGGGGTTACATATTGTTCCTAATTTGGATAGATTGCAACATACACACACACTAGGGATTAAAAAAATTAACCTCTACCATTTTTATCCATTGTGGATTCTCATAAGCCACATAGAGTCAATATGCTGTTGCCGTTAATCATGCTGTTTATGTAGACAACGTGCCTTCTCCTTTTTCGTTTCTTTCATATGGTTTAAAATGTTATAAAATTAATGCGCGGGAAAACGCAAGTAGGAAACGTTATTTCTCATATACTACTGTAAAAACTAATGTCATAAAGAGGTGTAAAAATGGAATAAACTATAAAAGTGACAACAGATCTTTGATCCGCTTGAACAATGTAAAAATTGGTAATTATGTCTGTCTCTGGAAAAAGAATCAAAAAAGTTTGTCACGACTTCAAATATACTTGACTGCCTTTCTAGCAGTGAAGATGATGAAATTGAAATTGATTAGACGAGAATGATCAATCACAACCAATTTTAGACAAACCTAAACCAATTTTTGTAGATGTTGAAAATATTAATGATTTATTGAGGACAATAGATTGTTTAGTCAAAGGTCTGTACATATATAAACTTGAAAATAAGAATCAAATCAGGTTTTTCCTCAACTGCAAAGAAGCGTATGTAACTATTTTAATGTATAGCTAACTATTTTAAGAGCCATGCACTATACCGCTTGCCTTGCGAAATTAACAGAGAACTAGAGGAAAATGTTATATTGTTTTAAAAATGCATATTATACTCGTACAATACAGAGTTTCAAAACAGTCACTCAACGTGTTCTTTGTAGATTTACAACAGAGTTCAAAGAACAAAGATATATTTAATATCTCATTCTTATTAGGTTAATGTTAAGTAACAAGTTTAAGTCGCGCTCTAGATACCATACACAAAAGTGATACAGTGCAGTGTAAAGAGTGACACAGATATGGTTATTCTAAGACATTCTGCCTGCACACGTTTCTATGATCAAATGTGGAGGTGAACATGGAATGAAGGACTGCCAAAAAAAGACAGAAATGAACACAATGCGTATTGTGTGTTGGTGAACATCCTCCTAACATCAAGGAACGTTCTGTTTATAAAGACATTCGTCGTCGCCAATATCCACTAACGATACCAAAAATTCAAAATAACGGAACACATGAAGAAAAATTAGAAACCGGGAACATACAATCTCTAAATGCACCTCGCACACAACACAACTATCAAACATTCCATGAGTTTCGTTTACGGATCCTCGGTTATTAAATAAACTGCAACTAACATACGCAGAAATACGTCACATTCTCTTTCCAACGATCAAAATTATGAACCGGTCATTAAAAAAACCAACACACTATAGTATACTACGCAAAACACTCTGAAAATAATTTATAAAAATATAACAACTTCTTATAAAAAAGTTGATATTTAAACGAAATTATCTGAAGACATTAATTTTAGTAATGTTGGTCAATATTTCCACCCAGTTCAATAAAATAGTTTAATGATATAAATGTCTGCATTGGATTTGGAAAGCAATAACATATTTACAAACACAAAATCCAAAGGAGTTGCATTGATGAGTCAGACCTCCCATTCAAGACCTATACACCAGTTATTAGGCCTACTTATTCAATTATGTCGCATGACCTGTTCAGAGCAGCAGTGGACAAGGTGCGACTGACCATGATGATAGCCAACCTTCGTAATGGAGAAGGCACCTGAAGAAGAAGATTCAATTATGACATCTATTTATTGTTCCATTAAACAGATTGTAGATTTTTCAGTTGTAAAGAAATTTCTATTTTATGTGATTTGTGATGAAGATGTAATGCTGTATATTATTCAAGCATACATTTAAACAGGCCTAAATAATATTCATGAGTACATACAGATTTATTACTTCATACTAATGTAAAAAGAGATTTTTGTTATACATTAGCTGGCATAGTGGTTGGTGTATTAGGTTTATTTAAAGCAAAACAAAACCACCAGGCATTTCAACTTCAAATTAGTTTTGAATGGAAACTTTACGCATGGTTGTCCTTTTTTCGTTTGAAAACAATTTATCAACGTGTCGTAAAAATACTCGTAATATTTTATGTTCTTAAAGGAAAACATGTTTTGAGTTTACTGATGTAATATTTTTATAGTTGAAATTTCTGTAACAGTGAAATAAATAATTTGTTTAAAAATGTATTTTGAAGCGTAATTAACGTCTGACCATGTAATAAATCATTGTATATGTAATTTAATTTTTATAGAAGGTTATAAACCAAATTTGGTTAGTTCAGTTTACTAAAATACTAATAACTAATATTACAACCTAAAATATTAAAATATTATATCGCTAAAATAATTATAAATCTTTCATGGAATGTTTTGAACATGTATTTACGTGCTGATCCAAAATAAGCTTAGCAGATGTATAAAACAAGTAAATCCACTCAACAAAAAAAATGTGGTGTGAAACACTCTCACGACTTTCTCTTGGGAACTAAAATAAATAACCAATTTAATCTATATTCAATCATGATCAAACAATGTAGAATGAAAAACGTAACCTAATTTTCATCACGAGAGAATCCCACTAAATAATCTCAATTTATTATGATCACGATTCAGGGTAATAATTTTGATCTTATGTCAGAAGTAATTGAATGGTACTGGTTGTTACACAGCAAAATTTTTCCCAACTTTTAAAATTGTCATCTGTCATTTTCCTAGGTGCGTCCGTCCATCCGTTCTTCACAACCAGATGTCAGAAACTGCAATAGATAGCAACACACGGTTTTCAGGTTCGTAATCTACGCAAAACTTTAACGGGCTTGTATTGGGTTTAAAGTTCCGGTTTCGATCCAACGTGGTGAAAAACCGGAAGACAAGAAATCGAAGTCGGATTTTGGAAATAAAAATATTGTCATTCGATCCCTCTTAAAGAGTAGATATACAGAAATTACAAATAGTTTTTACCCTAGGTCAAAAGTAAACCTTTTTAAAAATTTCCACCAAGCATGATTCGCGTCGTCGCATGAAACGGGTTTTTTACTTTCTCTTAATTTTAGTTGTTTAATATTTTTGATCTGAAAAATCGAACAATTTTTGTTTTGTTTGAGATATTATTAAAAATATCACGTTCAAATGATTATATTATTGGTTGTAGCAAAGACAATATTTTAAATTGTATTACACGCTTTTGAAAATGATCATGGGTAAAATTTATATGAAACTAAATATTAAATAAGTTATATAAGAAATTGAAGTGATAAAAATACAATATCATTTTGTAACTACAGTAATTAGGAAAGCACAACACCCTTAGTTCTCTCTCAACTTTACGCTGAGTTCACATATCATCAATTTCATTCTCAGATGTTCCTTGTAGTGTTATCCATTTCCCAATCTACATTTTATTTGTTTATAACTGATGGGTTTATTTTATGTTTCTCTTAATTAAGATGCATAATTTGGAAAATTATTCAAAGCGTGCAAATTAAATTAACATGCTAATTCATGTATGAATTTGATTGCTGTAATTATGTTCTTGTCGGTGAATTTCTTATCATTAATTTTAGAGGAAGAGTACAGTAATATATCTTAACACGGTTTCACACAAGTTTGTGTTAAATTATTTTAACTCAATATTTCATCAACCCAATCATATGAAAATTTGTACGTATCAATAAACATATTGGCTGATTTATTTAAAATTTAGGTGAAAGGAATATATTTTTGAACTCACACTCTTTCTGAAACACAAAATATAAGCGGAAAACGAATTTCAATAATTTCATATGTTTGATTCCCATAACCTACGCCTGCAGATTATTTTTACTCAGGCAATAGTGTTTTAATGAATACTAAATATTCTGTATTGCTACAATTTATAGATATTTATCTGCTACAATTTAATGATGGTTTTTGTAGAACATTAAAAGTTCTAGAAAGGTTGAAGTTAAAATATAGTGAAAAAAATTGTACGTTAGTGTTGCAGAATCTTGACAAGGTACGAATAAAGAAAGCTTAAATTTCAGTGATGGAGCTTGTAAAAAAGAAAACAAATCAGTAGACGGACAAGAAGAAGCAAGGAGATTTGAAACAGAAATTAGATTCTGTTTATGGAGCTGGACTATTCTAAACGTGATATATTTATATATTTTTTCTAAACGGATTTACCGAAGATTGATTTTTATTGTAATTATTATGTTCCTTTTTCTCTATAAACAACTATTTTCTCTATTTTCTCTATACTACAACTTTCAAAGATAGGAGAACCAAATTTTTATAGGGGGTTCTTAGAAACAAGATACACATCTCCAGAATGATATGTGTACTGACATAATGAAAAAATGTTTAAAAATGTATCATTAAAAATTTTCCGTTTTCCCGCACCTCGTTACCATTAAAAAAAAATACTAAAATTTTATAGAAATGCATTAAACTGGCAGGGGTGATGTAGAAAGATGTTAGGAATAACCTGGTAAAAAATTTGTTAAAATCGGTTAAATAGTTTTAGAGGAAAAAAAACATAAACTTCGTTAAATTAACATTGTTCAACATAGGTGGTCGCGCTTGCCTTAATCGGAAAATGATTAATGGCTATAAATAATGTTTTTCTATTTCTTTTGTGTTGCTGTGAATCTACGATCTGCTCTTATAGAACAATGAGTAAATGTATTGAGAGTCTGAATCATCCGTGATTAATACTCACTGGTATAACGCTATAAATTACAATTTTTTGTTTTTTTCTTAACGAGCAAGTATTAAAATGAATCTGTATTGTATAGTCTGATTAGTTTTCCGAGTATTTCCGTGTTGTCTAGGGGGGCTCATAGCTTCAGAATTCTGATGATTTTTAAATATTTCTTTCTTGACTGTTTGAGTGTTCGTGTCTCGTATTATAGTGTTGGGTATGTACCTAGGTGAGTCTGTGACATTTGAAGTATTTTTGACTGATATATTTAAATTTCTTCAATGTTCTTGTGACTTATATTACCCCCAAGTTGTACCCCGTATGCCTCCACAGTTTGATTATTGTTTTATAAAATATTTATTGTATTTGTGTCGATAATTCGGAAAAATCTTCACCACCCAACACAGCTGATGGTATTTGAGATTTAGCTGATTTCTTTTGGTACATATGAGAAGTTCTCTACATTATATTAAATGAGATTAAATTAAATTGTATACATAAATTGAGTTTGCATATTGCAATGTCATGGTGGAATAAAACCTCCCAGTGGAAAAAATTCGTAATTCTATTTCATGAATTTAATTGTCATTTTAAAATAAAGTCAGTAAGGTGTTTTCGTTTTAGTCGCCGAGTGTCGTTTGAATTACCGAAAAATGAGATATCGAGATGATTTTTGTGTGTAATTCAAGTTTTCTTTGGTATTTAGTACAGAATGTTGGATTTTGTACTGATGCGATTGTTCTACTCAGAACAATCACATTATCACCTTGGTACATAACAAACAGCATACTATACAGAGATGTAAACATTCCTACAATTCTACTAGAAATCCAGATAGTTAAAATTGAAATTTAAAAACCATTACAAAATTATTCAAAAATGTCTCATAAAAGTAAGTGAATGTTAAGGAAAACAACCTTCAGCGTATTTTTGTAATTTTCCTGTAACTGTCAAATAAATGAAGAAGAGAGAGTGAAAGTACGAAAGAGATTTGGTAGGGTAAAAAAAGGTTTTATGAAGCTGTACAACGTGAGCGACTCAGCTGGAAAACAAATGGCAGGGCACATTGCTCTCAGTTAAATGAAGGGCTGGGAAGTTAACGTGATTAATCATTTGAGTGAAAAGTATTTGAATGACATCCATGGAAATTAATTGAAGCCTTTCTTTCCAAATCTCCGTGTAATGGGATCTTGGTCTGAAATTTACACAAAGTATTTTATGTTTATATATTTACGTTCATTCAATTTTTTTTCTTTAATTTAAAGAAAAGTACATATGAATACTTATTATTTATAAAATAATCATATTATATAACATTTCCTTAACAATGTAAAAAGTACACCATTTAAGAGTTAACCTGGTTGGCATTTATGGTCTTTTTTGTTATACAATGCAGTGGTTTTGATACAGTTACATAGTTTTTGTGTAGGTACCTTACGTTTTGTCTATCATCCAGGCATATTTATATTCATGAAGAACGGTGCTCCACATCCTGTCCGAAGTTAGTAAAACTTAAGAAAATGTATTTGAAAATGATTAAATTATTTGTTAATCGTGTTAGAAACTGCCTTTTCTCTTAAAAATTATTTGGCAATGACACATTTATTCCTATTCAAAAATGGATGACTAACAGTCTATATGTTGGAATGAGCCATTGGCAAACAATTTATTTTTAAAATATCATCAGTGCAATAGATTTGTTTTAATTCAAGTAAGGTTAAGTAAATTGTTGGAATTGTCGTATGATAATATTTAATTGTCTTAAAACAATTTTAAATCATTTTAGTAATTTCTAAGATGTTTAATAGGGTAAGATGTCCCGACTTTATCTTTCATTCATTTGAAATTGCATCACGGGCTCGGTGTTTGAGATGGTTATCTAGTCGTTCGCGAAATTTACTATAGAAGAACACGGTTAGCTCCTTAACTGTCGGAATTTTTAAATCATTGTGGAAAGTTTTCTTGCTTACATGAATCGATTGACTTTAGTTCCTCTCTGCCGCTGCTTCCGTGACTTAGCTAGAAGGAACTTCCCAACTCTACGACGACTAAAGCAAAAATAAAGCAGAGACCTGTTGGTCCGAAAAACGGACAAGGGTTTTAACGGGTTTTAATTTTCAGTACTTTGGCCGGGAATTAGACCCGGGAGTTTCCGTTTTGCAGTGTGCAGCGCGGCCAAGCCTCCAGTTTTCATAATTTTAATGATAGTGATCTAATCCTACGATAGAATAAATTTAACTTTTACTCACTAAAAGCTTACAGATTATAGTAAAATATAAAACTGTTTTAAACTACATCTAATACAACAGATTTTAAATATGACATTGATGTTTTTTTTTAAGTAAGATTTTAAGTTAACGGGGGGCTCTGAAAAAACCTATAGAATAACAATATTCAATCAAAATTCCTAACACGTATATATTTAAAATAATTGTTTTTTTTATAAAGATTTCATTAGAAAACAACAAGTTGACTAAACAATTTTGTTAAGTCGCATTAATCGTTTTTCTACAATTGGTGATGGACTTGTGTGATTCGAATAGTTATACCTTCCAGATCTTAGCCGGAAATCGAAGTTCCGGATCTTCCGCTTTGTAACAATATTTTTCTTATCACGTTCAGTTGTTAAGGAAACATTTTTCAAAGAAAAATGTGAATTGTGTGGGATTTTAATTATTCAATTGTAGTTGTAAAATTATTAAGTTCAGAAACCGTTAACCTTTACCACAATAGAATGCTGTTTAAAGCTAATATTATGATGTACAACATTGTTGATATAGGAATTTATTAGGTGTCTAAAGTTTGAAGAGTCTCTGTGAATTTTAGAATCAAAGTTATTTCAGAATCAGATAAAGGTTAAAATCCTTTACAAGCGACATTTAAAGTCAGCTGGGACTTTGATCATGCTACTCCTGTCCACGATATTAAAGGAACCTGGAGAACTAAAAGATATACATGCAAACCACACGCCCCTTTTCATGCCCCTGTTTGTGTATACGGTATCGGTTCATAAACAACCTGGAAACCTGGACTGCCACAACTCATGCTTCTACTTCTCCGTTACTTATTACGCATCACTTATTCTGCGGTTACTGTTTAAATACGTTGTGAAGTACTTTTACTTTAAAGGTAAAATCGATAGTTACACGACGCTCATTTCAACAGAATAACACTAAATTTCATGTTGTTTATGCACGACTATATTCATAATCCTTTAAACATATTCGTAAAGGGACTCAAAGATTTTCACAAAGATTTCTCCATCGTTACATTGGTTTTTCAGTCACAAAGTTAATACAAGAAAAAATATTTTTCCTTTTAAATTACATGAAAGAAAATTTAAATCGAACTCAGTATTCCATTAAATATGAAAAATACAGTACGATTTCTATGTCCGTCATATGAAAAGCTAACTATTCAAACTGTTATAACTAAATTTTGCTTATGGTTGTTACAAAATATCCACTTATAGAAAACCTAATTATAATAGACGTTTATGAAACTATTCAAAAAATAAATTTTATCTCAATATTGCTGTTTATTTACGAAATATTAAACGTTTCTTTTTGCTGGTTTTGGTTCAATTTCGTTTTACATTTTTATATTCATCGACTTTTATTCAGAAATTTATTCTTGTAACAAAAATTAATGTGTAACGAACATAAATATTCATTTCGCTTTTAATGTGAATACACATCTACGAACAAAATTAATTGAATCGAAAGTTTTTATTAATATTTTTTCCTGTTTCTTTTATTTAAAGGCACATAAGAAAAGTAGCGTTTGATTCCGAGCTGGAAAATTGTGTCTTAATAAAATCTTAACTTTGAGACATGTGATGAAGAAAGTGATAAAACCCGTGGGTACTTCTTTTTGTGAACCTGAAAAAATCCAATGGAGTTTATGCCATTGCGTAGGTTATTTAAAAACTTGGGTTAATCTGGAGTTAACCTATAAATTTACGGAGAGAGGACAAGATTTAAAGAAATTAGGAGCACTATAAACAAGGAAATTGAATAAGAATAGTATTTCAAGTCTGTAAGTGATTAAAGCAACGTTACTGTTTTTTCCAGCTTCGTTTATATACTATTCTAAGAAATTAGAGTAGAAGATGGCGATTAATGGGTTTATAGTAGCAGATGAAATGTTTTATTCTTCCGTTCACGGATGCTTATGTAATCACTGCGTATGATGACAATGATTTTCATTTATTGTGCTTAAGCTCAACAGAAAAACATAAAATAAAGGTTTCATATAAATATTAAGAATACCAAATATCTTAGTGTGGGTGGAATTTCTAAATATATCTCGCTTGTGAGTGGTAAGGTCGACGATTATGACTGGTATAAATAAGTCGGTCAATTTTTCGTCTGAGGGGACCGAGTGAGTGGAATATCAGACACTACATGAATCCAGGTAGGGCTTCTCTAAAAAGAAGTTATGCTCTGGTCTAGTGGAATACAGAATTATTCTTGTACAGAAGTTATACTTGAGAACAAAGAAGTCATTGGCTATATTTTTGTTGGAGCCGATAAATATATTTTCTCCTGAGTACTACAAATAAGCTTCAAAATTAAATAAACGCTGGCCTTGGATGGTTACGATGGTCATGTAGGGTTTCTAAAGTAAATTTGAGAAATGAAAATATAAGACAAGTGACCTCACGATACCATAGTAGTCGGAGTAGAAACTAGATAGTTGGTTATGGTATGTGCATGTCTAACGAGTTGCAGTGGAGAGGTGAACCCAAAGAGCTTTACTTTACCACCCACAACATGAAAGGAGAGAAGGTCACCCTGCGAAATGTAGATACAGGGAGTCCAAGACGCTATGCTAAGGAAGGCTTTGCGAGGAATCTCAGGGAGAGGACAAGAGACACCAAAGACGATAGGTTATAAGATGCGGGAAACAGAAAAATTTGTATCTGTCCCCACCAAAAAATAAGTAAAGTACATCAACTACTTGGTCATAAGCGTATAAAGTGAGCTACTCTCGGTATCAAAGCAGAGTAAAGTGTTGCTTTAAACTTTTAAACAACCCAGCCCAGAACTTTTGCCTTGCAAACTACCACGATTACCACTTCCTCACGAAGGCGGGTAATTAAAATTTTTTTTTATCTACTTGTTTATTGATTCACAATGTTAATATTTAATCCGTAGACTACCTTCATCATCTGGTCATAAGACTAAAATATTGGTTTCATAGTTTTTTTGTTTTTTTGTTTATTAACATAAATAAAGTGCTCTCTTTGAGCAATATTCTGTGTTTTTCTACGAGTTGAATAGCTAATTAAATTTTGAATGCAATATTACAAAACATTATCTTCTTTATTATTTTATGGGAATAGAAGAAATAATGGAAACGAGCCAATTCACCTGCCTTGTAAAACTTCTTACTATGTGCAAAGATTCTCTCATCCTCTTATTATAACATTTAGTTTATTTTCCCCGTTTTTATCCTGTTTACGTGTACTGTTGCCAAATACAAGCTGTAAATCGAACATATCGATGAAAGGTTTTAATCAACATTACTTAGTTATTCGTTAACGGATCTTGTTTTCAACTAATTTAAATTCAAACAGATAAATTATTTATTTGTAAATAGATCTTGGGAATTTACTTAAATTTAAGAAAAAATAAACAGTTAATATTTGAGTCATCTTGCTCAGTCTACCGTTATCACATGTCATTAAATGTATATGTGGATTTTCCACTTTTTTTTATAATTGGTTTATTATGGTCGCATCAACATTCTAAGTTTTTAGCGACCCCGTTACACAAAAAAAACACTTATTACATAACATAAGATTATAACACTTTAGGATTACAATGTTGTTTTCCAATTAAATAAAATTTACACTTAACAATTGAATCTTAGACTTTTAAATTATAAATTATTTTATATGAATTGCACTTTTATTTGCACTAAAATTGTATAAAGTCCAGTGTTATTGTGTACTGTGTGTGATTAAAGCAGTCGTTGTAATTGTCCGGTAAGTGAAATTGTCTCCTTACAGTGTTCAAGGTACGACATTCCACAAGAATATGTTTTACAGTTAATTTCGTGTTGCAGTGTCTACAGTAAACAGATTCTTGTTCGTCATGAGGTGACTGTGTGTCAGTTTAGTGTGACCAATTCGTAGTCGTGTAAGAGTCACTTGGTCAAGTCTGTTTTTAAAAATTTCTGGCTGTAAGTCTCGAATGTCAGTCCGTATCGTGTGTAGATTAGTTTAATTAAAACGTTTTATTTTATGCTCAACTTTCATTATTGTTCTGATCCAAATCTCTTTAAATTACAAAACAGGATTTGGCGTATGTGCTTTTTCTTGAGCAGCTCTGTTTATAGTCTGCCTTTGGCTGTTTCTCTCATTACTCAGCACCAAATCAAAGTACTTGTAATTTTCACAAACGTCTATCCGTAAATAGGAGGACAAAAGATAGCCTATGGGTTTTCCGTACATAATATATACATTTTTATACTTTTATATATTTATTGAGAAGTGTGTTATTTCTTTGATAAAATTAAGTAATTTTGTAATACGAGCGAACATGAAAGATAATCGACCTACCTTCGAGCTAGTTACTTTTAAAAATCTTTGTGAATACTCAGTAGTATTTATTGTCTAATATATTAACAAATCATTAGTTACACTATTAATATTGTTATTACTTCTGGTATAAATTAATTTAATATAGTGTATTAACGATACCTGTCATTTATTTAAATCTGTTATAAACATTTGACATGAAGGAATAAATAAAGTTCTACCTGAACACTGTAATTTTCAAACTAATCTAGCAACGTGTACTTAAAAACTTTATCACCTGATACAACCTCTGAACGAATATATTAAGTTAGTACACATACCTTGTGGTTTCATATAGGCAAGGCACATTAGGCAATTAGTTAAACAGAGCATTAAATAAATGACGGCGGGCTAAAATGTGGGTTGAATTTCATGTCACAATCCATCATGTGTGTTGTGAGCTAAACTACTTAGTTTTCCAAGCAGAGGCGTCTGATCCGATGTATAAACTCTATCGCCTGATATGGAGCTTCCTTGGTCAGAAAATTAAATTATTATTTGTATAAATTCTTTATTCATCAACATGTTTCCTTCCATCAAATTAAATAGTGGAAACATTGTAACTTAATTGTAAATTTTAGCAACGCTTTTCTTAACCCTATTTTATTTTTCATTATTTCTCCGTTTTAAAATAAATAAAAAATGATAATAGAAGTTTTAAAATTGCAGCTGTTGATGTAAGTCTTTATTTGGCCATAACACTTAATGTAGTATAGTCCTCAACTGTACGTAATTCTGTAAAGCAAAAACAAAAAAGTTTGATATACAGCTACATATTGAAATATTTTCACATATTTAACCTACACTTGTTTTTCAAAAACCCAATGAGTTTCTAATAATCTAGTCGTTGATGTAACACTAATATTAAATAAATTCACAAAAATTATTTACATATAGTTAAAAGGAAGAATAAATTAATATTTTTTACTAAAGTTAACAGTTAATTCTGTGATTACCGATTAAAAATCAAGTAACCATCTTTTTTTTATTATTTCTAATTTGTGTACGTTCCAATCTGTTCAATTCAGAACAATAAGCAACCCCATGACCCAATGAGTTGAGGATGATATGTATGACGTGTAAATGAGGTGTAGTCTTGTACAGACCCAGGCGAACCATTCCTGAGAGAGTATGGTTAATTGAACCCCAACTATCAAAGTACACCGGTAACCACTGTCTAGTATTCAGATCCGAATAAAAGTTACTAACTTTACTAGGATTTGAACCAGGAACCTTCGTCTCCGAAAATCAGCTGTTAAACAGCTGATTTTGGTGACGACTTTACCTCTAGACCAACCCGGTGGGTTAACCATCTTTATAATATCAATATTTTTATTTTTCACAAAATATTAATAAAATTCGCTACTTTAGTACTTTCTCACGTATAGACTAACAAGTTTGAAGACGTTGGGTTTAATTTGCGTCAGTGATCTGGATAATTTCTTTTTCCAATAAACTTGCATTAGTCACATAAACCTCTGCTATCGCCAACGACCAAGTATAAGTAAAAATAGAAATTGCAAAATTCAATGTGCAATTGAAAAATGTAAAATAGATGTTTTATCAAGTCAGGAACAATCTGCTGATATTAAATTGAACAGTTAGCACGTTAGTAGATGTTTATATAAGAGTTTACATTTATATAATATATGTTTATTTATTTTACTATAGTAATATCCATTGATGAAAATAGTATTACTTTTGTGATACAGAGAGGAGATAAATTTTATAACATTAAACACCTTTTTTTTAAATTTTGATGAAAAGTGAAATCGTTCAAAGAACTTTTTGATCAGATTATTTATATTACTTTATATATGTCGATGATATGATTAGTATAGAAACACTTCTTTCTGATATACCATGAAATTTTAAGGACATGCCGTAAAAACTTTTATGGAAAGCTTTTAAATATGTTTACATTTAAAGTGTTGGCTGTACTCCACGATTGAATCTCATATATCCGAATGCGTTTTAGAAGAAATTTGTATGTTTTAATTTTTTAAATGTTTGAAATGTGAAAGTTTTCTATTAATCAGTCTAATGAATGCATCTACTGTCAGCTAGAGTTGTTTCTTTTTTGTTGTAATGTGATGTTTCCATGTGACGCGATGATCTAGACGAAGTCTTAGACACTCGTACTTTACTTTTGTGGTTTGTTGTAGTATAATGTTCTTATTTAAAGTTACAGGTGTACAGTCGTTTTAACAAAAGTGTGAATGTGATACGTGTTCATTTGTTTTTGTTAACTTTTGTTCTTCACATCATGTGACTACTAGATAGAAGTGCATTTAAGTACTAAGAAAATGCGATAGTTCCAAGTTCTATTCCTTATTACATTTCGTAATATGGATATTCAAATTACTGTTCTATACCGTATCACATCTCAGCTTAGCCGGTTATGACCTATCTACATTATTGTATTTAGGTTTTACGTAAAATACTAGACGTATTTTTAAAGTAAGTACCGTTTTGAAATTCCACCGCTTCAGCGACGCGATCAGTATTTGCAGCATGCACGCTGTATACCACTATCTATTAGCAACCCACAAACGCCATTACAGAGTCATCGACCATGTCTACGTTTGTTGTGAGCATTTGAAATGTCTCCTCCGATTGAGAATCCCGCTGACTGTGCAATACGCTCTGTGATTCTTTTTCTTAGTGCTAAAGACATGAAAGTGGCTGAAATCCATCGACATATCATTGAAGTGTATGGAGAAAACATTATGAGCGATGGGATGGTACGGAAATGATTACCAGCTTTTAAAGATGGCCGTACAATGTGTATGATGTGGAACGAAGTGGGCAACCTTCAATCATTACTGCTGACTTAGTGCAGAAAGTTGATCAAAAGTGAGAGAAAACAGACGCTTTACGATTTCGTCGTTATCTAATGAGTTTTATGTATTGTGAAGGTGTGTTTTCTTGTAATGTGAAGGTGAAATTGTGACAACGTTTAAATTATGCTCACGCTAGGTTACAGTGCTTGTCTAATCAGGCGGCAGGTTTCTACGAGGATGGTACTCGAAAGCTGCTTGTGCTATACAATTAGTGTCTTAATATTGGTGAGAATTATGTAGAAAAAGTAGATTAAAATACAGGCTTTCATGTAAAAAAATTATTAATAAAAGTCTACTTGTTTTCTTTTTATTTCAAAACGGTACTTATTTTAAAAATACGCCTCGTATATACACGAAATATAAATATAAAAACTACACAATGTAAAAATATTAATGTACATAAAAGATATGCAAAACAAAACTGTACTTTTACCGCGAACTGATGTTTATTAAAAAAAAGTATTTTGAATAATGTGTCCAGAAACTAACATTAAGACGAATAGAAAAAGATAATTCTACAGAGAGAAAACTTTTTTACCCTAAACTTTCTCTTTAAGAAAAGAAATTTAATCTAACACTATTTATCAGTGTCAGCATAGTAAGAAGAACCTGGCTATCTGAGTTGACCATCAAAGTCTGACGAGGACATAAATTGAGCTTAATTTTTAAATAGAAACTAACTACTGAGTGCACGATTCCTCTTAAGTTATCTCTTATTTTTGACGGTAACATTTTGTAGCTCACAAACTCTCAACACACTGGCTTAAATAAGAATTTATTTAATGTATGTTTTAATTTAATTAATGTTCGGCATATTCGGTTTGTCAAGATATTTTTGAATTGCGGTCTTGTCTTATAAATGACACATCCTTGAGTGTCGCTTGATTAGCTTCCTAAAACATAATTACTCAAGCCCAATTCCGTAATATTTTGGGTTATAACAACGTTATTAATATTTTTGAAACAAAAAAGTTTTACATTCAACAATACAGCTGCCATATTATCACTTTTAAGGGAAAGAGTTATTACTTGATATACGTAGAAGTATTTCAAACTTTATCTTTTAGTTAAGGTTTTTTTCTAACATGATAAACCATCTTGAACAATACTAGTGTATTTTTATTTTGCCATGAAGAAAGAGCGATTCGTTCCTTTCACTGCAAAGACTGTATTCTTCGTTTCTTATAAAATCCCTACCAAAAGAGACAATCTCAAAACTCCATTAACTAATGAAACCTTTAAGAAATGCTTATTCATCTAGGAAGAAGATAAAACAAAAGCCGTAACAAGATTCGTATCCGATTACTTTTTCCTTATTTTTCTTAGAAATTATTCTGGAATAAAAGTATACATTGACACTGTTAAAAATTTGGTGTGAAACACTCACTTAACTTTCTCATGTCGATTAAAATAGGAGCAGCTTTTATAACCAATATTTTTAAAATTACTAACCCCTACAAAACAAAGTAAACTAGAAAATTGTACGTGAAAATAGATGATTAATGTTCAAACAATAGTTTTAGAAATTTTAATTTTCAAACAACTTTCATCTTTTGTATATTTATACTAGCCTATTCATTACACTGTAAATTCAAATGAATATATTTCTTTACTTAGTTTTATAAGAAATATTCAGCCATTTTACGAAAATTCCCATTTCAAAATCCATTTTTACCTATTGTAATGAGAATACAAGTCACAGTTTTAATGAGATAAAATCACTTATTGAAACTAAACCAAGCTCTGTAGAAAACCATATTTGAAAAATTTGTAGACTTCTTCATTTTCTATAATATTAATACTATACACGTTTCCGTAAAACTGACATCAAGGTCACATTCTAAAAAAAGGAAAGATTATTTTTCTTTACGAGAGCACATTCCCCGAACGCAATTCAGCAGACATGCTGCTTACCCCATCTTTAAAACACAATAACTTTAGTAAATGAGGTGATTTTAAAAACAAAATTGTAGCAACCGTTTTTTTTTTCAGAAAATTACAGGATCATAAAATATTCCTAGAACAAACTAATTTTTCATGTTAACCAATTGAAATAAAACATATTCTAAGCGGGCTTCCTCATGGTACCTAATTTAATTTCTAAATTTAAACTTTATACAATTTTCCGCTCTTGAGGTGTTTTGTTTATTCACGCAGACTAATCGTAAAAGAAAACATTTTTGGGCTTAGGGTTCTGAAAACGTGTAGGCTATTCCGGCAAAAATTCGACATGAAGACAATACTTTTCTTAGCTGTATTTCATGCGAGTGTATTTCACTCGTATAGTGCAAGAGTCGTTTCATTATTTTCTGTAAGAAATAAACAAAATTAGACATAATTTCGACTATTGATATAATCGCAAAGTGGTAAACAGTATTTTTTGTCGGCAGTCTCTTGACTGGGTTGATGTAGTTCTCTAACCTGTTATATATTGCGCAAGTCGTTTCATATCTGCAGACCTGTAACACCCAACATCTTTTGATAGAGAGTAGTGTCGTAATTCTGGTTCTAAAGTACATAGAAACAACGTTATCTAGTAAAATAATAAATACGTTTCTACATGCAACAATTGAGATTTGGGAAAGGGAATGGAAAGGTTTGTTAGCTAATAGCAAACAAAGAAACGTTCCGGCATTTGCCCGGAAAACCAAGGAAAATATTTGCAGTATAAACGTAGACTGTAAACGAAAACTACACATTTGTCAACGATATTTTTACTTGTTAGTATGCTTCTATTTTGTAACTAATAAGAAATGGTATTATTAAAATTTCAGTTAGTAGTTGAGATCTGTTTACACAAATTAATTTACCATCAAAGGCAATTCTTGTAATAATAGCACTACATATGCCAATTTTAAATGTTTGACGGATGTGTGATATTATTATAATTACTTGTATGACGTATGTCACCTTATAATAGAGTTTACAAACACCTTACTTCAAAAAATCGGAAAAACTTTATTCAAAATCTTCCCGTCTCATGTCATATTTTCTAAACATTTCATTGAATTTATAAGATTTAAAATATTCTTTTTATTAAAACTTCCAAATTCAGAAATAATTTTTTAACATAATAGGCATACATGTTTATTTGCTTCAACGTGTAGGCCTACAGTTCTCTTAAATAACGTTTTGGATTTGTGATGGAAGATGTGAAATTTTCTCTGGAAAGTAACTAAGTGACTCGTTTTTTTTGTA
Source organism: Catonia carolina (assembly GCA_035578175.1). Classification (NCBI taxonomy): domain Eukaryota; kingdom Metazoa; phylum Arthropoda; class Insecta; order Hemiptera; family Achilidae; genus Catonia; species Catonia carolina. The sequence goes on from JAQMRL010000001.1 coordinate 43,733,498, forward strand.
CATTTGAAGATTTGGCATATTGTGACATATTTCATGACAAATATCTCAGAAAATGGGTTGTGAGATCGATAGCCAATTACGACCAAATACAATACAACATGTTGCCAATATAGAAGAAACGTTTCAGCAAACGTGAAAGCTTCTATTTGTTTTTATCTAGATGAAGAGTTCAAACAGTTTTGTGAAGACGATATTGTACCGTTAGTTTTAATTGGAGGTTTAAAAAACTTACAAAACTTTTACAAACTTCATTCAGTATTCGTCTTTATAATGTCTTTAAAATTCATATTTCCCGCGTTGTCCGCAATTAATTAGTTATAAATTCATTTCTTCTTTCCGCGCCGTGCTAACCTTCTTTTTCTGTTCCAACAATTCAAATTATTCAAGCGATTTTACTCGTTCATTCAACGATTTTATGTTTCAAACATCTCTACAAAGAAAATAAGTATCTGGCCAGGTACCCCTACCATTTTTGGACAACAAATAAAGATTAAAAAAGATTGTTAGTCAAATTGCAAATATATATTTTTTCGTATTGATTTTCGTTATATTGTTCATTGTTCATTTTTTCATTATTCATTTTGTTTTCTTAGAATCGGGTTTTTAATAAAAAGCACCTGATTAAAAACAAGATTTCTTAAACGTGTTCATTTTAATACTCGTGTTTATTTTCTTTGCTTTTACAGTCTTATTTATCTAAAATTTTGTTTCATTTTTTGATAATTTTGGTACCTTAAATTTAGAATGGACTTGATTCAAAAGACGTATTACAAAATAAATACCTAAAATAAAAAAATGTATTTCCCAAAAATCATTTACGTTAAATGAATGACCTTATTAATGAATGAACAGTTAATGAATGACCAGTTCATTAAAGTTACCCCTTCTTCTAAATTTATGCACTAGGTGGAAAATTAATCTATTTTCTATGATTTCCAATGTCTTATGGTACGTAAATTTATTGCCCCTTTCTTTAAACACCAAGTAATCTAGAATCAAAATATTAGGACGTGAGTGTAAAGATGTAATCATTTACATTTCGTACTGAGAACTGAATTTCTATAATTATCCTTTATAATTCATTATGTTTTGTAAACTAATTTTGAATAAGCAGGTCGTAACAAATTATGGAGTTAGGTAACAAAAGTTCTTTGAAATTGCGAATTTGTAGCTCGTTTAAAAGAATCAAATGTTTATTTTTCCTGCATTGTACTTGCGGATTTGTTGCGGGAAGTTCACTGTGCTTTTGTGCGCCTGTGTAATTATTTCCTGAGCATACATTTCACGAAATTTTAGTCTCGTAATTAAAAATACTCGAACAATTGGTTTGAAGGATAAAATGGGTAAGTTTTGTTAATCACTCGCAAAACGCGCTTTTGTACTCCTTCAATGGGTCTCAATAACACTAGCAAGTAACGCCTCCATATCAGTATTCCGTTACTGAATACTGATTGACAGTAGAAAAATTTACAGTTTTTAATGTTCTTTGACCAAGTGCTCCTTTCAAACTCTTGAAAATGAAGGTTCGTTTTATTATTATTCGGCTACCAAATACTACTAATTATTAAATAATTATCGTATTAACTGAATACTGTAAAACGTGTACGATTTATTTGACAAATAAAAGGAAGTTCTTGTTCTTATTCAGTATTTTTAACTTACGCTATTGTTCATAAAATTTTTAACCATTGAGTTTTCAAGCAAAGTAATTTTGCTGAATTATTTTTGAATAAGAATGCTCTGTTAGTGATTTTATTTAAATGATCATGGAATCGAATGGTTTAAGCAGTGCAATACTTCTACAAAAATTACTAAATAATTTATATAAACATGTTAAACAATAATTATAAAATGCATTTTGTTGTATAAAGTTTAAAAAAAAATTATTGTAACTTTAAAACTGTATCACTTTTAATAAAGAGTTCAAAATCTTAAATGCAGACAAATTAGGAATCCCAAATGAAAATACGTTGATTATTTTATTTCATTTGTATTACTCGTTTCGTAAGCTTCTGTAAAAACGAAACACATAATATATCATCGTGGATAGTTGGTTATTTATTTTGTTTATTTTTCTAACAAAAAAGAAGCAGGATACTGCATTTCATTTTAAAATGGTACAAATGAAGACAGCCTCCGCTTGTGTAGTTAGAAAGAGTTTTCATTGATTCATATCTGTTGCTAACTGAATTCTGTTTACCAGCGCAAAAAAAATAAATACAGTTAGGTCCATCCTCTCACCAACGCAGATTAGAACATTTCACTGTCAGCTGGCGAAATGGATTAGTGAAAAATTGGAGTAAGAGAAATTCATTTGTTCCATTTAATTTCAACTAAACCGAACTCTTTTAATATTTTAAATGAAATAAAATTAATCTTGAGAAGATACATTTTACGTACTCCTTTCTGTATCTGTTAAAACAATTTCTTAATTATGTACTTAAATCATCAATTTTGTGATTGTGAAAAAACTATTTCACAAACCCTTTTATAGACGATTATTGTTTAGGTCACATTAAGAAATTAACGATACTATTTATCAAGGCTGATGAGCTCTGAACGTACGCATTGCCCACTACCCACTAGATAGCTAGCCAATGACTAGCCAGCAACTTTGCCAATACTTGCTCTCCTAGCTCTGCTATATATTTTGTCAGCCATTTTTTGGTCTTTTAATAACAATTATAACCTATGAACATTTACACCAGCTGATTATAGTTAAAAGTATTGCATGTTAACGCGCATTATAATTGATGTGTTCAGTACGAGATGCAAGATATATGAGTGAACTACTGTCGCTCTTACAAGCATGCACGCATAATGTTTGTCAGGTACAATCTGACAACGCTGGCAAACGTTATGATTGGTCTAAACGCGTGAAACAGCAGAGCTCATCAACCGTGAAAAGCATTATAATTGAAAGACAGATCGTAGTAAATTTTTCTAATCATCAACATTACAGTCTCATCATATTAAAGTAATATTAATAATATTTTATGAAACACTTACTCGGCTTTATCTCACCAATGTACATAATGAAAAACATAACGTACCTAATTTTTATGACGAGTGGATGAAGCTTCATAAACATCAACCTCTGTTGGACTTTATTTTGATAATCAAAATATCGAAAATCTCTAATAGGCGCTAACAATAAAGCAAACTGCAGAAAGAAACGTTTAAAATAAAATTTGTAGCTTTTTGACTTTTAGTAACTTTATACTACGCTTTTGTACAATCTTAAAAATGGGGTTTTTATCGATTTCATTAAAGAAAATTTGAAAAATCAATAAGTAGTTGATGCTAAATTATTAAGCTATGTTGAGAAAAGGTTGCAGGTATTTTATTTTTCTACAACAATAATAATATAGGTATACAATTTTCCGTTAGGCTCCAATCTCAAAAAAGTTTTTATACCTCAAAAATCCTTCACAAATTTCAGTAAGCATGCCGCTTAACCCATCTTGCAGAGCACAAAATTGTAGTAAATAAGGCGATTTTAAATAAAATCGTAAAAGCCAATTTCGAGCAATATCAAAAAAATGAAAAATCCCATGAATAAATTATTATTTCCAGTAAACTGATTTTTAGAAAAGTGGTCGTGTCGGGACTCTTCATAATTCCTAATTTAAGTTCATGCTTCAATATTTTGAAGCTATTTTGTAAACATATAGTACACACATACTCAAACCAATCGTTATAAAAAACGTTAAGTTCTCAAAACCTGTAAACTTAATTTCAAAAAATCATCATGAAAACATAACTTTTCTTACGTATATTTCATTCAGGGCAAGATACAGTAATAAAAAATGATTCGACCGAAGAGCAGGTCCCTTCAAGTCCGCATTGAATGCACCTCTGTCTAGAAAAATAAATGTAAGATTTCACAAAGTTAAATCGGGAAAACCCAAGTTGTAGTCTAAATAAAATTGTATATAAATTCATTTAGGAAATGCTCTCTATACAAATTATAACCTTTTAGAAAACACACGATCAATTTTTATTTTAATAAAATATGTGTGTGAATTTTAATATGAATTATGATACAAAATGCATATGTTATTAATATTTAAGTTACCCTTTGTTGCCGGCCGCATTTGCGTAGTTGGTAACGTGCTCGCCTCTCATCATGTGGTCTTGGGTTCAAATCCCATTCAGGCACGGCATATTTTCATACGTTACAAAAAATCATTTCATCCTTCACCATCTCCATTAGCAGTAATTGGAGAGCAGTCGGACGTTAAAAAAAATACTCTGAATATTGTTATTGCTGTCAGATCTTGATACTGCAGTTCAAAAGTTTTCAAATTAATATTAGTTTTTAAAACTTCTAAAATATTTCTGATTAAATCTTTTTTTATATTCTATAATGTCTTATTTATTAAGACAGCTAATAAAATTCAAGGTTGAAAGGTTAATTTTAAATATTTTTAGGATAGGCTGATTTTAATTTTGGTGGCAATCTGAGGTAAATAGTTTTGAATACTAAAATAAGGTAAGATGTATATTATCCTTACTCCAAATGTATTCCTTTACTTTCACGGAATTAGTATTCAGTATTTAACAGTTGTAAGGAAATAAACGTGGATTACTGAGGCGCACATTCATGTTTAATTATTTACTGGCATACGCCTATTATTAAAAGGCTAACGGAAATGAGACGGTTAAGATAAAATAAGTTAGTGATGAAATTAATTAAGACAGCCGAGAAGAAATGAGGATAATTAATCAGGATAGATGCAGAGACAAGTTGAATTATGTAGAGAGGGGTTGTGGTGTTATTGGAAGCAAAGCCGATTAGTTCCCAACCATGATATAGCCTACTAGGGTTTAAAGATACACTGATACTAAGTAAGGTTGTGGGTTTATTATAATAATTTCTACAACGCGAGATAATAATATAATAACTGGGAACGTTAATAAATTAAAGATTCATATTCAGTCATTTCTGTACGATTACTTATTAATAATCTTACGTTATAAAATGAGTCAAGTAAAAGTTTCAGATGGAAAAGTGTTATTGTAATAGTAAAATTGACGAACATGTAATTTTTATAGTTACTATTACAAATTTAGAACACCAATATATACGGCTTATTTATTTTAATGTTTTTATTTAATTTTCACGTCAGAACTACACATTGAACATGTCGGTAGTTAATTATGTTTTATATTTGATAGAATTGTTTTAGCTGTGTGAACTTCCATATTTTGTGTTTGTTTTTTAATTTCTAGAAAAAAATTTTATATTTTTGATTTGCTAAAATTTTCGTTTTTCATCATATTTTTTAAATTTTTTAATAAATAATCTGTGCTTAATTACTGTACACAATCAAAGTTACTGTAAGTGAAGTTACTATAAGTGAATGACATAATACAAAATAATATGAAGGAGAAGGCTTCCATTAAAGCCTTTATACGTATAAAACAAAGCAACTAAAACTACATTTTATGCAATTTAACAATTTTTTTCATTCTTGGATAATTGTTGTTAAATGTCATTTGTATTAATAAAACATAGCCTGTTAGTTATTTATGTTAATTGTTTTTTAATTTTTTAATTTAATTATTTTAGTGTGTTATTTTTCTTTATTTATTTTTTATCTCTTTATAATCTGTCACAGAGATTCAAAGCATGATACCGTTTCATCATAATATTTCTTTTAAATTAAGTGAGATCTGAAATTTCAACTTAAGCAGCTTGTGCATCTTAAACTATCATTTAACACTAATAATAACGTTACTGCAAAGAAAATCCTTCTATGCTCATATGAGTGTGGATATAACAAATAATTCAAGAAAAATCCTTCAGTATCCAATTCACTCTTTCCAGTTTGGATGCTTCCAATTTGTGACTAATGCAACGCAATTCATCTCAATTAACTTTACATAATGACCTAAACATCTCTATTAAAGTGGACATTGCTAAACACGTATTTAAGAAGTTTAATTACAAATTGCATCATAAAAATCCGTTATAATTCAATGAATACGTGCTGGAAGATTCGTTCACCGGAGTTTAAAAATAAGGTGGAGTAAGAACCTCTTATTGTAAACGTAAGAAAAAAAACCCTTCAAAAAATCTTTTTCTTCTCTTCACGGGTTAGACATTTCTACCTGTTCCGGCACCCATCTTTTCCTTGGACTCCTAATATCTCTGCTTAATTTGATATTTTTGTTCATTGATTGTTTAACAATTTTGACGTTGCGCACTTTACACTGTACAATTTAAGTAAAAAAATAAACTTAAAAATCTGCCTTTCATTGAATCACCCTTTGTTTTTTCCTTTTGAAATTTATAACTGTATACATTTGCTTCAACATAATTTTCGTTCTTGTCAATATTTTAAACGTGATTAATTTCGTTCAATTATCAACATTTATCAACACTACAGGTGTTAAAGGCGGTTGTGGCTAATGACATAAGTTTCCCATTGAACTCTTTTATAATACATAAATGGAAAATGTTTACATGTAAAACCGCTGATAAATTTTTTTAACAATTAATCAATTTCTCCGTCATTCTATGTAAGAGGGGACGTAATATTTAACTTTTTCATACGATTGAATATTTAGCTATTACAGGGAGTACGTATTAAAAAGTTATTTCTACCCATTGAATCGTAATTTAATAAAGGATTATTTATAGTCAGAGGTACCTAGTTGATTTCCAGCTTTTAGGAGAACGGACATGGGAAGTGCCAGATATCCGTACATTTCCATTCATAACTTATCAAGAGTAGAGCTGTTAGTTGTTAGGTAGTGGTGATGCAGGAGGGGGTATTGAGTTTTAGTACGGTGGTAGAAAGCCGAATATATTCCAAGCAGTATTTCCCTCGGGATTTCGCTGCATAAGTCCTCTTCTGCCCAGAAGGGGAATTCGGCAGCAGAAGGGAGAAGAAAGATATATTTTATTTGCTTTGCTTTTCATTAAAAAGATTTCCCATATAAAAATCTTTCCTTTTGAAAAATAAAAATTGAAAAATATTCTATTTTCTTAGTTTTCCGGTTTTGAACTGTCAGTTTATTTTTCGTTTCCTGTATTTTATGTTTTATTTATTCGGTGTTACATTTCTTGGTATTAAATTTAAATTCGTTTTTGTATATGTCGTGTGACATAATTAATTGCATTAATAACTGCGCTATTAATAATACCAGTTACTAGGCGTGAAGTAAAGCCAGAATATGGTGGTCTTAAATTCGTATTTAATTAACGATGGTCAGAGGCAGTTCCAGGCTCATGCCCGGACGCTATTACTCTCTCACGAAATTGGCCATAAATCCCAACTGACGTCTCACACCTGACCCGAGCCTTTCCACCTGAAAATCCCTGATAATATTGCTGCACAATTAACCATCATATACACCTGTTTTGAACCAATGAAATAAAAACGCTATTACGGTTTTTGTTTTGTATTTATCGTGTAATCACGTTAATACAAAACTGACAGGTTATAAGAGCATTATTACCGGTACTGTTAATGTTATCTCACGCAATAATTTTTTTATATAGATACCTCGTGTTCATTTAATTTTCTGATTATTTATTACATGCCGAATCGATTGTTGTTGGTTTTTTAATGATTACAAAGTGTAATGTTTCAAATAAGACTAGTGATTTTGCAACAATAAATTTTTCATCAGTAATAATTTTCAGAGCAAAACATAGGGTGAATTTGTGTGAGAGAGACCTGAGAAAATAGACAGGCTGGCAGAGATAAATCATCCATTTACACCAGCGCATATTCTACTGTGCTACAAAGCGCCTGTGGATTTGTAAAATGGAAAAATTACGGTGTCTTCCCAGATGATTCATCTTATTCAGACAAAGAACAATTTTTAAGTTTTCATATTACATATTCATAGGCAATAACGGGCTGGTTTATTGTTACCTGAGAGGAGTTAATTAAATCAGCCTATTTATTGATTATCACTCTTCACACTCTACTTTTTCAGATCAAATAAAAAAAAATGTATGCAGATTTTTGTTTTTTGTTTACTGAATCCAGGAACTCTTATGAGTAAGAGAAATGAATAGTTGGGAATAGGTTGTTTACTTACAATACTAGTTTTACGTTCTAAAATGGCAAAAACGTACAAAATATTCCCATTATTTAAGTGTTGACTCACTGAAATTTTATTGGCAAGTTAATAATGGTAGTGGTTTATTTCAATAATATTACATCATTTTGTACCAAAACGACCAGAAAATAGACTATTAACATAAATATATGTAACGAAATGGGTTAAATACTCAGAAATTGTCATATTAGTGTAAAATTATTATTAGTTTGACCGTGCCGGACGATCAAGCGGTTAACAAGAAGCAAGGGTTCAGTATATTGTTAATAAATAAAAATTTAAATAACGTACGAATTTGAAATTTCGTACGTTTTGTAAGAATATAATTGTCTATGTTCTGTTAAAATTTCAAACTGTTCGGTCGAATAATTATTGAGTTATACGCCCCTAAACGCATGAAAATTGTTGCAGTGTCAAAAAACAACGGGTCGTTTTGTCTTCCAACTCAATATAGCAATTTTTAAACAACATTAAAAGTTAAAGACTAATAATTATATTTCAACGCAGAATAGAATGAGCTAAATTTTGATGTAAAGTATGTTAAAATTTGACTCATAGTTTTGGAAATACAAGGGTTCAAACTCGGGTGTTTATGATTATGAAACCGGTAGTAGGTGTAGGTGTTACAATATAACTACAAGACAAGATTATGTCAAGAAATGAAAAAAGAAACAGAAATAATGAATGCAACGAAGGTGGGATTCATGAAGGAGCTATTATTTTACACTTCTAAGTAATAATTAATCCTACTGAAGGTGTTCTGTGTTCAAGTTAATGCAACTCACTGCAGGTATATCATAAAAAATATTATTCATTGCAAAGCATATTTTAAATCACATCATGTAATAATCAATACAAAATTTACTTTAGAAATAAAGAATGATTGAACAAACGTATGAAATAGTAGTCTTATTTTTAAAACCACAAATATTTTTCATTAGAATAAGTTAGTGACAAGACATCAAGTGTTTTGTTAGTTTGAAAAATGAATGCTGTTATTTTGTCTATTTCAAATAAAAATCTAAATCGGAAAGTGACATTATTCGTCAAACAGACAATTTACATTCATCCAGTTCAACACAGGTTTCAATTTTTCTTTTATTTATTTATTTAACGTCGCAACTACAACGTTCATTAGCGACGACGTTGGGGTGTAACTTTTGTACAATGGAGGGATGATATAATGTTTTGTAACGTATGAAAAAAATATTCCGTGCCTGAGTGGGATTTGAACCCAGGACCGCATGATGAAAGGTGAGCACGTTATAATCTACGCCGATGAGGCCGGCAGGTTTCAATTTTATTTTCGTAAATTAACACTGAAAATAAAATAAAGAAACTTTATTATTCCTTCTATGTAACAAAAGAATTTAATTGCTAATCTAAATTTATATAAGAGAGAAAGAAGTTTTTGCAGCAAGAAGTTAAATTATTTAAATTATTTTGTTTAACTATCTTTATAATTAATAATATAATTCAATTGTTTTAAATAATGATTGCAATTCTTATAACTTTTATAGAGTAATTATTAAATAGAATTCTTTTCTTATCGTAGAATACCGTTTCTCCGTTACTTTTTTAGTTGGTTGGCATTTTACTAGAGTTAAAAGAAATGAAATAAATATTTTTTTATATTTTAACTTTATTTAAAGTAACGCTGTATCGCGCAAATAAATAAAAAAGATAATGTTACATAAATTCATTAAATTACAAATTCTTATATCATTTTCTATGAAATTGAATTATAAATTACTAACAAGGCACCAATATTTTACTTATAAATTGCATCATTATACAACTTATATTTTCAACTTATATATAAATTAATAATTTCATTACAATTTATTTAATAATTATTATTAAATAAATTGTAATGAAATTATTCGCATTAACTAAATTATTAAGTTAATGCGAATAGGTTGACATAAATAATTTACCTTAGTTACATGCGTTTATTTTATCTTGTATACTTAATGTTACGATAAAGTCTACAACTACTAAATTTAAAACGAAATAATATTTTTAAAAAATCACCCCAAAAAAGTCTTTTGAAATATCAATTATTGATTCCTCTACTATAATTCGTGTTTTTATTACTTTTAGTTTCTGATCGACTCTTTCTAATTACATGAGCACATATTTGGTAAAACCAAATTTTATGTTAGCCTTTTTATCACAATACTACGAGGGTAGGCTGATAAGTAATGCACACATGCTTGTAGAAGACGAACAAAAAGAAATAGCAAGATGGGGTAAATAACAAATTAAAGTACAAATCTTAACCTACCAAATTATCTATTTATTTTTCAATATAGTCACCGTTAAGCATTACACATTTCTCCCAACGTTTAACAAGTTTTTTCATTCCGTCACTGAAAAATTCTTCCGACTTTCCTCGAACCCAGGACGCAATAGCTGCCTTCACCTCATTGTCCGAGCTGTAATGATTACCCTTAAGGTCTCTCTTCAGTAGAGGAAAAAAATAAAAATCGCAAGGCGCAAGGTCGGGAGAATACGGAGGGTGTAAAATTGGTTGAAACTTCAGGTTTCTCAGAGCCTCTCCAGTTGCACGCGAAGTGTGTGGACGAGCATTGTCGTGTTGCAAAATTATTGGCGCCAGGTTGCCTCTAACACGACAAACTCGACGTCGGAGGTGTTTCAGAGTCTGTATATACTGAGCAGAATTTACCGTTGCCCCTCGTTCCAGATAATCAGTCACATAAACTCGGCGAGCATCCCAAAACACAGTCAAAAGAATTTTTTTTGCGGACGGTTGTGTTTTGAACTTTTTCACAACAGGAGAATGTGGATGACGATATTCAGCGCTCTGCCTTTTTTCTTCGGGATCGTAATGATGAACCCATGACTCGTCCCCCGTCACAATATTCAAAAGAAAGTCGTCTCCTTCGTCACGGTAGCGCTTCAAAAGTTGTTCAATTCGCGTTGTTTAATTCTCGTTGACATAGCACCAGAACACGACGCCATACTTCCACTACTCAAAACAAACTGAATGAAAGCAACGCCTTCAAACTGCGCAGACTTGTAGAGGAGAAATAGTACTTCCACATGCCACCAGGCGCGCTACTGAAGTTTATTTAGTTGTCTTCTACAAGCATGTGTGCATTACTTATCAGCCTACCCTCGTAAGATGCTTTTATAAAATTTATTGTAAATATTGTGATAATATTGCACGGGACTTTTTGTCAATATTATTTTTACACAATTACAAATAAATAGAACCTTCCCAGACTTTCTCACCATCGGATTCGTTTATGTACTACGGAAATCATGAAAGAAATGAACAAAAAAAATGTCATAGAAAAACTTCCTATTGGAGAAGTGTATTTTATCATAGTAGATATTCCTTCTAACGAGTAATGAACGATTTTATGCTAAGTTACAAATTTATTTATATTATTACATTCGTCACTGTTTGTGGATCAAACCATGAAGTTTTAATTAGACCAGAGTTGTAAAATATATTATTCAAAACTGTGCTTCTTGGTCAGGTCCTGGAGCAAGTATAAAGTTTTCGAGATTTAAGCTGTGTTTGATAGGAATTTTGTTACCCAGCAGAAACTGTACAAGTTCAACTCTATGGTGCCAAGCATCGTTCTTTTAGTATTGATGCCGGCGTATGAGATTGCACTTATATAATTATGCAACCCGCAGAACGTGTGTACTACAGTACCTAAAAACATCAATTAAAGGATTCAGCTGTTATAAATTTTGATAATATGTCATAGTTATTGAAAGTGTGATGACTTGTCAAAAGTCAGCTTTCAGCATTACTATACTAACCCTATGTTTTTAGAAAGTTATGACTATTGCACCGCGTACATCACCCGACCAACACTATCTTTCTCTAGCAGAAATGCAATCTTATACGCAGACATTTATAACAACGTTAGAAAGGACGTTAAAAATTGATATATTATCAAGTTATCTATTTATTTGGGTACGTATTAATGTATGATAGCGAGGTATGGATATGCTAAGTTACAAATTTATTTATATTATTACATTCGTCACTGTTTGTGGATCAAACAATGAATTTCCTGGAGCAAGTATAAAGTTTTCGAGATTTAAGCTGTGTTTGATAGGAATTTTGTTACCCAGCAGAAACTGTACAAGTTCAACTCTATGGTGCCAAGCATCGTTCTTTTAGTATTGATGCCGGATTTGTAATCAAATATTGTAATTTTTGAGGAATGTAAAAGGTCGTATTAGAAGAAGGCATTTGAAGAGTTATAAGAATAACTGCTCAATGAGAAAATGTGTTACATTTTTACGCAGTATCGTTAAGTAGTTCAAGGAGAATGGTACATTCGGTCTCTTGTGCATTGCTGAAATTCTTATGCCACGACAAGTGTGGCAATATGAAACAATAAGAACACATTTTGGTCGGCCGAGGAAAAGACGAATGCAGGAAAAGTTCCAGGCATCCTAAACCTTAAAAGATGATAATGAGTATGATACAATCTTTGCTAAAATTTTATGTAAATGCGATCAATAATTTCTTCCTTTAATAATTTGTTACCGAGAATAAACCTTTACTTTAAACAAACTCACAATTTTATTGTTAATTGAAACTGGATCTTTTAAGCGAATAATTATTAATTTGAACATCCAGTAGTACTCGTTCATGTGTGGCTGTGAGCTGGTCGCAATGTAGAGTTAATTTCCCAACAGGTGTTACTTAAAAATTCAAACCTGCTTTCCTCCAGCTGGCTTATTCAACACTTTATTTGAAATGCCTTGTACATCTGGATGCAAGCAGTACCTTCAAATTTCTGCAGTAAGCCTACCAGCCTTCCTCACCGAGTGGAAAAGTATGCTTATCAGTATGCCGGGCCCTCTGAAAGCACATATTTTCCACTCTGTAAATGACAACTTCACTTCATTCACCACAGGGTCTGGCTGTACAATGAAATTCATTACTTTCATAGAAGATAACTCTGATTAGTGTCTTTTACACCTCTTCCTCTTCTGTTCTTAAATGATTCAGTCATTTAATTGACTGACCATGTGAAAAGAAACAGAACTATTTATTTTAGCCCTGCAACGAACAGATTGAGTGTAAATAATTTGACACTCCACCTGTCTGTTATGGGCAGAAATGTAAATTTAAATTTTTCCAAATTTTTTATCCGGGAAAACAAATTTAAATTAAATGAATGAACTCATACTGGTAAAATAACTCACCGGAGTTTGCTGACAATTTTTTATTGTAATCAGTATATCAATTTAAATTAACAATGAATAATTTTATGTTTTCATTCGTAAAACATTGCCTAAAGATATTTGGAAAATAACATCCTAATGTTACATAATTATTTTAATTCAAAATTTAATTCAATGGACCTTTTAAGTACAGGTTGAATTAAATTTTAACCAATGGAAATAAAGCGAATTTATTTCATAAAAGAGAAAAGTGATCGTAAAATTGTTCGTGTAAAAGAAGAATTGAAAGTTGGCCAGGAAAGGATCCGATTCAAAGAACACAATCGCCTTTACTAGTATCTCTCAGCCAATGACACACTTTCCTTACAACCTTTGTTTAGCCTCAACGGTCGTTCTTAGTACTTGCACCTCCGACGTATTCTATTCACGAAAGAAATTCATTTATCTATAGATAGTTCGTTTCCTTTAAGGGTATTATGCTGAAAAGTAAAAAAATTAATAAAATCATGTAATAAAATAGAGTAATGGTAGCATTTACTTACCTTTTCTTACAACAAACTAGTAAAAAATTTAAACTTAATTTATAAAATGGTTAAATCTAATTGAGAAAGTTTACAAATTCAGACCCTCAATTTTACAAGAAATTCCTTGGATTTAATAAAACATTTAACACTTCAATGAGAGCATCCCTGTAATTTTTCCCAAACTCATATTTTAAAAAACACCCGGTATATCTTTACAAACCCTACATCTAATAAAGCGACAGTGTTATTGATTACTTATGTGTACTAAAATGTACAAGTCTGGGTTTACTCCACATGTGCTAATGAGTTTCTGAAAACATTTAAGGTAAACTAAATTGGTGTATGGTGACAATCTGTAGCGTCACCATATATCCAGAGACCCTTAAGTTTCACTTCACAGGTGCTAAAATTGTTATTTGTTTCTGTTTCTAGCTTCAAATTATACTTATTTATATTATTATTATTATCTTTGCTGCTGTTCTACATCAATAAGTCATTTATGGTAACTCAAAACACCATTCGTTTTTATTGAACACATTTTCATCTCTTAAGTCTCCTACTATCCCTTAACTCTCGTAACACCATCCATTCACTTTTTTCTGGGTCATCCATACTTCCTCCTTTCAGCTGAAACCCATATAACCTCTTCCCCCATTCTCCACAAAAGATCGCACCAGATGAGTTAAATTTTTTGAGTACTCTCATATAGTTTCCTGACTACTTTCTTTACATTTCTAATTTGAGCTAGCACAGTCAACTGGACACATCTTCTCTAGACATCTATTTTAACAACTGTTATTCTGCTTTTAAATCTTAGTTGTTGAAGAGTGCTAACCTTTCAGCTCTAAATTAAGAAGCTTTTAATAAAAGAACGGATGACTCTCTTTTTAGTGTCACAAGATAAGTGATTACTCAACAATATAGGATGTAACATTCTGTTGATTCTGATTTTCCAGAATATCATTGGCTCTGTTGTAGCCTGCGATCAGACGTTAAAAGTGTGACAAGATATTATTATATTCGCACACCAATTCAATGGTTCCCTTATCAATTTGTTCGCGTTGTCCTGCGCCTAAACTTACTATATAGACCATCACAAGGACTAAATGATGATATTCAGCTCCCACTTTTTTTGTCGTAGTCTTTGATCAACTTCCGAGCTATATATTTTACAACCTGTTTCGATACAGCCAACACCATTAATCATCAGCTAACAAAGAGTGTAGACATTTTTGATCCCAATGCAAACACCCAAAGCACTTCATACTTAAAACAAAGTTTTACTGCATTTAATAAAACGTTCGAAATTTAAAACTATTACGTAAAATAATTTTGTTTCATTCTCTAAATTTACATGAGCCGTTCGATTAATGAGAAATATAACATTTATTAAACAGAAAACAATATTTATTTTGTACTTGACGTATTCGGCCTGAAAGATATTTTTAAAACATTTAAGACTAAAAAAGTGTAAAATATTATAACTAACTGACTATAGATTTTGTTTTCCTTATTTTTTTTAAGACGTTTATTGCTTATTGCAAAGCGATGCTAAAATGTTTCTGTTCTTCTGAAGCCTAAAAGATGCTGCAGAAGTTTACTATTTTTCTACAAAATATATTTTTCATAACCGAAAACAACTATAGGAATAAAATTTTTAAAAATCTTTTGCTTACTCGGACCTACATGAAAATTATCGTTTCAAAACAAACTTTTAACTTACTAAACCAGTCTGTTTGAAAAAAATATTCAGTTGCGGGTATATAGAAACTCAAACATCCAAATTATTCAGCGTTTTCAGTGGACAGTCCTACGAGCTTTAACAGCTGCGCCCTGGTACATGACAAAAAACCACGTTCACAAACATCTCTTTGAAAAAAAAAAATGCACCATTACTAGTTCAGCTATAAAAGAAAGATTTATATATTTTTATTTATGTTGTAAGCAAATTATGTTCATTTGAATTTAAAAGTATTTATTGTAATATAAAATTTAAAATAACTTTCATTTGAATCGTTAAAGAGTACAATCTACCTGAGTGATAAAATGTTCCATTTTGCGAAAATGATATAAAGGTTTATAAAATATTCAGTGATGTGTTTCTCCGGAAGGGAAAGATAAGAAAATTACATCATCAAAGTATTTCTCTTCTTTGTCAGTTTTTTGTGAAGAAGGTGATGAACAACCATACAAATATAAGAATAATTCATATCACCCGTAATTTTTCAAGTCATTGATTATGTTTTTGAATTTTCGCTGGGAATTTTTATCGTTTTATGTGCATTTATCATTTTGATTTAATAATTTCAAATTTAAGTACAAATTATGTAAAATATAGAATAAGGGAACTAAAAATTCCCTCGAAAACCGAATTTGTAAAGTACCTACCTTTGATTGTAATTATTTGCGTAACAACATTAACTTACAAGTGCTGAAAGTCCCCAATTAACTTTCAATGAAACGCTGGAAGCAATGTTGTTTATTTACATATAAATAAAAACCTACATCTATTCTGTCTCTGCAATACTGCTGAATGATAATTGAATTTCATGAACACAATTGTTTTACGTCTGGACATATCTCCATTTCGCAAAATAAACAGTATATTTCACTTGTGATTCGTTATGTAAATTACTGTTAGGCCTACATAGCAATTTTTTTATCTGTTAATGTGTTATGGGAAAAGAGCCATATCATCTGTGCTTGTTCTATCAAAATGTTATTTTCATCTTATTCAACTGAAAATAGAAGATTTATTCGCATTTAGTTTGAAGTTATGTAAAGTTTTTATAAGACTGAAATTTTTAGCAGCAATATTTTTTATTAAACTGAAACATTTGTTGAAACCTTCAATACAGACACGGTAGCAATCAACTTTCGCAAGCGCGTTGTGTAGAGTTAACAATGTCGATTCAATAATTCGTTACTTTTGTTACTTTCTCACTTTCTTTCATCAACTTTGAAGTTTAGTTTAAAAAGTTATCGTTTTAAGAATGCAAGTAGTATTACATAACGTAAATTAAAGTAACGTAAATTGTAACGTATTTTTAATGATTAAGTTACCTTATTTTAAAAAAAATGTTTTTCTTACAATATTGTATTTTTATGTGTTTCAGGTAAAGTGGCAATAGAACTAAATCTTCGGTAATTGAAAAATTTACGTAAAAGCAAACTACAAAATGCAAGTATCTACCTAATATTTACACAAATTAAAAAATTTTTAACTGTATAATCAATTAAAAGTGCGTTTGTTCAATAGATTTCAAAAATTTCTTTGGTTAAACCGTTATTTAGCTTCTTGTATGCTGAGAAGTGCTTACTGTATTTACATTATGCGATTTCTTTGTATAAAAAGCAAGAAAACAAACGAGATCACTGTTTCCTCACCACAGTGTTAGTAATTTTATTAATGTTGAAATATTGTTCAACAATGGTTATTAAAAATGTTTTTGCTTGTCTTCTTTACATAAATGAGCTTAATACAATTTATGCATAGCTTTAAAGGACGTTAAGATATAAACGTTACAAAAAAGCGCCATTATCATTTTATAAATTTCTGCGTTTTTTGGGGTAGATTCATTGTAAAAATAGTGAAGGTCACAATGTAATACGAGAATTTACATTAAATATACCTAAAGCAGTATTTCATTACAGTGACCGTTAAAAACAAAAACACTTTCAGATAACAAATTTTTTTCAATCTTAAGTTTTTTTCAAGTTTTTTTCAATCTTACTTAGAAAAACAGCTGATCTTAAAAAATACTAATGCAGTGATATTTATATAGTAAATAACATTCATAAATGTCTTTCTGATTTTCTGTGAGAAACCATCGAAAATTAATTCACAAGAAAAAAAAGACTTTATTCTTATTGGGAAAGTGAAATTTATTTTAAAATAGGGTGAAGATAAATCAATATCAGACACGGAAATTGTGCATATGTATGAGGTTATGTTAGTGTTTCTGTTTATATTTTTTTTTTTTTTCTGTTTATATTGATTTTCTGTAAGTACTTTTCATAAACTATTGTTATATGTATAATAATCCTCCCTGTTTCCATTGACTATGGAGCAGGCAGTTATGGACGATCTCTTCAATCACGAAGAGAACTTGAAGGTGATCAACGCTCACCTGGATGTCGCACCTGAGACAACTGGTACGCAGAAAATGGCATGGACTAAGGTTATGTCTAGTAAAAAACGTCCGTTGGATACGGAAAAAAGTTCCGCTGACTCGGAATTGCCTCCTTCTAAGTTTTAAGTCCCAACAACAAATAAATACGGACCTTTAGAAACGTTACAAGAAGACTCTTGCAAGCCTCCACCAATATATTTAAATAAACGTAGAACTGCGCGACTACAAAAACTTAATATCTTAGTTGAAGAGTACAGTAACTGGCGACTTTGAATTTCAAGCGACCAACAACGACGGGGTGACGATTTACCCAAAAACATCTGAAACATACCGTACTCTTGTACACCGATTGAGAGAATTGGGATGCAATTTTCATTCATATCAGCTACCCCACGAAAAAGCATACAGAGTCGTGATACGCCATTTGCATCCGAGTATCGATCCGTGTGACATCAAGGAATCGCTGGAACATCTCTCTTTTAAGGTAAGAAACGTTGTCAATGTTTTACAGGCTGGCATAAGAGTGCCCTTGCCATTATTTTTCGTTGATCTTTAGCCTGACACAGATAACGATAAAATATTTGATGTTAAATCCTTGTTAAGCACACGCATTAAGGTTGAAGAGCCAAAAAAGAAAAGTGACGTAGTTCAGTGCAAAAGATGTCTACGATTTGGACACACCCGCTCGTACTGTAACCATCCGTTCAGATGTGCACGCTGCAGCAACTCTCATCCAACAGCTGACTGTCCAAGAGGGGCCAATGAACCCCGAGTCTGCCTTCTTTGCAAAGGCAACCATTCGTCCACGTACAAAGGATGTCAAACATATAAAGAACTGAGAGACAAAAGAAATGGTAATTTTGTTAAATATTCTGGTAATAAATCTCATGTAATGTTGGAGCCTCCAGTCACTGTTACAGTCCCCGTGAGTACCTCGGTAAAGTCACATCATACACAGTTCACTCATACTAACACCGTTTCCCTTTCTCGTGACCCGAGACTGAATTCACGGTCATACGCTCAGATGGCTGCTCCTTCCCTTCGGCAGCAGCCATTTCATACTCGGTCATCTCAGTTATTCCAGCCCTCTCAGCAGTCTCAGCCTTCCATGACATTCTCAACTCTTTCATCAACAGATCCCTTAACGACTCAGAATCCTTATGATCATTTTACAGCCACTCATAACACATTTTTACACGCTTTCAGGACCTTTTGACACCTCTCATTACTACGCTTAATATGGTCGTTAACAAGTTGCTAAGTCATATCAATGGCTGAAACCAGCAGGTCCCTCGTCGTTGCTCTCTGGAACTCAGCAGGTCTTGTACGTCATGTTCACGAACTCAAACAATTTTTACATGACAATCGGGTTGACATTGCACTTATTACAGAGACACACTTTAAGGACACAACACACTGCCATATCACTGGATACACACTATATCGAAGTACACATCCAGATGGAACTAGCCATGCAGGGTCGGCTATTTTTGTTCGGAAAAGTATTAGTCATAATTCGTTCCCTCCGTACAGAAAATCGTACATTCAGGCTACCGCGATAGAAGTATCTTTAATCACTCTTTCCCTTACCCTCTCTTCTGTGTACTGCCCGCCTAATCATAATATCTCGCGCGAACAATTTACACATTTCTTCAATTATCTAGGAAAACATTTCATCGCAGGTGGTGACTTTAATTCAAAACATCAACAGTTTGGATGCAGAGTTACAAACCCGCGGGGAAAAACTTTATATGATGTTTTAACTCACGAAAAATATTTTTACTATGCCCCTGCAGAACCCACTTACTATCCCCACAATAATCGTTGCCTCCCAGATATTCTAGATTTCTTTGTATCGTCTAAATTCTTCCCCTACTACGAACTTGAAACTCTTCCTGATCTATCATCTGATCATACACCCGTAATATTTACGTTAAACTCTGAACCAACCAAATTAAAGTACAGGCATTCCCTAACATCTGGTAAAATAGACTGGAATAAGTACCAACGTATATTGTCAGAAACAACAAACCTGGGAATTTCTCTCAAAACCCCCAGTGAAATCGAGCGTGGAGTGGAAATCTTCACAAAGAATCTACAAAGCGCAGCTTGGGACAGTTGCGAAGGAGAGAACATGGAATTTAAACAGATACCTAACGTTCCTTTTTACATCCGTCGAATGATAGTTGCTAAGCGCCGATGTCGTCGTTTATGGCAGAGAAACAGATACCCCAGCGTTAACGCAGAACTTAATAGGCTAAATCGTCATTTACAGGTTGTCCTTTCGCGTTACAGAGCAGATAGATTTATGGCTTTCACTGAGACAATCTCTACTCAAAACAAAACACTTTGGCACACGACAAGACGAATTCTTAACTATAACAATCCTTCATTTAGTCTACAACGACCTGATGGTTCTTGGGCGACTACCAAGAAACAGAAAGCAGAAATGCTTGCTCAGCACTTGCATAACACATTCCAACCACACAACCTACAACACAAAGATCATCCGAACATAGAAAATTTCCTTAATGCTCCTCTGCAACTTAGCCTTCCCCCAAAGCCAGTTTCCCCCGGAGAACTCGTCCGAGCAATTCACGACCTGCCATTAGGCAAAGCCCCGGGATATGATCTTATTACTTCAATACTTTTGAGCCATCTTCCTAGGAAATCCATCATACTCTTAACTCACATCTTCAATTTCATTCTCCGAGTCACTCACTTCCCTATTCAGTGGAAGTACTCTATCATAATTATCTTCTTAAAACCAGACAAACCACCTCACCAACTAACTTCTTACAGGCCAATTAGCTTACTCTCTATTCTGTCCAAACTATTTGAGAAACTCCTTCTACCACGCCTAGTACCGTTTATCGATGCTTCAAACACAATTAATTCCTGATCATCAGTTCGGATTTCGTTCATCTCATTCCACGCTTCAGCAATGTCACCGACTAATTGATATAATCTCTTCAGCTCTTGAAAACAGACAATATTGTTCAGCCGTGTTTCTTGATGTATCTCAAGCGTTTGATCGGGTCTTGCATGATGGACTCCTATACAAATTGAAACTAATACTTCCAGATAGCCTGTATCTAGTAATAAAATCGTTTCTAGTGGAACGTTACTTTAGAGTAAAACAAGGTGACGAACTTTCTGGAATGTACGAAGTCAATGCTGGTGTACCACAAAGAAGCGTATATGCACCAAGGCTGTTTTCTGTAAGCACCAGTGACATACCAAATTGTATCTATACCACTATGGCTATGTTTGCTGACGATATGGCAGTTCTTGCGGTTAATGCCGATCCTGTTATTGCAACTCAAAAGACACAAGACCAGTTACACCAGATAGAGTCATGGCTTAAACTTTGGAAAATTAAAATTAATGAAAACAAATCGTAACAAATGACGTTTACTCTTAGACGAAAAAACTGCCCAACCGTTTACATTAATAATATTCCGCTACCTCACACTACTCAAACACGCTACTTAGGCTTACACTTGGACAGAAAACTTACATGGAACGCACATGTTACACACACACGCCACAAACTCAAAACACGCTTCTATCAACTAAAACGCTTACTCGATAGACGTTCTAAATTAAACATGTCACATTATTCAGAACAAGATTCTACGAACGATAACGCAATTCCCCTTTTACATCACAAACTCAATGTTGCACAAAGACTTACAATTGCCATACGTAATTGATGTCGCGAAACAACTATACAAGACGATGCATGACAAATTTGAACTACAGGATAACCCTCTCATACAAAACATGTACACTAGGGCGATACCGGGTACTCAGCGCAGACGTTTGAAGCGCCTCTGGCCAAGAGATCTTCTTGGCCAACTGTAGGACTGTGGTGATGACTGCACGCTCCTTCAAGTAAATCAAGTTTTGGAACATTAGCTTCACATTTAGAAATTGTTATATTATTTTAATAACAGAATACTAAATTTCAATTAAAAGTGTCAAAAAAAAGATAAATAACGCACTTGTTTTTTTGCTATTTCATAATAAGTTATTGTGAAATAGTAAAAATGGATTTCAACGAGTTAAAATGCCCTGTCTCTAACTAAAAAAAGGTTTCTTCATTTGATATCTAGCCTGCTAACATTTACTCAAATGTTATGATCGAAATTCATGTCGGCTAATATTTTTTGAATATAACCACAAAAAGTTGAGAATAAAATATCTACATGAGCAATTATATTTTACTATGACTATTGAAGAATTTATTCTGTAGGGGGTTTTTCACTCAAGGTGAATTGTGAAACATCTTGTCTACTTATTATTCTATAATAGATTTCTGACTTTGCTGAAATTAGAAAAGAATGTATTTAAAGATGTTACGAATAATAACAAAAGTTATAAAAATATAAAATCTCTAGAACAATTATTGTACTTCTGAGAAAAGTAACAGGTAGAAGTAGCTTATGGAAAATAACATAGGAATCAAAAGATTTGTAGAAAGTACAACTCAGTACAACGACAATGCATTTGCTCAGAACCATCGGCGTTATTATTCACCCCGAACAAAGTATTAATTAGTTTCTTAGAAGGTACATCAGCAACAAAGTAGTTTTTTTGCATCCAGGAGACTCCAGCGTATAGGAGCGTATAAGAGTGTAGGACATGTGCGTCCAGGAAACTCCAGGAGGAGTATATAAGACATGTCATGTCCTATACATTTTTTTAATAATACATTTTTTTTTATACATTTTTTAAATAATACTATAGCATATTACTATAGCATATGACATGTCATTTTCTATATTATTATGTAGTTTGTTTGAATACGCGTATGAAACTAATAATAAATGTTCTTACAACGATGAAAATGTGGTTACACGACCCAATGTAATTACAGCCTGCAAGAGAGTTTTCGGTTTGAATAAAAATATGTAAATGAGCTATATGAACTAGTTAGGTGTTGTTTCACCACCACAGTATTCATACTCTCCTGTAATTAAACAAAATGTGATTTCTTGTTGTTTTTTTTTTAAATAACAGTTAAATTTTAATAACACGTTTTGCCTTCTATCTGTCGACAACGTTCACCGCACTTTTATTTCTGCTAAAAAACCTTCAAATGATACAGTATTCTACGAATAAAACAGTAACTGTTATTTGTTATTTTTTTAATAAATAACTCAAAATGCTTTAATAAAACGTGAATTCCATTTAACTGACACTGGCGATTCACAAAAAGTTCGCTGTGAAACATACACGATTTTCTCTTTCCATGTACGTAAGAGATTTTGAAGAGCATTTTATGTAAAATGATTACTTACTTCTGTTAAATGAAGTAAGCTATAAAAATGAAGTTGGATCAATAGGTGTAGAATTTTTAACTTTTAAAAAGTTGTATTATGTTCCGAACCTTTACTAATTCATAACACCAGAAATTCAGAACGACATATTTCTTGAATTAGTTTTATAAAAAAATATTTAGCTATATTACAGAAATTTCCCATTTTGAAAACCCATTTCTCTATAACCATTTAAATGGTTATAGTCAAAATAACCCATTTTGTCAATTTTGACAAAATACGAAAAATCATTAATTTACGCTAAACTAAGATCTATAGAAAACACGCTTGAAATAAAACTTACAGCCTAGGTTTCTTAATTTTCTACAACTTTGAATAAGTTATAATTATACATTACTTCCTAAAAGTGCATATTAAGACTGCAATTTTAAGTTTTTGTAACTTTTTTACTGAAAATTTAGTGTGTGTTATTACAATTATAACAATTTTAAAATATGACGTTAAATTTTCTAAATCTTGAATTACTTGCTGGAGCTTGCAGTCATCAATCACTACAGTCCTATAATTAGCCAAGAATATCCCTTGGCGAAAGGCATTTTAAAATTCTTTGCTGAGTTCCCGGTATCGCCATAGTGTGTACGTTTTGTATGAGAGGGTGTCATTTAATTCAAATTGGTTTTTGATCATTTAATATAGTTATGTTCCGACGTCAGTTACATATGGTGTTTGTAAGTCTTTACGTAACATGTTCGTGACGTAAAAGGGGCATTGGCGTTATCGCAGAATCTTGTTTTGAATTGGTTGTATACGTTTTGTGTGTGAAGGTTTAGCAGATCCCCAAAGTTGAACTCCATATTTCCAGATTGGTTATGACTGTTTCGTAAGGTGTTAATTATTATGTCAAATTTTTAATTTAAAACTTCTATCGAGTAAGCGTTTAATTGATAGAAACTTGTTTTGAGTTTGTGTCGTGGGTTTGTAACATGTGCGTTCTATGTAAATTTTCTGTCTAAGTGTAAACCTAGAAAGTTTTCTAGTCGTAGGCCTACCCCTTACTTATAGAACACAAATTTTAGTAAGTGAGGTAATTTTAATCAGAAAGTAAGAGCCATTTTTGAAAAAATTTAAAAAAGTTAAAAATAGTACGAATAACTTCCAATTTCCGGTAGACTGATTTTGATGAACATTTTCGAGTCTGATTTCCTCATGATACCCAACTTAACGTTTCCGGTTTCAATTGCGTAGGATTCCGTTTTTTGAATTATTTTGATCACACACACACACACACACACACACACCAATCGGTAAAACATGTTGTTTGGGATGAGGGCAAAAGTATAACTTTCCTTAGTTATATTTTATTCCGGGCAAGAGAAAAGTAGTAAATATTTAAGTGAAAAGTATGGAAAAGAATTTACTTTTGAAATAAAGTGCAAAGTAAATAGTACAGTTTCAGTAACTATAGCTACTATAAACTATAAAAGTTTTTTCTTTTTTCTGTAAATGAACAACATTTATACCCTTTACTTCTTCTATGTGTCTGTTTATCTTAGTTTTGTGTTTTCTAAGGTAGAAATTGTGAGGAAAGTTAAAGAGATGGTGGTACTTTGATTGTCAGTGAAAGGGTTTTTATCTTTCCTACTTTAATGGTTCCTTAAAAAGCAGGATGTGGTGTAATACAAGGATTTAGCTAAGAAAGTCAGCGGTTTGTATCCATTTACAAACACTAAAACTTATACAATTGCTATACTGGACGTTTATTTCTTTTAACTCTTCATCTAACCAAAAGGTTAATAGGCAATTGTCTCCAATATTCTACCTAACAGTATTTTACCAGGTATACATTTATTCATTTGTTATTTGAAACTGTACAACTGACAGCCATTCAATTAATCGCTGTTTTTGCTGTACTTCGGTGTGTTGAAATTTTTCATTACCCCACGGATTAAATAACTCCAGGGACATCGTTTCAAACGTAAAAAATCAAATAGTTTAGTTTTATCTTAATTTTTTTATAATGTACAAATTTAAAAAGTGGTAAGGAAAGTAGATATAAATTTAAAAAAACAAAAATTATTTTAGATAAATAAAAATTATTAGTATGAAAGTGCAATACTGGTGTTTGGACATGCCACGGTGCTGACATTTCATTCATATTTTGAAATATTTTTCTTATTAAACTTCTTTCATTTTACTGGAGGTTAAAAAGATAAAGACTTAGTAAATTAGTTTTATTACCGCAGAAAAAATTGCACACTTCTTGCAATTTTTGTTATTTCTACGGAACATCAAAAAAGACACTTTTCAAAATTTTGACCCATGTTGTTGATTTATTTGAAACTGTACAACAGACAGACTTCCAATTAATCGCTGTTTTTGTGTATTTTTGTATGCATTAAAACGGGAACTACAGCGGATTTATTTCGTTTTTTGTTTTCAGCTGGCTACTATACAAAGTTACTAGTCAACCCGTTGTTACTTAATAATTAGTTACAATATTACAGTACCTAACTGAATAAACAGCCCTGAAGTTAATTTAATTTTTGTTATTTTTTTAAAAGATATAATTAAAAATATTTGTGGTTATATTAAATTTTCCTGAAACTAGTCTCATTGCCAAAGGAATTCAATGTAAACAAATAGGGTTAATTTATTACCAATAATAATAACAATTTGAATAGACTTAAATGTATAAACGTACTGGATCTACTAGGGTGATTCGAACGCCTGATATCAAACTCAAATATGATAGGGTGATAGTATAGGGTGAATATAAATGAAATAGACACTTTTGATAACTACTT
This sequence comes from Catonia carolina, assembly GCA_035578175.1. Lineage (NCBI taxonomy): Eukaryota > Metazoa > Arthropoda > Insecta > Hemiptera > Achilidae > Catonia > Catonia carolina. Next base: position 43,759,510 of record JAQMRL010000001.1, read on the forward strand.
ATACGTCAAACTGGTGTATTTGAATATAGTAAATGATAGAGGTTTGTAGAGAATTTTTTAAAGTTTGTGTTGGTACAACTTTTGCTAGCATTTTGTTGTTAGCTGCTGTTACAACGACCAGTCTGGCAAAATGGCCGCTACTCAAGTGGAGAAAGCTTATTGTGTTCTTGAATTAGCCAAAACAAACTCGGTTACGGTTGCGCAACGTCATTTCAGAACAAGATACGGTAAACCACCACCAACAAGGCAATCAATCTAAGACTGGCATAAGCAATTTGAAAACAGTGGATGTCTATGTAAAAGGAAGAGTACTGGAAGACCTTCCGTTACAGAAGAACAAATTGATAGTGTTCGTGATGTTTATGTATAAAGTCCAAGAAAATCAACTAGATCAGCAAGTTTAGAATTGAAAATTCCTCAACCGACTGTGTGGAAAATTCTGCGGAAACGTTTGAAAATGACACCTTAAAAATTGCAGTTAGTACAAAGTTTAAATACCAGTGATAAAGTCGTACGTAAAGATTTTTGTCTGGAGATGCAACATTGTGTTAAAAATGACGACGCATTCTTTAATCGCCTAATTTTCAGTGATGAATGTAATTTTTACATTAGTGGAAAACAAAATAGATATAATATTAGAATATGGGGCACAGGAAACCCAAAAATAACTTATCAGCATACACGCGATTCCCCTAAAGTAAACGTATTTTGCGGATTATCTCGTGAAAAGGTTTACGGACCGTTCTTCTTTCACGAAGCGTCAGTAACCGGAGTAATTCACCTGGACATGTTAAACGAAAGGTTAATACCTCAACTCTAAGAAGATAGTGATAACTTAATTTTTGTACAAAATGGAGCTCCGCCTCACTGGCACTTACAGGTCAGAAACTATCTTGATGAACGTCTTCCTAGACGATGGATCGGACGTGCAAGTGAGGAGAACATTGTGTTTACGCCGTGGCCACCTCGTAGTCGAGACTTAACGCCCTGCGACTTTTTCTTATGGGGTTATGTAAAAGACAAAGTTTTTGTACCACCGCTTCCTGTAGATATCAATGATCTAAAACCGCGTATCTCAAAAGCTCTTGCCACAGGTGACCGTCATATGCTTAATCGTGTGTGGGAAGAATTCGACTACCGTGTTGATATCTGTTGAGTTACAAATGGTGCACACATTGAACATCTGTTAATATTTTCAATAAAAACTTAATGAATTCTTCTAATCATGTAAGTAATTACCTTAACTTTTCATAAATAAATTTTCTATAAGGTATTGAAACTGTCTATTTCATTTATAATCACCTTGTATTTTGCAATGTATGCGAATTTGAGTGTGAATGTCGAAAATAATTAAACATTTTCAATTAGGAACTACAAAAACAGTCATTTTTGTGTGAATGTGTTTCATGAGCATTATTTATTTTAATAACATTGTCATAATTACTTTCTCTCCCACTATATGAATACATAAATGGAAGAAAAATTGTTTTAATGTCGATGTTCGAAATCGAGATTTCACCGGAAAAACACTTTTTCTGGCCCCTTGAAACAAAAAAACACATTTTCAGCTCTTGGACCGACATGTGCGCCAGTGAGTCTGTGTGTAAACAAAATATCTAAAGAACAGAATAGTGTGCGAAGTTGGAATTTGGAACTACAATTAGTTTTGACAAGGGGACCTGACAAGAACATTTTCATCAAAATCAGTCAACCAGAAGAAGTAATTTTATTCGTGCAATTTTTCATTTTTTTGTGAATTTCTTAAAAATGACTTTTCTATTATTTTTTTTTTAAATCGCCTCATGTACTACATTTTTATGCTGTACTAGGTAGGATAAGCACCAAGTGCCCTGAAATCTTTGAAAGGGTCTGTTCTCTCAAGGTAATTGTTTTAAGATTGTGGCTTGAAAATGCATAATAGGGCAAAGGGATTTACAATTACAGTTATAGGAAATTAAAAAGCCTACATCTCGTTTATAAGAGATTTTTCTACTGCGGTTATTTTAACGCCAGTTAGTGATTTTCTGTATTTTGTTCATCAAAATCGGAAAAATGGGATATTTTTTTATTGCGGCTTTTTTATGCCTATGCATTTTACAATAAAATTGTATATTTGAAGTTAAAATAAAGTTAAAATAATTAAAATTTTATTTATATTTTTACATACATTTTATTACATGTTCATTAATTGATTTTATTACATTTTTCCAGCAGATTCAAGTTTAGCGTCAATTAGTGATTTAATGTATTTTTAAGTCGAACAGAGGTTCACTCATGATTGAAAGTAAGTTGTTTTTTATTTTACATTGTTTACAATATTGGTCAAACACAGGTTATATTTTAATTATATTCATTATCAAGAGAAAGTTGTGTGCTCCACACCAGATTGTTTTAATTATCTAAAGAAGCTTTTATTTAATTTATAATAAATAATTTTTTAACTGTAATATTCTCAATTTTACTGCCCATAACAGACAGGCGGAGAGTTAAATTATTTACTCTCATTCTGTTCGTTGCAGGGCTAAAATAAATAGTTTTGTTTCTTATCGCATGGTCAGCCAATTAAATAACTGAATCATTTAAGAACAGAAGAGGTAGAGGTGTAGAAAATACTAATCAGAGATATCTCCTCTGAAAGTAATGAATTTCATTATACAGCCAGACCTTGTGGTGAATGAAGTGAAGGTGTCATTTGCAGAGTGGAAAATATGTGCTTTTCAGAGGACCCGGCATGCTGATAAGCACACTTTTCCATGCAGTGAGGAAGGCAATCGTAAACCACCTCACTTCTCGTTTTACTTAGTAAAACCTCTACAGCTTTTCAGCTGATGATCTAAACAACAATTCTTTATTTGTTAAATTATTTTGTTAATTGCATCAATGAGCTGCTTTTTTCACGCATATCGCAACTTAATGTGTCCCATTCATTGTTGTATAACAGATTATGAAGTTAAATGTTGTAACAGAAAAATGTACTACCAAAATAAGTAGAAAAGAAACAGTTTCTTGCTTAAGTATTACGCAATATTTTTGTCTACATTCATATTACTGATTGGGTTTTATTTTGGAATACCTACCCTTTAAAAACATATGGTGTCACGAATAGGAACAAAATAACTTATATTCTAAATATTTAAGTATTACATGAAGAGAAAGAGTTTTGTAAACACTGTCACACAAATATTATAAAAATTTCCCTAACGATTATAAGTGCGCACAATCTTACAGGGATATTTCATAATAGATAAGGGTATCCGAGTTATGGCCGATCTTCATTTTTGGAATCAACAATTTAAGAAAAAGAAATATTCCCATAAGTTTCACTCCATTTATAAGAACAACTATTTATAGTTGCTATATTTTGAAGTGTAAAGTTCAGGAAAACGAAAAAGCAGCTCAAATATCGACCGCATAATTCAAACAAAGTACGGAGACTGAGATCCTCATGTATTGTGTAAGGAAGGAAATGCGTCGTACCGACCTACTTCTTTCATGTAATGACATAAAACATTAAATGTTTTTATATTTATATTATAAATTTGTATTTATATTATAATTTGTATTATACAAATTTTGTATAATACATCATACTACATTAGAAAAAACAAAATTTTTCCCGACATTTTTTATTTAAATCTCCAAACCTTAACTAACAACTTTGGAAAACCGGGAGAATTATTTGTTTTTTTAAAACACTAAGATTTAAAAATTGGTAATAAATTGTACATTACGATCTTGGATTAAAATAGTACGCCTACTTTTTGAGTTTCTTTGAAATTTTAAATCTTCTGAGAGGAAAATTATAAAATTCACATTTATACAAATACTGTATTAATTATGCAGACGTGAATTTTACGATCAGGGACATTGTTGTACTTAAAAATGGACAACTACTTTGGTTTTTATTTAGGATTTGCTTTGATTTTTTCATTCCTAATTGAAATGGTGTAATACGAATATTCTGACATTACAACCTGGAAAGAAGCTTTTGTTGAAACATAAATTTTTTCTTAATTTTTCAATGTGTATTTACAACCTGTAAAATAAATTAACAGTAATAAAATATACAATAATGAATACTTACTTCTAAACTTGTGTGCTTAATTACTTACTTATTTACTTAAATTTACCTGGATAAGCTGTCAGTCAACAATAAAGCTCCATCATTTTTCTGTTAAAAAAGATCTGTTAGTGAACGGCGTTTGAGCCTTCTCATAGGGTTGTTGGCGATAGATTGCGAGGTTCATATCTAACGCCATTTTTTTTATCACCACGTATGTCTTTCAGTAGTAGGCCTACAGATATCTGATTCGGTGACGCAATTCAGAGTAACAAACGTTGGCAGACCTCTCAGAAGAATGTTACCGAAACAAGACAGACATAATTTTTGAAGGAAGAAGAAAAGAGGATGTTCTATGGTATCTAATATCTACACATTTAGTTTTACACACTATTTCCAAATCGAGTAAAGTCGTTAACGAAAGATTATTACTGGTAACGCACATTTAATTCAAACGATATTATCTTAGTCAATACATTAGTGCATGCATGATTACTTAAGAGACGATGAAAATTAGAAGCTAGTTTAAAGCTTTATAAGTTGAATACTGTGTTACTCAAACTAATCAATCATCGTAAAAAGCGATAAAATATTGTACGTAGATCTTATCAAGATTATTTTAGGTGATGATTACAGTTGTTAATTAGCACATACATCTTAATTAACTAAACGATTATCTTTCATCGTATAACTTACTTCTTCCATTTTGATTAAATTTTAATTCATCACCTCACTTTCTGCTTTTGATAGCTGTAATTAATAGTTCATATTAAAGGCACCGCTTATAGTAATTAGAATTACTACTTATAATATGGAAAATGTTCAACTCTTCATTTGTTTCTTGATTCTAATCAATGTGTAGTTCTGCTTAACTATTATTAAAATACTATCTACACAATTTATATGACTGCATCAGAGTCAATTTTTTCATTCTCTCAAATATGATTATCACAAATAGAAAATAATTGACAACATTAGCTTTGAAAAGCTAAAACATTAAAACATTTGTACAACAAATTTGAACAATAGCTTTGATGCTTAGAAATGTATAGTTTATCACCGGGCGCACTGGCCTTTGTTTAATTTTTTACCTTAATTTTAGCATATAACCGACGGTATGAGACTGTTCTAATTATTAATTTATTTTTTTAATTTTTCTCGAAATTCTTAGTCCAGTTACTATAAACAAAGCCGACTCTCCGTTCATAGGCCAGTTAGTAAACAGATAGTGTGAAGTACAGAAGTCGATGCAGTACGTAAACAGGTTGCGTAGTGAATCAAAGTTATTGAACACTGTGTCAGCAGTGTTAGTTAGAACCGGTTTATCGCATAGTGGAGATAGAATCATCAGTGCCAATAAAAAAAGTTTATTTCTTTGTGTTTTAATAGTAGATAAGAAATTTATTCTTAATTATTTCATTGTAAACGGCCATATTTTCGTTTTAGTTGGATTTACTTTGTCTTAAGTTTTTAATAAACTTCTGAAATAACTTTAGTCTAGTATTAGATTAAGTACGTAGTTCAATTGTAATTTGTAAGTAGTTGTAACCATAATAATTTGTTGTAATTACGAGGAATTAATTCGTTTATAACTACTTTTCATAAGTTTAGCAGTAAGTTTTGTAATTTATTAACAACCAGATTTCGAAAGAAGCTAGAATATGTGTTACAACGTGTAAGAAATAAGAGAATTGAATTATAGTACAATTAGTAGATATGAATTTATTTCATCGTTAAAACAGTTAACTTCTAACCGTACTGTAGTTTTATAATAAACGACGAATTTATTTGAAATTAGAAAAGCCATTCTATTATCGAAGTGTATTGAAGACCCTGTTGCACAACATAAACTTTCTTCGGGGTAAAGCCGAACAATAAATTTTCTTAGAATGATCACATTGAGTCATCTGTAACAAAATAAAATCCTATCTGTTTTGCACTAGAGCTTTTAAATTAGGGTTTCAGAAAAACTATTTTTTAACTTCTTATTTATTACGCTTATATCTCAGCATATTGATATTTTTTCGTTTCTTAGAACTAACGTTCTATCAAATATCTTAAATAAATTTAATAATAATTGCTCTTACACATTATTTGTTTACATTTACAACACTATTTTCCGCACTACAGGTCCACTTCTCGTTTGTCGTACTGCCCGTGTTACCTTTTCAGAAAGTAAGTTAAATTAGAAACATTTTCTTATGGTTTTCTCTTTAAGAAAGTTAAAAATAAAAAAATTAACGAATATTATAGTTTATTATTACTCTATTGTACACATTTTTATTTATTTTAGTGTATTAAAACACCCAGAAATACACAAAAATCAAGCGAAGAGTTCATTTGCATCCTTCAAAAAATTGTAAGTATCATATTCGTATTGCATTTTTTGATGTTAAGCGAAAGTCTCGGTTTTCAACACAGTTTCTTGGAATCTAGCTATAGACAATACCTTTTCTTTCTCCTATTTCTTTTGTGCTAGCGGATTTGCATTAACTTTGCTTCCTTCGTGTCGTTCTCACTACCAGCCACTACTTCTCCTGACCTTTTCTTCCTCTCTCAAGTTTTTTGTAATTTAAGATACACTGCTGGTCTCTCCTGCTTCTCTTCATGCATCCCTGTTTTGAACCAGTTATAATTAACTTCACCGGCACACCACTTAATGTCACCCAACCATCGCTTGTGAGGTCTTCCCTCACTTCCTTTCACCGCCCTACAACGCCAGTCTTGCCTTCCATCTGTATACGCTTTGTCTAGCAAAAGTCCTACCCACTACCTACCAGTAAATTTTACTATAGTAGTAAATATTACTACTATTGGATAATGCCTGTCACTCTTTTCCCCTGCATATGATATAATTATTTTCTATCGCAAGCAAATATCCAAGATCTTTCTCTTCTTACTTTTCCGTATATTAATTGTCACTATCACGTCTTTGCATCAATTGTTTTGTCTTTTCTTGTTTATTAAAAAAGTCGCATCAACATCTTGGTTATTAGTGATTACTGTAGGTTTTATAATAAAACGTTAAGTTCTAACGAGTAATAATTTCTAGGCCCTCGGCGGGAATCGAACCCGAGGCCTTCACCATAGCAGTCTAGCACGATAATTACTGTACAACAGCGGCTTTAATTTAAATTTGTTTTTAACTTAATACTTTACGTATGTAGCCGAACGTATGTTAATTCAATTTGTCTCCTTGCTTAAAAAGTAATCTGTCTGTCCAGATAATCATACAAAAAGCACACATTTTATTACACTATATTACTTATGTTTCGTCTTCAGTTGCATGGAACTAGGAGAACATTGACATAAAAATTACCAATTAGCAAATTATTATTGTTTATATGGGAAGTTTTCTTTCTAATTGTTACCACTAAAGTTTATTTTTGGCGGCGTGAAATTATAAAGACTAAAGAATTATAAAAGTAAAATATAGGTGCTGAATTTAGTAAAATAAATAAAAATTGTTTTCCATAATATGTTTAATCTTTTCCAATAATAAATATTACCATTTTTCTATTAAGTATACTATACAATCTTTAAAAGGGTATTCTAATCAATTATTCAATATACTTTAAAAATGACGTTCATAATACCTTTACAAAAGTCATTCAATTTACGGGAAGGAAATCAAAATCAATCTGCAAAGTGGAATTTCTTTCGGTGAGTCTGAATACCTCTTCAAAAAAAAGTAACATAACGACGAAATTTTTGTAGAAATTTTTTTTATTCCTAATTTGTGTACGTTGCAATCTGTTCAATTTAGAACAATAAGCAACCCCATGACCCAATGAGATGAGGATGATGTGTATGACGTGTAAATGAGGTGTAGTCTTGTACAGACCCAGGCCGACCATTCCTGAGAGAGAATGGTTAATTAAACCCCAACCATCAAAGTACACCGGCAACCACTGTCTAGTATACAGATCCGTATAAAAGTAACTACCTTTACTAGGATTTGAACCAGAAACCTTCGTCTCCGAAAATCAGCTGTTAAACAGCTGATTTTGGCGACGACTTTACCTCTAGACCAACCCGGTGGGTAATTTTTGTAGAAATGAAAATGAAATTCTGAAAAAGTAGTTAGTACTCAACCATCAGTAGTAAATTGAATAATTTTTTCAACGTTTTAATAATGCGATAAAATTAATTTTGAACCAGTAAGGGCATTTAGGTATTACGCGTGTTAAATTGCCTATTATCCTGGAAAGTAGATTAAATGATTTCATCTGTTGTAATTTTTATTTTTATTATAAATTGGAGTTAAATCAATTTAGTAACAATTTTCTGAAAAATTTTCATTGTTTTACCACAAATCTTTGCTACTACAAATTCAAAGAATTTATTTACTCATCTTGGGGAGCCTTAACCAAGTATTAGCAGGATCGAAATTTCTTCCAAGTATCTGGGAACAAACATCTTTTTAAATGTTGATGTGTGTACCTTTCTTCTAAGGGACCAAATAACAATTTTTTTATAGGCTATACTGCATTTTCTTATTCATATAAATTCGACCCTTTTTAAAAATTAAGTACAATATTTTTAAAACCGTAAATACAAAAGCGCAAAATATTTTGTTTTTAAGTAAAACTAAAATTTCATAAATTGTTTTTAAAATGTACAATTTTAAAAGTAAAAATTCAGCAAATGAAAATTTTCTTCTGCATTTTACAATGAACTATGTTGAAAACGATTTTGCGTACGAAAGCTTAGTAAGCCACATAAATTTTGCAGATATAGCTTCAGTGAAAAAGGTACTAGAAGTTAAAAAAAATGACGGGAATGTTTGAAAAACAAAACATAAAATTCTGTTTCATATTCTTTAATATGCACCATCCATATACAAAGGCTGTTCTGAGTATTTTTGATCAAAAAATTTTATTTTCCGCAATATGGCTGGGCACAATTTGGTTCCTATATTTAAGAAGGCTTTACCAATTTTTTTATGGACTAGATCTATTTTTATCAGCTGTGCAAACGTACTTAGTAAAAATTAATAAAAATAATTCAAATTGCCATTAAAAGATACTATATTATAATAAACCATTATAATATAATGTTCAACTGTGTCCTGGAGAAGATTATGAGAGAGTGGAACAAGAAATGCCCACCTGGGGTCAAAGTTGGAAGAGTGATCAGGGTGAATTGCCTCGCCTTTGCGGATGATTTGGCACTGTTGTCCAACAGTATGGAGGAAACCACGCATCAGATTGAAACCCTGCAGGAAATAACATCAAAAGTTGGACTCCAAATATCATGGAAAAAACAGAGATAATGCCAGGCTTTAAACAAGAACTTCAGAGCCTGCAACTAAGCAATGGAGAAAAATAAAGATAGTTCAGAAATTTAAGTATCTCGGTGAAATAATCACATTGAATCTGAATGAAAAGCCTGCAATTGAGAACAGAGTAACCAAACTGAAACAGGCCCAAAGAATCACCTGGCCCATATATAAGAAGAAGTCCCTATCAATTAACCAGGCATTAAATAATCAGGCATTATAACTCTGTAATCAAGCCAGAGGCTACATATGCTTGTGAGACCCTTTTCAACTTGAACACTCGATCAACCATAGACAAACTTCAAAAGATTGACAGAAGAATATTAAGAACAGCCATTAATTTCAAGCATCAAGTCCAAGGAAAATGGTGGATAGTCCCCAACAATATAGTTTATAAGGAAAATGAGCCGATATTGGACACAATGAGGAAGAGGAGAGTCGCTTTCTTTGGCCACCTTAGCAGACTGCCTTACTCAAGACTCATTAAACAGCTCCTTGACTACCAAATGAAGAATAAGATCCAAAACAAATGGATACAGGAAGTCATGTCAGACATGAGAAACTTGAATATAAATTAAGAAATGATCCAGAGACGAGAAGAGAAGACCATCCTAAAGGAAAAGAGGATAACCCAACTGCCTTTCAGAGAGAGAAGACAGCCGAATGCAGCTGTAGCAGAGAGATTGAGAGCCACCAGGTCAAGGAATATGAAATTGATGTGGGAACGAAGGAAACAACAGTGTGGTGCCACACACTCTGTAACTACACTACACTCTGTAATGAAAAACCAAATGTATAACATTTTAATTTATTGATCCGTGCTCTCCTTTTTAAATATTTTTAAGAAAGGGGTATCAGAAATCTGAAAATCTTTTTTATAGTAAAATAATAAAAAAAGTTACTCCATGGACGTAATTCCCAAAGAAACCAGGAAAGTCTCAATTGAACTTTCTTGAATCGAATATTTTTGTTCTTAGAATAATAAAATCATTAAAAGTATTTAAAATTAAATATAACATCTAAGTATAGCTGAGAACTGGTGTAAGAAATGGAAAATTAAAATAAATGGCGACAAATCGAGACATATTACGTTTACTTTGAGAAAAGACACATCTCCAGCGATACGACTAAATAAAAGATCAGTTCACCAGTCAGATGATGTAAAACACTTGAGACTGCACTTAGATCGACGTCTTCCTGGTCCAAACATATTTGGAATACACGTAAAAGACTAGGATTGAAGCTGAGAGGTTTGTATTGGATATTGAACAAACGTTCACAGCTGTCATTAGAGAGCAAGCTTTTACTGTACAAAGCCGTACTTAAACCGCTTTGGGGATCAGCTGCGAAATCGAATCTTGCTATCATCCAACGATTCCAGTCGAAAGTCTTACGAATAAAACCAGATGCTCCATGGTATGTGACAAATGATACATTGCATAACGACTTATGTGTCAACACTGTGAAAGAAGAAATTACGCAGCTAAGTTCAAAATATCAAGAAAAATTAGCAGATCACCCAAATTCTTTGGCGCTTAATTTACTTGATAATAGCGAAGACGTGACACGACTGAAAAGAATAATATTGCTTGAACTTCCGTTTAGATTTAACGACTTATCTACATTTTAAATAATTGAAGTCCATATCAACATCGATATCATCTCTAATAATATCATCTTCTTCCTCTATGCACTCTACTGTCACCGTTATTCATTTGGTTACCTTTTCTATTAATGTTATTCATCTTTTAACTAGTTAATATTTTCAAAAATTATACTTAATTTGTTTCGTTTCCGAAGCAATACCATTGGGTATTGTCTTCGTCATGTGAACCCTCTCGTGCTATTTACTTATAGTTTTTGTTTTTTAAACTGATTGTAAAAATATTCTCAGATGTTAGAAAAAAATATGTAAGCTAATTAAAAAACAATATTTACTGTAAAAAAAAACACTAATTTGACTTACAAAATAACGCAAATTCGATATCGTAAAAACTCTTTCATTTTTAATTGTCCGTGAAAGTTATCATTATTTTAAAATTTCAGTAACTACATGAAAATACGAGTTCATATAGTTTGTATGTGTTGTATCAAGCAAAGAACAATAGAAATTTAAATTAATAACACAAAAAGATGCAGTTTTTAATTTTTACAGGTTCCCTTCTCCTTTGTATGTAAACTCATTAGATACTGGAATTATCAGTCAATAAATAGGTCAGATAATTAACATAGATCAACATAATGCAATTTATTAGATCAAAAATCTTCATGACTAGTCACAAAATAGTAATTTTCTAAAAAAAATATGAGATATTCGTTAGATGTATGAACCGTCAAGATAGCTGAAATACCATTTATCATTTTCAATACTTTATACGGTTTTCCTGGGTAACAATAAATAAATTCTGTTTAGGAATGAACCTAACCAAACTAAATAAAGCGCGCAGGATGAATCAACACAAGCGTTCTTTTACTGTCACTCGTCTGCTTAAAAAGAAGGGAATTGGTAGGCGTACTCACTTTTATTTTGAACGATCCCCAAAATAGGGGAAAACAAATTCCATCAAATCTATTATTATTAAATGTATAAAAACCCATAGTCTATGTAAATATCATTCCTTCTCTTAATTTATATTTTTGGTTAATAAATATAACTACGATACGAGAGAAAAAAATAGCCTACTAATGAAAAAATTTCCATTTTTTCGGAAAACGGAAAAGACTATTACATTTTTATTTAAACTATTGGATAATTTTAAACAACAAAATTATATATCTTTTTATATTGATACCAAAATTATTACATTCTACTTTTTATTTGTTTATCCATTCAGGTCTATTTTAAACCACGTCACGCAACTTTCAACATTTTTCGAAACTCTCTTTGCGGCTACAACTGACAGTATGTTTTAACTGTAGGTTTTCCCTATCTTCTGTTCATCTAGTGTTTATGCTCGTCACATTAATTATAGCGCTTTCAGAAAGCTTCGGTTGATAAAAGCTCTCTATAATCCAACGGTCAGTGTGCGTTGCAAGAAGTAACGGTGCATTTACTGTCCTGAGGATGGTTACCACTGTAGTTGTTCTATTTCACAGATATTTTATCATGCATGCTAAAGTTACTTTAAAGTAAAAAAGGTATGATAGATTACTTAATCCGATTTTAAAACTACGGTTATAAGGTGTAGGGTCTCCTGTTTTGATCAGTTGGACTAGAGCAAATGCTCTACCCATCCAAAACCACCAAGTGGAGAGTGCACCTCAAAATTCAGACCTTACCTAACATCTCCTGCAAAAGCATCTAATTGGGAACACAATGGATTAACAAGTGAGAATCTGGATTCAGCTCGTCAAATTGATATTAGTAATATTTTTTTCATGATAATGGACTATTACTTATGGTTATTGTCTGTAGTGATTTTAACTTACTAACTTTAAACTATAAGTAATAATTTATTATTCAAATTATTTATAATTTATAAATTCCACTTGATGAACTTTAAACCAGGTCTAATCACAATAAGCTGAAGTGACGTACACTGTCAAATAAAACAAACTTCTTAACAGGCTTACTGGAAAACATAATTACTTATTACTAAAGTAATCACTTTCTACCTTTAAATACTACCTAGACATAATAGAATATTTCCTTGTCAAATGTACCTTTTTACAGCTCGTAGAAACTTGACTCTTTGACTATCACTCAACCTAGACTTTCAAAACATTTAGGACTATCGCTAACTCTCCTTAGAACAAAATGACATTTTACACAATGGTATCAAAATTTATCTTGTTATTAATATAATAATTATATTAATATAAAGATAAATTTTTATAATTTAAAGAGCACTGCGAACGATTTCACAGAAAAACTGAAAATCATGATAATGGCTTCATAAAAAATACGTAAGTTAAACCAACTTTACGTCTCGCAGAAGAGGTGAAAGTGGATTAACATAAAAACATACTCGATTATTGTTCATAATTATTGCTTTACTTCTAAATATAAAAAACCCTCTTTTTTCTTCTTCTGCTCCTCCTCCTCCTCCTCCTCCTACTCCTCATGGGTTAGGTGTTTCTCTTTTTCCTGCACCCATATTTTCTTCGGCCTTCCGAAACTCTTTGCTTCCTATTGGTTTGCACATTCTTGCTAAACCAGGCAAGCGGCTTTCTGGCATTCTATTTAAATGATTGACCCATTGGACACAGTTTAATTTTATTTTTTCTTTAAGTGGAAAAATTCCCAATTCTTGCCTTATATTCATTACAAAATAAATACATTTTTCATTATTAACAACAAATTTATATACCTACTTGCTAAATAAAAACACCCAATTTCCTGATAAACTTTATACGAAGCCAAATGGATGATTAGCTACCTCATTCCATAATTTTTCATCAACCAGTATATTTTGTAGACTTTACGTGAAAGAGGAATAAATAAGACGTCCGGGTTAAAAAGATAATAGTTATAATGTTTATGTTAAAAAAATATTTCTTTATACATGCTGTATGCGGTGTTAGGTTTTAATGAAACAAAATAATTTTAATATTAGTACATTTATATTAATCTGTGCTTTTACCTTGTGTGAATCATCCTTGATTACAATTTTCACTGACTTCAAAGCAGAGGAAGTTCTCGTTTCATTGCTTTTCAATGCTTTTAACCCATTTTTCACATCCACTATTATTATTTATGACCATTAAATCAGATAATATTTATAGATGATCTTTTGAAAAAAATCATATGTTTTCACTTGTTCATGTTAAACAATATTCCTAAATTTTATAATATCTTAATTTTATACGGAGCTACAATTTTATGTAGCTTAACTTTCGAAGCAAATAGCAATTTTCTATACACTTAAGTTATGTACATAATATTATATGACATGCATAAACTTTGAACAACAAACCAAGTTTTGTTATTCAAGCTTCAGTGCTCAACAATATGGTCACGTGAAAGTTTGTGTTTCGCAATTGTTAAGTTTCTAATAACTGAATGTTTCATATCAGTAATATTTCGGTTTGTATTTGAATTTAAACATCAACAGAATCAGGTCTAATAGGAAATGTGCAACAAATCATAAAATAAATTTTAAGGTGGATTACCGCATCCAACGAGAAAACATAAAGTTTGATTGGAAATATTTTAGTTGTCATCATAAACAATAGGTCTCCTAGCTTGTTCCAAATTCAAACTTACAAATCTGTTATTTCATAAAGTAGTTGGAATGCCCATCTCTTTCAAAGTCGTCTAATATAAGCTTGTCTGGTTGGCTTGTACGTAAATACCTGTTTAAGTGATCGATAATTTGGCATCCGTAATATGTGGCAATACCACTCTTGCCTATATTTTCGAATAATTGATATCAACCCTTGCACGTCAAGATCATTTGTCTAATATCTTCACTTCTTTTATGGTGAAGCAAACAATACCTTGCTAAACGTCTCATCTCAGCAACTTCTATTCCTGATATATGCTGAGCAACCAGGGTTCAACACCATATTATAGTATACAGTGAAACTAGCAGAACCAAGGAGCAATTAAATTTTTAAAAATATCTCCTTCCGTACATTACCGACCAGCGTTTTCCTCAGCTTTTCAAACTTCTCCAATTTGATCTTCACATTTTGTGATTGAGAGCCATTCACGTAAACAGATGAAAGCAACTGTTCTCCGGTCTAGTAATTTAAAAATACTTTGTTTTTGAGATGATAAATTCTCCTGAAACCTTGAATAATTTTATTGAGTTTTAATTATAAAGTTGGTATAAATTTCTCTGGTGTAATTCCATAATCATACAGTTAATGACTACATTGGAATTTTTTTAAGAATAAAGTCTACGAATATGTTACAGTTCACATAAAATTCAAAGGTTGGATGAACATAAAATGGTTATCTGACGTTGCTTCACATACTGCCTGTTCATCAAACACTCTTCAGGAATAGATAGTTACTATTTGTAAAAAAAAATAATCGATTTAGTTAATTAATTGTCTATTTTCAAACAGATTTTTGATTATACAAGTTTCTTAAATGTAATCAGACTATTAATAGACACTACTAATATTAAACTGTAGGTTTGTTAACTAATTGATCATTCCTCGTTCCAAGTTTCCTCAGTTCGGGCCCAGTACAACTCCTCTCTACCTCTGAATCATCTCACTTCCATTGCTCTTCTAGCATTGCATCTTTTTCCTAATTCATCTTTAATACACATATAACCCCCATCCACTTCACTCTTGGTTTACCTCTTGGGCTTTTACCTCCATCTCCAAGTGCAGCATCCTTTTTGGCAGTCTTCCTTTATGCTACTGACCTGACCCAACCATCTCAGCTTTCTGTCCGACCCTCCTTAACAGGCTGTCCATTTCCAGTTGTTCCCTAATTACGTCACTTCTTTTAACTTAATTATTATTGTTCTAAATTTAAGAATTTATATTTAATGCACTTTAGTAACTTAAAATTTGAAACAAGTATTCGTTATAGGAAACAATTTTTCGTCTTGGAACAAAATTAGTTCCGACATGAAAATTTTTACATTTAGCTTTTACAAGTTAAACGGCGCTCCATTTCAAGTAAGCAATAAAACCCTCCACGACGATTTCAAAATTTCTACAGTAAAGAAGGTAACCGCGTCCTTCTTACATTTCACGAAAGACTAGATGACCATCCAGACCAACTAGCCCGTGATCTAGCTACAAGAAATTTCCCAACTGTGCGTCGTTTAAAGCGAAAATAGAGTAGAGACCTCTTGGTCTGAATAACGGACAATACCCGAAGTTTTGAACGGAGAGTGTATCACTGGGTACCTCTTCTCCTTAAAGTGAAATTCCCCATCGCCATTTAAATATCAAATACGGAAATTGTGCTGCTCAATGTACAGTACCGTAATAAAACTTAAAAACAAAAAAAAACTTTTACAAGAACTTTAATATGTGAAAATATCTAGAATTATAACCACTACCAAATTTTAATATAATTTACTATTATCTTGAAAAATACAACATAATATTTCACTCAGATTTACAAATAACAGGTTGACTACAACTGAAAAAGTTTTTGTCCGTGTATTTTAGCCATAGAGAGTTTTTATTTCGTTATTAAACAAAGTAAGTAGCGTTTGTTAATGTCGACCACACGTTGTGTTGCCCCATAACTGGACAATAAGATACTTGTACTAGCTGTGAAACGAATGGTACAAAATATATTTTATCGGGCTACGAAAATAAGATTAGCTTGACGCAATCAGTCTGTGTCCAATTGGAAACGTAGTCTATCCTACCTTCAAATCGATTCATTGATCTCTACCAATCACCTCCTGCAAAGTGCTTACGTCGACAACTGACCTGATTTACTGACTCTTGATTGGTGTTCCCTTATACCCTATCTTTGTGAAAAAAGCCTCATTTTTCGTTTGTATTTAAAAGCTACTCGTAAATCACACTGAGGTTAACTTAATTTCATTACAGAAAAAAATTATTATTAATTTCTCTGTAATACATCTCACTGATATTTTTATAAAATCATAATATAACACTACCGTGAAAAAATCTATAATATTGTTTATAATTTTTATGCAATTATAGGCGAGCTAGTCACATATATTTTAAAATACTATTTTTTTGTTGAAAAAAAAAATTGGCGAAAAGGCACAAAACTGGGTGTATATTATCACTTCAATAAATATTTTATTTTTTTAATTCATAAAATTTATTGTAAATTTACTTTTATAATAGAAAAAATGGAGGCGTATATTTTTTGTTCAGTAAAATTTTGAAGAACATGCAACCGTTAAAAATTTATTTCAAGTTTTTCTAAAAATTTTGATATTTCTTCGTTAACACCGTCGTTTCTTTTTTTCTACCCAACAGAATGCAGAGGAGTTTTCTAAGCGTGCCTATTTGTCAAGAAGGCTAACGAATAAATAAAGAAGAATTTTGTTCACGCGTTTGAACAGGACACAGGACGTTTTCTTTAAAAAAAACCGCTTGAATAAAATTATTTTTTATTCATTCGTTAGCCTTCTTGGCATATAACAGATACGCTCAAAAAATTCCCCTGCATTCTCAGCTATGTGATAAAAATACCATGTGTTAATTATATGACTGAAACATTTAAGGACAGTAAAGTTTGAGGTGTAGAAGTCGCTAGTCACAGTTATCTCCTCTGAGAGTAATGAATTTCATTATACAGTCAGACCCTGAGGTGAATGAAGCGAAGGTATCATAATTTGCAGGGTGGGAAGAAGATGTTTTTCAGAGAGTCTGGCATGCTGATAAGCATACTTTTCCACTCAGTGAGTAAGACATTGGTTAACCGCCTCCACAACTCATGTTACTTAGTAAAGACTCTAGAGGTTCAAACCAGCCTTTCGGCTGATGACCTAAACAAAGTAAAATTCCTTCTAAAACCTTAATTCTAATAGAGAATTTAGAAACAATATCGATGGGTAATGGTGAATCTGCACGTAAAAATTTTCATTTAAATAAAACTTCTGACCGGAATCATTCCTGTGGGAGCTGAGCCTAAAATACAAAAAAAAACCTTATTCCTTTATATACGAAAGAGATGAAGGAAATTCATATTTTTATATTTAAATGAATTGGAACGCAAATCCTATAATGTAATTAATGAACAATAAGGTTCAAGTGGAATAATTGGGTTATAAAATCGATCGATATAGAAAAAAATAAAGAATTGAATTTTAGGTTGTTTAAAACGAACATTTGAATCATAGTGTGTATTCCCAGATGGATTCTTTATTTCTCGTACACTGTTGAAACCAGATGCTACCACTATTTTAGCTTTGAGAGGAATTAATTAATTATCAATTTTCACAAATAAAGTCTTTTTGAATTTTCGTTAAAAGAAAAATATTTGTACTGTTGTTAACAAACTATCCTGATAGTATTATCGAACGCTGTAATTATAAAAAAGCTACTAATTTTCCGAAATATAACATGTTTATAGCAACAGACAAAAGCACATACGCCTTAAGAGCTTTTCCGTAAAATTGTTTGAGGTATTTTTAACCATGTAACAAACACTTAAAAGGAAAATTTTGTACGACGGACGAAAACATTTACTTTCTAAATCGTATAAATTAACTTTTGCATTTTAAAATTCTTCTTGATTAATCTTATTACCGGTTTATTTGGATGTACGCATTTCAAATTTACGGAACTGTTAAGACTTTTGTAATTTCAAAAAAGCAACGATTACAGTAAAAATTTTAAGACGAATTGCTTAAACTTCCTTTTACATCACTGAAAACTTTGCATAATAGCTTACAATCCCAAGTACATAAACGAATTTTTCGTTAACTCTTCACTCTTCATAAGATTTCCGAAGAAATTACCTCATAATAGTGACAGATTAATTAATACACAATCTATACGTACCTCATATGCATGGAACACAGACATCTTTACTGACGATGGAGTACGAACATCATTGTCTAAAAAGTTTTTTTTCATTAGCACACAAAATTACGTAAGCCATTTATGGAACAATTCCAGTTAAAGTCTACTGTTGAGTGGGCTTAAATAAAGAATATTTCATTTTATTTTATCGTCATCTCATTCAATCGTTTTATATTCAGTTGTCAATTTACTGATAAAATAAAACTAAATTATTTGACATTCCAAAATGGCCAACGCTGATCGGTAGTACTGGAACGTCTGCCATACTAACCTCTAGTTTTAGTATTACTGTCGTTCTTATAATAGATGACCTATTTCGTGTTTATCAAAGTTCACAACAATCAAAATTGAGCGGAAAAATGTTAAAATATTCATTAAATTCCACAGAAACATTGATTTAAAACTGCACCTGGAGAAAAGTAATGACGGTGATTTTAACTTAAGTGTTAGGTTTTTATCAGAGTATAGAGGTTTAATTAAACTAACAATAGGTCAAACTAAAGCAGCATTTTCGCCTAAATTTTCACAAAATTTGAATAAGTCTCTTGATCTTTAACGAGTTCATATTTAAACTGCCTACAAATATGGAAAGCACTTGTTTAACAGACTTTATGCAGATTAAATAGCATGTGGTCAGAAAATTTAAATTAGGTGAAATGTAAATGAAAGTGGTTTTAATTCTAAAAGTTACTTTCAATGAAATCGTGTATTGTTACTGGTTAAAATGGATTAGTCCTGCACCCAATGTTAGAGATTAGGTTGTTCTCTTCACATAGCCTACTTAACGTTAGGTCAACAGATGAGCTTGCCAGTTAAAAGCGTTCGCCTGGAAACATTCAATCGGGCTCATCCAAATAAATTCTTTCACTTCTCTGAGTACTCACCCTTGAAATGGAATGATTCATGACAACGTACTATTTACTTCTTATCCAAGTATTTCATTACGAGTCGCAATAAATAAGGATATCACATTGGGGAACAACAAATCTTGAAACAGTCCGTATTGGACAGTTATTAGTATTTTAAGAAGGGATTCAACCTACAAAAAGTGTTTTTTGAAACGTATTTTGTAGCCTACAGTAAATTATTCTGAACAAAATTTTATATTTATTTAATTAAAACCTTATGTTTTACATCAATAAATATTTAATTTTTTAGCTTATTAGTTATCCATTGCATTATTACTTCCTTATACTATTGTAATAAATTCTTCATTTACTTACCAATCCGGGCTAACGGCCAGTATGGGGCCTAGTAATTTTTCGTTGGGTTTCATGAAATATTATTTTCCTTCACTTTTAGGTAAACATTTACTTGTAATTATTGTTTTGTATTTTGTTTACATAAATTCACCTAATTATCATTTTTACTATTACCTCAATAAATAAAAAAACTAATATAGTAGCCTAATGTAGTATCATAGTTTTGGGTTTGAATCCCATTCAAGCACGGCATATTTTCATACGTTACAACATTAGCAGTAATTGCAGAACAGTTGGACGTTAAACCAAAAAAAAGTAACATCACAGAAAAATCAACATTTCTTTTTTAAAAATTTTGACTTTCTAAACTCTAATATCTTCGGTAAAAACTGAGATACATTACTGTTTCAGAAATTGTAACTTTTCTAAGATTTCCCATTTCTGAGATTTGTTTGATTAACTACTCAGTACTTAGAATTTGGTTATCAAGGGTCCTCTGTACGCAAATGTTAATACGTACTGTGTTTTGAACTTTCTGATAGATACTTTTACTTCTTTGTTGAAGAAAATGTTTTCAATTATTGGGGTATTTTTTTAAAAAGAAACAATCATACAGATGATGCTCTGAAATTAGATTTTCCCCTTTTAAAACAAATTTCATGTAAACAGGCCGAAGTACAGCCAACTTAATGATTTCTAAAACTAGTAACTGCTTTTAAACTTCCAACCTTAATTTCAGGGAATGATGGAAGTTTTGAAACATTTTTTTTTCAATATTTAATTGAAATAATAGTAATATTTCGAACACAAAGTAGCTTTCCTCTAATTAGCAATATTAAAGAAATGTTTTAGAAGGTAGACTAAGATGGCTGACTTCTTTATTTTCTTTAGTTGAGTCCTTTGACAACGTCAACAATAGTAAGTACGAGTTTATCTAACAGTTTGAAACGTTGAAAAGTAAGAAACGATCAGATTGTAAAAATGTCAACATCTCATTTTTAACTATTTCATTGTATTAATTAATATGTTTTACAAAACAGAAAAATAAACGAGATTCTGTAAGATCCAGCCTAAAATAGAAGTGAGGTTAATGTCTTCAGTGTAGCAGGCATTAGTCGTTGAGACTCTAGGGAGTCGTTTTAAGCAAGCACCATTTGCTAAACTTTACCCTACAACAGAATTTCCTGTATAATGGTATTACATTACAAGAAGCGCTTTCAAAGCTTACAAGTATAATCAACGCAGGTCAATAGCTGTTAAAGAGAAATGTAAATAGAATACGAAAACCTACATTTCTCTACTAACTACTAACACAGTAAGGATTTCATAGGTCACTACTAAGTACGGAAGTGTTTGAAATGACTAGCGTCTGATCAAGAAAGGTTTCTGTACTCCAATTGTTAGGACTAAGGAAGTATATTACAGACAATGAATCCATAAAATTACTTTTTGACGATGTAATTAAGTAGGATAAGGAACAGTCCAGGAAGTAGTTCGGAAAGCTAACATACTCACCTAAAATAAATAACCTTTATGCACAATGATCATTAATTTTATTATTTGGGTGTGCAATATTAATTGCTGGCTTATTATGTGTAAATTATTTTTAAAGTAGTATTTAACCAAATATAACAGTTAAGAAAATAAATATTAAACAATAAAAGGCATAACGAATGCTTAAAATGGACTACCTAAAGAAGAAGTACTTAATTTATTTATTTTTTCTGATCCTGGTATCACTACCGGATTATAAAATAAGCCTGTAAATAATAATATAATAAGCTTGTGAGTTTTTTAACTCTTATTCTTTATTTAGAAACTATTCAATAGTTTTACTACACAATGGTGTAATGGTTATACTACAAGTTTAACTAAATTTTGAATAAACAAATGACGTATAACAAACGACGATTAAACAAATGAAAAATAAATAAAATAATTATTTTAAAGAATACATCACCGTGTATAATCCAAGGTTTAAATAATAAAAATAAGTTAACAAAATTAGAGAGCAAACTATTAGGTATTGAAAAAAAACAAATTATTGCTTGTACATTAAATCACAAACAGTAATAATTTTGATCCTTGTATCATAATGATAAAAATGTAATAAATAGCATTTTTATGTTTCATATGTATGCTTGTTTGTTTGTTTTGTTTGATACAAAATGTATGTCTCATATTAGAGTTGATGTAAAGATGAGGAAATGCCAGACTAAACCGGGAACCAAACTTGGGACTCCTGGTAAAGTAGACGGACGCTGACCGTTATATCAATGGTTTGGGCAATTACGGCTGTCTTAGTATAGGCTACGTAATATTATATAAACAATGTAACTGTGGTAATATTATTTAAGAAGGAAATACAAAATATTATGAGTGTTTTTCTAACAATTAATACGAGTAGAATTGCATTTGATATCTGAATATAACAGAAATATTTTTGTTCGCGAAAAACTGTACTCGAAGAAATTCATTCTGGTTTTTGTTATTTTAAAAAAGACCATGAGTTTTAACACGCAACAACTACAACAAAATGGATTTCTTTTGTGAAGTAAACTGGCAACCTGTCTGCAACTGCCCTACTATATAAATAATTTTTTCCTACATTATGTCTTAATTAATGTTTCTTATAATAGATAAGCTTTCACAACCTTTGGTTCATGTAAAATGTTTTTATAAAGATTTTAAATGTCAGAATATCAGTTTAAAGCCGTGTAAATTTCATCTCAAGATTTTATGACAAATCTCTTGAATATAACGTTATTGAATAATAACACGATTCTGTCCGCATTAGCAGTCCAGTGGTCAGAGTGCTAGAGGACTGTCCTTCACACTGCAAAACTAAAGATCTTGGATTCAATTCCCTGCTAGACGTCCGTCATATCCAGCAGTAAAAAACTACAAGAGATAGGAAAATATGGTTTTCGAATTTTTAATCTACATAGAAAGTTAGTGGGTCTTGATTGGGTTTGAAGTTCCGGTTTTGACTGTAAGTGGCCCAAAATCAAACCCGGAAGTCAAGAAATCAAAGTCAGAATTTGGAAACAAAAATAGTGTCATTTTAAAAACTGTCACCAGCCATGAGACAAATCGTCTCATGAAAGGCTTTTATTAAATTATAATCTGCTTTATCTAATTTGCTGTTTGTTTAATATTTCCTTTTTGAAAAGTCACGAAGTACTACCGTCAGCGGATAGAGTGGTAATAAAGTAATGATGAATAATAATAGACAAGGGAGATGGGACTGAGAAGAAAATTACTATATTAAAGAGCTTTCCAAAAAAATTTCTATCTAAACAATACACCATATATAATATAAATAAATATTAATTTGAGACCTCATTAAGGCAGAGGAAACATTCTACAGATATTCTGTGGCTAAATAACAATTAAAATTTTCAATAAAATTATTTAATAGTTACACAATTCTAATAAAAGTTTTACTTCCTCTTCCCCTACATAAAATATAGATATGAAAAATTTTGTATTGGATCGTATTCCTACGATTTT
This sequence comes from Catonia carolina, assembly GCA_035578175.1. Classification (NCBI taxonomy): domain Eukaryota; kingdom Metazoa; phylum Arthropoda; class Insecta; order Hemiptera; family Achilidae; genus Catonia; species Catonia carolina. Next base: position 43,782,995 of record JAQMRL010000001.1, read on the forward strand.
TCTTTTTTTTAAATGGTTTTAAAAAATGGCTCTTAGGATTTTGGTTAAAATTGCCTCATTTTTACTTTTTTTCTGTACAATATAGGGTAAGTAGTAGAACTACTACGTCTGGGAAAATTTGTGGAGGGAGTTTTGCTCTCGTGGTAAACAATCGTTTTTCTTAAGATGGCGGCCTTAAGATGTTATTTACGAAAAAACATGTAGAAAACTGAAAATCCTGTGATTTTTATTTCAGCGGTTTATATTACAGAGCATAGTGTAGCGACAATTGGCGAATTTCCATATTTTTCTCATTGAAATAGGTTATAGTGGGTTTTTTAATTGATACTTTTTTGAAACATGGCTAATTTTTTTGTATAAAATAAGATCAAGAAATATTTCGTTCTGAATTTACACTGTATTAAGACTAGTAAAGGTATACAGATGATAAAACTTTTTGAAAATTAAAAACTTAACAAATTATTGTTCGGACATTACTCATCTGTCATACTTCGTTTTACAGCAATCAGTGATTGTAAATTTAATTCTCATAATAATTGGCAAGAGAAAGTAGTGTGAGTGTTACATACCAGATTTTTTTAGTTGTAAACTGTTTATTGTACCTCGTTCAACCTCCAGATTGAGGTTTTCTTTATATTTTAAAAGATTTAATACTACATTTTGTACGTAGACGGAATATGTGATTGTTTTGACAGTTTTTGTTTAAGAAAACTTAATCGTGATGGGAAAATCTACAAAGATTAAAATGAAGATAAACTCTCTGTTTAACAAAAATATCAAAGAACTGAATTCTCTTTCTATCCGTGTGTTTACATTTCTAGAGCAAAAGGAATGTAACAAAATGAGGTAAATCTAATAAATTCAACGAAAAAATACTGTTAGTATCTTCTCAGAGCCTAGCAAAAATAATCTTGTTAAATTTTCAAGGATTGTTTATGACCTTAAATTGCCAGCTTTATTCCTAAACGTGTACTCTCCGTACGTGTTCACATCACTGGAAAATTTTAGTTCGTTATATTTCTTATGTTTTATTTTTACAGATCGGCTTATAACACAGTATCACAAAAACCTATTTTTAAGTAAATAGAAATAGGCCTAATGTAATTTATTTAAATAAAATTTAAGATTCTTTGAAACAATTTTCGAAGTAAACGAAGGCATTTAACTAGAACAGATTCATAATATTATCTAAAGCTTTGATTAATTTTTATACATTACGTTTTTACAAATTAGTCCCTAATATTTTCATATTCAACACAATTTTATTATTAATAATTAATTATAATTATTATGTAAATTTGTAAGTGGGCTCTGTCAGCTCTCATTTAATTTAACTGTTCTACTTTTTACCGTATAACTGTTATACCGTATACTGTATAACCGTATTAACTGTTATATTACACCTATTGACTATTACTTACAAGCAACAAATGAATTCGTAAAAATTATAACCAAAATTACGAGTTCAAAATTTGTTAAGTTGTCCATAAACTAATATTATTTTCTATTACAATGCTTTTTTTATAGTTTATTCAAAATGTTACAATTAAAAAGTAAAGTAAGCGTTAATGACCAAGATTTTTATATTGATCTTAGTCATTAGCGACTACTTCAGTTTAAGGAACCGTAGTTTAAACCTACCATGTAATAATTTAACTGACCCTAGCTGGGAACCGAACTCAGAACCCCTGATTTACAGCGTAGCTTGCTAACCACTGAGCAATGGAGGTGGCACAATGTTTTTTAACTTCTTTTTTAAGATCAATCTCTTTAACTTTAAGTACCTACATGTTTTTGAAAATGTAAACGATAAGAAGGGAGATATTTTCAGCAGACTAATTTTCCTGTTAAGAAAATGAAATTACAATATTAAATTTTTAAATTACCATAAAATTTTCAAAAGAACGAAAAGTAATGCAACAGTGCTGAATAATTTACGTATTTACTGAGTATTGAAAAAATAACTCATAATTTTCGGATTAATGGTAGTTTTTGGGGGGAAATGAGAAAACTGTAAAGATGCAAATAAGAAACAAAAACCATTTATAGAAACAGAAGTAATTTTGCTAAATGTATTGCACTTTACAAAACAAAAAAGCGAGAGTGCTTTCCGTTTTAACAGATAAATATAAAGGTGCGGAGTACATTTTTGGTTTTGCGCTGCATGAGGGTATTATCAGAAAATTTTCTGAAACACGACTCGTGCTATTATTGACTGTTTACAATCTGTTTCAGTTTTACGGACTTCACAATATAGGAGATTCACAATTTTGAGCTTTATCTGAAGTAGTGGTATATTGATAAACTGATTTATTTTTTAGAATATTTTTGCAATGTTGAAAATTACTTCTAGTCCATTCCCAGAAAATTTTACTTATATTGGACCATTAATTTTTTTTAACGAGTTTAGTAGAAACTAGGAAAAATGAATGAATAATAAAAAATATAAAAAATCAAGTAAGAAAAACTATTCGAGTTCCGAGAGTAATTATTTATAAATGTAACTACAATTTTTATAGCTTAAAAGTATTTATTTATACATATTTCAGTTTCACTGTACTTTAGTCACCGAGTAAGCTTGACCGAGTTTAATCGATTAGAGTAAGGATTTAGTGAAGTGCAATGAAGGAAAGCGTTCTACTCGTTGGTTAGGATGATCTGTCAGTTTTAATGGTTTACTCTCAGCTGGCCACCGTAAAAAATTGCGGTTGAAATTGATGTAACTGAATTCTCCGAGGTATTCGATAACATAGTTCCTGTTTCAGCTGAAACTAAACCCGAAATTAATGTTTTAAAGTATTTATTTCTGTTTTTACTTGTAGTTTTATTAATCGTGTTGAACATTTAACTAGTGAAATAAATCTAACAAGTCATTACTCTACTTATATCTTACAATTAGTATTTATTACGGCGTTATATAGAATCTATCGAGTTGCGACGGTTTTATTTGGAGGGATAAACTTGTTTTGTATTTAAGGTGGAACAAGTAATTGATGGATGTTATTTTATTGATTTTTCGTATTTCTTTAGTCAAGACAGAATTGCTTGTACGCGATATAAATGATAGAAATAAATTACACTTGATTTTCTTGTTGTAGTTTACACTTTCCTGTGCTTTCAAATAATCTAGTACTACGTGAAGAAAAAGAAATTGTACAAGAAAAGAATTGTTTTCGAAACAAACGTACCATCAAATTTAAAGTTTCAACTTTCCTTGGAAATTGATCGTGGTTGTATTTTTCTTTATAGGCATATAATTTAAAAAAGAACTCTCACCTGTACATGCTCAATAAATACTTAAAACTGTCTTGAACTTTATAAAAAAATTCATACATTAAAGGAAGAGACAATTTTTAAAACCTTGACTGGATTAATTGAGCGTACAGAATAAAGAACCTCAAACAGTTGAACCTTTGTACCCAAAAATAAACTACCGTAATATGATTTAATTTAGCTCAAATATTTTGATTGTGTAGCCTACCGTTGTTTTTTTTTTTGTTAAAGAAAACATAACGTCCAACTCCTGCATGGTGAAAGATACCAGTATTGACAATAACAAAATTAAAGTCTTACAGAGATATATATACCTTAAGGAAAATGTATCTTTTGATAAAGATGTACAACTGGTAGAGAAATACTCAATAATACGGCTCAGCTGAGAAGCATACAGAAAATTTAATAGTGTAATATTAAATCCAAATTTTTACAATCTCAAAAAAGATAAGAGTTTAACCAGCGTGTTTTCCCGACTCTGTAATACGGCACAGGGACATGGAGTCCAGATGAGGGAACTATAGAAATTTTAAGACTCCTGAGAAGAAAAATCGGAGAATCGTACTGATAATACTGCTGTAAGATAAAAAACAGGATTGGATCAGCCAGAAGACAAGAAGGAGAGCCATAGCAGAATAAATAGCTAAAACTAAACTGAAATTAAGAGATAATCTTACGAGAACTGAGGACAATAGATGGACTGGATTGGATCAGCCAGAAGACTAGAAGAAGAGTCGTAGCGGAATAAATAGCTAAAACTGAACTGAAATGAAGAAGGCTATCTTACGAGAACTGAGGACAACAGATGGACTGGTAAGTAAGTGAGGATAGGGGAGTACAAGTGGTTCAGAACAACAGGAGTAACCCAGGAATACCAAACACGAGGTAGATAGATGAATCAAACTATAGACATAACTTGATGGAAACAAGTTGAGAAAATGTATTTATATAGCAGTGGAATGGAAGGATCAGAGACAAAAAAACTGTTCCATATTTAGGGCCTAGTGATTCGTAATGGTTCTATTTTGCAACAATGCCAAATTACCCCCTTTACATATTTTCTGGAATAACCAAAAATATTTTAACAAAAAATTGATTACTTATTAAATTTAATAATAATCTAGTGTGAAACACTCACACAACTTTCTCTTGTCAATGAAAGTATATAACCTATGATGAAAAATATAACCTATTTTTAATCATAGGGAAACAATGTAAAATTAAAAACATAACCAAGTTTTAACCATGAGTTAATGGAGCTAAAAAAATCTACCTCGGTTCTCCTTAAAAATACACAAAATCACTATTAGGTCTAAACTAAGCTAAGTAAAAAATGCTTACATAAACGTTGCAGAATGTTTTATTTTCTATCACTTTAGTCATATTTTCTTTACTTTAGTCGTAAATTCCATACTCGTAAAAAACCCTTTTTTACCGTTTCAAAGATAAAATTCAGAAACAAATTGAAACTGAACTAAACGCTGTAGAAGAAAGACTAAAATAAAAGTTGTAGTTTTAATTTTCTGTAACTTTTACTATATTATAAGTTTTTACTCTAAACGCCCCAATCAGGCCGCAATCTTAAAAAACACTTTTTACCACAAGCTCACAGCCCCCAACTAATTCCAGCAGACATGGCATTTAACCTATCTTGGAGAGGACAAAAAATGTAGTAAACAAGGCGATTTTAAAGGAATCGTAGGAGCTGTTTTTGAAAAAGTCCCACAAAAAGTGGAAAATTGAACGAAGGGTAAAGTAAACTGGACGATGCCATCTACCTGAGGGGCCGAAGGTTTAAGGAAATCTGTGTTTTATTAGTGTGGAAAGGGTCGCCTATTGTGTTTTATTACTGGTGAAAGGGTCGCCTGTTGTTATGATGCGATGGACTCGTCTAGTTGTCTAAAGGCACTTTTACAGTTAACCTTTTTTAAACCTATGCCTTGCAAATGAACATGCAAAGATAATGCACTTTATTGTACATAAATGTTACCTATATAACATAATTATAATGTATTTTAAATTAACAAATAAAACTTAAAAAGTAAAAATATAAATAGTGCAGTAGTGCAACAAGAGAAGATTTTATTTTTTGAGTTCTTCGTTTTCACTATTCATGCAGCCGCTTTAGAAAATATGGAAAATTATTAGTTGTTTTCACAATCACCTCCTCATTTACCAAAAACAGTCACAGATCTTTGCATGTTTATATGCATAGCATAGGTTTAAAACAGGTTAACTGTAAAAGTGCCTTTAGACAACTAGACGAGTCCATCGGATCATAACAACAAGCGACCCTTTCACCAGTAATAAAACACAATAGGCGACCCTTTCTACACGAATAAAACGCAGATTTCCTTAAACCTCCGGTCCCTCAGGTAGATGGCCTCGTCCAGTTTACTTTAACGGGTAAAGTAAACTGGACGATGCCATCTACCTGAGGGACCGGAATGAATAAGTTACTACTTCCGTTTGACCGATTTTGATGATAACGTTCGTGTCCGGGTCCTCTTATGGTACCTAACATAAGTTCCATGTTTTATCGTTGTGTAAAATCCCGTTTTGATTACTCTTTGTCTGTGTTCACAAACACACACTAACACACATACACACACACACGTGCGTACAGCCCAATCGGTAAAACCATGTTTTTTGGGTTCAGGGGTCTGAAAATCGGTACTTCCGGTGAAAAATTGATTTCGAAAAGTTGTTATGAGAACAATAATTTTCTTCCCTCTTTTTTAATAGAGCAAGAGAAACTACTCGTAATAAAATTTGTTCAACAATACATCTGATAACAACGTAGCTGTGAAGTAATAAAATTAGTATCGTACAATATTAAAAATAAATTTTTAGAAGTTACATAAATCATTCGTAGTAAATTTTAACCGTTTCCTTTATTTCAGAAAGTTAAAAAAGTTTACTTAGCGAAACTGTTCGAGTGACTTTTATCCATGGATTGCGTGCTAAGAAAATAATAAATGAAGTACAATTTTAATTAGTTTATTACGTAGCGTCGACTAAAATATGAAAAGCGGTAATTGTTAGCAATTTATCACAAAGTATAATCTTGTTTTCTGCTGTTTACAACAGTTGTGTAAGCGCCTAAGCCACAAATACTAAAGTTGTGTTTTGAGTAATGTTTATAAAAAACGAACAAACATATTTCTTTGTTAATTTAGAAGTAGTTAGTTCATTTTTTACCGGTTTTATTTTTTGTAAACAATTTCGAGATATGGACGTATCAGATCAGTTCGCGACCTCAAAAATAAATCCTTCCAGATGACTCAACTGGCTTCTATATTTACAAAATGAAAAACAATTTTCTTTACCACGGTGTTTTTTTTTTTTTTGCTAAAAACGGTTTTCCCTTTTGTTTCAATGAAATATTTTTAACTGAATTATTTTTAGTAAAGTCGTGTGAGTAGCCCTATACTCTTTTAAGCCTTTGGCTACCCAATCGAAGTATTAAATATCTGGTGTGAAACATTCACACGATTTTCTCTTTCCAATGTAAATAATGAAACATCAAACCCTTGTTTAATCATGAATCAACAATGTAAAATGAACCTAATTTTAATCATGAGTGAATGACGCAAAATGAAAATCAACCTCTGCAGGGCGTAAAAATAGAAAAAATCAATAATTGAAGGTAAAGTAGGTTCTCTAGAAAAAAGTGTTTTGAATAAAATTTGTAGAGTTTTTAATTTTCAACAACTTTAATTATGTATACTTTTGTTGCAAAATGTCTATTCAGGCCAAAATCTTATAAACACATTTTCTTATCACAAGAGCACAGCCTCTAAGGATTTCGGTCGACAAGGTACTTACTTTATCTTGTAGAGCATACAGAAACGTAGTAAATGAGGCAATTTTAAGGAAAATTGTAGATACTGGTTTTTGGAGAAAATCGCAAAAAGTGAAATATTGCACGAATAAACTACTAGGCCTACTTCCGGTTGATAGATTTTGATGTAAATATTCGAGTCAGGTCCCGTTGTGGTACCTAACTTAAATTCTACGTTTCAATCCATACGGTAGTTCATTCTTGAGATAGCTCGTTGACACATACAAATAGTATATGGGTACGTTCACAACATTCACTTTATCCTTGATAAAACCACCAAGAGAAAACATCAAAAATAACAAATTTAAAAAGAAAATTGTCAAGAAATCTCTTTAAAGCCAAATTATTAGAAATGACCAATTTCACGAGAGAACATCACAAATATTTAAAAAAACAAGCAAAAAACAAAAATATGTGAAGCTATTAGAGAAATATTTTCAAAGAAAACCATTAAAATATAAATTTTAAAGAGATAACAAACAGAAAAAGAAAAAAAATATGAACCTTAATTAGAAGATCTCAATGCAAAATCAAAAAAGCGGTCTTCAAAATAGACGACAGAACCCAATTATTTTTAAAAAGCCGAAAAGCCCACTACAACATTAACATAAATATCACCTATATGTAAACCAACTATTAAACTCTTTGTTAATAACATCCAACGGTATATACAACATGAATATTACAAATAAAATATAGGGTATTATTTAGTAACTATGTTGTAAATTATAAATTAAATCCTTATTATGCGTCGCTTAAAGCGAAAATGGAATAGAGACCTTTTGGTCTGAATAACGGACAATACCCGAAGTTTTGAACGGAGAATGTATGACTGAATACCTCTTCTTCTTAAAGTGAAATTCCTCCCGCCATTTAAAAACGGAAGTTATATCAAAAACGGAAGTTGTGCGGCGCAATTTATAGTACCGTCATAGCGTATTAGTACCGTAATAAAAATTAAAGACAAAAAATTCCTATTTCATATTATTGTAAGAAGGTAACATAAAATCAAATAATGCAATTAATTTATGTTTTTTTTTTAAATTAATAAACCATAGAGACCAGGAGACAAGATGTGAAATACTGAAATTATTAATAACAAAGTAGGATTAAACGTCACAAAATTAGCAAAGTCATAATCGTTAACATTTATTTTGATCTACTACACAAACAGAAATAAAGAAATAATATAGAAACGTAAAATTATTTGTAATGTTGAGATAGTACGAGTATATAATGCACATTCAAGTATAAAGAGAGCATCAATTTCTTAGAATTGACTTTCAGTTTTTTGTTATTTCAACAAAAATGTAAAACAAAGGTAAACAAAGTTACAGCATCGTGAACTCATCCAATACTTAACCTCTGAAATACATGAGTAACAAACCAGATTTGAAGTGCTTTCGTTCTGAAGTTTTTACCATCTAAAGAGACTAAATAAATTGTTATCAGATATATCGTGATACCATTTTCATCGAGAAATACACTACCTATTTATTTTTTCTGTAATACTATGGGTACCGTAAAAGAAACCACTTTACTGTTGACTTTATTAAATGAATTTTAAACCTATACTAACTGAGATTTTGTTAACTACAACACGTGATTGTGTTACTAAATTTAGAACTGTTTTTTAGCATTTAAGAATGAAATAAAAGGTATTCGTTTTGGATAATTAAATAATAAATGTTACTGATAAATTCCAAAGTGCATAAGAACCGGTATTTTTTTGTAATTAATTATCCAAGATTGACATTTAAAAAGATTTTAAACTGGAAAAAAAGTTGGGATGAGATTTTAATAAAACAATAATTAAACATTTTTTTCAAACTACTATGGGTGATTCCCATTAACACGATTTATGACAAAATTTGTATGGTCTTCAATGCATACTTCTACCTAAATTTTCTGTAGAAATGAGTCATGATCATCCGACCAGAAGAAGGTTTTATTGAGTGGTATGGAAAAAAACATACTGCGCAGAGAAGTTTAGCTAGAACTATAGATTAGCAGTTAACGTTCTTTCAAAGTACAACTGATGAATCACCCATCTACTATAAAGCATAAGCTAATCAAATCAAATACAAGACATAATCAATCATTTAGACATAGCCGGTTTAACAGTTCACACGGTCACTGGAACGACTCATTATCAAACGAATTCACACAATAACCCAGTAACCAGCTCATTTTTGTTCATTCCTTATTGGGAAATAATATATCATGTAGTTTTGTCATCAAGCATACGCATTCATGACAGCTAACTAACGTATCAAGAGTACCTGACCCTAAAACTTGATCCGTCATGTTCAAAAATAGCGAAAAATTCGTGTTCATTTTAGTTTTCATCTGTAGCGACATAATAGTCGGTCTAAATTAAAAGTCTCAAAGGAAACTCTCTTAGATGAATAAATTCTCTATAAACAATATTTTCGGCCTTTTCTTCAGTAAAGCACAGATAATGCTAATTTGTCATCAAATATGAAAATAAAAGTAAATAATATAAAAAATAATAATAGTTAATAAATAAATAATAGTTAATAGTAAATAAATAATTAAAACATCAAATATGAAAATAAAAGTAGTGCGTACTCTAAAAACGTTTCTGTGCTCCTAAGCCCTCTCCGGCCGTTCCAATTAGATTTAATATTTTCATTATACTGTAGTAATAGTTTGCAATTAAGAAACATATCGTATGTGATCATTTGATGATATATGGTAACAACCATAATATTGCAAAGAGCTGTATGCAAGCAAAAAACCCCTCATTCGATCGTTACATATCGTTCTTCCGTGTAACATATTGTATGTTTTGCGTTCGTATAATATTCAATAATATTCAGAAAATTAAACTAGATTGAAGAGCCCTTTGGAGGAAGGGGCGCACATTTTGGTCAATTCCGGCTGTTAATGGTTTTTTTTATTTGTCCAAACAAATTCCTCATGTAAAACTTTCGTGAAAATGTCCATACGATGTTCAATTTCATATCTTACATTACAATTCATACCTGGCATTATTTAATTAATTACATCTCCGATTATAGTATTTAGTTTATTAATATTAGCAACCTTGTTTGCATACGTATCCTATCTCTCAGGAAAACACAAACAATTTGATTAGTGTAACATCAGGGGATTCAAAAGGCGTTGAAATAGGTCCAGTACAAAGTTTAGAAAGTTTTTCGTTCAGGTATTCACGAACGTTTAAATCCCAGTGTGGAGAAGCTTGATGGTTGTAACCGTTGGGTTTTCAATACAAAATAATTAGTACTGCATAATTCTGTAGCATACCTAGTTATGTACCGCTAGTCACTGAAGGCTCGGTAAGAAATAATAATCCGATCAGTTGAAATGCTGCTTACGTTCACCAAACTTTAATTTTCGGACAAAACATTTTTTCCTAATGAAAATCATGATGATTAACTTGACCAAAAACGTGAAAGATTCTCAGATAATATTATTGTTTCTAAAAGATCATTATTTTCATCCATATTATTAAACATTTTCATAACCTGGTTTATCTTCAACTTGAATGGCATATGTGATGCTCATGTGAAACTTCGATGAACTTTTCAAGTGTTGTCAACGAAGTTTTTTGAATTCCCTTTTACGGTAAATTAACGCAGATACAAATACATCCTACATTATTTTTTTTTGTTCACAAATAAAATGCCTTCAGTAATATTTTATAACCCGTGATATAACACCCTATATCATATATCGTTAAAAACCAGTATATTTTACCAGTAAATTTTTATGCAATATAGCATTTGGTAAAATTTTAAAGACTTGTTACATGAATATCGTTTGAGAAATTTTAGGTTACCATAATCATTGTGGTTTTGTAAATAAAGCTTGAATTCGGAAATACCGAACTCCGGAAATAATATGATTATATTATGATAACAATGTTATTGAATTTTAATTAAAGGTTAGTTATGCTGGACTATACACCGTTATAATTTACAATATGATCCATTCAAACTATTCATCATTTCAATATATTTTGCATATCCAATTATCTATTACGTGAATTCATTAGTATAATATTACTAATAAAGGTACCAAATAGATAATATAATTTATCAGCTGAAATATTATGAGGAATAACTACATTGCAATGATAATTATAACATACAATGTGGGAAAACAACAAGGTAAAACCATCTTACCTAGTAATTATAAATCAGGGTAACTGCAGGAAAATTAATGGCGTAATATAACTAAATTAATTTTTTAAATTATTTACATTCACAGTTATTTTTTTCAACTAACCTCTTTCACATACAAATAATATTCGGGGTATTTTGGACTATATTAGACAGGCAATTGACGTGCAACATACCATAAGCTACTATGACTAAGTGACAGACTAAAACAAATAAAGATTTTTTGACAAGCGATCAAATCTATAGATGGCTTTGAAATTCTTTTCACATCAACAAAATTCTATGCTCCAACCGTTCAGGATATATTATGGCAATCAGATGTATGTTACAGTAAAGCCGTCAATCATATCACGAATACAGCATTTCAAAAATAAATTATTGTGTCGCATTGCTAATTCTCCGAGTTGCGTTATCCAGTAAAAAATATACGATGACTTACGTGTTCACTATTTTAACGGTTTTGAACGGCAGAGATCAATATTATAAAAACCTCTTATATGTAGCCAAAATTCTTCCGATCTAACAGGAATTGGATGAAGACGAATGAAACTTCGGTAGAGTAGAAACATGATATATATTAACACAACAATAGTAGCTGCTAAAAGTGAAATCTAGCACAACTTTGAATTCTGAAGCACTATCATTATGTGGTAACCTTCACTAAGCCATCAAAGTTTTGTTTTATTCAATACGCGCTGAACATTTTTGCTAGTCGCTTTTCCACAGTTCAAAAATTAAGTTAAAGAAGTTATAAAAATATATTTATATCCGTGAATGTATGGTACTTTGTTTAAGTATGGGATCTTTGTTTAAGCAAAAAAATCAAACATAAAGAAGATTCAAGCTTTTAGAAATATTTTTAGGTTTAATTACATGTATTCTCTAATCTTCCGCAGAATGGGAACACAAAACGAGCTTGTTTACACGAATCAAAAAAGAAAATGGAAGATCTGGGTCATTTATGCGTGGACCAAGATATAAAATTCTTCGCTTGATAATAAAAGAAGAAATTCAGGGGAAGAGAGATGTGGGAAGAAGAAGAATTTCTTGGTTGAAGAATCTTCGTGAGTTGGTTTCTTGTACCTCAGTGAAGCTGTTCAGAGCTGCGGTATCCAAAGTTTGCATAATCATCATAATTGCCAACCTCCGCTCGGAGAGGGCACGTTAACAAGAAAAAGAATCCCTTTTTCGTACGATATTTTACCATACGTCGTGACTTAAACATGTAAACAGTAAAAGGAACCATTAAAAAATTATACTGTCGTTTTCATTCAAAAACAATTAATCTCTCAAATGAAGAGATAGGCTACGTGTATTGCCACACTTATGCCTACGGAAATTTCCACAAAACAGTTTACAAAAATGTTGGTATAGGGATCTTATAGAAAACACAGACCAGTGTTTGCCAATGGGCGATTTCCTCAATCAAGAAACAAGCAGAATATTAAATAACTACTCTGCCATAAGTACTCCTGGTTGTATTAATGTACATTTTTGTAAAACTAGCGTCAAGACTTCTAAGTAGTATTGATTTTAGTGAATTAATGATATAAAAGTGATTGAATAAATGAGTAAATGAGTTAATAATGACTTTTGAATTTACATGTACAGATGTAGCCCATTTAATAAAATTTATGTTATCTATTTTGGATACAATACAATATAATTATTCCACATCAAATATTGGTATTCTTGTAGATTAATATTAGCTTTAAAAATCTCTATAAACACAGCGTTAACACCAGATAAATAATTATTCTGATGATAAAACTCTGGTGTGAAACACTCACACAACTTTCTCTTGCCAATGAAAATACTGACCAATACAACCTAACATTAGTAATAAAACAGAAATAAAAAACTAACCTCAAAAAACATAACCTAATATTAATCATGAGTGAAAGACGCAAAATGAAAATCAACCACAGCTTGGCTACAAAAAACGGAAAATCACTCTTTCACGCTAAACTAGGCTCTGTAGAGAAAAATGTTCTAATTAAAGTTGTAGATCTTCTAATGTCCTAAAAAATTGATTATACACTTTTGTCGTAAAATGCATACTAAGGCTGAAATCGTAAAAGACCGATTTTTTTACACGTTTTTATGACAAAAAACAGAAAATCGCCAATTACCGCTAAACTAAGCGTTATACAAAAACATGTTGCAAATGAAAGTTGTAGAATTTTTAATTTTCTACAACTTTTTTTTTCTTGTAAGGCCCATTGGACCACTTTAGTCCAATAATATCAGTTCCTCGATTTCCTCCTAATCCTCTCCCAGTAGTTCTTCATTCTCTGGGATCTCGCAGCCCGTTCAGAATCTGAAAAAAAACTCTAGGGTTCTGTATTTTTCTAACCGCTTCTTTGAACCTGATATTTGCGTGTTTGATCGCTTTCAGGTTATCGGATTTTTTTCAAGGTCCTGCAATGTTAGGTTCAGCTCCACTAAGTCCTTCTTCACATTACGAATCCATGCCGGCCCCGACTTAAGGTCCCACAGATATTCCATTAGTTGTCTGAGGATTCTTGTTTGTGGAGTTCTTATTATGTGTCCAAGAAAAATGATGCGTTTTTCCGCACAATAATTAAATAATTAATGAATTAACATCTTTGATTATATACAATTTTTATTTTTATTAAAATATGTTTGGAAATTCGTCTTTGTACATTCGCATACAAATTCATCCAATATAAGCCATAGAAATCAAAAGAAACACAATGACCATGAGAATTGGAGAAACTTTTCTAACATTTGATGTACCTGCACAACAGAAAACATTTTCAGAATATTATAAAACAAATTTTTCCTATTTATGAGTGAGTATTTAAATTCTAAATTGGTAATACCTTTGTGTTATTAATTACACAGATCAACAATGGAACCAATGGAAAACTGTTATTTGAAAACTTATGACTGATTCTTATAGATTTTTGTATGCTTGTTTCAGGAAAAATAGTCAAAAAAATCTATCACGCACCATTTTTTCACAATAATAATTTGTTTTAATATTGTCAAAATTGATAAAAATAGGCTATTTTATTTCTAAATCATTAAATAAAACATGAGGCCTGAATTAATTTTCTTGATATTTTATCATTAGCTAGTTTATTAGTTTGGTTATAAGGAAAAAGTCTTTACTCCATACTTTTCTGATGACCACGCAGGGTATTATCAGACCTTGGTACCAAAAATGCAATACGGAAAAATTTGGTTGATCCACTGAAAGTATCCCTACCTCCACTTAACATTAAACTCTGATTGATGAAACAATTCGTAAAAGCTTTATCAAACGAAAAACATTGTTAAGCGAAAAGTTTTCACAACTTTCAGAAGCTAAAGTGAATGAAGGCGTTTTCACTAGTTCAGACATTCGTTAACTTTTTGAACGATGAAGTCTTTCAAACCTAAATGTTGGACATTGAAATCAAGCAGCATGGAAATCATTTGAAGAAGTCGAAAAGAAATTTCTAAGGAACAATAAGGACCCAAATTTTAATGCGTAGTGGAAATCATGGTAAAGCAGCTCCAAAAACTTGGGTTGTTCAATGAGTATTTTAATAAAAATATTTTATACACATTTGTTTTTATACATTTTAATAAAATATGAGTAAATGGTGCATTTTCTGAATTCTCAAATTGATTACTTCCTTGAAAATCTTGGTATGTAAGTGAAGAACAGGGTGAAAGATTTCATCAAGGTATAAAGGAATGGGACGTTGTTATCAGGGAAGGTGGAATGTGAACATGATTGCAGACTACTGTTGGTGCATCCATAGAGACAATCCTATAGCTAACTACAACAGAAAATGTGGTCTGAGATGTGTTGAAAGGAAAAGAAAAAGGCAGTTCGAGTGTTCTTAGAGGTAAGAAAGTGTACCGCAATCCTTTCTTTAAATCCCAATAATATGTATAAATAAAAGTTTTCCATGAGGAGTATGAATAGGCCTGTATATACATATACATACAACGACAATCTCCATTTTATTTTTTCATTGTTGAGAAAAATCCTTACGTGATGGAAAAAATGGTCGCAATATTCGAAATCAGCCCACAAAATAACATTAAAATCAGTTATCAGAATACAAACAACTTTCAATTTCCTTAATTTTGTTTATCTGTGTTATTGACTTATTGAATTAGCCTAGTGTTTTGTACTCGTTAAGTGAAAACTACTTAAGCGATTGTATCTGGTTGTAGCTGCTTATAAACGCCTGATTTATTAAACGCTATATCTTTTACACTGATTGACGTCTTGGTAGGTTGTTGAATGTTAATAATGAACCAGCCGTTTCCGTGTGCGTAACTGAATTCTGTGTGAGGCTGTAGTCTAGATAATGTTAATTTTTAAATATTTTTACCCCCCAGTTTATAAGTTTTGGATAGAAAAAACTGTAAAGCTTTAATGTATAAAAGCAAAATAAATGTGTAATCTAATAGTACTAGTTAGACTTCTTCAGACTTTCCGTCCGGGTAGAAGAGATTTTTTCCTAACAGTATAGAAGAAAACGGGGTAATTATTATAGAATCAGGATCCGTCACCGAATGTAACAACTTTTTTTTTATCGATACGTTTTTGTGTGCTGAATCCAAATATGAACTTATTTCTACACGCCATAAAATTGGCTGTAGAATTAAGCCTTTTTCATTATTTGTGAATTACAATCATTTACCGACATAATCTCACTTTCTCGTATATATTTCAATTTTCCCATTTCATTTCCCGTAATTTTTCGTATAAATGCTCACAACCAATTAATAATGTCGCTATTTTTACAAATTTTACTTTTGAATCATTAAAAATCTATTTATAAATGATTTACAAAATTTCAAACTAACCATAACCTATGATGTAATCAATCTCTGCCACATAATGGTTGTACACTGAAAATTAACCTCGATTAGTTAGTGAATGGTAGGTGAATGGTAGAGTAGGTTATCAGATGTTATGAGCATAAATTTTTATGTTATGGAGCTTATGTTATAAATGCACATAAGCGATAACCTATTCATTATTAGGTTTTTGGTTTCCATATGCAGTTTTAAATTAAAGATTATTGTACACTGCAAATTGATTAGTTAGTAAATGGTGAGTAGATTATTGGTTATTATACGCAGTTATAAACACACTTAACAACCGATAACCTACCCACAATAAGGTTATTGGTTATTATATGCAGTTTTAAATTAAATGTTATTGATACACTTGGTTATTATTCATTGTAATTTAAACTTGAATAGTTAGTAAATGGTGGGTAGGTTATAGGTTATTATACGCATTTATAAAATATACACAACCGATAATCTACTCATAATAAGGTTATTGGTTTCAGTGTGCAGTTTTACAGGCTAATTTTTTTTAATAAAAAATAAGTCCTTAAGGTTATTGGTTGTTATTAGCAGTTTTAAATGAAACGTTATCGGTTAGTATACGCATTTTAGATTTTTATACAGCTTGTAATGACGTCACAATATTTTAACAGGTTATAGATCTATGTCATGTTAGTCGGTTAGCAATTTTGTAAATACAAATCTTCGATCAATAGGTGAAATACCTAGTTATTATAGCGACATTTTAACATTTTTGTGAGCATTTAAAAGGTAAATACATTCAAATAAAACGGCAAAATTGAAATTTATATGATAAAAAATGAGGTTATGTAGGTACATGATAGAAAAGGGCTTATAACTAATTTCATGGTGGTTTGCGGATGAAAATAAGTTTATACTCGGATTCAGGACACAAAAAAGTATAGATTTCAAAAGAAATATTTGTTACAGTCGGTGAAGGGCCCTGATTCTGTATAATAACCAATTCAAAATGCAGTCGTACACAAAGGTATGAACTGTGCTGTAATGACAGTGTCGAACCAATTTGTGGGATCATTTTGTAAGCTTGAGCACGAAGATACGGAATAACCGTAGTTCTTTCGTAAGCGGCTGTTACACGTTTGGGTAAATTTCACGTTGAATCAAGGTACGGAAGTAATTATTGTGAATTTTTTGGGGGTTTAATTGTTTGAGTAAATGCAGATAAATATGTTAGATCGTTTTGATATTGTTTTCTACGATTGCCTCAATGACAGGTTGGTCGGATTACATTCCTCTCACACAACTTTCTCTTACCAATGCAAATAATGAACAATATAATCTAACAATAGTAATAAAACATTAGTAATAAACACAAAAACTTAACCTCAATAAACATAAATCATGAGTAAATGACGCAAAATGAAAATCGACCTCAACTTGGCTTAAAAATATGGAAAATCACTCTTTCACGCTAAACTAGGCTCTGTAGAGAAAAATGGTCAGAATAAAAGTTGTAGATCTTTTAATTTTCTAAAAATTTAATTACCTATATACACTTTTGTCGTAAAATTGACACTTTGAAATAGTAAAAAAATCGAGTTTTTACACGTTTTCGTGAAAAAAACTGAAAATCTCTAATTACCGCAAAACTTAGCATTATACAAAAAAATGTTTAGTATAATAGTTGTAGCTTTTTCAATTTTTTACAACTTTTATTATACATATTTTTGCGCTAACTGCATGTTAAAGTCGCAATCTTAAAAAACAATTTTTATACGAGAAAATAATCTTCCCAAGAATTTCAGCAGACATGGCAGCTACCCTATATTGTAGAGCATAAAAAATGTAGTAAATGAGGCGATTTTAAAACACAATAATAGGAGCCATTTTTGAGAAAATCACAGAAAAGTTAAAAATGACACGAATAAACTAGTACTACTTCCATTTGACCAATTTTGTTGAAACTGTTCGTGTCGCGTTTGGTAATAGTATCTAACTTAAGTTTCAAGTTCCAAGTTTGTTCGATGTTTCGTTTTTGAGATATTCTGTTCACACACACGCGCGCGCGGACGCACACGCGCACTCGCGCACGCACGCACACGGAGAGACCAATCGCTAAAACATGTTTTTTTGCTTTCAGGGGGTCTGAAAACGCGTAGGTCCGGTGAAAACTCGATTTCAAAAATTTGACATGAAGACAATACTTTCCTTCCTATATCTATATTCATACTAGCTAAAATTCCCGTTATGCGAACGGTTTTCTTCGTGTTATGGACGGTCTGTTGGTGTACCGAGTTCAATCCCTGTCAGATCTGATATTCTTTAATCATGCATTGTTATCTTTTCGTACCTCCTTTCAATGTCAGAATTATTACAAATGAAAAAAATAGTTGGACGTAAAATAAAAGTGAGATCTTGGTGTAAATCAAGATACGCAGCGCTTTATTATTTTCAGAAGCGTAGTTCATTTTTAATGTTCAACAATAATGATTATTTCAGTGAATGTAAATTAGCCGTTATTGAGATATGATAATATATCTCAATGTAGGCTATTCATATTGACTCAATGACCTGTTGAGACGCTAATCGTAGGTTATGTTCGTCAACCGACTCAGCCTCGTGAAATTGCGAGTATCTTTCCCTGTCAGCCTCAAGTCGATTAAAACGGGCTTCAGAGCACTGACTTCTGCGAACAGAAGCTTGACGGACCTGTTGAGACGATAATCGTAGGTCATGTTCTTCAACAGGCTCGGCCTCACATAGTTGTGGGTGTCTCTCCCTGTCAGCCTTCAGGCGACTGGAACCTGCTTCAGAGCACTCACTTGTACGGAAAGAAGCCTGGTGGAATCGTTGAGATACCAGTAATTGTTCACGTTGTTCTACGGGTTCTATTTGGCGGGTATGAATAAGCCTCCCTCGATTTGTTTTTAGCTTTGATGCAGTAGCTTCCTGGCTCTCGTTAGCCCTGTTTAATTTTATAATTTTGGCACGTCTTGTCAATGCTTGCTTGGTCAAGCATGACCTCTTTCGCGTAGGGATAATTATCTTCAAAATAAGAAAAAACATAGCGTAGTTAAGATATATCTAGGAGTAAAGAAAACAAACTAAATAAGAATACCAGTACTTGTAAAAACTTCAAATCTATTAACAATAAAAGGATTATTATAAGATGGAATTGGAAGAATCGAAACACAATGTACAACAGTAATGCAATTGTTAATCGAGGCTGGAACCTCTAGAGAGCCAGTTTTGTTTATTGGTGGTCTGAAGTATGCGTGTGGGCGAAACCCAAACAGATTCCACAAAAATTTATTTTTATTGTTTTACTTAAATAAATAAATTTACTACTTATATAGAGCAATGAAAATTGATGTTTTAAAGATTAACTCATACCAATGTGTGTGTGTAATGTAACTGTCGGTAATTTAATTATTCGCTACAGAGCAATAAACATTGCTGTTATGATACCGTTAAATGAAAGGTAAATCACAATAGGAACACCACGATTTTCATCAACCGAATTTTAGTTAACTACTGTGACTGTCATTCGTTTTTGACAATGTGACCTAGAAAGGGTGTGTCGTGTAAGGTAGGGAGGTTAATGGTGGAAGGGGTAGGGTAGGTAACTATCGTTTCGGAATGAATATCCGCAGCGCATAGCCTATGTTTATTCTGTTTGTTGCATAAAATATTGCTATGTTTATTTTTATAAAATTGGTAACTTCTTCACTATTGTGCATGAAAATACAAAACTTTACATAAACAAACTTATTTGTCTTCAAACGTTTCATAATTTCGATTTATAAAATTTTTGATAAATTGACTTTTAACGGAGATATTCGCAGTTTTTTTTACCCCTCCCCCTAAACCCCCATAACCCTTTGTAATATTAAAAAAATGTATAGCCTATTTTCATTTCGATAATGTCCAGAACCTAAATACCGAAATTCATTGAATTTGGTTCAGCGGTTCTTGTGTGATGTCGTAACATACAAACAGACAAACAGACAAAAATTGAGCTGAACTTATTTTCGGTGTTTAATTGGTAGATCTGGCGTAGAAACAAAATTTGGGGCATTTTTAAAAATTGTACAGACAAAATCACAAATTTATTATTATAGATAGGCAAGAGAAAGTAAAAATGATCCAAATTAGATTGCTTCGAGTTCTAAAAAAAATAATTCGTTAAGACGTAACTAAATATTTTGAATTTGAAGCCTTTTCATTCAGAAATGGAGTAACACCAACATATTCGTAGCACGTTTCTTAAACATTCTACTTGCAACAAGGTATAAGTAGTAGGTAAAATAGGCCTATAAATTATTCCATGTTTACGTTACAAATGTCATCTCATCCCTTAGATACACACGATCATAACCATTAGAAATATATCAATTTGTTTACCTTTTTGCGCCTTTGTTTTTGTACGCTCAACTGTTGTCGACCTCCATGATGTCATGACAGTTTTGGTTGTAGAATCATAGCCATCAGATGTTTCAGAGTAGATTTCATTCTTGGTAGAACTACTGAATCCTTCTTCATTTTGTGACGCGCACAATCCTTCATACTGTTTACTACAATGCATATCGTGCGGACATAGACTGCACGCTTTACCTTCAGTGTACATAGGTTTATCCGCCCAGTTTCCAGGAGGACCGTAATTACAAATTACCATTTTGTTGTACCATTCACCATTATTCCATGTTGTAATAGCACAGCCCAAATATTCAGAACTGTTCCAAACCATCTGTGTAAAGTGGCCCACGGGTAACACGGAGGATTTGCTGAAATCCAAATTGTTATGTAATTTACTGGAGTTGTTAATATCTAAATGACTAATCTACTGACTAATGTAAATATTAATATACTGCACTGACTATCAAAACTAAATTAAAAGTTATATTTTTATTAGGTTTTTTTAAATTTTTGTACTTTTTAATAAATTATGCCAATACTCACGGTTACAGATGAAAAATATAATAGTAGAGTTTTGTACGACATTATTGCACTGGTTATCAGAAAAGACCAATGCGGACAAAGTACTTAAACAATGTAAACTATGAAACAGTTGCTGGCAACTCAAAACACAACCCGCAGTTCTTTTGCATAATGGAAAAACATTATCTAGAAATGGGATTTCATTCCGCCCCGCCAAGCTCGTTAACATTTAGTTATTGCTGACCCAGTTTTATTCCTTTACGTGGCCGGCCCGTGGTGGTTAGCGCAACTGGCTTCTACGCCAGGGGTGCCGGATTCGATTGCTGGTCAGGTCCAGCATTTTTTCATCACTCGTTATCATTCATCAACTTTTATCGTCTGTATTAACTAACAGCATAGGTAAATATGCAAAACAGATGGCATTATATTTAGTGAAAATTTATAGAATTTAATTAATGGAATGTTTTTGAAAGCTTCATCACATAACAGAAATGTTGCCCTTGTGAGTTGATGCTATTAGATCATGACATTGTATCTATATGAAATGACCTGTTACAATCTATTGAACGTAAGAAACTCCCTTTACGAGTCAAGAAATAAATTTTGGGGTTTAAGTCCACATTTTTCCAAATTTTTCAGAATTTCTTGAGTCCTATCAATCCGTTGTTTGCTATTAAATATAAAGAGTTCCTATCACCACGACATGACTGATTAATATATAGAAGAGAAAATTATGAATTAAAATATCTATTTTATTAGAATTACGTAAATATATGCAAACTTAAAAGATATTTGGAAAATTAGAACAAATATATTTATATATTTTATATATATTATATATATATTTTATTTATATATTATATATATTTGTATCTAAAGCTATTTAATGAACGATTGATGTCTATTGATCGAGTAGACCTATTTCCTTAGCACACAACGAAAATATTTTTCGTAAC
This sequence comes from Catonia carolina, assembly GCA_035578175.1. Lineage (NCBI taxonomy): Eukaryota > Metazoa > Arthropoda > Insecta > Hemiptera > Achilidae > Catonia > Catonia carolina. The sequence goes on from JAQMRL010000001.1 coordinate 43,804,984, forward strand.
GGAGTGCTTACAATAAACCAATACTTTAATGTGTGTTCTCCAGTAAACTGTAATGAATTGCAAATTTTCTGTAGGAAACCAGATTTATGGTCCTGCCGAATCTTTTATTTTAAACCAGAGGGCTATTAATAAATAAGAATATCTACCCTGCAAAAATGTCATCCGTCATACTATCTACTTCTTTGTACCAAGATGCAGCAGCTTCTTCATAGAGTTTTTTATCTGGTTCTTTACCGGAACCAGTTGAAGACACTTCAAAGATATTTTGACCCACTTGAAAACGTTCTGTAAAAAATATTAAGCAATACAAAAATAGTTAAATTAAATTAAGTAATGGAAGGTATTTATAATAATGAGCATTAGCTTCTAAACAAATGCTCTAAGTGAGTATTTAAATGTGACGTCGAGTAGAAATTTGGGTCTTGAGCACCCAAACTCAACTTCCGCTCACTTCCACTCACTTCTGTTTGAGGATAGTTCCTCTCAAATATGGTAGAAATACCGGATGGAGGTTTATTTACTTTCTCTGGCCTAATATGAAATATAGGTAAAGAAACTTATGCTTCCATGTCAAGTTTTTGATATCCAGCTTTCTCCGAAAATGGGCCACACGTTTTCAGCTTCCCTGAACCCAAAAAAAAAAACAGTATTTACCGATTGATATGTGAGTGCATGATAGAATATCTCAAGATAAAAAATTGTATGAAGTTGAAATTTGAAACTTAAGTTAAGTAAAATAAGAACATAACGGAGAACTCTTTTGCAATTTCCTTAAAAACTGCTCCTTCGATTTTTTTTAAATCGACTCATTTAACTCTAAAAGATTGGGTAAGTTGGATGTCTGCTGAAATAGTTGGTAGGAGGGGGTACTCTCATAGTAAAAAATAGTTTATTTTTAATATTGCTACCTTAATATGCATTTTCAGCAGCATTATAAATCGTTAGCCCGGAAGAAAAGTGTTACAACTCAAAAAATCATGATTGTGGGTTTGATATTGCTATCATTTGCAAATATCATATATATTTTTATAAGGAAACTGTCACAACTAAATTGATCTGAGCGATAGAGCGCACTAGTGTCGGTTTTCTCCCGCGTAATAGTTGTATGTGATTTTTAACGCCAAGTGCTTGAGTGTGTGTGTGTGTGTGTGTGTGTGTGTGTGTGTGTGTGTGTGTGTGTGTGTGTGTGTGTGTGTGTGTGTGTGTGTGTGTGTGTGTGTGTGTGGTTTATTAAGAAAAATGACATATTTTCACTTGAGTTTAAATACTGAGTGCTTGAGTGTGTGTTTTATTAAGACAATTGGCATATTTTTAAAAGTGTTTTGATTTCAATAGCTACTTTTTTAGAGTGTATATCAAAGAAAACGGTGGCTTATTTCGAGAGGTGACGGATTATGTGTTGGAAGTAAATCAAACTTAAAAAGGAAGGGTAAAATTTTTACTTTTATGTCAATGTTTGTGATAAGGTACGTAATGTAATACGGAGATATGCAAGAAAAAATTACACAACTCACACTAACGGATGAACTTTTTTTTGGGTGGTTCGCAAAATAAATAACGTTTTATCATTCACAGAATGAATTTTATTGATGTCTTTATTAATAATTTCGAAACAAGTTAAGGGACCATAGAATATTAGAATTTCATTAAATTAAAGAAATGGAAATTTTATTTGCTTCTCCTTAAAAATGTATATATTTGAGTAATGACATTTTTCTTCCGGGTTAACGATATAATTAGTTTTAGAATATTAAAAGAAAAAATAACTAATACTTTTATTTTAAGCAACCTTATACAGGGCTTAGCGTCAATTAGAGATATTCTATATCTTGCTCAACGAAATCCTCATCTTACAGAGATTGATTTTTACTTAGCGTAATCACGTCATTATTAAAATATTAAGTCGTGTAATTCAATATTTACATTGGCAAGAAAGAGTCGTGTGAGTGTTTCACACCAGATTTGATAGAAATTTATTTATCTGGTTACGAGAAGCCACTGTGTAAGTAATTAATATCAGAGTTCTACTTTTTTAATATTATTTTATACAATATGTACTCTTTTTGGATATATTATTCTATCTGCAGGCGTAATATATACTTGGATAAATTAAAGTATGTATTACGATATTATTATTTTTAAAGTTCATTACGATTATTATTTAAAGTATTCAAGTATATAAGCTACTTTTTAGCTATTATGAACTAGAGGTTTTGTATCCATATGTTATGCATTTTATAGTTCTTTGCGAATAAAACTTCTATACGGATTTACCTTTCGTATTATTTCTTAAAACTCTAGTTTATTAGCTAGTTTTATTATTTCTGACAACATTGCAATCACCACTGGCATTTTTAACATCTCATTGTATTGTAAAAGTTACAAGATATCCCAAATTTCATAACGACTTCAAAGTAGAATTAAATATTTCTAATTATCATGACGATACGCCTGTAAAATTTTAATACGATTTTCTGTTGTTGAAGTATGTTAACCTAATAGATAATTGAACATTTAGATTCTCCTAGTGATTCAATTAATTTAAGACATCTAGGACTTACCAACATCTCTATTAGCGTCATGGTCAGATTGGCATTGTAAAGCCCATCTTTCTGCTATTTGAGCTAATTCGTCATCCCAATGCTAAAACATTAACGTAACATTAAAATTTATGTTAGTGTCGTAGAAATTATTTTGAGATATTAAAATCTAAATTCAACTTAGAACAGAACATTCGATATGTGTTACTTTTGGTGGACCCTCCTTGTATTGGTTTGTTGATACACAAACAATAAACTGAAATTGTATAATAACCCAAAGGATATTAAAAATACTACTTTATTTCAATATCGTGCTCGGTATTGATAAAATAGGCAAAATAACAGGTTTTTAGTTTTATCATAACCTTTGTAATAGGATGTTTACCCACGTTTACCCTTAACGAGCAGGAGGAGGGTTAAATTAATTGCACTCGATCTATTGGTTCAAGGGCTACAAAAAAATAGTTCTATTTTTTATCACATAGTCAGCCAATTGTATGACTGAACTATTTAAAAACAGAAGAGGTAGAGGTGTAAAAGACACTAGTCAGAGTTAGCACCTCTGACAGTAATGAATTTCACTATACAGCCAGAACCTGTAGTGAATGAAGTGACGGTGTACGGTGCAATTTGTACGGTGGAAAGTGGGTGTTTTTTGCCGCCTGGCATTCTGATAAGCATACTCTATCACCTCAGTGAGTTGACTTAAACAACAGGATGTTTACAATTAAAGGAATCAGAAAGGAATTCACCGATAACCAATTTGGTTAGTAGAACTTGATAAAATAACTGTACCCTCCATTAGTTGCTACTTTTTGAAAATAAATCCTTGTATGCATAAAAGTTTTTGTTTTCGAATAATAAATCTGAGCTATTAATATGAAGGTACTTTAAATAAAACACAAAATGCCATCATTACTATATATCATCATTTTTTACAATTTCCAATATTTTAAATGAATCAAATAAAATTTTAAAGAAAATGTTTTGTTTTAAAGTTGTTTTGTATGAGGTTGTTTTGACTTCAGGTGATTATTTCTTGGCTGATTTTAAATTATGATAGGCCAAAACACCTATTAATATAAACACGACCAGACCCTTGACTGCGTGCAAAAAGAATAAACTGGCAATTTTTTTCTCATTTTGCTTCTTTCGGAAACGGATTCGTAGTCATTTAGGAACAACACGTAATAATACATAAGTTACCTTTACAGAAAGGTGGTATGAAGAACTTGACAGTTTTTATAATAAAAAACAGTTCTTTTCTACTGCCAGATTGATTATTATGGGTCACTTGTTAAAGCAAAGAGTTTATAAATTATTATAATGAAGAATGGGGTACACACCATTAATCTTAAATCAGCACCTTCCGGACAGTGTTTTGCTGCATCCAATCCGCGTGCTATTTTTGAACGGATTTTGTTGTGTTCATGTACAATTACAGCCTGTCCAACCGACGTACTTATTGATTCAGGATCTTTACCGCAGTTTTGTCCAAAAGTTTGCTAAGAGAAAATATAAATTAAATATTTTTATAGCTACTATTAAGTACACCTGTATTTATTCAAACTACTTACTCAAGAATTGTTGCACTATACTATTTTTCAAGGCTGATGAGCTCGGAACGTATGCATTACCCACTACCCACTTTATAGCTAGCCAATGACTTGCCAGCAACGTTGCCAATACTTGCTCTTGTAGCTCTGTTAAATATTCCGGCAGCCATTTTTTTTGGTCTTTCAATAACAATTATAACCTATAAACATACAAACAGCTGAGTATATTATTATAAATTATTGCATGTTAACACGCTCTATAATCAATGTGTTCCGTACGAGATGCAAGACGAAAGTGCACTATTGCGGCTCTTATACGCATGCGCGCGAAATGTTTGTCAGGTACAATCTGACAACACTGGCAAACGTTCTAATTTTGTCTAAACGTGTGTCTAAATAGTAGAGCTCATCAACCGTGAAAAGCACTACCTGAGTCGCAAGAAAAATAATAATTGAAGGGGTCGGAGGAAGAAAGTGCTAACCCACAAAATTTCCAGCATGATTTTTCTTAAATGTTCTGTAAAAATAAAATTTTTAGCACGTTTTAAACAGGATGCTACATTTACGATCTTAAGAAACTATATTAACAGAAAAAACAAATGTTTAACAAAAAAATTCCAAAACATGATTTGTAGATTTTAGTAAACTTTTAAAATGACATTGCGTAAAATTATGTTGATGTGGGTTAGCACTGTCTTCTGCCGACCCCTTCAATTGTACAAGTTAAAAGAAACTGAGGGCAGTCCCTCGAGTTCTGGCTTACTGAGACAGGTTTTTAATAGCGCAGGTTAGTTAGCAAAATCGCATAAAACTCTCAGAATCTTTTATGGGCACCCGGAAGGGAAAAAATTGAAAATTTTCACTTTTCCAGTTTTTCACATTATTAAAATTTAGAGTTCTCTGCATCCAATGATGTATATTAGTTGGAGTTTTTACGCCAAAATAAAAATATGTTGAATCCTAACGTTATTTTCTAAACTTTTGTATAAACATCTCTGTTTTTTGAATTATAAAAGATAAACTCATGATTTTTTTTTTTATTTTGTACGATATTTTTTGTTTTAAAACTTTGAAGTCGGCATGAGACCAGCTGTAAATGTAACATTAAAGGAATTTCCTAACAATGTAAATTCAGATGCTACTATTTCAGTGGGGGTAGAAAAACTGAAAAGTAACCACAAAACAATTGGACAGGATAACTCCAATAGTTTTTGAGAAATTTTTCCTTACATTAACATTATGGAGATAGATACTCCGGGTACCCTTAAAGCGCAAACGTTAATAAATTTTATGTTAAGATATAATTATATGTTAAGGTAGTTACTGTAACGTTCCACTGTAAACTTATATACAATGCAGTTCCCTGAGATTTAGGCGTTTACTTTTGGAGCACTTCAGGAAGCAATACCTGCATTACTTATAGGTTACACAGCTTCATAAATTAAATATAATATAAATATTTTGACTACAGAACATTGGCTTTCATATTCTGATTGCACAAAAGTTACCTCTTTAAATTTACACATAGTGTGGTCTGGACTAATGGTGCAATAATCAAATGTATTCGTTCCTGTGATGCAAAATATCAACCCACTAATACAAGTCAGTACTGCTCGTGTGAATATCATGACAGAGAATTTTTATATCACCAGAGGATGGTACTAAAACATGTTTAAAAAGTTGAATTATTATTTTGTAGATGATTAACAAATGTACTGTATGGTTATAATAAAAGACTAAAACATAATATAACTTAATTAAAATTTTATATGATTAAAAATCTGAATTAAATATTCAAAGAATAAACGAAGAATAATATCAACTTCCGCCCATTAAAATTTGGCAAATAATACTGTATACGAAATCATCGTCTAAAAGTTTAATTCAAATATTCTTATTTAGTTTAAAATATTCTTTAAATAGTTACCTAAATAAGAGTCATTTGGCCGGCCTATTGGCGTAGTGGTTAGCGCAACTGGTTTCTACGCCGGGGTTCCGGGTTCAATTTTGGTCAGGTCTGGCATTTTTTCATCACTAATCTTCGTGTATCATCCTTCTCACCGTCTGCATTAGCAGCATTTGCAAAACAGTCAGACGTAAAAAAGAGTAATTTGAATCATAAACTTCTTTCAAAAAAACAGCAATACAAAAAATATCATTTTGTTGTGACTTAGGTCATTTTGATTTGTAGTTACATCACCAAAGCATATGTTTGGTAATCCCTTATATTAACTCATCACATTCACATTCTTGTACACAACCAAATCTTTTCTACGTCACTACATACAATCTTCAGACTAAGATAATCAAAATGTATATACAAACCAATCTACCTGTAAGTACTCGTAGATTAGACAATAAAAACAAATGTGTCAATAATGAGAATCCACTTTAACAAATAAATTTTACAACTTTCATGTTACGAAAAAGAACTACACAAACATTTAAACCAATGTTACAATAAATTTATAAACAAATTCAAGAAAATTTGTTTGACCATAACGAGGAATATTACGACTGCTTCCAATCAGCTGTTCAATATTATGTAAACTATGATAATCGGAAGAATAACCGTCAGAATGATCCAACTGGTAGTGTAGTTGTCGGGCTACCGACAACTGAAAGTTTATAAAGTTTACCTTTTTTATTTTTGGTTTTATGTCTAACTGTTCTGCAATTTCTGCTAATGCAGACAGTGGATATCTAATGATGATAGTTAGTGATGAAAATAATGATGAAATTTAGTGATGAGAAAATCCTAGACCTGCCCGGGAATTGGACCCGGAACCCCGGCGTAGAAGCCATTGAGCTAATAAAGTTTACCTGATATGTCACAACAGCAATGGCATAATCACTGCATGTACTCGAACCAGAACAACTAAAACAAATAAAGGTTACGGTTGTTCTGGTTCGAGTCCAGGTATGATGTCATCGCTGTTGTGTTGCACCTTAGTCTCCTGGTCTTATTTGCCATGTAGATATGAACCAATCTGAATAGTTGCTTCAAGAGATAAATTGCTATGTAATTAGAAGTTGTATATCTCAGAATATTTGGCCAACTGAAATTAGGCTTCTAGTTTTTTTTTCAAATGTTGTAAAGCTGGAAAGTAGGAGTGTAACATGATTGTTGTTGAATACTTTTGCCATGTGATGTTTCTGTGTTTGTTTTGGTTGGATGTTAATCAACCAAGGGAATGTTAGCCAAGGTTTTTATTAGAAGCTCTTATTTTTTTCAAAATGATTTTGTTCTTCTGCTAGTGCAGATTACGTTTTCTAGTCCATGTCGGCTTTGGGCAGCAGTAAGAGTATAAAATAAATATAATGATAAGGATATAATGGTGTAGTATACCAAGGCAATATTCTATTGCTGTTCTACTGTATACGTGGTTTAGTCACGAGATTGCCTTTTGCGTATGCATGTGAGGAAAGGAAATGAAAATTTGCAGTGCTTCCTACCTTAACAGTGAGACTCTACTCGTACATTTCACTACCGTGCAGTTTCTACACATATTTTGTAAGCTGTGGTTTATTCCGAAAAAATGTTTTCTTCATAAACCTTATACGAAATAAATGTAACTTGTAATATTGCCTATAGCTTAATTGCATGACTAGAAATGTTTGATTTACTGTAATTACAAACTATTTTATTCCATTGGAACAAAATTTTCTAAGAATGAATCGCCTTTTTTACTATCGCTGTTACCGGTATCTTCACTATCAGTATCTATCTAACCGTTTTCATTTCTTACCAGGTGCCAACAAAACTGTTGAAGAAAAGCTTCTTCACGTCTTCAGTATCCTTCTTTATTTTTCGAATTGTGGAAAGAGAAACATCACAGTAGTTAGCCGCACTCGCTCACGGCTTTTGTTACGAGACACAGTTAGGCATTTTTGTTTAGCTTCAATTTCACAACACTTTATTTAATTGCATATTAGATTTCGTTCAGTACTGTGTACAGTTCGACCACGTTTTATAGAAACCGAAATTTATGTTTACAATTACATATAGTTATATTCGTACAGGTAACCCACAAAAGGTTCCGCGATATACTGTGTATGCTCTGGGTATGGTATAAGTTGTTGTGTTTGTTGTACTAAAATTAAAGCAGTTGCGCATACGCACTGATACTTTTCCCCTTTACACCTCGTTGCAAACAAGGGCAAACTCGTGACTCAAGTAACTATACCACCTCGCATCCTTGCAACCAGCCACAGTATTGGGAGGAGATGTCAGGGTGTAAGGGAGTTTGTAAGCCCCCAAAAATATTAGAAAATAAAAAATAAATTGAATCAAATGTTCATTTTCTTAATGATGATAAATTTTTAAATTATTGGTAATATTTTCCAAGTTTAGTAAAATGTTACTTTTAAAATAAACATGTTTTTCAAAATTTATAAATGTTCATTGTCCAAATTTTACATCAAATTATTTATAGTAAATTTTACATGTGGTCTTAAGTTTTGCTGTCTGTCAAAGCGTTCTTAAAGATGGTAGGCCTTGATATTAGTAGAAAAATTTTAGGTTTTACATCAGGTTAAAAGATTAAACATTTTTAAAAATAATAATTTTTCAATTGCCTGCTACAGTAAGGTGTTCTTTAACGACACAATAATATTTATCCTAAAGGACACTTCCACACATCCGGTATAGCTAAATTTACTTTTAACAACCGGAATATTAGTACGACCACAACTCCTTCAAACCAGTGGCGGGCATTTTGGAAGTACGGAAATCTGAATCCCATCTTGGTTCTAACAAAAGTGAGTGCAAGTGTCTTGTTTCATCAACGCGGTTTTCTTGAGAAAAGCCCCGTACCCATTTCTTCAATTACTTTAATTTTATATAGCCTAGTGTAAATTTCCTGCGCCCCTTAATTGTTTTATACTATATATCCTATTTAGACTACAACTTAGGCTATTAACTCAAAAATAATTAAATAATCAATGAACTAACATTTTAGATTAGATAAAAATTTTTAGTTTTATTAAATTATGTTTGGAAATACGTCTTAGTGCATTCGCATACAAGTTCATCCAATAAAATCCATAGAAATCGAAAGAAACACAATGCCCATGAGAATTAGAGAAACTTTACCTGAAAAACAGAAAACATTTTCAGAATATTATAAACAAATTTTTCCTATTTATGAGTGAGTATTTAAATTCTAAATTGGTAATACTTTTGTGTTCTTAATTACACAGGTCAACAATGGAAAACTGTTGTTTGAAAACTTATGACTGATTCTTATAGATTTTTGTGGGCTGGTTTCAGGAAAAATAGTCAAAAAATTTATCACGTACCGTTTCTTCACAATAATAATTTGTTTCAATATTGTCAAAATTGATAAATATAGGCTATTTTATTTCTAAATCATTAAATAAAACATTTTGCCTGAATTAATTTTGTTGAAATTTTATCATTAGTTACTTTATTAGTTTGGCTATAAGGAAAAATTCTTTACTCCATACTTTTCTGATGACCACGTAGGGTATTATTAGAACTTTGTACAAAAAATTTAATGCGGAAAAATTTGGTTGATCCACTGAAAGTATCCCTACCTCCACTTAACATTAAACTCTGATTGATAAAATAATTCGTAAAAGCTTTATCAAACGAAAAACATTGTTAAGCGAAAAGTTTTCACAACTTTCAGAGGCTAAAGTGAAAGAAGGCGTTTTCACTAGTCCAGACATTCGTAAATATTTGAAAGATGAAGTCTTTCAAAGCAAAATGAAAGATATGGAAATCATTTGAACAAGTCGTAAAGAAATTTCTAAAGAACAATAAGGACCCAAATTTTAAGTACGTAGTGGAAAACATGGTAAAGAAGTTCCAAAACTTGGGTTGTTCAATGAGTATTTTAAAAAAATATTTTATAAACATTTTATTTTATACATTTTAATAAAATGAGTAAATGGTGCATTTTCTGAATTCTCAAACTGATTACTTCCTTGAAAATCTTGGTATGTAAGTGAAAAACAGGGTGAAAGATTTCATCAAGGTATAAAAGAAATGGAACGTTGATATCAGGAAAGGTGGAATGTGAACATGATTGCAGACTACTGTTGGTGCATCCATAGAGACAATCCGCTAGCTAACTACAACAGAAAATGTGGTCTGAGAAGCGTTGAAAGGAAAAGAAAAAGGCAGTCCGAGTGTTCTTAGAGGTAAGAAAGTATACCGCAATACTTTCTTTAAATCCCAATATGTATAAATAAAAGTTTTCCATGAGGAGTATGAATAGGCCTGTATATATATATATATATATATATATATATATATATACAACGACAATCTTATAATGGCTTTCCATGGAAAATGGCCTACAAGGTCTAAAATAGTGATTGGAACCAAGAGTTTGGAGCAAGTAGCTAATTTTAAATACTTGGGATGCGATGTTACGTATGATTATGACCATGATGTGCATAAAAAAGTAACTAAGTTCAACATGGTATGTGGTGCAATAAGTCGATCTCTCAAGAGTAGAGCCAGGAAAAACACATTGCTAAAGTTTTATAAAGTAATGGCGATCCCAACTTTGGCTTATGGAAGTGAGGCATGGGTGCTGACGAGAAAACTGGAATCGAGAATTCAGTCAGCGGAAATGCGATTTCTAAGGCAAGTTTAGGGCTGCACAAGAGAGGATCGCATTCGTAATGAAGTAATAAGGAATGAATGCGGTGCCCAACCATTGTTGAACACTATAAGGACATACAAAGAAAAGTGGTCAGAGCATGTGTTAAGAATGTCCCAAGATCGCCTTCCATTAAATGCATTGATCCATAATCCGACAGGTAAAAGATGTATTGGTAGACCGAGGAAGAGATGGGCCCCGGAACAGGCTAACGCACAGCCTAATCCATGAAGATGACGACGACGACGACAATCTCCACTTTATTTTTTCATTATTGAGAAAAATCCTTACGTGATGGAAAAAATGGTCGCAATATTCGAAATCAGCCCACAAAATAACATTAAAATCAGTTATCAGAATACAAACAACTTTGAATTTCCTTAATTTTGTTTTTCTGTGTTATTGACTTATTGAATTAGCCTAGTGTTTTGTACTCGTTAAGTGAAAACTACTTCAGCGATTGTATCTGGTTGTAGCTGCTCATGAACGCCTGATTTATTAAACGCTATATCTTTTACACTGATTGACGTCTTGGTAGGTTGTTGAATGTTAATAATGAACCAGCTGTTTCTGTGCGCGTAACTGAATTTTGTGTGTGGCTATAGTCTAGATGTTGTTAATTTTTAAATATTTTTACCCCCAGTTTATAAGTTTTGGATAGAAAAAACTGTAAAGCTTTAACATATAAAAGAAAAATAAATGTGTGAACTAACAGTAATAGTTACAGTTCTTCAGACTTTCCGGGTAGAAGAGATTTTCTCTTAACAACATAGAAGAAAACGGGGTATTTATTATAGAATCAGGGTCCGTAACCGAATGTAACACCTTTTTTTAAATCGATAATTTTCTGTGTGTGTAATTCAAATATTTGTTTTTTTAGCTTTTATTTGTTATCGGGAACTGTACATTGTTGACAACTAACCAATTCGATCGCTGCTTTTTGCTGTATTTATTTTTTTTGATGTGGATTAAACATGAGTTTGAACAGGGATCCCCAGTAGAGTTTGTTCACGGATGGCTGTCAGTTGGTCACCATACAAATTCGCTTGCCCAACCCGTGTTACTTAACAAATAATAGTGCCTTACTACCAGCTGACTGACTGGGCTGGCCCGAAGGCCCGATTCCAAATATGAACTTATTTCTACACGCAAATCACCATGAAATTGGCTACAGGATTAAGTCTTTTTCATTATTTGTGAATTACAATCATTTACCGACATAATCTCACCTTCTCGTATATATTTAAATTTTGCCGTTTCATTTCCCTTAATTTTTCGTATAAATGATCACAACCAATTAATAATGTCGCTATTTTTACCAATTATACTTTTTAATCATTAAACAATCTATTTATTAATGATTTAAAAATATTTCAAAATAACCATAATCTATGACGTGTGTACTATGACGTAGTCACTCCCTGCCACATAATGGTTGTACACTGAAAATTAACCTTAATTAGTTAGTAAATGGTGAGTAGGTTATTGGATGTTATAAGAAGTTTTAAATGAACATAAGCGATAACCTATTCATTATTAGGTTATTGGTTTCCATATGCAGTTTTAAATTAAAGGTTATTGCACACTGCAAATTGATTAGTTAGTAAATGGTGAGTAGATTATTGGTTATTTTACGCAGTTTTAAGTACACTTAACAACCGATAACCTACCCACAATAAGGTTATTGGTTATTATATGCAGTTTGAAATTAAATGGTATTATACTTGGTTATTGTGCATGGTAAATTAAACTTGAATAGTTAGTAAATGGTGAGTAGGTTATCGGTTATTATAAGCATTTATAAAATATTCAACCGATAATCTACTCACTATAAGGTTATTGTTTCTGGGTGCAGTACAGGCTAATTTTTTTTATAAAAATCAGTCCCTAAGGTTGTTGGTTGTTATTTGCAGTTTTAAATGAAAAGTTATCTGTTAGTATACGCAATTAATATTTTGATGCAGCTTGTAATGACGTCACAATATTTTAACAGGTTATAGGCCTATGTCATGTTAGTCGGTTAGCAATTTCGTAAATACAAATCGTTGATCAATAGGTGAAATACCTAGTTATTATAGCGACATTTTAACATTTTTGTGAGCATTTAAAAGGTAAATACATTCAAATAAAACGGCAAAATTGAAATTTATATGATAAAAAATGAGGTTATGTAGGTACATGATAGAAAAGGGCTTATAACTAATTTCATGGTGGTTTGCGGATGAAAATAAGTTTATACTCGGATTCAGGACACAAAAAGTATCGATTTAAAAAAAAATATTTGTTACAATCGGTGACGGGCCGTGATTCTGTATAATAACCAATTCAAAATGCAGTCGTACACAAAGGTATGAACTGTACTGTAATGACCGTGTCGTAGCAATTTGTGGGATTCAATTTATAAGCTTGAGCACGAATATACGGAATAACCGTACTTATTTTGTAAGCGTCTGTTATACGTTTGGGTAAATTTCACGTTGAATCAAGGTACGGAAGTAATAATTACTGTGAATTTTTTGGAGATTTAATTGTTTGAGTGAATGCAGATAAATATGTTAGTGCATTTTGATATTGTTTCATACGATTGCCTTAATGAAAGGATGGTTAAATTACATTGGGAAACTATGAATAAAAAATCTGCTGTGAAACACATAAATTTCTCTTACCAATGCAAATAACGAACAATATACTAACATTAGTAATAAAACAATAGAAGTAAACAAAAAACTAACCTCAATAAACATAACCTAATTTTATTAATGAGTAAAATACGCAAAATAAAAATCTACTTCAATAGGTTTAAAAATATGAAAAATCACTCTTTCACGGTAAGATCTTTTAATTTCCAATAAATTTGATTATATACACTTTTGTGTTATAATTTATACTTAGGCTGAAATAGGTAGTAAAAAATCGAGTTTGAAAAAGTTTTCGTGAGAAAAAAAACGGAAAATTGCTAATTACCGCTAAACTATGCGTTATACAAAAAAATGTTTGAAATTAAAGTTGTAGGTTTTTCAATTTTCTACAACTTTTATTATTTACATTTTTGCGTTAAGTGCATATTAAAGCCGTAATCTTAAAACAAACATTTCTTTTCGTGAAAACAGCCTCTCCAAAAATTTCAGTAGACATGACGCCTATTCTTTTTTTTTATTTTTGCGCCCTGGAAACTCCCATTCTATCTTGTAGAGCATAAAATATGTAGGCCTAGTAAATGAGGCGATTTAAAAAAAAACGTAGGAGCCGTTTTTGAGAAAATCGCAGAAAAGTGAAAAATGACACGAATCTTCCGATCAAAATCGGTCTATCTTGACCGATTGGCCAATTTTGATGAAAATGTTCGTGTCGCGTCCGGTAGTAGTATCTAACTTAAGTTTCAAGTTTAAAGTTTGTACAATGTTTCGTTCTTGGGATATTCTGTTCATACACGCGCACACACACACGCACACACACGCACACACGCGCGCACACACACACACACACACACACACCAATCGCTAAAAACATGTTTTTTGGGTTCAGGGGGTCTGAAAAACGAGTAGGTCCGGTAAAACTCAATTTCGAAAGTCCAACATGAAAACAATAATTTCCTTCCTATACATTCATATAGGCAAGAGAAAGTAAAAATGATCCAAATTCGATTGCTTCGAGTTCTTAAAAAAATAATTCGTTAAGACGTAACTAAATATTTTGAGTTTTAAGCCTCTTCATTCAGAAATGGAGTAACAACAACATATTTGAAGTACGTATCTTAAACATGTATTTGCAACAAGTATAAAGTAGGTACAATAGGCCTATAAATTAATCCATGTTTACGTTACATGCCATCTCATCACTTAGAATTATTACACGATCATAACCATTAGAATTATATCAATTTGTTTACCTTTTTGCCCCTTTGTGTTTTTACGCTCAACTGCTGTCGAGCTTCCTGATGCCATGTCGGTTGCGGTTGTAGAATCATAGTCATCAGATGTTTCATAATAGATTTCATGCTTGGTAGAACTACTGAATTCTTCTTCATTTTGTAATGTGACTTTTTAGTAGTGCATATTTTTTCTTTTATTTATTTAAAATATTAATTTAATAAGCGGGAAGTTTTATATGAAAGTATCATCTACTGTAGTATTAATTTAACAAATAAGCAGATTCATAATAAAAATAAATCATGTTAATGAAAGATAAAATTAATTTTAGAATAAAAATAGGATGTAATAAATTAATCAGTAAAATCAACAACAAGATGTAAGCTACTAATTATAAAGTAATAAAATGTAACGGATTTTTATAAAGTCATAACATGTAACGTATTTTAGAAGGAGAGAGAGAGAGAATGTGGAACAGAGAATTTTCTGGAGTGGGAAATTAATCAAATTTTCTGATTGGTTACAATAATTAAAATGTCGGGGGAAATGATGAGTTGAAGCTAGCTGGTCAGGGGATGCTAGGACTCCAGTTCCAGAACTTATGGAGAATGAACGTATTTTTTACTTATCTTGATCTACAATATAAAATGTAACTATGTAGGGATTTAAGTCGGGTTTACATTTTATTGGTGACTAAAATGTAATTACAAACAATTAGTGACTAAAACTTGTAATTACAGGTATTTCACTATAATCATGTGAGTTTTGTATTAATTTTAAATAATGTAATATATTTTAATTATGTTATTTCCTGTTTAAATATGTTAATCAGTAATTTAATTTGATTTTAAATTAAATACGTCATATCATATGTATCTGTTTGTTTGTCATTTTATTTTCTGTTACTGTCCTCTGTATGAAGCGAAATACTTTAATTTTCACAATTATACCATTAGATAATAATAATAATATTAATTTTAAAATAAAAATTGGCATCCCTAATAAGTTTAACTTCACAATCTTGTATTTACTTGAACAAATTATTACACCTACACTCATAAAATATAAACTTACAATTTTGTGACGAGCACAATCCATCGTACTGTTCGTTACATTGCATATCGGGCGGACATAGACTGCACGCTTCCCCCTTAGTGTACAGAGGTTCACCCGCCCAGTTTCCAGCAGGACCGTAATTGCAAATTACCATTTTGTCGTACCATTCACCATCATTCCATGTTGTAATAGCACAGCCCAAATATTCAGAACTGTTCCAAACCATCTGTGAAAAGTGGCCCACGGGTAACACGGAGGATTTGCTGAAATCCACATTGTTATGTAATTTACTCGAGTTGTTAATATCCAAATGACTAATCTACTGACTAATGTAAATATTGATGTACTACACTGACTATCAAAACTAAATTAAAAATTATATTTTTATTAGGTTTTTTAAAATTTTTGTACTTTTTAATAAATTATGCCAATACTCACGGTTACACATTAAAAATATAATAGTAGAGTTTTGTACGACATTATTGCACTGGTTATCAGAAAAGACCAATGTGGACAAAGTACTTAAACAATGTAAACTATGAAACAGTCGCTGGCAGCTCAAAAACACAACCCGCAGTTCTTTTGCATAATGGAAAAACATTATCTAGAAATGGGATTTCATTCCACCCTGCCAAGCTCGTAAACATTTAGTTATTGCTGACCCAGTTTTATTCCTTTACGTGGCCGGCCCGTGGTGGTTAGCGCAACTGGCTTCTACGCCAGGGGTGCCGGATTCGATTGCTGGTCAGGTCCAGCATTTTTTCATCACTCGTTATCATTCATCAACTTTTGTCGTCTGTATTAACTAACAGCATAGGTAAATATGCAAAACAGATGGCATTATATTTAGTGAAAATTTATAGAATTTAATTAATGGAACGTTTTTGAAAGCTTCATCACATAACAGAAATGTTGCCCTTGTGAGTTGATGCTATTAGATCATGACATTGTATCTATATGCAATGACCTGTTACAATCTATTGAACGTAAGAAACTCCCTTTACAAGTCAAGAAATAAATTTTGGGGTTTAAGACCACATTTTTACAATTTTTTCAGAATTTCTTGAGTCCTGTCAGTACGTTGTTTGCTATTAAATCTGAAGAGTTCCTACCACCACGACATGACTGATTAATATATAGAAGAGAAAATTATGAATAAAAATATCTATTTTATTAGAATTACGTAAATATATGCAAACTTAAAAGATATTTGGAATATTAGAACAAATTATATATTTGTATCTAAAGCGATTTAATGAACGATTGAAGTCTATTGATCGAGTAGACCTATTTCTTTAGCACACAACGAAAATATTTTTTGTAACGGAGTGCTTACAATAAACCAATATTTTAATGTGTGTCCTCCAGTGAACTGTAACGAATTGCAATTTTTCTGTAGGAAACCAGGTTTATGGTCCTGCCGAATCTTTTATTTTAAACCAGAGGGCTATTAATAAATAAGAATATCTACCCTGCAAAAATGTCATCCGTCATACTATCTACTTCTTTGTACCAAGATGCAGCTGCTTCTTCATAGATTTGTTTATCTGGTTCTTTACCGGAACCAGTTGAAGACACTTTAAAGATATTTTGACCCACTTGAAAACGTTCTGTAAAAAATATTAAGCAATACAAAAATAGTTAAATTAAATTAAGTAATGGAAGGTATTTATAATGATGAGCATTAGCTTCTAAACAAATGCTATAAGTGAGTATTTAAATGTGACGTCGAGTAGAAGTTTGGGTCTTGAGCACCCAAACTCAACTTCCGCTCACTTCCACTCACTTCTGTTCGAGGATAGTTCCTCTCAAATATGGTAGAAATACCGGATGGAGGTTTATTTACTTTCTCTGGCCTAATATGAAATATAGGTAAAGAAACTTATGCTTCCATGTCAATTTTTTTATATCTAGCTTTCTCCGAAAATGGGCCACACGTTTTCAGCTTTCCTGAACCCAAAAAAAAAACAGTATTTACCGATTGATATGTAAGTACATGACAGAATATCTCAAGATAAAAAATTGTATGAAGTTGAAATTTGGAACTTAAGTTAAGTAAAATAAGAACATAACGGAGAACTCTTTTGCAATTTCCTTAAAAACTGCTCCTTCGATTTTTTTTAAATCGACTCATTTAACTCTAAAAGATTGGGTAAGTTGGATGTCTGCTGAAATCGTTGGTAGGAGGGGGTACTCTCGTAGTAAAAAATAGTTTATTTTTAATATTGCAACCTTAATATGCATCTTCAGCAGCATTATAAATCGTTAGCCCGGAAGAAAAGTGTTACAACTCAAAAAAATCATGATTGTGGGTTTGATATTGCTATAATTTGCAAATATTATATATTTTTATAAGGAAACTGTCACAACTACATTGATCTGAGCGATAGAGCGCACTAGTGTCGGTTTTCTCCCGCGTAATAGTTGTATGTGATTTTTAACGCCGAGTGCTTGAGTGTGTGTGTGTGTGTGTGGTTTATTAAGAAAAATGACATATTTTCACTTGAGTTTTAATACTGAGTGCTTGAGTGTGCGTTTTATTATGGCATATTTTTAAAAGTGTTTTGATTTCAATAGCTACTTTTTTAGAGTTTATATCAAAGAAAACGGTGGCTTATTTCGAGAGGTGACGGATTATGTGTTGGAAGTAAATCATACTTAAACAGGAAGAGTGAAATTTTTACTTTTGTGTCAACTTTCGTGATAAGGTACGTAATGTAATACGGAGATATGCAAGAAAAAATTACACAACTCAAACTAACGGATGAATTTTTTTTTGGGTGGTTCGCAAAATAAATAACGTTTTATCATTCACAGAATGAATTTTATTGATGTCTTTATTAATAATTTCAAAACAAATGAGGGACCATAAAATATTAGAATTTCATAAAATTAAAGAAATGGAAATTTTATTTGCTTCTCCTGAAAAATTTATATATTTCAGTAGTGACATTTTTCTTCCGGATTAACGATATAATTAGTTTTAGAATATTATAAGAAAAAATAACTAAAACTTTTATTTTAAGCAACTTTATACAGGGCTTAGCGTCGATTAGAGATATTCTATATCATGCTCAACGAAATCCTCATCTTACAGAGATTGATTTTTACTTAGCGTAATCACGTCATTATTAAAATATTAAGTCGTGTAATTCAATATTTACATTGGCAAGAAAGAGTCGTGCAAGTGTTTCACACCAGATTTGATAGAAATTTATTTATCTGGTTACGAGAAGCCACTGTGTAAGTAATTAATATCAGAGTTCTACTTTTCTAATATTATTTTATACAATATGTACTCTTTTTGGATATATTGTTCTATCTGCAGGCGTAATATATACTTGGATAAATTAAAGTATATATTACGATATTATTATTTAAAGTTCATTACGATTATTATTTAAAGTATTCAAGTATATAAGATAAGTATTCAAGTATTTTAGCTATTATAAACTAGAGGTTTCGTATCCGTATGTTATACATTTTATAGTTCTTTGCGAATAAAATTTCTATAGGTATATTACCTTTCGTGTTATTTCTTAAAACTCTAGTTTATTAGCTAGTTTTATTATTTCTGACAACATTGCAATCACCACTGACATTTTCAACATCTCATTGTATTGTAAAAATTACAAGATATCCCAAATTTCATAACGACTTTAAAGTAGAATTAAATATTTCTAATTATCATGACGATACGCCTGTAAAATTTTAATACGATTTTCTGTTGTTGAAGTATGTTAACCTAATAGATAATTGAACATTTAGATTCTCCTAGTGATTCAATTAATTTAAGACATGTAGGACTTACCAACATCTCTATTAGCGTCGTGGTCAGACTGGCATTGAAAAGCCCATCTTTCTGCTATTTGAGCTAATTCGTCATCCCAATGCTAAAACATTAACGTAACATTAAAATTGATGTTAGTGTCGTAGAAATTATTTTGAGATATTTAAATCTACATTCAACTTAGAACAGAACATTCGATATGTGTTACTTTTGGTGGACCCTCCTTGTATTGGTTTGTTGATACACAAACAATAAACTGCAATTGTATAATAACCCAAAGGATATTAAAAATACTACTTTATTTCAATATCGTGCTCGGTATTGATAAAATAGGCAAAATAACAGGTTTTTAGTTTTATCATAATCTTTGTTATAGGATGTTTACCCACGTTTACCCATAACGAGCAGGAGGAGGGTTAAATCAATTGCACTCGATCTATTGGTTCAAGGGCTACAAAAAAAATAGATCTATTTTTTATCACATAGTCAGCCAATTGTATGACTGAACTATTTAAAAACAGAAGAGGTAGAGGTGTAAACGACACTAGTCAGAGTTAGCACCTCTGACAGTAATGAATTTCACTATACAGCCAGACCCTGTAGCGAATGAAGTGACGGTGTACGGTGCAATTTGTACGGTAGAAAGTAGGTGTTTTTTACCGCCTGGCATTCTGATAAGCATACTCTATCACCTCAGTGAGTTGACTTAAACAACAGGATGTTTACAATTAAAGGATTCAGAAAGGAATATACCGATAACCAATTTGGTTAACAAAACTTGATAAAATAACTGTACCCTCCATTAGTTGCTACTTTTTGAAAATAAATCCTTGTATGCATAAGAGTTTTTGTTTTTGAATAATAAATCTGAGCTATTAATATGAAGGTACTTAAATAAAACACAAAATGCCATCATTACTGTATATCATCATTTTTTACAATTTCCAATATTTTAAATGAATCAAATAAAATTTTAAAGAAAATATTTTGTTTTGAGCTTGACTTCAGGTGATTATTTCATGGCTGATTTAAAATTATGATAGGCCAAAACACTGTTAATATAAACACGACCAGACCCTTGACTGCATGCAAAAAGAATAAACTGGCAACTTTTTTCTTATTTTGCTTCTTTCGAAAACGGATTCGTAGTCATTTAGGAACAACACGTAATAATACATAAGTTACCTTTACAGGAAGGTGGTATGAAGAACTTGACAGTTTTTATAATAAAAAATAGTTCTTTTCTACTGCCAGATTGATTATTATGGGTCACTTGTTAAAGCAAAGAGTTTATAAATTATTATAATGAAGAATGGGGTACACACCATTAATCTTAAATCAGCACCTTCCGGACAGTGTTTTGCTGCATCCAATCCGCGTGCTACTTTTGAACGGATTTTGTTGTGTTCATGTACAATTGCATCCTGTCCATCCGACGTACTTATTGATTCAGGATTTTTATTGCAGCTTTGTCCAAACTTTCGCTAAGAGAAAAATTTAAATTGAATATTTTTATAGCTAAGTACAGCTGTATTTATTCAAACTACTTACTCAAGAATTGTTGAACTACACTATTTTTCAAGGCTGATGAGCTTTGAACGTGTGCATTGCTCACTACCCACTTTATAGCTAGCCAATGACTTGCCAGCGACGTTGCCAATACTTGCTCTTGTAGCTCTGTTAAATATTCCAGCAGCCATTTTTTGGCCTTTTGATAACAATTATAACCTATAAACATACAATCGGCTGATTATATTATTATAAAGTATTGCATGTTAAAGCGCTCTATAATCGATGTGTTCAGTACGAGATACAAGACGAGAATGCACTATTGCGGCTGTTATACGCATGCGCGCGTAATGTTTGTCAGGTACAATCTGACAACACTGGAAAACATTCTTATTGGTCTTTACGTGTGGAACAGCAGAGCTCATCAACCGTGAAAAGCATATTAGTTATTTAATTTGCCTAGGCTGTATGCATCTCTGGGAACAACTACCATCAATACCAACTCTATAAATAGGTTTTCAAACAAAGAAAAGGATATTTTGAAATGATGTATTATCTTCACTTAAAGTATAATCTATAACTTGGTTTTCAGAAATTTAATGAATTCCAAAAATTATTCATCTAGACACTACAGTCTCAGAATAACGACTCTTTAGAAAATAATGATTGTGGAATACAAAACAAAAATCTGTCAGTTTGAAGAGTTTTATTAACGATTCTACGTTTGAGTATATGTACAGTATAAACCTTATTTCTTCATTATCAGTAGAGTATAAAGTCCTGTTTCTTACATAATATTGATATATTTTCTGGGAGCTCCCAAACTCCCCTACACTCCGCCGTCTCCACTCACTACTATGGCTGGTCGCAGGGATGCGAGGTCGTACAATAGAACAGCAATAGAATATCGCCTCAATATACTGCACCATTGAAACTTAACGTAGTCATTTCTTCTTCACTAGAAAACAGTCAGCCGCCGAGCCCAATATGTACCACATAGACACAAATAACATAAAAATACATAAAATAACATAAAGATCAGGCAGTATTTACAGTATCTTGTATAGTTTTTTTTTAAGTTTACCATATCTGTGAAACAGCTCTACCTCTTCATTTATTTCATTGGCTGTAGCTATACATCTATTTACTTTACTGGAGGTATTTTACTTCTTATGGCTCCAGCAAACAGCCTGAAACTTCTTAAATCTGTGCAAGGCACCCTCAGAAAAATCTTCGAGATATCCGGAACATCAACTCGTGAATGCAGAATGTTGTAAATGTATAGAACTTCCATCACTCTACGCCGCGTGCTCAGACTCAGAAGCCCGTAGAATGAGAGACCATCCTCATTGCCATCAAATTTTCTCCCAGATGTACATACGAACTTATGAATTAGTCTTTTCTGCACCCTCTATAGTTCCTTTTCTGTGACGTCTCTTCTATTGTTCTACACCGTCGAACAATATTTGAGGACGGGACCCATATGGCTCTTATAAAGTCTATGTACTGCCTTCTCAAATTTGAAATCACGACTAATCCAAGCTAATTAGCTATTAGTCTTAAATTCCTTCGAGCTTTTGCAGCTATTGAAGCTACTTGCTCACGGAATAATAGCTTGGAGTCGAACAACAGAATAAGGTCATACAGACACAACTCAATAGCATCCACCCTTATGGTAGATTACAGCTAATTCTGAAATTGTAAACTTATCCTATTTACCCGAACATAAGGCGAGGTTTTTTCCCGAGGTTTCTCCTTAAAAATTACAGGTCGCCTTATATTCGAATATTTACATAAGCCATAACTAAGATGGAAAAAATTAAAGATTTGAAAAATGTTGTATAAGCCTATAGTAAAAGTACTTAGTAGGTATCGAACGATTGTATAGATGGAAGCTCACTTGATTGCTAGCGTAAGAAATTCGTGTAGAGGAGGATTGTTTGTACGATTCCCCTTTCCTATAACCTAGTAGTAGTAATAATACCATTAGCACGCGCTTTTCTAAAAATATGACTCGCAAACCATTTCGAATAACTACTGTAGTATCAGGCCCCTTTGCACTTCATCCCGCACTAGCAAACAAGTCAGCTCCCAACTATACCTACCTGAAATTTATAGACATATACAATAAACTAAATTATATCTATTGTAACAATGTTTTAGAAAAATATTACCTTTTATTTGGGTAGAATGGGCTATATAGGATTGCCTAGAACCTGGTTTATTCAAAGAGGAGAGGTGTAATTATTTACGTTGATGCACAGAAGATTTCTAAGAAAAACATAATGAAACGTAGAACTGTCTTGTTTATAGAATGGGTTATAGGCAATTTTAGAGCCCATGGCTTCCCATACTCACCACAGGGTAACCTTCCACATTGGTCTACCGTGTTAGTAGCCTAGTCTAGTGTAGGCAGTGAAGACGATGAGAATGGAGTTGAAGATGTTTGTGAAGCTTAAAAGAAGTTTGAAAATTTGAAGTTTGTTTTGTGTATGGTGTTTCGTTTATATAATGTATTGTTAATTTCATTTTTAATTAAACAATTAACATTAAAACATTTGTTTTTTTCTAGAATTTAATTAAAGTTTTAAGGGTCGTTTTATATTTGGGTAAATACGGTACTTTAGAAAGTGAGATCATTGTCATAACATTTTAAATTCTGAAAAAACTTGAACATTTGATTTCATTCAATAGTATACAGTGAAACCCTTCTGAGACCGGCGTCTGTACATAACCGAACAAATTTCAGATTCTGAATTGTTTCCTTTTAAGTTATATTAATATCTACTTTAGTAAGCTGTAAATAAAACGTTTACAGAACATTTAAAATGTCTTGTATAAGCCAGAAAATATTTTTGGTACGAGAATAAAAGTTCGCTGTTACTTTGTTATTGACCGATTTGTGTATTTCAATATTGCTCGTGTTTGTTTGTTTGAAAGTCTATTTTAAAGCTAAACGCAGATTCGTGTAAAAAAACACCTACCCATTACATGTGTAGACGTGTATCCTGCAATATTTTTATGAGTCTTGGAGTTCAATTAGCCTACATATTGAATAAATTACTGAGCAAGTGATTGTTTTTGTAGTGGTTCTGAAGTAGCTTATTTACGAGTATCCTTATCAGGGTAAAAAATATATATTTTCAATTTTTAGAACTTTTGACAGTTCGCGTAGTAGTGCGGGAGTAACATTTCCTTCATGACTGATTACGTATACACTAATGAAAATTTAGTTTAGTTGTTCAAATACAAGCTGATTTTAAAAATGGCGGATAAACGGTTTTTAATTTACATTTCTATCCTTGAAAAAAGTCAAAGTTACAGACAATACAGCAATAAATTAATGATCAAATGGGTTTTCTAAAAATATCAAAGAGATAAAAAACATATATGGGGTGTTAAAAAAGCAGAGGTATACATGAAAAGATGAGCGGTTAAACAGAAAAAAAAATCTTCAAAGTAAACGTCAGAAAACATGATAAAAAGAAGAAACAAATAAAATAACTTAGCTTTAAAATAGTTATGGAACGCCAGAGCAAAGATTATTGCTGCATCTATTTTATTTCTAAATGAGAAAGGAAAAGAAGTTGCATTATTACAGGTAAACGCAACTTTTAAAGGTTTCAACGGATGACTTGAAAATGTTTCCTGTAGAAATGGGATTTCCTTCAGTCAAATTAGTACTCTAGTTATCTTTTATTCAAATTTATCTGATTTTGCAAAATCATTCTCTTTACTTGTTATCGAATTGAATAGTTTATTAATAAGTTTGTACAAATTAATACATGATATCCCACGAATCGGTAAACAACTTTGGTTTTGAATGCTCAGAGTTCGTACGTCTGCGTAGCAAGGAAAATAATTGTACAAGTTGATAAAAACCACGGCCAGTCCCTCGAGTTCTGGCTTACTGAGACAGGTTTTTAATAGCGCAGATTAGTTAGTGAAATCACATAAAACTCTGAAAATGTTTTATGGGCACCCGCAAGTGAGAAAATTGAAAATTTTCACTTTTCCGGTTTTTGCTCATTATTAAAATTCAAAGTTCTCTGCATCCAATGATGTATAATTGTTGGGGTTTTTGCAGTTTTTATCCCAAAATAAAAATATGTTGAATTCTAACGTTATTTTCTAAACTTATGCTTAACCATCTCTATTTTTTCAAAAACAAAAGATAAATTCATAATTTTTTTTATTTTGTACGATATTTTTGTTTTAAAACTATTAAGTCGGCATGAGACCAGCTGTGAATGTAACATTAAAGGAAATTCCAGATTATGATCCTTGAGTGTATTAGAAGTAACTATTTTGTAGTACTTAGACTTATAATGTGTTCTCTTTTATTTTTTTCTTGTTTTCCGTAAAATAACAATTTTTGACACACAAAGAACATTTTCTCAGCTGATTGCGAATGGATTTTAATTAAACTTCTGCACAGTCTTTTATACTATAATATCAATGTACTGAGTTAATATTATAGTAAAATAATGTATTAAAATATTTATTTTCCACTTAAATAGGTTAAGAATCATGATTTTCAATGGAGGTAAATTCAAAACAAATTCTTGTTTTCCTTAAAATATAAATTAGGATGCTACTATCTCAGTGGGCGTAGAAAAACTGGAAAGTAACCACAAAAAAATTTGACAGGATAACTCCAATAGTTTTTGAGAAAATGTTCCTTACATTAACATTAGGGAGATATATACTCCGGGTACCCTTAAAGCGCAAACGTTAAAATTTTACGTTAAGCTATGTGTTAAGAAGGTAGTTACTGTAACGTTCCACTGTAAACTTACACAATGCAGTTCGCTGAGATTTAGCCGTTTACTTTAGGAGCACTTCAGGGTGCAATAACTGCATTACTTATGGGTTACACAGATTCAGAAATTAAATATATATAAATATTTTGACTACAGAACATTGGCTTTCATATTCTGATTGCACAAAAGTTACCTCTTTAAATTTACACATAGTGTGGTCTGGACTAATGGTGCAATAATCAAATGTATTCGTTCCTGTGATGCAAAATATCAACCCACTAATACAAGACAGTACTGCTCGTGTGAATATCATGACAGAGAATTTTTATATCACCAGTGGATGGTACTAAAACATGTTTAAAAAGTTGAATTATTATTTTGTAGATGATTAACAAATGTTCTGTATGGTTATAATAAAAGACTAAAACATAATATAACTTAATTAAAATTCTATATGATCGAAAATCTGAATTAAATATTCAAAGAATAAACGAAGAATAATGTCCTCCTCCACCCTTTAAGATTTGGCAGATAAAACTGTATACGAAATCATTCCCTAAAAGTTTAATTCATTAATTCTTAAAAAAGTTCCTTCAACAAGACTCATTTGGTCGGCCCATTGGCGTAGTGGTTAGCGGAACTGGCTTCTACGCCGGGGTCCCGGGTTCAATTTTCGGTCAGGTCTGGCATTTTTCATCACTCATCTTCATGTATCATCCTTCTCATCGTCTGCATTAACAGCAATTGTAAAACAGTCAGACGTACAAAAGAGTCATTTGAATCGTAAACTTCTTCGGTTTTTCAACAAAAGCAATACAAAAAATATCATTTTGTTCTGACTTGGGTTATTTTGATTTGTAGTTACATCACCAAATCGTATGTTTGGATAATCCCGTATATTAACTCATCACATTCACATTCTTGTACACAACCAAATCTTTTCTTCATCACTATTTACAATCTTCAGAATAGGATAATCAAAATGTATATACAAACCTGTAAGTGTTGGTAGATAAAACGATAAAAAAAAATGTGTCAATAATGAGAATCCAATTTAAAAAATAAATTTTACAACTTTCATATTATAAAAAAACCACGTACATTTAAACCATTGCTACAATAAGTTTATAAACAAATCAAGAAAATATCTATAACCATCACGAGGAATATTACGACTGCTTCCAATCAGCTGTTTAATGTTATGTAAACTATGATAATCTGAAGAATCGCCGTCTGAATGATCTAACTGGTAGCGTAGTTGTTAGACTCCCGATAACTAAAAGTTTATAAAGTTAACCTTTTTTTTATTTTTTTGTTTAATGTCTGACTGTTCTGCAATATCTGTTAATGCAGACGGTAAATAATTATGATAGTTAGTGTTGAAAATAATGATGAAAAAATGCCAAACCTGCCCGGGAATCGGACCTGGGTCCCCGGCGTAGAAACCAATGGGCTAGTAAAGTTTACCAGTTATGCTACAACAGCAATGGCATAATACCTGCCCGGACTCGAACCAGAACAACCGAAACAAATAAATTTTATCTGATATCTGTTACGGTTCTTCTGGTTCGAGTCCAGGGTTGATGCCATCGCTGTTGTGTTGCACCTTAGTCTCCTGGTCTTGCTTGCCATGTAGATAAAAATGAACCAATCTGAATAGTTGCTTCAAGAGATAAATTGCTATGTAAGTAGAAGTTGTATACCTCAGAACTTTTGACCAACTGGAATTAGGGTACTAGTTTTTTTTTTGCAAATGTTGTAAAGCTGGAAAGTAGGAGTGTTACATGATTGTTGTTGAATGCTTTTGCCATGTGATGTTTCTGTGTTTGTTTTGGTTGGATGACAATCAACCAAAGGAATGTTAGCCAAGTTTCTTATTAGAAGCTCTTATTTTTTTCAAAATGATTTTGTTCTTCTGCTAGTGCAGATTACGTTTTCTAGTCCATGTCGGCTTTGGGCCGCAGTAAGAGGTTGGAGTTCCCCCGGCGACTGGGTTGCCTAGCAAAAGGCCTGGTCAAAGATCCCCTTTAGGCTAAAGATTTATTAACGTTAGGATGATTTTTTATTAGGTTAATGTGGGATAACTGTAAAATAAAAATTAAATCTCATGTAAATTCAGCTTATGTTTGCTTGCTGTTCAATTCATCTTGCTGCCCGTGTCCTCACTTAATGCCTGTTTAAAATTACTGTGACATAATAGTGATACTCTAGAAATAATTAAGGTAATAAACTTCTTATTATAAGAAATTAAGTGTGTTGGTAAAAAGGATTATGGGTTGCTGATGAATGAATGGAATACTTCTGAATTGGAATTCTTGGAAACGTGGTTGAAACTAGAACGGTTCTAGTAAACTATGTTCTAGGTTCTAGGAAATTAGAAAGGTTCTTACGCCTGTTACTGACTTTTTTACTACGTTGTAGATTGTTGTGATCAAGAAAAGTTTGCCATTCTAGAAATGACCACGGTCTCTGGTACCGCTATATTTTTTCAGGGTCGATGAGCTCTGAACGTAAGCATTGTCCCTACACACTTTATAGCTAGCCAATGATAGCCAGCAATGTTGCCAACACTTGCTCTCGTATCTCTGTTATATTTCATCAGCCATTTTTTTTTTTTTTGGTTTTTCAATAACAATTTTAACTTATGAACATACAATCAGCTGATTATATTATAAAGTATTGCATGTTAAAACGCTCTATAATCGATGTGTTCAGTACGAGATGCAATACACGAGTGAATTACCGTGGTTTTTATACGCATGCGCACTTAATGTTTGTCAGGCACAATCTGACAACGCTAGCAAACGTTCTGATTGGTCTTAATGCGTGGAACAGTAGAGCTTATCAACCGTGAAAAGCACTATAGTCTCTTTATCAGCTAGTTCAGTAAGTTAAGCTCAATTTAAGTTGCCACTCGTTTATAAATGAGTGAGTGCTGTCAGGAAGTTTTTATTTTTATAATATACAATTTTATATTAATTATAACTTTTTTTATAACCTTCTTTTTATAATTTTAAACCTGGTTGATCGAATTTGATGAAAATATTCGTGTCGGGTCCGGTAGTGGTTTGTAAATTAAGTTCAAGTTTCAACTTCGTACGATGTTCCGTTCTTGAGATATTCTGTTCCCACACACACACACACACACACTCACACACACACACACACGCGCACACACACACACACATACACACACGCACACACGCACGCACACACACACACACACACACGAGAGGCCAATCGCTAAGAACATGTTTTTTGGGTTCAGGGGTCTGAAAACGCGTAGATCTGATGAAAACTCGATTTCGAAAAATCGACATGAAAACAATACTTTCCTTCCGGTGTATTCTTATAGGCAAGTGAAAGTAAAATTGATTGAAAAATTTTACTGACATAATATGAAGCTGTCAACACTGTAATTACCTTTCCACCACAATATTTCACGTAATTTAAAGTTAACTTGCTTGATGAAAATGAACGGAGTGTAGCAGTTTATAAATTAATTAGAAGGAATTTAAGTTTATAAAAGTAATTAGACTTAAGCTTCATGGATTTATTACCAGCATCCGTAGAATTCCTGCAGAGCGAAGTATTGAAGATGGTAGCGTGTAATTTATGAATGAAGGAATAAAACAAACAAAATATTACATATAGTATTATTAGTAGTAGTAGCAGTACTAGTAGAAACTTTTTCAGGCATTACTTTTTTACAATTTTAGAATGTTTATAAACAATCTAATCGTATCTTCTTATATTATCTTATCTAATCTACCCTTGTACAAAACTTCAGCTTGCCTAATAAAGCTGTGTCCTTAATAAGAAGTAAAATCTCTTTTATGAAGACTCTGAACTTAGATTTTTAACGTTATTTCTTATTAAGAATTTGTGTAATAAACATGGAATATTTAAACTACTTCATAAGAGTGAAGCATGAAAGTTACAAGAAAAAAGTGTGTAAAGATTATCGTAATTAGACTGAACAAAAATTATTGCGGTGCGTAGTCATTACCTGAAGCATAATTATGTATTTCTAGGCGCTGAATTCAAATATAAAGTTAGAATTTATCTATCTGCCTAAGATTTTTTGTGATTGATTCCCCTATGTATTATCGAGCATAAAATAACAAAGGATGGTAGAAGCACAAGTGATATAAGAGTAGAATTGCTCAAGCTAGAAAAGCCTTTGAAATGAAAAACAGCTTACTGACTACAAAAATTAATTTACAAGTTAGGAAAAATTTCTTTAAACATTATGTTTGTAGTGTAGCATTATAGGGAGTGAAACGTGGGTGATAGAGGCTGTAGGAAAGAAAAGGATAGAAGCTTTTGAAATGTAGTGTTATAACAAAATGTTAAAGATTAGGTGGGTGGACAAAATAAGTAATTTAGAGGTTCTTAGGCGAGTGGACGAAAAATGAAGTATATGGAAATATCTTACCAGAAGAAGGGATAGGCTAGTGGGGCATATCTTAAGACATCCAAGTATTGGGCTATTATTAATGGAGGGTAATATTGAGGAAGTAAATTGTAGGGGGAGGCAAAGATTAGAATATATGAAGCAAATTACAAAAGATATAGGGTGTTACAGGTATGTAGATATGAAACGACTCGCCCAAGATAGAACAGCTTGGAGAACTGCATCAAACCAGTCGATTGACTGATGACAAAAAAAAAATTTGAGCAGGTAGCTTACGCATGCATAAGCAATGAAAGTTGTCTACAATATGTTATTTATTTATTGCAACAGTGAAGTTACTAAATAATTTGAAATTTATTTAATTTGAAAAATAGCTATAAAATATAAGTATTTAACGAAGTAATTAGAATGATAACGATGTTTTTAAATGTAATTAAGTCCCTCTTACGTCACACACGGTATAAGTCACTGTGAAGGGTAGGACTATAAATGAATTTTGTATTAGTGATACAGTGCTGAGTGTCGTAAACAATAAAAACGTACCATTCCTACGATAAATTTTAACTTCAAATCAGACGAGTGTGAGATCGCGTGTAACACTTAGTCGTGAAACTACGTGGCCTACTAAGTCACTGTGAAGGGTAGGACTATAAATGAATTTTGTATTAGTAATACAGTGCTGAGTGTCGTAAACAATAAAAACGTACCATTCCTACGATAAATTTTAACTTCAAATCAGACGAGTGTGAGATCGCGTGTAACACTTAGTCGTGAAACTACGTGGCCTACTAACTGCGTGACGTTTTCTCTGTAAAGTCAAAGTATATATACTTCACGCACGCATAAAGTGCATATAGTTTTGTTACAGCACGTGTTTTGAGTGTTATTCCACAAAAAAAACTTTCATTAAAAAGCCACATAATTGCATTAACCATCCGAACAATTACTGCTACATTTGTGTGTGTTTTTTAACGTCCGACTATTGTGCAATTACTGCTAATGCAGACGGTGAAGGATGAATCGATTTTTTGCAACGTATAAAAATATGCTGTGCCTGAATGGGATTTAAACCCAAGACCGCATGATGAGAGGCAAGCACTTTACCAACGCCAATGCGTAGTTGTGTACAAATGCTACATTTGTGGCGAGGTAACAAAATCTGAGAGGAGAAATACATCACATTTAAAAACCATAAAAACTATACTTTGAATGTAAATTAGGAGATCGGGACAAACCCCCAGGGCTCTTCATATTTGCTGCAATTCATGTGTATTGCTGTTGATTGGTTTGATTGAATAGCAATTTAGTAACTGTTATGACATTTGTAATTTCAATGGTTTTGTCAGAAATGTCGGCTTATTTCACTGTTATTTTTGTAATACTACAATATCTGAGGTAACAGTTAAGTCTAGACATCGCTTACTGTAAAATATTCCAATCTTCTTTCTGCTATGAGACCAGTCCTCACAGTGCAAAGCCTCTAATTCCATTGATACCAGAAACATGGGAATTAGACTAAGGAGGTTTCAATTTTGTAAAAATATTCTCAACAACTTCCTTGAAAACCATAAGGTAGTTAACCCTTGATAGGCCTTTAGTAAATATACTTACCACTGGCAATAAGGTCGATTTTTTTAGGAATAAGCTATGCAGTTGAACCCTATTGGCATTTTATGGTTTTATAGATCTTCTCTGGTTAAGTAGGCTATCAACATTTTGAAATTAGTGCGCAGCGACCATTTGCTTCATGAGTTACACGAATGTGGTAAGGATTCATACCAGCGTAAGCAACCGTGTTGTTTTGTTGTTACATTTGTACAGTGCTTAGAAAATTCGAGTTTTTTACGGGGAAGCAAGCATTCATGCTAATATAAAGTTGAGACAAAAATTATTCTACACTCTTTTTTCTTATATAGGGTACAAGTTGTTTTAATAAGCATTGTTACCTTTAAACATTATTTGATTTCCATTTCAATAAATGTTCCTTGGTAAGTATACTTACCACAGCTTAACATAACAAAAAATAAATAAATATTTTACCGTTCTTGTACTAGAAATACATTATTCAAGTCCAATAATGAAAAAGTCAATAAAAAAATTTAACATTATACAACGTGTATATTTTTACGTAGTACTGTCCTATAAAGGGTTAACTTATAAGAACTTATAACCAAGCGTTTCAAAAAACTATAAAAACACGTGTATGTACGAGTCCAGTTCTTAAATCCTCATCTAGATTTTTTCTCTCTAAATCGTTTAGCTGCGAGTGACGAGTATGGAGAATGAATTCACCGGGAAATATCCAATATAAAAACATGCTAACAGAGAAAATTATTTCAAGAATGCGGCTGATTACAGCTGAACCTCAAGAGGTACTACTGTTATATTAACAGCAAACTACACCGAATTTTTTTAACGGAGCAGATTTAAAAAATGTAGAAATTGCTCGTATAATATTATTAAACTACGATAAACAATGCTCTCTTCGCATTAAACAAAAATATAGCAATACAGAACAACTGTACCTGACAGAATAAAATCCATTAATTGTAAATGGTTTTTATTCTACATCAAAAATTCGGTTAGCTTTATATATTCTCATAACAAATATAAAATAAATTTTGCCGGCCACATTGAAGTAGTTGGTAGCGTGCTCACCTCTTATCATGCGGTCGTGGATTCGAATCCCACTCAGGCATGGCATATTTTCTTACGTTACAAAAAACCATTTCATCCTCCATTGTACAGTTACACTCAAACGTCGTCGTTAATGACCGTCGCAGTTGATGCGACATTAAATTAAAAAATTTATTTTTAATTTTTGTCGTCCAGTGGTATTATTATGTTGTTTAAGGTTGCATTTACATCAGAGCGCGAATCAAACTCAAAACTTCCAGTTATATAGACTTGTATTACTACTACATCACAGAGGGGGTTAATAACAAATTTATTTGAAATATTATTTTTATTAGAGAGGAAGTGTGGATGTTTTGAGTACGATTGATAATGCCGTGGCCTCATTTACCGGAAATATGATATTTTATTCTTTTAAATTGGACAGGTGATTCAAAAAGTATTGCTCTATCCATTATGGCTGTCAATATCCCATAATGTCTTCTGGCCGCTAATATATAGCAATGTATAATCGATAAATCTCACGCTATTTGTTGTACACATCAGTGCTAATAAAGTTTTATGTCGGTCTCTTTCTTTTAGTTTTTCACATTCATTCCATTTATAAAAAAACACCTATATAACCTACAAATATAGCAGGTTATACACTTATAGAAAAGGTTTTCATTCACGGTTAAAATTTCTTTTTCAATATTATATATTTTTATTGGTAGTGTTTGATCCTACTCAATGTTATATAGCTAATTTCATTAGTTAAAATTTGTATTTGGGAGTATACATCAAATATTTACGTTTTTTAAAAATTGAAAAAAGTAAATGAATAGAAATAATACATCAAATTCTCCAAAACATTTGAATATCCTAGTTTTTGTTTGTATATTTATTGTAGACTTATTTTAATCTCTCAAATCCTACGCGACTAACATCAGTTTTAGTTTGATTTTTATTCACCGTCTCAATAATTCTTTAAACGTGAAATTTATTAATTCAAAAAATGAGAGAAGTTTAACTACAAAACCACGGAGGACTATCTTTCTGCAATTTTAACTTACAAAAGTACAAGAGTATTATTACTTCAAAATATTAACGAGGCTGAAATCATTTGTAGTCTAACTTTATGCATAAAAATAAATAGCCAATACAAAACTGCCGGCGTGAGACTTATTAAAGAATAATCTGGAAAAACAAGTGATAAGTAAAAAATAATAAAGTTAAAATATTAAAGGTGGTTTGCCAAAAAAGAACTAACAAAACCTTGTTTTTCTAATAAAGGTAAAGAGGACAAAATAGGAAAATTACAGTTGTAATTAATTATCAATCGAGTTGGATTAAACAGCATTTTGTTCAGTGCTTGTGTGAAACAATGTACTGTACTATGATTTTATGATTTAGTTTTTTCTACTAAAACCAGAAGTCAATGTTTGAAGTCCTTTTGTTTTTATGTTTTGTGTTTTCCCAAAATGAATCAACAAAAGATAACTACCAAATTTGCACCAGCTTGTTACTCCTTCAATCCAGTTAATTGAGAAAATTTTCAGTTTTAGTTCATCGTAAAGCCCAGAACCGACGAACTAATAAATATAGGGTGATTCAAAAAGAGCGGCGGTTTTGATATATCAAATTAATAGATTTATTTTATTGAAAAACTGAAAATAAATACATCAACAAGTTCATCTTACCTTCCGATTTCATGTATGAAAAATGATGTCATGCATGTGCCTCCTCTACTGCGCTGACACGCATCAACTCTGTCCATGAAATTGGATATTACTGCACGACAAGTTTCGACTTCCATTTGCCCGATAACCCGTCAAATTTCCTCCTTCAAGTCATTGATGTTTCGGGGTTTATTGGCATACACCAATGACTTCAGATGACCCCAAAGATGAAAGTCACAAGGCGTCAAGTCTCACGACCTTGGTGGCCATTGATGGTCGGAATTACGAGAAACGATGCGATCCTGGAACCGTTCACGGAGCAACAATTTTGTTTCTCGTGCAGCGTGACAGGTGGCACCATCCTGCTGAAACCACAACTCGTCAATGTCAATTCCATCCAAATGACGCCACAAAACCTCCTTAATCATCGTACGGTATCGGTCTCCATTTACTGTCACGGCTTGTCCTTCTTGATTTTCAATTAAGGGTCGATGACACCGCCCGACCAAAAGCCGCAACAAACTGTCACTCGCTGTGCATACATTTCCCTTTCATTAACCACGCGAGGGTTTTCTAAACCCCACATACGGCAGTTCTGTTTATTAACAAAACCGTTTAAGTGGAAGTGCGCCTCATCACTGAAAATGATTTTGTTTGCGAAGGTGTCATCATCCTGCCGTTTTCTCAATACCCAGTCAACAAACTGTCGTCTCTTCTGGTGGTCTGCCACTTTCAAATGTTGCGTCAACTGAATTTTATACGGGTGATATTGGAGATCGTACCGAAGAATTCTCCGTACAGAAGAACATCGTAAACCAAATTGTTGAGAACGGCGACGTATTGATTTTTCTGGGCTAACAGCCACACTGTCACGAACCAACGCAACGTTCTGTTCAGTTCGGCCAGAACGACGACGTCCAGAACTTTTAAGGTCGACTGTTGAACCCGTCTCAAAAAACTTTTTCATGAGCCTGCGAACTGTTGATTAATTCGGTGCTTCATTACGTCCTAGAGTATCGCGAAGTCGCCTGACAGTAGCCGCATAACTCTCTCCACTCTGGTAAAATGTTTTGACGATTAACACTCGTTGTGTAATAGTAAACTTCTCCATGGTTAGACACAGACTGCGAGAGTACTACACTGCGAACAAGAGAAACTACAACTGAATCGTCAATCGGAATGTTCTCCGAAATAGAAATGAGGTCTAACAATGTTGCCAACCGATAAATAAAAATTTACCAGCCGTTTAAAAACCGGCGCTCTTTTTGAATCACCCGTTATAATGTGTAATGTTTTCAACAGAAAAGGGGGAGAAAATTAAATTAGGCATGACGCATAACTTAGAAAAGCAGGTAAGAATTTCTAAATATTTCTCTTACATTCTTTCCTTTGAATTTCATGCTGCTGAAAAGAGAGAACGGAAATACACGACTGAAATAATTAAATTTTGTCAAATAGTTTACGTTGTGAATCAAATTAGAGAGTTTATGAATTAATTTATTAGAATAATTTATAATCCCTAAAGCAAAATTGTAGCTGAATAAAAGTTCAAAATTAACCGGTTTTTGCTTCGAGAGGAAGAAATATAAAAAACCAACTGTTTTTTTTTTGACTTAACATTATTACAGAATGAATCATTCCTTAACATCGTTTCAAACCTACGCGGATCCTTGTAAACTTATTCTTATCACTACTCATTGGAAAATAACGCATAAGTTGAGAAAGCTTAGAATGAGTTACTATCCCCGATTTAAACAAACCTTGAAAGCGGCTTTTTACATAACTAACTATCTTTCCCGTACAATCTACGTGAAAGGTCAAATCGTTACATCAAATAACAGTTTTCGAATTTATGGTTTTAAGAAGGAATTAGAATTAATGATGAATAATTACCACTTGTATAAATGAAACAACCTAGAAAACAGAAAAACTTAAAACAGAATCATCGTTATCATTTCATATTGTTAATCAGTCAACACGGATAATTAATCACAACTCGGGGAATGTTTCCTCAATAGAGTTAAGAAAGCGATTTTTCAAAACGAATACTAATGATCCACTATCGCACTAATTGTCAATAGAGATTTATGGGAGCTAGAAAATGCAACTCGATCAAAATCAGTATCTCCAAATCACATAACTTTACTCTAACAAAAATATTCTTTTACACCACTGGTCAATTAAAAGGGAATGATTTATACCGCTTACTAGAAGGAAAAAATAAATACTTAATATTGGAAATATTGCTAAATACTTTGATTGGGCGTTTATTATAAAAAGGTTTTTATAACATTGTCATAACGATTCAAATGAATATTTATGCTTCCTATCCTGTTCTAACTTCAAACCTAGTAATCTGTCATTTTCTAAAGCAGTTAGAGTGCTAATCTCTTTCAAAGTTGTCCAATACCGCTTTGTCCGATCGACTTACTTGTAAGTGAACACTTGTTTTCGTGTTCGATCTTCTGATATCTGTAATAAATTACTACACTATACTTGGTATCTCTGAATGATTGATTTTACCTCTGGCACTTTAAGTTCATGCCCAATATTTTTATTTATTTTATGGCCCTGCAATCAATTGCTAAACGTCTTCAAATTTCATTTCATCAGCTTCTACTCTTGGCAACTACTGAGCAGTCACCGTTCAACAATCTAAACCATACACTAAAACTGGCATGAAGATGAGATTAATCTATTCACTATTTACTTAATAAGATATTTTGTCTTTCAAAAAAATTTTCCGGCTAGCGTTCTTCTCAGAGTTTACATAAGGATCCACCAACAGCACCAAATCATCAGCAAAAAACCAAAACGTTTTGTAATATCTAGAATGAAACCTTGGTTTCCTTTCTAGTTTTTATTTTGTTACCAAGAATCGTTGATTTGAACAACCAGCTAATTATACTGCTTGAATATATAATTGAACAGAAACACTCAAAGGAAGAGCAAGCGGTCTTTCTTCACATATAGCTCTCAGCTGGTCACCATAAAACACTAGTTCCCCAATCTGTGTAAAGTGTTGTTTGATTTCAAATAGCCTAAGCTTGCCTAACCTGCCTTGCTTTAAGTTTGTTTATTTAAATACAACACGACTCGAGCTAGCTGGCAAAACCAAAATCTTAACAGTTAGTAACTTTCCATAGACAATTTTTTTTATAACTACCCAATCTACCGATCAAATAAAATATTTAATTATGAGCAAATAATTCATCAATTATTTATCAGTATCATTCACTAGTATAAAACATTATATTTTATTTGTCGATTAAATAAAACATTAATTAAACATTTTTCGTTTTCTCTCTTCTCGTTATTATTTATTTGGTCAACATTCATAATCTGCTTTATTTGAGATTGATCTAATCACTGGTGAAATTAAGGTATTTGGAAATTAAACATTTCGTCGTAAACAACTATCAATATCGTTATTAAACCAAACATTTAATCTAACCTTTACCATATTCAACACCAGAGAAATTTACAGTTAATACTTCAAAAAGATTTTTCTACACTTTTACTGATAGGGCTGGCAAGCAGAATGAATTCTTCTTATTTTTTTGTATTAAAACTGCATAAATTTATAACCTACTAACTAATAAACATCTAATTAGCTTAGAAATAAATATTTAGTGATGGTCGATGTATACACGACTTGAAAGTTATTGTATAAATTAGAATAATGTAAGATAAAAAAATATTTTAAAATTAAAAATTGTAGACCAACATTTAAAGATTGAACAAACATAAAATACGTTCTTGAAAATGTCTATTACTTTACGATTACAATACACCCAGCAATAATTCATCTTTGTGATATTATTCTTTCATCTGTATTTGCATATTTGGGTCAATTGTCTGGCAGTTATTTATTTTCCATGAATATTCAAAATATTTCGCTGGTAGAAATCCTGTTTTATAATTAAAACAGTAAAAGAACGGAAGCCCGTCACATTTTATGAATCTAGCAAATAAAACACCCTTATTTTTTATTATACGTCGTAATAAAAATTCCAATTCGTCTATTGTCATTCGACTACAAATTTTATTAGATCAGGCTTGTATTTTTCTAAATTTTTTAAAAGAATCATAAAGGAAATACAAGAAGAACCTTACAGGAGGAATAAAAGAACAAAAATGTCTGCTAGTTTTATGTGTATAATTTAGCTGGAGAGGGTTACCCAAATCCTGGTTTATCAAGGAAGATGAGATAACAGATGGAGGCTGGTAGAGGGACACTTCCCTTCTTCTCTAGTGCTTGTATGGATGAGCTCGTCAGCCTTGCATTAGGCGCAATTTGACCCGTCACCAACACCCAAACACCATCACACTACCTCTACCAACAGCTCCACTCCAAACGCTTTTCCCCGCAAATGTATTTCACAATTTCATTCCTCACATCTTGTCCTTCCAGTTGCGCATAAATTTTATTTTGTACCGGTGTCGTTATTTCACTTTAATTTTTTAATACAGGAAAAATTAAATCTAGTTTATACTTCCATTAATTAAATGTATTTTTATTTAAACTTCCGAATTACTTGAACAGATGCTGTGTTGCAATTTTTTGTCTTTATTCTACTAACATAAAAACATTTTAAACTGGTGTAATTTTGTGTTTTTTTTGTTGTACCCAGAATACAATTTACAATCTGTCCGCGCGAGGATAATAAGCAATTAGTTTAACAAATGGAAATAACTTATCAGAAGAGCAGTGGTATATCTTCTTTAGAAATTATTAATGTTTACCATAATAGGAAATTGAAAAGTCTGATTAAATTACGGAAAAAATTATATAAATACTTAGATGTATTCCTCAATGCATTGCTATTTACGGATGACATGTGGATCATACAGGAGAGTGAAGATGAGCTTCAAAGAGCAGTTTATGTTTTGATGATTTATGTAAAAAGTATAATTTACGAGTTTCGGTTGCTAAATCAAAGGTTATGGCATTCAGAGGGAAGTATCCCATTCGTTCGAAGATTGTTTTAGACAATGTAGTATTAGATCAAATGTTTCACTATAACTATCTGGGCTGCGATGTGAGCTTTGATAGGGACTTGGATGATGCAAATAAAATAAAATAAATTTCAAGCTATTTGTAGTATCATTAACATGACACTAGTAACAGAGCTAGAACAGAGACAGTAGTGAAGTTCTACAAGGTAATGGCAGCCCCAGTCCTTCTTTATGGAAGTGAGTAATGGGTTACCACAAAACGCGAAGAAAGTAGGATCCAAACAGCTGAAATGAAGTTTTTAAGAAGAGTGAAGGGCTGCTCGAGGCTGGATCTAATACATAACGAGGAAATTAGATCCAAATTGGGTGTATTTAGCTTGAATGAAAAATGGAGGGTACCGGAATCAATGGAGGCAACATTTGAAACGGATGCCAGAGGAAAGAATACCTCTAAAAGCGATGGAATATGTTCCAGTTGGAAGAAGGGAGGTGGGAAGACCTCGGAGAAGATGGCAGTAGTCGAGATGTACGGGCTGGAGTGTCTCGTGTATGTGTAGACGTACAGGATGGTTTGTGAGTTCGGAACAGGCTTATGCCTAATCCTTGATAGTAAGAAGAAGAAGAAGAAGACTTAGATGTAAGTACATACAAAAAATAAATAAAATATAAAGCATTTACTATTCTTTTTTTAGAAAAACACGGTGGGATGAACATTTTTAACGTCACTAAGTAGCGCCGTTTTCTAGAAGGTTGATAGCTTCGTGATTGAGATGGTGTTCTAATTTAATTTTGTAACTGTTGCTGTATTTTGTAATTTCTTCTTATACTTTGATAATACTCATGTCTCAGTGTAGAATATTAGTTATGTACCATGGAGAATCAGTGATTGTTCGTAAAAAAAAGATTGGAATCTCTGTAGAGTTTTCCGCCATATTTCTCAGGTGCTAGCTGTTCCCCATAATTAGATCCCATATATTCATTTTAGGTCTCAAACGTAATTTTGTATTTTATTAGTTTGTTTTTAATTGATAATTTTGATTTTTTATCGAGGACCCAGTATATACATTTGTTGAATTTTGTTGTTTATTTTGTTTACGATTCATCCGTGCGAGTGTTTTACATGTCAGTCTGTGATCAAGGTGTAATCCAAAATATGCGACTGTGTCTGTTTTTGGGATCAGAATCCTGAGTAGTGTTACAGGTGGGTATCTGTCTTTTCATATTGTATAGGTGACTTGTACGCATATGTCGTTGATAGATTTTCTGTTTTTAAAACAGCATCATTACAATCTGTTCACGTTAAATTTAATAATTAGTAATAATAATGATCATTTACATGCTTATAATTTCACTCATTCATTAAATACTATTATTGTCCTATAGGTAGGAGACAATTTTTAAAGCAACAAAAATATTCAATAAAATCTATAACTTAATCGAATACGCAGCAATTTTTCAATCTTGTAAAACCGTTATCGATATTTTCTGAGTAGATTTTGAACTAGAAAATTCGCATGATGTAGATTCAAATTTATCCGTATTTAGAGCAAAATTTTGATATCACTTGTTGAAAAGTGTCAATTTTGATATACCACGAAATTAGTAGGGTTCGCTATATCACTTTTTTTGGACAACGTTCAAACACTTTTATATTTGAAGTATGTATCCTATAATTGAATTTCGCATGTCCATATGAGTTTTAAAAGTATATGTGTGACTTAATTTTTGAGTCATATTAGAAAAAGTGATTTTTTTCCCCAACTAACCAGTGTAATATAAATGAGCTGTAAGCTCGAGTATTTTATTTTTTGTTACTATGTGATGTTTAAATGTTTCCATTACACCAATGCCGTGAATGGTGTAATAAACAAAAATTGAAAATAAATATTTATTTTGTTTATTTGTGTAATAAACTCTGTACACAAAATTTTGTTATATAAAAATAAATAAGGTTGGTTTCTTAAAAGGCAGATTACGCTGGAGACTAGAACGGAAATTTTTTGAAAGGAAAATATTTTAACATATTTTTAGGAAGCGGTTAATTTTAAAAATCTTTTTATCGACTGGTCCTTCCTTAAATGAGTTTTTCGTTTTCTCATGCGACCTAAAAATTTTCGGGTTACCAAATTTTTATGTAATTTTCTTCGCTAAATAACAAGTCGTTAAAAAAATATT
Source organism: Catonia carolina (assembly GCA_035578175.1). Classification (NCBI taxonomy): domain Eukaryota; kingdom Metazoa; phylum Arthropoda; class Insecta; order Hemiptera; family Achilidae; genus Catonia; species Catonia carolina. The sequence goes on from JAQMRL010000001.1 coordinate 43,846,545, forward strand.
TGTATTCCGAAAATTTTAAAATTTTTGTTGGGGTAGTAATCACCATAGGACCCTGACTTAAAATTTAATAGATTCTTCGTGACTCTAGGGGTATGTGTAACGTTTTGTTAATAAACGTTTGCGAAAAACCATTGTGAAGGTGTAAAGAAAGTAAAACGTGTAAACGGCAAGTCCTAAAAGCCGGAATGCTAGTGTTTTGAGTTTTCTTAGCGAAGAGGTAGGTTAAGGAAAACTTAAGTTACATGGCCTTGAAGTACTTTGGGAGAGGCACAAAAAAGATTCTATACAATTTTCCTCTACGAAACACCGTTCAGGAGGTAAAAAAATACAACCCCCTACCACCGGTAATGGGGTGGAATCTGAAAGTTTTCGCGTTACCAAATTTTTATTTAACTTTTAACGTCGAAAACATGCCGTTAAAATACATTTTGTATTCTAAAAATTTAGAAATTCATAATTTTTGGATAGGGGTAGCAACCCCTATTGGATCGCTTTTTAAAATTTAAAAAATTACCTGTGATGCTATAAGTACCTGTGACGTTTTGCTAATAAAAATTTGCCTAAAAAACCGTTCTGAAGGTGTGAAGATAGGAAAACTGAAAACGGTAAACCCCAAAACCCGAAATTTGGTTTTTGTAGTTTACTCAGAGGACCGGTGGGTTAAGGGCAACTTTAGTTATATAATCTTGAAGTAGTTTTTGAGGGGCACAAAACAGGTTCATGGATTTTGTCCCTATTATTCACTGTTAAGGAGATAACGAAATACAACCACTACCGCAGGCTAGAGGGTGCTAATTTAAAATTTTCGGGTTATAAAATTTTTGTGTAATTTTTACGCCAAACAACATGCCGTCAAAAGACTTTTTGTATTCTAAAAATATAAATATTTCATATCTTTTGGATAAGGGTAGCGACTCCCGTAGGACCCGATTTAAAATTTGAAAAATTACCCGTGACGCTTCGGGTACGAGTAACTGTTTAAAAATAAAAATTTTACGAAATAACCCATTTTGAAGGTGTAAAAAAAGAACAACGTGCAAACGGCAAACCCCAAAAAGCCGAAATTTTGTTTTTTGAGTTTTCACACTGAACCGGCAAGTTAATGGCAACGATAACTATATGGTTTTAAAGTACTTTGCAACGGGTACAAAAAAGATTCTATACAATTTTTCGATACGATGCACCGATAAGGAGATAAAAAAATACAACCCCTACCGCAGGCTAGAGGGTGCTAATTGAACATTTTCGGGTTATCAAATATTTGTGTAATTTTTAATGCCAAACATCATGCCGTTAACAAATTTTTTGTATTCTAAAAATTTAAAATTTTCATTATATTTAGATAAGGGTAGCAACCCCCGTAGGATCCCGCTCTAAAATTTGAAAAATTTTCCGTAATGCGGGGGGTACTTGTAATGTGTTCCTAGTAAAAGTTTGCCAAAGAATCCCGTTTTGATGGTGTTACAAAAGAAAACTTGAAAATTGCAACCCCAAAAAAGCCGAAATTTTGTTTTTTGAGTTTTCTCACCGAACCGGCAAGTTGAGAACAACGAAAGCTATATGGTTTTGAAGTACATTAAAAGAGGTACAAAAAATATTCTATACAATTTATTTTTACGATGCACCGTTTAGAAGATAAAAAAATACAAACCCTACTGCAAAAAAAGAGGGTGCAACTTAAAAATTTTCGGATTATCATATTTTTATGTAGTTTTTAACTCCAAACAACATACCGTTAACAGATTTTTTAATTTATAAAAATTTAAAAATTTCATAATTTTTAAATAAGGGTACCAAACCCCGTAGGACCCCGATCTAAAATTTGAAAAGTCACCCGTGATTCCGGGAGTTAGTGTAATGTAGTCCTAATAAAAATTTGTCAATGAAACCCGTCTTAGTGGTGTAACAAAGAAAAACCTAAAAACTGCAACCCCGAAAAAGCCGAATTTTTGTTTTTTAAGTTTTTCCAGCAAACCGGCGGTTTGCTGGAATATGGTGTTAACATACTTTGGGAGGGGAACAAAAATGGTCGTAATGGCCTTTGCGCTACGAAACTTCGTTAAAAAGTTTGAAATATTCGCGCGCCTCCTCTGAGCTTTCGAAAAGAGATACTTTAAATTTCGCATTTTTCCCTGGGGTTTCAGCCGACGCCCGACAAAAAAGGTCCTCAGGGATTTTGCTTCTAGAGACCTCTTAATAGGCTAGAATTTCCATCAGTGAGTCATTAGTGGCTGGGGCTTTATATATTATAGATTATATGATTAATGTAGTCTGCCTCCATATTACAATATTTCAATGTACTGCTTCTTCCATTTAGTAACAATAGGAATTTTATGAATACGTTAAACTCCCGCGGTTTTCTCCTCATTGAATCGAACGCGGCACAAAAACTATCACATGAAGGCATCAGTTGTGAGTTTTCTATTAAAGTAAAATTTAATAAAATAAAATTAGGAAAGTTATTTTAACATACAACCTTAAACTGCATTTAATTTGGTTTACTGAAAGGAACATCATTATATAGTCTTACTACTGAGAATTTTAATGTAGTAAAATGTATTCCACTTTTAATATTGTTCATGAACGTGTAATAATTAGACACTACGAAAAGTCAGTATTGAATGTTTTAACACGTTTTAATAATGTCGCATCATCACGTCGAGTTTTTAGTGAAAACTTTACAGACAAAAACAAATGGATAAAACTCAAAAGGATGGCAATAATTATCTTCACTATGTTTCGATTGCACTATTTTAAATTACTTACAAAATAATATGTCTTTTTATACATAAAATTAAGTTAATATGTCTTCAAATCAAAACAATTATCACGTTTTCTCAGATTAAAGCACTTAAGAACATTTTTAATAAATAAATATTTTTCCATTCGCTGTTCTTGACGATTTGAAATTTTAATAAATTTTACTCTTTTTATGTTAAACGTGTGTTTAATCTTGAATCTGTTAATTTTCACAGCCAATACAGACAAATTTCATTTAGCCAAAGTAAACTTACAGCCAGGGGGTGGCAAATCGTCCTTACATAATTGTTTCTGTAGTGGTAAACCCTAAATACGGACATGATAACGAACTTCACGGTAGTTAAAATGGACGTTATTTAAACTGTATTTGTATTTTTTTGTGAACTGTTGTAACTATGTTTTATTGAAATAAAATACGTTTATTATCGATGAAGGAAGAGAATATTGGCGTATTTATTTTATCAGGTTTGTTGTGACGAGCATGAAACGGTTTTCAATAAGTGACAGTAGATTCAGTAGGTTATTGATTACTAAACTTCCAGGTGATAATTTGGCGTTTCATTTTTAATAATGGTCACAGCACTAATATTATATTATTTTTTCTGTTAATTATAACATCTTTATAAATTTTCTTTAAATAAAAACTCATAAAAATAAAATTATTTTACAAATAAAACGCACACGTAACATTTCGGTTACTCCTTTTGACATATCATTGTATTTTTATATAACTCCGCCTTACTCCAAAGTGACAAACTGCGTTATCCATGTTTACTTATTGACCGACAACCTACCTGGAGTATTTACATTGACCTAAAAGGAAAGTTGTTGGAAGAACTTGGGAAATTATTTCCTTTACTAAATCGTTTAAAACTTTTAACATGTAAATATTTACTCCGTACTCTTTACATTTACGGCTGTTGAATTTCTGCTTCAGTTAAATCTATCTGGCCGTTACAAACAAACTATACAATATCCAATCGAAATACCTTTACATATTACCAAAGTCCTCTGGTACTTTAAGAACATAAAGTTACACGATGGCCAACAAATTTCCAACATCAACTATATTATAGTACCTCCACTTACACAGGCGTTTTGAAGAAATAAAACGTAAACGTATTTGGGTGTATATAAAATCTTTTTCGCAAAACTTACCTCAAAACCGGCAAAGACATCTTTTTATACAATGGAGTAAAGATATAGTGTAAGCTACATTAATTTATTAACTAGGATGATCTTTTAATTTAGGTTTTTGAAAATAGCGAATATTTAACAAAACTAAAAAGAATAAAATTACTTGAACTTCCATTTAGATGTATCGAATAATCTTTATCATCTTCTTTTTCTACGACTTCTACTTTCATTCTTGTTATTTTAGTGTTTTTTACTTTCTCTTGTTTATATGAATATATAGGAAGGAAAGTATTGCTTTCATGTCGACATTTCAAAATCGAGTTTTCACCAGATATACAAGTTTTTAGATCCCCTAAACATAAAACACATTTTTTTGCGATTGGTCTGTGGTGTGTCTGTTTGCTGTGTGAGTGTGTGTGTGTTTGTGTGTGAACAAAATATTTCAAGAACGGAACATCGCGCACCAAGTTGAAACTTGAAATTTAAATAAGGTACCACAAAAGAACCGGACACGAACATTTTCATCAAAATCGGTCAGCTGTAAGTAGTAGTTCATCGTGTAATTTTTCATTCTTTTACGATTTTCTCAAAAACGGCTCCTACGATTTTTTAAAAAATCGGCTCGTTTAAAACATTTTTTATTCTCTAAAGATAGAATAAGCGCTATTTCTGCTGAAATTCTGGGGAAGGCTGTTCTCTCGTAGAAGAAAATGGATTTTTTAAGATTTCAGCCTTAGTATACATTTAACGACATAAAAGTATATAATCAAATTTATAGGAAATTTAAAGATCTACAACTTTTATTTCAAGCATGTCTCTCTACAGAACCTAGTTTAGTATCAAAGAGTGATTTTCCGTATTATTAAGCCAAACAGGTTGGTTTTAATTTTGCATCATTCACTCATGGTTTAAATTAGATTATATTTTAGAGGTTAGTTTTTTCTTTAGTTCTAAAATTTCATTGCCAATGTTAGGTTATATAGTTTATTATTTGAATTGGCAAGAGAAAGTCGCGTGTATGTTTCACACCAGATTTTTAAGATTTTTTATTTAGCTTTAAGTTTTTAAAAATTGTAAATAATTTTGTTTTCTATTTTAAAACCGTATCATTGGACATTGTCTCGGTCATATATAAATATTTTCACAATATTTACTTATTGTTAATTTACAACTGATCGTAAATGAATTCATGTTAAAAAATTATCTATAGTAATACACGTTAAGTAGAGTGTTGAGTAATAAGTATAATAGTTGAGTATTGAACTCCTTAAATAAAAGTCATTTTTCTTGCCAATTTCTACTGACAGTAGAACTGATAGTAGTTCAACTTCGGTGAAGTACGAGCAGAAGTAACATAGAGATAATTCAAAGTTTCCAGAATAAGGTTCTTCGGGCTAAAACAAGGGCACCATGGTTTGCAAGGAATGCAGAAATACAACATTATTTCAACCTTCCTGATGTAATGTAGCCTACGAGGCCAGGTGTTTTAATAGAAAATATCAGGTAAGACTTGAAAGTCACGAAAACGAATTAGCCATAAATCTTCTAAACAATGCAGAAGAAGTTAGGTGCCTGAAACGTTACCATGTTTTGGACTTGTCTGAAAGATTTGTAAATTCAAAAGATTTGTTTATTAACATATAAAGATTAGTTTATTTTTAAAAAACTGATTGCAAATAATGTTATTTATAAAAAAAATTCTACTGTTATTATTTAATTTACTGGTTGTGAATTCACATTTATAAATGTACGTTTTATAAGTAAGTTTTCATTTAGAGCCATTTTAGGCTGTTGTTGTTGTTTAGGTCAACAGCCGAAAGGCTGGTTTGAACCTCTAAAGGTTTTACTGAGTAAAACGAAGAGTAAGGTGGTTTACCAATGCCATCTTCACTGAGTACAAAAGTAACCTTTGCTTATCAGCATGCCAGGCCCTCCAAAAAGCATCTACTTTGCACCCTGCAAATGACACCTTCACTTAATTATAACAGTGTCTGGCTGTATAATTAAATTCATTACTTTGCTGTTGTCCTTCGTGTAACAACTTGAAGTCAGTAATCAGTAGTTTGCAAATGTTTAGTCCTCAACGTTTTCTCGGCTAATTCTAATATTCTCAGTATCTTTTCTGGTTTCTTTAAACCTGTAAAATCTAAGGTCTATTGTTCAGTGTTTTAAAATATTTTTCTGTAAACCCTTTGCTATCAATTTTTTACAGATTTCTGTATAATTTTAGTATTTATTTTCTGATAGTTTCCATTAATCGATCGTTTTTCTAGTAAAGTTCTTTTTGTCGTACAGCCATTCAGGTTTAATCACCGGACTTTAATGTCTGATCGTGGCTTTTTTCTAGAGTGCTTTCTGCTTATACAGTGTTTTAGTTTATCAGAGAGCAACGGCCATCTTTCCTTGCTTCCTATTGTTCACTTCCTTTACAGTTGTCTCCTGATGTAATAATTACAATACTTTCTTCAACGGTAAATTAGGGCTATATTCTAATTTTTCTTAAAGCAGATTGCATTTTCTTTATTGCTGATTTCCAAACCGTTAATGCGGTTAGCAGCCCGCATCTCAAAGTAGATAATATTATTCCTCAAACATAAATTATAAAGTTTTTGGTTGTCCTAACTTCCCAAGGTATTTGAAACAATTAACTTTTCAAATTTTTCCGTATTTTGTATGTAAGTAACACGAGACTGTGTTGTATATTTCTTACGTATTTTTTTTTAAAGTAAAATGTAAACCCGCTATTTCTCCTTGTTCTTTTAACACGTTGTATTGTAACTCATTTCTAAGTAATAAAAAAGAAAATATTACATCAGTAAAACATTTTATTCGTTAAAGTACTTAAGACAGATAATCTCATCGAAAGCGTAGGATCGTAAATTAAAATATAAAACCGTAATTCTTTTTTGTTTTTAACTGTTGAATTTCAGTTTCTTTCAGCTGAATATTTACGTATGTGGTTTTTATTTTACTGATACAGTTCAGTGGCATATCTTATTTATGGCCCTTCACTTGTGTACGGAATTTTTTTTATCATAATATTTAAATCAAGAAATAAATTCTGTTTTCCTTTTATCTAATGTAGGAGCATCACAATGGGAATTTCATGGGATTACTTCTTTCATTGGTTTAACGTACTATATTAAATTATCGTTACAATTGTTTCAGAAAATTCATATATACTTTACAGGAAAAATATTTCCATGTATTCGAAGAGATGAAAGAATATTGTAAACAATTCTTATAAATATTATTTAACGAAGTATGTTTTACGATGTAATGTGCTTTACAAAATTGATTCGTTAATTTGATTAAAAAATAAGAATAATTCAATGAACAAAAATCAATCAGCTTAATATATATTTTGCTTGACTTTCACATACGCATTGCTAGAGTGTTTCGAATTCTAGCTATAGTAATGGTATTTCTTTTTTATTGAATTCCGGAAACTTCTTGCGGAATTTTAATCTCACACATCTTGTAAGGCTGTAGAAAAATATTTTAGCCTTCGCCTGATACCGATAAAGCAAGCAGAAAAAATTGCGTTAAAAGATATATGATCATTTATTGAAAAACATACGATTTTTGTTGGAAGTAAACAATAATAAAGATACCTATATTTATGGTATAATCTTGTTTTTAATCGGAAAGTTTTCAAGGATGTTTTTTTTTTATTTGCAATACTATTGTATTTGTAACTGTATTAGCTCTACAAGGGAGTTAGTGCGTAAAAACGAAGGTTTATAAAAATGTTAAAAAGTACAAACCTGAAGAATTAAATAACCAATTACTAGTTAATTTACAGTTTAATACAATTTTCTAATATTTTTCACAAAAGAACATCTAAATTAATTCATTACAGGATATGATAGATATATTAATAGTTACGAAACCTAATATGTTTTTATTTGAAATATGTTTAATATTATAATATGTTTTATTTTGGTTATTAGCACTTATATTATAATCACTGAGTGTTGGAAGTGCTATGCTGTTCACGTGAATTGCTGTTTCAGTTAATGATACTAACCCATGTAAGAGCATAAGTCAACTTGTTATTTCAAAATCGCTGCCAATGATTTTTATTTTTTTCAGTTGAAATTACCTTCCTTTTTTAAACGTTTATTGCGAGGATCCATTCTGAACATTTTGTTTTAAATTAATTTAAGATTTGAATCGCGTATTTACATGTTAAAGATACATTTTGACCTAAAAGAAAGGATATTCGCCCTACACTTGGACAGCGGTTGTTATACGGTAAGATAATGTCCTTTGTTCCCTCTGCCTATCAACATAATCTTCTGCACAATTTTCAGACGCATTTTACATGGTTACAGTATTTTGCTATAAACCCGAGTTTCTTGATAACATTTTCTTGAACTTTCTATTCGGAATTTATCTCTTTCTGATGTCATTTTGTTTTCTACATTGCTCTTAGCAAGTTTGTTTTCTTAAGATTTTACTTAGATATACCACTTTTATCCATTGTAAGTTTTCCATTGATAAATTTTATAACAACTGGTTTTAAAAATAGAAAATACTGCATGTAATTTATTAAAATGTAAAAATCCTTAACGTGTTATTTACAGAGTTTTTGAACAATAATAGGAATAAATTTTAGTTTCCAGATCTAAGTTCATACTACTTTCATTAGTACATTTTGGTACATTATTAGTACATTTTTAGGTTATTCCTTGAGGTCTAATTTAATTTTAAAAATCCATTCAGGAACAATAAACTTGATTTTCTAGTTTAAGCCAAATAAAATCTGTAGGTTTGTCTCTAGGACGAATTACGTACGAGAGCGTTCACGATCTTCAATTTACATACGGAGAACATTCAAAAATAAATATATTTTTGGTTAGCAGTTTTTGTAAAACACTAAGATAAACTTAATTGAAATAATAGTTAATTCAAGTAAAAATATATGTACTACGTTATTAGTTCAGTGAATGGTTAAATTCATGAACTCGTTATGAGAAACATTTCTAACCACTCTGTTCCTAAAATCATTATATTCCTTTTATCGATTTAAGTTTACAAGTCTGCAGCTCTGGACAACCAGTAAATATTTTTTTCAATTCATTTATCATAACTATGTTTACACTTTTGAGTAGAACATGACTTAGCATGTCGTAAAAATTGTATATTGATTGTTGACTGAAAGCTTTGGCGGTGCGTGTAAATATAAGATAAGAAGTTAAATGAATAATAATAAAAATATGTAATACAAATTATGACAAAGTTTAACAATGAAAAGATTAAATTGGCGTAATAATTTATAATAATATTGTAAAAATGAAATCAGATGACCAGTAAATCTATCCGAAATATCTGCTCTACCTTCTGCGGAGCTGACGATAGAAGTTACTTATTAAATGTCGGCAGTTCAGAACAAGCTTACTGGTTAGTTTGTTTATATATTCTTTGTTTGAATTACTTGTGTACCTGGTGGATTGTTTCATTTATGTAAGAAATTTTAAGATTTGTGTGGAGTGTATAACTGGAAATGTATGAATGTGCGGTAATAACTGAATTTAGAATTTTTGATTGGAAATGTTTTAGCTTAGCTAAAACCGATTGTACGACTGAACTATAAATGTGGGATCCGTGTATTCACATTGGTTTAAATAAAGATTTATTAAACAGTAGTTTCAGATTAGGGTTAATTTGACTGTCAGGACAGAATACTATACAGCTCTTTGCATCTTCAACTCAAATTTTGCCCGTCAGTTAACAATTGTGTTTGAACAATTATAGTCGTGCGTTTATAGTGGTCAGTTAATGATTTTTTTCTTATACCTTAACGAATTAGAGATTGCAGCTGAAGGCGGAGCATAGTAACCTAGATTACAGCACAGAGCCAATTGACTTTCATTAATCGTATCCTGCGTTGTCACGTTGTGGTCCCGCTGTGGATGACAGCCTAACAAAAAATCAGCTGGAGTTCGATGGAACTGAGTGTAACTTAGCGAAGGGGCAACCTCACATCCGACCTTGGCTGTTATTGGCTAGATCTCATCTGCAGCCTTTAGTTCGTTGGGGTATAAGTGTTACCGTACGAGAGGGCTTCAGTTCGAATCCAACAAACACTATTAAAAAACTCTTTTGTTTGTTTTACTAAATAATTTTATAAAAATATTATTCAATTATTTAACTTAACATTTTTATTAACTAAATTAAATAAAAAAATATTTAATTAATTAAAAATTACATTTTTTTAGTATTTAATCATTAAGCAAAAAAAAGTGGTTGGTTTAAATAATCAACGATCATTTAAAAAAAAATTCAATTAGTGTGGGATTCGAACCACTACCTCTTGTACGATAATCTCAAAAGTAAAATTTTTAGTAGCCACTGATCCAACAGGGAATGGCTACTAATCACACAACAATAAATGCGAATTTTTTCTTACGTAAGTACCGCTCCATAAAAATTGTATAGCATTGTTTTTAGTTATTAATTATTAAATTATTAGCTTTTAAAAATTTTTGAGCCTCATTTTTGTACTGTTTTAAACGATTGGAGTAATAAAAGTAAGATTACAACCGTATAATAAGATTAATGTTGATAGTACATTGCCCAGTGTTCATTTCCCTGTACGTCAAATTTGTTGGAAAGCACGGTATAAATACTACTGTTGAGTAGATTTGCCGTCTCAGGGTAAAAGCAAAACGTTTTGTATTATCTAAGTTATTTTTAATCCTCAACTTCGTCTACAATGATTCTAAGACGTTAGGTGATATACCAAATTAAACGCCACGTCAACTGCAGAAAGGGTCAAAGGAAGTATTACAGTGTTATTCCTTGAAGCTAGTTTAATTATTTACTTCACGTAAACACTAAGAAATTGTTATTCAAATAAAAAAGTAATCAATCAATACCAAAACAACATAATTTTGTTCAAAGGAGTAAGTAATTTGGAAACGTAACAAAAAATGTTTATTTTCAAGGTATGAACAATAAAGTTAAATGTTTTTCCAACCTCCTAATTTGTATGAATTATTCAGCGGGAAAAAATAAAAAATGTAGGTTTAAAATGACCTTTGATACGTAGTAAAATGCAAGAAGAATTATAATTTACGTTTGTTAACAAGTTCCCAGAATAAATTAAGCCAGGGTCTTGTTTATTACATTGTTTTTTAACACACTGTTAAGTAAATGTTGGGTTTTTTTTTAAATTTACGCAGCAACATTACGTTGTAACAATAAAGAAAACCGTAAAATTTTGAAACGTTAATTGCTTTCTAAATGGATAATTATTTTAATTATTTATTTAAGAGGTCACATAGTCTATATATAACTCAATTATTTTTATATTTTATATAAAATAAAATATTTAATTTTTATATTTTTATTTTTAATTTTTAGCGATTAAAACAGCAATGAGTATACATATTGTGACAGGCAAGAAATAGTTAATGCGAGATACTTTTATTGCATGAAAAAAGTATATATTGTTATGTAACTAGTATTGCTACCTAAGAAGGGTGGAGTGGCGGTGAATTAATTAGGGTAGTCAGATCATATTGTTATTTCTTATATACTTTTGTTATTAAGTTTTACTCTATTTCTAGTGTTTTATAATGTTTGTGTTTGTGTGAATCCTGAATCCTGAATCCTGGTTGAGAGGGCTAAGAAGCCCTATGATGGCGACATCGTGTTAAGGAACACCTGGTCGCTCGGGGAACAATATAACAGAATAATTGCAACCTCAAGAAATTTAGGGGGAATTTTATAGGAAATAGGATTCTGGTTCGTGGGACATTGGAACTGGGACTTGAAAGGAGGTAATTTATTTTTAGAAGTTATTTGTGGAAAAATTAAATTAAGGGACAAGTGGGTTTAAGAGCGGCTCTTTTATTTTATTTTATATTTCAGTGGCCTTTTTTCAATTTTGTGGGAGTCCTATTATCTTGGGGAGGGGAAGGCATGCATTTTACTGAACGTGGACTAAAGGTATAATTTAAGGTAGGGGTTAGTTTATGATTTCAGGGGAGACGGAAAGGGTAGAGTTTGGCATAATCACCGGCCTTTTTATGTTCTGAGTGTTTATCAATTTAAAATGGCGGCTCTTTTCACCGTAGTGGAGTGATTATGCATAGGAACATGGGGGCAACTACCAACTGGGGGAAGTGAGTCATACAAGTAGAAGGGGCATGGGTTTGTGTATATTCTTTTATGATCTATTTTAAAAAGCTATGAAAGTCCTTTTATGTTTTTCTTTTTGGTATAATCAACCTATGTATTATTGCTTCTAAAATTCGGAAGAAAGTATTTGAATTGGTATTATGTGATTAGTATCATGATTCATTTCTAATAAATCTTTCCATTTCCTGAACCGTAAAGAAAGGGTATGAAAAGAGTTAGCACCTTTAATGGTCAGTTTAGTTCAGTTTAAGTTGTTTCGTGGTATGAATGAGTGAGTGCTATTAAGAAGTGGTTGTATTGCAACAAGTGCGTTAAGAAATAGGTCTTCTTACTATAAATAGTTGTAGGTAATGGCACATATTAAGAGTTCAGTTAGTTTAGGCATTAAGTTTTGTAATTGAATTAATTTATGTAATTTTATTGTAATTTCCCAGTAGTCTAAGCATAATAATTAGCCTAATTGTAATTTACAATCTTGCAAATAAATAATTGTTATAAATTTAAAGTAAGTCTATTATTAATTATTATACCTAGATCCCAGAAGAATTTTGGTTTAAATGTTGCAAAACCATGCATGTATTAGTTTTGGGGATTTTTAAAACAAAATTGAAATTTTTACGACAAAGTAATTCCATTAGTTAGGCTTTATTGTTTGCACGTTGTATTCATTAATTTATATAAAAATACGTACTTTCAAAAGTAATAAATAGTTATTAGCTTCCTACAGCCCTTTGATTTTTATTGGTTCGTGTTAAAAATCTGATCTGCAACTAGTCCAGTCAGATTGCTGGCAGAAATTTCCAACCAGAAGTTTAAGTATTCTGTTAAAAAATTGTACACTACCATAATTAAAAGTTTTGAATAGCATATTTTTTTTTGACCTCACGGGTTTTGCATTTCTACCTGTTCCGGAACCTATCTTTTCTTTGGCCTACCAATATATTTGTTTCCTATTAGCGTGTACCTTCTACAAAACTAGCTAAGCGGCTCTCTGGCATTATAATTAAATAATCGACCCAATTGGCACGGTATAATTTTATTTCTCGTTAAGTCAAAAATTCCCAATTACAGTCTCAAATCGTCATTTCTGAACCTGTTAGTCTTGTACAACTCTTGTTAGATCTTAAGAATTTCATTTCCGCAGTTTGGATGTTTGCATTGTATTTTAATTTAAATTTATGTATACTCTTTATTTAATAGCTTTTTTGTTAATATCTTCAGTTATGTATTTATTTATAAAGTTTGTTTTTTTGAAATTAGCTACCGTTCAATTGTTTTGTTATTTGGTAAAATTAATTCAACATTTTTTAAAATTGTGATAAATATTGAAGCGGAAAATTTCATTAATTGCATTTACTAAGTAATTATTGTGATTGTCCTGGCCAAGGTTTTGCAAAGTTTCCTTCGATATTCCAAAAAAATTACTGGTCAGTTTTTTTGCTTTCTGCTCAGAAGCTTAACCTTTTCGATCCTTATCCCAAAATTTCCATATCATACGTAATATACATTAATTTACGTGAATAAAAGTTGAACATGAATAAGTAAATGTTTATTTATTTAGTCTATTTGTTTGTTTCTGAACAATTGACTCGATTAAATCAATCAGCTTAAAAACCAGTCATAAGTCCATACAACTGAATGTTCCTGTTTAAATTCGACCAACGCACGCCAGGAACCCCTGCGAAAGATAAGATTGTTAAATCGAAAGACACTTTTAAGTTCTCACAAGGAATTCATTAAATTTCCGTGGTGTATTTAATAAATTATTATAATTCTAAAAGTTTTACTAGTTAAATTTTTTGATCAGCAAGTTTTTAGAAGAAACAGGACTAACAAAACGCATTTTAATTTTTGAATCAGAGTAGACTCTAAACAATTGTTCTTAGAATATGTTTGTGTGTTTTGGTTGGTTGGTTATTATTATTATTTTATTATGTAAACTAAGTAACTATTAACTAGATGTGGTGTAATTGTGTAGCAGTTATAAAACTTTTTTTTAACGTTAATTTTATTTAGAAACTATACAGTACAGTATAACCATCCAAAAGCTTAACTAAATTTTGAAAAAAACAAATAACTTGATAAATAAACAGAAATATTTTTTTAAAGAATACGTCCCAGTGGATAATTCAAAAGTATAGTGGATTTCAAAAAAAATAAAAATAATAAAAATATAGAACAATTAGATCAATAGATCTCTACTCCATTTTCTTCGTAGGCGTCGGTGTGGTAAGTTTCGTCTTGACATTTGCTGTATTAAGGGATTAATGTGATCTGTTAATTTCCTGTTAAATTTGGAATATTTTATTTTAGCAGTTTCTGTTACAAAAGGGATTTTCAAATCGGAATGCAATGTTAAATTTGTTACGTAATATGGGGCGTTCGTTATCATCCGAAGTATTTTTGACTGATGAGTTTGAATTTTTTGAATGTGAGTTTTCTTTGCGGTCCCAAAAATTTCAATACCGTAATTCCATATCGGTCGTAAATAGGCTTTGTATGTTAATAATTTAAATTTTAATGATAGAGTTGATTTTCTGTTGATGAATTTTGAAAGTAATTTTGTACGGTTATTTAGTTGCAAACGTTTTGTTTTGATATGATATCCCCAAGTCAGTCTACGGTCTAAATGGAAGCCCAGATATCGAACTTTATTTTCTTGCGGTATCTCATTGTTATCCAGGTAAACAGTTAGACAAGTTCTTCTTCTTAAAGTAAAAGTCACTTGCACAGATTTCAGCGGGTTAACTTTCATTCTCCAGTTTTTGAGCCTCGTACAAGTACCTCATACAAGTGATTTTGGATGTTCATCGAAGTTTCTTCTGGAGATTCACTGCTGCATAACAGAACGGTATCATCTGCGTACGCTGCTACTGTCGTGAAGTCATTTTCCGGGAAGTCAGACGTAAATATGGAGTACAAAGCAGGAGATAATATGGACCCTTGAGGAACTCCTGCTTCGATATGCCAGATATTAGAAAATTCCAAACCTTGGCGCACAATAAAATATCTATCCTCTAAAAATGATCTCAGAATTCCATAATATGTATCAGCAAAATAGATTTTAATTTATACAAAAGCCCGGGATGCCAAACCTTATCGAACGCCGAACTAATATCCAGGAATACAGCCGATGTGTATAATTTTTGTTCTAACCCTACAGAAATTAAATCAACCACTCTGTGCAGCTGTTGAGTTGTTGAATGCTGCCTTCTGAATCCAAACTGATAATTTGGAGTTGTAGCTTCAATTATCGGCGAAAGTCGATCTAACAAAATTCGTTCAAAAAGTTTAGACACGACTGAAAGAAGGCTAATGGGCCGGTAAGAGCTTACACAGTGAGGTGGTTTTTCCGGCTTCTGAAATAAAACAATAGTTGACAATTTCCATTGTAAAGGAAAATGCGCAGTTCTGAGAATAGCATTAAATATGTTTCGTATAAAAATTATCCCTCTTTCTGGTAACTCCTTTAATATCTCTGCAGTTATTAAATCCAGACCGGGTGACTTGTGCAATGGAAGACGTTTAATAATATTCTTGACCTCGTTTAAACTCACAGGTTTAGGCGGCAACGATAGCGTAGTTGGGCACGTTACGAATTCCTGTACATCCCTGTCAAACTCAATGTCTCCTGTTTTTACATGAGGTTTAAATAAGTTGCTGAGATGTTCACCAAATAAATCAGCTTTTCCTTGGTCAGACTTGGCCCAGGTTTGGTTCTCACGCCGAAGAGGAGTCGAAACTGGAACTTGCTTTAGAAGTTGCTTTGTTGCTCTCCATAACGAGCCATCTTCTGTGTCCAGGGAATTCAAGCGGCTTTCAAACCGGTCGAGTTTAACTGCCCAGATTTCCTTTTTAAGTCTGTTGGATAGCCGATTGACAGTAGATTTATCGTCCGGAAGTCTTGTACGATGCCATCGACGACGTGCTGCCCGTTTTTGAGTAATTAATTCCCGTATGAATCTGGGATAATGAGGTCCATTGCGTTCATTTTTTGAAACAGTTATTGCAGAATCCCATGCAGCAGATTGAATTATAGAGGTAAAATCGTCTATGGCGCATTCTAAATAATGAGCAGTTTTTAAAGGGACGAGAACATTTAAATTTTTATTTACAAGATTTCGAAATTTGACCCAATCCATCTTACCGGTTGGCGTTAGCGATGGTAGTTGCTGTTTATAAAGAGGAGTAGCACTTATAGTTAACAGAATCGGATAATGGTCGGATCTAAAATCGTCTAAATTTTCAACCGCATGGTGAAATCGACTTATACCTCGTGTTATAAATATATCTAGTATATCAGGTAGCTTTGTGACGGCAGAAGGCCAATATGTCGGCATCCTGGGCGTTATTACTTCAAATCGATTGTAGTCAATTACATTTAGCAGTTGCCTGCCTCGTGGTGTATTGACTCTACATCCCCACTGAGTGTTCTTCGCATTATAATCACCACCTGCAATAAATGCTGGTCCCAACTCATCGAAAAAATTTTGAAACTCCTCCTCAGTTACTCGAAACCGTGGCGGACAATAAACTGATGCTACATTAAATTTTAACTGGTTTAGGTATAAAGAAAGTACAGTTGCCTGAAGAAAATTTGTTGGAGGTTCAGTGAAAAGGAAGCCATGTTTTAAAGTCGCCTTGATGATAATTGCCGTGCCCCCTTGGCTCCGGTCGGCCGGGTGATCAGTCCGGTAAACGATGTAACCGGGAACGTAAAAACGAGAACGTGAAGTCAAGTGAGACTGTGAAATGAGGGCGATGTCTATTCTTTTCTCATGTAGTACATATTCTAGCTCATTGAAATGTTGTGAAATACCATTAGCATTCCACAACAAGACGACAAGGGAATTAGATGTCATATTATTTGGCATTATTTTTAGACATTAAGGCTTGTATAAGTTGAGTCATCAACGAAGTCATTGCAGACAATAGAGTTTTCATTTCCAACAAAAAAGTATTAATTTGACTTGACGGCCCCAACGCAGCATTATATTCCGCAATTTGGGCAGATGAAAATATGGAAGGTGAATGTACCTGTAATAATGGAGTTTGTCCTGCTTGAATTTTATTTCCAGTGGATTTTGAAGGCAACGGTGGAAAAGATGAAGAATTAATGTCAGGTACTGGGTGCCTTTGATTTTGTGAATTTTCACTTGTTTTATGAAGGGGTGCCCGACGTTTCTGGATTTCTTGTATATAGCACACCCTTTGTAGTTAGCCGGGTGAGACTGGGAACAGAGCGCACACGTGGCTGGCGTATCGCGTGGTTTGGTACAACTGGAAGACTCATGATCCCCTGCACAACGCACGCATTTAGGAGCGTGATTACAATAACGTCATGTATGTGAATATTGCTGGCACCTTAAACATTGAACTATATGGCGTTTCGGACGCGGCGGCTCAACTTTTATTTTAGAAAATAATAAAGACGTTACATCAAATATTTGTTGATTATTTTCTGCCTTCTCTAGGTCTACAAACAGCAGCGGCAAATACTGTTTTGTGCGATGGGACATAACATTCGATACACCGCGTACTGTATGACCTTTCTCCTTCAGTTCTGAAATTATCAGGCTATGATCCATTGACTGGTGCAACCCACGTATGACTACACTGAATGGTTTATCTTCAGAAAGCTGATAGCAGTGAAAGTCAGCATTATTTTCTCTCAAATATTTGACACACTTTCTGTAATCATCACCTTTGGAAAGGTAAATAGTGATACCTTGAGTTGTCGAAGAACATTTGAAACTGTCTCCGACTAACTTTTTTAAAAAGTTGCATAACGGAACGTAATTTACGTTTGACTTTAAGAAAATCGGCGGGGGCCGTTGAATGTTCAACTTAGTTTTATCGCTTTCTGAGTTGTCGTTCGAAATATCAGAAAGTAAGGAATATTTATTACTGACAGGAGTTTTGTTTTCATATAAAATTGAATTTTTCGACCGTGGATCATTCGGATGTATTTTTTTAATAGCATTTTCATCAATAGAAACGTCAGTAATTTTTAATTTTACGTTTGTTTATTACTTGCCTCCATTCCGTGTTATTGGAACCGTAATTATCTGAATTACTATTTTTGGTTACGTTATCCAAACTCAAACTAGTTTGGATAGTTTGGACAGTTTCCATAGTAGGACACGGGCCGTAACCAACGTTGTTACTCGGTTGCATAGCAACCTAACCTAAAACGAACAAATTTATGGTGTTCGTTGTATTTTCTTGGAACAGTTTTCAATATAAAGTAAATTAGTTCTGAAAAACACTTACAAAGAAACTGAAGACCAGACGATATTATTTTTACGAAAATGTTCAATAGTTCAGTACATTTAACATAAAAAATGACCAGCACAAAAACATAACAAACATCCGTTATAAAACTAATCATAAATAAATGCTATTGTCAAACCTAAAAAATGGACTTAAGATTTAAAATAAAAATGTGTAGTTATAGCAATCTTAGATAGATAAAATGTAATTTTTGTAGTCTATGAATTTATGTAAATAGTTTGTTTTAATTATTTATTAATTGTGTATGGATCTGTAAATATAATTTTTGATAAAGTCTTTTCCCGAAAAGGATCAGTGACTAATAAATATTTATTTATTTATAACAAATGTTAAACATATTGGTTATAATAAATAAATATAATAAATTGAAACTGTATAGGTACCTAATACGTATATTTAACTACTGTCATTTAAATTTATCCTATTCAGCATAAATGCAACTACAACTATAAACTGATACGTTTGTCGAAATCAAGTGAAGTGAAAAGCAATTATTTGTCGGCATTATTAACTAGTAGTTGCAGATATTTCCCCCGAATATTGCAAATAGTCCTACAGGATAATCGACCAAATACTAAATCCACCATATTTATAGACTATTATAAACATAGTATATTATTTTGTGTAGCATGTATTTGGATGGTAATATTATTTTCAGAGTCTGATAACATTACGTTGAATATATTCATTCGTAACTTTAATAAATATATTTTACAAAGTCCAGTATTTCAATTAAACTCATTCGTAACTAAATACAACATTTAGAAATTAAGTGAAATCTATTACCTGCTCAATTTTAGAAAAATGTACGCATATTGAGTTATGCACCAGGATTTACTTTGTATCTTAACTGTCTTACTAATGTGTTCAGGTCATTAGCCGAAAGGCTGGTTTAAAACTCTAGATGCTTTACTAAGTAAAAGAAAGAGTGAGATGCTTAACCGATGCCTTCCTCACTTAGTGGAAAAGTGTGCTTATCAGCACGTCAGGCCTGAAAAGCATTACTTTCCACCCTGTAAATGACACCTTCACTTCATTCACCATAGGTTCTGGCTGTATAATGTAAATCATTTCTTGCAGAGGAGATAACTCTGACAAGTGTCTTTTACACCTCTACCTCTTCTGTTCTTGAATGCTTTAGTCAAATAAATGGCTCACCATATGATAGGAAACAGAACTATTTTTGTAGCCCGGGAACAAGCAGATTGAGTGTAAATAATTCTAAATAAAGTGTTAATAAATCCACCTGCTTGTTAGGGGCATATCTTACTAATATAATTCATAATAAAATTTTAGTAGATTTGAATCGACTTTCTGTACTAAGAAAAGAGTCTAGTTTATTTTAATTTTTTACTGTTTTGTAGAGATATTGAGTTTCTTATTACAATATAATTTCACTGTGTGTTAAAATCAAATTTTGCTATAAAAAATTGTGTTCATATACGTACGTTCACTCAAAAATTAGAAGAGAGCAAGAGAGAAGATGTTTTCGAAAAGAATTTCGTTTTTGTAACGATTATAGTAATTTTATTCAAATTACCGTCATATTAACTAACGAAATTTATCGATAAGCAGTTTTTTTATATTAGTTATAAAGACACTCTAAGTTTCATGATATAGGTTGTTTAAAAAATTGTGTACGAAAAAGTTATTAGAAAGGAAATTCTGACGATGGTTAAATTTGTCATACTTAAACTGAATTTTGATATTACTAGCATTGCATTAAATGTAATGTTAACTAACGGAAAACCGATTATTTTTTTAAATATAACTTTGTGCAATTAGTCCTAAGTACATTTTCTATTAATATTTATTGTTACAAAAAAACAACCCCAGAAAAAATTGTTCCAATTTTTTTTAGAAAAAAAATGGAGAATAATTTAAAATAAAGTATCAAAGAATCATTTACTTTACAATAGTCAAGGTAGGCTCCCTTCTTAAAAGAATTCCTACAAATTTTGAATGTATTACATAAAAATTAAAAAAATATCTGAACATAAAATTACAGAAACATAAAAATAAATTTGGTTTTTACTTGCTTTTAATCTGTTTAACCTACAAAAATCGTTGTCCCGGTTCTACATATATCTTGAAGATTCTATACAAATAACAAGGTTCTTTTCCGTAGATAGTTGGAAATTTTTGTGATAAGAGAACGGATTTACACTTTCCGAGTTAATTTTACAGGAACTTGATAAGCTTCAAAGGAAGCCCAACATACCTGAAAATGTTAGCACTAAATTTACATTTTCGTTGATAATCTAAAATGGGTTTTTTGGTTAGATACCACAAAGTATAAGAACTATTTGAAAATCGGATAGTTAAATTTTCTTAAATCGCATAACTGAAATGTTTGTTGTGAATAATTTTACTAAAATCGACTATAGATATTTTCGTGTAATAAAAAAATCCTTTAAAGATTTTTAACTATATTTGACCTCAAAACTACACGTACTATAGCTTATAATTATAACTACTCAGTCGGCTAAGTAAGAAACAAAAGAAGCATAATAATTTTAAGAAAAGAGTAAAATATCTATTAAAATTAATACTATCAGTTCTAGCTAGTTTCTTTCACACCTAATTTACTAGATCATGACTCAATCTTCTTTTTAATATTGTTATTGAGGCATGAGTCTTCTCCTTAATTATTGTACAGAGCTATTCAGATAGAAGTGTAGTTGACTATGAAATTTATATTATGTTGACTAGGGAACTTCGTTAATAAATGGCACGTTAGATCCATATGAAGGGTTAAATGTTCGTAAGGGATAGTTTTAATTGGTTTTAAGAATTTAAATTGAAAAGATTAAATTTTTGAGATGTTACTACTAAAACTTTCTTTAAAATTTAAAAATATTCATCAATATTTAATAAAACTCAAATGCTTTTAGAGAACATTAATTAAACTACAGTAAAATAAAATCAACGACAACCGATTAAACCCGTTTTGTGGTACCGTAAGTTAAAAATTTGTTCAGGTTTATTTATTGGTACTGTTATTACAAACGGTAGTCATTACTAAAGAAGGAAAGCAAATATATTTCTGTGTACAACGTATTGTGTGCTAGGTGAGTCTACAAAGTGGATTTATGAAAACGAGAAAAAAGAATTCAAAAACCTTTGAGCAAATAATTTATTGGATCTGACATAGTACTCGATTGGAAAAACGTACATTCATGCCTGGGAAAAATCGATGAACTGTAAAATGAATGTGTTTATTACTCTCTCTATTATTATTATTATTATTATTAATACGGTGATTTTGAATGATTTTTATTATTTATTCTTCACGTAGTATTAATATCTATATCGTAATAATTAGCTGCTTCAAATCAATCTGAAACTACCGTGTCTAGTTACGGAGTGCATTATTTAACTCAGCTGTTTAAATTTTTTTTTTTTTTTTAATCCTCAGACCACTAGCAACTGCATTCTGGTACATGTAAAACCACAAAAACGATCTATTTCTTTTACCAGTTAAAAATAAAACAATTTACATTTTTGTTTAGCATAACTACGAAAATCAGCTGTAATCGCAAGAAAATTATTTGCCCATCAATTTACTGGACTGTAAAATCTTGCCTTAATTTTACAAAATTTAGTTTCTGTATTTGTATGTTAATAAGTAGTATGTATATCAAGCAGTAAACAATTTATGAACAGCATTTTACTTTTTGGTATTTTCACAGGGTACTTTTTATGATAATAAACTTTTCGCAAATCTAACTATTATTCTGTAAAAAACGTTTACAGATAAAATCTATCACTAATAATAATTCTTTAAGAAATAGAAAGACTAAACAGCAACCAATTTTGACTTTTTCTTGCCTATATGAATAATATAGGAAGGAAAGTATTGTTTTCATTTTTCGAAATCGAGTTTTAACCGGATCTACACGTTTTCATACCTCCTGAACCCAAAAATCATGTTTTTAGCGTAGTGAATGGGGTGTGTGTGTGTGTTTGTGTGAACAGAATATCTCAAAAACGGAACCTAAGTTAGACTAAACGGAACTAAGTTAAACGGAACTTAAGTTAGACACTACAACCGGACTCGACACGAACATTTTCATCAAAATTGGTCAACCGGAAGTAGTAGTTTATTTGTGTAATTTTTCACTTTTTTGCGATTTTCTCAAAAACTGGTTCTACGATTTTTTTAAAAGTCGCCAAGTTTACTAAATTTTTTATGCTTTACAAATTGGGTAAGCGTCATGTCTGCTGAAATTCTTGGAGAGGCTGTTTTCACGTAAAAATATTCTATTTTTTAAGACTGCGGCTTTAATATGCATTTTAGCGCAAAATGTACTATTAAAAGTTGTAGAGAATTTAAGATTTTACAACTTTTATTACAAACAATGTTTTTGTATAACGCTTAGTTGGGCGGTTATTAGCGAATTTCTGTTTTTCCTCACGAAAACGTGTAAAAAAACGATTTTTTGAAAATTTCAGCCTTAGTAGTCTATGCATTTTACGACAAAAGTGTATAATCAAATTTATAAGAAAATTAAAAGATCTACAACTTTTACTTTGAGCATTTTTCTCGACAGAGCCTAGTTTAGCGCGAAAGAGTGATTTTCTGTATTTTTAAGCCAATTACTTTGAGAATTTTTCTTGACAGAGCCTAGTTTAGCGTGAAAGAGTGATTTTCTGTATTTTTAAGCCATTACTGAAGTTGATTTTCATTTTGCGTCTTTCACTCATGATTAAAATTCGGTTATGTTCATTGAGGTTAATTATTTTGTTTATTTCTAATGTTAGGTTATTCATAATTTGCATTGGTAAGAGAAAGTTGTGTGAGTGTTTCACACCAGATTTTTTTGTTAACTGAACACTTCGCTCATATAGAAAAAAATATTAGCAGGTGTCTCTAAAGGAAGTTACTTTTTCGTGGTAAATAACTTTTCACAAATCAATTTAGTGTTCTATAATAAAGACAATATTTTTGATACATTCATTTGTTAAAAATATTAAAATAGATAATGAAATAAAAATTAGCTGTTGTAGGTCTAGTGATTTGTTAACTGGAGACCCCGCTAGGTGAGAATAAGGTGCTTCCCATTAACAAAGCGCTCTTTTGTGCCGAAGTGTCAGATGCACTCGTCTAGATTTAAAATTAAATAAAAAAGTTCTTAATTTTTGTTAACAGTATGTACCGTATCTGTTTCATTTTTTATTTGTATAACCAAAAATTCTGTTAGACTTGTATTTTGATTAATTTTGTTATGATTTTAATTTCTGTGCAATACGTACTGTTCAATACGTTTTTTAATAGGGTACGTACTGAATATGTTAATTAAATTACTGTACAAATAAACTAAAAAGTGAGGGTACTCTAATTTGACACCAACGTCATCTATGTATGTCGTTTTGTATTCTTTGAGTCCATTACGTTCTTGACCGTACGAACATTGCCCGACGTTTTTACACGTACATATACACTACTTTACATGCATAGTATACTTTTAGTTCACGACAAATTTAACTTAAAGAAAATTAATTAAAATAGAATACCGTAAAATTTGTAATAGTGTACATTAAAAATTAAACAAGTTCTGTATTTTTAAATGCACCAAGGTTTTTGAAAGAGAAACTAATTAAGTATTACTGTAATGTAGTCTTACAATTTAATAATATACTGTAGCTACATGATCTATCAGAAGATGGTAGAGATAAATTTTTAAAGTGTCACGCTTTTCTGACTAGGCTATAAATAATTTATAAAAAACATTCTTAAAATGAAACCCACAATGATATTGCAAAATTCTCATTTTGTCTTACGGTGACATTCGTGTAATAAATGAAAAATATGGAAATGCAAGACATAAATTTAATAAAACAAAATTAGGGAACGAGTCAAATGAGATGACACGACAATTTTTTCAGAATAAGAATTCTATATTATTCTTTTTCACTTTTCTCTTGTAATATTCCTCGACGACTTACGAAAGTGTAATAAAATGAATGGAAAATAATAAGAAAATACTACCGAATCTAATAAAAAATCTAATCTGATATAAAATTATACAATTTAAATTTGTTGTACTTTAATACTCGTATTTATTTAAAATTTATAAACTTTATATAAAAAGAAATAATAAGCAGTTCTTGTATTGTCAAATGTGCCAAATTAAACTTAAGACTGTTCATTCCATTATTACAAAAGTAAAATTACTAAAGGTACCTAAATAAATTTCTGAAATAACAATTGAAATTCCTTTAAATCTTGTTTTCGTGTTGAGTCACGGATTCTGGTAACATAAAATACAAGACTTTTTTTGTGTGCACATAATGTTTTTACGACGATATGCTTTTATATTTTTTTTATACATTTTTACTGAAAATTTAGTATCTGATATTACTATATAATAAAAATGTCTAAATAATGACACCAAGGGTTCCAAAACTTGAATTAATTACTGGAGCTTGCAGTCATCACTACCGTTCTACAATAATTGTAGATAGGCCAATTATTGGCCAATAAGATCGCTTGGCCAGAAGCATTTTAAACGTCTATCCTGCATTTTTTGCATGAGAAGACATAAATTAAAACACTTACCTAACCTATCTATCATTGTGTTTCTGGTTTAAAATCGTGAAAAAATATTCTTTGGTGTGTATTCAACTGTTCTCAGCTTTTTATAGTATTAATTAGATCAAACTTAATTATACGTTAATCACTCGTTTAATTTATACGTTAATCATGTAATAAATTTCTGCTCTATTTTCCCTTTAATTTCCCCTGGGAAACGTCAGGGAGATGTAATGTATGCACTATTCTATATCTTAACATGGTCGAGCCACATAAAACTAAAACAGCAAATATTGTCTTGCAGAATAAAATTTCTATACGGTCCTATTGGGAAACCATCTTACCTACCATTAAAACAGGAACTTTCTCCCTACAAGTATCTTCTAAAAAATCTTTAGTCATACGCTTGTCAAATATATAAATCCTCTACCAGTAGCACTTTGTCTCGTACACAAGTAGCTCAATCTAAATTACTCAGGGTTATCACCAACTCCTTGGTATGTCCGTAACGAAACCTTACACAAAGACTTTCGAATCCTTCATTTTATTAATATTATTTAAGAGCAGGCCTACTACAGACGATTTTATAGAAAAACTAACCAACAAAAACGACTTAATTAAAACGATAGATTTAAATAGGTTAATTTAAATATTCTAACTAAATGGCCTAATAAGGCACGTGGAATATACAAGTGATTTCTCGTCTGAAAAAATCACACGCATTGATTTTGTCATTAACCTTCAGTTTATGTACTTTTAAAAGTAATAACAAACTCAATTTAAAGGTTATCGATCAATAATAAATTAAGATAATCGAGGTAATCCCTTAAAACACATCTGTTACAAGCACAGGTGGCTGCAACGGTTTACCTCATTTGTTAACCCAATATCCAACTAACACTGTTTAACATTTTAGCTACGATAATATTGAACATTCAACAGTTAGGAGTAAACAAACCGATGAGAATATTTGCATCTACTACCATTCATAGCACAATTTTCGTTAACTCTAATATTCAATAATTGTACAGCCATAAACGATGAATAAATAGGTAAATACCTTATTTATTTACCTTCTAAAAACTTTAATGTATTAAGTGAACATCTAACAAAGCTGTGCACAATTAGGTCAAACCTAACAAGTCAATCAGTGCTGTAAACTACCGTAATTAGTTTATAAATTTAAATCGTTATCAAGAGAAATTCATAAGTCAAAATAATTAAATTTTCAATTTAAAAAAACAGGAACTACTGTGAAAACAAAGTATCTTAAAATAGCATGTGTATTGTCTTTTTATTCTAAAACAGCATAATCCCTCCCCTCCGATCCGTACTCTTAATGCTTCATGAGCGAAATCAGACAATGACAAGGCTAATCTGTTTGCCACACACCTATCCTCGATATTCAAACCCCATAATTTTTGCAAATAACATACACGAAAGGCTCGTATAAGATATTATTGACACTCCGTTACTCCTCAGTCTCCCTCCCAATTCTTTTACTCCAGATGAATTTTTCAAAGAGATAAAAAAGTTCCTCTAAAAAAGGCACCAGTCTACGACTTGGTCACATTAGACATTTTACAAGAGCTTCCTCGAAGAGGTGTGGTTTTTTAACGTAATTTTTAATGCTGTTCTTCGCACCACCGAATTCCTTATACAATGGAAAATTTCCCAAATTATAATGATCCATAAGCCTGGAAAACCGCTTGAACAGGTTACATCTTATAAGCCCATTTCTTTATTTCCATTATGCTCTAAATTATTTGAGAAGCTTCTCCTGAACAGATTAGTAGTTTTACTACAAGACAACAAAATACTCCCAGACCATCAATTTGGTTTCCGCAGATCTCACTCAACCATCCATCTACTGCATAGGGTAATCGAATTTATCGCTTGTGCCTTTGAGCGTAAAAATGTTATAACTTCTGCTTTTCTAGATATAGCACAAGCATTTGACCGTGTATGGCATGATGGATTGCTTACAAAATTTAAATTCTTACCTGCTACGTATTTTCTAATTGACATTATAACAAAATGTATTTAATCCCCACAAGGGTATGACAAATTTATAACAAACTAAATTTGTCCTCACAAAGGTATGCCAATTTTTTATAGATTTATATTTTCCCCACGAGGGATTAGCCAAATTTGCTATAAACAATTATTATTTTTTCAACAGTATTCTTATCTTTATTATCATCTGTCTTATCTTTTATGTTTACCATCTTAACAAATCTTTATTCATTTAAGCATATTCACATTTTGAACAACAAACACAACCTTCCGATATTATATTATAGTCTCCTTGTATTTATTCACCAAGACATTATTTCCTACCCCAACACCTTAGGTTATACAGTAACTAATTAATTGAACTGATAAATTCTCTTCTAATGTATATATTTTAATATATTTTTCTAGAACGAATGTGGGACCTACTAGCTTGCTTGATATTCAGCCCCACACTAAAATAATTTACAATTTTTATTTCTTCTTCTTAGTTGCTTAGTAACCATATTTTGTTAATGAAAATTAAATAATTTTTAAATATTTTATCTTAATCAGCTGGAATTATTTATATTTATTTCAATATACTTAAATATAAACAAATCCAGATGCCCATTAAATTCATCTCATTACAACATATCATTTTTGAAAAACAGGTTTTTCTTTATTGCCCACGGTTCAGCTAAATCTGATTACTTTCCGATTTTTGGAGGCGTCCCTCAAAGATCAATTTTAAGTCCAACTTTTATAACATATATACCCATGACTTCCCCACCTAACATGACACTATCCCTAGCATATATGCAGATGACACTGCTTATTTGTCTGAATCGCACGACCCTGTTAGAGCGTCAGAACTGGTACAAACACATTTAGATGCTATCAAAGAATGGCTCCAGATGTGGAAAATAAAACTGAACATTTCCAAATCACAACAGGTAACTTTCTTACTTCGGCCTGTTGATTGCCCAAATTTACGCATCGATGATACTAGACTTACAGTTGCAGACAAAGTTAGGTACCGTGGCTTAATACTTGACAAACGTCTCACGTAGAAACCACACGTTGCACACGTCAGAGTAATCTCAATCTCACGGTTTCGTATGTTGTATGGCGTCTTAAGCCGCAGGTCCTCACTACCTATATACTTAAAAGTCATCCTCTATAAATCACTAGTACGACCAATTTGGCTATATATAGTGGGCCAATTTTTGGACCCTGTCACAATACAACACTGAAAATTCTGCAAAGACTCAAAACAGAGCACTCATAAAAGAGGACAAAAAATTCAAAAGCACTTAAAGCAATAACAAACGCACCTTTTTACGTAACCAATTACACCCTTCATGAAGACCTGAAAATACCAACGGTTCAAGACATTGTAAACGCAACATACAACTCATTACACACAAAGACAATTGACCACATAAATCCAAATGTCCAATCTCTTTCAACTAACGATCTCCCTGTTAACAGACGACTGAAACAAAGGTGGAATAGGGATCTTCTCCGACCACCATAAAAAAATCATTTCAGTTTAACTTGTCATGCCTGTTTCATTTCATAAAAAAGAAAATCATTTTATAAGAAAAAAAATCTTCCATCATAGTTTATAAATCATTATCATTAAAAATATTGGCATTACATTCATTGTAAATTTTCACGCTGAAATCAGTCTCTGGATCGAGTCACATTCCCGCCATTCCTCATTCATTCCATCTCATTTACTAGTTGTGCTTTAAAAAATTGTACAGTAGTAAATAAAAATAAAGTTGAAACCAAAAAAAAAAGATTTCTTACATCGTACTGATATTTTTTATTGACGATACATCTAATATGACTAATAATTAAGATTCTAAAACTTCCGGCCGCATTGGCGTAGTTGGTAACGTGCTCGCCTCTCGTCATAAGTTCTTGGGTTCGAATCCCACTCAAGCACGGCCTTTTCATAATTTAGTAACAAAAAAAATCATTTCATCATTCACAGTTACAACCCATCGTCGTGGCTAATGACCACAATAGTTGATGCGACGTAAAATAAACGAAGAAAAATAAATAAAAGATTCTTAAACTGTTATTTAACTTAGCAACATCATCTAAAATTCATTTTTCAGTGGTGTAAATTGAAAAATTGAATTAAATGAACAAAAATCACACCACACTACGTTTTCACGTTGCCAGAAAACTTTTCTATTCATGTACTATTAAAATCATTCAACGACTTATTATTACAGATACAATTGAGTATTTTGGCCTTAGACTAGACATAAGAGTGATAATTAAACCACCACAATTGACAAAAATAATTTCACTTAATCACAGATTAACGTACTTTTTACTTCCCATTTTACATTAGACCACACTTTCAGGTTAAACAAAAACTATTGTTATAATAACCTAATTTAGCTGATGTAAATACACAGAGTGTCAGCCTATTAAACGGTGATAAATTCAAATTAAACAGGATACAAACTTTTCAAAACAAAACTTTTATGCTTGATTACATGAGTAGTCCTTACTATGAGCAAAATTCTATGATACATCAAAACATCAACATAGCGCAGTGTATACAAAAAGAAAATCATACAGTCATTTTTATCCATAATAATTGAATCACAAAAAATCAAAGATAAAAACATTGTCGCAACCATATTTACTAGAAAATCCGCAAAGCAGATAAAAGAGATGCTGGAATAATAATCTTATTTTATAAAACTCTGAAGAGGGTTTGTCACGGGATGATGTTCTCAATCAACACATAACAGCACATTTACACTAACATTCAAATTCAACTCCTGGTTGTACTAATTTACAGTTGTAAATTTTTCTTACAGTGTAAATGTTGTAAATTACAGTTTGTGCTTTTGAATAGAGAGAAAAAAATTTAGGATAAATAATAATTTCTTTTTATGTAGGCTTACCTAGAAAAAATATTCCATTTTTTAAGTTCTTTTTATTTTTTCTCTTTACAAATTATTTCGTTCTTTATAATTTTATAACGTTCTGAGAAAAAATTCGATCCAACGACGATTTAATTATTACTCTGATATTAAGGCAGACTACGCACTTATAGTGCCATTGAAACGTGAAAAGAATAAAAGTTGACTGATTTGAAATTCCAATTTCATATCAAAATTTCCTTTCACAGTAATCCCTGAACGGTAGATTTAACGGTTTTATTCGTTTGTCCGGTCTTATTGAATCACAGTAAATTCCAAATTTTATATTATACGTAATTTTATATTTACAAAGCAGACGTTACCAGTCGATTTAAATTTATAGAGGTATAATATAAAAATTATTACTTCAAATATTTTTGTTAACTAATAGAAACACAAGTTAAACTCAAAAAATTGAAGAAAACTGAAATAAATAAATACTTCATGTTTTACAATAAAAAGAAAAATGACCGAAAGTAAAATGTTAGATAATATTACCACAAATTTTTTTTTTCTTCTGCACATTCGAACTTTCCGATCACTCGTCATTTTATGACTGCAAAAAGTTTTGATTTTCTACCATACTATCAGCAAATTCGGTTAACAAAGTAACGCAAATCTAAAAAAAGATACTGAAATCTTTTACATGAT
This sequence comes from Catonia carolina, assembly GCA_035578175.1. Classification (NCBI taxonomy): domain Eukaryota; kingdom Metazoa; phylum Arthropoda; class Insecta; order Hemiptera; family Achilidae; genus Catonia; species Catonia carolina. The sequence continues at coordinate 43,877,022 of JAQMRL010000001.1, forward strand.
ATGAACATCATACAAAACGTAGACCTAATGCGTGAAAAATCAAATGGATTCAAAATAAATCCCATCACACCTACTCTCGAACAATTAACATAGCCGCCAATATCTATGTTAGATCTAAAACCCAAAATCGCTTCCAATGTATTTTAAATAAAAATTCTATTAACTCTTAAATTCAGAGTTATACGGGACGGATTTTTATGTTTATATGGTTTAAAAGAGTATTCTGTCCTTATTTTCCTGAAAGTTCTGAACTTGATTGAAATTCATGTTAATATGAGTTTCATCGTACGAAATAAAAAAGAGTAAATTTCGTTTACAACGTAGTGGTAATACAGCGAAATGTAATGCTCCCATATTTGCCCCTCCATAGCCTTATTCCGTAAGAATTTAGGATATGTGTCATCGCTCTTCTCATCTCACAACACACTCAGTCGATATCAGACATTGTGTTAACGTTCTTTTATTTAAATTTTTACTTTAAAACCGTTTTTTTACGATGAAACTATCGTACCAACGTGTTTTAGTCGTTACTCAGCGTTCTTCTTAAAACGGTTAAGTTTGTTTTAACTTAAATCATTTATTAAATGATAGGGGTTTGGAACCCAAGAACATTGTGCAAATTTATTCTCACGGGTCCAAACGCTAATATGTATACACCTTCACTTCGTCCATCACAGCGTCTGGCTGTATAATGAAATTCATTACTTTCAGAGAAGATAACTCTGATTGGTGTCATTTACACCTCTATCTCTTCTGTTCTTAAATGCTTCAACCATAATATAATTGATTGATCATGTGATAAGAAACAGAACTATTTTTTGTAGCCCTGGAACTAGCAGATCAAGTGCAAATAATTTAACACTCCACCTGCCTGTTATATTCAGAATAGGGTTGTATAAAAATACAAAAATCACATCAATAGTTACAACTGTGAAGAAGACTGATCCGATATAAAAGAATGACATTGAATTTTATAACTGATCTAAAATTGAATTACTAGAATCACCACTAGAATATTTATACAAGCTATTTTACTCAAATCACCTGTCCGTATCCTTCAACAACTAAATTGCTACAAATTATAATTCCGTAGTATTTGTATCTAAATATTAGTCAATTAACTCAATGTTAGATGCATTTAAACATTTTGAACCAATATTGTTCACATGTCGTTACAGACCATCCACTATACTTGAGTAAATGAGATACCTTATCATCAAACACCACACAAAAAATAGAGAAAACCATATGAAATTTCCATTATAGTTTATCTAATAAATAAATCAATCCATTTATTCCAAATATGACTGAAAATAAAATGGTTCAATTAATTCTGGTTACATTAAAAAAAGAACTGGATTGTTTTCCTCGTATGGAATTGCCATAATATGGATTATAACATTTACCTTTTCGTTATTGCTCTTAGATTCGGAAATAAGCGTATGTGTTTCTATTATTTGTTTACTACCTCGTCTTTCTATTCCTTTCAAGTAATCTAATAGGGTACAAAAAGAGTTAGCTTCTTTTGATGGTCAGTTAGTTGAATTCAGTCAGTTAAAGTTGTCATGCGTAGTGATATTAGTGTGAATTCATTGTATGCATGGTTTAGGAGCCTTTGTGGTGTACTCATTGCATAAGATTGTAGCCAAGACGTAATTTGTTAACTGTAAAATTATTGCTATTGTCAGTTAAGTTAGTTTAAACTTTCAGTTTTCGGAATTAATTTAACTGAAGTAACTCGATTGTAATTTGTTAGTAATCTAAGTTTAATAATTAATTTTAATTATTCAGTACATTATTTCAATAAATATTTGTTATAATTCGACAGAACTCAGTTTATTAATTTACCATGACCCGATCGCGATAAAGCTTAGCTTACAATACTAGTCTTACCTAGGCTTAGGTGTTGCAATACTTACATTGTTACGCAACATACAGTTTTTCTCAGAAAACTAGTTGACTAATATCGTAAGTTATTATTAATAATTGTTATAAATTTATTTAGATTAAGATTTGAACCGTCATTCATTTATTAAAAACATATTTATGTGGACCCAACCAATCAGTATTACATAAAACCCTGAGTGGTATAAAAAGGAAGACAGGTTAAATGCACCATAAAGAACCTAATTTTGGTGTCGTTGTTCAGGTCAACAGCCGAAAGACTAGTTTGAAACTCTAGAGGTTTGTAGCATTATAAATGTGTAAGGTGATAATAACCATGTGTTTATAACCTGACTGCTATTAATAATTATGTAAACATTTATAATTAAATTCTTACATTTTGTAAATGATTAAACTGGCTAATTGTAATTAAAATATTATTTCTTAATTATTAAATCAATTAGCTTAATAATCTCAGCTAATAATTAAAAATCAAGTGTTAATTTAGTGATGGAAGTTTTTATGTTTAAATGAATCAAAAGAGTGTTTAAAAATTACAAAAAAAACATTTATTAAAATTTTAAAATAAAGAAATATCTACGCAGATCATCAAATAAGGTTAAAAGACATATTTACAACACAAATTTGTATTTTATTTGAAAGTTTTAGAAATTATCAAACAAAAATTAATTAATATAAGCGAATGCATATTTGATTTGGTGTGCTGTTGACCGGGGCAGTTTGAAGAGAATAATTGTGTTTATGTGCGGTTTGACTTATGGAATGTGTTAAGAAAATATAAAGTATAATTGTTACATAAGCTTATATAATTCATAGTATAAAGTCACAGACGGACCTATGAAATAAGATTGAGTGAAAGAACATTAGTTAATTGAATTACGGCAAGAAATATATAAAATATTAATGGAACATTGAACAAAACTCTTAAGACGAGCGACGGACTTCAGAAACGATACGAATAGAATATTAACCGGTAAACTATTAAATATTAATCCAATAATAGTTGAGATACACTTTATAAAATATATTTTATAATAATAATAATAACTAAATAATATCTAAAATATTCTAAATTTAATTTTTCTTAAAAAGCCGGTCAGATTTAATTAAAATTGTATTTAAAACCGATTTTTTTTTGTTTTATTTCGATTGTCATTTGTTTTTAAGTGTCAAATAAGTTAGAAATAAATATTAAATGTTACAGATTTTATTAAGTAAAAATGAGGAGTGAGGTGGTTTACTTTTGCCTTCCTAACTGAGTTGAAATAGTATGCTTATCAGTATGCCAGCCTTCCGAAAATCACCCACTTTCCACCCTGCAAATGACACGTTTACTTCATTCACCACAGGGTCTGGCTGTATAGAGAAACTCATTATTCTCAAAGAAACCAACTCTGACTAGTGTAATTTACACCTCTACCTCTTCTGTTCCTAAATATTTCAGTAATATAACTGGCCGACCTTGTGATAAGAAACAGAACTATAGAATTATAATAGAATAATATAGAATAATACAATTTATTGGTGTATCACATCGTAAAAAAACACATACATGTATGGATATGGTTAAATTTTTAGTAAAAAGTTTGTTGAACATTAATTCTAAACTTGTGAACCATTTATATTTTGACAGTGTGTTACTTTTTTGTTATATTTTGATCCAAAATTTAATTAACGGTGTAGGTTTACATCCACACTCAAAAGAATAAATACAAATAATTTCGTCAAATATTTCATTTGAGACGGTATTTTGAATTGATATTATACAACCAACTTAGATTTTATGATATTTCAATTAAACGATTGTACCAGCATCGAAATTATTCCAACGTACTGCTCGCTATTTTAAATTATGTCTTACACAGTCTAAACTTACGGAACAGTAACCCAAAAACTTCATTCCGACAGTATCCGTAATTCATAACAAACAGTACTGTTTTAAGAACAGTTTAGCATAAAATAAAAAATGTTATTTTATTTATTACTTAGTAAAGTATAGTTTTTTATAATTTCTTGTTTATACAGGAATGGAAGTGCACATGCCATTCTTCTTCGATTACCGGTATTTGATAAAACTGAAAAGTTAGGTACCATGTGTGATGTAAAAAAAAAGTAAGTTAAGAATACTTCAACTATAAAAACTGGTAAAATTCAAAAATTTTCATTTCGTTAAAAATCGATAATCTGATAACACTGCTGACGTTGTTCGGCCGTTAAAGTTAAAACGATATTGTATAATTCAATGGTTATACATTATTCAGTAAATCGGTAACTTTTCTTCCATATATCTAGAATTTAAAATTTTTAAAAGATATTAATATCTATATAATAAATTCTCATTAATTAGCATATATATTTATTTTCGAAAAGTTTTAAAATGAGAATCCATTTAATGAGACAGTATTTCACAGCGCTTTTTTTAAGGACACAACTGTAAAGGTACCGTTACGCAACAAGCAACAGAGGCAAGCGACATGTGAATGAGTGAGTTCAGTCGTTCGGTACTAAACTGGTTAAATATAATGAAGAACAATCATGACCACGCGACAGACATTTGTATCGCGTGTCTCTGACTCGCCACACCGCTGATGGATCAGTAGTGAAGGGTGTCGTCACGCGTAAATTTGCCATTTCGTACCTTCCGTAAAGTTTTTGATTTAAATACACTCAATATTACACTTCTCGCGTAATCAAATTATCTTTTATTCAATCTGAAATGACCTCTGTACATGTCGTCTTGTAATCATATAACTTTTTATTAAAACATTTAAGGATCCTTCCTGATGTCTGGTTTTAAACATTTTATTTACACACCTTCGTTTTTTTTATATAAGTAATAAAGAAATAAATAATTATAATCTTTTTCAAGTAATCCTTATAGTAATACAGTAGACTCTCAGAAATCCGGACTAATGTGGCGGACGGCCGGTCCGGATTTCGAAAAATCCGGATTTCCCGGAGGTTGGCAATTTCGTCTTTATGGCAAATAATTATGACAATAACCATTAACGTTTATCTGCTAATATAAGAGTGAGCTTCTGAAAAAACTTTAAAACACTGTAGGCCTAATAAATTACAGTAGGCTACCAGTACTGTAATTATTCAATATACGAAGCACAAACATTGACTATACTTAACGCTACTGTACCGTAATAAGATTCGATTGCACTCTTTGTAAGATTTGCAAGTTACGGATTTCAAACATGTAACAATGAATGTCATATACGCGTATGTCTCAATTATAGAGTAATTACACGATCAACTAAATAAAATCTAAATGTACTGTAGTACGGTACTGTGCTTAGTAAAGTACGGTTCTGGGATTAAATAAAATGCCTCGTAAAATCATAAACATAGATTTTACTGAAACACAGAGCTCCCGACGTCGCAAACTACTGTGAGCCCTAAATGACAAAAAATGTCATTTACATACATTTTATATAGCTTACACAATTATTATTAAAAAGTAGATACACACAAATTATAGTGCTAATCGCATGATCGTTCATCGGGCCAATCCCATGAAAACGTTTTACTGGTTGTTAATTTAAAAGTTGTAAATTTTCAGAAAATAAAGTAAAAAAAAAATCATCGTCCGGACTATCCGGAGTCCGGACTAGAGCGATCCGGATTTTTGAGAGTCTACTGTAATTTGGAAGTCACTTTTCGTACGAACTTATTCCAACAATTTTTCTGAAATTCTGTGAACTGCAGTTTCTTTCGACGAGTCTCACGTCTCGGTCATGCACAGTCTCAAGATTCAGGAGCGACAGATTTGACGACTTGGTCTCAGCTACTACGTCTGTCTTGGTTGCTTGTTGCGGAACGGCACGTTAAGTGTACGAGGTGTGGCTATTAAATAACGAGACTGACGTAAAAATGTTTTTTTAATATATAGCCTACATAATAACTTATTGTCAACTTCAATATACACGTCTTCTCTATCCCTACAACGCTCCATGCGAATTTTTCATTGTCGGAAACAGTGCTGGAAGTCATCTCCTATCAGCTCCTTTAGGATTCAAGCCGCTTTCTCTTTTACAGATTCCACAGACTCAAATCTTGTCCCTTTTAATGCAGATTTCACCTTAGGGAACAGGTAGAAGTCACTTGGTACAAGATCTGGTGAATAAGGTGGATGTTCTAACACTGAGATGCTGTACTTGGCTAGCAACCTCTGACAGAACGCGGAATGAGCTGGCGCATTGTCTTGGTGGAGAACCCATGATTTGTCCTTCCACATTTCGGGGCGTTTTTCCTTACTTTTTGACATAGCTAAGAAAATACCTCAAGGTAGTAACATTGATTAATTGTTTGACCTTCAGGAACTTAGTGAAGGTACACAATCCCATTGATATCAAAAAAACAATCATCATTGCTTTAAATTTTGACTTGTTCATTTGAGTTTTTTTGGCCCTCGGTGAAGTTCGGCTCTTCAAGTGCATGGATTGGCGCTTCATTTTCAGATCATAAGGAAAAACCAGGTTTCATCACATGTTATTATCTTCTACCTGTTCCCTAAGGTTAAATCTGCATTAAAAGGGTCAAGATTTGAGTCTGTGGAAGCTGTAAAAGAGAAAGCGGCACGTATCCTGAAGGAGCTGACAGAAGATGACTTCCAGCTCGGTTTCCAACAATGGAAATTTTGTATGGAGCGTTGTAGGGATAGAGAAGGTGACATTTAGTGATTATGTATAAAATAAAAATTAATTTTTTTACGTCAGTCTCGTTATTTAATAGCCACACTTCGTATACAATACTGTAATAAAACTATAGCAATAAAAATAAAAAACCTGAAAATATTTAATAAAGTGCAACCAACACAACTTATTTTTAGTTTATTTAAAGTCGCATCGACAGATTGGTCATTAGCGATTAAAGTGGATTTTCCTAGTGTAACGGTGAGTTTTAATGTGTTGAAATAGCTATTACCTAGCTTAGAATCGAACCTGAGACCTTCCGCTTTGTAAGCTAGCGCACTAGTCACTACGCCACGGAGGCGGTCAACGCCATGTTTATTTCTCTGGTGTACCGCTGGGCACTCGACTATACTCATATGATAACACGGGATTATACGAGTTACACGATCACAACAGAGCGAAGAAGGCACGGAGACGAGAGACATAATTTTCTTTCGATCAGAGAAGACGTCGGTTTCTCCAATCAGAGAGCTTGGATTTTCCTCTCTCCCTCCGGTTGGCACAAATTCACGTGCAATCATCTACGCGAAGGCACAATGACGACTACCCTCGAAGAAAACATGGTGCTTCCACTGGCCACTCAACTCCATAACTGGAGTCTCATGGACCTTCATCGTAGTGTGTGACGCCCACAGCAGTTCTTCAATCTTGCGTTACGGTTGCTGGACACAGATAAAGCCGCATCAACGACTCGGCGAACGAAGATGATGATATCTCTCTTAAAATATAATAAGACGTTGTGGTGACCTACACTTCCACAACTACACCCAATCATTAATTCACGGAGCGGTTTTAGTTATTGTCGCCATGTGCTGAAAAAATAAACCTAAAATGTGATGAATTGTTTCTTCCCGCAAAATATTAAAATTCATTAAAATCGTTCAAGGCATTATTTGAAGTTTGGGTGTTCTCACAAAAAAAACTGAGCCTTTCTTTAATTTTAAGACTGAACCAATTATTGAAAATAACTATCTTAAGAACTCCCGAGACGACGTCATCCAAATTTTATCACATTTATGGGTTTTGCTACACGTCTACGGTTGTACATAGGTTTCTTTTATTGTTGGTTTTAAGGACAGTACTGTATACTGACGGGCACTATATGATATTAAAATTTTTTTAACGGGTTGTGTAGAATTTTATTTCCAGAAGTGCTACTCAATGACACGTACAATAATAATACGGTCTTATTCGTTATTTATATCAGGAGATCTCAGCTATATTTCCGATTAGACGTCGATGTCTGTATCCCAAGCTCAGTTGGTTAGGGGGGGTAGTTATCTAGTAGATCGTAAAATTTATTATAGAATGACTTAGCTAGTTCTTTTACTGTTTGGAATTTTTAAATCGTTGTGGAGGGTTTTATTGCTTACATAAAAAAACCGCCAGAATGACGTATTAAGGATTCTGACTGAACTGTCTGGGTTGATTTTAAATTACTTCATTTCAAAGCTGCTAAAATCCCAGAAAAGCTGGACATCATAAGTCCAGATTGGTTGAAAAAGGGATTTTTGAGTCAAAATTTTAGAACCGAGATTTAATTTTGATTGAGTTTAATCAAGCAAAATAGTAGCTTCTGTTGGTGGCTTGGTTCTAAACGTTTCTAAGTTTCTTCCTAAAGAATTCAAGAAATAAATCGTTTGTGAATTCATATAATGTAAAGTTTCGCAAAGATTGAAAAGCCTTTCTTGTTAAATGGTATTTATTTTCTTAATAATATAAAGTAATGCAAAAACCAACACCTTAAAGATTCATATAGGTAAGTTACCGGTCAAGTACTCGCGGTGAATACAATGAATTTTTGAAGCGCTGGTTGCTTAATTTGTTATGTACGTTCTATCCTCGAGTTAGTAATCGAAATTCATACGTTAAATCACATTGAGAAATAATCTTAAGAATTGAATATTAATCATCGACCTTTTAAGAAAAATATTAAAATTATTCTTATATAAGCCATATTTTAATTTAAAAGATGATGTAGATAACTTGAGTTATAGCACCAACAAAACGTAATTAAACAAAGTTATGAAGTTTTAATCCTTTTGTTGCTTACATGAAGTTTATTGTTAGTTAGTCAACAGGTTGTAACAGGCGTTGTACATAAGAAGATTTGAATATATCACCCTCATGCAGCCCGTACTAAATCCTAGCGCTCTATTAATTTCATTATTAATGAACCTGTTCTCTTACCAAATAGGAAACCACAAGCTGTTATATCATTATTCAAAACGTGTATTTCAATAAGACACTCCACACTAAAATATAAATGTAATTATATTTGAGTCGGCCTACGATATTCTACATAATACAGATTTAATTCTCGCTCACTGGAATTAATCTTTCGTAAAAGTCATTCATTTATTAGTGTAAAATGTTCGTGGAATCATTAATAACCCACAATGGGTATACAGATTGTTATTGAACAGAGTCAAACCAACCTTCTAAATTTACAAGACGGGAGCGGTCGACAGTTCTCGAAGAAGAAACTCATCATGGTATTGTATTATTCAGAAAATACATGAACAAGTTCCGTATTTTAACGTTAAATATTGTACGAGTATATACCTGTACGAGGTGTGGCTATTAAAAAAAGAGACTGACGTAAAAAACCTTAATTTTAATTTTATATATAAACACTTATTGTCACCTTCAATATACACTCATTTTCTATCCCTACAACGCTCCATGAGAATTTTCCATTGTTGGGAACAGTGCTGGAAGTCATCTTCTGTCAGCTCCTTCAGAACATGTGCCGCTGTCCTGAAGGAGCTGACAGAAGATGACTTCCAGCACTGTTCCCAACAATGGAAAATTCGCATGGAGCGTTGTAGGGATAGAGAAGGAGTGTATATTGAAGGTGACATTAAGTGATTGTGTATAAAATAAAAATAAAATTTTTTACAACGTCAGTCTCGTTATTTAATAGCCACACTTTTGTATACTTAGCAAAAGATAAAATTTTCCCTATTTAGAAATTTTTGAAAAATTAAATTTGATGATGCAAATAAATTATAATAAAAAATAATAAGATTCTGTCTCGCCATGTGCTTAACTTTAATAATCCCACAATTTACCCATCTCTATTTCTTGCAAGATGGAATAACTCCTTAACACAAGTAGTCATGTCCCTTTTCTTCGACAACGACACCTTTCGCCACCAATACCTTACCTAATTTCAGTATGAAGTAATAAAGATCACGCATCAAGTACGTCAATTTTCTGCACTTAGTAATATTAAAAAGCTCCCTAACCACATAACCACCTTGAAACACCGTCCATTGGACACTGGGTACACCCCAGACGAAGCAGAGCGTACCCTTTAAAACAGAGGTCAAACTGACCTACACCCCGTCCTTCGGGGTTAAATTAATGCGGTCTTTCGCTCTTATGTGGTAGAGGATTTCGGGGTGTGCTGTCACGGTCTTGGCGATTACTTATCAAACATAACTAAGGTTGCTCGGTTGGCTTAGTTCTAAAGGAAGTGGGCACTCTTCGGGCTTCACACAGCACCGGCTCGTTTTGGATGGCCTCTTGATGGTATACTTGAACAGGGTGGTATATTTTCCCACGCTGATTTGGGTTTTGTACAGGTAAAACAGGAGGTCCACGGTGACGGAAGTCAAAGGCTTATTTAGTGCGTTCGTTGGATACTAAGAATTTTTCTGTGAAACTATATCTCGAATGTAGCTTTCATCTCATATGAAATCCATCAGTGCGGCTAGTGTTTCTTGTGTTAGGGACCCAAACATCTGTTTGACAACAAAATTAAGAAAATTTACAAATGTATCATTCTCTGCCATAACATCAAGTTCACATTGTCATTGGAAGACAATGACTTCATACTAAAAATATTGAACGAACAGGTTCTATTTCAAATGTAATGTAATAGTCAGTAAAAGTCAAATGTAATCAATAGTCTGACTAGTCTGTGAAGAAACATATTTAAAGTGACTAATTGTCTGTATTAAATGCATAATCATGTGTAAAGAAGCTCCAGTGTATAATTGATAACTAAAATCATACATTCCGTTTTTGGCATGTTGATTTATTGTTATTGTTGTTGTATTGATATCAAATTTCCATAACGATTTAAAGAAAAATTGACCAAAGTAGGACAAGTGATGATTTTAATATAACAAATTTATCCTCTATTATTGTTTTAATAGTATACGTTAACTGTATCCACTGTTGTTTTTAACTACACATATTGCAAGATATAAGAAAAGATACATTACTGCTATCCAGACTTTCATTGTTTGAAACCTTGATAGCGACAAGGAACACATTTTAATTCAAAAAACCTAATCTTAACTTATCTCAGTAATTAATTCCTAACTATATATTCTGGTATTCGTGATCATCTTATTCATTACAATATTTTAATGCAGCTTATACAGTATTTCGTTTTAATTGTCCTATTATCTCTCCTAAAACAAAATATTCAGCGTTAATTGTAATAACTTATATTAACGTTATCTATACATTTCAAAAGGTGTATTTAAAATGAAATATGCTATCTAGCTACTGTAAAGAATATAGGAGCGAATTTAATGAGCAACATAACTAACGTGATAATGAAAATATAACTGTGGTTATATAATCTTATTAATCTTATTCTTCCGAAGAACATGCACTGTTAAAATACTTGATGTTACAAAAAATATGATAGCAATAATAAAAATATAATGTATATCAGATAAAAAACTTCTTTTGCTTTTAATAACGGTTACGAACAATTTACATATACATTTCAATTCAAAGGTTATTAAATACCCATTTTAAAAGTTTCTGAACAATCTTAAAAAAAGGCAAGAACCAGCAACATTGTTTCTGTATGATGGTCTGGTTATTACAAACGATAAAATATTTATGATTCTTTTTCTTTTTATTCTGTAATTCAGATTAGAATTTGATTTGAACAAATTACATGAAAATGTGATGTGTAGTTGAAGCTCAGAATTGAATTTTAATTAATTCATTTTTACACCGTTATTTTAATTTTTAATTGAAATTTTATTTATTCGTAATATAGGTAATTACCAACTGCGCCAATGCCAGCCGCATTGGCGCAGTTGGTAACGTGCTCGCCTCTCATCATGCGGTCCTGGGTTCGAATCCCATTAAGGCACGGCATATTTTCATACGTTACAAAAAAATCATTTCATCCTACATCGCATAAAGTTCCATCCCAACGTCGTCGCTAATGACCGTTGCAGTTGATGCGACGTTAAATAAATGAATTAAAAAAATATATTTATATATTTTATAGGTAATTCATTTGCAATATAATTTTGTTTTCTGAAGTTTGAAAATATGACTGAAACTGTTCAACTCAGGCGTACGAGTAAGAAAGTTACTGTAGTCTTTTTAAATCTTAGATCTTCATTACTATCAACGTGATGAATAATAGCCAAATGTTTAGCATGAAGATCATAACTTTTTAAATAGACTCCTTCATACTTCGATTTTTAATTTCTTCTCTCACATTTCTTTTAGGTACATCTAAGTCATGATAGAGTACTTCATTTTGCACGTATAGTTTGTATACTTGCTCGTGGTTCCTCTGTATGAAATGAAGGACGACTGGCTATTAAGAAAATGAATTTCTAAAATATAATAAGTTATTTTCCACTCGTTTGTATTCAGTACTGAATCAGAGTAAACTGACTGTTATCGAAAACATGGTTCAGAGACGTGTTTGTGTAGATCAGTTGCACAGGCACCATGAGCCAGTAATACGCAGATGTACTTCATATTAATCGAAAATAATAAACAAATGATAAATAATTAACAAACTTATATTCAAATATAACACAATAGTTTTGTAATACACTTTAGCTGATTATTCTTTTTAACTAAATTTCTGTGTTCAAAAATTTATTCTACTTTAAGATCGAACGTTTCGATATAAAGCTGTGGTATAAAAGTTTGAAAAAGAAAAAAAACGTTTTTACGGAAATTCCTGTCAAGTGACAAATCGTTAAAAAGTTTTTTAGGTAACTTTTTTTAAAAACGGAGTCAGAAATTTTTATACAATGGTTATTAAAGTTTTAAATTCAATAACTCCCAGCTGTTAAAATGTTGACATTTTTTAAAACATTTTAACTCAGTTCCGTTGGGAGTCTTTTGATATTTCTCGATCGTTCTATAACTTTACGGTGACAAACTATCGCGGTACCAACTTTAAAGTTTTTAGAATCTGTAGCAGTCCCACTGGGGTTTCTTTGAGTAGTTATTAATAGAATATAATTCATACCATCATATATTAAGTTAAATGTAACTAAAAAAGTATTTGCTTATGAATGTATACTCTGAAATTTAATAGATTTTGTCACCCATGAGATCCTATGTATTTTTTCTCTTGCCCTATATGAAATATAGGGTCGAAAAGTGTTGTTTTCATGACGATTTTTCGAAATCCACATTTCATGGAAATTTTCAAGTTTACACGTTTTGAGAACCCCTAATATAATGTTTAACTTATTTGTGTGCGTGTGCGTGTATTCGTGTGACTATTAATTCCAAGGTATGTAAAATTTAAAAATAAAATATTTAATTCTGTACATGAACCTATTAACACAAAATCCTATCGTTAACATAACAATAAATGGTATTAAAACGTCAATAGTTTAAGATCGATGACGTTGATTTATTAATTGGTTTGCAGGTATTTTTCCCTCCACCTCCCCACCGATTGGTCGCCCGAGGGCATACACTCGCAGTTCGTTTAAAAGAACACTTAGAAAGTTCTTAGTACCTGGTGACTGTCTCTCAAACCTAAATTACAACTAAAGTTAATTTTATAAAAGTTTCAAGAGTGAGAGGGTTAGCCAGTTCATCCGAACTTAGGGATGCGTAACTTTACTCGCTGTCTCTTCCAGAGTAAGCATCTTGACAAACAAGGAGCCAATCATCAGTGCATATAAAAGAAAGGTCAAAACAGTCCAAGAAAATTAACCTGTGAGGTTAAGAAAAATGATAATTATAAAATCATAATTGGACTGAAATTTGGCGACAATTTGAACAGAAACCACCAGACACGACTAGTGGTCGGGCATCATTATTGGTCCAATGATAAAAATTTAGAAGTGGTATCATAGTTTCGGGCCATTTCATACAAAATTGTTTACTAAAAATATTGTTGTGCAGTATTTACATTGTAGCTCGTCGAGAAACTCCCACATCGTGCGACTATGCAACTCGAGGTAAAAAGTCACAAATTATATTCTTGATTTAAAGAAATAAAAAACCAAAGCAATTATGAAGTCTCTCTAGAACTTTAATAATTCATGACCCTTATATAACTTTCTCTTAAAAGAACAAATGTTGTACACCAACATTTCCACTACACGCAGAATATTCGGAGTAGACAAGATTTTGCTTATGCATTTTTAGTCTTATATATACTTAGTTGTTAAATAGTGGATGAGTTTTACGTGTCCTTACTCCAAATGACCCCTACCATAAACGGAATAGAAACTTTACAGCACTACAAGTTTTTAGAATCAGCATAAACCCGTAATATTATGAGTCTTTTCCCGAAATTTGTATATTATGTTTATTATACCGTGTTTAACATGTTACGTGGGAAAAGTAATTTTAAGAAGCAAAAAAATTGATAAATAACATTTAAACATTACGGAAGAATATTTTTAAAGAGACTATATTTCGTTGGTTACACAACGAGGCTACAATATCAGTTCGCGCTTACTCTAATTGGTTCAAGCTATATATTCCTGAGATATTAGTCTATACTTCAAGAACAGATTACCTATTGTATTATAACGGGTAGTTTATTAAGGATGCAACCCTGATTATAAAAAGATAGAAGTAAATCATCGGTAAATTTTCTGTCCCCCAATCGGTATGTTGGCAACAGAGTACTCAAAGCCAACTGTCTAAGACAGTTAAAATGTTCCAGTCAAGCATTAGTCAAGCATTGGTGACAGCAGTCATTTCGTTATATTGTGTCAGCAATGGTTTTTTTCAAGGAAGAACACGTGTTTATTGTAGAGACTTACATAGGGAGTAAATCTTATAAATGTGTGCAACCGGTATAGGTACGGCAGCGTGAGTTTATTCTCCTTGAGCTGTGTAAAATTTTGTTCCTCATCACTAAAATAAAAATGATTCAAAAATTGAATACCATTTTCTTCAACCAATGATCGAAACCGCCGACAATATTGTAATCGTTTCTAATGGTCTGTAGCTTTCAGTTCATGAGTTACGCCAATGCGATAAGGATCCAACTTTTTCGTAGCTCTGAAAACAGTAGTTAATGTTAGCCCAGCTTGCGATTATAATCTTCTAAGCGAGTTTTTAGGTGATTGAGTCAAACGATTTTTCAAATCTTCGAGAACTTCCGCGGTTAATTTTGTTGGCTAGCGAGGTGGTTTCTCATTGAGTACACTCCCAGTTCTACGGAATTTATTTATCAAACGCTATATTGACAATTTATTTTGAACGGCAGAATGGGGAAATTTCAACTGAAACTTATCTTGCACACATTTGCAAGATTTATTCGCTATGTAAGTCTCTACAATAAACACGCGTTCTTCCTTGAAAAAACCATTGCTGACACAATATAACGAAATGACTGCTGTCACCACACTAATGCTTGACTGGAACATTTTAACTGTCTTAGGTAGTTGGCCTTGAGTACACTGTTGCCAACATACCGATTGGGGGACAGAAAATTTACCGATGTATTACTTCTATCTTCTGATAATCAGGGTTACTTGATAACACCCGTTATTTGTACGTAAATTTCAATCAGATATCTCAGATAGTCGGTAAAGGCCAAGGATACCTGAATCTTTAAAAGACCGCCTTCCAAATTCGTATCCGCGCTTCTATTTTATTAATAATCATAATGTATTTATAAGTCATGGCCACGTAAGAAACGAATAATTTTACTCGATAATCAGACGCAGATTTTTGTCATTTACAATATGAAAATGTCTAATATTATTATGGAGTTTTGGTTTATTTACTTTAGCTTCACTAAGATCATGTTTTTTGACTATCGTTTATGTTAAATTGTAAGTAATCAATTTTCTTTGATTATTTTGAAAATTAAAGTTTAATGAAACTAATACGATATGTGTTTGAATAATTATTCATATATTCATGAACCCTCCTACCAAACTAACATCTGAGAGGACTGGTTGCAAATGAAGCCGTTAGGAGAAGCTGTCAATGTCACAAATGAAATAGGCATGAATTGAATTATTCCTATGATATTGTGATTAATCGACCAACTGGTAATACATATTGCAATTTAGTTGCCCTACCAAAGGGTAATTTACAGTAACTCTCTATTTCTCATTACAGAGATCGTAATTGAAATTTCGAGTTTGGAGTAATTTACACACAGTAGTACTTGTTTCGTAACGATTAGAAGCTAGATGGTCTACTTTACACTTGCTCATTGACTACTGATATTTTACT
The DNA here is from genome assembly GCA_035578175.1 of Catonia carolina. NCBI lineage: Eukaryota > Metazoa > Arthropoda > Insecta > Hemiptera > Achilidae > Catonia > Catonia carolina. Next base: position 43,893,077 of record JAQMRL010000001.1, read on the forward strand.
TTTTAACTTGAATTTTACGAATCCAATTATCTCCAATGTTTACTTTTGTTTTAACTATGTTGATGTTAAATTAGTAGATCGTGCAGTATAGAATTTTTTACTACAGAAAATATAATAATTCACTGTAACCGTATAGAGACCATGGTTTATTTTTCTTTTAATTTCGTACATCGTACATCTCTCGACTTTAGTTACTCCAGCGCATCATTTTGTACCTTTTCTTGACTTTGTGTAAAATAACTTACATTATTTTATGTATTATTAAAAGATAAAATGTTATTAGGGTTGAATTTTCTATTGCAATTATTACCCGAAAAATAAAATTTAAAAATATTTAAATTTTTGAGAAACTAAATAAATTTTTTAAATAAAAAGCCAAGTGGTAATAATAAAGAAGAAAAATTGCTGATTGCTGGTGAGGCGGCGCTTATTAAGACATACATTGCTGATACGCACGGTTCCGTGAGTAAGTTAATTTGATCTGTATCAGAATAAGGAAAAATCTCTGTAGCTATACTTTAGCGGATTAAATACAATACGTTACGAAATCACAACAGTATCCCAGTTATACTGAAAGTTTCATTTTAATTCGTGCTTTTATTTCAGACAACTTCTATTTTTATTTTAAACAAAAATATCTTTCATGGTGAAAACATCTCTCATTTATGACGAGTAAGTTTGAAGAACAATTAATTAAAATATTGGAGAAAACATTGACCCGAGAAGAAAATTTCTTAAAATTTAGTAAGTTTTCTGTTGTCAATGTAGATTTGCTAAAAAAATTGGGTGGAAATTTCCGAACGTAATATACATGTAACTTATTTAACGCAGTATTTTTTTACGGGAATGTTAACATTTTTCAGAAATGAAAATACATGTCAATAAATTTAACAGATTGATTGTTATTTTACTTAGTATGTAATGTTTAAAATGGTCAATGGTTGTTGCATAGAATATTACTTAAAAAATTGGTTCAAACTGTTTGCTTGGCCTTCGAGGCACCCAGTTAGTCACCTGGGAGAGAGTCGCCATTAATTGATAAGCAACATTGGTCGGGCAAGGGACTTTATACGGTAACTAGCCGACAGCTATTCCTGAACAAACCCACTGGGTGTCCCTGTTCAAAACTTCATGCCAAATCACGCCAAAAATACATCGAAAAGCAGCAATCAAATTGGGTGGTTGTAATAAAAGTACAGTTACCGATAACAAATAAAAATGCTAAAAGAAAGCTGTTTGCTGAATTAAAATTTCACTGTGTCAACCATTAGTATAATAGATTAACTTGTAATAATGTGTTTCAGTAAAATAAATAGCCAGAAAAACCTTTAGACTAACACCTTCTACATGACAAGGGTGAACCCCTAAAAATTAAAAATACAAATAAAATATTACTCAATGAAAATTAAATAATAAGTATGAAATACACAAAACAACATTGGTGAAACTGGTATAGTATTTTCTTATAATATTAAAAGAAACATTGAGCAAGACAGTAAATTCTTGTCTTGTCGGACTAGACCAATAAATTAAGTGCGAAAGTAAAATCTATGAGGGTCAAGTATCCGGGCGTACTTTAAAATCCCTCATAAGATTATTTAGAGATGAAATCAAAGAAAACTTGAGTCAAAAGTTTTTCTTACTTTTAGCGCTTCCCTTTTTCTTTACAAAACTTAATACCTTTTTATCTTCCAGTTGCTGCTTCTTATTTTACACAACATTAAAATATTTTTATTATGAAAGCTTTAATCAAATTAATTATAAATATGAATTCCATGCATTAAATTAAATTATAAGTTCCAATAGTAATATTTTTTTATGTTTTGCTAATCCACAAACGATTGAGTAAAATATAACTGAATTTTTTGCGATAAAACTTCTAACAATATTATAAATTTTAATATACGCCTACGTTTAATTAAAAATATCTGTTTAAAAGAAATCAATAATGTTGTATTAATTTAAAAAGATTTATTTACCAACAAATCTTGAAAAATTCAAAGACTTCAAATTCAAAGACAATCGTTTACAACGAATTCAAATCAGACGGTTACTCGATTATCACATAAATCATGCAAAAACAATGCTACTTAAATATCAATGTTTGAAATTTATGTTTCTTTGTGAGTATGTATTAGTTTATTTGGTTACATAATAGCTTGGTCACTATTGACTTGCGATTACTATCGACTTAATATGTAAAGTTATAGAAGGGTGGCTTATTTTCCAGGAGACATTACCAAATAAAATAATAATGTTGAGCTATTTTTAACTAACACATATAAATTTGTGTTTTCCATACCATAGAGACTACTGCAAAGATTTAATCTTTGTTTTAAATCCCCTTTCAAAATATTCATTGGTTATTGTAATTTTTATTTGTTGCCGGCCACATTGGCGTAGTTGGTAACGTGCTCGCCTCTCATCATGCGGTCTTGGGTTCGAATCCCATTCAGGTACGGCATATTTTCATACGTTACAAAAAATTATTTCATTCTTCACCGTCTGCATTAGCAATAATTGCAGAACAGTCGGACGTTAAACAATATATATTTTGTACATCCTATTTTCTGATAGTGCACTGAAGGAAACATAAAATAAGAGATAAAACAGACTAATTACTCGTTTTGATATAATTTTTCATGCTACAAAATTAATGGAGATTAGTAAGAACGGAAAGGAAATATTTTATACGTGATGTAAATTATGTATTAAGTACATAGACTAGTTAAGCGAGTTATTTCATTTTAAAAAGAATAAATTTTTAATGCGTTCTATTAAAATCGTATGAGAAATTATTTAAAGTACTACTGGTTAGCTTAAAAAGTGGTAGACATTATAATTCCATCAGGAATAATATATACGCCTTTAAAGAAGTAATGCTGAAGCATGTAATATCCACTTAAAAGCAGTTTGTTGCAGCGAGTTTAGAATGCCATGTAAAAATAACACATTTATTTGCTTTTGATGTAAAATTTTACGTATTAGTCAGATACAAAAAAAAAGTTTTTAGAATTCGTTATAAAAATGGAACTTAACGTTCTCAAGTAGTCAGAATGAAATTCAAAAGATTAAAATAGAACTTTGAAAAATATGTGTTTCGTGCGTGAAATATATTTTATCCGCTAACTGAAACCTGTAACGATTTCAATATAGGTCTATGATTTTCATTCTGGCATACTAATTCAAGTATTGTAATTTTTATACCGCGTTGAATTGTTAACACAAAAAATTGTTCATCATCATAAAACGGGTTTTTTTTAAACTCGTTTTAACTGTTAAATAATTAATAACTACAGTAGGAGTACGGGATATTGTTAGAGGGTTCTAACGCCGTACATTTTACTAGTTCTTCATAAGAGATTGAACCCCGAACTTTCCACTTTGAAGTTCAACTTACTTTGGCCATAAAACTTTCCTTACGCTGATTTTTGTGATTTTTTCGTATAAAGCCGGAACCTGAAATGATTTCGAAACTTTAAGAAATCGTTCAAATCGAAGTTAAAATTTTATACAATATTTTAAAAAAAATGATGTAACTTATGTTAAAAAAATATTTTAATAAAGACCGCTAAAGACAGTGTTAAATAAAAAGAAGGCAGTTAGTCACTTTGTAAAAGGCTCCTTTGATTAACGACGGTATAGTTTTCTTGCAAAGAATTTTATTTAATTTTTTAAGCTTCATTTTACGCTAGCCTGCGGCGACTTATTCTCCTAACGAGGTGTGTTGTCATTCCCCATCCGCTAAATTCCACTCTTCATAATGTTTATAAGGGCTAAAAAACAGAGGAGCCAATAACGTAATATAACTGAATTAGTATAGTTTAATAAAATAATAGTTAATTTCTTTCTACTCACGAACGAAACGCTAAAATTGGTGGGTTTTGTGTTTGTGTCGTTTTGGGTTTTTGAACCTTAATCTCCAGATGCCATAGAGCTAATATTTGCACTAGAATAACGAATAAAAATTTATTGTATTACAAGCTCCAAAACAGTAAAAAAATACATACCGGTAATATTGTTAACATAAAGGCCTATGAATTTCTATCCTAAAAAGGATATGTAATACCAGTTGAACGATCTGGTTAGATGTTACATATCTGGCTGGGAACGGAGCTTGGAATCCTCAGTTAACTGTTAACCATTCTGTTCAATTAGGGGATCGGTATGTACTGTACTTCGTTCTATAAAATCGTTCACAAAGGTATTTTACTGCCTCAGTGTGCTTTAGTGCGTGCCTCAGTAAATTTTCTTTTTACACTTTCAATTACAATTAAGTATCTGTTATTATACTAACATAACAATTTCTAAATGTGAAGCTAATGTCCCAAAACTTGATTTACTTGAAGGAGCGTGCAGTCATCACCACAGTCCTACAGTTGGCCAAGAAGATCTCTTGGCCAGAGGCGCTTCAAACGTCTGCGCTGAGCACCCGGTATCGCCCTAGTGTACATGTTTTGTATGAGAGGGTTTTCAGGTTGTCAATTCAAATTTGTCATGCATCGTCTTGTATATTTGTTTCGCAACATCAATAGGTATGAAATTTGTAAGTCTTTGTGCAATATTGAGTTTGTGATGTAAAAGGGGTATTGCGTTATCGTTCGTAGAATCTTGTTCTGAATTGCTTGTATACGTTTCGTGTGTGAAGGTTTAGCAGAACCCCAAAATTGAACTCCATATGTCCAGATTGGTCGTAAGACAGTCTTGTAGATTATTAATTTGTGTGACATGTTTAATTTAGAACGTCTATCGAGTAAGTGTTTCAGTTGATAGAAGCGTGTTTTGAGTTTGTAGCGTGTGTGTGTTACATGTGTGTTCCATGTAAGTTTTCTGTCCAAGTGTAAGCCTATATAGCGTGTTTGAGTAGTGTGAGGCAGCGGAATATTATTAATGTAAACGGTTGGCCAGTCTTGCAATCTAAGGCTAAACGTCATTTGTTGCGATTTTTTTTCAGTAAAAATAAATTGAATTTTTATCGGCAACTCATTTTTCATAGTTTAGATCTATGAAAATTAATTATCTGAAATTTACAAATAATTATTCAACTTTTTTATGTAAATAATAACAAAATACAATAGACCCCTCTATGCTCAGTTCTTTAACTTAATTGAAATTATTCTTTTGTAAATGATTAATGAATTTTTTTTGTTCCAGGTAAACAAGTTGTTGAATGTGAAAGAATACAAATGACTGGTAACAAGACTTCCTACCTATTTGGTTGAAACGCAAAAGGTAATCTATACAGAAGGTGAATTTCACACCCATCAAAGGCTTGCTGTGAAGTTTACTGGTTTAAAATACAAGGTTGTATTGACTTTCTCGTTTATTTTACACACGAGAGCACCGCATTTTGCGGGTTTAAAATAAATTTAGAGAGACTTTGATTGCCAATTTTACCATGCAAAGTGTTTATAGGTTGAAGTTTCATAAAGGAATAAAATACTACCACCCACAATCAAATAAAAAGTGAATTTGTAATTACGTACAAGATGGACTAGTTGAAGATAATCTGTCCATTAAAAACCACTGAATAAAATGTAGATAAAAATTTAATAATGAACATACGAGATATAATGTACACAATATAAAATCGTATGTCATTCATTCACCCGATATTATATGTGTGAATGAGATAGGGATATGCTTACGTCGTATTAGTTGAAAGTTTTCATACTCAACTCATAACGCTCTGTTTATTGGGTCGTCATGTGGAACAGACTGGAACTGAATGACCATTTTTGACAACTAAAAATGTGCGTTTAAAAGTTATCTAATAAACTACCCGTCAGTATGAAAGATTTAAAGATATTTATACTAGAACACCATTATTACAGTAAATTGAAGTTTTATTTTTGAAAGAGATCCAGTATAAATCATTATTAAAGGTATATAGATAAAACTTTTTGATTAAAGAAGTACCTTCTGAAGCCGGGTATTTTATATTTGTTTAAAAACTATAATCATTTTTTTAAATAAAATCTTTTTATCCATTTTCTTTTCTTTTATCTTTAGATTTCTCTTTTTTTAATTTTCTACTGTAAAAATATTGCGAGATACTGGAAATCCTTCTCATCTTATAAAAGCAGTCCAAAGCCTGTACAAAGATACCAGAAAGGTAATAGCAGTGGAGAACTCCAATTCTGAAGAAGTAATTATTAATAGAGGAGTAAGACAAGGGTGTGGTCTATCACCCACTTTGTTTAATATTTATTTGGATGACGTGATCAGAAGGTGGAAGTCTCAAATACGCTCTGGTATTCTCGTAGAAGATTCTCGTTGTAAACTGCCTATTATTTCCCGATGACCTGATAGTGCTACAGGAGAATGAGGATGACCTGCAGAGAGCACTTTTCATGCTGAACAGATTCTCAAAGAATATAATTTGAGAGTTTTGACGAAGAAGACAAAGGTAATGACATTTAGGGGGAAGGAGCCAGTCAGAAGTAAAATTGTTATTGATATTAATACTTTGGAACAGATCTCCTACTTTCAGTATCTAGGTTGCAACATTACATACCAACAGGATAAATATGCTTACAATAAGATGCACCGATTTCAGCAAATATGCGGAACTATCCACCGCACTTTAAAAAATAGCACCAGCAAAAACACGAGGGTGAGATTTTATAAAACATTAACAGTGCCGACTCTACTCTATGGCAGTAAAACTTGGGCGGTATCAAAGCGACAGGAGAGTAGATTGCAAGCATCTGAAATGAAATTTCTTCAACATACGTATGGGTGTAGTAGAGAAGATCGTTACAGGAATACCGAGATAAGGAAAGAACTCAACATCTTCTCTACAAACAACAAGGTATCCCAAAACAGAACTCAGTGGTTAGAGCGTGTAAACAGAATGCAAGAAGATAGGATACCTAAGCAGACACTGGGCTATACGCCGGCGGGCAGGAGAGAGCGAGAATGTCCGAGAAAGAGATGGGCAGATTTGAGAGGTTCGGAACACGCAGAGATGCCTAATCCTTGAAAGGCAGAAGAAGAAGAAGGCTACTGTAAAAAATATACACCTAGTAAATGCGGGATGACGATTATCATGATAATTGTGTAAAATTGACATGAGAGGGATAGGGTCTATAACAGTTCCTCCCCAAGGATTGTGGTTAACGAATCTTCTGAATTTTTAATTAGCTTTATTTCGTATAATTATTAGGTCTCTACCCAACGGCTTTTTAGGGGTTTTCCGGGAATATCAGGTAGTCGTAAGATTGAAAATGAACGGACAAGTTAGTTATCGTGTTCTTCAGACTTGCTGTTAAAGAGTTTATGTATGTGTTTGATAGAATCGCGGAGGAAAGTTACTTGCGAATCTGTGTGCGTTGTAAAGTTCAACCCTGGAATTTATTAATAAATGTTTTTTTGGTATTTGTACTCGAAGTCAGTATTTTATCAAAAGTCAATCAGAGATACTTCATATTATCTGTCTTTTCTATAAAATACGGGTGGGTACTCACCATGATGGAAAGAGAAAGTTACGTAAAAATATTTAGCCGAATTGAGTTCTATTTTCCATCCTACTTTTTTCTTTGAGTTTTTTCTTTGGGCATTATTGAATTTAACAAATATTAGTAATCAGTCCGTTTTCATTGTGATTATCACTTCGAGGTAAAGAGGTAATTTGTTTGTAACTTCAAACAAATTTTATAAGGGGTTTATTCTCAAACAACTAAATTCGAATCTTCGTCAAGTGAGTTAACTCACATCAGAAAATTTGAGAATTATATACAGGCGTCCAAATTTTTAGTTGTTTGTTTAGTTTACCGTAAAAAAAATTTTTCTTTCTATTTGAAGCTTATTTTTTACATCAAAAATGAATAAACATCTTGTTGCCCATTGGTTAGTGGCTTAGAGATGTTCCCGTATTTAAAAAATAAATTTTCCGAAATAAAATTTTCAACATAGAAATGTTTCTAGACCGATCTAACACCAATAAAACGCTTTCTAATACAAATATTTAACACTGGCAAGTGACCACCTTGGTGACAAAGATTTTGTAGCTTAGTGTACTATTGCTCTAAAACACCGCGCTACGGAAAAATAACTCCAAGTTATAGTGAGTTATAGTTACCTCTATAGGTGAAATAGTTAGTTATAAATAACAATCCAAGCTACAAGGTGTGCTCATGTCGTTGAGGACCGAAAGAAGTGGTGGCGTAAAAGAGAAAAGCCAAGCGATGTCAAAAGAAATGCTTGTGCTACTGTAGCCTTTTTAATTATTTAATTAAATTAAATAAAATTAATTATTTTTTGCTAGATCTTTTTCGTTTCTGTGTATTTAGTTTTTTTGTTACCGATCAAATTTAAGTTATGTAGTGGACAGAATCAGAGATACTGAAATTAGTTGATTTGTACGGCGAAAATGAATTTTTGTGAAACATTATTTCTGTATATTACAAAAACAACACAAATGAGAGAAATTACGTATCATTCAATATATATTGACAGAGTTGAAGATACCAATCGGAAATAAATCAAAAATTTGTCATCATCTTAACAATACATTCTGTAGCCTATTCTCGTAAACAGAAATTATTTTTTACAAAATATAATGCAAGTGGTTCAAAAAATATTCATTCCTCCATATTACACAAGTAGAAAACCGGTGATTTAAATTATTATCAGCTTTTGTTCAAAATCAACAATAAATCAAGAACTACCAACTAAATTTAACAAACTTTGTAAACGTATTTGATGTTTAAAAAATTGTATTGTACTGTTTCAATAAAACTGCTATAGTTGTAATAAACTTATTGAAACACTAAACCTACTTATACGGAATATAACTATTTTAGTAAATTTACTCCATCAGATTAACAAGAAACTATGGAGTAGTTAAGAACTTGAACTTCTGTTACAAACTTTATGAATGTTAAGATCAGATTTCTGGGAATAAAACACAATCTGATAGCAATTATTACAACCAAAAAATCTATAAAGTAACTTTTTTTACTTTAATTTATATTATTTACAACTATATTTGTATTTAACTGGTAAGTTTGTGGATTACTTTCTGCGATGGTGGGTGAAAATATGACATGAATTACTTAAGGGAGAAAAGTAAGACTACTACGAATAAATTTTAAATATTTTACAAAAAGTTAACTTCTTTCTAAACCTATGTAAAATCTAAATAGTCAAGATATTCGATTTATTGATCATCGATCAATAGATAAGAAGTGGTACCACAAATTTAGTAACTTAAATTTATATTTTAAATAATTTTAAATGGGGCAAAGGTTTCTTGATCTGAATAGTGAATAATAACCAAAGTTTCTATAGGAGAATGAATTACTTTTTCTTGCTACAGAATTTCCTACCATCCGTTAAATAACTTTTAATATCACATAATACAGATGTTGTGATGCTCAGTGTACAATACTGTATCCAAAATAAAAACAGAAATTCGATAAACTATTCTAAAGTTGGAATTATTCAGAAGGTTTATTGATACTACTCTAAATGAGCTAATGAAAAAATGATACTCGTACTTTACATATGAGGTGTGGCTATTAAATAACGAGACTGACGTTGTAAAACATTTAATTTTTATTTTACACATAATCACTTATTGTCAATTTCAATATACTCGTACACTCTTTCTCTATCCATACAACGCTCCATACGAATTTTCCATTGGTGGAAACAGTGCTCGAAGTCATCTTCTGTCAGCTCATTCAGGACATGTACCGCTTTCTCTTTTACAGCTTCCACAGACTCAAATCTTGTCCCTTTTATTGCAGATTTTACCTTAAGGAACAAGTTGAAGTCACATGGTGCAAGATCTGGCGAATAAAGTGGGTGTTCTAACACTGAGATGCTATACTTGGCTAGGAACCTCTTTACAGATAACGCGGAATGAGCTGGTGCATTGTCTTGGTGGAGAACCCATGATTTGTCTTTCCACATTTTAGGGCGGTTTTTCCTTACTCTTTGACGTAGTTTAGAAAGTACCCTCAAGTTAGTAATATTGATTAATTGTTTGGCCTTCAGGAACCCACTGAAGGTACACAATCCCATGGGTATAAAAAAAAACAATCATCATTGCTTTAAATTTTGACGTTCTCATTCGAGCTTTTTTTAGCTCTCGGTGAAGTTCGGTTCTTCCAATGTATGGATTGGCACTTCGTTTCCGGATCATTAGTAAAAAACCACGTTTCATCACATTTTATTATTGTTTCCAAAAAATTTGGGTCATTTTCAATCGCGTACAAAGTGTCAGTACAAACATTTAGCGAGCTTCATTTTAAACATTTTTGAGCGGCACGTATCCTGAAAGAGCTGACAGAAGATGACTTCCAGCACTGTTCCCAACTATGGGAAATTCGCACGGAGCGTTGCAAAGATAGACAAGGAGTGTATATTGAAGGTGACAATAAGTGATTATGTATAAAATAAAAATTGAATTTTTACAATGTCAGTCTCGTTATTTAATAGCCACACCTCGAATTAATACAACATAATTAATATAAATAAGATAATTCAACGGTGACTTTATCACACAATGCATATAGAACTTGAATGTAATTGTTTGAAAAAAATAAGCTTTAAAATTAAGTAACTTTTTATTTAATTATAAAACTTACTGGTTTGAAAGTTATTTAGATAATATTATAAAAAAATTTTTAATAATATTACAATATTATTTATATTATTATAAAAAATATTATGAAAGATAATATTATAATAATCGGTAGCGTCTCTGTTGTTCACAATAAACTTACCGGCAAACGTGGACACCAACAACAAAAGACAACTTATATATTTTTTAATTTTCACTTGATTGTTCATAATCAGTTTCTTGACGATAAAATTATGTGAGAGAAAATAACATTTTAAATTTTTCCACAGCAATATGAAGTTTTAACTAACTGAAGATGAAAGTAATATTCTTGTTCAAGCGTTGTAATTTGACAATAATTTTGTAATTGAATAACTGACAAGGATCTTGTAAATAAATTAATTTACCTTAGGTTATACGTTTCACTTAATAAGAAACGACAATTCTTTAATCATATTACAAAAGCAATATTTACTCTAACATCTTTAGTGTAACAAATAACTACTTACAGTATCAATTTTACAATCTCCGGGTTTTTTTAAGCATTACCTGTCCCCAAATTAGATCAAGTTTGTCAACTACCCAAGAAATATTAAATGAATACGACATTTTTGAGTTTCGTGTTGTAAAATTCACTTCCCAAATTTCACGACCACTTCGTCAAATTAACTAATTTATTACTTATACGATAGTTTGCTTAGACACGTCACAAACGAAATCGTATTAAAAAAAATTACAAATTAATATATCGTGTAAAGTAATTAAAAACTATGAAATTTGTAGATTAAATTATTGATGTTTGAGAGAAAGATACTTCGCAAGATAATAGACGGACAGAAGAGGTTACAAAAATGAGAAGTATAAGTACAATAACAAAAAACGTTTAGTGAAAAAATAAACAGTAGCATTATTTGAGCATCTATACAGAACGAATAAGAAACGGTTCACAAAACAAAGTTTCGGGACAGTTAATAAACCTCAGTTGTCGGAAAAATTGTTTTAAAAATTCAAAACAGATATAGAGAAATCTTTAATAAACTGCAAAAATATAATTAACCGAACAAATTGTAGACAATTTAATTACTGATTTTAAGGGCTTCCAGAAAATAAATGCTGAACACCGGGACGGATGGATGAAAAGAGAAAACCTACTGGTAAAGAATTTACGAGATTATCTGTAACAAAATGAGCTTAAAAAACGTCAAAGTTACTTTACTAAAATGTCACCATACAAAAAACATTATATGAAGTTTGTATGTTATATTCCTGTAAGGGTTATTTTTAGAAAATATGGAAATCCTTACTAGATAACATGTGTTCAACTACTGTAGTATTTCATACATTCTGTTTCTTTTTTTAAATATTTTAAATACAAAAGTATTGTCTAACTGTAACCGGAACAGTTTTTCCAAACAAGTGGATGAAGGTTACTTTAGTAACTTTTCAGTTGTTTATGGCTACTTGCCAAACGTTGATTTAAAGCCCAAGAGACTTGGACTAGTAAGCGTGATGTGTTTTCCCAATGCTTTTAGTTCGGTGATGGAAAGTATGAATCGGTGCAACTTTCCTTTCTACCTTTTGTCCATATTATCTTGAATTATTTCAAGGTTCTGAGAAATAATGTAATTTAGTTCAATATTTTTGTCTCGATATTTTCAAAAATTTAAATAATTTAAAAATGAAATATCATAACTAAACTAGTCGAGTACCAGTATTTCACTGTTCTACATTGTTATTCCTAAATCTGTTTTTAAATTATAGGTTGTTTTTTTATTTTTTAACGTCCAACTGTTTTGCAAATACTGCTAATGCAGACGATTAAAATTAACAAGTTTTAATAGAAAGCGTTTGATGCGATAGTTTTATACCATGCACTATTATTCTTGTAGTTAATAAATTACTGCAAACCGGGAAGGGTAAGTGTAGATTGCGTAAGAGTAGCAGTTGTGTTGTTAAGATTCGGTTGTAGCAGGTCCAAAGAACCGATCGATCTTTAACGACTTGCCTCGTGACTAGTTCTGATTGAATCGGAAACTCAACAGTGATAATCTTGGTGTTCCTGTATTGCTGGTCAGACTAGGTGCAAAAGTGTTATATACTTTTTATTTGTTACCACTCAGTAGTGTTACCGACCGGGACCGACGACACGTGGCGAAACCTTGCTTGTTAGTTTGGTAATCCTGAAAAGGGCCGTTGTTGGTGATCGGAAGCTCTGAGTTGGCGCAGTGAAAGCGGAGCTCGAAGAGTGACGGCTCGGCTACCGGATTCAGGCATTGCCTTCCCTCAGCGGCAGTTGGGTACCCATTGCAGCGTCCCCGCTGAGCCCCACATGAAACTTTAGTTACATACCACTACCGGACCCGACACGAACATTTTCATCAAAATCGGTCAACCGAAAGTAGTAGTTGATTCGTGTAACTAACTTTTTGTGATTTTCTCAAAAACTGGTCTTACGATTTTTTTTAAAATCGCTTAGTTTGTTAAATTTTTTATGCTTTACAGGATAGGGTAGGCGCCATATTTGCTAAAATTCTTGGTGAGGCTATTTTCACGTAAAAAAATTGTTTTTCTAAGATTATGGCTTCAATATGCATTTTAGCGCAAAAATTTATATAAAAAAAAATGTACAAAATTTAAAATCCTACAACTTTTATATCAAACATTTTTGTGTAATGCTTAGTTTAGCGGTAATTAGCGCTCTTCTGTTTTTTTTCTCACGAAAACGAGTGAAAAATCGATTTTTTAATATTTTGGCCTTAGTATGCATTTTACGACAAAAGCGTATAGGCTATAATTAATTTTAGGAAATAAAAAGATCTACAACTTTTACTTCGATCATTTTTCTCTACAGAGCCTAGTTTAGCGTGAAAGAGTGATTTTCCGTTTGCCAAACTGAGGTTGATTTTCATTTTGCGTCTTTCACTTATGATTAAAATAAGGTTATGTTTTTTGAGGTTAGGTTTCTGTTTATTTCTAATGTTTTTATGACGAATGTTAGGTTATATTGTTAATTATTTTCATTTGCAAGAGAAAGTCGTGTGAGTGTTTCACACCAGGTTTTTTACAGTTCTTTACGTTCTTACGTAGTTTTTTACGTTCTTCTGTAATGCAATTGACCATCGTATTATTTTCAAAATGTTTACTATCTTTTACTGTGTTCTCTTCAATGATTTGACCTTTAAAGGGGACTTTTAAATACTCAAATAAATGGTAAAAAGCTGATTTTTATGTTTATGAATTTATTTATGTGGATTATATTAGGCCTGTGCAATTAATAACCCTTCAGTTTCTTTCAATGAAGGTTTATCGGCAAAAAAATAAAATCTTTTTTGTAGTGAATAAATGTTACGACTCTTACAAAAACGTTTCACACTATGGTTAACGACGTAACAATAATTCTATTACGCAATAAGTTTGCAAGATATTGAGATATAAAAACGAGAAGTTATAAACAAATAATTGTATTGTAAAAGTAAAACAACGTGGTTTAAAAATATAGTCTACTATTTCTTAACTGATTCTTTTTATAGCCGGCACAGTGAATTCTTAAATGATGCAGACGTTTCGACGAAATAACAAGAAGATTAATTTAAGTAAACATAAAATCTTTTAATGGATACTAAACAATATTTTCAAAAAGAATAACCCAGAGTTCGCATTACACGGTATTAACCATGGTTATTTATTGCTACCGCTTGTCAGTTTACCTTTGTGCAAGTTTTTTTACAACATTGCTGTTATCGATGTATACCGATGTACTGTTTTATTTAGATTTTCCCTTTTTACATTTCTTTATGACTTTTTCCTATTTTTATTTACCAGTCAATCTACCTATTGATTTACCTACCTTCTTTTACACTGAAAGCCATTTCCCTCTGTTACTCTATACAGTGTTGCCACGTTCCCCACTTCATTCATGCGTAACCTTATTTATTAATAATGTTTACTTTTTTAACGAGCTAAATGTCTGCCTGTTTGTTTGCTTTGATTTCAAATTGGGTGCAAATTGTCACATTTAAGTTTCTAATATTGTGTATACTCTAATAACAGAGTTATTCAGTTTTACTGAAATAAACGATCGCAATATCCCTCAGCCTCAATCCTATAAGTACTTCTGTCATGTAATTTCCGATTAGTAATTTATAAAAGTTAAATTTATCGAAAATAATACTTAAGAATTAATAATATATGGAACTATACACTGTAATCTTTTTTCTTTTCTTAACTTATTTTATGTTATGTTGGAACAGTACACACAAGAACTAGAAAACATTTTCATAATCTGTCTACGCTAAGAGTACTCCGACGTAGGCAACCAGCAACACAAGTAAGCATGCGCAGTAATTAAAAATACGCACAGCATGATCAAACAAAATGCCATACCTACAACAATAGTTCGCTCTAAGCTTAATATTATAATGAAAACACGTTCAATTCATGTGTTAGAAAATATTTTATAAATCGAACATTAGTTACCATTAATAACTACAACTTTTACTACTGTTACTCTTACATTGTTATTTATCGTTACATTATTATTTCATCATTATTTATGATTAGTAGGTTTCTAATAAAGACTCAGTTTTATTTTCGGTCACAAGTAATAATATAAGCCTAATGCGCTTGAATTATAACAGGAGAGTAAACAATTCCAGTAATTCGTTGTTTATCATTTCAGATTGTTTACTTCATATATCATTAAAATTAATGTATGTGACTAGTTTAAAACAATTGTTTGCACTTGCCCGTGTTGAACTCATTTTTTGTTTCATTAGTTACCTTTTGGTTTTCTATCGGTTCGTTTCGATTTTTCTCGTAGACTGAAGTTGAAAAGTTTTGTAAGTTGTGTTTTGTTAACACGCGTGATAGTGAATGTGTTGAGTTTTTGAAACATAAAAGCGGCAACCATTACAAAGTAGAAAAAAATTGTTTTCTTAAGTGTAACGTTAAAATAATTAATTAAGGAGTCTCTTTATGAAACTACAATAATTACAAGTAATCTGAACGGTATAATTGAAAACGCTTAAAGGATTATGTTTATTTTAGCTGGATGTAGATTTTTTTATGATGGAACGTAGTGCAAGATAATTGTCAGGCGGAGTGGTAGATACGCGCCAAATAGAGTAAAACTTTCGTTTACAACCTATAGGTGCTTGCCTCACGCGGAGTACTCTTACAGTAGATGGACTATAATGTGTATTAATTTTTTTAAATTCGCTTTATGGCGTTGAGGAGAACACCACCCGGTGATAGTACTCCAGATATTTAAAAAAAGTGTGTGAAATTTAAAATTTATAATAAATGTGTTCACTACTACCCATTTGTAGCATGTCTTTACTCCATCGGCGTATCAGTCGTCTTTGCGCGATTCCTAGAATGGCGGTAGAATTTATGTTGCGTATTATGGGGTTACAAATATACTTGTAAAAATAGGGATACCATAATCTGAAAGAAAAGATTAAAATTATAATCTGGACAACAGATTCAAGAGAGAAAGTAGACTGGGCAGTAGATGTGAGAATATTTTGGCGTATCAGAGATTGTTCTAGATAAGAAAGGCTGCGAAATGAGAATAATGGGGCAACACGGAAGTCCAAGCACTGCTGAATAGGTCATCACCGAGCGCAGAATGAGATAGAAAGAACAGGAAACTTCAACTGGGGGCTGGAAGTTTTCCCATTGAACAATTTATTAAGACTGTTTTTTAAATTATTTTTTTGAAATCACAATTTTTTGATTTTTAAGGAAAAATTAATATATAAACTTATTTTACATTAGAAAAGAATATTATGTACAAATTTCATAAGATCCAGTTAGTGGTTGTTGAGAAAGTGTTCCTTTCGTGTCAAAAAATCCTATCTGTGGAAAATCAAGAAACTAAAATATTCACTAACAAAGACATAAACCTTTTTTTTTAAACAAAACTCCATTTAATTTCATGAAATACGCGCATGACATTCAAAGCAGCTGGCCAAAGCAGCTGGGAACAGGATGTAATCACTAATTAATAAATTATCAATCAAAACAAACTGTAACATAATTAATAAAACAAGAAATAAAATTTTAATTACAGAATTATTTTAAGAGAATATTATAGAAGAATAATTAAGTAGCAATGATAATGAGCAAGTAAAATAAGTTACTAATGCTTCATTTCATAAAAAAGTTCAACCAACATGTAATAATTTTAACACACAAACAGTTTTCTAAAACACACTGAAATCTCATTTTATAACTTTTAAGGATTTTGTTCGAAAGAAAATGACTTACTAAAACCTATCTTAGTTTTATAAAATATTAAGTGAAGTAACGCAGAAAACGATATTATCTTTTAATTTACAACAAAACTTTCCAGTTCGAAATTTAAAGGAACTCTTTAGCACAGAATAATTTCCTCTGAATTGTATTTTATATGATTTGTTGTAGAGAAGTTCACAGAATGTTTTCTATTCTAATGAAATTTAGTTATTAAACTATTTAACAAAAATTTTTATTATTATGTTAATTAAAATTTAATCATAGGCCTATATTATTTATGACAAAAATATGGGTATCTGTCATCAACTTAACCGCTTCTACGTTTAATGGAGTCGCCTTACTCGTACCATTTATTTCCACCATATTTTTCAAATCTTTTAAAGATAAAATGTTACGTTTGCTAGAACAAAAAACGTTGTTCATTAATTTTTTTCATAGCATAATTAAAAATAATGGTTACTATTTAATTCTACTAAGATTATCTTTTTGAAAAAGTTACGACTGACACAAGCTTGTGGCTTACAAACGCAATTTGTTGAAGTATTTTAAGAAAATCTATAAATATTTAAGATTTGATAATTTTGTAACAAAACGTCCTTCAGACTTTTCTTTACTCACTGCAGAAAATACTCACGGTTTTTAGCCGTCACTATTTTATTTTTATTTTTTTAATTCAAAGTCACATTGACAACTAGATCATTAGTGACCACGATGTATAAATACAAACAAACTAGAAAGAAAACACAAACATACACAAGAAGAACTTCGATAAAACAAGGAATGAGAACTTAGATTTAATGAAAATTAAGACGACATAAAATGAAAAACTATAAAAAAATAAAATGATGCAATGAAAACGATGGTAAATAGGAGGTTTTTATTATTATATTAAATTTGAATTTTTCTGAGACCAAAAATGTATTGTATTTTTAACTGCTCCTTTCTCTCCCTCAGTTTTAAATCATTGTTAATTTTAAGTCTATTTTTACTCCAAATGAAGGGATTGTTTTCGCCTTCGGAGCTCCATGTTTGGCTGTGGGTTTCCAAATACATTTTTCCTTATGTTGTGCAGTTTCGTTGGAGGATATTAAGGCCAGAATGTGTTCCAGTTTTGTTTTCTTTGCTAACTTTTTTTTGCTTTCTTGCTACAATCACTGGTAAGTTAAAAAGAACATAAATTGTAAGGTCTCAATGATCACGTGCAAAGCGAGGAGGTGAGACGACAAATTAAAGTGGAGGAAATCATTAAGAGGTTTGCCGAATTTAGATGGAGTTAGACTGGTCATATCAGCAGACCAGAAGACACAAGGTGAACAAAGAAAAATAATGAATTGGTGACCTAGAGAATATGAAAGAATAATTGTTGGTTGGTGTCAGAGAATGTGAGCTGATGATTTCAGAATAAGTTTGGTGGGACATTGGCAACAGACAGTCGAAGGAAGAAAGAACAAGGACGCATATAAGTCGGTGGGTCAGCTAAAGCTTCCGTGCACCCCCACTTCAAATCAAAACATGTCATTCATGGATTTGTTCGTCGTTCCATCCACAACAAGAATTTCCAACGTTCCCAAAAAAACTCAAGTCACACTACTCGAAATGACGTCAACGATAACGAATAACCGTTTTTGCAAACTTTTTTTATTCACTTAATTGTGCTAACATAATAAATCTCAGTATTTTGAAATACATCAAATTAGAGAGAAAAAACTAGAGGTAATTTTGAAAATGTTTACCCCAAACGCCGGAAGGAAACAAGTTAAAAAATGAAATAAAACAGCGTTTATGTCTTCGGCTACCGGCAAAAAGTTCATCTACTTATCTATTTTTGTTAAACTTTATGAGATGAGTAATCCGGGTGGAGTAATCGTGAATTAGACCGGATGGTATTAGTCACGTATTTGCTCACTTTCTCGAAAACCCGATGAAATAAGTAACCTGAGATCCATCTCGTTAATGAATAGCGCTTTCAGATCTAAGACTCAACTCTACATGTTCAAATCTACATATTTTAACAATGTTCTATTACCAACCGTAAATTTTTCTGGCCTAATTAGCTGATTTGTAGTCAATCGGGAAATAGATAACGCCGATAAAATTTGTACTTTTTTTAATTTGCTGGCAAATTATAAAAAAATGTTCTTAAGATTAAGCGATATCAGAAATTAACCTGATAACATTGAAAGCAGGTTTAAATCATTGCACGTAACCTCTATCAAGCTTTTTGGCTGGCCGATAACAGTGGTGGTCAGAACCACTGGCTTCTATGCAAGAGTACCAAGTTCAATTCCCAGTATAGTCTAGCATTTTTCCTTGCTCATTTTTATCTATTTACATTCATTATTTGCATTTATGTGCAGAGAAGTGGACATGAAATATCTGAAAAGATTCATTATGTATTGGTAAACAATTTATTTACTGTAAATAATTTAAGTAATTGTATTAGTAAGCCAATCTAAAAATTAAAAAAAAAATTGAAAATTTGTTTTTTATTTATATTTACCAGTAAAATTCTGGAGATTTATTACATTTTTAAACATGAAAAATTCGTAACGTCTAATTTTCCATTCAATATAAAAGCAAGTATTATAAATATTAGCTGTCTATTTTAACGTAGGAACGAAAACAATTAAGAGAAACGCAAGAAAGGAAATCTCGCAGCGTTTTAACTACTATACGTAATTAACTGGGATTGTTGAAATCCGATATCCAGATGAAAACTGAAATGAATTGTTGCCTTTTCATTAAAACAATGCGTTTTTGATCATCAATCTTGTTCTCTTCTAGACCTCTTTTAGAAATCCCTCTTTCTTCCAGTTAAGTGGGAACTGTTGTTCAGTCTTGAAAATTATTGGTCACTCGACAATGTTCAGAAGACTTACGTACGTACTCTTATTAATTATACTTTCGAATACAACAAATCAAGAAAAGCCAATCACGTTGAAAAATCGGTCTTACCGTAAATAAAATGAAAGATGCCTGAAATAATTTTAATTGATTATCCGCTAAAATAATTAGATATTAATTTTATAAAACATAAAACTAATTAAATTACTAAATCAGCTTATTAATTAGTTCAACCCACATGGTTGATCTAGAGGTAAGGCCGTCGCCGCAGTCAACTGTTTAACAGCAGCTGATTTTCGGAGATGAAAGTTTCTGGTTCACATCATAGTAAAGGTTACTTTTATACGGATTTGAATACTAGACAGTGGTTAACTGTGTAATTTGATGGTTGGAGTTCAATTATTTAACCATACACTCCCAGGAATGGTTAGCCTAGATCTGTACAAGATTACACCTCATTTATTCGTCATAGACATCATTCTCATCTCATTGGTCACGGGGTTACTTATTGTTCTGAATTGAAACAATTATTGTAACTTACACACATTAGGGATAACAGAATAATAATTAGTTCAGAATCTTTCGACTGTTCTTCGTAATAATTTTATTAAAAAATTTCTTCTACAAGGAAGTACACTTGTACACAGTTAAAACACCTCCAATTCACCTACTGACCTTAATGCTTTTCAATCAGTCCATGAAGATCTAGCTACAGTGTCTAATTATCTGCCAAAACATCTTAATAAATAAATACTGTATGAAAGAAAACATATAAAACAAAAAGCACACATGTAACCTAACAAGTAAGAAAATACACATTTCTACTATTTTATAAACAACACACAGTTACCTGAAGCAAACACATCTTAATACCTTGGTATACATCTCGGTAAGCGCCTGAATTGGAGCATAATTATATTATATAGAATAAAAGGGAACAGGTAAATACAAAATCGAAACAGTATTAGACACGTTATTAGTAGTATTAGACACTAAATGTTCAAAGCGTGGTAATAGATCATAAGTGCTTTTACTTATTATTGTATTGTAGGTAATCGCTGTAATGGCTATCAGGTGGTGTAGATTATTATTAGATAAGGCCAATCTTTTCCTTTCCTCGTGAACAGTTGGAGTTAAACCAGTGCTGTGACCGGATCGCTCATCGCACCGAGCGCAAAAATTTTATACGTGTTTTCCGGTGGACGTTACGCGGGTAACTACGTTATGTACGACCCTAGATGTATCTGTGGGCTTCGATGGATTAAAGGAAATGTTCAAGGTGACGAGATTTGGGAAGAGAGGAAATGTAAGCCTATTATTGTCATTATTCTAAGGTGAAGCGTACATTATATTTCCTGCTTTTTCGTTGGCATATTTTAGGAAAGTATTAATTAATCTACCAGAGGTTTTAGATACTAGGTAAATGTTCAATATTCAATATAAAAAATAAATTTTTCATATACAGAGTGATATTTAAGATACCGCACTGTACTGCATATAATGAGAAGTAGTTGAGGTAGAAAGAAATGAGGTTCTACAAAGTTCAAATAATATACATCATGGTGGGTTTTTTTACCGCAATCTTGGATCCTCCATATTGAATCAGACATTGTATTTTTTATATAAGAAAGTAGGTATAATGAAATATGTTTCGACATAAAATTTTAAAACACAAAAATGGTGAAACCTGGTTTCCGTAAATGCCTTTGTTATTGAGTTAAAATATTCATGATTGGAGGGAAAAATTGTGTTAACAATAAAATGAGATGAAACACGCTACATGAACAATTTTATTGCATTTTACAATCACAATGCCTCCAATAATGAACTGTAAACAGTGGTATAATATAAATAATAATAAACTACAACTATTAATTAGCAACACAATAAATTGAACGGTTGTATCAACTGATATTAAATAAGTTTAATTAAAATGTATATTTTAACATTTTAAACAAATATTTTTGATCGTAGATTACTAATGAAATAAATTTTAAATGCGTACCATTCTACAATAAATTTTTAAAATGCTTCCTTTCTACAGTTCGGCAGTGCGCTAACCTCAAGTAATATTATAACTAGTTTCATGTCTGGTGGTACACGAGCAGATTCGTAAATTATTTTAATTGTAATTCTTTAATATCTACAGATTGTATTTTGTAAACATTATGTTATACTTCAGAAAGTAATCCAGAAGATTACTGTAGGTTTTTCTGTAATACAAAACAATGAAATAAAAAAATAATTCCACCAAATATATGACCAACGTTAGTTTTTGAATTTGTTTAAAAACCATTTATTTATTTGTAACAATGTCTTGCTGGATTAGATTGATTAATTTTAAAAGAATACTATGAATAAATTGAATAAAACATTTTTTTTTGAAAACGAGAAACTTTAGGCCTAAGTTTCCTTGAAAACATTGATTAAAGTACAGAGAAATATCTGAATTAAATTTTCTAATTTAATATTCCGAAACTTGAATTTCGTATTCATAAATTAAGTCAGTATTTCTACAGTTTTTGTTTTTAATACTTATAATTTAAAATAATTTATATTAAAAAGTTAAAAAATGTATATTAAATTTAGACGACATTATTAATTTTTGTATTTTTTTACGTATTCTCGCTTAAACAAAAATTATATAAAATGTTTTTTTATCTTTCCACGATATTTCATGTCAAGGTAACGGTAGTTAAAAATAATAAAATACCACAGGTGTTGGTATTTTTTAATCAGCTGATAAACAAAAACCACACTTTGTGGTTTATTATATGGATTATCATACTTTCCTGGCACAGTCGATTAGGTTCTGTTTTATTTTTATTACAAGTAATTCACTTTGATTATTGATGTGTCACTCAATAGATATTAGCCGTTTTGTAAAAATAGGTTTAGAGGAAATTTTTAAACCACTAAATGTATTTTTATCATATTAAAATTAACTTATTAAGGTGTTTGATCATGTTTATATTACAGTCTACAAATCATTTATGGACAAATATGGCAAACCTGCACTTTTTTGTTTTATTTAGTAACAACTAACTGTATATTTCTACAACCAGTAGTATTTATGACGTACGTCTTTAATGTCCCGTTTACATCTTGATTGAGAAAATCACCTAGTGGCAAACCATCGGTGCTGTTTTAAATGATCCCTATTCCAGCATCTTATTACTTTCCTTTGTAGTATGTATGGATGTGATTATTTGTAATTCTGAATTAGTGAGATCTAATGATTTATAATGGAAATGAATGTATAACTAATGTTACGCTTACCTAATAAATCAATATGGACACAGAGTGTTTTTGTATCACTAATCTAGCGCATCATCTTCAAAATTCAGAAAGATGATAAGATCTTTTTTTTAAGAGTACATCGACAATAAAGTTTATTACAAAAATTATCGATACATTAGACATTACAATCCAGTTAGAAAAATAAGTACTTATTTTAAAGCGTTGCATCTATAAGCATATATCAGATCGAGAAATTACTGTCTCAAAAGTTACATTTTCTGGATTCTTTTTTTTTTTGTTGATTAATATAATTTTATTAAATGACTATGCGTTAAATGTGAGTGTCCAAGACGTATCCTTCTTGTATCCTCATATATTTTAATGACAATAAAAAATACGCGAATACATAAAAGGACAAAAGTAAAATAAAATTTTATTCTGAGCGTGGAAGTCTCCAATACTCAGTGCTTTTGATCACGCTGATCTTCAAAATGTAGATTCTGGATTTGATTCCCAGCGAAAGTTGTAAAAATATTCATACATGAAACATCCAACGATGATATTCTGTAATTAACTAGAGTAACCTTATCAAGGAGTTGTTGTAACTTCAAATGCATTTTAAAAACTTAACAATTAACAAACCGATAGTTTTATTTAAAAAATATAATTTCCAGGAATATTCCATTATATAAAAAATAGTTCTAAATCATAGTTTCCACGAGTTTTGTGTACCGTTATACATTAGCTACATAGTTTAAATCATTTACTAAATTACTGCTTATTACAATATATCATCCCTTGTTTTTTACTTCCACCATTTGTTTTTAAACCCTTAGTGTAAAACCTTTTAAGTTTTTCCTTCAGGTACAAATATGACCTCCCGGCTAGCTGGTAGAAAGCAGCTTTGCATTATTAATTTACACCGATTGAGCGAGTGGGCACATATTATATGAACAAAGACTAATGAGGTGTGATGAGATGAGGTGTAATGAGATGGGATGGGATTCTTCCCCGCTGAAATTCGGACAAATAGAATATTTATTTCAGTAAAAAACGAACCATAAAATTGAATGACTCTTTAGAAATTAGGAATAAAAGACAGTGCTTGTAGATAAAACAAAATATTGTAACGTAAAGAAAACAATGACTTATTACTAAATAGATTGACTGTCCAAATGATATTGCATTACAAACTTTGTTTGCTTCTCCCAGATGTTACTAACGATGTACATAATTCTGGATATGTAACCGTTAAAATCAGTAATAGTGTTCGATTACACAACTCTGTAACTAAATTATAATTCAGAAAAGTAATACATTTATAAACTTCAAAAATTGTTTGTAAAGTTAAATAAACGCTTGCCAAATAGATATTTTAATAAGGTATTAAAATGTGATAATTGACGAAAATAATTTTAATTTACTAAACAGGTGGTTACGTTTTTATTAGGTCTCTGGTTTTGCGTGAACAGGAATATAATACTCAAACAACTATTAGGCTGGCCTCACTTTGCAGTACAATAGACTCCTCATTAGTTGGTCAACGATAAGGGCGTTGAGTTCTTGCAAGCTTTGCGAGTTAGTCAACCTCTTATACAGCCGTTTAGGCATGCGTCAATAAATTTGGTCAACCATTAGAATCAGCTTACTTTAGGATTTCGGAAATAAAAAATATTTTGTTGTATTAAAACACCTAATGTTCTATAAGTTAAAAAAAATTTTAAGACCTATGCTTAGATTCGTTCGGGACCTGGGTTCATTAAATAACAAACAAACTAACTCAAAACTTATAACAATTAATTATTTATCATAACTATTAATAACTACAATTAATTATTTAACTTAGCCTAATAATAAATGCAATTATATTACATAAAATAAATAAATTAAAAAACTTTTTTGATCGGGAACTGTACTTTATTGACAACCACCCAATTTTATTGCTGCTTTTCGCTGTATTTTTGACGTAATTCGGCATGAATTTTTGAACAGGGACCCCCAGTGGATTATGTTCAGAAATGGCTGTCAGCTGGTCACCATACAAAGTCGCTTGCCCAACTGGCGTTACTTAACAAATAATAGCGACTTTCTACCAGCTGACTGACTGGGCTGGCCCGAAGGTCTACAAAACTTAAGCACAAAACTTGAGTAACAATAGAATACTGTTTTCAAGAACCGCAAAAATCGAGTTACCACGTTCACAAGCATTTGTTACCACCTGTACGCACTATTAAAGTAACTTAAAACCGGGACCATAACGACGGTTTTGAACGGCCCGACACTTTCCATTCGCGATTCAGTATTGACTGACTTACTGCAAAGGCGCTAACTGGTTTTATAGCTGCGGTCTGATAAATAATCTAGACCCTTTGAACAATTTTAAGATCTTTCTAAAAACAAATTGCCGTTATTCTCAAACATAAAAAAGAATTCAAAATAAAAAAAACTTTTCTACTAGATTTACTTTCTTAGAACTCCTATTCAAAATATCGAATTTATCCCAGTTCACTACTTTTTTTTTAATACACTCCTCCCTATGCAATAAAAAATTCTTACAATAAACAACCTATTCCATCAACCGTTTCTGAAATAATGTTCCAATATGTTAACTAAAATTTTTAAAAATATTAAATCTAATACGTTTTGTTTTAGATGGTTTCTATTGTTCTGTCAATTATATAATTATACATTTCAGAAAATCATTTAGAATTAAATCGTTCAGACCATCTTTTAATATGTGTGATAAAATGTCTTTCGCCAAAATAAAAAATATAACGAAACAATTTTTCATTATAATCATCCAATTAAGAAGTTTCATTATACGACATTGAAATTTATTTTTAAAAAGTTTAAAATTCATCACTAAAAACATAAAACAAAAGTTTTATTCTACGTTAAACTATTTTATAAGTATTTCTCTTGTTATAATTTTTCGTTAATATTACATTACCGAAAGATTGTAAATGTGCACAATGTAAGTAACCTCAAGTAAATTTTATTTTTTATTCTTGGTTACTATAAGATTCAGTATAAATATATTCAAATTTACAATTTATCAAGCAGAGAACTTATTACGGATTTCAAATATTTAAAATTTAAATCAATGTCTCTTGAAGGAAAATATTGTGAAAAGTTATTTTTAGCCATGTGCATGAAATGCATATTATACGAGTGACATACATGAAGAGCACCATCTACTGTCAGGTCACAGATGTTTTATTTACCGTTTGATAAAACTGAATGAAAGCGACCGTTACCAGAGAAATTTTATGGTCGTTATGTCTAAATGCGTTAGAAACATAAAAGGCCGCGTTGATTAATATTTAAAATTTATCAAATGAAGAACTTGTTCTGGGTTTCAAGCATTCTAAATTAAATGTATGTGTCTCTTAACGGTAAATCGTGAAAACGTACTTCTACCATACAGTTGCTGAAGCCTAATACTTTCTTACACACAAAACGTATGTGTTGTTGCTCCATACTACAGTTCATATACACGTATATGTTTAAAAAAAGCGGTAAATCCACTGTTACAATAAATAGAATTATAATGTTATATTTTTTAATTTTGACGCCTCTTCAAAGTTCTTAGCTCTCTAGGTTATACACAAAAAAAATCTACATAGGTACTTATTAAAAAATTGCATAAAAATGATTTTTAACGGTAATCACTGGAACGTGTTTCTTTGGATAGAAATCGCCGAAATAGAGTCTTCGCTAATAATTATACTAAAAAATCAACTGTTCATTTGGATTTTTTAAAAAGATCAAAAGAGGTCTAGAAGACCAACCATTAGTTTTTCATCTATTTATCTTAAAAAAAACTAAATGAATAAATGACATATTCCATTTAACAATGTTTTATACCATAACAGTAATTTATACCAGGTGAAGCAGATAAGGTGTCCCAATTGATTGCAGAAAAGCGGAGTGACATAGAATGATACGGAAAAAAATTCGTAATAATTTGATCATTGGCTACTTAAAAATATTTTCGTCCACTTTGAGTGAACAGGGTGTGCCGAACAGGGTTATGTCACTCCGTTTTCCTACAATCAATTTGAGACACTTTATCTGTCTTGCGCAGTATAA
This sequence comes from Catonia carolina, assembly GCA_035578175.1. Taxonomy (NCBI): domain Eukaryota; kingdom Metazoa; phylum Arthropoda; class Insecta; order Hemiptera; family Achilidae; genus Catonia; species Catonia carolina. The sequence goes on from JAQMRL010000001.1 coordinate 43,920,084, forward strand.
ATAACTATTCACAAACGTTTACACTTTGTACTGATCTGCTTTAACACATCAGACTGCACTATTGCATTAGTTCGATGGGCTTCTTTCTATTAAGGCTTCTAGGAACGTTTTCATTACCAACAAGTTGAATTGCTTCAAGACTGATGTGGCCGTGAAGACGAGTTTCATGTTTGATAGCAAATCTTTTTATCTTACTAGACACAAAAGTGACAACAAGATTTCTGTGCAGATCAATATTCCTAACGCAAAATAAATAAAATACGTACTTGAATTAGTTTTATGTTGATTTTCACTTAATAACACTACGCTGACAGTTCATATTCCGCTAACTTGATTAATACAAAGCACAGCGAAACCTAGATCGGTATACACTAAAACTACACTCTAAGCACTCTAACGCACTCTAACGCACTAACACTATTTTATTATGTTACCCCCACTGCTGCTAAACACTGAATGACTAAAATGAAGTAATAAACAAGGTAAACTTAAATACTTTCTCATTTTACTAACAATAAAAAAATCCCTCAATTTCTTTTCAAAGGAATTAAGAATTTACATTGTTGAAAACACTGTGGGTAGCACAAATGTGCCTTATTAATTTTTATTAATATGGTATTAATCTAACAGTTTCCCTAACATTAGTTACTAATCATCTAGCAATTAAAAATTTTAACGGGTTGGCAAAAATGTAATAGGAAGTAATTTTTTTTTGCGGAATGTTTAATTAAACAAAAACACAACTACAGATGTTTTATGTATGTCAATTTAGCAGGTTGTTTGAAAATATCACAAAATACGCAAAGCTATTATTCATTCGTATGTAGCGGTCTGCGACCAACGCTTTCCATTATATCAACTGCGATGCGGTGGGTAGTCATGGAGGGTAAATCATATTACCTCTCTAGCACACTGACCCAAATTGCATATGTATGCTCGACTAATTTACAGGTTTAATATATTTCAATATTTTACTCTATTTGTAATTAAATTTTAGTTATAAAGCAAACTTTCGTAGAGGCGCTACACCATAGTAATTATTTATTATTTTTATTGACTTTTTGTGAAACAAAATTTTAGTCGATTTACAAATTTATAGGTAACCACCCTTCTTTTAAACAATTTATGATTCAATAAAACTCTTTTAACTTATTTTACAAACAAGTTACAATATCGTCAATAAATATAGTTTAACGAATTATCTGTTGCAAAACTTTTTAAAATATTCTTTAATTTCTTCTTGGTGGCAATTTTTTAAATTTTCATAAATCATTTTCCGATGTCCAACCGTCCATCACATTCAGATGTCGAAACCACAAGACATAGCAACAACTGTTTATGGATTCGTAATCGACACAAAATGTTTGTGCGCCTGAATTGGGTTTGAAGCTCAGAGATCGACCGGAAGTGGCCCAAAATCTGAAGTCAAGAATAAAAGTCGGAACATGGAAATAAAAATAGGGTCATTCGATTCCTCTTAAAGAGGATATACATAAATCACAAATGGTTTTCGTCACGAGTCAAAGGTAAGCCTTTTCCTTTCATACGAAAGCTAAAGTGGGTTTAATCTCTTACAATAATATTTTCTTTGGAAACCTTGTCACCAGCCATGAGACGCACATCTCAGGAAAGAGATTTTTATCTCTTGTTTTGAATTCTAAAAAATACAGAAAAGTTGCATGACCAAACGAATAGTAAAAAGATTATTAGATGATATGAAAAAATAAAGAACCCAACGGCTTTTCCTTTCACTTACAAACAATGTTAATTTCAGAAGGTATTTAATCTGGATAAATTTAAATCGTGTGAATAACTTTCAAAAATTTTGTGTGTTATTTTAAATGGGATATCTGCTGTATGTCGTCGTAGACGTCGTACTGTTGGGAATTGTCGCATTAAGAGTTGCTGAATTGACGAAATTTTACAATTATTGAGATTTTTGTAAAAGTTGTGGTATTAAATTTTAGCAAAATCCAGAATAAAAATTGTGTTGAGATCGTTGTGTATAGTTTGGTTACTAACATTATACAAAGCTCCTAAAGTAATACTTAATTTTGTTTTTCTTTTGAGAAAGCTTGCATTTGTTTGAGATTACTTTTCTTTGAACAGCCAAATAGCTGAATTCCGTAAGTTCCTACTGGACGGAGCGGATTTTTGTAAATTACAATCTTTTGACGGATAGTACCTCATACTTTTTAAATTTATTTTATGTAAAACTATAAAAACCAATAAAACCAATATGGATGTGCAGGATTTAACTGTGGGGATCAGCAAGCTCATTTAATATTTCATTTTGCAGGATCTGTAATCAAGGATCCTTCAGACATTATTGAAAATCTAGACGAAATAAAAGAAATAAGACATACTTATAAACGTCGTCAAAACTAATTGGCAAAATTAATCTTTAAAATAATAGTGGCTACTAACACACATTGAACCGTTTCAAAATTCTAGACTTACCTTGTAATTTTTAAACAAATAAAATATTAATAAATATCAAATTAAATTTCTTTAAATAGTTCTAAAAATATGTTTAATGTTCAAACTTCTGAAGGGAAATAATTTTTATCCAACAGATCGAACGACTATAAATCTCTTCTAAAACTACTAAACTTTTTCTTGATTTTTTTTACAACCAAAAGTACTTTATTGTTTAAAAACTACCTAAAACTACTTCCAGCTTATTTAGAGACAAATTATTTAAGAAATCACCTCTCAGTTTCTGTTGCGTGCTTCACCAAATAACCGTTAAAATCTTTCCAAACTATAACACGTGTAGTTTGAAACATTTCTCATCAAGAGTCATGCGACTTGTTTGTTTGAATATTTCAGCTCCTTATGTCTTGTGAGAGCCACTTCACTTTCAGCTTTACAGATTGTATTGTTTACTTACAATATAAATAGGTTAAAACATTTCCATTACAACCGGCTCAAAAATTCCGCATAGGCCTACTTATTTACAGCTCAACTAAACATTAAAGTAATTTCTAACGCATTTCAACTAACATTATATTTTATAACGAATTTATGCATTCAATTCAAAAACGTTAGGCTTTGTAGTACAAGTGCCCTTTTTAGCTAGTATTGAAACTTTTTACACAAATTTGCTAATATTTTCGTCAAAAATTATATCGAACACCTATTCTATCAAACAAACACTTTCATAAGTGACAAGAACACAATAACGTTCCATTTTTAGCTTAAATCTACTTTACAATCGCGGAAGTCACTTCAAAAGACGCTAAATGGAGACCTGATAATTTAATGAAATGAAGATTGTTGAAAATTCAATTCATTGTTACTCTTAATCTTTGAGACTCATTGGCGTCTCAAAGATTAAGAGTTTAAGAGATTAAGAGGCCCTACCCTTCTCAACCCGTTTACGTAATTATAACACAATTATCAACATATTTACTTTTTTTCTTCAGTTTTAATAAAAAACATTAATGATAAAATAACAAGTTCTGTATGTATATTTTTCCATGCCAGCAATTTGTTTTATCCACGCTAACCATTTAGGTAATAATATTGTAACAAGACATAAAATCATAACCTTGCATAAAATACAGTCACATGATACGACCGAGTCAGCTGATTACGTAACATTTTTATTAGTATAGTATTCATATAGCTCCTATCAATAGATGTATAGCTACAGCCAATGAAATAAATGGAGAGGTAGATCTGTTTCACAGAGATGATAAAATTAAAGAAAAACTATACAGGATACTGTGAAGGAAGGCTGTAAATACTGCGTGATCTTTATGTTATTTTATGTATTTTTATGTTATTTCTGTCTATGTGGTGTACGAGTTAGTATGTTAGGCTCAGCGGCTGACTGTTTTCTAGTGAAGAAAGAATGACTACGTTAAGTTATAATGGTGCAGTATACTGAGGCGATATTCTATTGCTGTTCTACTGTACCACCTTGTATCCTTGCGACCAGCCATAGTAGCGGGTGGTGACGGCGGGGTGTAGGGGGTTTGGGAGCCCCCAAAAAAAAAATTATTTTATTATTGTTGTGGTGGAAGCAAAAGGTCCTAAAAAAGAGATAATGAAGAAGGATAACTAAACAAGAACAAGCCAAAACTAAATAACGTAAAAAGAGGGGTTAACTTTTCATGATTATCAATATTTTTCGTTTAAGTTTCATTAAAATTTGAAAATAGTGTTAAAAAATATACATAAAAAAGGCTAAATCAGTTCAAAAATATATGTTATACATTACTATCATATTTATTACCTAAAAATAATTTTGTAGCATCTCTTTCTACTTGTTTTTATTATTAATCCCGTACAAAGCTCTGGTTTTGGAATAAAATGTAAAATAGATTCCTGTTGTTTTTCCACGTTTGTTTTTATTGACGAGAACATTAGCTCTAAGCTTTAAATGTAGAGTACATCAGTTTTCAAAACAGACTGAAGTGAAGTAACAGCAAACTTACAAACAATCCGTTTTAAATTTTTTTACCGCAGAGACTCGGCTTTCATGAATACTGTATTATACACGAAACGAAACACTATCTGCGACGTGTAAGCCTACAACAGTCTGTTTTATCCTAATGTAAAACAACATTCCGTCAGGTGTAATAGAAGGAACGGTCTAAAATACTGCCAGTATCGCTAACCTACGCTGATAAAATTATAAAATACAACTGAAATACATGTAAATACGTTAATGTAAATTTTCAGTTATTGAAATCCAGTAAAACCTTATGTATCTACTAGTATTTTAAATTAAATATAGTACTCAGCTCAAAATATTACATTTTCATTCGTTTAATCTAAACACCATCTATTTATCCACATATATATATTTAAATTAAATCCTACATTTGGTAAAAGAGTTTTTTTTGCACTAAAATACTACAACTCCGTTTAGTTGTGTTGTCGAGTGTAGCGGCCGAAATCCAAACTAAATGTACTTGACATTAAATCCCTTACATCGCGATAGTAGGAGTTTGAAAATTATTTTTGTTGGTAGGAGATTGATGAGAAGGAGAGTTTAAAATTTGATGTACTGAAATCAAACCCAGATGATTTCCGCTTTGGTAGCCGTTACAGATTCTTCGACACCTTCAATTGTAAATAGCTCTGAATTAAGCAAAAGCTGGAGTAGTGATTTCAGGTGTTTTCATACAATGGCACAAGAATAATAATAGTATAATTTGTATAAAACGTTATTTTTTCACAGTGAAATCACAGAATACAATATACTTCACTGGTAGATTTTTGTTAATCCCTAATGTGTGCCTATTCAGCCACGGAATATTTTCATGCATGTAAATAAGTGTAAATGAGCTGATTTTATGTACAGACTCAGGCCAACAACTCTTGAGATGTATAGTTAACTGAACCCGAACCATCAAAGTACACCGGTAATCACTATCTAGTATTAAAATCTGTATAAATGTTCTGGTACCTTTACTAAGATTTGAACCACAAAACCTTTGACTTGATATCAGCTGTTAAACAACCAACCCGCAATCAGCTCTAGACCAACCCGGTGCGCTTAGTAGAAATTTAAGACGGTATAGGCCGGGTGCTGGTTTGTGGCCCCTCTGCATAAAGCGGAGGACAGTCAAGAATTGACCAAATAGCCCTCTAGAAATGTATAATGCCGCCTTGAGTGAAACAGCTGACTTTAAGAAGGCTCATTTTATTATTATTACCAATAACGAGAAATAAAATTATACGTGTACACAATCATATAACAACCATCATTTAATCTTTCGTCATAATTATTAATATAATTATTTCATAATTAATATATCCTGAAAATACTTTGTGTTATAGAATTACGATAAATATATACGTTGGTTAGTTATCATAAAAACTAGATGTATTTACTGTTTATTTTAGACATTGTTTTACGTCCAATATTTATTTATTTCAACTTACTGATGAGTGAACGAATTGTTTATAAATTTCAAGCTTATAATGAGCGTAAAATTACTACACTACATATATAAAACAATTGACTTTGATGTACTGAAATCAGAATGATATAAATTACTTATGAAAAGTGTGTCCGTATAAGAAGTGAAGTGACTATACGTGATTGGTGAGGGACGGGAAGCGGAGGATATCAGCTGCTCTTCTGTAGGAGCCACAAGCCATTAGCCGGCCTCTACTTGCGTAAATATTCCGTAAAACATAAAAATCATTCTTATACCTAATGATATTACTATATCGCGTGTGAGGTTGCTAGGTCCTCCATCGGGCGCCTCCCCAGGTGGCGGATAGGGGAATGCCTCTCAGATATGGATGGTACTGAGGAAATCAAATACTCAGGGTGGACCAAAACCTAGCACTAGAACCAGGCATCAAGGATGCTCTGGTGACCGAAGGACTCTCGGTATATGGAGTCAACTCTACAAGGCCAACGGTCTCTGGAGCGGAAGAGCTAAGTGGAAGGGGCAATCTCTTGTCCCGAAGATGTTAAAAATGTCTTTGAAGGCGAAGGAACTGAGATGTAGTCTTAGTCAACGGCATGAGGATGCAGAAGGCGAAGGAAAACCACTGCATTAAAGATCATATATTGTATTCCATGCATTATCATCATGGCTATAGTCAGGACTAAATATAATTCCGGAGTTTCAAGTCCTCCAATCGGTTCTCCGGGGAGGACAGTTGTGACTGATATGAAGAATGCAACCAGTAGGAAGAATACTTTGCTACGAAATCCAATAAGAATTGGAACATGGAATGTTCAAAGTATGTGTGACCAAGGAAAGACCCATAATGTGATTTTGGAAATGGATAGACTGAACATCAAAGTAATGGGAATCAGTGAAGCTCGCTGGGTGGGATGTGGGCGGAGTAGAGTTCGTGACAAAATTATCTATTACTCAGGGAGTGATGATAGTCAACATCGGCATGGCGTTGCAGTTATACTTGACAAGACTCTTTGGAGATTTGTGAAGAACTTTGTACCCCTCTCTCCCCGAGTTTTACTTTTACAGCTAGAGGCATACTGTGGAACACTCAACCTTGTCCAGGTGTATGCACCAACAGCAGATAAAGAGGATGAAGAAGTGGAAGCTTTCTATAGAGATATTGATGAGATTATGAAGCTGACTAAGAACAAGGATGTCACTTTTATTTTGGGGGACATGAATGCAAAGATTGGGCAAGGCTCATGTGAATGGGTTGGGCTGTATGGGCTGGGGGATCGTAATGAGCGAGGTGTCGGCTTTTACAATTCTGCCAGGAAAACTCCATGGTAATTGCTAACACATTTTTCAAGCTGCCAAAACGCCGTCTGTACACATGGAAATCTCCACGGGATAACAAAGAATATATTGTCAGAAATTAAAAATTGACTATATTCTTGTTAATCAGAGGTACAGGAATGCAGTGAGAAGTGCTAAAACGTATCCAGGAGCAGATGTGGGATCAGACCATAGTCTTCTTGTTGCAGAGATTTTGGTGAGGCTCAAGAAGTTGGAAATTTCGTCAAACCAAAGAATAATTGATACCAGCTTACTAAGAAATGGCAATGTAAAAAAGAGAGTGTGCCAAGAGATAAATGAAAATTTAAAAAGTATTAGTTCAGCAACTCTTAGTCAGCCGGAACACATGTGGCAGAATTTTAAGTCAGCTATTATGGAACCTTGCAGAGAGATTCTGAAACCTGACAGGAGGAAACATCAGAGTGACTGGATGACAAATGAAATATTGGTGCTAATGGAAGAGAGAAGGCTCTTGAAAAGTACAAACAGATAGAGATATAAAGAAGTGCGGAAGGATATCAGGTATAAGTGTCGCCAAGCCAGGGAGGAGTGGTTGAAGGAAAAGTGTGCTGAGATAGAGAATTTGCAGAGGCTGCATGACTCTCATAGTGTCCATAAAAAAATAAAAGAGTTTACTGGAGTTGGGCGGAAGCATAAATCATACATCTTAATGGATGAGAAAGGAAACATTGTGTTGGACATTAAAGACCAACTGATTCTGTGGGAGGAATACATTAAGAATTTGTTCAATGATGAGAGGGGTGAATTTTATATTGAGTCTGAAGATGAAACTGGACCACCTATTCTAGAAGAAGAGGTGCAAGCAGCGGTAAAGTCTGCCAAAGATGGGAAAGCCCCTGGCCCTGATGAACTACCTGCAGAAGTGCTTAAGTTGATTGAGGAGAAACATTTGAGTGTCTTAACTTCTCTGTTCAATAGGATATATGACACAGGTATAATACCCACAGAATGGCTTCAGTCAATATTTGTCACACTTCCTAAGAAACGGAATGCCAAAAAATGTGATGAATATCGTACAATTAGTCTAATGAGCCACACTCTAAAGATCTTCCTCAAAGTCATCCACCGTAGAATATATAAGAAGCTGGAGGCTGGCATAGCGGATACTCAGTTTGGCTTTAGGAATGGATGTGGTACAAGGGAGGCTCTTTTTGCCTACAATGTTTTGGTGCAGCGATGTCTGGATGTTAATCAAAATGTATACGTCTGTTTTATTGATTTCAATAAGGCATTTGATAAAGTGAGACACAATCAACTTATAGAAGCACTACAACGGAAGAACATTGACACAAAAGATATACAAATAATTGTAAGATTATATTTGAATCAAAGTGCAGCTGTCCGCATCCGATCTGAGCTGACAAATGCAGTGGAAATTAGGCGGGGTGTCAGACAGGGGTGTGTTCTTTCACCTCTCCTCTTCAACCTCTACTCTGAGGAAATTTTTGCCAGTGCCCTTGAAAATGAGGTGGGTGGAATAAGAGTTAATGGCATTCCTTTGAATAATTTGCGCTATGCTGATGATACAGTACTTCTTGCTGAAAACATGCAAAGCCTACAGAATATGTTGGATAAGGTTATCACAGCTAGTCACGAATATGGTCTGACACTCAATGTTAAGAAGACCAAATATATGATTGTCACCAAAACTGAAGTGCCCAATGAACATCTCTATGTGGAGGGCAGAAGGCTGGAAAGAGTGGAGAGATATGATTATTTGGGTACAAGCGTCAGTTGTTCTGTGGAGTTCTGTTCGGAGGTAAAGAGTCGTATTGAGAAAGCACGCACATCTTTTGTGAAAATCAAGAAGCTGCTCTGTAGCCGTGATTTGAGTTTAGACCTCCGAATTCGAATGCTCAAATGCTATGTGTTCCCAGTTCTCTTATATGGTGTAGAGACTTGGACCCTCAATGTACAGTGTAAGCGGAAATTAGAAGCCTTTGAGATGTGGACTTACCGCAGGATATTGAGAATTTCATGGACGGAACATGTGACAAATGTGGAGGTTTTGAGGAGCATGAACAAAGGTTTGGAGGTTCTACGTGAGGTGAAGAGCAGGAAACTGCAATATCTCGGCCACATCATGAGAGGTCCAAGATACAGAATTCTGCAGCTCATAATCCAGGGAAAAGTTGTAGGGAGAAGATCTGTTGGAAGGAGGAGAATATCTTGGCTTAGGAACTTGAGAGAGTGGTTTAATGTCGGGTCATCTGATCTCTTCAGGGCTGTGGCTTCCAAACTTAAAATAGCAATGATGATAGCCAACCTCCGAAATGGAGATGGTACATGAAGAAGAAGAATTACTATATCTGATACCCAAAAAGAAAAATAATCTGACACCCAAAAAACAGTTTTTAATTAGAAATTCTGTTTTATCATTTTTGTACAATTATTTTTTGATACATGTAAAATAATTAAAATTTTTGCCAAATTTTTCTAATTTTTTTACGTTTAATACAGCATAAAAAGTACACTTTTAAATTAAAAGTTTAGAAACCATTTTCCAAAACCAATTCACAGAATTTAGTTTAGGTGAAATCACATTTTTTAAGAAGAGAGATTTAAGAAAATTATTTTTTCAAATGAGATGGTTAAAGAAATTTTCCATGATTACAGCAAAAAAAATTAACATTTTAATGTAAGAGAAAAAACGTGAAACTTGAAAAATAGTGTTGACCTTTATAACAAGTCATGCACTTATGGAGTAAAAACAATGTAGTGGTTTAAAATAGTGTTATTTTAATGCAATTTCCCTCTTGATAATACTACAGAGTTACATAATGTATTTACATAATTGACATTGAATTTATTGTTTTATTAAATCACTTACCTGTTCAATTTATTTAAATATTTGAATGTTAGTTTTTATTTTATTAGCAGCTGATACTGAATTACTTAAACTTTACTTTTATTAAACGCTTGTATCAAATAGTGGTACTCGAAGAAATTTACATAGTTATTTACATATTATATGTTTCTTTCAAATTCTGTTTTACTTTCAAATGTTCTAATATATTTATCTTGGTTTAAATTCTAAAGTGTTTAGTTTGTAATTTTGTTACATTTTTTATACATTTATTTTTTCGGGATCAGTTACGTGTACAATAATAATTTTTGATGGTTTCGTAAACCTTGTTTACTTTTCTAACCTCTGAATGTCATCACTTTCATCTCGACTTTGTTTGGAAATAGATTTCAATTAATTTATTTCATAGGTTCAAATAAAAGTTTAAATTTAGATAAAAGGAAGTAACTATTTGGTTTTTACAAGAACTGAAGTATCTAAAAAAAAGTGAAGGCAGTATGCGATGTTAAAGGTCTCTATTCCAAGACTTTTGAAGTTATCATTAAAATAAAACCTGTCTGACTGACAAGTTTTGGACGAGTTTGTTTTAGTGTTTGTAAAGCTTGCCAAATAGACGTGTATACTTATTTTTTGACTCTATATTCTTCATAAGAGGCATTTTTAGACCATTGTCTAATTGGAGTTTTAGTTGGGATGCTAAGAAGTTATGATTGGAACACCTAAATTTTTTATGATCAGAATACATGAAAACCGTACATCTAAATTGTGCGTAATGATGACTTTTATAAAAATAGCTTCTGTCTTAATAGAAGATGTGATCGAAAATTCACAGTAGGGATTTGAGTATGTTTTAAAACCGTAATATTTCGTCAAACTACAATTTGTAAGGAATTTTTAAATTTTACAGTCTGTCTTTAAATAGTATATAGTAAACTTTAAGTAAAAAACTATAGGCGTCTCAATAATAAAATTTCATAAATTAAATACAATACTAATTTTTAAAACTTTATCTTTTAGAAAGATAACTGTAAATACTGAATTCTAAATTTTACATAATTATTTTGAAACATGAAGTAGGTAAACCGAAAATGACTTTACACATGATTTTGGAAATACTGATCCAGTTACATGATTTGATTTCTGTGGAATAACTTTCACTCATTGCCTTAACCAAAATTTTAATTCCGAACTCTGGTTGTAACAAGCGCTACGTCTATAGACACTTTTCGGCACACCTACGTACATCCCTGCTCTCCACTAGTTGCATTTGAACTGCTGCGTTCTGCTGGCACACGCATATACTTTTTCAAACACATTCATATTGTGATATTTTAAGTTAAATAACTAATGAATCATTAAACAATATTATTTTTGCTTGAGATAAATAATTGTTAACAACATTTTGCTACATATTTACAAAGTGATGTAATAAAATGTATCACTGCACGGTTGCACGAGTGTGAGTATATAGTGTCACGTTTCATGCGTGTGAATTTAAACTAGGCTTCCATAAGCAATTTTAACAGCAAGAAAAAAATCATGAAAAATGAAACGTGCAGTTTTAAATTAAGAGCGCTCACATCCGACCAAAAAATTGCTGCTATTTTTCCATAGCGCAGTTAAATTTGAAATACACATTTCACTTTTTACGATTCTTCTGTCCCCCGACGAAATCATAAATAGGCGTAAGGAGAGGTTCGGAGTCAATAACTACAATATATAATGTATAATGATGTGGTGGTTTACCAAGGCAAAGTAGTGATACAATAAGTAGAAGCCTATTAGGTCTTTAATTTATGATTTGGACTACAGTTGAAATTCTATCTAAAGATGTTTCGAACTTGTTAGTATGGCTGTGTCGGAAGCATATTAGATTATGGTAGGCCTACATCATGTTGTGCAAAATTTATGATGTGGTAATAATAATGTTGTTATATTATGGATTCATTCGTATATAATTCATATTACATTTATTTAGTTTTGAGGAATAACAGCCATTTTACATCGAATACTGACTATAAAGAAATGAATGTTGCTCATGTTAAACTCAATTCACATGAGAATCATAAAAACATTAGATAACGTATTTGTTTTGTCATTTTTTTCTTTCATATTCAAACAAAAACTACAAGCGTATGTTGTTGTACTTTTATTTTATTAGTTACAATTCTCTACACAATTTTATATTATTATAAAACTATTATAAATTTTTTCAAATTTTTTCTACAATCACCTTGTTTAGAAAAATTATGAAAAACAAATTCTAAAACAAAAAAAAATATTATGTAGTTGGATAATTCTCTAATTATTTATTACGTGTTTGGATTTTACCGTACTGAAAAAGTTAACGTTAACTTCCTGTTACCAATTAAAATATTATAAAAAGCATAATGTTACGTACCCTATTTAAGTAAGAAAATTTTAGAGATTACTTTTCTTACATAAATTTTGCATGTTCACTTTCATATTAGGCCTACAACTCATAAATATCAGAACTTAGGTAGGTTTCAATCTTAACTACTCCAAATTAACAGAATCTGGTTAGCATACTATTACGAAACAAATTTTTAGAATATGAATTTAAAGTAAACTACAAAACTAGTAAAAAACAAAACAAAGGTTACTTCTTCATATTATGAAGAAGTAACTTTTGTTTTACAGCTTCCTCAGTAACATAAGCTATAATTTACATTACGTAATTTTTATATTTTTTTAAAAATAATTTGATTTGTAAAATGGCCATTTTTTATTTCATGTTTCTTTTAGGGTCTTTTTGGGAAAGGATTATTTTTATTTATTAGTATGACGTCGTGCATTATGATATCATCCTTTCTTTTCTTTCAAGTTTTCGAAAATTATTTTCGAGACAGATATCCAAAAATAATGTCACATCTGATTTCTGTATAGAAAGGTATGTACAATCTTACAAAATGTCAAAGAGATTGTGCCATTTCTTTTTTTTTACGTCGGACTATTTTACAATTTCTGCTTATGTAGACTGTGAGAAGGATGATAAATGAAAATGAGTGATGAACAAATGTCAGACCTTACCGGGAATCGAACCCAGGGCCTCAGCATAGAAGCCAGTTGCGCTAACCACTACGCCAACGAGCCGGCCGTTTTTTAAGAAATAGATTTTACCTGCACTTTCGTATAACACATTTTCAGTTATTGTCAGTTCGTATTTTTTTCCTTATTGGCAGGTGATTCATGCGGATGTCAATAGAATTCTGCTTTATAATGCTTCTTTTTCTTTGTAGTCAACATGTGCGGTTGTGTAAGAAGTTAAAACTCTTGAAGTTTAATTTGCTGCAAAACGCATCGAACGGGGTTCGCTAGTTTAGAGAATAATGAATAAAATTTTTTTCATCTAGAATTGAGTCGAATCATTAACACATGGGGATGCTATCGCATGTAGGCATTTTATTAAACACTGGTTCATTATGTGACTGAATTAACGATGAAGTATGTTGGATAAAACCATTAAACCAATAATCAATTAAAATTGTTTAATTTAGCCGAGATAAATTAGTCTGTTTTTCACAGAGATAGCTAGGAAGACATAATAGAATTTCACAACCGTGTTCACATAGGATAGCTTTTTAATTACTTTGTTATTATTACAGGTTTATATATTCCTTTTTTGTTAAAATAAAATTACATATAATTAGTAGCAAGTAATTATTTTAATGTGATAATATAAAAAACATATTTTTACTTTCCCGTGCCGTACTTGAAAAATTTACAGAAAAGTTATATTTTAATGTCGATATTTTGAAAGAGAATTTGTACCTAAAATAGACCTACACGTTTTTAGACTTCCTGAACCTAAAAAACATATTTTTAACTATCAGTTTGTTTTTGTACGTGTATGTTAACAACATATCGCAAGAATTGAAAATTTTACGAAGTTGAAACTTATATAGTTGCATTGGTGGCAAAGTTGCGAATCTGCAAAATGGTAATTTTTCAGTACTGCAAATAAACGACTTCCTGACTCATAAAAAACCACACTCTTTTAATTTTTCAATTTCAAAATTGGTACCCATAGCAACTATTCATCTTCTTTAAGATGTCTATGTTATTTATTTTTTACCTTTTACCTAAGCCCTGTTGGTTGCAGATTCGTAACTTCAACAGCAATTTATTAATGAAGTCAGCTGTTAATAGCCTGTTGATGAAAAGTTGCGAATCTACACTCCCATTGAGTTGCTGATGCTTCTTTTTATTTTGATATTTTGTCTGGTACGGCAAAATAATTTTGGAATGAAACTAAGATTTAGATCTAGAACTAAGATTTAATTAATTTTATTTTTAAAAACCTTTAGATAATACAGTGAAAATATTAGTAGTAAAGTCATGAATGTAACTTTCGCATTTTTACCACTTTCTGAATTCCAATTTTTCAGTTAGATGCAAAAACACGAATTCATATTGCTTAGTAATGTTAATAGATGTAGTTTTGCAACTTTTTCAGGACGTGCATTGATCAAAACTACTTCAAATTATGTAATTAGGTGAAATTCGTCTAAAATGTATATTCGCAACTTTGCTACTAACACGACGATATTAGGCACCATAAGAAGACCCGACTGGAACATTTGACACACAAAATTGGTTAACCGGATGTATTGGATTATTTGTGCAGTTAATTCAAAAAATCCTCCTAAAATTTTGTTTCAAATCGCCTTAATTATATTTTTTGTGCTCTGCAAGATAACATCAGCAGTATATATAGGTATATCTGCGGTAACTTGTGGGATGGATGAGCTCCCATTAAAAAAAAAGTTATTGTTAGATTTCAGCAAAAATATGCTTTAAGGAGGAAACTGTATACAATTGAAGTTATAGAAAATTAAGAAATCTTCATATTTTGCTTAACCGGTTTTTCTACAGTTCTTAGTTTAGCATCAATCAGTATTTTTCCGTATTTTTCTCATTGAAATCAGTAGAAAATAGGGGTTTTTAAGATTACGATCTTAATATATGTTTTCCAGGAAAATTGTATAAGTGTTATATCCAGCTGAGTATTGATCCGTTTTTTGTGTCTAATAACTTTACGTATGGCCGTTGGTTAAATACACTGTTTTTATATACTTTTACATATTTTGTATCTGTCGTGCTGGTCTAAATTTAAAATCAGTAAATTTGGAAACGGTGAAACTTTTTTCTATAACAACGATTTATAACAAATCCATTTTTACTAGTATTACTATAAGGGCAGCATTATGTATTCGGTTTTTTGAATTGAAATTATAAAATATAATACATGTATAATTATTATGTTCATCCGAAACAAACTACAGTATGAATTAATAAGTTATGATAAATGAATATTACTGTTTTGTAATTGTCTATTCAGCTACTAGATAATCATTGTTTCTCAAGCAAAATCTCAAGCTGCAAGTAAGACCAAAATCACATTTTTTTATCTATACCAGATACAATGCTGAACAATATGTTAAAATATTTTTCTAAAACGCTTTATATCTGCTGACTTTTTCACAGCTTAGTTTTATTCAAGAGCTTGTCAATTGCTGATTTTTCATATTTGTTCATTAGAATCAAGGTCGAAAAAAGGTTGATTTTCATTTAATGTCATCATCTCATGATTACAGTTACGTTATGTTTCTCATTATTTACATTGGCAAGAGTCATGTGAGTGTTTAGCACTATTTTCTTTTTAAATAACGGGTAGCAATTGTTAACAACAAATCACAGAACAGAATAAATTATATTGTATTGGAAAGTAATTTATGCTAGTACGAAGCTATAGTAGGTTATGAAAGGATATGATAAAATTGGTAAAATATTTTGAACAACTCTCTGTAGAATACATAGAATAATTCTACTATCACTGCATTCAACAAACTATTCATGGTGCACTTCACTGGTTTCCCATTACGCCTTACGAGGCAATTTGTCTGAATATTTATAGGGTGATTCAAAAAGAGCGCCGGTTTTGATATATCAAATTAAGGGATTTATTTTATTGAAAAACTGAAAATAAATACATCAACAAGTTCATCTTTCCTTCCGATTTTATGTATGAAAAATGATGTCATGCATGTGTCCTCCTCTACTGCGCTGGCACGCATCAACTCTGTCCATGAAACTGGATATTACTGCACTACAAGTTTCGACTTCCATTTGCCCGATAACCCGTCGAATTTCCTCCTTCAAGTCATTGATGTTTCGGGGTTTATTGGCATACACCAATGACTTCAGATGACCCCAAAGAGGAAAGTCACAAGGCGTCAAGTCACACGACCTTGGTAGCCATTGATGGTCGGAATTACGAGAAATGATGCGATCCTGGAACCGTTCACGAAGCAACAACATTGATTCTCGTGCAGCGTGACAGGTGGCACCATCCTGCTGAAACCACAACTCGTCAATGTCCATTCCATCCAAATGACGCCACAAAAACTCCCTAATCATCGTACGGTATCGGTCTCCATTTACTGTCACGGCTTGTCCTTCTTGATTTTCAAAAAAATAAGGGCCGATGACACCGCCCGACCAAAAGCCGCACCAAACTGTCACTCGCTGTGCATACATTTCCCTTTCATTAACCACGCGAGGGTTTTCTAAACCCCACATACGGCAGTTCTGTTTATTAACAAAACCGTTTAAGTGGAAGTGCGCCTCATCACTGAAAATGATTTTGTTTGCGAAGGTGTCATCATCCTGCCGTTTTCTCAATACCCAGTCAACAAACTGTTGTCTCTTCTGGTGGTCTGCCACTTTCAAATGTTGCTTCAACTGAATTTTATACGGGTGATATTGGAGATCGTACCGAAGAATTCTCCGTACAGAACAACATCTTAAACCCAATTGTTGAGAACGGCGACGTATTGATTTTGCTGGGCTAACAGCCACACTGTCACGAACCAACGCAACGTTCTGCTCAGTTTGGCCAGAACGAAGACGTCCAGAACTTTTAAGGTCGACTGTTGAACCCGTCTCAAAAAACTTTTTCATGAGCCTGCGAACTGTTGATCCATTCGGTGCTTCAATACGTCCTAGAGTACCACGAAGTCGCCTGACAGTAGCCGCATAACTCTCTCCACTCTGGTAAAATGTTTTGACGATTAACACTCGTTGCGCAATAGTAAACTTCTCCATGGTTAGACACAGACTGCGAGAGTACTACACTGCGAACAAGAGAAACTACAACTGAATCGTCAATCGGTATGTTCTCCAAAATAGAAATGTGGTCAAACAATGTTGCCAACCGATAAACACAAATTTACCAGCTGTTTAAAAACCGGCGCTCTTTTTGAATCACCCTATATTTGAATGGAAGTAACATTTTGTTCGGTGTTTTCCTCTAACGTATTTAGATGACGTCCGAATATTACAAACATAAAATGAAAATTATTAGAATAGACTGACGGTATTCTTTTATTAGCCATTTTGATAAAAAAGCTATGATACACTTTTGTTGAAAATATATTTGACATTTATTAAACAATAAATATTTTTTTCTAAAAAAAAACATATATAAAATCGTAGAGTTTACTAACCGATTACAGATTTTGAGCTTACCAAATTCAAATAAATCATGCTAACTTTGTCAACAGTAATCCTATTCACGTAGTACATGTCATCAAATTAAAACTTGTAAAAATTTTTGCTTTAGTTTTCATATCACTCTTATTATTTTTAAAGTACTGACTATTAAAGAAAAAAAATCTGGTGTGCAACACTCACACGACTTTCTCTTGCCAATGCAAGTAATTAACAATAAACTTAACATTAGTAATAAAACATTACAAATAAACAAAAAACTAACCTCAATAAACATAACCTTATTTTAATTATGAGTGAAAGACGCAAAATGAAAATCGAACTCAGTTCGGCTTGAAAATACAGAAAATCATCTTTCACGCTAAAATAGGCTCTGTAGAGAAAAATGCTCTAAATAAAAGTTGTAGATCTTTTAATTTTCTATAAATTTTATTATAAACACTTTTGTCATAAAATGAATACTAAGGCCGAAATCTTAAGAAAATTTATTTTTCACACGTTTTCGTGAGAAAAAAACAGAAAATTGCAAATTACCGCTAAACTAAGCGTTATACAAAAACATGTTTGAAATAAAAGTTGTAGGATTTTAAATTCTCTACAATTTTTACTATATAAATTTTTACGCTAAAATGCATATTAAAGCCGTAATCTTAAAAAACCACGTTTTTACGAGAAAACACCCTCACCAAGAATTTCAGCAAACATGGCGCCTACCCTATCTTGTAGAGAATAAAAAATTGAGTAAACCAGGCGATTTTTAAAAAAATCGTAGGACCAGTTTTTGAGAAAATCGCAAAAAAGTGAAAAATGACACGAATAAACTACTACTTCCGGTTGACCGATTTTGATGAAAATGTTCGTGTCGGGTTCGGTAGTAGTATGTACGAGGTAGTAGTATGTACTCGTAACTTAGGTTTCAAGTTTCAAGATCGTACGATGTTCCGTTCTTGAGATATTCTGTTCACACACACACACACACACACACAGACAGACACACACGCACACACACACACACACACACACACACACACACACACACACACACGCACACAGACCAATCGCTAAAAACATGTTTTTTGGGTTCAGGGGATCTGAAAACGTATAGATCCGGTGAAAACTCGATTTCGAAAAATCAACATGAAAACAATACTTTTCTTCCTATATATTCATATAGGCAAGAGAAAGTAAAAATTACTAAAACTCCGGTAATTTCCTCTTCATTGTGAACCACTCTACAAAGAGTGCGAGTTTAGATTTTTTCAGTCTCTAATTCGTTTTATTATTTCCTCCTGGTCTACCCCTACCCATAACAATTGGTTGCCTTTCGACAACAATCTGACAAGCTCATATTTGTGACTCCTATATATGTAACCAAAGTTAAGTTTCCTCACACTCGAATCGACTCGCTTATTGAAAGTCAACCTACTAAGGAAGTTCTGAATTAAGTGATTTAAGAAATCTGCATCTGAACCCAGCTGTATTAACAAGAACCCCTATAAGAACAGCAAGATTGGCATTTCTTAAAATAAAGAATTTGTTTGTTGATAATACAATTTAATTTATTTTAAGACGTTTGTTTGTCAAAATGTATAATATAAACTCTTTGCCACTGCATGGTATGAAAACACGAACCATTGAAATTTAAATACCACTTCATTACTTGAAAAATTTTATAATAAGAAATAAGCCATTTTAAATGTCTTTAACATGTTCAGTAAAATGTCTTTAACTGAACTGAATATTTTGAATAAGGTTAAGATCAGGTTAAGGTTAAATTTTTTACTTATTTCTTAGTTTCTTTAACGTTTGAAAAAGAGTAAGGAAAGATCAGTGGTTATTAATACGTCTCACAGAAATAAATTTATTATCTTGTAACTTGACAAATTTGTAGTTTAAAATGTTATAAGGAAATGTTCTAGAATTCAGTGACCTCATGATTTTGCTTATATTTGGCCCAACAATAATTGAGTATACCCTTATTTTTACGATGTTTTCTTTCGTATTTGGAAAGTATAATTTTAAATTTATATTTCCCTATGACTTTTGGATGATGAATATTTTGTTTTATAAAAATGAACAGTTTTTGTTATTTATGATACGAAATTTTCATGAGTATTGTTGGTACACTGAAATAATTTTATCAGTAACATTACTGATATAAAGAGTATACAATATTGTTGCGCTGAGCAATACTATTACATAAAATCATAAAAGTTTTTCTACTACATAGGTGCTTCTAAGAATATTGTGGTGCTATCATCGTATCCATAAATAATAGACAAATCTAATTATTTAAGTGACATTATCATAACACTTAAATATTTTAGTGACACTTTTAATACATTTTCTTCCATAAAATAAATTTCCTAGTGTAATATATTCTTTAAGTACCTACATCGAGTCTGGTAAGTATGCCATACAGGACTAGTGCATAGTAAAGTACAAAAGTGGGTTATCTAGGTGAAATCGTCCGTCAAGTTGCATATTTAAGAACATTTTGTTAAATCTATTTACTCTGAACCAAAAGCATTAAACATTTTAATTTCTTCCTCCGATAAAATTATATTCACTTCTTTTTTTAACAAAAACTAAACGTTAGATTGTTGTTCTAATCAGTTCAAATTAAGGCATGGGCTCGCTGGTTTCAAAGAGACTCACAGAGTTAGTTGTCAACGCAGTCAACAGAACGTTTGAGAAACTTTCGATGAAATCAGAAGCTTTCCTTGATGTTTCCCAAACTTTGAAATTTGGCATTGAGGAATTCTCTTCAAGACACTACCAATACCGCACTTATTTTTACCAAATTTTGGCATGCCCATGAAGAAGTAGTAATCCAACTGAGTTCTACGCCAGGGGTTCCAGGTTCGATTCCCAGTCTGGTCTGGCATTTTTTAACACTCATTTTTCATCTATCACTCTTCTCATCGTCTTCATTAGCCATAATTCTAAAAAAGTTGGACATGAAACCAAAATAAAACAAATTTCTAAATTTTAAAATAATATTTTTCAAGCTCTACAACTACTGTCTAAATTCATTCGGAATAATCAAATTTAAATCCGGTCCTAGCCGAAGATCCTCAAAGGAGTGTGAGCCCAAGTACACATAATAGAGCACGTTACTTACTTTGACCATACAACTATTACAAAATAATATTTTAGAACTATGACGTTAAATGGCTAAGGAAACAAAAACTCGCGTGTAACATTAACCATTTTTGTTATAAAAATCGTCAACACATTATATTTTAGCGAAACATAATGTGTTAAAAACCACTACCTACTGAAATTAAATAAATTATTTTCATGAATTCATTTAAATGGCTTTTCTATATATTTCGGTTTACTTTTGGAACGTTTATCAATTTAATTAACAAATATTAGAGATTGCTAGTAATACTTAAACGATTCAGCTATTCTACTTGTTGTAGTTTGTAAAAGATAAATAGTTGAAACAAGTCACTTAGGTTTTCCGTTAACATTTTTGAATTGTAAGAGTTAACAATGGACACAGAAAAACGTTTGTAAATGAATAAATGTTTCGTTTTACTTTAATGAGTTACACTTGTTATAAACTATTAGTTTTTGCAATTGTTAACATTGAATGATTCTAGTTGATTATGTTACATATATACTTCACTGTGAAAGTTTTAGATTTGCAACAAATTGCACTAGAAATGCAATCTAGCAATGAATACAAAATAAAATCGTTTCCCCGTACACAACATGACATTTAACATCGTGAACGATGACAGTTTTAACTTAGGCTGTAAGTTGTCTGTTTACAAATTGGTGTATTATACTAAAGTTTAATATTCAAACTTTCTAACTTGTTCAAAACAAATAAACGTTATACGGTAAATTGTAAAATTTAGTGTACTTAATTTGTACTGAACGTTATAACATTTGAGCATTTGTCAATGTAACATTTAAATAAATAATTTGATTTAGTAAGAAAAACGAATAGAACTGCATATAATATATAAGTTAAAGTTTGCACAAATTTATAACTACTAAACACATTCGTTTAAGTGTACTTTAAAAGTCCTTTATCAGGTTGCACCGATTATTCATTTTTAGTAGGTCAGTAAATATAACTGAATTAAAACATTTGTTAAAGTAAACTACTTAACAAAGCTCCGTTAGTCGTACTTTACACTATTTCGTTGCCTTCTTAATGAATATCGTCTATGCAACCGATATGTGCGGTGACACATAACATAAACATAGTGAGGTGTGCATTATACCTCGCAAAAAAAATACACGAGAGAAGAACTTTTATCTGAAAAGACCTTTAATAACCTTTGTTAATTTATATTAAACTTATTCTGTGACTGAAGTTAGTTGTCGAACTTAATCTAAAAGTACTTAATATTATAAATGCTTAATCACAGGTGCACCTTAGTACTTAACAAAATATACGAGTAATATTACGTTGGGACAAATAAAAAAATAATTTCGAGATACGACAGTCAATATCAGAGAAGATTGGAATTGCACTCCGATTATCTTGCCATGTGTAACGGATATAGTTCTAATTAACTATAATACTTAATACTTCCAAAACTGGAAAAAAACGGCTTTTTGTGCGTCACCATGATTATTTAACACCCAAATTGGTGAATCCCTTTGCACGTAAAAAGCTTAAATGATAAGTCCTTCAAAAGCAGTGGCCATAAATGGATACCTAATGAAGGAAGAGACAATGTAGATACGTTAATTTATCAAAATAAAAGTTTTGGCTCACTACTATACTATACTAGTAGTAGTTATATATGTCTATTAAAATTTATAACACATTTTTTGTTTCTGATATTGCGCTATTATTATGTATTCTGTGTTGCATTTGTGGATGAAGAAATAGCTAAATTTAAGGGAGGTAGTTGAGGCTAAATTTTTTTTTCATTTTTTTTTTCTCTATAGTAATGTAAGTAAATTGGTAGAGGTTTTTTTGTCATATACTATTTTATTAATGCTAGTTCATAACTTTTCTGATGTTTGTTTTATCATTTATGAACATTTTAGTTTTGTTATAAGTTTTAATTTCTATTAACATTATTGTATTCTGTCTGTTTTTTTTTATTATTTTTATTTTAAATTGTATACTAACGTGTTTTTAATGTTATTTTGATCATTTTCTCTTATTATTATTATTATTATTATGTATAATACTTTATTTTTTTATTATGTAATACGTGATGTAGTATTGGTATTAACTGTTTTTCTTTTTCTTTTTTTTAACAGTGCTATTATTGTTTATATTGTAGTTTATTTTGTGCTATGTAGTTTTTGTATTTAGCCTCCTCCAAGCACGGGTTTTACTCTTTTAGAGGAATAATAAACGAAATAAATAAATAAAATAAAGTTATTAAAATATATTTAATTAGTTCATTAGGTTTTTGCTTCCTTTTAAATTAATATATTACAGAGGTAATATTATCAAAAACGCTAGTGGACATGTTTAAGAGTGTTTTAAAAAAGATTAATTATCGCTTATTGCTTTTTAGAAGGACCGAACAATGCTGCGTTAATAATAAGCAATATAAGATGTTCTTTGTCAACAAAATTTGATTATGTAAATAACAATTGAACATAACTTTTAGTAAATAATGTATCGACCAGAAAACCTTTTAGCTTCATTGAAAAGAACAGTAACTTGAATGCTTATTAATTGGTAATAACATTGCTTTCGCACACCAGGTGTGTTGCATATGTTTTAAATTCTCCTGAGTCCAGACATTTCAATAATTAATACTGCGAAACTACAGCGTAACGTACTGTATGTACATTAAAGCATATACTCTGTTACAAGGCACACTATTCCTCTAACAATTTTCTTGGGTTAGTTCAATGTATGAGTAATTGGGTCGGAAATACAATTTTGGTTAATGATTCTATTGAACGGACAAGGAAGTACAAACAGAGGCTTTGAACACTTTTTTCAGTAGTGGCGTATTTATTTAATAGGCTATATATTTCCAACCAACTGATGTTAAACATCGTTGAATAATTTCTCACGGTCATGGATACACAGATAGTACAGATTTTGGTAGAAAAAATATTAGTGAGAACATTTTTTTATAGTTGTTGAATAGAGACATAATTCATGATTAGAGATATTTATTTAAATAACATAAACCGTAAAAAATAAATATGTAAGAACTAACATAAAGATTCGAGTGAGAATACAGGTTTATTTACAGAAATATTGCTTTCTCCAGAAACGAATTTTTTTCTCTTTCTCATTTAAGGATTTAAATTATCCGGCGTATCTAGTCTTCCGAACTCTAAAAGCTGCGCTATGGTACATAACAAACAACCATAATCAAAACAGTCAATTTTTTCAACATATAATGAAGAAATTTAAATATTTAGTTTGCTTATGAAAAACAACTTGAGTCGTATGATAATTTATTTTACCATCAATTACTAGAGCCACTACACTAACGCATCTAGCAGACTTATTTCAGCAGTTAATTAAATGTATACCTTTGTTTTCATTCTTCAAAACTTAGCTTCATTATACACTATTGTATGTGAACTTTTAAATTAAGTACAATCCGCGAGGTTAAACGGTGTTTATCGCGCGGCCGAGCGTAGTTGCTACTAGTCTAACTAAAAATATCGTCCGCGTTGGTAAATATACACTCACTTCGTAAATTCAAAATTGAAAATAACATTTCATGAAAGATTGATTAGGCTATGTAAAATTACAAATTAAAATTTAAGTTTATAAAATTTTTCTGTTAACATGAATAATATACACGTCTACTTAATTAATGTAATGTGTACGATGTTTGTAGAAATGTACGATAATGACCCGCACTGCTACCCACTCGATAGCGGTGCTCCCAAGGTCAGTACGACCATCAAAACTCAAGAACTGTACCTATTTATATTTTTAATGGTATCATCATTAGGACTTACTTTTTTTTATACTTGCATCAGCCTTTATTTTGCACGAATCGAGTTATTGTTTTTTAGTAACGGATTGCTGATAAATTTTGTAAATATTTTTTTTTGTATTCCTAATATGTGTACGTTGCAATCTGTTCAATTCAGAACAATAAGCAACCTCATGCCCGATGAAATAAGGATGAAGTGTATGAGGTGTAAATGAGGCGTAGTCTTGTACAGACCCAAGCCGACCATTCCTGAGAGAGTATGGTTAATTGAACCCCAACCATCAAAGTACACCGGTAACCACGGTCTAGGATTCAAATCCGTATAAAAGTAAATACCTTTACTAGGATTTGAACCAGGAAGCTTCGTCTCTGAAAAACAGCTGACTCGCGGCATTGACTTTACCTCTAGACCAACCCGGTGGGTCATCTGTAAATATAGTAACAAAGTTTTAATTAATCTTTACATTTTAAAAATGTAAGAAAATGAATGTAATTCTAGTTATGGTTTAAGGGTACATTTTTTGTTTGTTTTTTTTTTAATTTACACACTCTGTCTGCCAGCTGTACTTAAATTTAGGACGTTTAGTACGAGAGTAATTCTGTATGGTCTCTTGATTGAAGTAATTCCCTAGCGAAGACAGTTTCTAAAATATTTATTTCGTTACAATTTGATAATATATTGTAATAATTAGGATTATTGTAAACGATTAGTAATGTGTAAATTTTTATGTTACTTGTAAATATAGTATGACGAATGTTTGTTTAATGTAAGTCATATGGATGTTTACGCTTTAACCGTCATGGTGTTTCTGAATTGTCCAGTAAATTTATGGCAAGATAGTTGGAGCTCTATTCTAATATCTCTGATATTATATGATATATCTGGAAATTCCTATTTTAACTGTAGCAATATTTAGGTTCCACGTAGTGATCTGCTTAGTATGTCGTCTACATGGTGCACCTGTGATTGAAGGTAACACCTTGTTTTGAAATCGCTGCAGTACGTCGATGTTAAAATCTTTGGTAGACATCACAACTGTATTTCATATGTCTATGCTGGTTTGAATATAGCTTTATAAATAAGAAGCTTATTGTTCAGTGATAATTTAAAATGTCTTCCAATTAACTAATAATCGCAATCTAGTTTCTTTCCATGTTAAATATTTTTCAATGTGTAACCAAAGATATTTAGCACTTCCTGACTCAGAAGTGTGTCTGTCGATTGAAGATACTTATAAGAAATTGTTTCTTTGTAACCTGAATGCTACATGAGGACAATAATAAAGCCAAACTTCATGTATATGTACTTTTCATGTATACTTTACTCGTTTACAGGTTTGATGCAAATTCACTGGAATCACGAGGTCGTTTATAACGAAATTAATGCGACAAGTTACATTTAATTGTTCCTTCATTTATATATTTTGTTTTATTAATTTTGAATTAAGATAAATACTTAAACTATAAACATAACGTACTAAAATGTAGTTAATAAAAAAATGCAAGTTAACTAAATTAAAGTTGAAAAAATTGTAACGGAAAAATTTATAGTTGAGAAAACTGTAGGAAGAATTTTTAATGTTGTGAATCTGTCTGCACTGAGAAACAAGTTCAATATTGCAGCCATTAGAGAATGCCTGGTCTGGAGTAAGGTTTATGAGGCCAATTTACAAAAATGAGTTGGGAGTTTAAAATATGGAACTAGCAATCTTCCACTCTCTACATTCCATCTTTCTGATGCAGCAAACCATTAGCATTAACTCATGCTGAACAACAAAACAAAATGGCCATTAAAAATAATAGTTCTTGAATTACAATTATTCATAATATTAAAAATAGTTTTGAAAAGATATGAATTGAATTAGAATTGCACAGATTTCTTTAACTAATAAATTTAATTTCTATCTTCAATAATAGTTTAGAGTAGATTAATTTCAATTCTAAAAGAAAATAGTATTATAGTAATAAAATTTACTACTCTTTATAAAAACGTTTGACCTATTTTTATTTAACTCATGATTTAAATAAATAGATCTTTATTTTAATTTTAAAAGAGACTGGAAATAGTGGGTGCTAGTGATACTATTAAGCATTCTAGATTTGTTTGCAGAACCCTCCTTACCAGGCTGTCCTTTCTCAATTGTTCTTTAATTACTAATTGTTCATTTTATTTCTTTTTGTCTTTCCTGGCATACTACTCTTGAATTTCATTTCTCTCGTCTGCATTCGCTCAACATCAAACAGAATTATTTAAGCCATACAATTTTTATTATCAAATTTTATAACGGGTTGAGCCTCAATCAAGTTTAATATTATTTAGTATAAATTAATTTAGTAAATTTATTGAAAAAAAATTATTTCTGAAAAGAAAATAATGCTGAATGTTGAACTTATTCATCCGGATGAATTAAAAATATCAAGTCGCTTAAAATAATCCGATGTTGTAGTTCAAACATTCATACAGACTGTGACAACAGTTAAAATTTCGTAAATAAATTCCTAATCTAGATAATTATTAGGCAAATAATAATTTATTTATATGTTTAGATAAGTAATGACGGTAATTCAGAATAATAATCTTTGTTCAATATTACAGTCGCAGATCATGCCATGAAGAATATGATATAAACTAAGAAAGGCACAATAAATTAATAATGAAAACTTATACACTAATTAATTAGGTGGTTCAATAAAATGAAATAGAAAAGCAACAAAAAGAACTGAACTAATGATCGTAACCAATGATAGTTTAGCAGTCAATAGTTTAGCAGTCAAGTCCATAATCGACTAAGCTAACGAGGCAATCAATTTAATGTTTTAATCTGCAAGCAGTAAACAAGATAATATTTAATTAAAATAATAGCAGAGAAAAAAATTAATAAATCGCTAGCACCCGACAAAATAAACTTATGCTCTTGTATAAGTTGTTTTTATAATCAGGTAATTTAATGTCAAATTAGTAATGTAAGGAAATAAAAAATTTAAATCGTATTGAGGTATTCGATGTTAGAAAGAATTTAAATTAAACAATGGCTGATGATATCACTAAAAGCAATTACAACAGTTTGCTTTTATTAAACTTTCAAGTCGGTAGGTCAACTCTGTAGTGAGGCAAAGTTCGTTTGTCAAATATCTAACTCGAAAAATGTGAGCATTTCATACGGAATCGGGAATTCCAAATGTATATATAAATTGTATATAATGTATACATAAATTGTTTTTGAATTTCTTTGAATAGTTGATTCAGTATCTCATACAGACAGAAACTATTTTATAATTAAAAAGATTTATCGCACCGTACAATTCTCCCAAAAGAACTTATTTTTTAAACAATATAAGGCTTTGAAAAACAAAATATTTTTAACGTAAATAAATCCAGCATAAAAATCAATTTAAATTAATTCAATATTAGAACTAAGTTACCGTCTCTGTGGCGGAGTGGTACGTGCGCTAGGTAGTAAACCAAAAAAATCCGGCTTCGATTGCCGGCTAAGGTCAGAAAAATTATTACACGATTACCAATACCATAACATAGTTCACAATAGTCGCTAATAATTAGAGAGCTGATTCAACCTCTCTTTCAATGCACAAAATATAATTTATCATTTGCACACACAGGGACAATAAGTAAACAGTATGACAAATGGAAATAAACTTGTCAAAAAGGTACTTAATGGTGCATTTTCTTTACAAAAACAGAATAATATTTACGAGTAAGTTTAACATAAGAAATGAAATATTGGAAAGTTTGATCAAGGTATTGAAACAAAAATTAATAAACTAAACAACATCATAAATAAAAACGTCTTGCATTTGCAAGCTTTGTTCTCATAAAATGTTGGTGAATAATGCTGAATAGTGCTTGGTCTAGAAGATTGATAGCTTCGTGATTCAGACGGTGTTAAAATATAATTTTACAATTATTGCTGCTGTATTTCTTAATTGATTCTCTCACTCTGTTATTGTTTATATTGCGGTGAAATAAGTTATTTCTTAATGTACCATGGAGAGTTAGTGATTGTAAGTAATTGTTTTCTTTATTCTCTAAACAGTATACGTTGCAATCTGTTCAATTTAAGAACAATCAGCAACCCCATGGCGCGATGAGATGAGAATGAAATGTCTGACGTGTAAATGAAGTGTAGTCTTGTACAGAACATTCCTGAGAAAGTATGGTTAATTGAATTTCAACCGTAAACGTACACTGGTAACCACTATCTAGTATTCAAATCCGTATATCTTTACTAGGATTCGAACCACGGAACCTTCGTCTCCAAACCGTAAATATCTATATAGAAATTTTTTTAGTATTTTGACTTAGGGGAAAAATAATTCTGTATGTTAATAATTTGTTTTTAATTGATAGTTTTGATTTTCTGTTGAGCATCCAGTACATTTACTGAAATTTGTGGTTTAATTGTTTACACTTAATTCTTTTGTACCTATGTTTCCCGTATCAAGTCATGACTATTAATAAAAACATAAGTGATTGATATGAATTAGGTTCAATGAAAAAGCAGTTTAGGCGGTTGATCTAAACACCACTTGATAATTATGTAGATTTTACGATAATATACGTAAATTCCCAGACGGAAAATTTAAGTTTATAGTGGTACAGTCTCTATTAGAAGTTTATAGTTTCGCGCCAACCATCGTAACTAACGAATCCTTTGGGATATAAATTACATAAATAATAGAAGTACAGTATTTATAGTACGTATTTTGATCAGTATAACCTGCAATAGGATAATAAAATATAAATTAAATTTTATTACACCTTAAAGGTTTGTTTTCGAATATATAAACTCAAACGAAAGGTTCAAAGAGGGCGCTGAAGTTTGCAGTGTTCCAGTCTGAACTTATTACAATAAGCTTAATTAGAGTTGAGTGCCTTAAGAGATCAAAGACAGGTCTTACCACTACAACAGAATTCTCATCACAGAGGCCTCGAATGAGTTGCAAGCTGCAATTAGATGCTACTTTATGTATATATGTACAACATATTTATTAGCAAAGGTACGAGAACATGTTAGCAAATCTACTACAAATATTGAACTTTCATAAGTAATATCAGATCTTTCTGTCCTTGTTATTTTAAGGCTTGTTAATTAATATAGGTATTATCAAATTTAAGCAAAGTAGTTTTAATGTAATTAAATTCAAATTAACCATTTCGTACTTCGTAAGCGATTCGATTGATCTCACGTTCCGGTATTAAAGTAACTTAACCAATTGAAACTTTTGTAATTATGAATAATTTATAACTATATTATTCTAAGTTATTTATTTAAACTAATTATCATAGTAAATGAATAAATTACGTTTATAACTGGCACTTTTAGATGTTTGGGCAATTTTCAAGTAAGCAATTTTCAGAGAAAGGATTCAATCAAACTACTGGTAATAGGATTTTTTTAATTTATGAATTTTAAATAGCTGCTTCAAAATTTAGGCTATTAAAAACCACCTTACAAATATAACGTTTTAAATTACGTGGTACAAAAGAAAATTGCATGTTATAAAAGAAAAACATACAATAAAGTTACACGGATAAAATTTATAGTAGGCTAAACAGTGAACGTAGAAATCTAAAATAGTAACAGGAGAAATATAAAAAAATTGAAATACAATTATATATAACGATGCGGTGGATCATTACGAAGTCAATATTGGTGACGCGATGGTTTATGAAAATTCAAAGTAATTATTTTTGTATCATTTGAGGTATTTTACTTCGAAGATGATTGGAAAATTGAGAATATTAGTGAAGTTTATGTCAAATGTAAAACCAATTCCATATGGTTTCGAAAAATTTTAGGTGTCTGTACGTAAGGAAATTAAATGTGATGTAAATATTTGGGAATTGAAGTAAGGAAAATATTTATGGAGAATCAAAAACGCTGTCTTAATGTAAATAATTCTACAGAGGTTTAGTTAGTTCATATTAGATAAGTAAAAAATTTTTAAAACGGCAGAAATTAGGAAACGTTGGAAAAAATTGAGTAACATACAATACTGATTGCCTAAACGACAATTCAATCAAGAAAACGTATTTTGCATTGCACAAAAGAATTCGACATATCAGCCGGTAAGAAGCAATTTTACTAATTTACTATTTATAAATGAAACCGTACCAATCAGTAGTATGCGGGTGAATCGCATATTATTCTTTTGAACTAAAAGTTCAACTTTAACCGAATTCTTTCGGTATGAGGTGTGGTGGTAAGCGCAACGGGCTTCTACTCCAGGGATCCCGGGTTCAATTCCTGGGCAAGTCTGACATTTGATAGTCAATACTTTTAATTTCTGCATTTCTAAAAATAAAAAACCTTTTAATAGATAAATCCTTGACTTGAGATTGAGGACGGTTCGATGTTGCTTCTTCTCGACAGTGTTATATGGCGCGGAAGTTTGAATGCTGAATAAAATGAATATCAGGAGAATAGATGCGTTTGAGCTATTGTTGTTCAGGCGCATGCTAAAAATACCCTGGACGAATAGCGTAACCTACGAGACAGTCTTGCGAAGAATGGGAACAGAAAAGGAACTTGTTTACACAATCATAAAAGGAAAATAGAAAATCTGGGTCACATTATGAGCGGACCAAGATATGAAATACTTTGCTCAAAAGTTCAAGGCAAGATTCAGGGGACGAGAGATGTGTGAAAGAGAAGAATTTCTTGGCTGAAGAATCTTTGTGACTAGTTTCATTTTACCTCAGCGGAGCTGTTCAGAGCTGCGGTGTCCAAGGCCCGAATAGCCGTCATGATTGCCAACCTTCGGTCAGAGAGAGCATAAGAAAAAGCAGAAGACGTTTCATTTATTACCCTTATTAGTCTGCATTAACAGTAATACGCAAATCTCTCGGCCGTTATTATTATTACAGATGTTTTACAGTAGACTATCAGATTATTTACTGCAAACTAAGACGCTATTCATTTAGACTGAATACGTCTTCATTCCTTATACTTCTCGTTTCTTAAGATCTCGTAAAACCATCCACTCTTTTCTCAATCATCCTCATTTCCTCCATCTAGTTTGAAACATAAATAAATCTTCAGTAGTAATCTGTTCTTCTCCATTATTTGCAAACGATCGTACCAGATGAATTGCCTTTCTTCAATTTTGTTGATAAATAAAACATCCTTGTTAACCTTCTTTAAAATGTCCTCATTCTTAACTCAACCTAGCAGTCAACTGACAACTTTGCCTCAAAAAATTTTCCAGAAAGATTGTCAAACGTAAAAATAAAAATCAATTAATCGAATTTTTGAACCACACAGTGGTATTTTAGTGGAAAAAGAAAATAGCATAATTAAAATAAAATTAAAAAGTGTTTTTGTTTAATGATTGTTTGATTACATGACCACACAGCTTATCACAAGTTGATCTAAGTTAATCTAAGATGAAATGATTTTTTGTAACGTATGAAAATACGCCATCCCATTCAGGTACGTACGCCATTCAGGTGCCGTACCTGAATGGGATGGCATATTTTCATACGGTACAAAAAATCATTTCATCCTTCACCGTCTGCATTAGCAGTAATTGCAGAACAGTCGGACGTTAAACCCAAAAAAAGTTGATCTTAGTAATAATCCATTGCCGAAAACATCCGCTGGAGAATAATTAAGACTAACATTAAGTAGAAGACTGATATGAAAACTTAATAACCGATTTAAAAACCAATCACTGAACGCAAGACTAAAAAATATATATGTTAAGTTGCACTATTAATTTAATTTCTCAATTACCCCGAAATTGAACTGTTATAAATAACTTCTTCGGCCTAATTGGATCTACGTATCTTATGTAGTGGTTCATAGACATCAAAATGTTTCAATATTAATATAATTTAGACATTTTACGCACAATCACAGGTTTTGCAAAATATGTGAGTGATAAAAATTACGTCTTACCCTAACAATGAAAGAAACAATAAAGAAAGTACGTTTTCACAGAAAAATTTATAATCCCACATAATTAAAAAATTGAATAACTACCCACAACCTGGTAAACAACCCATGTATCAGAATAGCGGCTATTTTGTCAATCGACCGATTTTCTAGGAGACAAAAATAAGTAACACTATTGAAGATGTAGCATTACTGGTTGTTTATTAATAATATACTTATTTTAACTTTTTGTAAAAAAGAGAAATACAAAAAACAGTAAAACAACTAATCCATATTTTCCATTATTAATGTTAAAAATAAACTCTTTAGAAAAGTAAACCCAAAAGAAGTTTGTGAGTTAAATCTGTAAAAAGGAGATCAATGAAACACTTACACAAATTAAACACTTTCAAAAGTTTAAAGTTTTTTAAAAGTTTTTTTTAAAGTTTTTTAATAGATTTTAGAGTCAGTGTTTAAAGTTTAAAGTTAAGAAAGTTTTTCGTTTTTATCATATTTTGCCATTAAGATGAGGGCGGTTTCCCTTTTTATTTAGAAAAAATGATAGAAAAGAGTAAACGTTAAAAAAATGTGCGTAAATAGGCCTATATTGTTTAAGGTATCGTATTTCCAAATGTAATAATATGATTTAAATTTAGCAAAATTACTAATTAAGAACTAGTATGTTAACTCAATACTCTTTTACTTGCAACCAATTAAGTTATTTCTACAATTTTAGTGGGAAGGTCAAACTTTATAATAATCGTTCTAACAACTCAACAAAAATTTTCCAAAAGAGAAATCAAAGAAAATGCTTTGTCACAAACTTGTTCGCAAATTTTTGAAATATTATTATGTATACAAACATTATTTCGGAGAAAAAACTTTTAGCATGAGCGTAATTAAAAGATGAATCTTTGGAGAAATTCACTTTATATATAAACCTGCGTTGAAGTAACGAACTTTTTAATTATACTCGGAAATTAACAAATAGAACAAAAGATCCCTCCGGGTACTTCTTTAGGATGAGCCAAGTATTCACCCTTTCGTCAGGAACCGATAAGAAAAGTGGCGATATTAAATTTTAAGTTTATTAAGGTGTTTTTGTATTAAATATACTCCAAGATAATAACAACTTTTCTTGACAGTATTACAAAATATGACAATAGTTAATTCTAGGCCCAATAAAAAATAATTAATAACTTATTCACTGATTTGTATTACTGCTTTTTAAAATATCGGATAAAATGAAACAATTCTAATTTGTATTGTAATAAAATTACCATTAATCTTTTTAGTCTGGCTTAGGAAAAAGCGTGATGAGTTATTATTATAACTATCATAATAATAACTGATTATTTTTGTAAGGAGATTAAATATCGCATAGCAAGGGCAACAGCTGCTTTCAATAAAATGAACAGAGTTTTCAGGAGCCATGATCTTACCATTGAAACGAAAATCAGACTTTTGAGGTGCTACATCTTCTCGATTTTGCTGTATGGAGCAGAGGCATGGACATTGAACAAGAATATGATTAAACGTATAGAAGCCTTTGAATTGTGGTTGTACCGGAGAATGCTTAAAATATCATGGACAGAGCATGTAACAAATGAAGAAGCTCTGAGACGGATGAAGAAATCCAGAGAATTATTGAACACCATCAAGATCCGTAAACTTCAGTATTTGGGACACGTCATGCGGAATGAGTCCAGATACTCTTTGATACAGCTCATTGTGTAAGGGAAAATAGATGGAAGGAGAGGACCAGGAAGAAGAAGAATATCCTGGCTACACAACCTCAGGGAATGGACTGGAAAGACATCTGCTAAACTTTTCCGTATTGCTGTCAGCAAAGTGAAAATTGCCATGCTGGTCGCCAACATCCGAAACGGATAGCGCACTAAAAGAAGAAGAAGATTTTTGTAAAGACCTTTGAGCTTAATCTAATTCGATTTTGTTATATTAAAAGTACAATTAATTATATGGAACTAACGTTAATATATTATAATTACAGTTTCTTATTAACATTGTTTTTTATAAAAAAATAATAATCCAAGTTTGAACTCATGAACCCACTGTCAGTAAAGTTTCGGGTATGCTCCAGAACAAACAGAGCGTACTCCAAAAATGGTGGATTAGCTGCTCTGGTTAATTCACAGTGAATGGATGCTACCGTCCGTACTTATTTCAGTACAAGATATAGTTCTGTATAGATATATTGTACGTGTGTGTAGAGTGACCCCCTTCCGAGGTAAGTGCTACAGTTTCGGCTGCGGCTCTTTAAACGTGGCCGAGGAAAATTAAACAACATGAGTATGAAACTGGATATTGCCTTAAACCACACAGGCTTACCATCAAAGAACCAAAAATAAAAACAACGGATACAGTACTCTTTCCGTCTGTTTCTTGAAAGACGTCAAAGGAAGAATGCTCCCATCTGAATTCTGGAATGTGTAGTAGAAAGATGTACTAAACCATTTTGGGCTAGTGGCGCTCCGGTTTATGAAAAAGGCAGTTGAATTTTCTTCACGGAGCATTATGTGCAATGCATGTAAATAAATGTTGGTCTAACCGTTAAAATAGTAGTAGTGAAAAGCAAATCAGTGTTAGATGAAAAAGTCGTTGAAACCAGTTTTGTACATCATAAAACGAGTATAATGAGAACTGGTTATGCGTATCAGAAAGATAGTGTACAATTATTTGGATGAGTAAGTAAGAATTAGTTAATTTTTTATTGTAAGTGGCAACATTCTGTTTTTAGTTAAGTTTGAAGTTTAATAACATTTTGAAATAAATTTAATCAGCTATTAAGTCAAGTAGTTTAAATAAAATTTACTGGTAGTTATAACCGAAATAATTAATTGTAATTGGCAAATTTGTTAATAAATAATTGTTTATACATTTTAAAAAAATGTTTTAATAATTATTATCAATATCCAGATTTTTAACGAGCCCAGAATAGACGTAAAAATATTTTGGTTAACAATCATCACTGTCCGTGTAATAACTTAATTTTAAATCTCCTATCTCTTTTTTGATCTTCAAAGTCTTATAATTAAATACAAAACTCATTGAACAGCGACTAAATAAATTAATAATTTTTATTTCAGCAAATTGAAAGATAGCAGGATGATAAAAACAATTAATTATTACTTGAATTTATAATATTAATTGCTTCCAAAGACTTACATGATAAAATTGTAATAAAAATAAATATAATTAATCAGAAAACGGTGGTGTTTAAAATGATTTTTTTATAAAATAAAAATGAAAAACAGAGATATTGGTGTCACGTTTTTCATGTCGCCAAGCGAAGAAAATTATCTAAATTAAATCTAAAGCTGTATTAATACATTTTTACTTCGTTAAACGTATTTTCATAACTTTTTATTTCATTTTATTTGTTAGTAGGGAAATTGTTAACAGTAAATTGTAGTTATTTAAAAACATATTTTTCTAAAATTTTCATGCAAATTAATTTACACTTTTTTAATATTAATCTTTTAAAAAAATATTTTCCTTTGTATATTCAAGGAAGATAATATTTTTATATAATTTATATCTAATTTGAAACAAAAATTACGAAGGACATATATCTATGTATATTAGAGAAACACAGTTTTGTTACGAATAGAATTTCTTTTCTAAATAAATTATTTGAATTACATAGCAAGATGTAAATAATTAGGAATTTATCTTTAAAAAAATTATAGATTTACAAAAATATAATTAATCTTCTTCTCTTCAAGGCATACGCCATCTAGCCTATTCCGGCGTCATTTTTATTTTATTAGAAAACTGTAAATAAAATGATTAGCTGCCAGCGTTGTAGCGTTCTTCAACAAATTTTTGCCTCAGACCTATATTCCAGAATCTGTTTAGAACTTTATCTCCCTTTATTCTTTGAGATTGCTCCATCCTTGTAAAAATAACTTATTTTCTTATGTACACTTATTGTCTGAAATTATTACTTTATATTTCAATATATTCTTAAACTCAATGTGTTCTGTCCTCTTTCGTTCAATCGTTGAACCTTCATGAAAAACTCATCTTCGCAGATTTTAATTTATATTTCTTTCACTATTTAGTAGCCCAATTTTCGTTGCAATACGAAACAGTCGGAACTCCAACTATATCATAAAATCTTACCAAAGTATGTTTCTGAGCTCTGTTTCTCAGAGTAATTGCAACCGTTCCGGATATTTTCTGGAAACGATGTATTTGTATTTTTGTCAACATCAAGCTCTCCATCTAAGCTATTTTAGCAGCCCAAGTAATTAAATGATCTGGCCTTCTCAATATAGCATAATTATCAGCTAAAATATTTATAATTATCTACCAAAAAAATAAGAATTATTCTTAAATTAAAGGCATATTTAACGAAGAATTAGGTGACATAAATGTAGAGAAGCAGATCATGATATACTCACAATTTTCGTTACACATTGGAATTAACTGAATCAAAATATGATTTTGCAGTACTTTTTTTACTTAAAGATTATAACAGTATTAAAGTAGTAGTAAGAAATTAAAAAATAGCGCCAACTTTTTAAGGTCATTAGATTTTATCATGCTACGTGACGCATTTTGGGAAAGTCTATCACACTTCTCTGCTTTTCGCTAGGTTAGCAGAAGCTTGGACCTTCTCAAGTTTTTCAAAACGTTGTCCAGAAAAATAGGAAGAGTGTGAAAGCTTGTTAACGACCAGTTAACTTACATTAAAATAAACAGCACTTAGTAAATCTACCCACAGAAATTTTAGAAAAAAACTAAAATACAACTATACTTCATATAGCCACAACTCCCTGTGTTGCGTTGACTGATATCTTATTCTACAAAAACCGTGCGAGCATTAGAAAACAGCCAAGCGTTCTATCATCAATAAATTTTTATATTTCTTAATTGGGCGATGATGCTTATCTTAGACTTCACCTGTACGTAGCTTATGATGAGGTGACTTACAGATCTGAACGGAAATCGAATCCGTAACTCTTACACAGAAACGAATTGGCCTCACTACTACACCAACCATTGAATTCACGATTACAACATAGCCCTACATTATGCCCATTATCTGATATTATTGTCATTACTACTAATAACTCAAAATATTGTCGATGTAGTATTCTTCTGAAAATTATTCATTATTGACTAAAACGCCATCATTGCGAATATGATTTCCTAACACCGAATTCAGCTTAAAAAGGGATAATAAGTAATTGATAACTTACATTAGTTTTTATGTTTCTGTCAAACAAATAACTCTAGAAAAAGTGATGATGAAGAAAAAAGGTTTCCGTTCCAAAAATTATTCAGTTCATATGTAACGGAATTTTTTTTTAAAGGCCTAAAATATTAGTACACTTGAAACAAACTTAGTGAAAAATATTTTAACGAGTTTAATATTTTAGATGAGATTTATGGACTATTCGTAAATGTACATAAGAGTGTTATGGTAGGGTATGATAAAGTTCATTTGTTGTCAGATGACCGAATGCCTATAAAGGTAATTACTCATCAACCAACAGGACAAAGTGGTATCTGATGTCCTCAAAAGAGATAGTCATGGCAACAAATTTAAAAAATACGAGTAGTAAAATACATAATTGAAGTTGGAACAGACCAGAAGGCCTAATCCATATTTTTACTTTCTCTAGGCTATATGAATATGTAGGAAGGAAAGAATTGTTTTCATGTCGATTTTTCGAAATCGAGTTGTCACCGGATCTACACGTTTTCAGGACCCCTGAACCCAAAAAACATGTTTTTAGCAATTTGTCTGTGTGTGTGTGTGTGTGAGTGTGTGTTTGTGTGTGAACAGAATATCTCAAGAAAGGAACATCGTACAAATTTGAAACTTGAAACTTTAGTTTGGCACCACTACCGGACCCGACACGAACATTTTCATCAAAATCGGTCAACCGAACGTAGTAGTTTATTCGTATTTTGACTTTTTGCGATTTTCTCAAAATTAAGTCCTACGATTTTTTTAAAAATCGCCTGGGTTACTAAATTTTTGATGTTTTACAAGGCAGGGTAGACGTAATGTCTGCTGAAACTCTTTGAGAGGCTGTTTTCACGCAAAAACATTGTTTTTTAAGGTTGCGGCTTTAATATGCATTTAGCGCAAAAATTTTTTCAATAAATGTTGTAGACAATTTAAAATCTTACAACTTTTATTTCAAACATTTTTTTGTATAACGCTTAGTTATATAATTAACGATTTTCTGTTTCTTTTCTCTCACGAAAACGTGTGAATAATCGATTTTTTTGAGATTTCGGCCTTAGTATGCATTTTATGACAAAAATGTATATAATTAAATTTATCGGAAATTAAATGATCTACGACTTTTGTTACAAGCATTTTTCTCTACAGCGCCTAGTTTAGCTTTACAAAGTGATTTTCCATATTTTTAAGCCAAACTGGGGTTGATTTTCATGTTGCGTTTTTCCCTCAAGATTAAAATACGGTTATGTTTTTTGAGGTTAGTTTTTTTGTTTATTTCTAATGTTTTAATACTAATGTTAGATTATATTGTTAATTATTTGCATTGGCAATAAAAAGTCGTGTGAGTGTTTCTCACCAGATTTTTTTTTTTTTTGACACTAGTCACTTGTATAGTTTTGCAGTATAGTTGTATAGTTTTTTAGTTCTGCATCGCACTTGTATAGTGCGATACAGAAAAAAGTATTTAAACTAAATTATAGTTATAAGTTTTAAAATTCACAAGGTTAAAATAAAAGATGGAATCGTCTTTCTGCATGTACTTATAACTTTGAGAAGAACACTTGAAACAACCTATATTAAAAAATTTTCATAAACAGTTACTTTGGCCATGAAATAATTTGTTACATTGGCACCGTTATTGTTAATAATACGATAAAAAAAATAATCACGATAAAACATTGTGATACATTTATAAATGGAATTGAGAAATTTTCCATTAACATAAACAAATCTCACAACAATTATTACTGTCGTGTGTTCTCCAGAAATTAAACTTGTCGTTCATAAATTTACCTCCCAGTTTCTTGGTATCGTAAAAGTAGCAATGCACCCTTGCACATCACTAGATTGTATTGAAGTTCAGAAATAATTTTACAAAATTAATTAAGTCACTCGCTGTACACTTAACTTTGAAAATTTAATTTTCTTCTTGTCAAATTCTGGCAAAAGTTGATTGTTTACAATCTTTTTTTCCTTTTAAAGACATTGCTAGTTAAATGAGTTAATTTCAACGAAATAATTTTAATTAACTTTATCAAAGTTCTTGTCTTCATTAACATAATAATACTGAATAAACATGTACAATCATTACAGTTCACCTTGTATAATTAAGACAGAGAATGAGGTATTTATAAACTGAACCCCAGTGGTTTAGTTGCAATTGATCAATTTTTATTTAATAGACAAAATAAAATCTATTTTTTACTTTCTCTTGCTTTATAATGAATATATAAAGGGAAAAGAGTGTTGTTTTAATGCCATTTTTTTTAAATGAGTTTTTACCAGAAAAACCCACTTTCAGGCTTCCTAAACCCAAAATACCATGTTCATAGCAATCAGCCTGTGTGTGTGTGTGTGTGTGTGTGTGTGTGTAAGGAAAGAAGAGTGTTGTTTAATGCCGAATTTCGAAATCAAGTTTTCCCCAGAAATACACATTTCCAGGCTTCCTAAACCCGAAATACCATGTTCATAGCAGTTAGTCTGTGTGTGTGTGTGTGTGTGTGTGTGTGTGTGTGTGTGTGTGTGTGTGTGTGTGTGTGTATGTGCGTGTTTATGTGTGTTTGTGTGTGTGTGAACATAGCATCTCAAGAACTTAACATTGTACTAAGTTGAAACTTGAAATTAAATGATGAACTGAGCGAATCACCTGCAACCATTTTCATCAAAATCGGTGAACCGAAAGGTAATTAGTTCCTGCAAATTTTCACTTTTTTGTAAATTTCTCGAAACCGTCTCTTACGATATTTTCTTAAATAATCTCATTTACTATCCTTTTATGCTCTACAAGAAAGGGTAAGCGACATGTTTACTCAAATTCTTGGGGGTAATGCTCTTGCGGTAAATTTCATTGTATAGATTGTGGCCTTAATATGCTAAAGATTTATTTATCAAAGCTGTAGAAAACTAAAATTCCTACAGCTCTTATTTAAAGTGCTTTTGTACAACGATAACTTATCGTTAATTGTGATTTTTGCTCATCAAAATCGGTAAAAATTGAACTTTTTAAGGCGGCTGCAATGTGCATTTTACGAAAAAAGTAAAATAAGTGTTGTGTTACAAGAAAAACTCTTATTTAACAAGATTTATTATTTAACTCTTATTTAACAACTCTTATTTACAAGAAAAACAAGTTTTATTTCGAGTATTTTTTTCACTGAGTCTAGTTTAGTGTTAATCAGTGATTTCCGTATTTTTAAGTTCTACAGATTTACATATTACAGTGGCAAAAGAAAGTCGTGTGAATGTTTCACACCTGATTTTTTTTTTTTTTTTTTTTTTACATTATTGTTATTATAATTTTCAATCTATCAATAAAACAATGTATGAAAATCGCATAACAGATTATTGACTACCATTTATAGCTAATTTTGTTTGGTGGTTATTGCAAGATCTATTTTCCAGTCCCTGATCAGTATTCGAACTTTGAATATTTCACCTTGTAGCTGATTGTAATTTAACTCTCTAAGCTTCTGCGCTACGAGATCAGTAATCCACTTTTGTGTTTTTACTTAAATCCGAATTGACTTTGTTTTTAACAAAGTTAAAACGAGAGGCGGTTCTTTAAACGATCTGGAGCTTAAAACTAAAAAGTTTAGTTTACCTAATATAATCCAAATTTGCTCATTTAACTGCGTGGACTAGACAAAAAATTTTAACGCGTTTAAATTTGTTTAGAATCCCACGTAATTACACAAGGGAATGGAATTCTAGACTGGTAAATGCTTTTGTAGTAGCAAGTTCTGTGTACTTTTTCACATTAAAGCCTAGAAAACATAGAAAAGTCAGAACAAAAATTGTCTCTAAAGTTTTTTTGTATGTTCCAGTGACGTTTGCATTTTAATACGTAGGCTAACATTAATAAATTTAATGAAATAAATATTTATGTCACGTAAAATAATGTAGGTACATTATAGTTATGAAAAAAATTTAAAAAAATCGGAGTTGGAGATGAGAATGTGAAACTACTGCAGAGAATGCATATACGAGACTAATTAGGCATTGGCCTGGTGTGCCTAAGGAAAATGCAATAATAACACAAAAATGCAAAAATTTTGACCAGGACAGTCAAACATTAAACTAAAACTTATTTATTACAGCTTATTTCTAATTGTTAAAATCTGTGACATGGAACATTTTTGCATAGATTGAACACTTTAAAGAGTTCAAAATAATGCCAAAGGAACATTAGACAAAGATCTTTTATGCATTGAATAATATATTATGTATTAAGCAATAATATTATTGAATTGAATTACACGTTATTATTGAATGTATTCTAATTATCTCCTGACTTAACTGAAAACCTTAAAAAAACGACTTAGCACCTTTTTACAAGTCAGTTTAATAGTGACTACTAAAGAGTTTGAAATTTTATTAACATAAAAACAACAGAAAAAAATATTATTATTACAATGGGACAACAATACAAAATATTTCTAAGATATTGACAACCCAATGAAAATTTGACAATTATTAGTCTAAGAGTACAATTTTTATCATAAATTTTAATAAGGTTAAACATAATGTCGATAGGCTTTTAAAAAAATAACAGTACGATAAAACCTAATATAATATGTATTATAAAATATATTATAAAAGGTAGACTTTTTTAACTCATTAAAAGGAAAATATTTCACTACCACATAGGCTAACATGTTTATTCATTTATATGATATCTTACCAAAGTATAACGCCATTATAATTCACTGTAAAATTAATTGGCAAAATCTTACAAAATTTTACAATGTTTACATATTTTTAAGTACGCTATACGATAAAATTCATTGTTGAAAGAAAAGGTTTTGAAGATCAGTTATACACAATTTCTTCCATTCGTAATAAAATTTCGCAATATTAGCTTTTTCTATATCACGACAATGTGAGAGCAGAGGTTCAACTGCTTGTGAACATATGCTGCTCGCATTTC
Source organism: Catonia carolina (assembly GCA_035578175.1). Taxonomy (NCBI): domain Eukaryota; kingdom Metazoa; phylum Arthropoda; class Insecta; order Hemiptera; family Achilidae; genus Catonia; species Catonia carolina. The sequence goes on from JAQMRL010000001.1 coordinate 43,962,627, forward strand.
CCTTTTCATTTCAAGGAAAATGTTACAAGTACACACGAGAAAAGGTTACCGTTTATATTCTTTGCACTATTCGTGTTCACGTCCTTGATTTTCTCGCCCTTCCATATCATTTGAGGGTCTTATTATTTATAACACTTTTTATTTATTTATTATTTTTGTAGATTCTCTAGACAAAAATGCTTACTTGTGTAACTTTATTAATCTCAGGTCTTCCAAATGAATGGTCTTTTCGTACTTCACTATTTATTTTTCATCATTAAATGTAACAAACAAAACAATGATTTATTTACTCTGTAAAAATAACACTAAATTTCATGCATTTAGTCTTACTCACGGTTACTAAACTAGTAAAGTAACCGTGTATACACTACACAAATAACAAAATATAAAGTCAAAATGTATTTTAGTGAATTATAAACATGTTACACATATTATTTTTATATCTCTACTTCTTTTTTGCTTAATTTTTTCAGTCATTTATTAAAGTAACTATGATGGAAAAGGAAAATTGTTATTAATTACTTACAAAAATAGTGTTCTTTACTGTAAATCTTTTAACATGCTTATAACTCCAAAATGTCAAACAATATTTTAATAATTGACCAATTCCCAAAAGCAATTTTGTTAAATAATTAAGAATTATATAAAACATTTACTAGTAAATTTCTAGTAAAGTAACTGTGATTTTATTAGTCGGTAGATTACAATCTCTTTTTGATTCTATTTATAACAATGACTAAATGGGCTGTGAATCAGATATTGTGCGGTTCCAAGCTCCGTCTAGTTGGGGGTTGAAGGGTACGGGTGAGGTTTAATGAATAAGTGACGCATCCTGGGCGAAGGATTGGTGTATTACTCTGATACAAAATATTCGTTTTCAAACTTTCCGAATTTAACATAATTGTTTGTATTTATTAGATTCATTTATTTACATATTTTGATATAAATTGGTAAATTAAATATTATGAATCCGACCAAGTTACTAATAACCCGGTAGGTATTAGTTAAATTAATCCACCAGATTATAAGAATATTTTTTTAGTCTAGTTAGTACACGCTACCAATACAAATGCATCAGCTGTGAAACACTACTAACTCAGTCATTATCCCACTACCATAACAACGCACTGCATTCTTTCCAAATACACAGAGCTGTAACTCAAGCAATAGAACGTAGCGTAAATTTTTATTTAGTTTTACCTCTTCTGTTTTCCACATTACTGCTTATTAAAGCGTGAAGGGTGATAGACGAATATGATGACAAAATAATGCCAGATCTGACAGGGAATCAAACCCGGGACCCACAGCACAGAAGCCAGTTGCGCTTTCCACTAAACCACAGATCGGCCAAGGCGAGTATATGATTAATAATGTTCTCTTACAACTTGATTTTTTTAAATTCTATAGTAAATCTCTGTTACATTTTATCTTTGATCTTTGTGAATTATCAAGTATGGTGTAGAAAGTAGATACTTTTTGTTGGATAATTTTTTCTCAAGCTAGTTTTTTCATTAAACTCATTAGTAATATTGTTTGATGATATCAGCACCATATGAATTTAGTAGATAGTTAAGTAATGTTTTGTTACTAATATAACATAGAAACTCTATATTGATTTTGGAATTTTTGATTGGCCAGCTTGCAACCGAAATTAATCGCTGTGAGCTGTGGGAGCTGTGCAAACATAAATTTGACTTGTGTTTTAAGTCCAGATGGGCCAGAGAAACTATTGTAATCGGAAAGATTTTATTATGGGCAAATGTGAATACCTTCTAATTATACTATAAAGATCTATTTATTATTATCTGGCTTTGTCATGCCATATGTTTTAACCAGGTTAATATGTCAAGTGTAACTCCTAAATACTTAACCTCATTTGGTTTCAGAATCTGTAAGTGTAGAAGGAAAAATAATTGACGTTACACATTTATTAGCATTTATATTTGTTTTCCAATACTGTAGAGCAGATAAACATTTGCACTATGTGTTTCTATGTAGGGTAAGTTTTTCTTAATTATCACCCAAACTTTCGAGTTGAAAGACATTAAAAAATATTTTCTCGAAATACCACGCACCTTTTTTGCACGAATCGATTCAATAAAAAATCGTGAGCGCGTTATATTAGAAAAAAATAAAAATAAATGGCCTTTTAGCAGTAATATATCAGGTGTACGGTACGGTTGGGTATCGCAACGGACGGCAATAAATTACCATATTACGTGATTTTCAAGCGTAATATTATTCCAAATAGTATTACAGTGTCTGGAATAGTTGTTAGAGCTAACGAAAAGGGCTGGATGGACTACTGTCTTGTTCTGGACTGGATATCAAGAGTGTTGGGTAATAGAAATGGATCATAGCTAGAAAAAAAGGCAAGCTGGTCCTTGACAGTTTTTGCGGACTCATAACAGATGTGAAAAAATCTTTACAGCGCCGGAAAACAGATTTAATGATCACACCGAGAGGGTTAAAATCTGTACTTGAACCTTTAGACGTTTGCATAAATAAGCCATTCAAGGTTGCTATAAAGAAACTGTAAATTCAATGGATGGTATGCTATTCATACACACCTTCGGAAAAAATAAAAAGGCCGGAATATGAAACGATCTGCTAGTGGATTAAAACAGCATGGGTACGGATTTCACCAGAGTTAGTTCCAGAAAGCTTTTTGAAATGCTCCATTTCTAATGAGCTCGATGGATTAGAAGACGGCACACTTTGGAATGAAAATTCAGACGCGGGTTCTGACACCGACGGTAACGGCCAAGACAGCAACGACGATACCGACGACAGAGAGTAACTTTTTGTAGTTCATATTTTATTTATTTCTTTTTATTTGAAATGAACTTTTTATAGTTCAGCAGTTGTTTTATTTTATTGTGGTACGTACAACTAGAATGTTCCTATTCTCGCTAGTAAAATTATTCAAAGTTATGAAGATTTTTCAACCTGTACAAATAAATTAGTATACCTTGGACAATTCGAATTGGCACAAGCAGCTTCAGTGGTTATCTACTCCACTCTTCGTCCCTCGCCATGTAACGACGGTACAGTCACAAAAGTACACAATCGCTACTGTAATGTGCGACTCACTTTTGTTATTAATAATATGTCAGACATAATGATGTAACAAATTTGTTTTCATATATGATTTTGTGTTCATTATATTCAGACCAATTTGTTTAGTTATTTGCGTGCGTCTGTAGAGTATAGTTTAGTGAGTTTTTGCAGATTAGTTCTTGTAATTTATAATTTAAATTTTACTGGGACAAATTAAATACATACTTTAAAATGAAATAATTATTTGCTTGTTTGTACATTGAAATAAGGTTGTAGGCATTTGCGTACATTAAAATTTGTAGACCTAGTTGAAAGAATAGGTTATGAATATACTTTATGCGGAACTGTGTGTACACGTAGAGCAAGAGTTGTGCCAGTTCGAATTGTCCACAGATACAAGTTTTCATTTTCATTTTATTTTTGAAAATTTTAATTTTTTCTGAAAGTATCTTCGAAAATCGGCTGCACGGTATGTTTGAGAAATTACGGTGTTTGTAGATATAACACGGTGTTATGCCCTTCTTTTACAAAATTTTAACTCCCCTTTTTATTCTATTAAAAAAATTGTTTTGTAAGATTTGTTTTATATTAGTCTAGATTTTAGGATAATTATAGTGATAAGTTGCACTATAATTATCCTAAAATCTAGACTAATAAAAATGGATTCAGGTTTCAGATTAATTGAAGTCATATACGTATACCACATTTTAAAATTAAGACCCATTTTATCTGTTGAACTACTGATGCTACGGTACCAAAATTAGTACTAGTAAATAACGCCATAACCAAGTAAGTCAACGTTTTTTTTATGTGAGTAGAGTAGAGAATTATGAACTAATTATCTATTTAATGTCTGATCAACAGTGTAACTTACTGAACATATGAATGAAATATAGAATTTTCATTACTGACTCAGTTCTTTAGTTCAATGAATATACTTGCATTAAAAAGTATTAACTTACAAAATACAAAATACAGTATAAAATTTGTTTTGTATTCCGCCTACGCTTCACTATTACAACCAAATTAATGGTTACTGCATCATAAACGTTTAGTATTACGTCTAGATTCCGTAGGAGATATTGAAAGGGTGAAAAGTGCAAAATGTTTTACGATATGATTTACAACGAGCTTAAAATAATTGACCTTTTAACGCGTTTTTTATACATGTGACAGTGATCCCCATGTACGCGGGTTATTTTTCAAGGTCAGAGTACCTAAATATCGGTACTCTTTTACGGCGTAATCTGTCGATACTCTACGTTTTGTTTAGCAATTCTTTTATTTATAGCTTGAAACAGTTCATCGATTTATCAATTGCAGCAGTTTAGAGTGGATTCATATAAAAAGGGTAATCTCCCATAAAATGAACACTCCCCTATTTATTGACGAACTTAAATCACGAGCCTTAAACATTGTTCGCTACTTATAAGTATGAAATATTAAATACTAAACAATTATTGTAATAAATAAATATCATATAGTATTAAAAATAGTGTTATCAATAATTAGCTAAATGTTTAAAATGTAAACGGGTTTCTTTATCCCCTTGTATATCCTCGACTGACCGATTGTTAGGTTTGTTGCATGAGGTTATGTTGCATGTAATCACTCAAAAAAGAATTCATGAAGAACACTCACTGAAAAAAAAGACAATAATGTTTTTATTATCCCATTTACAAAACCATTATTACGGTCCAGTAAGAAAGGTCAAAATAAAAAAATAGTACAAATCGCTTTTGATAGAGATCAGCAACTGACGGCAGTACACTTTTTTAAAATCTCTAATCTGTACGTTGTAATCTGTAAAAGCAATAAGTAACCCCATGACCCAATGAGATGAGGATGATGTGTATGACTTGTAGTCTTTTACAGGCTCAGGTTGACCATTCCTGAGAGAGTATGGTTAATTTATTCCCAACCGTTAAGTAACCAATAACTAGTGTTCAAAACCGTACAAAAGTAACAAATTTTAGTAAGATTTTAACCACGAAACCTTTCTCCCTGAATTTCATTTGTAAAACAGCTGACTAGCAGCAATAACACTTTACCTTCAGAACAACAAATACTAAGCGTATTATTACGGCAAACCTCGTAGGGTTGAATTTTTACCAGCGTAAACGCATCGAAGTGTTAAATTTAATTTAAAATTACGTTAATCACTATCAATAATTATGTAGCTAAAACCAGTTTTTGTCCTGATATGGTTATTTCAAATTTCTCTATTAAGTCCCTTAAGTTGTAGCGATAGCTAGAAAGGTGACATGAAAAGTTAAGCATTATGTAAAATCAATAGATTATTTGCTCGTGCTGTATCTTGAATAATTAATAAAATATTGTTCAAGAAAGTTTTAAAAGAATCAGAAAATTAACTATTAACTTATAAAGTGGAATAAAATACAAAATGTTTTAATGAAAATATAAAAGGAATAGAGTAATTAATTTTTAACGAACGTGAAAATAGTTATAAAACAATGTTCAAGAAAAAGATCCCTTTGCTTAATTACAGGAAGCAATTATTTGTTATTTCATAAAGTTATTTCAAATGTAGCCTTATAAAGTTTGTTAACTCAAAAAGGAAGTTAAACAGAAATTAACGTGTGTAATAATAAACCCATATACTGAAGAGCACAAAGAATACAAAATCAATTATTTATTATTATTAATTAAATTTTTGAAATTATGCTTTAATTAATTATAACTCTTTTATTTCGTCATACAGTGCGGAAAATAAATTTGCTGTAATAGTTACTGGAACGAAGTGATATTCTATTTTTTTACATTAAAAGTGTATTTACGTAGTAAATACATGATTTACAACTTCTTTGATGTTATAAAAAGGAGCGGATCAGTAATTAATTTTATAAAACACAACCTCTTTTATTTGAGTTTGAAACATTTCAACTATACCGTTATTCAATGCATAATTTGAAGTGGCTGAACCATAACATTTAAAATACCGAAACCATTTGTTGGGTCACGGTACACCACAAAGAAGAAAAATCCTTACTCCCCATTAATAATAAAACTACAAGAGTGGAACTCTGATAACATTGAAAAATAAATTAGCTAACCCTTGCGAATAGATTTGCAATATAAATCCTAAACGGTAATATATTTCTAGGTTAAAAATTTTAAAGAAATCTAATGTTGGATTTGTTTCATCTGAGTTTCATGTTGTAACAAAAAAAGAAAAATACCAATGGTATGATAGTGGCTGATCGGGAAGACGAGAGGTTGGTTACTTAACGGGTGGAAAAGTCCGTACGCCTCATGCAAAATAAAATAATTGGTTATTCAAAAAATTGGTCGTAAACAGGAGTGGTTGCTGGATTGTGCGATCGTTAAAGGAGGTTTAGCTGTATTTAGATTAAATTATACTGCTTAGTAGTTGGTGTAGTGGTTAGCGCAACTGGCTTCTACTCCGGGGTCTCTGGTTCGACTCCCAGTCAGGTCTGGTGTTTTGTCATCACTCATTTTCACTACTTATCACCGTTCTCACCGTCTAGATAAGTAGTAACTGCAAAACCGTCGGACGTAAAACCGGAAAAAATTAATAGTTAGCGTGGAAGATTTAACTTCACAAATTCGAGTGTCATAGTTTCATAATAGTAATATTTTATTTTAATATAATATTTTGTTTTAATTTCCTAAGTTAGGCTAAAAATCATTCGAAGCATTGTCAATTTTATTCTTCTGATATAGAAAAATATTTTAAGATCGGAAAACTAGAAGTACCTCAGGTACACTACTCAATACCGAACAAAATAAATCACGCACAACTTGAAAAATAGAATTGGAAATTTAGTTCGTCGAAAGTGATGTCAATCGTGTACAAATGTTTGAAATTACAAAACGTGGGCCATTTTAAGATGTGCATTCTAACAAGTGTAGACCCTACTATTTTTATTTGTATTTGTTTGTTATTGTTGGTGAAAATTTCAGTAAATTTCCACTTTAACTTTCATTCGTCCAAATTAACAAATTTCAATAGAAATGTGCACATATGTCGTATTTAGGATATATATTTATCGTATACAGGAATTGTAACGCAGACTCAATTTTAATATGTGTTTTCACTTCGAGGGCATCTATCAGTAAATCTTTTTTGATTAATAAGTAATCAAATAATTACTAAAGAAGCAAACAATGAAGTTCTGCTACTAGATGTACTTTTCCGTATTCTATTACGTATACCAAGAACAAAATAAGACCTAAAATTGAACCTTATAGAACGCCCGTTTTGACTTCAAGCTTTTTAGATAAAATCTTTGTAAGTAAATTCCACATACTGTACTGTAAATTAAGACTAAAATCGTTTGTGTAATAGATCCCTGGCACCTAATGACTATTGTTTTCAACAAGGCTCTATGACCACAACCAAAAGCTTACTTAGATATAAAAACACAGTTAAAACTTTTTGCCCTGCATCCAATAAATATTAACTACCTGCTCACCAAGTGAGACTATTGGAGTTTTAGTCATTTTCCTTTTGAAAACCATGCTGTCATTCAAAAATGGTGTTGAAAGTTGTGTTATGTTTTCATGGCTGACTTGGTTTTCCGTCATTAGAAAATGTTGCAGTTATTGTGGCGTGTTGAAGTAAATCAAATCAAGTTTACTTTTTATGTATTTTTCCTGGTCTCTTTAATTTACTTCATTATTTCAATCAAATAATCATTAGCCTTAAAAAAGATTGTAATGTCCATTACAAAAGTGTTCGATCATACTGTATTGTAATGTAATATGTGTATTGTGTGTGTAATTTCGTTATTGATATTGTAATGTATTAGTGCTTTTCACTATTACGTGAAAGGATTAAGTAGGATATACTAGTAATAATCTGTATTTCTAGACGCGGTCACTGTCATGTGGTTTTGTATGCCACGTGAGGATTTAATGAAATACGATAGGATTGTTGTAATACCCATCATGACAATCTCGTTTATAATATATAAATTTGAAATGCATCTCATTTTAAAACAAATCAAATATGTAACACGTTTTGAATTGACCGTTTTAGAAATGTGAGTGTGAGTGACAGTATTAAAATTGGTATAAAAATTATTAAAATTCAATTTGCAACTAATGTGTTCTTTGTCGTTATATTACAAGAATTTATCTCTATATCTCAAAATACCTAATTAGGTGGGAATCATACTGAAAATTCCAGTTTTTCTTTTATCGTTATTAAAATTTCAAATTTTCTGTTCAATCTACAAGACAGTCTTAAGACCAATCTTGATAAATGGAGTTCAACTTCGGGGATCTGCTGAGGGGATCTCTTCACAAACGAAACGCATACAAGCGATTCAGAACAAAATTCTACGAACGATAACGCAATACCCCTTTTATTGATCACAAACTCAATGTTGCACAAAGACTTACAAACCCCATATGTAATTGATGTCGCTAAACAACTATACAAGACGATGCATGGCAAATTTGAATTACATGACAACCCTCTCATACAAAACATCCGTCAAGTAAATCAAGGTTTGGAACATTAGCTTCACATTTAGAAATTTCTGAATTAATATAACAACAGATACTAAATTTCAATTGAAAGTGTCAAGAAAAACAAAATTTTCTGTATAATTTATATTCATTCCAACTTTAGAAACATTTTAAAATGGCCTCCTGATTCGTAATTCTGCACCACATAAACCTTACCGTCAGTTAAACTAATTTACTTCTTACTATGTGACTCCATTATCTAAAAGGCTGTGAAAAATCTCATTTATTCCCTCATTTTTTGCCGGTTTTGTAAGTTATGTTTTCAGGTTGTTAAAAAGAAAATAACAAATACAATTTAGGAAATTTATGCCTATATCAAGTAAGCTGTCGTCTTTAAATTGTTTAAATTCGTTATATCTAGAAAATGGATTTTTTGACAAAAGATTCATTTTCTCAAAACTTTCGTTGAATCAAGTAATTTTAAAATCTACTTAGGCATACTGTGCGCGACTTTGAGGATTTTTAAACTTCGAGATAATACATCAATTCAAAAATAACATAGTTAGAATATCTCAAACAGCGCGTGGTTAACAAGAAACAGAAAAATTCATGAATATCTTGATTTGTTGTTGATACAAGGTGAAATTGATCACATAAGTTCAAGGTACTAAGAAAGACTCAAACATCATCCGAATCTTATTGATGCATGAGAATTCAGCTAATGTTCGGCGATTGAACTTTATCCACGTTTTGCATCTTTTATTAGAACATTTTATTAACATTCACTCTTGTGTAAATACTTGAGCTGATAAAAATTCTATATGTAATAATTATTATACTTTTTATTTTCTTAAAATCTTTTCAATCACGCAATTGTATTTCTTGTGATGATTTTCTTTACTTTGTGAGCACAAAATTAAAAATTAAATGGTATTTCAGTAGTTTGAGTGGGTTCTTTCTTGTTAATACCATTCTGTTCTTAACCCATAATAGGTCGCACGGTGGTTGGTCTTTTCCCCGCTTTTTGTATTTTTTTTATATATATATATAGCTTTTATTTGTTATCGGGAACTGTAAACTTTTGACAACTACCCAATTTGATCGCTGCTTTGGGTGTATTTTTTGACGTGAATAAGGCATGATTTTGAACAGTGACCCCCAGTAGAGTTTGTTCATGGATGGCTGTCAGCTGGTCACCATACAAAGTCGCTTGCCCAACCGGTGTTACTTAACAAATAATAGCGACTTACTACCAGCTGACTGACTGGGCTGGCCCGAAGGCCATTTGTAAATATTTAGCTGGCTTTTTTGTTTGAGGATACTTTCACAGTTAATACTTCAGGTAGCTGTTAGTTTTTTATAATTGTCATTACGTTGAGTGGTTGTTAATTCATTTTCAAGAAATTTATTAGTGCTATCGGGTATCCTTTGTGGTGTCGGTCTTTTCGACCGGAGCGCGCCTAGTTACGCTAGTTTTTTTTACTCACAAAATCTTCCAATAACTTTTTGTTTGTACCAGTATTATTGTTCCTATCGCACAAATTATTATTTTTTGTTTTAAACGTAACCTTCACGTTTTTGTATTTCATTATCATTACAGTGTGTTTTTTTTATTTTCATTTTTGTTTCCAACAAACTGCTTTTATTTGTACATAATGTGGCTGGTTTTCTTGATTTAAATAACTGTCGTGATATTTATTTTGTAAATGAAGCCTTAGACGAACTCTCTGACTATAAACTTGAAATAAGTGGGGACGGAACAGACCAGGAGAATGTTCCAGAAGAATCAGAATACGATACGGACACAGGCACAGAGGCTGCCGTCCAAAATATTTGATTAGATGTTGTTAGCAAATACTGTTGTGTCTGTTTGCTGTTGCTTTTTAAAAAAAAATAGAAAAACAAAAACACAATGTAGCAAGTGCGATGCTTGGCCTATGTGTGGAAAAAACATACTGTTGTTATTTGTTGTGACTGTGCTTCAGACACCGACGTTATGGAGTATTCTGACACTGAATAACTCTGATATTGTTACTAGACATTGTAGTTTAGCCTCCTATTTTTAATATAATTTTTATAACGGCTATAAACGTTAATTACTTGTGAAAAAATAATGTATCAACATGGAAATACGAAAGTAAATTCAGATTAAATTCAGTTATTTTTTCTTAACAAATTTTAAACGTTGTGAATTACATGAGTAAAATTATTAAAAAATTACGAACAAATAAATATAAATATTATAATTATTTATTTGTGTTTTTCAATTAAAATAACAACTACAGCTTAAAGAGCTAGTAGAGACTGCAGATGAAGGCGAAGCGTAGTGACCTAGGTCACGACACTGAGCCAATTGACTTTCGTTAATCGTATCCTGGGTTGTCACGTTGTGATCCCGCTGTGGATGACAGCCAAACGAAATGTCAGCTGGAGTTTGGTAGAACAGGGTGTGATTTAGCGAAGGGGCAACCTCACACCCGACCGTGGCTGTTATTGGCTAGATCTCATCTCCAGTCTTTAGTTCGTTGGGGTATAGTTACTACAATATTAGGCTACCGAGTAGAAGGCGGGGAAAAGACTGACAAGCGACCACTAACGACACAACGCATAGCGCACCCTATTAAGGGTTAATAACGGGTGAGTCACGGAAACCAAGTGGTTTTGAAATAGCGTTACTCGGCCATTATGAAATTTTTGGGGCGTGCAGCGCACACAATCCCCCCTCATCTCATAATATTTTACTATTAGTCGGTTCAAAATTGAAATTGAATGTAAAGGATTACCCCCAAACGACTGGCATTCGCCCGAACAATGTATGCTTGCTCTTTATGAACAGAATGAAAACATTTCGGTGGCCATTGATGGCGAGGCCTATTTCCAATTCAATGGGGTCGTCTACAGACAAAATAGTCTATATTGGGCTGGCAAAAATCTACGTCAATTTCACAAACAACCACGAAAAGCCCCAAACTAACGGTTTGGTGCGCGATAGAAAAGTTCAGCATCATCGTACCCTATTTTTTGAAGAAAATGGGGTTACCGTTACGGTAGCATCTGAGTATTACATTAAGATGGTGAACACCTTTTTAATTTCTGAATTACAAAGAAGTCATATAAGAAGTCATGAACACTTATGGTTTCAAAAATGGGGCTATGGCACATACCGCCAGAGTATCCGTGGCTGTTCTTCGCAATCTGTTTCCTAACCATTTGCTAACCATTTCAAGATTTGGCGACGCTTTATGATCTCCATTGTCACCTGACCTGCCCACATGTGATTTCTATCTATGGATATTCCTTAAGTCACGTGTCTAAAAGGGGAAGCCTCGTACTTTAGATTAATTAAAGGAAGTAATCCGTCAACAAATCACTCAAATCAACAAAGACCTGCTGGTAAGAGTTGAGGCCAACTTTCTTGACCGACTTCAACAATGTATCAACAAAAACGGACATCACAAGTCAGAGGTAATTTTCCGTTTATGAATAAATAACTAAAATTAAAATGCTATGTTCTTATATAAGATGTTACGTTAATAAATTTTACTTCAATCATAAACTTACAATTTCATTATTATTTCAAAACTACTTGGTTTCTGCGACTCACCCTATATTTACAGTTTAGTGTGACTGATAGTAGAATAACTGTTAACAAAATTAATAAAGCCACGAATCGTAAGTGGAATATAATGCTATAGTAGGTGGCCCTACGCTGCGATCCTTATTACAGTTTTGTACTATCATTGCATCAAATACACTACAAAGAGAGTTACAACAGACTTCAGACAGAAGTAAACAAAAAAGAAAATAGTAAATTATAATTACAAAATCTTATTTAAGTTTAATTTTTAAAAAATTTAAAGTTTCTTCGACACTTTGTTCATTAATATTTTTAGTACAACGTATCCAGTACACGTACGAAACACAACGAAACAACAAAATTGTATAACAAAAATGCACAACACCCCTTATACTCCAAATGATTAAATGCACTACTCTCAAATGATTAAATCTCTAAAATTGTTCATCAAAAAGGCTTTTAGAGCTTCATTAGTTATATACGATTAACATAGAGAATGCCTGTTAACTTACACCGAAAAGTGATTTAGTTTCAGCTCACGTATTACGGTAGAAGAATTTTATTGATCGTACTTTTACATCAAGTGGTATTAAATTTTTCGATGTAGACAATATTAGAAAGGTTCATTTCATCCAGTCCATCAATCGCCTTTTGTCGGGTAATAATTCAACTTAATAAACTTTCAGATTGTGTTCAATAAAAAGTTACTTGTCAATTTGTTTGTTGACGGCTAATTAATTTTATTCTATAAAAATACTTTTTGTAGGCAACAAAAAAGTTTAATTCAGTTTAAAAAAATGTTAAATTTTATAAAAAGGAGGAAATCTTTTACGTTGTAGAAACATATTTAACGGAATGAGTGATTATGAACTTAAACAATACGACGTACTCTGTAAAAAAATGGTTTATTCAGTTTCAAAAATTTTTTAGATCGTTTTAGAATTTTCTAATTATCCAAATTAAGTAGCTTATGTTTTGCAGTCATGTAATTAGGCTAAATGATGCTAAAATTCGACACTATTTTCTGGATTTTAACTTTCTCTTGCTATACATGAAACATTGGTTAAGGTAAGGTAAAGTATAGGTAAAATTTGGTTATTTTCGTGTTAAAATTTCAAAATCGAATTTTTACCGAAAATACCCGTTTTTAGGTCCCCTAAGCAAAAAACCATGTTTTTACCGATTGCTCTGTGTATGTCTGAACAAAATAATGCAAAAACGGCAAATGGTACGAAGCAACTTGGAACTTATAAGTTAGGTACCACAAGGAAACCCGACACGAACAATCAAAACTAGTCAACAGAAAGAAGCAGTTTATTTCTTTAATTTTCTTAAAACATCTGGGAAAATTCTCGGGAGGCTGGGTAATCAAAAGTTTTTCTTTAAAGAATGCAATATTGATGCATTTTATGGCAAAAGCGTATATGATATTACTGTGTGGCAAAGATTTGATTGCCCTTTGCGGAGAGGAGCAAAATCGGCCCGCTACTAGCCTTCTCAATAACATTTCATTATGTACTACTACTAACTAGTACACTGAACTTGGTACATAATGAAGTGTTATTGAGAAGGCTAGTAGCGGGCCGATTCTGCTCCTCTCAGTACACTTATAGAAAATTAAACAACTTAAAATTATTATTTCAAACGGTTTTTTCTGCAGAGCTTAGTTTAGATTTTTGGTGAATTAGAAATTATATTAGGTCGATATTATCATTTACTATTTCCCAGGATTTTCTGCGCAATGTAGTAACCTGAAATAGGAAGAATAAATTCATATTAGGATGAAGGTAGTTAAAAGAATTTTTCGATAACTCATACCAAAACAAAGAGATTCAGGAAAACCATAAGTAAGTTAAAATATGAGTAGGCCTATAAACAATACGAAAATATATTTTCATTACGTGTAAAATATAATATTTTATTATTTTAGAAGTTTAAATTTAATATAAGCAAGCACTCATAAATATAACTTAAGGCTAAATTTTAAAAGAAATATATACAAATATAAAATGTAAAATACTAAAAGTATTCTTTACATTTGAATAGTAAATACAAGTTTGGTAATAAATCTGAACTCCTATATTACCCATTTTACTACATTACGCTTGTTTGAGTAACTGCAAAGAAAAGAAATACTACTAGATCTTTATAATCATATTGAAAAATTAACTTGTATTTTGAATACTTAGCAAACTGAAGAACTCTTTTCTTTGAATATAAACACACAATAAGCGTTTAAATACTTTCACATACTTTTCTGTAAATTAAGTAGACCTACTAATTGTGATAACGGAAACACTTTTAGTAATAATTCAGACACGAAATATTTTGTTTCAATTCATTTTTTTCCATTACCTGAATTTATCTACAATTTGTTCTGTAAAGAACAATAAAAATTTTCTTTAAAAGAAAAATGATATGAAAAGGTAACTCCCAGTGTAGGTTTCATTACAATAAAAAAATAATTTACTATTTTTATAATTTATGGTATATTTAATTTACTGAAAAAAATAAGTCTGTTGAATGCCTTTGTTTTAGCATTCGTACTGTACCACCGTTTCGGATAACTTGATAGCCAAAAAATAATTGTCATGTGATTGAAGCTATTTACGCTACACTTAATTTTGAAATTTCTTTTTTAAATGTTGAAAAAGATAAATCGCTGTGAATTTCGTTGTTTGTCATGCACCGGGCGTAGCTGTTAAAGCTCGAAGGATTTCCGACTGGAAACCCTGAAAAATATTGATACTTGAGTGACTGGATGCTTTCCACGATTGGATACCGTTTGTCCCGACTAACTTAAATAAAGTCTTGTACACCTATCATAAATTTATTTTGGCCCGTATAACAAAATAAGTTAGTTGTTTAAATTTTAAGTCTATTTATTTCTGTACCTACTGAATTTTTATGTTAAGAAAAATACATACGTGGACAACTTCGTTGACAAAAAAAATAATAAAATAATATTTGATAGCTGTTATTAATTGTTGAATATACATTGTTACATAAATTACGTTTGATGATTTTGATGCAAACACTAACGAGCTGTTCTCTATAATAGTATGAATTGATCCTACTCTTAACAACATCCTCCAAACCATAAGTGCAGAAACGGTAAGGAAATTAAAGCTGTCATCTGGTCCCTGAGATTTAGGTACACCATCAATTCTCCTAACTACATATGTAATTCGTAACTTTAATTTATCGGCGGTAAATTCCCTTTTGGTATGTAAATCCGTTAAATGTTCGTTTAGTTTATGAGAAAAGGATTTAGGCTGTTTCTGTATTAGAATCAAATCGAGATTTTCAAACCATTGTGATACTTTTGTTAGAACGGTCTTTTATCAGGATTTCTAAAGAAATATGTGAGTAATATTTAACTTTTTAATATAATTTTTTTAATGTATAATCTGTTGTATTAAAATAAATGCAACATATCGCTTAGAACTAACACCTGGAAAAATTAAAACCCAGTGGTGTAATTAACTAATGATTACATAAAAAACATATTTTTTTATTCTGCCCTTAATTATTTATAGTAAATTAAATTAATATTGTAATAAAACAAAAAGCTTACTTAAATAAAAATAAATAAAAAGGTTAAAGTAATAATACATGGCCTCAAAATATATGTACACCAAACATTCCTAAAGATAATTAGAAGTGTTCATTTAGTAACGATTTTTTGCATTCACAGTCAAACAAGCCAATCATGTACAAAATATTAACATAATATAATCTTACAATTTAAAAGCGCACTATCAGAATTGCTCTGGCAGATCCTGTAAGCCCTATTTCTTACGACGCTAGTTTACCAGCTGCTAGTACTAGCAGCTTATTAGTAATAGCAACGTTTCCAAACGTTCACATCCAGCTAGTATACTAGTTCTAGTGAATCATGTGACCTTTTCTCCCCTACTGGCGCTATTAAGCAACGCTCACACTGAGCTAGTTTAATAGCGCTAGTCAACCACATGACTTTTTCTTCCCTACTAGCGCTAGTAAAATTAAACGTGTTCAAAATCACTAGCGCACTAGTGAATACTAGCTTTTGAACTAAACTACTAGTTGTTCTTTTCTACATCGCTAGTAAAGTTACTGAACTCACGAGATTGTCTTTTGCAATGAATTGGCTGTGAGGAAGGGACGAGAAAATATGACAGTGCTGCC
Organism: Catonia carolina; assembly: GCA_035578175.1. Taxonomy (NCBI): domain Eukaryota; kingdom Metazoa; phylum Arthropoda; class Insecta; order Hemiptera; family Achilidae; genus Catonia; species Catonia carolina. Next base: position 43,978,891 of record JAQMRL010000001.1, read on the forward strand.
AACCTCAACAGTGCGACACTACTCGTAAATTTCACTACCGTGGGTTTCTATTATACATACATTTTGTAAGCTGTGGTTTAATCCGAGAAAATTTTCTTCATAAACTTTATAAGAAATAAATCTGACCTGTAATACTGCCTATAGCTTAATTACATGACTAGAAATGTTTGATTTACTGTAATTACCAGCTCAACCTTACTCCATCGGAATAAATATTCTACGAATGAATCGCCTTCTTTACGATCGCTGTCACCGGCGTCTTCACTATCAGTCTCACTAGTCTACCTAACCGCTTCCTTTTTGTTACCAGGTGTCAACAAAACTGTTGAAGAATAGTTTCTTCACATCTTTAATTTCCTTGTTTATTGTTCGAATTGTGGAAAGAAAACATCACAGTAGTAAGCCACTCGCTCATGGCTTTTGTTAAGAGGCATTGAAAGGCATTTTTATTTAGTTTCAACTTCACAGCATTTAATTACACTGCATATTAGATTTCGTTATGCACTGTGATTAGTCTGCCCACATTTTCGAGAAACTAACATTTTTGTTTACGGTAACAAACAGTTATATTCGTATCGTTAACCTACAGAAGGTCCGCGATATACTGTATAGGCTATGCTCTGGGTATAGTATAAGTTGTTATGTTTGTGTACTGAAATTAAAGCAGTCGCGCATGCGCATTGATGCTGTTCCCCCTTTACCTCTCGTTGCAAACAAGGGCAAACTTGTGACTCAAGTGACTATACCAGTTGCTAGTTTACTAACATTTAGTAAACTAGGGTCTTGGGAATAAGCCTGTACGGTAGCACGTTTTAGTTTGTGTACATAGTTGTTGTCTAACACATTTAACGCTGATGATTAACGTGATTATTTAGGTGTTATAATATAACGCTAATAGCAATTAGTGTTGTTTTCCGTTCAAAAAATGTTATAAAATAGTTCAGACTTTTATAATTTTACGCTTAAAGTTTATTACATTAAAAATGTGATTGCAAAATAACACCTTAAAAATATATTCCAAATGAAAGAAAATAATAATATACGAGCTCATATTTCAAGTGTAAATAAAACTCGCTGTGTATACAGGTAATCTTTACAAAAAAAATAAAATGTTCAAATTTTATTTTCTATGGAAATATAGCAGTAACAAAATTAGATTTCTATATTACGAGTTTCCTTAAATAATAAATATACCTATTAATGGGAACGTGCAACCGAGTTCACTTCTGACCACCAGATGTTTATTATGTAATTATTTTGAATAAACCCACAATATCAACAAAATATTGCTCGTTACAAAACGAATTGCACTTTTTCTACGTAAACTGCGTTACCGGTTTAATAAAACAGTGATAAATATCATTATTGAACGTGTAATTTGTTTGAAATCAATAGAAACCTATTCAAAGCGTACCGATAAGCGAAATCTGTTAAAAATTATAAATTGCAAACGCACCGTTTGCTGAAATAACTAATCTATATTTATTTCACGTTATCCTTTTTCAACCGTATTACCAACGTGTGCAGTTCGTTAGTAAACGGATCAAAACTAAGTCAATAAATTTTGAAAAACATTGTGACAAATTTTTCATTTTGTTTTTCCAAAGGTACACTTTGGTTATTAAAACTTTATATATTTTCATTCATTTAACTTATTGTTTTATTTATACGAAACAGATGATTACCTAATCATTTCAATGGATTGTAATTGAATAGAATTTTAATTAATGCTAATATATAATACTTTTTCCCAACCTTTTGTAGCTGCTTTAATTTGCCTCTGTTTATAACTTAATTCAAATAAACGTGTTTCGGCGGTTCCGCCGTCATCAGAATGTAAAAAATAATAGACAAATTGAAAGTAATTAATTTATTAAAATATCAACAGAAGTTATTTCTTTAGTCATTTGTATTAAATGTTATACAAATTTTATATTTTAATAGCAAATGACTGAAGAAATAAATAGTTCAATTACAATTTCAATTATTTAATTATTTTACATCTTTATGCTAATATATATTATAATCTGATGATGTCAGACCATTGAAACATATAATTTTATTTGAACGAAATCATAAACAGAGAATTACCACAGCAGAGATAATAATTTAAGTATTTATACATTATAATTAGTTACAGGCTGCAAAATGAATTTTAAACATTTATTTGTTTAACTACAATGAAGTTCTACTTGTTTGGATGTCGATCACTTTAGAATTCAAAACAAATGGCTATCTTTACCATTCTTGTTTGTATCTCTGGATCGTTGTGATCACCTCAGGTACTTTAGTGTTTATTGTTGTCATTTCATTTATATTCCAGCAATCTATACGCTGATAAAATTTTCTAAACGAAAATAATCTCAGTAGCTTCCACTTCTTAGATAATACTTTTGAGAATTTTTCATTTTAAATTCTTTTTCTCGAGATTTCACATACGACATATCAAATACCAAATAAACAATGCACAGCCGATAAGAACCGCCAATGTTTCTTGCCTAAGAGAAAGAAATTAATACAGCTATTAAAACGATACAATTACTTTTAACGTTTCACTGACATTAGAGTTTCAATTTGTGTCTAAGTGTTTGTAATAAAAAATAAATGTATAAACTTTAGAATTTTTAATAAAAAAATTATAAAAGGTGGAATTTATACTTTTCTTTTTGCCTTGGAGAAATTGAATACTGATTTATAAAATATTACATTTCCAGTGAACGCTTTGTATGTCATTGTCGCTACCTTATGAAATATTTTTTATCAAAGAAAATTAAGCAATTAAACAAGCAAAAATTAATATCAAAACTCGTTCAAGCAATTCGAGAAGTTTTGCAAAGAAGTTCTTAACACCACTATGAGACTTTAGAGTATGAAATGCAAGGAATAATTAAAGAGAATTTAAAGATCGCTGTAAATTTCCATAAATACAGAAGTAAATTATTTTAGGAACTTGTGAGAAAGTCTTGAATATTGTTGAATAATGCGCCTCTGGATCTTCTTTTATAAGAAAAGGAAGGATCTATTGTACACAACAGAGAAGTGTAATAAAAAATGATAGGAATCAATAAAACAATAAAAAGGATTAAATATAATAAGTGCATTACTAAAAAAGAATTACAACAATAATAAGATAACTTACACGTGAATATATAAAAATATTCTTCAAAGCAGTATAATATTGAGCACAAACGTACATATTTGACTCCCGATTGTATGCCCTGTTTTGATTTCATTTTGCATTTTTAAGTTTTTGGTACAGAAGAAAATTTTTAAGTAACTACATGTAAAAGATCACTTATGAGTAGAATCACAAGTGAAATTTTTTTGAATAGATTAATGATTAATTCTAATTATTTTCCAATTTTTTGTCAATTAATAACGTGGTGATCGTTTGCCAGTTGGTCGGGTGAGTTCTTTAAATTTTAAGTTCAGAATCATTTGTTTCGTTTTTGTATGAGGCACTCAGATAAACTTCTTATCTAAGCATATGCTAACTACAAGAAATCAAACTTTGTTCTGCTGAGGGATCAGCACGTCGTCTAGAAACAAAGAAGGCATTTTTTTCCGAAAAGTGAAAGAGACGTGAACCGATTTTGATGCATCCATTCTTATTCTCCTTATTTTTAGCCTGTAATTTTAAAAAAATAAGATGATTTTAGATGTTCTCAAAGGATTTATCCAGTGTTTCTTCAATAAATATGATTACCGTATCTTTTCCTCACAGCATACGTTGCGACTGTGGTATTGCGAAATTCAGAAAAATCAGAAACATGTAAATCGTAAATTAAAGGGATTTTTTTGAAGAAATTTTTAATTTTAAACTTCAATATCTTCATAATTACTTCACTCATTAAGACATGCATTTTTTTAAAAAACTAACTTGTGACCTGCTTGACTGATGTCCAAGTGTTTTTCATTTACTCAGAATTTTATTCTAGTGCCGCTTCTAAGCAAATGTAACCTATATTAGGCCTAAACTTATTCAATAATTATTTTATATATTTGTCAAATTAAAGTCTTTCTTCTATTAGAGAAGTTTAGACAACTGTTAAGAAAAGTTATTCGGTTTTTTTTAAGTTATGATTTCTGGAACTGGTGGCTGCTTTTCAACTTCCGCCTTGGATTAAGTGGATGAGGGTAAAATGTTGAAATAAATTTATCAAAAATAATAGTTACATTTCAGGCAGACAAAACATATTTTACTAATTTTACAGCAAAAAAATATTTTTGCAGGTAGACCTCCTTAAGATAACATTCAAAAGCATACAGTTCCAGTTTATCTTTCTCAGAGTTAATCAAAAATATTGAAAAAGGAAAAAATGTCGTAATCTTAAAAACACCGGAACTGTGCTTTTGTTAATGATTAGACAGCTTTCCTTTACCCGCATTTAGAATAGGCCTTTCTAAATTTATTCGTATAAAGGACATTTTAATAATTTATTGGATTTCTCTAAATTGGCATAAATATTTTTCCCCAAACTTATTTCAAAGAAAATGTCAATACAATTACCATTAAGACAAGAGAACAAGAGATTTTGCCTTTGTGAATGTGAAACAAATGGAATTGTCACAGTAGGAACTGAATGCAAATCTTCATTCCAAGGCGAGACTTGCTTCACCGGGCACCACAAATTTGACTAATGTGATGTCCCACTCCACTCGAACAACTAAAACTTTGAACCGGAGGGCAGCTGCAGAAATTTCTAGTACTTTAACTAATGCTTTAAGAATATTTTATTCATCCTCTTTTGTACAACCGTAATTAACATAGTAAACATAAAGGGCCCACTTGGAAATTCACTAAAGCTTTTAAGAAAATCTACGATTACTTTACTTCAGCATAAAGTAATTTCTTAAGACAATTAGCCACTTTATTATCGTGTTTTATTTGCATTACAACTTGTGCACGTTATTACTTAAGTACAAAAGTTTTAAGAAAATTATTCTATTAAAAGCAACATATTTACAATACATTCACGTAAATGAAAACAAGTGAGCTCATTTTAAGTAAAGAAAGTGAAGCCCACATTCTTTAGTAATTTTACATACACTTCATCACCATAAATAAACACAACCGGAGATATTAAACTTTACTGTATTTGTATAAATAATTTTCTGTAATAGAAAAGCCATTAACATTTTTAACAATTGAATAATAAAGTTGTTTATTTAATAATTCTAAGTCACATCAACTTCTTGATTATTTTCGACTACTGTGGGTACAGATTAAAGTTAGTTAAAAATTTCTAGATCCTAGTAATTAATATCACAACGTGGGTTCGTTAATATTATAGTCTTGCATGCTACCACTACGCCACACACGTGAATTTCTCATCTCTCTCCTATAATATGGCGTCGGGAGCACCAACGTCCATCTCACCCTAATCACGCAGTCACCTCCACCCCTCTTACCTTTTTACTTCTTCTCACAACCAGTTCCACTATTATCTTGTAGACCAATCTCTGTCAGACGGGCTCCCTCTATCTTTCTGTTCTTGTCTCCATCGAATGTTGGAGTTTTCCTCCATTTATCATTCTGACATGCTGATAACGTGACCAAAACCACTTCAACTGTCTTTTTCTCAACCTATAGAGCTTTGCACACAGAGCTTTGGCCCCCTCGCCTCAAATCCTTTCTCTCTTTGTGGCTACTAGTATACATATGTAGTACTGTATTCAGTAGCTGCTATTCTTATTAACTGTTTTCCTTATGCCGGGTAACATTTAAACAAAAGCTATAGGCCCTAATAATATTTTAAAGACCTCGAAGAAATTCCTACTCTAATCATAAAAGCGGGAATAGGAATAATAATCATAGTATATTAATTAAAGAAAATTAAACAAATTTTAACTTTTTTTCTGAATACACAAATAAAATTACAATAATCATATTGATAGTAACAAGACTATTAAAAATAAATAAATAATTCTTCGTAAATTTATACATAATTCTTCCACAAATTAGCATTCTCGACACGTGTCTGTAACTTAAAATAACTTTTTTTTAACGTTAATTTTATTTAGAAACTATACAGTACAGTATAACCATCCAAAAGCTTAACTAAATTTTGAAAAAAAAACAAATGACTTGATAAATAAACAGTGGATATCCCAGTGGATAATTCAAAAGTATAGTGGATTTCAAAAAAAATAAGTTAATAAAAATATAGAACAATTAGATCAATAGATCTCTACTCCATTTTCTTCGTAGGCGTCGGTGTGGTAAGTTTCGTCTTGAAATTTGCTGTATTAGGGGATTGATGTGATCTGTTAATTTTCTGTTAAATTTGGAATATTTTATTTTAGCAGTTTCTGTTACAAAAGGGATTTTCAAATCGGAATGCAATGTTAAATTTGTTACGTAATATGGGGCGTTCGTTATCATCCGAAGTATTTTTGACTGATGAGTTTGAATTTTTTGAATGTGAGTTTTCTTTGCGGTCCCAAAAATTTCAATACCGTAATTCCATATCGGACGTCAATAGGCTTTGTATGTTAATAATTTAAATTTTAATGATAGAGTTGATTTTCTGTTGATGAATTTTGAAAGTAATCTTGTACGGTTATTTAGTTGCAAACGTTTTGTTTTGATATGATATCCCCAAGTCAGTCTACGGTCTAAATGGAGGCCCAGATATCGAACTTTATTTTCTTGCGGTATCTCATTGTTATCCAGGTAAACAGTTGGACAAGTTCTTCTTCTTAAAGTAAAAGTCACTTGCACAGATTTCAGCGGGTTAACTTTCATTCTCCAGTTTTTGAGCCATGTAGATACGACATACAAGTGATTTTGGACGTTCATCGAAGTTTCTTCTGGAGATTCACTGCTGCATAACAGAACGGTATCATCTGCGTACGCTGCTACTGTCGTGAAGTCATTTTCCGGGAAGTCAGACGTAAATATGGAGTACAAAGCAGGAGATAATATGGATCCTTGAGGAACTCCTGCTTCGATATGCCAGATATTAGAATATTCCAAACCTTGGCGCACAACAAAATATCTATCCTCTAAAAATGATATCAGAGTTCCACAATATGTATCAGAAAAAATAGATTTTAATTTATACAAAAGCCCGGGATGCCAAACCTTATCGAACGCCGAACTAATATCCAGAAATACAGCCGATGTGTATAATTTTTGTTCTAACCCTACAGAAATTAAATCAACCACTCTGTGCAGCTGATGAGTTGTTGAATGCTGCCTTCTGAATCCAAACTGATAATTTGGAGTTGTAGCTTCAATTATCGGCGAAAGTCGATCTAACAAAATTCGTTCAAAAAGTTTAGACACGACTGAAAGAAGGCTAATGGGCCGGTAAGAGCTTACACAGTGAGATGGTTTTTCCGGCTTCTGAAATAAAACAATAGTTGACAATTTCCATTGTAAAGGAAAATGCGCAGTTCTGAGAATAGCATTAAATATGTTTCGTATAAAAATTATCCCTCTTTCTGGTAACTCCTTTAATATCTCTGCAGTTATCAAATCCAGACCTGGTGACTTGTGCAATGGAAGACGTTTAATAATACTCTTGACCTCATTTAAACTCACAGGTTTAGGCGGCAACGATAGCGTAGTTGGGCACGTTACGAATTCCTGTACATCCCTGTCAAACTCAATGTCTCCTGTTTGCACATGAGGTTTAAATACGTTGCTGAGATGTTCTCCAAATAAATCAGCTTTTTCTTGGTCAGACTTGGCCCAGGTTTGGTTCTCACGCCGAAGAGGAGTCGAAACTGGAACTTGCTTTAGAAGTCGCTTTGTTGCTCTCCATAACGAGCCATCTTCTGTGTCCAGGGAATTCAAGCGGCTTTCAAAGCGGTCGAGTTTAACTGCCCAGATTTCCTTTTTAAGTCTGTTGGATAGCCGATTGACAGTAGATTTATCGTCCGGAAGTCTTGTACGATGCCATCGGCGACGTGCTGCCCGTTTTTGAGTAATTAATTCCCGTATGGATCTGGGATAATGAGGTCCATTGCGTTCATTTTTTGAAACAGTTATTGCAGAATCCCATGCAGCAGATTGAATGATAGAGGTAAAATCGTCTATGGCGCATTCTAAATCGTGAGCAGTTTTTAAAGGGACGTGAACATTTAAATTGTTATTTACAAGATTTTGAAATTTGACCCAATCCATCTTACCGGTTGGCGTTAGCGATGGTAGTTGCTGTTTATAAAGAGGAGTAGCATTTATAGTTAACAGAACCGGAGAATGGTCGGATCTAAAATCGTCTAAATTTTCAACCGCATGGTGAAGTCGACTTATACCTCGTGTTATAAATATATCTAGTATATCAGGTAGCTTTGTGACGGCAGAAGGCCAATATGTCGGCATCCTGGGCGTTATTACTTCAAATCGATTGTAGTCAATTACATTTAGCAGTTGCCTGCCTCGTGGTGTATTGACTCTACATCCCCACTGAGTGTTCTTCGCATTATAATCACCACCTGCAATAAATGCTGGTCCCAACTCATCGAAAAATTTTGAAACTCCTCCTCAGTTACTCGAAATCGTGGCGGACAATAAACTGATGCTACATTAAATTTTAACTGGTTTAGGTATAAATAAAGTACAGTTGCCTGAAGAAAATTTGTTGGAGGTTCAGTGAAAAGGAAGTCATGTTTTAAAGTCGCCTTGATGATAATTGCCGTGCCCCCCTTGGCTCCGGTCGGCCGGGTGATCAGTCCGGTAAACGATGTAACCGAGAACGTAAAAACGAGAACGTGAAGTCAAGTGAGACTCCGAAATGAGGGCGATGTCTATTCTTTTCTCATGTAGCACATATTCTAGCTCATTGAAATGTTGTGAAATACCATTAGCATTCCACAACAAGACGACAAGGGAATTAGATGTCATATTATTTGGCATTATTTTTAGACATTAAGGCTTGTATAAGTTGAGTCATCAACGAAATCATTGGAAACAATAGAGTTTTCATTTCCGACAACAAAGTATTAATTTGACTTGACGGCCCCAACGCAGCATTATATTCCGCAATTTGGGCAGATGAAAATATGGAAGGTGAATGTACCTGTAATAATGGAGTTTGTCCTGCTTGAATTTTATTTCCGGTGGATTTTGAAGGCAACGGTGGAAAAGATGAAGAATTAATGTCAGGTACTGGGTGCCTTTGATTTTTTGAATTTTCACTTGTTTTATGAAGGGGTGCCCGACGTTTCTGTATTTCCTTGTATATAGCACACCCTTTGTAGTTAGCCGGGTGAGACTGGGAACAGAGCGCACACGTGGCTGGCGTATCGCGTGGTTTGGTACAACTGGAAGACTCATGATCCCCTGCACAACGCACGCATTTAGGAGCGTGATTACAATAACGTCTTGTATGTGAATATTGCTGGCACCTTAGACATTGAACTATATGGCGTTTCGGACGCGGCGGCTCAACTTTTATTTTGGAAAAAAATAAAGACGTTACATCAAATATTTGTTGATTATTTTCTGCCTTCTCTAGGTCTACAAACAACAGCGGCAAATACTGTTTTGTGCGATGGGACATAACATTCGATACACTGCGTACTGTATGACCTTTCTCCTTCAGTTCTGAAATTATCAGGCTATGATCCATTAACTGGTGCAACCCACGTATGACTACACTGAATGGTTTATCTTCAGAAAGCTGATAGCAGTGAAAGTCAGCATTATTTTCTCTCAAATATTTGACACACTTTCTGTAATCATCACCATTGGAAAGGTAAATAGTGATACCTTGAGTTGTCGAAGAACATTTGAAACTGTCTCCGACTAACTGTTTTAAAATGTTGCATAACGGAACGTAATTTACGTTTGACTATAAGAAAATCGGCGGGGGCCGTTGAATGTTCAACTTAGTTTTATCGCTTTCTGAGTTGTCGTTCGAAATATCAGAAAGTAAGGAATATTTATTACTGGCAGGAGTTTTGTTTTCATATAAAATTGAATTTTTCGACCGTGGATCATTCGGATGTATTTTTTTAATAGCATTTTCATCAATAGAAACGTCAGTAATTTTACGTTTGTTTATTACTTGCCTCCATTCCGTGTTATTGGAGCCGTAATTATCTGAATTACTATTTTTGGTTACGTTATCCAAACTCAAACCAGTTTGGATAGTTTGGACAGTCTCCATAGTAGGACACGGGCCGTAACCAACGTTGTTACTCGGTTGCATAGCAACCTAACCTTAAACGAACAAATTTATGGTGTTCGTTGTAATTTTCTTGGAACAGTTTTCAATATAAAGTAAATTAATTCTGAAAAACACTTACAATGAAACTGAAGACCAGACGATATTATTTTTACGAAAATGTTCAATAATTCAGTACATTTAACATAAAAAATGACCAGCACAAAAACACAACAAACATCAGCTGATTGAATTAGTTAAACCTTAAAATAACTAAAATTTAAAAACTTTAAGTAAAGTTTTTCAAACATAATAATTATACGAATAAAACTTTCATTGCATAATGAAACCACTTTCTCGTTGGCTAATAATCTGTTTTGTTCAATAAATTTGAGCCGTCCAATTCTTGTACTAGAGCTATAAAACTTTGGTACAATCATACTTTAGTTTTTGGAGCTTTTACCAAAGTGTGTTATTTACTTGGTAGTCCACTAGATTGTCTTTCCATTCTCTGTTCATGATTTCCATCTATTTATTCTATTTAGTCTACCTTCCCATCTTCTGTGAATCCTCTACCAAAAAAATGTAACTGTTCATGCAATTTTTCCTTGCAATATACATTTAAACTTTCACCTCGGTTCTTGGAGACCTTCATCACAAATATAAGTAAACGTGTTTTACACTGCTCAAAACAGGTCATTTTATATTTATTTTTCTAATACTCTCATAGATTTGTTTAAATAAAAAGTTTCAGACACATTCTGTCATCAAGTAGAGTAAACCTCCATTATAAAGATTAAAACACAACCTCAAACATTTTATAAAAATCTACTGGTGTTTAACTACTGACCGCAAATTTATGTTGATATTGTCAAGCCTAAAGGAATAAATTATGAAAGAAAAATAATTATTAAAAAGTGGAGACGTAATTATTTTAAAATTTTTATTTACAAAATGAAACATTTAAGTAATATTGCAATAAAAGGTTATTCGTTAGTTTCTTCGAAGTCACTTCAATCATTTTTAATCCCGTAGTAGCAAACTAGTGAAAACCACATAACTACAAATCATTGAATTAAACGATATTCAAAATGAATACAAATAAATTATGAGTAAAAATAACAAAGAAATATCAGGTCCATAGTGTTTTCAAAATGTTAGAATTTAATTTCTAAAAATGTAATAGTACTGCCCGATCCCAAGCTTTCTGCAGCTGAGAGGAATGCACTGCGTCACTACTACTGTGAGAGATTGCGTTAGTAGTGGTAACGTTTTACTTGCACTATATTTGTAGTAGTCACGTGTACTATCCAAACTAAATATTCGGTGTCACCGGATGACTTATGTATGTTACGTATGATCAACCGCTCTTTAAAATTAAAACAGTGTGAAGTGAGATATTATTTCAATACTGTACAAATTAATTCTTTTTATCACGGTATTTTGCTACACTGTACATTTACTATTGTTGTTGTTTAGGTCAACAGCCAAAAGGCTGGTTTGAGCCTCTAGAGGTTTTTACTAAGTAAAAACGAGAAGTAAGGAGGTTTACCATGCCTTCCTCACTGAGTTGAAAGAGTATGCTCATCAGCATGCCAGACCCTCCGAAAAGCACTCACTTTCCACCCTGTAAATGACACCTTCACTTCATTCACCACAGGGTCTGGCTGCATAGTGAAATTCATTACTCTCAGAGGAGATAACTCTGACTAGCGTCTTTTACACCTCTACCTCTTCTGTTCTTAAATAGTTCAGTCATATAAGTGGCTGACTATGTGATAAGAAACAGAACTATTTTTTTGCCCTGGACCAAACAGATAGAGTGCAATTAAAATAACACTCCACCTGCCCGTTTTGGGCACACATTTACTATTATTATAATTTAATTACAAGCTTTATATATAATATATCCATTAGACCCACAATATTTTAGCTGAATTACAAATTGCATTACCAATTTTATAGTTAGTTTCTTAGAATTTGTTTTACATTCCTCATCGTATTTATCAACTACTTGTTTAATTAAAGTTCAACTTGCCTCACTGTGAACGGTTAAATTTTTTTCTACTATTCTCGCCCATTTAAAAGAAATTTTATGATAACATAAATTAAGAACAAACTTTTACGATCAGACACTCGATAATATAAAATTACATACGTAATAATAATAACAATAACTATAATCCCACACACATGCGAACATGCTATAATAAATAAGCAAATCACTAACAGTAGGGTACGTCTACAGCGAATAGTCAAAACAACACCCACATTGTATCACTATAGTAGGCAGCCTAGCAAATAGCAATGAGATGATTAGTACATTTTTATGACGTACAGTCCATCTACTGTAAGAGTACTCCGCGCGAGGCAGCCCCTATAGGTTGTAAACGAAAGTTTTACACTAGTTGGCACATAATATAACTCTCCGCCGCACTTAATTAAAATTATCTTGCACTACGTTCCATCATAAAAATATCTACATACAGCTAAAATAAACATTATCCTTTGAGCGTTTTCAATTATACCGGTCTAATTACTTGTAATTATTATAGTTTCATTAGGACTCCTTAATTAATTATTTTAACCATTACGTTTAACAAAACAATTTTTTCCTACTTTTTAATGTTTACCGCTTTTATGTTTCAAAAACTCAACACATTCACTATCACGCATGTTAACAAAACACAGCTTACAAAACTTCTCAAATTCAGTCTACGAAGAAAATCGAAACGAACCGATATAATTGATTCCAAAAGCTAACTGATGAAACTAAAAATGAATCAAACACGGGTAAGTGCAAACAGTTGTATTAAACTAGTCACAGACATTAATTATTTTAATGATATGAAATAATTAATCTGAAAATATAGCAACGAATAAAAACCTACTAATCATAAATAATAATGTAATAATAGTAAATAATGTAACGAAAAATAACAATGTAAGAGTAATAATAGTAAAATTTCAGTCATTATTAGTAAACTAATAATCGATTTATAAAACATTTTTTAACAAATGAATTGAATGTGTTTTTATTATATTAAGCTTAGAGCGAATCAGTGTCGTATAGAATTTTGTTTTTGATCATGCTGTGCGTATTTTTACTTAAAACGCATGCTCACTTCCATTGCTTGTTGCCTACGTCGGAGTGCTCTTAGTGTAACCAGACTTTAGTAGCAGTCTGGTACTTCATCTGTCCCCTTCATCCCGCAGCTACACAAAGCTTGGATTCATACAGTACGTTTTGGTTTATTGAAACTTTTAAAATTCTGTCATAATAATTGAAGACTTACTCAAATCAAGTATATCATTACACGAAGACTAATTTCTTTAATTTATTTTTTTGTTTATACAGTTAGTCTACAAGATGCAGCATTAAATTAAAGAACATGTTGTATAAGTGTCATTTGTAGTGTCTCTTTAATGAAGTTATCCCCATGCAGAGATAGTTCTTACAATGCAATTTTATCATGAATCGTTGATCATTTTGTGGTGTATAAAATTGAATATTCTAAATTTAATATTAAATAAATAAATTTAATATTTATATTAAATTTAATTTCATTTTAATTAATTTTTAATTATTTATATTAAATTTAATTTAATTTTAATTAATTTTTAATTATTTATATTAAATTTAATTTAATTTTAATTAATTTTTAATTATTTTAATTTAATTTTTTTTAATTAATTTAATTTATAGTAAATTTAATATTCTAAGCGTAGTATTGGTTTTTAACACAAGACGAATGGTTGTACGCACATTAATCGTCCTGTTGTTTCTGAGCTGTCCAGTAAATTCTTGGCAAGATAGTTTGAATGTTCTCTAATATTGAGTGTCGTAGGCCTATCTAAAAATTTATTCTTTAAATAATTAAATCCGTATGTAACGTTCTCTTAGGTATGTTCAAAGCTGCAACTGTGATTGAGCGTAAACAACTTATTTTGAAACCGTTGCAGTATGTCAATGGAATCTTTGCTCAGCAAAAAATTTAAATTTCTTCCAAATGAATTACAGTTCTGTTGAAATCCTGCCTTGGTACGTCAGAAAAATCATTTTTCATTCAAACCATCACGTTTCGCACGTAAAAACCACCTTTAAAATAAATTTTGAAAAACTACAAAATCATTCAAAAGAACTCGCTCAACACACGACCATTCAAAATTTTATACGACGTCGTAGTTTGGCGAACGAATCGCTTTCAATAAAGTTCCATTGCCATTTTATCATCAACTTCATTATCATTTCCTTTTCCCAATTTGGTCATCTTCGGTCCTGCCATTGTCATTTTCGTCAAGATCAACTCCATTGTGGAAATACGTCATCCTTTAGAAAATTATGTTGGCTCTTTCCACGCCTGATACCTTTATCTATTGTATTAGATGTGCTTTAGTGTATAGTTCTAGATTTAAAATTAAAGACAAAAGAAATGTTATGGCTTGTTGTTTCTTACTTTAGATTACATGTAAGAATTTTAGGTAAATAAATGTCAAGATGCAATCCAAAATATTTAGTCTGTGGAATTTGCCTAATACCTAATGTATACACAGTAAAGAAAACAAAATACAGGATGATTATAAATGAAATGACTATAATGATTATAAATGACAGTTTCGATAGCTTATAGAAAATTTATTTTGTAAAGTTAAGGTAATTGCTTACATGATTATGTAGAAGAATTCATTAAGTTTTTATTGAAAATATTTACAGATGTTCAATGTGTGCACTATTTGTAACACGACAGATATCAACACGGTAGTCGAATTCTTCCCATACACGATTAAGCTTATGACAGTCAACTGTGACAAGAGCATTTGCGATAAGTTGTTTTAGATCATCGATATCTACAGGAAGCGGTGGTAAAAAACTTTGTCTTTTATATAACCCGTAAGAAAAAGTCGCAGGGCGTTAAGTCTGGACTACAAGGTGGCCACGGCGTAAACACAATGTTTTCCTCACTTGCACGGCCGATCCATCGTCTAGGAAGACGTTCATCAAGATAATTTCTGACTTGTAAGTGCCAGTGAGGCGGAGCTCCATCTTGTACAAAAATGAAGTTATCACTATCTTCCTGGAGTTGAGACATTAGCATTCGTTCAATATGTCCAGATAAATTACTCCGGTTACTAACACTTCGTGAAAGAAGAATGGCCCATAAACCTTTTCACGAGATAATGCGGAAAAGTCCTTTAGGGGAATCGCGTGTATGCTGTAAAGTTATTTTTGGTTTTCTGTGCCCTATATTCTAACATTATGTCTATTAACTTTTCCACTAATGTGAAAATTACATTCATCACTGAAAATTAGGCGATTAAAGAATGCGTCGTCATTTTCAACACAATGTTGCATCTCCAGACAAAAATTTTTGTGTACGACTTTATAACTAGTACTTAAACTTTGTACTAACTGCAAATTATAAGGTGTCATTTTTAAACGTTTCCGCAGAATTTTCCACACAGTCGGTTGAGGAATTTGCAATTCTAAACTTGCTGATCTAGTTGATTTGCCGGGACCTTGTACATAACCATCACGAACACTATCAATTTGTTTTTCTGTAACAGAAGGTGTTCCAGTACTCTTCCTTTTACACAGACATTCACTGTTTTCAAAATGTTTATACCAGTCATAGATTGATTGCCTTGTTGGTGGTGGTTTACCGTACCTTGTTCTGAAATTACGTTGCACAACCGTAACCGAGTTTGTTTTGGCTAATTAAAGAACACAACAAGCTTTCTCCACTTGAGTAGCAGCCATTTTGCTAGACTGGTCGTTGTAACAGCAGCCAACAACGAAATGCTAGCAACAATTGTACCAACATAAACTTTTTAAAAATTCCCTACAAACCTATACCATTTACTATATTCAAATACACCAGTTTGACTAAGAAGCTATCGAAAGTGTCTTTCATTTATAATCATCCTGTACCAAGAATTTCAATAAAATAAAATATGTAAATATTTTAATCAAAAATTCACAATTTTGCATTTTTACCGGCAAGCTCGTCTGAATAGAATCAAAAGTAACATACTTTAATTTGTTTCCATGAATTTGTAACTGAATATCAGTGTATCATTTGCCATTTATATCAGAATAAATAACAGTAAAATAATACATAAACTTTCTTCAGCAAGGAAATGTAAATTATATGAATAAATAGAGTTCAGTAACATTAGTCAAGTGAAATCAACAAAATTAAAAAAGTATCGTTGACGGAATTTAATGGTAATTTGACTCAAATTTTATACCTTTTAAATAACTAAATATTTTCATTTATAAAGTAAAAATGAGACAATAAAAATAACTGAAAATAATAAACAAATTTAAGTTAATATTTCAGTTTTAATAGAATCATATTACCGTACATTTAAACAGAAAGCTAGCCAATAATAATAAATATCAGTTTTAACAATATTCTGTTTTTAAATTAAAATTTCCCATCCCTTCCGATTCGTAGAATTATTATTACTGAAGAGACGGATGATATAACTGTGTACTAAAATCGATATTCTATTATTTGCTTTATCCTGCGTTTATTATCTCAGCAGGTATCTTTTCAATTTCTAGTTTGCGGGCAGAGCATCTACTTACTTCACTTTGTGAAATGCAAACAATATGATGTGATCTATATCTAATCTTGGTACATTCATTGATCGCTTTGTTATTACTTTTCATGTGATTCAACATCTTAAGTTACAGAAAACTGTAGTTTTTTTTATAAAACTATTCTATTGAACGTAAACACTAAACTGTTTATGGTGAGACTGTACTTTGTATCCCACCAACGTTAAATTTGCAATTTTTAGGTACATTTTTCATAGGATTGGTTAAAGATAAGATTTTTTGTTCTTTTTTGGTTTAACGTCCGACTGTTTTGCAAATTGCTGCTAATGCAGACGTTAAAGATAAGAAAATAAAAATTTACACACTTATCGATTTTGGATTTCACTAGCTACTGGCATTTTTTTCAATTTAATCTGTTAAACCATAAAATTAAAAATAACATAGAATTTTCACAAATTTCTGTCTATGTGTTTTTCCATGGACTATTACTAATTTTAGGAGCATCTGAGAAAGTCATAAAAATGCCAGTGTACGTGCATGTGCAAGAAGAATAACTGGTAAAAATTTCCACATTTTAATGGTTTTTGAGAAAAATGAACCTAAATGTTAAAAATCTAAATTTCCGGGAACAGACAAAAAACAAAAAGGCACAAATCAAAAACAAAATGTACACAAATATGCAAATTTCCTATCAACAGTTGATTAGAAAGCTGAACCAACAGTTTTGAGAATATTAAAAACAGTAAGCAGATATTTAAAAAAACTGAAATTCCCTTTACACTAAAACGAGAAGTATAAAATTACGAAAAATATTCGTTCTTGGTAACAAGATAATTTTGCTGCGTAAACCTGCTAAATACTTTTTTTTCATTAAAATAATTTATTTACATAATTTAATGTCTTTCTGGTAGATCTAGGCCTGAATTACTGAAAAACATAAAACACCAAAAATCGAAATTTTCTGTCAAAACCATCGACAGTCTCACCTTAACAGAAAATAATCCCTGAGGATGCTATTCTTTGGTTACCTTACAAATGATTTTATAGTAGACGTACCTTGTATAACACCAAAAAACCTTGCACAGAGATCCTTCTGAATTTTTTCCTATTACCGCACTTTACCAACTATTGTAATCCTGAACTACTTTGTAGCCCACTGCTGAAGATAAGTTATGTTACAACTTACTAAGCAAACTTGATCTAATATCATCATCATTTCACCAAAACTTATTTTAATTTTTTCGTTATTACGAAATTAAGTATTTGTAAAATGAAACTGAGATATTTTACTTTGTATTATTCTGCAGACAGACAGCTAAATATCTCGAATTACGCCTAGACCGGACTTAAATTGGAGAACACATCAGAAACGAGAAAAGCTAAACAGAAAATCATAACCAATTTTTTCTGGCTATTCGGACTAAAATTAAGATTACCACTTCAAAACAAACTTTTTTTATAAGGTATAATTCTTTCGCAATAAGTTCTTAGATGTAAGTATAAAATTTAAACAAAACCGATGAAATCGTCTAAATTATAACGTTTTTGAATGATAAAACAACACTCACTTTTTTCTGGCTATTAAGTATTCGCAAATTTATTTATTTATTTTTTGTAAATAACAGATTAGGCAAAATTTTAAAATGAAAAACAAACTTGGGTTCATTTAAAATTCTGTTGTAAGTTTACAAAACCATATTTTACCAAAAAAAGACAAAATAACTATAACAAATTTTCAGTATTTAAAAAATAGGGTCATAAAATTTCTGAGATTATTTAATGGGTTTTTTTAAAACATTTTATTATAGGGTGATTCAAAAAGAGCGCCGGTTTTGATATATCAAATTAAGAGATTTATTTTATTGAAAAACTGAAAATAAATACATCAACAAGTTCATCTTACCTTCCGATTTAATGTATGAAAAATGATGTCATGCATGTGTCCTCCTCTACTGCGCTGGCACGCATCAACTCTGTCCATGAAATTGGATATACTGCACGACAAGTTTCGACTTCCATTTGCCCGATAACCCGTCGAATTTCCTCCTTCAAGTCATTGATGTTTCGGGGTTTATTAGCATACACCAATGACTTCAGATGACCCCAAAGATGAAAGTCACAAGGCGTCAATTTTGTTTGCGAAGGTGTCATCATCCTGCCGTTTTCTCAATACCCAGTCAACAAACTGTCGTCTCTTCTGGTGGTCTGCCACTTTCAAATGTTGCGTCAACTGAATTTTATACGGGTGATATTGGAGATCGTACCGAAGAATTCTCCGTACAGAAGAACATCGTAAACCCAATTGTTGAGAACGGCGACGTATTGATTTTGCTGGGCTAAAAGCCACACTGTCACGAACCAACGCAACGTTCTGCTCAGTTCGGCCAGAACGACGACGTCCAGAACTTTTAAGGTCGACTGTTGAACCCGTCTCAAAAAACTTTTTCATGAGCCTGCGAACTGTTGATTCATTCGGTGCTTCATTACGTCCTAGAGTACCGCGAAGTCGCCTGACAGTAGCCGCATAACTCTCTCCACTCTGGTAAAATGTTTTGACGATTAACACTCGTTGTGCAATAGTAAACTTCTCCATGGTTAGACACAGACTGCGAGAGTACTACACTGCGAACAGGAGAAACTACAACTGAATCGTCAATCGGAATGTTCTCCGAAATAGAAATGAGGTCTAACAATGTTGCCAACCGATAAACAAAAATTTACCAGCCGTTTAAAAACCGGCGCTCTTTTTGAATCACCCGTTATTTTTCATTAAGTCAATTCAGTATGATGATTAAAATTTAACACTTATTCTTAAAAGTTTCCTGGTTCAAATCCTAGTAAAGGTAGTTACTTTTATACGGATTTGAATGCTAGACAGTGGTTACCGGTGTACTTTGATGGTTGGGATTCAATTAACCATGCTCTCTCAGGAATGGTCGGCCTGAGTCTGTACAAGACTACACCTCATTTACACGTCAGACATAATCATCCTCATCTCATTGGGTCATGGGGTTGCTTTTTGTTCTGAATTGAACAGATTGCAACGTACACATATTAGGAAGTAAAAAAAAAAAAAAAAATTCTTAAAAGTATACTTAAAATAAAATAAAATTCTGTCGCTCAAACTCTACCTTAAAATATACGGTTCGAAATGCTCGTGGTAATCTAATAGTAAATTTTTACTTATATAAATAAATAATTTTTAATGTTAATTTTATATATTGATATTTATGAAAATTTTAAATACGTTAATATTAAAGTTAGTTTAATTACGAGTATTTTTCGGTAATCCAAAACCGCGTTTAGAAAACTCAATTGAGTCGGTTGCATATTTTTAGTAGCAATATTTGTAGCATAGAAAAGTTTAATTTAATGTTCCAATCAATAAAGGGTATCAAATTGGAACCTGCAAGAATTCTCATAAAATCCAGTTGAGAAGTAATTAAAATTTAATTAGTTTAAATAATGGAACTACAGGTTAAATACACAAATTAAATTTATTGAATAGTACATTTATAACAGTAGGTAAAATGAAACGGAAGAATTATTTATATAATATTGTAATAAAAACAGTAAATAATTTGTTACTTGTATATCCAGTTGCTATTACAACTCTAAAAAAGACCCTTTAAATACGTCTATCATACTTTAATAAAGTAATTAGCAAAGCGCAGCACTCTTTTCGGCTTTTCAATGGTATTTTTGTTATAGATAGATATAATTGGAAGCTGTAAATTCCAGATTTCGTTTCTCAGTTTAAATTTTAGTAAATGTAAGCACTTTCCCATAACAGGTAGGTGAAGTGTTAAATTATTTGCACTCGATCTGCTAGTTTCAGGGCTACAAAAGTTAGTTCTGTTTCTTATCACATGATCAGCTAATATGACTGAAGCATTTAAGAACAGAAAAAGTAGAGGTGTAAAAGATGCTAGTCATAGTTACTCTTCTCTGAGAGTGATCAATTTCATTACACAGCCAGAGCCTGTGGCAAATGAAGTGAAAATGTCATTTTCAGGCTGGAAAGTAGATACTTTTCAGAGGGCTTGGCGTGATGATAAACATTTTTTTCCACTTAGTGAGGAAGGTTAGTGTAAACCACCTCACTCCTTGTTTTACTTAGTAAAGCCTCTATTGGTTCAAACCGGACTTTCGGGTCATAATATAAACAACAACAAAAGCTCTAAACACAATCATTTCTGACGAGTTGCAACAAAAGAAAGCGACTAAAGTATAAGATTGCACGACTTAAAAACAAAATAAATAAATCAGTCGCTTTAGATTAACCATGTGACGCAGTGGGTAACGAGCTAGGCAGTTTTGTAGGAGACTCCCATACGGAGAATAGAACACATCAAATACTTATCGCCGGCCGCGTTGGCGATGTTGGTAACGTGCTCGCCTCTCATCACGCGGTCTTGGGTTCGAATCCCACTCGGGCATGGCATTTTTTCATACGTTACAAAAAATTCATTTCATCCTTCACCGTCTGCATTAGCAGCAATTTGCAAAACAGTCGGACGTTAAACCAAAAAAAAAAAAAAAAAAAAAAAAAAAAAAAAAATACTTATAAGCTATAACTAATACATAATCATATTACCTAAATCAGACATTAACTTACTACTACATGCTTACTTACTTACTTAGTTTAGTAAGTGTGTCATCTTCTAAAATTTACCCAATAATACATAGTTTTCTTTAGAATTCGGATGTTCAGTTTTTTATTTATTTTAATTTTTAATAAGTATAGTTTAGAAAGGAATTCTAGTACACAGTAAGACGTCTACGACTATCCCTTGCTTGTTCTGATCCCTTTCCATAATTTTTGTCCAATCAAGTAATTTTTCAACTATTTTTTTTCTATAATTAATGCTAATTCGTACACAACTTTTTATAGATTGTGGTAACTTATTCATGTGTTTTTTTACTTGCCTACGTAAGTTTTTATTTAAACAATTTAGTTTTTTGATAGGCAACATAGTAATCGTTTCTATTTCTTGTGCTGTGCTCGTAGATACTTATAATTCTACACTAAGGTATTTGGCCTTACTCACTTTATCACCTGAAAATTGTTAAGTGTAGAAACTGTAAGGAAATTAGACTCCTTATGTAGAGGTCTGCAGAGGGTAAAGTGTGTAGCCCCCACCACAAATCTATTTTTTTTAATTTCAAAAAAATTTAACGTATTATCTTGAAAGAACTACCCACACATTAAAATAGCATGCCGATATGATACAGAATTTGACCACGATAAGCTGCCTTTAGTCATTTTTATCATATATTCATGCAATTTGTTTTTCTTCCACCACGGATAGGAAAATATGTTTGTCTGGTCAACAGCCATCACAAAACTGACTCGGATCAACTCCTCCAAGGCCGATCCACACTCCTACTTCCTGAAGTCTGTACTTCAGTGTTTCAATGAGGGTTCTTCTATGGAGCTACCGATGAACATCATCCCTCAATCTCCATCTGCACTCACTGATCTTAGCATTCCGTGTTTCAACTCCCAGCTCTGCTCAAATATCTTCACACCGTTCAATCTTTAACAACCTGTGACAACATTCGGAATCTCTTTATTTGCTACTCACAGTCTACTTTCCTCTCTTGAACTCACGTTCAGATTTCGCCTTCAGAAGCCAATTTGGGAACAGTCAAAAAATTTTAAGTCTGTATCCTTTCATAATTGTTTTTTTTAATAAGGTGTATAGTTTCACACATTGTTTCAAATCTATTTATAATGCTAACAATAACTTTTATTTTTTGTACGTTAAGGTGCAACCTAAATGACTAATGATCTAACACCGAATCTGTAACCCGTATCTTGTACCTGACTGGCCAATTTCCTTTAAAAACCTTGTTGTGGATAAACAAAGACCAAACATTTAAAATATTCTATCAAGCTGAGAAAGAACTGTTAATCATCCTCCATAGAGCACATTGTTACTTCGTCATCTACAAACAAAAGCGTGCTTACTACATTTAATCTAATTCCGACGTCTACTTTCTCCATCAAGCGGTAAATAATTTAATTTATATATACATTTTTATATAAATTAAAAACAAAAACTCACTTTCATGAAACGATGCTATTAAAAAAGTCTCATGGGTGATAGCAATTTTTAAAAAAGCTCAGGCTACCTATGATTTATGGTAAAAACCATTAGTGATTTCTGTATCTGTTCTTTAAGAGGAATGAAATTATGCTATTTTTGTTTTCGAGTTCTGACTTTAATTTCTTGACGTCCGGTTTTGGGCAACTTCCGTTCGAAACCAAAACTTCAAACCCAATTTAGGCTCACTAACTTTTTGTGTAAATTATGAGTCCTAAAACCGTTTGTTGCGATCTTTTGTAGTTTCTGACATCTGGGTGTGATGGTCGGACAGAAAAAGGAAAATGATAGATGACAATTTTAAAAATTACCACCAACAATATCAAACGGAATTTTATTTCGAAGTTGTAAAGTTAATGATAATTAGACGTCTCTAATTTTAGTTGCTTCAAAGTTAACACATAAAGAATAAAGAACTAAATCACGTATTACATGAAGTTTTAACTATTTAATTTAATAAATATATTATTCAGTTCACGTTTGGTTACAAATTACGGTGTTCATGTAATTTCGTTACGTAGTAGTTAGAAATTAAGAAAAACTTTCATGTTAAGAATACTACAAGTCAACGTTACTAAATAATGATTAACTCGCTCTGTAATAAATTTTATATTATTACAGATACGATGTGACAGGAAAAATTAATACAAGTAAAGAAAGTTTAGTGGAATTTTCAAGGCTTAAATTTTCACGGCAGTTGAGCATAAGCCGTAGGCTTAGCCGAGGCATCAGTGGCAGCTAAAATTGAGGATTTTATCCGTGACCAATCAGGAGACTACAATATAATCTCTCAAATTAAATTATGCGTAAAATCAATTTAATCTTAAAATTATTTATCATCTTATCTTTCAAGATCTTTAATAATTTTACGTCATCACACGACTCGTTTACGCTATACTATTATTTATAATAATTTACTTATTTGTACCAAAATAAACTTCAAATTCTATTTTCAGTTTATTTTGTATTTTATTTCAGGTTTCTAAAATTGCCATTTTGTGCAAAACCGAATAAATTCAATTAGGTGGAACTACATATACCTATTTTAACAAGTTAACTAAAATATAATACAATTGAGTACAACAGTTAAGATCCATAACTGCTCTCTGAAAAATATTGTACTATACGCTTCTTACCGCTTAGACGTGCAATAAACAATTTAATTTATAATATAAGTTATCAAATTAATAAAATATAATATGAAAAAAGAGTTTTAAATTTAACTCATACCAATGCATGAAATTATGTACTCAAGTAAAACAAAAACCCGTAATTAAACAATTAAGTACAAATTAGCAAACCCCTACTCACTGCCCTTCAAGGCGAGTTAAATTAAAGCTTTTAACTTCTCACAAAAACTTATACGTTGAACGTCAAATACTGCATAAATATAACTAATTAGTAGGTACTGGAAACGGAAAATTTGTTGGCATCAGCATGGAGTTCCAGTGGAAAATATTACCTGAGATTTATCGGAGTAAGTCTACTCCGAAAATCTGCGTTAGTATGTGTTATAACGCAGATTTTGATGTTGCATTGATGTTGCATTTTGATGGTGATGTTGCATTGTAGGGCGGTACAATACCATACCTGATAACTGATTGTTTTATACAATAACTAGACTGTATAATAACATACACTGTATCCAGTATGGCACTATTGGAAAATACTTCCTGAACGACCATACACTAAACAAATAAAATACACGATGACTTAATTTTACCAATCAAACATTTTCTTTTTATTTAAAACATTTAGCTTGTGTTACTCAAGAAACTCTAAGCTTACCAACAGTGAAATAATAATTGAGATCAGTCCAGTATTTTGAGATTACCTCGTACAAAAAACAAACTTTACTTCTTTATAATATTAGCATAGATGAAGTACGCAGAAAGAGAAAAAATTAACAAGAGCAGTACGTATTTATTGATCATTCAAAGTTTAGCTACTGATTAAAGTGTGTGAAATTTCATTGTAATCTTCAATATCTAAAACTGCTAATAGCTCCAACTCACTGTAAGTCTTCCATTATCTTTTGTATACAGATAAATAAAAGTAATTGAGAATCCTTAACGTCATGTAATAACCAGACAAAGTCAACAACAAAATGAACTGAAAATTAAAAATACATATGTAGGCCTACATGAGTAACCTAAAACTGCGTTTAGACATACGAACACCGTATCGTAACACCGTCGCGTATTGTTAAGGCAAACATTTTGCGAAAAATTTTACACAGTGTAACATAACATCTTAACGTCGTACTGTAACAACACTGCGTCGTATCAGTTGTCGGTATTTCCCCGTTGCATCAAAGGAATGTGTTACACCATGTGTTTGCATGTTAGGACGGGCAAACGAACATTGCAGCGTTCATTCAGTTTAGCAGAGTCACTGTGATCGGTTCGATCCTAGACTATTAATTATTTGTGTAACTTTTTAACTTTTAGTATAATTGTTTAAATTCACATGTATACGAGGTGTGGCTATCAAATAACGAGACTGAAGTTGTAAAAAATTTAATTTCTATTTTATACATAATCACTTATTGTCACCTTCAATATACACTCCTCCTCTATCCTTACAACGCTCCATGCGAATTTTCGATTGTTGGAAACAGTGCTGGAAGTCATCTTCTGTCAGCTCCTTTAGGGCAAGTGCCGCTCAAAAATTTTTGAAATGAGGTCGCAAAAATGTTTGTACTGACGCTTTGTACGCGATTGAAAATAACCCAAATTTTTTGGAAACGATAATAACATGTGATAAAACGTGGTTTTATACTTATGATCTGGAAACAAAGCGCCAATCCATGCACTGGAAGAGCCGAACTTCACTGAGAGCCAAAAAAGTTCGAATGAGCAAGTCAAAATTTAAAGCAATGATGATTGATTTTTTTATATACCATGGGTTTGCGCACCTTCACTGGGTTCCTGAAGGTCAAACAATTAATCAATATTACTACCTTGAGGTACTTTCTAAACTAAACTTACTTTCCTTACTCAAAGAGTAAGGATAAAACGCCCCGAAATGTGGAAGGACAAATCATGGGTTCTCCACCAAGACAATGAGCCAGCTCATTCCGCGTTATCTGTCAAGAGGTTTCTAGCCAAGCACAGCATCTCAGTGTTAGAACATCCACCTTATTCACCAGATCTTGCGCCATGTGACTTCTACCTGTTCCCTAAGGTGAAATCTGCATTAAAAGAGATAAGATTTGAGTCTGTGGAAGCTGTAAAAAGAGAAAGCGGCACGTGTCCTGAAAGAGCTGACAGAAGATGACATCCAGCACTGTTTCCAACATGGAAAATTCGCATGGAGCGTTGTAGGGATAGAGAAGGAGTGTATAATGAAGGTGACAATAATTATTATGTATAAAATTGAAATAATTTTTTTTTACAACGTCAGTCTCGTTATTTAATAGCCACATCTCGTATGATACATCAGTAATCCGTGAAGGAAAAGCTTGTTTGAAACATTTTCATCATTACATTTAGCACGGGAATATATTTTTTTCTCGTAGATTGATCAGGAGTATCTTATGCACAATCATGTGTAACACCCCCTTATCGCTGCCGGCAACACATACGGCAAACAAAAGCGAAAGGTTGGTAAAGGGTGTTAACAAAACATAAAAAAAACAATTTAAGGAAGCACAAAAAACAAACACTCGTGTAATTCGCTACAAAAATGAAATAAAACTGGTATAGTAAGAAGTAAAAAAATAATTTAATTTATAACAAGAAATAAATATAGAATTAAACAGCAAAATGGTACAATGTGATTCAACCTTAAATGACTGAAAGTTTAAATACAAAATTAGGTCCAGACTAGATATTTTCTGTGGTAAATTTTATAGATATTTAGGAAACAATAAATATTAAATACAATATATCTATATATATAAATGTTCATGCAATGAACAACTGAACATAGAAAATAAATGGCTAAATATTTTATTTTAATTAATCTTTGTTTAGCATGCTAGCAGCCTTTTATAAACATATTTCATCATTATAATTCTTAGAATTACCAAAAAAATAAAATAAAAAATAATTAACCTTTTCAGTAAGGTGTAAAACAGAAGTAATAGTGAACGATTTAAATGAAACTTTAAATTTATCTTGAGAATTTTTAAGTAAAAAAAGTACACAGATTCAAATTGGATTCTTAAAAAAGAGTAAATTAAGAAATTATTTTTATCGTGTTGTGCAATAAAAGAATTTAAAATTAATTGTAAAAATGTTCCTGGTTGCTTATTTCAGCAAATGAATTAACATGAAATACTCTTAAAACAGGTTATTTGTAAATCATAAATTTTGCTGTACAAAACATGTAGTTACTGAAATGGATCCAAAATCGGATGTGATCTTTTTCCAAAAAGGAAATGCATCGGTTGCCACAAAAACACTTTAGGTAGACGGACGAAATCCTCACATAATAAATAAAATGTTGAAACATACTCTTAGTTGTTAACACATTTTTGCAGTACTACAAACGCATGTACCGATCTAGGAAGATCATTGATGAAAACCCTCATCCAAATTGGATTTTGAATCACTCCGGGCAACAAATAACCAGGAAACACCGGACATCAAATTACAGGATACTGACGAGGTGAAAATTTGGTTATGGTCAGGAGTCGAACTCCGTGTAGTAAGCTGATTATGGATAGTGATATGATTATCGAACGGATGGTTCCGTTCCCGGACTCGAACCCTGAAGAAAAAGATCGAGCGAGTGTTAATAATTTTAGCAAAATAAGCATCGATCTTAAGCAACAGCACAAACGCATAAAAAATACAAAGTAAAAGAATGAAATATAACACAGTTATGAATTTAAAGAATAGAGACTTAACACGAGTTGCAATATACAAATGTAAAGCTTTAAAAGAACTAGACAACTTAAATAAGCAATTACTATTGCAAAAAACAAATTTTCCTATTAGAAAACATTACATCGTTTACAATAAATTAATCATAAATCAAAATTAGTTTTACATAGAACTAAATCGTATCCAGTAATCAAGAAAAGCAAGCACAAACACAACGTAGCTTTCTTTTTACAAAAACTTAATTTTAAACAACTCGTGATAAATTCCCAGCTCCCGGAATACTAAAAATAAAGATAATTAACTTACCATTATTAAATGGGCAGAAGAAATACTTTTCCAAAAGTATGAAAATAATAAAATACACGTAATAAAAATTACTACATATTCACAGTACTGTACACAGTGAAAATTCGACTAAGAGTGTCTAGTCATGCTTATGGAGGCAGCTCGACGCGAGGGCCGAACGCAGTTCGTAGAAAAAAAGGGTAGAGCGCGCCACCGGACGGTGAGTTAAATTAACATCACCAGTAGATTCGAGTTAACGGCAACCTAAACAATTAGTGAACGCCAACGAAACCAAAATAAAACGTAACAACCGAAAACAGGTGTTACACATGTTACCTTCCTTCTTTTTATCTAGAAAAAATGTATTGTAAAACACTTATCCCTTATCAAAATTCCAGTCGTTGCACATTAACAACTTGGATTAAGTATTAAAATATTATACTCTATTAAGTATTAAAACATTATACTATATTAAAAGAAACGCATTTATTGATTTTTGTGCAAAATTTATTGTTTTTAAAATAAATGTTATAATTTCTGTAAAAAAATTAAATCAATTATTTCATAATTATAGTGCTTGGGGTAGGACCACTATTGCGCTGAACGTCACATGTCATCCTGTGAATCATCAGCGAACTGTTGAATAAATGAACTGACAGAACAGCATAATGATACGCGACGATGTTCGTAGCTTCCTCTTTTACATTGCGTAACATCGTCGCGAACATGTTTAGCCGGAACGACACGCGAAGATGTTACGGAACGATGTTCGCGACAGTGTTCTGTTCATGTCTGTATGAGGCTTAACGTTTCTTATTTATAGCTATATTAAACAGATCGTTTTTAATGTAGTTTTAATGTGCTTGTGTGTTTGTGCGATACGTTGAACGTACAAATAGAATAGAGAAAAAGGGATCTAACAATTCTACGGCTAACTCCAACGATATTCTAGCTTACAATGACATGACGCATACCCTAATAAATTTTTTTATATAACATAATAATTGATTGTCAAAAACGTTTCAACCATGCTATTAAATTTATTGTAATGTATTATAATTGTATTTTATGGAAAACTTTCGTCATTCTGGGAATACAAAAAACCGTATCGAACATCTTTCTAATAATAGAGCACCCAGTGACATGAGCTCATTTACTCAAGATATATCAATTAGCGCATACGGTTTAAAATTTTGAACATAAAATTGGGTCAAATGGGATGCGTTTAACAAAACAAATAAAATAATTTATAAAACTACAAAAAGTACATATCACTTATTAACAGTGCTCAAAACGAGATGTACAAAAGTACGTACATTTTTTTTGCAAGTATTCCACAAAGCAGCTCAGAAAAACCGTTTAAAATATAATACGTAATTAATATTACACGAAAACTATTACGAAATAGCTACGAGTATTACGTACGATTATACGTAATTAAGATAAGATCAGTTAAAATTTGTTTGGCGTGTTTTACCCGTCTTTAATTTCATGTTCATGTTTGTAAGAAATTAGATTAGGAAATTTCCTACGACAACATTTTATTAATTAAATCTTTGTATTCTGGATTGTTTTACTATTAATTAACAAAACAAGTTCAACCTATAAATTTTGTTTTATTTACAACTAGCAGTACTACGTTAAAACGTAAACTAAAAAATTAAGAACGAGAAGGAATTGGTACTACATCATGAACCGTTTCCTATGTGCAATGCCAAGGATTTCAAAGTAAGATTTTACAAACACGTGTTTCCATAGATTAAGTAATGAAATAATTCTTCAACATACTTTTTAACAGAATTGAACTTGAATAATTTGGTTGGTTTTTAAAAACCCAACAATAAATCAACTTTAATCTGTTTTATTAAACAAATCGAGAAGCTAAATTTGGTGGTAAACCACACTGTTATAAACAATTACAAGAAAATCAATTTTAAAAATGAAAAAACCCTCTTAGAATATTGAGCAAAACAAAAAATAATTGTTTTTAGTAAACCATTGATAAAAAATCTTTTCTAAGATGAAGCATTATTCTGTGACTGGAAGTTCAAATTAGATTCGTTATGTGCTGACATTTTTTGTTGTTTTATATGAAATAAAGGCTTGGAATCTTGGAAACAAGTAATAGAGAAAATCGAAGCCTCCAAATTATAGGTTCTTAAACCAATGTACGTAAGAATATCTATCATAAGCGGAGAGAAGGACGAATGAAGGGTCTTACATCATATACAAAAATAGTATTGATTAATACGATAAAGAGAAGAATACTAGAGTATTTTGGACATGTTATGCATGGAGAGAAAATACCATCTTCTGTAATTGATTATACAAGAAGAAACAGTGGGGAGAGGAACATTGTGGGAACAGTGGGAAAGACGAAAAATACTTTTAGGCTAGAAACCTGTAAGAATGTTATCAATGAATTTAAGTAAAACTATGCGGGCAGATTTTTATGATTTTTGTAACTATGCGGGCTATGATTTTTGTATTCGGGCAGTAGTATTAAAGACGAGAATTGATGTTATGATCGCTAACCTTTATTAGGAGAAGGCACCCGAACAAAGCAAACGGTTAAAAATTGTGATTTACTTCTAAATAAGGATTCAGCAGAAAAAAATCTGACTTGAAATTTAGTTGATATCGATATATATAACATTTGGCCTATTTGTAATTATTTAAATTGCAATCTACGACCTTTTAATTCTGTCAGTTCATTTAGTGTAATGCTATCTTTATAGTATTTAGTTCCAAAATACTTATTAAATTTTAGTAAAACGAGGTTCTTTGAAAAATTAAACGCGATACAAAATTATCGTTAAGTTAAGCAGTAGAGTAAGATAGAGCTATTGCCGTTTGAAAATAGGTTGATAGAAAGGGCGGTTACTAATTAGCGATAAGCCGTAGATTTAAGATGGTGATTGAGGGATTTACTAAATTGGGTTAAATTTTTGAAGAAACTCCCGTGCAATTTACGTTAACTTAAAGGCGCTTAATCGTTCAAAAGAGACATCATTAAAATTGGCTCTCCATTTAAAGATTTTTCTTTAAATTAATTTATTAATTCATTAATATAAATGAATGAATCTCTTACTATCAAATACCATAAAAATTAGTTTTTAGTAATTTCTTATTTTATAGTAACATTTTGTTACTGTATGTAATATTTTGTTTTGTACGAGTATTTCCTGAATAAGTTTTGTTGGTGACGGTTTAGGAGAACCCCATAATTTTGTACTCCGTAAGGCCACACTTTTCCCGTAGATCACAGTTTTTGAGGTATGGCTGTACAGACAGATCTTGAGAGTATCTCGGACACGGAGGTCACCGACGTGGAAGTCCTACAAAGGATGAATAAAAACTCAAAGGTGATTAACACTGTCAAGTGTTGTAAGGTAAGGTTAAGTATCTCGGACACTTAATGAAAAACCAAAAAATATATGAAATACTGCAGCACATTCTGCCAGGACGGACAGATGGAAAAAGACCACCTGGCCGAAGAAGAATCCTGACTTGAAAATTTGAGGGCCTAGTTGGAAAGAGCTCCGCAGAGTTATTCCATATAGCAACTAATAGGATTAGATTAGGCATAATGATCGCAAACATCTGACGCGGATAGGCATCCTAAAAAGAAAAATCTGGCTGAAACACTCACACGACTTTCTCTTGCCAATACAATATACCCTAACAATATAACCTAACATTAGTAATAAAACATTAGAAATAAACAAAAAAACTAACCTCCATAAACATAATCTAATTTTAATTATGAGTGAAAGACGCAAAATGAAAATCAACCTCAGTTTGGCTTAAAAATAAGGAAAATCACTCTTTCACGCTAAACTAAGCTCTTTAGAGAAAAATGCTCAAAATAAAAGTTGTAGATCTCTTAAATTTCTATAAATTTTAATTTTAGCTAAGGCTGATATCTTAAAATTATTTTTTTTACAGATTTTCGTAAGAAAACAGAAAATCGCTAATTACCGCTAATCTAAGCGTTATACAAAAAATGTTTGAATTAAAATTTGTAGGATTTTAAATTCTCTACAACTTTTATTATACATATTTATACTAAAATGAATATTATAGGAGCAATCTTAAAAAAACAATTTTTTACGAAAAACCAACCTCCCGAAATATTTTAGCAGACCTGGCGCCTACCCTATCTTGTAGAGCATAAAAAAGTTAGTATATGAGGCGGTTTTAAAAAAATCGTAAGAGCCGTTTTTGAGAAAATCATAAAAAAGTGAAAAATTACACGATTAAACTACTACTTCCGATTGACTGATTTTAATGAAATTGTTCGTGTCGAGTCCTCTCGTGGTATCTAACTTAAGTTTCAAGTTCGTACAATGTTCCTTCTTGAGATATTGTTTTACACACACACACACACCAATCGCTAAAATATGTTTATTGGGTTCAGGGGGTCTGAAAACGTGTAGATCCGGTGAAAATTCGACATGAAAACAATACTTTCCTTCCTATATATTCATATAGGCAAAAGAACGTAAAATGTCCACACTGGTCTTATGAATGTTTTGTCAATTCGTATTTTATTCTCTAAAGATATTTTTCAGCTTCTGTTCAATAACAGTTTTAATAAATAAACGCGCATTTTTTCGTAATCGCAAATTTGTGTTATATTTTCGTAATTTGTGTACGCCGCGTCTCATTTTTCATAACCCGATTGTTTTGAGGATCTGTTATAATTAAATATTTTAACGTTTTAACTTAAATTTTTCAGGAATTGAAATTGTAAGGCCTATTATTACTGGGCAGATGTTTTCTATTTAGAAATGCCAGCCTCGCCGTTTCTGTACCACTTCTTATTTCCACTCCTGACTCAAAATCTGCTGTAATCTAAATTCTCTAATACTTAAATTTCTGAATTCGCTCAATGAGTGATCGCCATCAGTTTGTTCCACTGGGCGTAGCTCTCGTTGGTTGAGAATGACCGGTCGGAGCGGAAGGATTAGTTGAGTTTTAAAGGGGTGAGGAACCTTCGCTGCTGCCTCGGAGAGGGGCGGCCGCTGCCTAGGCGAGTGCGTCTGTACCGCTACCTATCGTATAGGAGCGGTCGCTGACGTGGCGTACACCTTCGCTGCTGCCTCGGAGAGGAGCGGCTGCCGGCTAGGCGAGTGGAAGGGGAGGGGTCAGACTGGAGAGCATAAGAGTGTGCTTAGTGTGCTCAATTCATCTCCGTGTCGACCTTCCCGTGGAGAAGATTGATACTTACTGGCTGACTGCCTTCTACTTACTGCCTCAACTAGCCTAGCCCCACCGAATATGTTAGCCACTTGTAGTCGTGTACAAGCGCTGTGAGAAGTTTTCTGTCTGCGCTACCTCGCGGCAGCAAAAGCAATCACCTTACAACGTTCGCAGCGCCTACAGCGGTCGAAAAACTAACGACGAACCGGCTTAGAAATAGTATGGTATCAACTTTATGAAAAATCGAGTAACCTTACTAACCATAAACGCCTTAATTTTCAAAGGGCTGATTTTCAGACCAAAAGTTCTCCCTCTTTAAAAATCACCAGAAGTCCTTCTGGTGAATCTACAAAAATGATTGTATCGTCAGCGTATCCGATGTTGTTACTAAGTACATCTATCAGCTAATCCCATCAAAACCAAAATAAAATCCTCACTTTATTTATAATTTTAGTTCTTGTTTTAAACTACGAAATGATAACCAAACAGAAAAGTACGATAAGCATTTTCGGAGCTACGTTTATTGAAACCTTACACATTATTTTTATGTAATCAACCAGTTTAAAAATGTGGCGGATATTTAATGAACAGCTCGTATAGCATTCGTTTTATACCCAACATTAATGAAATTATGGTAATCAGCGTAGTAAACAACTACTGAACCAAGCTTACAAGTTAAAAAAAATTATTAATTGTAAAATTTAAGAGAAATAACTAAATAACTTCTTGTAAATCACTGAGTCTTTATACGTAGGTATAAAGAAAATAAGCCCTAACAACAAAGACAGTTCAAAGAAAAAAAGCACGTATAAGGCTCTCTTTGGGTTCACTTTTTCCCGAGATCAAATGACCTGATAACAGTCACGTACAACTAAGCCTTTCTGAGCAGCTAAAAGACTCGATGTGGTTACAGAAACAAAACAACAATGTGGTGAAGTCAAAAACCACTAGAGATTAAGTGGTTTGGCTATTTCTAGGGTTTTGTTTACAGAGGTACGATAAAGTAACGATTTATTTTCTTCACCAGTCGTTATCAAAATACATAAAAAATGACTGTATGTATGATTATTACATAAAAATTTTAGACACCTAGTTATCAGTAAACTAACCCGGTGGGTTTATATTAAATAAATAATCTGTTTAATATTTAATAATATAATAATTATACTTAATAAACAAGACAAAGTAGATTTTATATAAATAAAATCACAAATGTATTATTATTTATGTTCAACACAATGGTTTAACAAGGATGTGTTTAGTTTCGTTTTATTCTTAGTATTTGATTATGTATTAAATAAATCTGCCTTTAACAAATTATAGTAATTAAGACTGTTAATTTTATTTTAATTTTTATAATTTAAATATAAAGAATTGTCGTAACAAAGGATAATTGATTTTAATATGCTCAAGGATCTGCCAGACGGCTTTGGTTATGCGTTCTAAATTATGGACAGAACTACTTTAATTTTGGGGTACATCTGTTTGATTAATGTATTTTATTTGTTTCATGCAAATTAATGATGTAATTTGTATTAAATTAACAAACAATATTACCATTATTATTTATTGAAACGAGCTACTATTATTTAATTCCTTAACAAAATAGTATAACTAAATTAATTAACAACGGTGAAATGTCCTTCAGGTAAACAATATTATTGGTTTATTTTGAATAGTATAAATTATTCTGTTCTTTAATATAGATTAATTAATTATAAATTATTCATCAATCTGTAATTAAATGACGTCTGGTCGGTTAGTATTAATAAAACTATGAGGTGTCATTTAACTCACTTGTTTTTTGATTTCTATTAACCAGTTGTACATAATAATTGTGCAACCTACATTAGGGAGTTTTTGGTTTTTTTTAATTGTATTGAGTCAAATTTCTTAATTAATGGTCCAGCTGGACTCAATTTGTTCAATATTTCTTCCGCTGTGTTTCCATTTTTAGAGAGTAAATCCCAAGTACTATTTAAATGTTTCACTTTAATTTATCTCTGGTAATCACAAAGTTCCTAGAATTTTATCTCGTCTTTTGCAGGTGTTGCTATATGTTCTGTCTTCTAAAAATTTATTTCTAACCAGTATTTGTGTATTCCTCCCCCAATTTCTGTATCATAAAACTCAGATCTTCATAATCTTGGGCTTTCACTATTTTTTTTTATCAGCGAGAGAGTATATACAGGTTTGTCTCGTATTAGGATATCCATTCCCTCACATTTCCTATTCCAAGATTCAGCGATTCCTTAAAAAATATTTTAAACATTACTTATGACGCAGAGCAGCTCTAGAGCAGAAATTGAACAATTATTCACCGTATCTTCTTATTAGTTACTCGGTCCATTCTGGCCCGCCCTTTAGTTGATTGAAACTTTCTTGTTAACTTGTACCCCACGTTTACAAAAACGCTTTTAATCATTTACTAGTTTTAATTACCTTAACTAATAAAAAGCGTCATGAAGTTTACGAGCATGTTGTGTCTTTGAGTTCAGTCGTTAAGACTCGTTACACGCGTACAAATAATTGCAACACGATTACTCACTAAGTGGCGATTCCCTCAAACAGAAAAACTATTTATATATCTTATACTATTTGATATTGTCTTTTACTATTATACTCCAGTATAAGTGTGTATTTAGATGTTGTATTTAATAATATTTTTCGATACTTATATCGCAGATGTTTAGTAAGTGAAAAAAAATAAAAAAAAAAATTTTAAGAAACGCTATTATTTAACAATGATTCAAATAAAAAATGAACTAAAAAGAAAAAAGAAAAAAAATTACAAAAAAAATTACAGACATTACTGTTACAAATAATAAAAGCGTGGCGCATTTTTTTTGTAAAATATTCGTTGTATAAAAATGCGCCACGCTTTTATTATTTGTAACAGTAATGTCTGTAATTTTTTTTGTAATTTTTTTTCTTTTTTCTTTTTAGTTCATTTTTTATTTGAATCATTGTTAAATAATAGCGTTTCTTAAAATTTTTTTTTATTTTTTTTATAATTTTTTTTCTGTGATTTTTTTGTAATTTTTTTTTGTAAATTTTTTTTATTTTTTTCTTTTTAGTTACTTTTTTTAGGTAATTGTTAAATTAAAGCGTTTTTTAAATTTTTTAAATTTTTTTTGAAAAAAAATTTTTTTGAAATTTTTTTGTAATTTTTTTTTACAAACACCTATTGTCATCGAAGATAAACAAGTGTGCAAAGTTTGATTCATATTGATACGGTAGAAGTATTAAAATTTTAAGTTGCAAGATTTGATGGATCCAAGATTAAGTTATTTTGTAATAAAAAAGCGTTTAAAAAAAATTTTTTTGTAAATTTTTTTTTATGACAGCGTATTGTCATCGAAGATAAACAAGTGTGCAAAGTTTCATTCATATTGATACAGTAGAAGTATTAAAATTTTAAGTTGCAAGATTTTATGGATCCAAGAGTAAGTTAAATAAAAGCGTTTAAAAAAGATATTTTGTTGTAATTTTGTTCTGATTTGTTTTTATTTTACCACGCAGTAACACGTGTAAAGTCTATTTTGTGTATTTTGTTAATTGATTTAATATGTAGTTCTTTTTATTAGGGATGCCTATACTGCCAGTGAACATTCTATTTTTTGAACAACTGGTTTAATCATTAAACGACAGTAATATTTTCTATCTCCAAAGGTGTTAAGTGGAATTCTTATAATGGTCTGCTTCCTATAGAAAATGTAAATAGACAAATAATTGGTAAAACTCAGATTCATTTAACAAGAAACACTTTAATAAATAATAAGAAACTAATTACGTAAATACATATTATAGTATAGCCTACATTTAAATTGTTAAATAGCTAACAGAATTACACATGTAGGCTATATGAAATAATTATGAATTTTATAAAATATTATTAAAACAAAAAGTTCATTTTGTTCAGTAAATTATGTAAGACCATGTAAGACCAAAACATTTACAAGATAATTAATTAATCTGTTTTACATAAGAGTATGTATTTCACCAGATGTTCACCGATGCCGTTACATAACTAATTATAATTGATTTAAATGAAATACTTCATATTTGCCTATAAAATAATACACTATGGTTTATGAAACCTAATTTAACTGACAAAATATACGGTTATTAAAACAAAGACTTTAATTACATGATTACATAGTAATGTCTATCGTCCGTTAATTTTATACTAAGTATCAAGAAACGCGTGCAGTCTATATCAGGTCCAGAACAAAAGTGCACAGCGTCACCCACGCTTTCCAGCTTCCAGCATCTCAATTTTTTAAAAGAAAGGCTGACATATTAATACCGAGAGCCAATCAGATAATTAAACTATACTCCCACTACAACAAATTCAAATATTCGTATTTAACGTACCAATCCTTGTAAAAGCGTCACCTATAAATTACATCTTCTTTCTCACTTCCACATACGCGCTCTCTTTTTAAAACGGTTACTTTATTATTACATTAACACAACTATAATTAAATTATGACAAATTAATGACTTCCGTTCTTTCACATAAAATCTAATTTTAACCTTATAACTAACAACATGATATAATTTTTGAATCTGACGTTTACCGAAATTAAAACTACAAATGATTTTAAATTAAATAAACCTTCTTTGTTATAAAATTTTAATTAATTATATTTAAAATATTTAAAATAATCTAAAAAAATATACGTAAATTAAGTCACACTAAACACGCGTAGGCTGGAATTCTGCCGACTTAGGTAAGCCTCCCGAAAAGTACTAGACCTATATACAAACATAAAATTGTACTTTTAACATTGTGAACATTTTTGTACACAGTAAGCTAGAAAAATAATCAAGAAAACAATAACACTATAACAGGTGGATTCTCGCGTTTTAAATAATATAAACAAATCGATAAAAATAAGAACACTATTAAACACGTAGGCGGTGCATTCGCAATTTAAAGTAAGAAGAATTTAAACTTGAATATAGGCCAACTACGTGATTGTACAACCATTTTATGTTGGTACTGGGCGTGGAAGATATGCAGAGGCTACACCCTCCGATGACTCAATGAAACTATAATTCAGCGATGGCGGACATTTCCCACCATGCGCCTAATAAAATGTTCATTGGTACCTGAAAGGTTAACTAGGTATATTTTTACATTTAGAGATTATAATAATATCTATATTCAAATTTATGGTTTAAATTATTTTGTCATAATTCAAATTTTGAATTGCTAAACAATTTTAGTAATTACTGGGATTCAGTACCTCGCGTACATTTCCGAACAATAAAGTTATTTCGAAATATCTCAAGTTGTTCGCTAAAGTTCAACAGCTGTCAAACAATCTCGCAAAAGTTTTGTTCTGGTTTCCCTTCTCTAAATACAATATTCAATCTGATTGTTGTTTAATAGAATAAGCCAGGTTGATTTTTTAGCAGTTCCTTTAAACAACGTACATCAATTTTATTTTCAAATTAATATATATTTATTTATTTCTAGTAGTCGTTACTTGTATAAAATATAAGTAATTTCTGACTTTTATTTCTTATTTCCTCTTGTTTTTAATTCTTATCAAAAAAATTATAGACAACCATTCAATTAGATAATTGTTTCTTGACATGAAAAAGATGTGAATCTGAACAAGGTTCTCCGCAATGTTTGCTGATGTGTAGCTGCCAGCTGGTCACAACACAAAGTTGTTCACCCATTCGTTGTTACCAACAACTTAATGGGAACTTTCTACCAGCTGACTGACTGGGTTAGCTCAAACTTACAAGTAACTTACTTATAAGTAATTTGAGACACAAAATATGAGTTTATTTGTCCAACAAAAATTAGACATTCAGTCACAGTCTGGAAACAACAGCCACTGAAGTCTTCATAGGGTTACTCCGTTACAAAGTTCCCTGACATTCGTGATAGTATTAAAAGCCAAAAGGTTTTTTCCGGAAATGAGATTGCAGCATCATTGGATATTTAGGCTTCCACATTTGATTTCTGTCACTTGTAAGTAAGCTTTTACTCCGTTGCAAATATAACCTTAATTTATCTTTGTTAAATTTATCTCTGCGGTTTTTTTTTGTAAGAGGAATGTTCTTCTGGTGTATTAACTAACATGGAGCATCTCAATTATAGACGCAGACGGATGCGGGCAACACAATTAATATTATATAGACTGTATATTATAGAATGTAGTTAATAATAACAGAAAAGATCATCGCACGTACGTACACCAAAAAGAAACACAGAAGAAAATTAAAAAATCTATTGATTTCTGACATTTTTTGTTACTTTTTTTAGTGGTTTACCGTAATTTAAAGATCAAAGACAAGTGCAATTCAATTACATGAAAGTCTACAGAAATAAAAATAAAATTCACTCGATCAACCTCTTATGTTTCATTTAATCAGACTTCCATTTTATTTCAAAAAATCTCTTCACATTGTCTATCTAATAAATCCAGTCTATTCCAGTCAATCGGTGAACAAAAATTTACGATCAGATTCATAGAACTTAGAGACACAAAATTAAGTCATTCAATTAAAGTACAAATATTGGTAAAATTGTAAAATAACATTTTAAAATAAATAATGATGTTATAGTTCTTCTTCCCATCAAGGTATAAACCATCTAGCCTTCTCCAGCATCAAAATATTTTATTTTTATTAGGAAGGTGTACTCATTTATTTTCAACGTGTTAAATATCTTACGGAACTTCTTTTTCTTTCATTTCTGTATCCCAGAACTTATTTCGGAACTCTGTCTTCTCTAATTCTATAAATATGCTCCATTCATTTATTTCAATAGTAACTCATTCCCTCGGTTACACTCATTGTCTACAACTCTCGCCTAACATCTCAAATTGAACTCCGTTTTTCCTTGTACAATCCTCGATCCTCAGTAGAAAACTCTCTCCGCAGCTTCCAATTTCTGTTTTATTCTCTCTGTAAGGATTCAAGTTTCGTTACAGAGAGACCTTTATGCCACAACGTTATAAAACCCCATCAATGTAAGTAGATAAGCCCTGTTTTTCACTGTTAACAATAATGTTAATGCAAACTATAAATATAAAATAAATATAATACAGATTGTCTGACGGTGTGAATCGGCTGCGTCGTGAGTAAGATGACTCCTTCACGTTGTCTCTCGACCAATCTGTATAATTGTATTACGGTACAAACTACCATAACATAACTGTAATATTTTATTCCTAAACTGGGCTTACACCAAGAAACTATTTTCTATCTGTTTTTCTCCCGTTCTGAATATCGATAAGGTTGTCTTTTTCCTACACAAATATCACTTTTATTTTGCATTGTCGCACTAATCATTATTAAATTTCATACGTTTTCTGGTCGTAATATAATAAAATTATGGTTTACTATCAATATAACTAACCGCCGTTAATAATTTGTCTGGAAAAATATAAATACGCAGCTAAAATAAGAAAAAACAAATTGACGGTTAGATAGGGATTATATTAGATTTAAAACGAGGACTTCCGTACTACCAATACTTCAGTTGCGGTATACTTATATTATTCTGTTATTTTTCATTTATGTAGATCGAAGACTTACATGGAGAAGTCGTATACGGGCAAACCAAAACAACTCGGGCTGAAGTTACATCGGTTATGCTGGCTCTTAGGCAGTAAATCTCAACTTTCTATTAAAAACAAGTTTGTCTTGTGTAAAGTACTATGCAAAACCTGTTTTGACTTAGTACAGGTTCGGGCGATGGAGTACAATGAATTCATCGAGCGTAGAAATAATGCAGCGCTTTCAATAAAAATGCATGAGACCGATCAGTGATGCCTCATGATAATGTGATAGATGAAATATTTTGCTCAACAATTTAAACCTGCCCTTCATAGAAGGGTAAATTAAGCAACGTAGCAAAGAAAGACGTTTAAAAAAGCTAGAACATAAAAATCCTTCCGCAAAAAAACCTCCGTGACAACAGCGAAAATTTCTCGGGCTGAAATATGTTAAAATATTAAACTTACCTTCATGGTTTTGTTAATTCTTTAACTAATAGTACGTTTTGCTGCTACTACTACTGCTACTACAAAATGATTGATCATCTTTATCCCATAATCAGCATCATTATTATCATCATTGCATCGTCGTCTTCATCGTCAACTTCAGCTTTATCTTGTTCATGTCACAAAACAATTACGTACAGTTTAGAGTTAAGGTTGTTTAGGTCAACAGCCGAAATGCTTGTTTGAACCTCCGGAGGTTTTATTGAGTAAAACCGAGGGGTGAGGTGGTTTACTATTGCCTTCCTCACTGAGTTGAGAGAGTATGCTTATCAGCATACCAGGCCCTCCGAAAATCATCTACTTTCCACCCTGCAAAGAACACCTCCCTTTTATTCACCACAGGGTCTGGCTGTATTGAGAAATTCATTACTCTCAGAGGAGATAACTCTGACTAGTGTATTTTACACCTCTACCTCTTCTGTTCCTAATGTCAGTCATATAATGACTATGTGATAAGAAATAAAACTATTTTTTGTAACCTTGGAACAAACAGAACGAGTGCAATTGATTTAACTCTCCATATGCCCGTTATGGGAAAAAAGTTAAGTTAATGAGACAAAATATTGAATGTTTTCCATACAGAAAGTAATATAATTCAGATTTTTATCGTTTTTTTCTTAAAGTTTTTATTTAAATTTGCAAACTATTATAAAATTATTATACTCCGTTAAAAAAATGTTATGTCTTTGAACTGATAAGTAAGAAATGAAATGAAATTTTACTGTCTAGCAGTGGCTTTAGGAGTTCAAACATTTATAAATTGTTTACATAGGAAATAAATAAATAAATAAATAAGTATCAAACGGTAGTGTTAAAGTAATGACAGTAGTTCTTAAGTAGCTACCAATTTAAAACAGAACTCTAGTGTGAAGGTAAATAACCTATCCCCCACTAAACTCTGTTACTGCAATAGACTAGAGTAATCAGACAAGCTCTACTGAAATTTGTCTAAAGTTATCGTGCTAAGTGGTAAAACAAAAATTTATTTTTACGGCTGGTTGAGTAATGACTCTAAAGTTTCACAAGAATAATTGAAACAGTTATTATTCATCATCCGTCGCGTATTTTAAAATCGCTGCCTGAAAATCTTTCATTATGAATTGTAAACAATGATAATCCAATTAATAAAGAGACTATGAAAGTGTGAGATCCAAACGAGTGAATAAACTTAACTCAATACGCAACAAATTCATTATTTCAAAAGGTTTTTAATAAAATACTTTTCAAATAAACTTTTCTGCGCCTAAAACCAGATATTTTTTCAGTGAAATCTATTAGACGTGTCGGAATTAAAAACAACTAATTCTATTAATTCTTAATTAATTAACTGGTAAAATGGGCTGTTTCAACAGATTTTCTAATGGGTTTATATCTGCACGTGTTTTCTTTCGTACATATACAAAATTTGCACACATGCGATTAATTTATAAAAGGAAAAGTTTATAATAAGCCTAACACGATGCTTAAAAGTTTCCAACAAAAGTTAACTTTCGTATTTCCCAACAGAATAATTAAATATTAAATCAACTATTGTTGTACTGTATTTTATAAATTGCGATATATCATATGAACAAACCACAAAGTTGTATGTTGTAGTGTACTTTTCAATTACATTTTCGTGAAAATATCATTAAATTTACTTAGTAAATTATTTATAATTTACTGTACTTATTACTAAAAGCTTTTAGACATGAAAATGTTATGGAGTTAGAAATGGTACCCTACTTTTATTTATTTTTTATTATTTTACCCATAAAGTCGATGATCACTGTGGTGT
The DNA here is from genome assembly GCA_035578175.1 of Catonia carolina. Taxonomy (NCBI): domain Eukaryota; kingdom Metazoa; phylum Arthropoda; class Insecta; order Hemiptera; family Achilidae; genus Catonia; species Catonia carolina. Next base: position 44,021,816 of record JAQMRL010000001.1, read on the forward strand.
ACAGGATCTCTACATATTGAATAAAATATTTAAAAAATTAAATAAAAAATTAAATTTCGTAATTTGATTTTGTACAACAAAACAATGTTTTAAAAATTATTATTTAAATCCAAAATTAAAATAAATTATTTTATTTTAAATTATAAAAAATAATAAAGGTAATGAATTTTTATTTGATTTGTAAGAAGAACATCATTTTTGGTTATTGTTTAATCAGTTGGTGTTTAAACCGAATAAAAGAAAGGTCAACACCAAACTCAAGCTCAATTTAAAATAACTTATATAAAGTATTATTTAGAAGAAATAAAGTGTAAGGATTATTAAATAATAAAGATGTAGTCAAGAAACTACTAAAGGGTCATACAAGGTAGATTAAAGTCAGAATTATTTAAGACAAAACTGTTTTTAGTGGAATGGAAGTAATTTTGGCAATTCATCACCTGGCAATGAATACAAAGTTGTGAATTTTGCAAATTCTCTGTGTTATTTTATAGTTTAAAATCTGAGACCCTGTCAAAAGCACTAATTCAAGGGATGGAAATTTTTTTTGAGATATACTCTAACAGAAAGTTTTGATAGTTCGTTGGATTTTATTAAAAACTAGATGATTCTTGAACGGATGAAGAAAAAGAAAAAAGTACTCACTATTATTAAAACCCTTTGAAATGAGAAAAGATACAAACTACTATGAATAACATAACACTGAGAGATACTCGGGAAAAGGAATATGGGAAGAATTGTTTCTTCCGGCTAAATATTATAAAAAGGATTATATTGTAACACATCGCTAAGGTCCGTTTCGGGATCTAGGTAATTAAATAATTAATACACTAGAGTTTAAAATTACAAGTATTTATTACAGCTAAAAGATTTAAAAAATAAATAATAAACTAATTACAATAAATAACTTAAATAATTTACTTAGTACTACTTACAAACAATTAAACAGAATGCACATACACAAAAAATATACACAATGAAACTGAATAACAATAGTTGACCACAACAATGCCTCGAAACCGTTGACCTAATCTAACGTACCAATAGCACAAGCCATAAACACTTGTCAAAGATCAAACGAATACTAACTTACTGACCACCCTCGGGCTCTCTTTATATTTTATTTTTATTTATTTTTGTTTTATTTAGTTAAACATAACACAATTATTGCTATACTAACCTATTTACAATTTTTTTAACTAATTATACTTATACGCAAAAACTCTTCTTCACGAAGAGTTCTGTCCGCGCATAGGAGTAAACAAAAAAATTATTTAGAAAAATTTATATATACTAATAACTACTATAAAAAATACTACCTATTATAAAATCTAAAAAGGGTACAAGAAATACATTAAACATTTTTTTAACAGCATTAAAAATAAATGATAAATACCATTAAATTTGTATAAAAAAAAAATAATTTTAATAACAATAAAAAAATTTTAAATTTCCTTAGATTATGTACAATTGTATTATTAGAGAAAAAACTTCTTTTTTCAATAACTAAAACTACTTTACAATAATTTTAGGGAATACATGTAGATATTTATTTTTACTTATGAGAATTAATTCAATTAATGAGCACAGAAACAAAAAAAACTACTGCAATGAGGAAAGCAAAAAATAATCAGAGAACAGTGTTATTTTAAAACTAGGAAAAGTTTCTCAAGTTCTTGCTCGTATATCGATAGGATATGATATTTAAGTTTATGTTTCATACGACGTTTATGTTTATGATATAATACGATGTTCATGTTTCATACGATATATAGGTAGATCAAAGAAATATTTCTAGAAAAACAGTGAGATTTCGATGCAATAATCTTTTTTATTAGTTCTGGAAAAATCATAACTCTAGTATAAACAAGTCACAGTAGAATAAAAGGTGTTACAGGTAACCAACCGATTCTTTCACAAATAGTTGTACAACAAAGACCCTACCTTATTAAACAGGGGCTTTTTTTAATATCCTTTTACAACTAATCCTATTATTACTTTGTCACTCAATTATTTACTATTTAACATTCTATGACTTACTACAAATCTCTCGCACCACTCTCCTCTTCGATATCGTCACAATATAATGGCTAAAATAGTTTAGAATCTACTAATTTACGACTAAGACAAATCTATTTAAGGCGGCAGTCAACTAACGTGTATTCTGACATTCGGAACATATATGGACTATAGGAAAAATAAAATATGATAGACAGATAATTAAATAAAAAAATAAGTTATAATTCGTTCATACAAAGATGAGAGTAATATATTGCTTGCCCAGCTCCGTGCAGTTGAAAAGAGTGTAGTGCTTGGTTATAGTAGTGGGAGAATGAATGAGTTATGAATGAGTTCTGTTTGTTTCACAGCTGATGCATTTGTAGTGGTAGCGTGTAGGCAACTAACTAGAATAAAAAAATATTCTTATCATCCGGCGCATTAATTTAAGAAATACCTACCGGGTTATTAACTTGGTCGGATTCATAATTTTTAACTTACCAATTTGTATCAAAGTATGTAAATAAATAAATGTAATAAATACAAACATATGTGTTAAATACGGAAAGTTTGAAAACGAATGTTTTGTATCAGAGTAACACAATAATCGTTCTCCCAGCATGCGTCACTCATTCATTATACCGCACCCGTACCCTTCACCCCGCAACTACACGGAGCTTGGAACCGCACAATACGTGGTATTATAAAGAGGTACCAGTTCACAGGCGACTGTGTAAATAAACAATCTATTTGAAAAACACATACTTCTGGGTTGAACTGTATCACTATAGTGACACTCATGTGAACTGGTATCCTGACAGTCAGTCAAACAAGTGAACAATGAGTGATAACGGTGTGGGTGAAGGTGAACATTAGTTCACGTAAACTCTCAACATTCAATAAACACAGTACGAGTATACATAAAACACGCTATTAGGTGAACACCGTATTAGGTGAAAATTAGTTTTCGCAATCTTTAACAAACTGCCTTGAACGCAATAAGCGGGTGATTAACAACCCGTGATCATTTATAATCAGAAGAAAACTTCATATAATTTTATGATTAAGTTTCGGTCTGTTACATTTGACCAGAATAAGCGGCTAATCGCATAAACCAGTGAACGCAATAAGCGGCGAGTACTGAAAAGAATATTGTGACGTTTATTTCAGGTTCTTTCGAAATCTGGTCATTAACAAATAACAAATATTCCCTTTAAAAATATAACAAGTATTTATTGATAAATTTTTAATTAACATATATTGTTAAATTTTTAAAATACTAGTAAATTACAATTAAACTTCTTAACTTTAAAGTAAACTGGATTAATAACAAAGTGTCAATAAAAACCTAGAACTTAAATAAACTTAATTAAAAATAAATATGGTAATTTTAAATCAAACAATTATTGAATACTTATTAATGAAGCAATATTTGTATATTTCTTATAACAACACACTACTTTTCGTTACCTATAAACTATTAAATAAGCAAGTCTCGTGTACAAAACTGATTTCTAACAATTCAATCCATTTCACTTTCAGAATAAAATCAGCCTCTTTAGTACAACACACCGTAGAATTCGAGAATAATATAGAGCATAACTGGTATTCTAAATAACTAAATTCATAATAGACCAATAAACGCAAATAGTATATGAGAATAAATAAAAATAAGCCTTTAAGAATAATAACCCCTAAAGGAATAGACCTACAATAACACTTTCTATCCTATTTAAAAAAATAAAAATATGAATAGGCTGTTTGACTGACCGCCAGGTATAGATACTGAAGTCATCAGATTGCCTTTTGCGTGAGTATGGACTGTGAGGAAGGGAAGTGAAATATTTGCAGTGCTGCCAACTTCAAAAGTGAGACCTACCCGTCCATTTCACTACCTTGCAGTTTCTACATGCATTTTGTAAGCTATAATTTATTCCGAGAAAATGCTTGCTTTATAAACCTTGTAAGAAATAAATTTGACCTGTAATATTGTCTGTAGCTTAATTACATGACTAGAAATGTTTGATTTACTGAAATTACGAATGAATCATCACCTTCTTTACTATTGCTTTCACTGGCGTTTTCATTATCAGTCTCTCTAGTATCTACCTGTTTTCTTTTTTTTACCAGGTGTCAACAAAACTGTTGAAGAACAGCTTTTATACGTCTTTAATTTCCTTTTTTATTTTTCGAATTGTGGAAAGAGAAACATCACATTTGCCGCTCGTTCACGGCTTTTAAGAGGCACGTATAGGCATTTTTGTTTAGCTTCAACTTCACAACATTTTATTACATTGCATATTAGAGTTCGTTCAGCACTGTGAATAGTTCGACCACGTTTTCGAGAAACCGAATTTCTGTTTACGGTAACAAACAGTTATATTCGTACAGTTAACCTACAAAAAGTTCCGCGATATATTGCGTATGCTCAGGGTAGTATAAGTTGTTATGTTTGTCGTACTGAAATTAAAGCAGTCGCGTATATGCACTGATGCTGTTCCCCCTTTACCCCTCGTGGCAAACAAGGAATACTCGGTACTCAAGTGACTATAACAAAACTCTGGTCAAAATTTCATAAGATTTTCACTAGCAATTGTTTCATATTAGAACAATAATTTGGAAAAATACTGTTGTCACAAATTCAAGTTTGTGAAGTAATTAATCAGAATAATATGTTAAACTTATAGTGACATAAATGCGCGTATATTATTCCATATTTTACTTCTAAATAACGAAGTCACGACAATAAACATATGTTTTCATATGTGAATAATAAATAAATTTTAAAATTACGTTATGAAGGGATGTGACAAGTGACGTTAAGGGCGACAGAAGTTTCAAAACTTCTATAAAATAACTATAATGTTGCTTGAGAGTATAAATTTAAATTTCTTTTACAGCAGAATATTAAATGAACGTGTAACGAGATATAATAAATAATGCATGTTAGCTATGAACGTAAAATTACACACAGTTATATTGATACCTACTTGAACTCACAAAAGTTACTTACCTTTATGATAATCATGTAAATAATGTACAACTTCTTATGCAAATTATTTTATATTTATAATGTCTTTATAGAGTAAACATACAACATAATTATTTTGATATTAAACTTTACTTTTGACAAAAATAATAACATATGCTATTCTAACCTGTTTTATATTTTGTAATTTTAATACATCTTATGACGTTAACTCATTCATAACTCGAACACAATTAAAAAAATAAGTAGACAAGAAAATGTAAAATAAACATGATATTATAAGTTTTCATTATACGTTAAGTATAAACGTTGATCTGTTCAAATTTATCTTAAAACTCAGCTCGCAAGAGTTCACGAGAGTTATTTTTACAAGAATCTTTTACATTATTTGAAAAATGGTATGTAAAGCGAAGAAACAAAAGTTAAAGACAACAAATCAACGCACATTCAACTCCGGAAAAATGACTGTTCACCGGCAAATTCCTGACCATGAAATTAAATCTGGCCCACCCGAAGGAATTGTTCTTGAACCGTATTTGTATTTTATATTCACGCTTGACTTCTCTACGACTGCGAACACAACTATTTTTGATGAAACAGCTATTTGGCTATCCATGAAGACTCTATAAATGCGTTAAAATTTTTACAAGAACACGTTACATCTTACTTTTATAAAAACAAAACAAAATTTGACATTTTTAACAGTTAGAAATAACAAGAGATCAACCAAAGTAAACCAAAGAATTGCCAGTTGAACGAAGTCAAAAAAAGTTATATCATGATTATTATTATTATTATTATTATTATTATTATTATTATTATTATTATTATTATTATTATTATTATTATTATTATTATTATTATTATTATTATTATTATTATTATTATTATTATTATTATTATTATTATTATTAGTATACTTCGATGTTCATTTAAAATTTCATATTCATACTGCTTTCTTAGTTGATAAGATGAAAAAGTTAGTTGGTTGTTTTTATTACTTAAGACCTTTAATTGATGAAAAAATTTTTAAGATTGTATACAAATCCTTGGTCGAGTCTATTTTACGCTACGGAGTTCAAATATGGGGTGGTACGAGTATGGTTCATATAAATAGATTGAAATCTATGCAATTAAGGATTTTAAAATTGGGATTAGGTACTAGACATGTAAATGATAATGAATTGTTTGAGATATTTGATACACTACCACCAGATAAATATTATAAATTCTTAAATATTTGTAAATACTATAATAATGATAATTACAAGCAAAAAGTAGAGATTCCATACTCTGTTAGACGGCAACTTTATATTATACCTAGATTTTTTAATAATTATGGTGAAAGATCGCTAAAATGTATTATTCCATTATTGTTAAATAGTGTGCCTGAAAGTATCAGTTTGTCAACAGATACGCAAAAATTTAAAAGAAAAATTAAATTGTGGTTACAAAATATGTGAATTTATTAAATTGGTTTTTATTAGATGTTTTTGTACTATTTTTTGTTTCATCTGTTCTTCACAAAGGCTGCTTGTGCGCCTATGCTTTTTTACATTGTTAACAAGTTATTAGTATTAAAGTGAAAATTATTTTACAGTATATTAAATATTCATAATAGTTGCAAATATGTATACTTATTTTTTGTTATATTTGTCTTGTATATAATTTTAACTGTATTTGATTGTATCATGGGCACCTGATGTTAAGTTCCTTGAACTTATCAGGACCCAAAACTACTAATTTTCAATAAAGTTATTTCTATTCTATTTCTATTTCTATTATTATTATTATTATTATTATATTATTTTCAAAAAACGTCAATTTGATAATAAAAATGACTTTAATTATAGTAATAAATATAATTATAATGACCAGCCAAACAAAACAAAATTATATACAATACTCACCTCATAGAATTACATATTCGAGATATCTTTCGTCTCTTGATAATACGTCAATTGATAATAAAAATGACTTTAATTATAGTAATAAATATAATTATAATGACCAGCCAAACAAAACAAAATTATATACAATACTCACCTCAGAGAATTACATATTCGAGATATCTTTCGTCTCTTCTGGAGACATCATCAGGAACACGAGTACAAGAAACACATAATATACATAAAATACATACGGTCGAAGACCACGTCAATCAATTAAATTTAACTGTTGCAACCATGTCACACGCGACTGTTCGGCCGAATCCGTGACATGGTTCCATGCAATAAATTGAATTGATTGACGTGATCTTCGACCGTATGTGTTTTTTGTATAATATGTGTTTTGTGTGATTCCTGTAGTGGGTTCCTGATGATGTCTCCGAGCGAAATGAAAGATATCTCGAATATCATGTAATACTCTCAGGTGAGTATTATAAATAATTTTGTTTTGTTTGGCTGGTTATTATATATTTAGTGTATGCAAACAAAGGAAATAAAGTTTGATAAAATAATTATAGTAATATATACAATTAACACGTTATAGTAATATAATAAACAAGTAACACAATTTGTGTTACTTGTTAATGTTCATCCTCATATTTTGTTGTTTTTATCAATCCCCATGTCACTTTACGTATAAAATTAAAAATTCATTTTAAATCTCTACTCTGGTGAAATGTTGCACATGCATAAGATGGAAATGAATTAACGTATCTCCATTTCATTTGTGGTTACTAAAGAATTCATGTATTTTGAATACAAATAGATAGCTTTGTACGTTTTCGTTTACAATGATTTTCCTTTTCCATTAAATCCTATATAATGTGATTGAACGTTTTTATAATGACGATTGTCAACATAAATACAGATAAATTTAACGCCACGGGAATTTACAATATATATTATTAACGCGTTACTGATTCTTTGTATGACTGATACTTATACGGCAATTTATTTTATAATTTCAAACATAAAAAATTTCAAACATTCGTCTGTTGCGTGGTAGTTTGTACTGTTAAACGTTATTTTAATTTTTACATTTTAACATATTTGCTTCCGGGCCACTAGTAAGTTGGCTGGTATATGTAGTTTGAGTTTTCAATAACAACGATTCGGCGAGCAACACTGAGCGAACACTGCTAACTATTCTTCTTCTAATGCATGCCTACTCCTGCCATAATATCCAGCAGAATCCAACAACCAAATAAAGTAGTTTATAAAAAATAATGCACGGTTTTATAATAAAATCGAATATACATATGTAGTTATCTTCATTCTAAGACTATAAATTTTTAATTTTTGACGCAGAATAATTGCCATGCAATGAGACGATAAACGGACGCTGGTAACGCATACATGTGGCACAAAGAAATCAAAAGGGATTTACAAGAACTTGGACTAACTCACGAAGATATAACGGAAAAATCACCCAAATACAAACAGGTCATCAAGGACCACAACCATCGGCTTACGACACAGAAAAGAGAATATAAGAAGAGGGGATTTTCAGGAGCAGCCAAACAGAAGCGTGCTCAGAACATGAGAGAATATCACGCCAAAAACAGACTGAAAGCTTCCAAATTGACTACAGTGGTTCATTGTGGCTAAACAAGCACTAAACAAAATGGAATTTTGTTTCAAATTTTTCTTCTTGAAATGTATTTCTTAGTTTATTTAAAATTACGTAAATTTCTTAATCATTAGCAACTATAGTAGGTTTACGGAACAGAGGACTTTGACTTGTAATAATTCTCAGAACTTAGCCGGAAATCGAACCTGGGACCTTCAGCTACGTATTCTAGTGCACTAACCATTACGCCACGGTCATTCCTAAGATTGAAACCGTTATTGGACACATAAAATTTTTATTCATAGGTAGTGATTTTGATCTTTATGGCAATCAAAAAAGCTTTTAACACCCCAAGATATAGACGAGTGCAAGAAGCGGAGACAGAACTCTCAGTGTTTCAAAAAAAGACAATCTGAAAAATTCTGTCATGAGAGGCATGATTTATGTATTTAGTTTGAATGCAAGACTAACTACACATCATCAGAATTGATTTACCCATTTATGTAGAATGAAAGAAAGTCTTCTGCCGAAGAAAACAATATCATACATTTCTGGTGGCGCCCGAGAGATTGGTTGACTACGAAAGAGATAAACTGACTAATTAAAAGTCGCCACGGATCTATAAGCGTAATACTTGAAGTAGATGTAGAGAGCGCAATATTTAATATTTTTCTCATTTTCATTAAAAAGTTTTTGCTCCTAATGTCACTATTAACGAGCAACCTTTTGGTTCTTCAGTAGTTTAATGTTACAATAACAGTAGGGTTACTTATCAGTGGTGGCCAAGAACCAGCACAAGAATTTTATTTTAGTAGAATGCGTTTCAGAAAGAAGGCCATCAAAACTTTCATTTTACGTTCAGGTATTCTAAATTTTTGATTATATTATTACTGACTAAGTGAATTAAGCCTAAAATTATTTTTATCTCGAAAAATAACTGACATGTTTCTTTGGCATTGCAGGTAAACAAGAAGTACAGCGAATGGAAATTATCATTACACCGCTTAGTTCTAAGGTCTAATGCAGTAATTATGTAAGTTACGAAACTTAAATTATTATTATTTTTATTCAGATAAATAATATGGTAAGAAGAAAATATGCTTTAAAAATCACTGTTTGAGAAACTCATAACACCTCCTAGATCTGCGACTCTACTCGGAGTCAAATAATTGGCAAAAGTCACAAATAATATAATATGTGAAAAGGGTTATTAATTTATTTGAGCCACTGTAGCCACTTCGAAGTGCATAATCTAATAGAGTATTTTAAACGAAGAACGCTTACATTTTATTATGCATTTTTTTTAAATATTTAAAATAAAATTCCAAACGGGTTTCTTCCACAGAATTTTCCAAACTCGTTTTTATTATCTGATAAACCGTAGCAGTTATTGCGAAAACAGACACTATAAAAATAAGTATATTAAAATTTATTTGCTCATATTATTATACAACCACGGAATGAATAAGAAATAAGTAGAAAAAGAAAACAAAGGATGAAAACACACTGCATTTGAAACGTTCCTTCCAAAATAATGTTATTTATTACAGTAAACCATTTTTATACAAGGTAATGGTTTTCTTTTCTAGAACTAACAGCTTCCGTTGTGGATAGAATGAAATTTAAAATGAAATGGAGGGTTAATTTCATCAATTTATGGTGCGCTTTCTGTAAGAAAATACTCAGGTAAGTTTAAGTTTAAGTGAAGAGACTCGAGTTTCTCCTTCCACCCAATGGATTATTTTCACCTCGCTTATCCTTCACAGCGTCTGACTCCATCCGCTTTCTCCCTAACTCATTAACTAAAGTTTGAGTCGACTTAAAGTATGAGATGAATTAAATAAACGCCATTAATTATTGAACATGCACACTGGCTTCCAATGTACCATTTACGTTACTAAAGTATGCTTATTTTAATTAAAAAGTAAATACAGTTTTACAACAAAGCTGAAATCCAAGAGCAGTACCAAATAAAACATATATTTTCAATTAATGTTATTTGTTCATCCATTGAAGCAATTTAAGTGATTTCATACTTAATAGTCTAAAATTAGGATTACTGACAAAGCGCTTATAACTACGTCTTAAAAATCATTTAATCCTTTGAAAAACACACTGTTATTTAGATTTTACAACATACTTGATTAATTGTAGCTACGTTGTATTCCTGCAATGTCATTGTACCAAGAGGTCAATGTTACACATGCATTAAATTAAGGGGAGACGGGAGTCCTATACTTCACCATACTTAAAGGAACATTTTCTCAGCTTGTACTGCTTAGAACATTCTGAATTTTTTTTTACAACATTATTATGCTTTTATACACATTTTGAATGTAACAGTTTTGTAATATTTTGATTTTTAACAAAGATAAAAAATTAAATTTGGCTCACCGTTCGGACCTATGGAATTTTGAAACATTTATAGCTGTAAAAATTTTTAGAAAACATTTTTTACATATGTTATCCATTCAAATTATGCATCCTTATGAAGGTTAACTACCCTGAAAGTTTCATCAAAATTGGTTGAGTGGTTGCTGAGAAAATGTTCCTTTTGTGCTAAAAAAATACATTTTTCGGAAAATACAAAAAACTGAAAAATTAAACTTACATTAGTGCATCTTAGTTTCATAGTCACCAAGATTGTCATAGTTTTCCTCTAATCTCCTTTTGGCTATCTTTCTGTTCCTTCTAGCTGTTCTCTCCCACTCATTAAAGGAATTTTCAGCCTGTCGAACTCTTTCACTATCTAATTCCTTCATCGCCTTGACCATGAACAATCCTGGTTGGAGCCCAATCCGATGAAGAACATCACACTTGGCTTCATTCCCATTGTTAAATGATGCCACTGCTTCATAGACTCCCAATTCTAGTGTTCTTCTTTTCACAAACACATTCTTAGGCAGAACAGACCATACTACACTGTTGAATGATTCATTTACATTCTGTGTTGTTCCGTGCAGGCACTTGCTTAGGAGGGACCTATTAGAAAGTTCTTTGTACACTGGTTTAATGGCTGATAAAATAGCTCTTGGGATACTTTTTACATGTTTAAATGGTGTATTAGGATTTTCTAAATTTTGATTATATTTACACCATGTAGTTGGTCCTTTTGGACATAGCATATGACCTGTTGGCTCTTCATCCGTAGACCACTTGTGAAAGTAAGTGGCCCACACTGCTCTTTGCATTTCATCTACACCCTTACTATGGCGAATAGCTTTACCATAATATGTTTGCAGCTCATCTATGATGCTATCTGTCAATCGGTTTTTTCCCCCAAGTGGTCTTCCATCTTCTAATTTTTTGCCTTTGTATTCCTGCTTCAGTTTTCGTAATTTTGCTCCCATCCGCTTTGAAATATGATTTATACACTCTAATTTATTTATTACAACACTACCATAAGGTTTTGCATCTATTACAGCTTTATAAGACTTTGAATCCCCATCCCCTAAATAATTAACATACATCACATTGTATTTTTCTATTGAACGTTGAAAAATTTGCTTCACGCCAGCCACTTCCATACCTCCGCTACTACCGTCATAATTTGCTATACAGTTAGACTGATGGTTTTGTTTATCTAGACAATCACAGTACTTTGAGAGAATGGCCACATCTAGGATCTTGCCTGTATCAATACTAGTGGCTGACACTACTCCATTTAGTGATTGGTGGCCCCTTTTTTGCCAGGTTCCGTCGAAACCTGCAGATAAATTTCTGTCGTCACAATCTATGCTATTTTCAAGCACAGCCTCCTCAACAGCTTGCTTCATACTGTCCTCAGCAACATCTCTGACTGTTTTCCACAGAATCTCTGTATACAATTGCAATTTATCTACAGGCCTGGGGAGATTCATAATTCCACATAACTTTCTACCAGCTACAAGACCCTTTCCAATTGTTCTCAACCCATAACCTAACCGAATATTAATTTCATTTACTGTTTTCTTTTTACCTTCAACATCTACATCTATATGTTTAGAATTGTTAAAACTAAAGCTATAACCACAGTTTTTACAAACACCTCTAATCTTAGCTGCTAAACCTCTTTGATCATAGGCCTCTACTATAAGTCCTACACTAACACAATTTTTACATAAAACGTTTTCATAAAGAGCCTCCGACAATAAACACATATCCATAATTTGGTTACTGTTTGTTTGATTACCAAACTTGCTGTAATTAGCCTGTGACAGTTTCTTTTTAGAGGAACTTGACTGTTGTGATGTAGGCCTGCTTGTACTAGGCATGGGTGAACTAACCTCAACTTTGCTACTCACATTTTCGTTTTCAACACCATTTTTCTTTTGATTCCCATAAAAAATACGTTTTCTTTTTTTAAAAACACAGTTATTATGTCGCGGCATTTTAATAAGACTGTTTTATCAACTGTAAAATAAACACAGCACAACACAAAACTATACGAATCCGCACTGTTTGTAAACAACAAAGCTAATAAACAGAAGATTTTATAAACATGCCATCATTAGAAATTCACAGCTGACTGTATTGAAATGAAACAGTGTAGCCAACAAAGAGCGGGAAGTTCTAAGCAATTCAAAACAAAAACCATCATGCTAGCTTATTTCTAACCGAAATTACAGAAAAAATTCAACTTAATGTCACAAACACCGGAGAAAAACCTATTTGCAGCACAAATTTTAAAAAAATATTAAAAATAGAAATATACGTTGTACAACAATAGTAAATACATCAAATTAATCACAAGATTTTGAAATATTATAAAATATAAAAAACCAAAAATGTCCAAAAATAAAATTTTTACACTCCCGTCTCCCCTTAAATATTAGTATTCACCATAGCGACTGCAAAGATTGTGAAATAAAGACCTAATAAGATAATATTACATAGATAAGTTTACACCGCTCTTTTTCTAAATTAAAATACTATTATCTAATTAGAAACTATCACAAACATTAAATGAAACTCAAAATTAATAAAAACGTTGTAGATGAAGCACGTACGGTAAGAATTACTATTTTTGTAGGTAGTTGCCAGTCTATTTATGACAGTCTATGACAGTCATTAGTATGTCTGACTGATTGTATGACAGACTCTATGACAGTCTATTTTCGAACTGTAATAATAGTGACAAGAAAGACGTATCCCTATTGGATATGTAGATTACAATGAATAATATATTTCAAAAAGGAATCCTAAGAAGTCAAAAATAGTAGAAATGTTTGTTTTTATTTTGATTACTTCTACGCCGATCGAGAGTACCGCCACTTTAGTTAGAAAGATCTCGTAATTCGTTGAAGGGTCTAGATTAATCATCAAACCACAGGTATAAAAAGAGTTAGCGCGTTTGTAGTAAGTCAGTCAACACCTGAACTTGTTAATGGAAAGTCTGCGTCAGCAGTTCGGAATTATTTCGTTACCGAACCGGTTCTAAGTTACGATTATTGTGTGTGCGGACGGTAGCAAGTGTTTGTGACAAGTAATCATTTCGGTTCTTAAGAACAGTAATCTATTGTTAGTCAAGTTCGTAGCTTAAGTTTTGTACGAGTAATTTATTTATTTCATGCAATTTAATAGTATCTGCTAGTAGGCTAATTTAAATCATTAAATGAATTAAATCATTAAATTAAATTTAAATTAAATTAAATTTTTGAATTGAATCATTAAATTATTAGCAAATGGGTTTCCTTTTAATGTAATTATTGATCGTGTAAATAAAAAATTAATTGTTATAAGTTTGTTTATTAATTATTAAACCAAGGTCCCGAACGAACGTAGGCTTAGGTGTTACAATGTTAATAAATTGAAATTGTTAAATTCATGGGTAAAGTAATTCAATATTTACGAAAGTCAGCCTCCGTTCTACACCTTTCAGAACAATCTTATCTTCAAAATACAGCATACTTTTAAACTGAACTAATGAATAAATTAAAAAGAAACCATTCTTAGTTTATTAAAGTCGAACAGTACTAAATAAATACTTCATTACTAAAAGAATCAATTTAATTAAATGTCTAGTTAACAACCAAAGAGTTAATTCGGATTGTAACATGAAAATTACTACGGCAGGTGTATAAATTTTACAATTGATATATTTGACAAGAATTTGTAAAATTTAAAGATAATTATAATTGTTACAATGGTGAAAAACCTGTTACAAGAATTTAAATTTTATCTGAAGACTACTAATTACAAAATACGATCAGTATCGACAGTCCTTAATTAATACAATCATTGGTAATGTAATTTGTTGATACAAAACATGGAATTATTTAACCGGATTAAATAATTCAATTAAATAAAAAATAAATTACACATAGTTAAATATTAAACAATCTGTCGTGTTGTTATCTTTTATTTATTTCTTTATTTAGTCCATTTTATGTTACATTAACAGCTTTGTCGTTAGCGACAACAATCGGTTACGGAAACGTAATGGTGGCGTTAGGGGTAGTAATTTTATACCAATTTTATTTGACAAAGAATAAGAAAAATTATTTAATATATATGGTACGCGTACTCACGTTAAAAAATCCTTGAAGTTATAATAATTGAATAAATTGGTCGTCTCTTTCTAGTCATTATTTACAAGTTACGTCAAAATTTAGAAAAATTTAAACAAATGTTGCATTACAATTTTCCATTGAAAGCTGCGATCTTGTAGATATGACAAGAAATAAAGATGGTCACAAACCTTCACCAGAGGTAGACCTAATAACATTTAGTGGTAACCTAAATGTATTCTACATTTAATTTATATATTACAACAAAATCTGCAATATATTATTTTGGTCTAGAACCGGATCTACACGTTTTCAGACCCCCTGAACCTAAAAAATATGTTTTTAGCGATTGGTGTGTGCGTGTGTGTGTGTGTGTGTGTGTGTGTACACAATATCTCAAGAAGAGAACGTCGTACGAACTTGAAACTTGAGTTACATACTACTATCGGACCCGACCCGAACATTTTCATCAAAATTGGTCAACCGGAAGTAGTAGTTTATTCGTGTAATTTTTCACTTTTTTGCGATTTTCTCAAAAACTGGTCCTACGATTTTTTTTTAAAAATCGCCTGGTTTACTAAATTTTTTATGCTCTACAAGATCAGCAGTAGGTAGGCGCCATGATTAAAATTCTTGGTGAGGCTGTTTTCACGTAAAATAATTGTTTTTTTAAGATTGCGGCTTTAGTATGCATTTTAGCGCAAAAATGTATAGTCTATAGCAAAAATTGTAGAGAATTATGCTTACTTAAGCGGTAATGAGCGATTTTCCGTTGTTTTTCTCACGAAAACATGAGAAAAATCGATTTTTAAGATTTCGGTCTTAGCGACAAAAGTGTATGTAAACAAATTTATAGGAAATTAAAAGATCTACAACTTTTATTTGGAATATTTTTCTCTACAGAGCCTAGTTTAGCGTGATAGAGTGATTTTCCGTATTTTTAAGCCAGACAAACTCAACTAAGGTTGATTTTCATTTTGCGTCTTTCACTCATGATTAAAATTAGGTTATGTTTATTGAGGTTAGTTTTTTATTTATTTCTATGTTTTATTACTAATGTTAGGTTTATTGTTAATTATTTTCATTGACAAGAGAAAGTTACGTGAGTGTTTCACGCCAGATTTTTACGTATATTGAACGAAGAAATTAAATCACGTAATGTAGGAACTTCGTAAATTAATTCCAATTTTCCGTATGGCGTCTTCAAGTGGTGCGCGGTTATTTTGACGTGCATTATTAATAACCCTGTTTTTTTATTTTTTCATTTAACACGTTGATTTTTTTCTATCGCTATTACAGTAGGCTGGTACGTTGACAGTCTTGTTTTATAGAGTAGCTGATTCTTTGCCTAAAGCTTATCAAGTTGCTTCATCAATAATTTTATTATTGATTTATAAGAAAGTTTTAATAATGTTCTACTTACTTAACACCAAAACTAATATTGCATTGTAACAGAATACAGATTAAGATTATTATAGTCTTCTAAAGGACCGTCCTCTTTTCATTTACTCACTTCGAGTAAAAGTTTTCTTTAAACGCCATTGTGTACTGAACAATAGATGGATTAAGCCTATATAAGAAAAAGCCCACGTAAGAACTCTTTTTTGAGTTCAGTTAAACACATCTATAAATACACTACCCCGCCTACCACTTACTACTACAAAAAATTTCAATGTTGCTTAGCCTCGAGAAGGAAATTAAATTTTGTCTTATTACATTTTGATCGGAACGCGAACAGAGAAAATTTATGTATTAAAAATGTCAAAGATTTAATGCTCAAATATTTATTAATAAAATAAAGCGTATTATATTTAACAAAGTTTTACACTTTAACAAAAACGGATTTTAAATGTAAGTTTGTTGATGTGTTCCATAATAGTCACAACCAGAGCGGTGTTTTTCTGTTTAATGCATAATAAATACCTACCTATGAAGTTCAACAACTTAGGGAAGTGTTTAAACATTTACTAACGTAACCCTAGTTTAATCTAAGGTTAGTTTTAAAACTAAATACAAGAAAATAAACAATTAACAATAATGTGGAATTGTGAACTTTTATAAGAAAATAACGTAGTGTATACTATAATTATTAATAAATTTTTAACAATATTCAATGTTTAATTAATTTTACAATAGAGTAATATGAGTTGGCATCACGGAACATGTGAGATTAAAACATGAATAAACGAATAAATGTATATTTTTTGAGGTCTCAATGATAAACAGTAAAAGGGTTGCATTACTACACACTACAGAAAGATTGTGCGCTTATGAAAAAGTATCGTTTAATAAACCGCACCGATTTTTTGGTAAGTTAAATTGAGATTCGTCACTATCATTGTTATAAATAATATGAATTAGGTCTCCTGGCCTATCCAACTTTAAACTTCATTATCTTCCGTTTCTTAAAGAAATTGAAATGTCGATTTCTTCTAAGATCGTTCAAAACTACGTTATTCAGTTACTTCTTAAGAAATCACCTGTTTGGTTGTTCAATCAACTGGCATCTGCAAAAAATGGCTATAAACTCTTCCCTGTAATTTCGAATAATTTATTTACTCGGCATTTACCCGGCATATAAAGAGTATTTCTGAAAGGATTTGAAACAGAAAAGCTTCTCAAGACAAACGTAATGTTAAACACAATTCAATAGAAAAGGAAATAAATTAGGGACTATATAGGTAAAAGTTTAAAAAATAATTTTTGTTCAGTAAAAAAATACAGAAATTAATAGAATACATTTAATAAGAATTGGTAAAATATAGGGAGGAATTTATATTTTAATATTCGCCCAAGCTTGCGTGAGGTAAAGATAAGATGGTATTAACTTATTATTAAACTCTGACGTTCTCACCTTTCTGTTGACGTCACAAAATATTTTAAAATTCAGTAAACGCTCTCATGGTGGGATGACATCAAATGTGATATACTACAATTAATCAAAAAATTTCATCCAATTTCTATATCCAGTACGCCTACACAACTTTTTCGCTGTTATCATTATTATGACAGAACCGTGTGTGATGATTACGTTCACATATTTATAATTGAAATTCTCATTCTTTTTATACGAAATAACATTTTTCGTGCCTGCAGTCACTCACAGAATTACTGCTGATGTGACAGTCTTTTTCTTTCTTATTTACTGCTACGTTATAATCTGCTTTTTTCTTTCAACAATAATTTACTAATTTGGTAAAGGAAGTGACAAACTAGAGGGAGCCAGGCATCTATCGATCTTTGTAATATTTATAAAAATGACAAAAAATAAAGTACAAAGAAGTATTATGCTGAATTTTGATTACAATAATAATAATATTTTGATTACAATTTGTTTTCTTATTCAAAACTATTTTCTTTTAAATTGATTCCTAATAAATTTTAAGTACGCAAAGTCTATCCAAATGTTAAACACTAAATTATGAAATTTCTTGTCCTTACTGTGTTTAAGTTAAGATCTCTAAAATTACATTTGTTGCTCATATACTAGAGGATGTTCAACAAGTGTTTGATTGTCTTTGGTATCATTTCAAAATCTCGATGTTACAATCTGCTGATGTATCCTAAAGTTGTATTCCATTTATCCAAATGGGTTTTAACATTGATTTATATAGTTCTATTTTGTTTGATTTTTTGACTGAGAGATTTATTGCCCAAACGGCAATACACGCGTATGTCACGAATATTTTATATCACGTTGTTTTCTTTTGATATATATTTACATGATAGCTTCATGTAAGGTGACTACGTAAGTGTAGGCTTACATATCTGACAGTATCGCAACGTGAAAACATGATAAATTAAATAGGACAATAAGTTACAAAATGTAATTTGCACACGAAAAATGTAGAATAGAAGTGTATTTAATTGTTAAACATCATAAACGATTCTGAGTTCTCTTTTTGATTAAGTTTTTGGAATATGGAAAACTTAATTAATTTGTTTCGTCTGACTGTAAAGTTTACAAAGACAAAGCCCATATAAGTAGCATTGAGAAAGAAACGGGTGTCCCTACTTTGGTCATAATCCTCAGGATGTCAGCCGACAGACTTCTCTACAAATAGTCAAACGTTTATGTTGAAATCCAAATCCCAGATCCAGTATACTTGACATAAAGAAGTACAAACGGACATGCAAGAGCTGAAATTAACTGAACAGGGCTTAGTTTAAAAATATCTCAAATACTAACAGATAATCAAATTATCGGTATTGTACTACCCTTGTTGTCTGTTAAGAACTCAATATTCCCCTACGTTTAACCTCGTCTGTGACCTATAAGTCATAAACATATTCTCGATCCCTCTCTTTCGTTAAAAACGGTACATTGCCCTACTCTACAATACCTAAACATTCTTTTGTCAAAATCTAACTTGACCCAATTTTTAACTATTTCACACAACAAATAAAATACATTCATTCATCGCGGAAATTAACAAAATACAGCTGCATTTGTCTACGTCTTCTTCTTCTTCTTCTTCTCGATCGTCATTTCCTCTCCAATCAAACTCAAAAACCATAGGACCTGTTCTGGCATCCACCGGCAACTAACATCCCGATTTGTGCCTCCGGACAGCTGGCGACTTCCAACCAGTCGAGGTAATCCGGTCGAGACATCCTCTGAAGGCGATCGATCCACAACTCCACCATCCGACGTACTAAGCGAGGTAGAGGGGGCTTACGACGCGAAAATAATAAAACCTTCAGGTATTTAAAAACCATTCAAATTGTAAATGGGTAGACATCTTTTTATTTTATTTAATTAGCACTTTCATTTATATTAATTCCAGCAGGGTATATCTTCATCAATATATTTCTAATTAAAATGTTAAGCAGTATTCTCATTTTGTGTTATGTTTTATAAACACCTATTTCCACTAAACCATCTATCAAACCACACGCATTAAAATAAATTTGAAAATAAATACAAAGTTGGTATTACAAAAGTGGTAATCCCTATCAGTGGGGGGGGGGGCTTTTGGTTGAGTAAAAAACTCACAGTTAATTTTAAATAAATTAAAAGAGAATATTACAACTATAAGTAATAATTGCGGAAATTAAAATTGTATTATGTTCTACTTTAACATTTATTAATAAATCAAGAACCAAGAAAAAAGGGAAATCCTATATTAAAATTTGTTGCAAGAAATAGTAAGTAATTGTTGCTTTCTTAATACAATATTGAAAGAGCAAAAAAAATGAAAAAACGTCATTTATATTAACCTGGTTAATTAGATCAAGATAAAAGAAAACGTAATAACAAATCGAATAGCTGTCATTTTTCATACCTAACTTAATGAATTAAAAAGCTGGAAAATTGCAGATAATGAAAATACAGTCAGCTAAAAAGTTCCTCTGTATAATTAAAAATGCTGGATTTTTTACAGGAGAGGTGTACAACAAAAATCTATAAAAGTTAACAGCTGCCGGAAGTGTATTACCGTATTACAAAGAAAATATTAAATGAATGAATAAAAGCGGATCCAAAATAAATAAAGTAAATGGCTTTAGAGATTACGCGTCTTTCAGCCCCTCATTAGTGAAGAAATCATTCTAAACGTAATCCCACCCACAAACAATTTCATTAACTTCTTTTCTCACAAAATTTCATTTTAAAAGCAATTATACAGGTAAATTTAGAAACCATACTAAAACTTTATTAAAATACCTAGTAATTTTTTAAATTTAAATGTTTTTTGCAATGTAGGTACACTAAATACGGAGTATCGTCCGGGTTTTTAATGCTACCCAGAAAGTTACAAAAAGAAACCTCTAAATGAACGGTCATTTTTAATTAAGTTAGACGTAAAATGAATTATTCCTTTCCTTTGAAAAATTTATATATTGAACGAAAACGTAAAATTTTAACTGATAGCCACTGGATTGCGTCAAAGTGGTGTTGCATTTCATTCCATTAATAATTTCGTGGCCCTGAAATGGGCCATTCAGTTTTTTCTATCGGGGCAAACAGACTGGCGAGGTGGAAGCGATCGGCTGCGGCGCGGCGTTGGCGGTTAATTTGATGGTCACTACGGTGTCTCGTCATCTAGCGGAGTCATCATCTTTATCCATCCCGAAGTTTGTTGATGGGCTTTGTCAGGATCCAGTAGGCGTAATGCGCAGTTAAGGGACCGCTTTGAGCATGGCGCCCCGACTACGACAGTTCAGGTTGACGTAGGTTACAGTGTCGGGTCGGCCAACGGAAGAATCATTTTCTCTTCCTGTTAGGCTTCCTCATTGTATCTAACTTCAGTTGCAATTTTAAACTTCGAGGGATTTTCCGTTCTTTAGTTATTTTGTTCACACAAACAGAGACACACGTACAAACCATTCAGTAAAATCTTTTATTTTTGGTCCAGGAAACCTTAAAAAGTGTATTATCGTTGAAAATTCAATTTTGAAAAATTTTCATTAATAGATTTTCCTTACCTACATTTCACATAGAAAGGCAAGAGAACGTAAAAACATATGAAGAAGATATTATTTTGAATTTTTGTAGCAGACCGCATGTGTTGTCAAGAACAAAGTAGTTTTAAAAGTCTATTTAGTTGAATCATAACATCTGCAAAAACACTGGGCTACCACGAAAATATTCTGTTTGAAAATATTTTTAGAAGAATGAAGTTATGTACAAAATTGATGTGTTATGTATAAAAGTAACTTAAAAATTTCGAGTAAAATGATATTAGAGTAAGAAACATATATTCTTATAAGTGGTATATAAATACATTAGAATTTATAGTGTATTTATCGATTGGAAGTCCGTGTAAGCGACAGAAATACATTCGATGTACCATTCAACCTCCTGTAGTAAAATATGATGCGGTCAAATGAAAAGAAATGAAAGGGATGAAACCGACGAACGCTGCTATCTTCCCTTCTGTTTCTGTATGCAGCCTACATTAACATAAACAAGAGATTCAGTCAGCGTAAATACTGAACATCCTTCTTCCTCTCTATTGGTTTCAATATTTTACGGCAGCGTACCATTATAATGCCTAGTCCTGTCCCATTTTTCCTTCTTTTTATTTTTATCGGTGTATATAAATTAAAATACTTTACTGTATATATAACGACAAAACAAACATAGAAAGTGAACTATTTTATTGCAGAAACAATAACACCAGTTGTTTACATACAGTAAAAATGGTAGGTAGAGAAATGACATGAAATGTCCTGACTTAATAAACAGTTTACAATGTATTTCAATTACCGTTATTATACACATCTTATTACAATAATTAAAGTTAATGAGTCATTTACTAATAAATTAATTATAAATTTTTCACTATTTTATCCTTAATTTTATTTAAATAAATCAATAAAAAAATCCTTTTCATAAGACGACGCGACTCAAGAATGGTGCCAATTTTTAAAAAGGCTTACCCTTGACCTACGGCCAAAACCATTAGTGATTTCTGTATCTACTCTGTAAGAGGAATCAAATGACACTAATTTTGTTTCAAAATTCCGACTTTACTTCCGGTTTCTTCTTAACTTCCGGTTTTGGACCACTTCCAGTCATAAACGGAACTTTAAACCCAATGATTTCTGTATCTGCTCTTTAGGAGAAGTTGAATGACACTATTTTTGTTTCAAAATTCCAACTTAGATTTTTGACTTTCGGTTTTGGGCCACTTTCGATTAAAACCGTAACTTCAAACCCAATCTAGGCCCACTTATTTGTTATGCACATTACGAATCCGTAAACCGTTTCTTGATACCTCTTGTTTCTGATATCTGGGAGTGACGGACGGACGTATATAGGAAAATGATAGATGACAATTTAAAAAATTGCTACCAATGTCTGTACGCATTCCGGTCTGACTTTTGATAAAATGATAACTTGAAGCACAAATACCAAACAGAAACATTTATTACTATTCTAGACTTAAATTTTTATATTCTTTTTACTTTATAAACGATCAAAATATCAGCGAGACAAAAATTACGCATACATTGTTCACGTTTGAAACCTATGTAAATTTACGGGTCCCAAATTTACGATACATTCTAATTTTCAACGCATTCAGCCACTGAATTTATAAACATTTCGCTTCATAGAACAATCAACCCTTTACGTTAGTAATCTTAAATGGAATGGATTAGATCATGAGAAAGGATTACTTCACGAAAATTAATAACAACAAAACGAAAGTGTTGTGCAGCAGCAAAATTGGTTTAGAAGAGATGGGAAATGTAAAAGTAGGCAACGAAAATATACAGGAAGTTGAGAAATTCCGCTATCTACGGAGTAAAATAACAAACGATGGTAGAAGCACAAGTGATATCAAAAGCAGAATTGTTCAAGCTAGAAAAGCCTTTGAAATAAAAAAACAGCTTACTGACTACAAACATTAATTTAAAGATTAGAAAAAATCTCTTAAAACATTATGTTTGGAGCGTAGCATTATACAGGAGTGAAACGTGGGTGAAAGGGGCTGTAGAAAAGAAGAGGATAGAAGCTTTTGAAATGTGATGTTATAGAAAAATGTTAAAGATTAGGTGGGTGGACAAAATAAGTAATTTAGAGGTTCTTAGGCTAGTGGATGAAAAAAGAAGTATATGGAAGCAGCTTGCCAGAAGAAGGGATAGGTTAGTGGGGCATATCTTAAGACATCCAGGTATTGGGTTACCAATAATGGAGGGGAATATTGAGGGAGTAAATTGTAGGAGGAGGCAAAGATTAGAATATATATAAAGCAAATTACAAAAGATGTACGGTGTTACAGGTACGTAAATATGAAACGACTTGCATAAGATAGAACAGCTTGGAGAACTGCATCAAACCAGTGGAGAGACTGATGACAAAGAAAACGTTAGTAAAACAACCTTACACACAGATTTTCAAATACCTTTTGCCCAAAATTATATCGAACACCTATACAAACGCTTTTACAAGTGACTTATACTCGTACGTAAGAACATTCAAGTTACTTTTCCCTGGAAATCTCGCAAGTCGCATAAAAAGAAGCGTGGACGATCACCAAGAAAATGGATGATAAAGCGATGGTGTTGATGGTGAGACAAGGCTTTGATGATGACGGATGGCGTAACAAGAAGCTGCGGAGTTTAGGATGCGAGAGAAGACAAACATGTTTATGCTGTAGAATACTCGCTTATACAAATAATAATAATAATGAATTTTATTATACTGTCAATATTACATAGATACATTTACCTTACAAAATACACTTAATCCTTTACATTAACTACAAAGAAAAAAAAATAAAATAAATCAATTTACTACTGTATTCACTTATGACATGACCTAGAGGCGATCGCTTATATAAATATATTATATATATCAAATCAATTTTAAATACTCCATCTCTGAAAATACAACGATTAAGGGGCTAGGTAGTTGTTCCTAGTTTTCCAGATGGTTTTCCCCAATTGCGGGATAAATTATTAAAAATCCCTTTTCTTTAAAGCACCTACATCCTAAAAGAAACACCTTCAGATGAGTGAGTTACTCTAAAATGTATGCATAGATATACAAACACTGTTCATAAAATTTTCTACAATGGAGTATTATTCTAACCAACTTATTGTTCACTAAATAGTAAAATCTAAAATGACTATGCTGACGATGTTACATCTTAAAGAAAACTAATAATATAATTCTATCGTGATGTATTATTATAATTAATAACCTACAATATTTTTAGTTTCAACTATTATGTTCCATTAATAATCGAAAATAAGACAGTAAAGACATTCAGCCGTATTAGTTAAATCTAACTGTACGAAATAAAGGTTATTTACAAAAAAAACGTTAAAAAATGATTCTGCTGCGGTTAGAACTGACATGAATAAATACCCAGCTTGAAAAATGTAAGAAAAAGAAAAGGATTATGCCGATGAAAAAAGAAAACATTAAAAAATACAAGAAGTTTCCTCAAACTTTTTCTAGTTTGTATAAACTAGCCAATTATTTTATATACGTTTAAATTTATGCTATAAATCGTAAAATTCTACATTCAGTTTTCCATAAAACTAACGTACTACGTAATTGAAAAGTAAGTTCTGACAGAAGAAAATGTACATTCTGAAGTTATTTTATTCGCTCGTAAAAATGTTTAATATAATTTCTGCAAATATGCTCTTCAAAATTATATTTACTTAAACGTATCGTTCAGGTCATAAATTTATAAGAGTGAAGTTGTTAATATCACATCTATTATATAAATCAACTGCAGCTGATCTGCAAATATTAAGTCAAATAGTGTCAAGAAATCACAAACGTGGAGATCATTGTCTAAAATATTCGATAGTATATTATTTCTTTCGTCGGCAAACACTTAAAATTCTTTCACCGCTTTTCCATGATAATTATAAGGGCTTCATACAAAATTTACGGAATATCGATAGAATTCGAATCGAAGACGCCATGTTAGCAAGTAATCTCAGGGAGAGTGATTGGGAAGTTCGAAGACGATGGGCTGTAGAATACGAGAAGCGAGAAATTTGCAAACCCGTGAAAAATTAAAAAGTTATTTTCATGATATTTGCTTAACTGAAGTAGGCCTACAGTCTAAGGGTGCTTACCACTAAGCGCACAGTGAACGCTGGTCGCTGGTCGCAGGTACTGATTCACGGTGGCGAACGCGCTTAGTGTGAGCACGTAACTACGCGCTTAACCTTCTTTCAATTGTCGGTATTCAACATGAGTTCCAGTAGCAGTAGTCATGATGAATTATTCCTAATGGAAAACGCTTATACAAAACTGTTATCTTTTAAAGACGATACCGTTAGGACATTAATAAGAACAGAAAATTGTTCGACATAATCATCTTTTACCGCAATTAAAAAAAGATAGAAACAGGTATTTTAAATAAATGATAATTACTCTGGAAACGTTTAATTTTATATTTTCTAAAGTAGAACGCATTTTCAAAAAAAAACAATGGTGCAACTTGCACAAGCAACCAATATTACCGGAAGAAAATTTGTGATTACTTTGAACAGTTTAAACGTATTTTGAACTTTGTGAAATTTTGAACACTGTGCACTTACCCTAAGGTAGAGTAATTACTTTTATCTTATGTAATTTTTAATTCAACAAATCCTACTTATTACTTATCAAAGTTAGAGAAGTCATCTTTGCAGTACGAGAAATCCCAGAAACAATCGTAGTTTCTTCCTTTCGAAGTTACTCAATTAGTTTAACTCATGGAGGTTTGAATAAAAAATAAAAAGAGTGACACACCGGAATATAAGTAAATTCTATATGTCGGTTACGAAAGCAATCGTTTAATAAACTCGTATAACAAAATATTGTGAAATTATAAACAGAACTTTCCTAGCAAAAAAAAAACAATGTAAACGAACAGTCCTGCCGGTAGTACAATCAATCGAAAGAAAAAATCGCCAAGCGATATTTTAAATAAAATAAAACGTAAAATCTGGTCCAATGTGTGTTAAATGGACATCATGTTAGTTCTTAAATACAGAATTCTAACTAAAGTATTAAAAAAATGTTTACATGCTTGTAAAGAGAACACTAAGAGTTCTGGAAAATATTCGAAAATAGAAATTGGTAAAAGCAGTAGCAAGATTTTGCAAAGTAAATAAAATAATTTAAAGTTTTTATGGTGCTACTATTGTGGTGGTGACTACGAATCAAAAACAAAGTTTTCATCTATTTTTTAGTTTATTAGAAAGTCGCATCAACAGTTCCGTTTTTAGCGACTACGATAGGTTATGAAACAGTGGGTTTTAACTTGTGAAAATTTCCAGACCCTAGTCGGGAATCGAACCTAGCCTACGCATCGTAGGCTATCGCAATACCACAAAGCTATGAAGGCGGACCAAAAAAAAACACACACACACAATACATAGTTTGTTTTGAAGTATCTTTATCGTAGCGTTAGCGTGTTGTTATTGAATATATAAATAAAACCTAATACATATTTAAGTTGTATTAAAATATTTTGATATACCATATAAGTGTTATACAAATTGTGAAATTGGTTAAGAAAAATTTATTAAGTGCATCAATTAAATTTATTGTGCGAATTTATTCGCCCGGGCCAGCTAGATTATAATTATATATATTTTTAGGGGTTTCCTACGGTTGTCACCGCAACCCTTCTCTCAACATTAGCCTCCATACGTCCCGACCTAGCCAGTCCTCTTCCCGAAGTTTTCTCCTCTTCATGGCCTCTTTCAACTCGTCTGATAAGGACCGCCGGGGTTGTCTCCCCTGTACCTTTCTACTGATAACAATCCCATCTGCCTTTCTCTTATGCCCATACCCTTTCAACCTCTTTTCCTCGATGTAACTTAAAACATCGCTTTTCACCCTCATTTTCCTTCATATTTTCTCATTGGTAACTCGGTACGTTTTCATCAGGCAACAGCTTCACCTACAGAACTTTATTTAGGTCGCACTATTCTTAACCCTATTTATTTTATTAACCATTCAACTCTCAGTCCCAAGAATAATAATACTGCAAACTATCGCACTATATATGCATGTATTATTTACACACATAAATAAATT
Source organism: Catonia carolina (assembly GCA_035578175.1). Taxonomy (NCBI): domain Eukaryota; kingdom Metazoa; phylum Arthropoda; class Insecta; order Hemiptera; family Achilidae; genus Catonia; species Catonia carolina. Next base: position 44,049,315 of record JAQMRL010000001.1, read on the forward strand.
TTGCATCAAAAATTAATCATTGAAGTTGGCAATAAATTGTAAATTTTCCCTAAAAAATTTCAATTAACAAATAACATTTTTAGGATAACTAACTTTCTTATTGTGCAATGTAAAAAATGAAATACAACACATTTCACTTTATCTATTAAATAAATTATGCGATATATTACAAATTTAGAAAAACCACGCCTTTCCATTTACACTGACTAAACTAACGTGCCGCAAGACAAATATATTTAAGTTATATGTAACAATATTTTTAACTTACTATTATTTTATTAAAATAAAAAACATTGTGGACAGTTTAATGTGGTTAAAGAGATATATGGGTTTATTACAAAAGAAAACTCATAAAATGGAAACTCGTAACGCTTTACTATTTACTGAACAGTTGTTGACGGTTTACTTGCTACAACATGTTCATATTTTCTTTATTATTTTTCTCTACGCTCTTTTTTAATCTTTCTTTTGTAAGGAATATACTAACGAATTTTTATTATATAACTTTCTTTATTTAATAATTGCATGATTAATCACTTGAAAGAATTAATATAATGGACAATGTTCTGTGTGAATTATTAGTTTTTAATATTATTTGTGTTTTTATTTAAAGATTAATTATTACAATTAATTATAAAACTGAACATCTGTGCATCTGAGTCGATGTAGGCCTACACAATCTATTGAACTTACAACCACTTTATATTCGACCAAGGTCACATTCTGAGAAATTCTAGTAAGTTAAAATCAATTGCCACTTAACCGTGGTCACTGACTATCATGTTTTATTATTTAAATTTACTGCACTTAGTCATAAATAACTAATGAACAGTTTCTGTTAAATTAATTATACAGTCCCCCATTTTAGCTGGCGTATATGGAAACTCGTAACGCTTTTATGTCACTTTCATAGTTGTTTGGCAACATACTAATGACTTTGGCTAAATCTTATTTCATATTATTTTTAGTTAATTTTAAGCCGCATTTACAGCTAGCTCATTACCGACTACTTCAAGTTTACACAATATAATAATCTTCCAGACCCTTGCCGACAATCGAACCCAGGACGTTCCTCTTTCCAGTGAAGCACTCTAATCACTAGGCTACGAAAGACAGTCAACCTAACTTTATGTTATAACTTAAGCAGTATATTTAGTCAACTTTCACATACTTATGACACAAATGTAACTTCATCTTATTTTATATCTTAAACAGCAGGCTACTTGTAGTAACTTATATTAATTTTATGATTAAAATTTTATTTATTAACAAATTCTGTTGTTTTGTTTTACGGGCGACTGCTTTGCAATCATTATCCTACTAAAGGCAGACAATGAGAAGAGTGATAAGTTGAATTGTGTGATGAAAACCCCCAGACCTGATCGGAAATCGAACCCCTGGCGTAGAAGCTAGTTGTTCTGACCACTACACTACGTGTAATGTATTTTCCACATTGCTGCATGATTTTGAAGCCTCAAACCCGCTGTACACCTCTTCAACTGAGGAGAATATTAAGGTTTCTAAAATGTGGTGCACCGACGTATTAAAGAATCACATGAGTTCAACACATAAAACAAAAACACGTCATAATAAGGAGGTGCTTTGGAAAGTGGCCTGTCGGCCTGAGTTGTTGTAAACGATTAAACAACTCAAATCAAAGAAACTCAGAAATACCATCGTCCACTAAGACAATAGACTCCTTGAATTCCCAAACAAAGAAAGTATAAATTCCTTTAGCTCATAATTCGGTTTTTCGAATACAACCGTGCACATGCTGAGTTTAATCCATTTGTTGTCTCCATAATGACTAAGCGGTCTAATTTTCGGAAGTTTTCTTTTAAAGAATTTCTCAGAAAGAATTATAAGTTCTGAAAAATCTGGAAATCTCCAGCAAATTTCTGACCCATTCGAAGATTTTATAGGTTTTCGAATATAAAGAATGAAAATGTACCAGCCGATTCCATGTTTTAAGTTCTTCCCAAAAACATGTAACCAAAATATTTCAGATTGCAGTATTATCAGCGATATCAGTTCGAAGAATCCATTTTGTCCTAATCTACATAAAAAGTAAAGCACAAAAAGAAAAAGTAAAAAATAAAGTGTTTTTATTTTTCGCTTTTACCCAATTTTTTTGTCTAATTTGTTTTTCATCATTGCCTTCATACTTTTTAAACATATTATTTGGTCGGCCTGTGGTGAAGTGGTCAGCACAATTGGTTTTTACGCCAGAGTCCCGGGTTTGATTACCGTCAGGTCTAGCATTTCTTCATCAGTAGGCTTAATTTTCACTTAGCTTATCACCCTTATCGTCTGTGTTAGCAGTAACAGCAAAACAGTCGGCCGTAAAACATAAAAAGAGTTATTTGTGCGTTTTTTATTCCTTCATTCCTTCCTTAGTTTTGTAGTAATTATTTCTTTCCTTTTCTTCCAGTATAAAATTATTACTCATCTTTCCATTTACTTACAAGAGCCCTTCTTATTACTTGAGATCATTTAATTATACTTCAATGATTAGCTCTTTTATTACCATATTTATATCTTTTGCTTTAATAACTACAATGTTCTACCCCCGGTGATACTCAATTTCCAAACCCAATCTTATTGCAATCTCCCTGAGACTACTAATACTTCCGCGCTACGTCCAGAGGCAATTGCATTTAATAATAATAATGATAATATTAATTTCACAATAAAAACATCACTCAAATTCATATAATACAACACTCTTCAGACATTTCGCTCATCTATGCACATAGGACATCCGCTATATTGTCTAAATTAATTAAGATTACATTCACGATTTCTAATATCAAAATTACAAAAATAAAATACAGTAGTTACAATCTCCCCACTGTTGAAATTAATCATTTAACAGCGCAATTTCATCACAACATAAATATGTTTAGAAAATACAAGCGTACGTTATAACGTACAAAAGTCATGTGATAAATTACAGTAAGATAACAGGGATATCGTTTACACAATGGTACAATGAAAATATTTCGGTGTACATATTATAATGACTTTTAAAACTGACTGATTATTATGTACTTATAAAATCTTTTTCTGGTGATCAGTGCATTTTTGACAGTAACTGGTAGATTCTTCACAAGAGTTAATTTATTAAATTAATATTTGGCAATTTTAAAACGTCTTGAAGCTATGACTTATCCAATTAGTGTTGTTTAAATCTCTTCAACTACCGCACATTGCTTCTATTTCCTTGCCGCAGATGCAGTTGGTAGTTATCAGTGATGCCTTTACCATTATCATTTTTTTAAACCAACATTCATTATCACTTGAATCCGAATCTGGATTCATATTAATAATAATATGGTTTATCTGTATAAAAAAATTCGCGTTCCAAACATTGTTCTTTGAGTTATGTTTATGAACTAGGCCCGTATGTGACTGAGAAACACGAGGCAAGTTCTGTCAGATCACAATAATAACAAGATCGAAAAACAATATTACATTTATCAACGAAGAGGATCAATAATAACAAAACCCAAATGTACAATTTTTTTGGCTTTAATTTAATTTTTATTTACAACTGTACAATTTTTAAAGCACACCTAGTAAATAAGATGGAATGAATGAGGAATGGTGGGAATGTGACGTGAATGTGAATCGATCCAGTGACCGTTTTTGGCGTGAAATGTTTCAAGGAATGTGGAGCCAATTTTTAATGATAATGATTTATAAACTATGATGGATGATTTTCTTTTTTATGAAATGAAACAGGCATGATAAGTTAAATTGAAATGTTTTTTTTTTTTGTTTTATGGTGGTCGGAGAAGATCCCTATTCCACCTTCGTTTCAGTCATCTGTTAACAGGGAGATTGTTAGTTGAACGAGATTGGACATTTGGATTTGTGTGGTCAATTGTCTTTGTGTGTAATTTTTTTTTACAAGTCTGCAACATTACAATCTGTTCACATGAAATAGAACAATCTGCAATTTTGATAAATGTTAGGTAACATGATTACAATTTCATTATAATGTTAATGAAATTGAAAATAGTAACAAATTAATTAGAAAAAATGATAATAAATGTAACAATGTTCTTTAAAACCTATAACCTAAATCAAAAACACTATGTCTTTTCAGTCTTGAAAACCCGGTATCAATGTTACTTAGCAGATTCAGAGCCAAAAAGTTTGGATGATGATTGAGTCTTTCTTCATATATACGGCTGAATTTTGATATAGTTTGTTTCACTGAGTCAATATTAAGATCGGCATAGATATAGGTGTAATTATTTGTGTGTAATGAGTTGTATGTTGCGTTTACAATGTCTCAAACCGTTGATATTTTCAGGTCTTTTTGAAGGGTATGATTGGTTCCGTAAATGTACAACAATTAAAAGATTGATTATGATAATCCGTTTCAAAAAAATATATAATTTTCTTCTATTTAGAAAAACATTTTCAATAAAAATTCAAACAATTTAATAAACCAAAAGATTGTTTAATGCATACTTTATAACTTGTTCCGTATTACTTTTTTATTTTAATGATAAATGAAGACATACATAGTAAACATTCATTTATTTTTAGTCAGTTATAAATTGCTAATTGATAGAAAGCATGACGAATGAAAAATGATAGCATTTATAAGTCTTTTGCTTAAGGTTTGCAGTTGGGAAGCTGTAGTCTTTAGCATTTAGTCAATAAAATTACATCGACCCCATAGGTTTATGCCATTCTCATTAATAGGTAAACTATGTAGTCTGGAATGATACTTGCGGCTACAATAGTACAGACAGTATTTTTGATTCCGCGCACCTCGTCCTTTCTAAGTCACACGTTTATTCAGTTCTGAAGGACAGGAACGAAGCTTAAGCTCATGGGCTATACTCTGGTTGCTTTAACGCAGATACTAAGATGAAGAGAGGTTGGTGAGGGGAGATAAGATGACGGATGGAGAGCGAAAGGGGATAGAGAAAAGGGAAGGGTTGGGAGAGAGAGCGAGAGCGGGAGAGAGTTAAAAGGGAAACTCTACTTCAGTCTTCAGTTGGCATATTTGCATAGGTGAATAATTTTCTCAGAGTTGTTCTGTAATAGTTGTGTTTCACATTTGCACAGAAATTAAAACTTAACTACTAAAATAATTAACTTTTAAAATAGATAAAGGAATAGCTAACTGAACTCTAGTAGAGAAAATAATCAATATTTCATTATTCTTGGTTTTTCCTAACAGTTTAGTGGATTCCAACAGACTGCTAAATTAAATTTACTACAACAATATAATCAACTACACTCAGCTTTGTTTTAATTACAGCAGATTAAACACTGCAACAACCAAACTTTTACTTTTATGTCAAATTGTTAACTTCTATTTTTCATTAATTGGGTTTTTAAATGAATTATTTATTTAATATTGAACTTAACGCATATTCTTTTTAAAACTTTGAATATAACTGCTCAATTTTCAGCTGTTTCTGGTTACATTTGGTGTTACGGTTTGACACTGATCAAGGACACACTAGCACCAACTCTGTTGCCTGAGTGGTGTAAATTAACGTTCATAAACCACCAAAAATTTTATATCCCTCAAGATAATATTGTAGGTGGGGTGACAAAATAATTCACCAGGCTATTGTGAGATTTAAATTAATTTCATAATCAAAAAAATCTATTAAATTGGTTTACCTCATCCGTTAATACAAATAAAAAAACTGAAATTATTTTTGGTCAGTTAGTATTTCAACACCATTTTCATGAAATTTACGTTGCTGGTAATAGTTTTTTGAAGTCAACTAAGCTTGGATAACTTATTCTTCTCTTTTACTTAAAAATATAATCCAAAATCAACTGATAGACAACCATAGGTAAATTCGACTAAAGAAGGCTCTATGCATAGTAGCATCATTAAGAACAAATAGATCTTTAGCCATTGTTTAAGGCTGGAGCTAACTACAAAAAATATTTTTCTTTAAAACTAAAAGTCGCATTTTTTTCGTAATATTACTGAGAACAAAGTAGTATATTTATTTTATTAACACTGTTTGTTTTACGTAAATTAATAACAAATAAATAAAAGCAATATCATAGCAAAATCAACAATTACTTTTGTGAAAATTTTGGATTTTTAACTTCTATAACGCGTTCAAAAATTGAGATACGAACATTACAATTTTTTTTTATAAATCATATCTTTTTATCTACGTTACTAATTTTCAAGATTTCATTTTTGAATTATTCAAAATTTTATCTTATTTGGCTTCTTTTATTCAAAGGTTAATTCTGTGTTTTAAACTTTTTTTAAATTATTTTGATTTTTGATACTGTTAGAGAAATCGTCTTAAACAATTAAATGCAAAAGGAAGAAACACTAAAACCACTCATATTGCTCTAGAATAATTTTTTTCTTCTATTTGACACCAATTTTACGAATATTGGCCAAAATACACCCATGTTATAATTTCTGAAGTTTGTTGCTCCCTTTAATCACCACCTTCATTTTAGAAGAGGAGGGTAAACTGTTGAAATAACTTTTATTCAGGATTTAATAAAAAATAACTTTATTAAAATAAATTCTTTTATATATATATATAATATTTCAGACACACAAAAATATTTTCACCTATCTGCAGTACAGAAGTATTTTTACAAAGGTAGACTTTCCGCTCAAAGATACGTACTAGGCAATACACAATAGAAACTGACAACGGATAACAAACTCATTTCAAATAACTTCTGAAACATACAATAGTAAAATATTTTACGTCAACCTAGTTACAAAGTGTCAAGTTTATCTGAATTCAAGAAATCATTACATTTTAAATCGTATGTTTTCTAAAATGTATGTTTAGTGTATTTTCAAAGGTAGTAGTATATCATGCACACTTTTATCAAGAACATACCAGAAGTAAGACGTTAAGTTATCTTTTATGTGACAAATGAGGATTTTTTTAGTTAAACAAGAAACTAATATACATATATTCCGTACAGTCAGCAAGCATCCATTCATTCCTAACGTAAAAGAAGTAAAACTGCATGTCTCCCAAACAGGTATTTTCATATTGTGCTGCTTCTGTGTATACGTACAATAAATGATTAAAAATGAAGTTCAAAGCTACATTAAAATGTTACTTTGAGAGTAATATACAATAACATGTAAGTTATCAACCTTAGAATAAAGTGGCTTGTACGAAGCTCTTTGATACAAAATAGAAGAATCTTTTCTGTCATATATCTGGATTGTTACAATCTGTACAAGTAATATATAAAATACATACATAATAAGTCCCTATTCAAGAAGATTCCTATTCACAATACACAAAATGAAATGGCACATGTCTACAAAAATACGAGAAAAGTTATTTTATGTACTTGTAAAGATTTAAACTTGTGTATTTTTAAAACTAAATTTACATTAGACATTATTTTTTCATAGTAAAGATCACACCTAATAAAGCATACAGTACGTTTAAATCACAGTATCCAAAGTTAGAAAAGTCAGAACATTAGGTTCTGAACAAAGTACTCATCAATTGTAATATTTGTATGTCGGTTAGGGGTTTTACAAACTTCATTAAATTTTGTAACGATTTTTTTTCAAACCGTAAGTAGATCTAGCACCGCACAGTATGTTAATCGGTACACACATCAAATATTGTAGCTCGAGTTGGACTAGACAGTATAGATTAGACACAGATTACTATGGATAACTCATTTATGTGAGAGTGTTGGTCAGTAACAGCGAGAGGGGAATTAGGCTACGGTTCCCACTGACAGTATGTAATTTTTTTTAACCCGACATTTCCCTTGTAGTATTATATAAACAGTTCCAAGGGAGGTGGAGGGTTGTTTGCTGATGTCAGATCAAGTGGCAAGGCGGCGGGTTTTTGGTTGTTTTGGCAGTTGCGGTCTCCTTGGGGCTGGACGAGGACGCCTCAATTGAGTCCAACACTACTTCCCTTATTGTGAGGGAGTGAACATAAGTTTTTCTCGCCACCTCGGCTAAAAAAACGCATTTATGTATAACTTAACTCATTAAAGATATTATTAAGATTTTGCTGTAACTTCCCGAGAGCAACCGATTGTTTTTGATTGAGAGCAACCTTGCAATTTTGCAATGCAATTTTTATTAACAAACTTCAAAATAATTTATAAATAGATTCGAATTGTTTAAGTATTATTTGAAAACTTATATTAAATATATCCGATTCATCTTGCTTGACAGTATTGGCGTGTAAAGCTGACAGTCAAATTTATTAGCCAAAGAAGTGAAGCGTTGGCGTAGGCAGGCAGAGAGCACAATTAGCATGTAAATTAGACCAGGATCTGGAAACCGTCTACTATATATACACGAATCTGACTTTCCCCTTCCAGCCCTTTTCCCTTACTCCTTCCGTCCCCTATCTCTCCTAGTAAACCAGGCAGGTTCGATGTTGACAATGGTGCTTCTGCTGTCGGCACTAATCAGCTTGAGTAGCCCACCAGCCTATTTGACCCCATCCCACCTCCTTTACTTCAATTCTTGATTGTCCTTTAACACTAGTTTACTACAAAAAATACCCAACAGTGCTGTTTAAAACATGAACTTCTTAAGAAGAGTAATAACTTAATTTTAAAATTCTCAGTTAATATCTAGGGCAGTTATCTCATAGAACACGTGTGATTACATACTGGATTTTATTTGATTTTAAATTATGTCTGGTAAAAATCTCCTTGAACTTAGGCTAAACGGATTCCCAGTACTGCTATATTTCACTGAAATTTAACTTCGCAGCCCGACAGTGAAGATCCAATAACATAGCAAACCCTGAACTAGTCCTTGGGTGGCATGGACTTTTAAATGCCACAATGACCAAAAATTGCAATCTCACTGGCTGATAGTGCTGAACAGTTGAAGATAGGTGGGACAATTTTTCTGTCTCTAGCCCAAAATTCTTTGATTTATCAAGATAGGATTGCGAATTATCCTACTTATTTCTCCTATTACACTGCGAGAGTCAGAGCTCTGGCCACATACAAATTTTCTTTCAGCACAGCAAGGTGGAATCCGCCCTATAGTACTAAAGATTTATTTAGAAAATAGTCTATACATCATCAGATTAAAGATATTTGAAAATAAAAAGGTTTGCTCAACTGGCCCTATGAGTTTTTGAACAAGCCTTTAAGATGACAGCTAGAGGATTTATTCCATAACATTATTTTTAAATTCGTCATAAATTTAGTATCCAACTGAGCTTGCGAAAAAGGTCAAAATGTTTTTTGGACAGGCGCACAACATGTTTTTCTTATTCCACTTGTTGGAGCTAGACAAATCTAATAACACTTTTTTCAGTAGCTTTGTCACGAACTTGTGAGAAATCGAGTTATCGAAATTATTTTCTATGCCCAAAAATAAAACATTTAAATCTGTGATGTGCGTATGATATGTACTTAATATGTAAATTCAATTTTTATTTAGATCCTTTATTTTTCTTTGATTTTTGTAAAAACAAAAAGTCATCACATAATTAATATTTACAAAATTATTGTAATATTATTAAACCTTTTTTGTTAATTTTAGTTCAATTAAATGTTTATCCCGAACTAATGAAGCTATTAATTAAGTCATCGGAACATGCTCACGCACCGATGCGTATCTGACATGTCTCGAATAATAAATAAATTACTTTAAGAATGTATACAGAATTTAAATGTTTAAAAACATTGTTTAACAAAAAAATCTATTACGTATAATTTAGAGGCATGTAACAACTTCAAGCGACGAATTATTTTAGGAGAAGGGGAATATTTTAGAGTGAATCCTATAAGGACTATTTGTTTGCTATTACGCACTGAGTTTGCCGAGTTCTAAAACCGCAATGGTTGCCCGCAGTAAAACCCCCATGTTCCAACAGATGCAAGCGGACTTAAATAAACCACGAAACAGAATCTTTAGGGATCGAAATGTGTATATTTAACTATCGTGTATTATCTCCCCTATTTATCAGTCAGAATTTGAAACAAACACGGAATACGAGTTGCGTTACTTTTGTCTTTAGTTTTCCTAAGTTTGTATAAAATGTCATTTTAGCTTTCTTTGCAGATGTTTACTGAACTTTTTGTTTTAATATGTACATTTGGCTGCGTGCATCAATCCTACATACCAGTTTACTACGAAAACAGTATTCAGGTAATATTTTCATTCTTTTTCTCTTAATGCAAAAACTAATTGAATAATCTTTATAATTTTATAAACGTATAATCTAGGTCGGTATTCATTTGGGTTCGGGTAGATTACTTGTATGGTAAGTTGTTAAATAAATTAAACACTTTTGAATTATCTACTACTTATGTCGGCATATTGAAAAAAGGATTTTCTTTTGCAAATTTGGTATCACCTTCCTTTGAACTGATTCGAGTCATTTTTTTTTTATTTGAAGCCCTCCAAGAACAGATTTTTCAGCACCTATTGCGATTATTTTTGATTTCCCAACTACGCAGAAAATAGAAACTATTGTTTTATAATAACCCGGTCTTTGGAAGAGTCACAACACTTCCACGTTCTTAATCACATTATCGCTTTTATGCATCAATAAAAAACAAGTGGTGCTGTTTTGTGGTAGTTTCTTCTTTTCGAATAAATTCGTGTGTTTCTGTAAATTTTAGAAATTTTGAGTTAATGATTGATTCATTCGGAGCTTCGTTCATAGATATTTGTGCTTAGGAAACGAAAATTCCAAAACTGAGTTCATGTATCAAGTCCTTACTCACAAATATGTGACAAATATTTATTTAGAGGTTCACTCTACCGGTTTAATGACAAATTTTCAGAATCTCAGAATCTTATTTTTAGAATCTAATTTTCAAAAATTTTTAGAAAATTATTTTCAAAAATTAGAATAAGAAAGTGGCATTTATTTATTAGTTAGGAAGTTTTTTTATTTCAATTTTTTACTACTTCCTTTTTGTCTTTAATTTTTATTACGATACTATACATTGAGCTGCACAACTTCCGTATTTGATATTTAAATGGCGGTGGGGAATTTCACTTTTAGGAGAAGAGGTACCCAGTGACACATTCTCCGTTCAAAACTTCGGGTATTGTCCGTTATTCAGACCAAGAGGTCTCTACTCCATTTTCGCTCTAAACGACGCACAGTTGGGAAGTTCCTTGTAGCTGGATCACGAGCTAGTTGATTTGGATGGTCATCTAGTCTTTCGTGAAATGTACTACACAAGGACGCGGTTAGCTCCTTTACCGTAGGAATTTTAACTACCTCCTTGTCACGTTTATTATTAGTACGTCGTATCATTAAAGTTCTTTTAAGAGCAATAAAGTTCTCTTTAACCCAATTATTATTAGTAACTCGTAATTATCATTTGATTCTATACAAAATTGTTTTCTTTTTTGTATACATCATACAACTCTGTTTTTATTGCTTAAACTTAGGTAACTTTATTTGTATATAAGACATCTTAATTTTCCTTATTTACTTAAAGAAATTCTTCCTCTATGGACTATAGATAGGGCAGATTTTAAATTCATACAGAAGTATAAGAAAAATTCAAAACAAATTCACGAGGGGTGCGATAATTTTGAATTTTTATAATTGTTTTTCATTCTTATAGCTAATATAATAAATCCATCCATGGAATGTCTACAGACCATAGAACTAAGAATTTTCTTTCTTTTGGAAGTAAATAGAAAAACATTGGACTAACGGTTCATAAGTTATACTGTTTTTTTTTTTCACTGAACCCTCATTTCAGGGGTTGTAGTTTATACATTTCAGATATTCTTATATGAAATAATTTTTCTTTAGATTGTTTAATATGTAAACCAGCTGGCTAACTGTTACACTTAACTTTGTTTTGTTGGTACACTGGCCCCTTAAGCTAAGATATTTACTGCTATATTTACTGATATGCTCGATTTATATTACCTTTATAATTATTATCATGTCACTTATATAAATATTTTTTCGTTTCAGTCAACTTAAGACTGTGACAATCATGCATGAGTTACTCCTTTAATTGTTTTGCTCCAGTTCTTATTTTGGAGCTTGAATTTTTTGTTCCTATTTTTTCTTACATTTTTGCTCTAGGAAACTCCAGATATTACTTCAATTGTTTTTTCTAAAATTATTTTTACCTTCTCTTACATCTTAATCTAAGTTTATTGGCATTACGTAGTAGACTAGGTATATAAAAAACATAATTTCTAACCCACATAATTAATAATTCGTAGGAAATGAAACTGGTAAAGGTCTCTCCTAAAATTTTAACTAAGAAGTTTACATGTACCAATACGGAATATTGACAAGTAATAGCTCAGATGTATTCAGAATTGTACTAGACGTTTATTAATAATAGTCCTTCATTAGTAAATAGCTGTTGGATTCACCTGATATTCGATTTCTCTAAACATAGCAAGTAAACTAAATTAAGCGATCTTACTGAACATTCACAACATAGTTCAATTAAACACAAATTTATCTGTATTTGGAGTACAGTTTGTATTCCTGTCATTCAGATTGTCTGTCAGCACATTGATCTATCAATTGCCCACCCCAGAAGTTAGACAAACATGTTCAATTCTAGGTGCATTACTTTTAATGATTTCAAGCTGCATCCAAGAAATTCGCACGCCATATAATTAGTAGAATAAAACATCTAAAAAAATAACTTTGTAAATCCAGTTCGACTGCTCTGCAATAAATTCTTCTTCCACTAAAGATAGGTAAAACATGTCTATTCCGGTCCACATCGATCAAAAATTCGACTTTGATCATTTCTTCCAAAGTATATTCCTTCTTCTCACAGGTCTGTACTTCGGTGTTTTGAGGGGGATTCCTTCTGGAAGCATCCAATGAATATAACCCCTTCATCTCCTTCTGTACTCACCGATTTTAGCTATTCGGTGCTTGGATTCCCAGCTCTGTCGAATATCTTCATTTTGAAGCTTTTTTAATCTAGAACAACCTTTGTCACCCCGAAGAGATGTCATCTTTACTACTTGTAGTCTGCTTTTCTTACTTGAACCCACACACCATATTTCATTAACCAATATGGGAACAGCCTTATAAGATTTTTACTTCGTAACTTTTATTACCTATTGTTTTAGATTACGTTTTACAAATTCATATATCGCTTTAAATTTATGTATCTTGATATGAATAAAACACATTTTTTATATAAAATAAGATGAAAATTCCGTGGTTCAAATCCTAGTAAAGGTATACTTTTATACGGATTTGAATACTACATACATTGAGTGGTCACCGGTGTACTTTGATGGTCAGGATTCTTTTAACCATACCCTCTCAGGAATGTTCAAAAGTCTGTTGTTTTAAAATACAAGTCTAAGTCTGTTCAAAAATATACCTCATTTACACGTCAAACATTTATCTTCTCATCTCACTGGGCCAGGGGGCTGCTTATTGTACTTAATTGATCAGATTGGAACGTACGCACATTAGACAATGAAAAATAATTTAAAAATAAATTATGTTAGAAATATAACAACATCCTAAACTAAACGATTAGGAAAAATAGTAAATAAAAAGATTACACTAGTTTTGCATTTTTTTGTTTCGTATTTTATTGCGTTTAGGTTTGACATTTTGGGTTTTTAAGATTGTAAAACACCCAACCTGACCGAAAGCTGCATTTTACTGTTTGTACAAAATTTTTAACCGGTGAATCCTAAAATAATCATTGAAATATTTAAGAAAAGTTCTGGAAAGACTCAGGGTATAAAGTGATACTTCCAGTTGACCGACTGACACTAAAACCTTAAAGCTGGTCTCTTTACAGTACCTGAGCAGAAGTTTTATAAAAATACAGTTTTAAGTTATGAAGTTCGTATTAACTTCATAAAATAAATAAAACCTCGGTTATCGTTCTCAGGGGACACAGAAACTTGTATCAATGGCGAAACGTCAACTGTGAGCAAAATTTACGCCGCTTAATAATACTGAATATACGGCATTATAAACAGAAATAAGTAAAACACAATCATTTTCCATCTCGTATTTTTTTATGTGATGAACGTGAGGTTGTAAACGATAAAAAGTTAGCGGTATAAACGTAAGAAAAAATATTTTTTTATTTTTGTAAAACTTATGATATGAAAACAACGATGTGGGCATATTCTGTACTTGTAGGAACCGAAATAAATAACACAAAACACTCAAGTTGGAAATACTTAAATTTTATTAATTTCAACGATTCTTTTATTTAACAGTCATGTAGGTATAAAATTGGCATAAGGAGGAATGTGTTAAAATATTTTTGTGAGTTCGCTAACTTATCCCCCGATGGATATGAGAACAGAAATAAAACGTTGCTTCTAAAATTTTATTGTACACAATTTATATGTGTGGTCTGTTTTTAGTATTTTCGCTGTCAAATATTTGTACGGGTTTACAATACAAATTGTTGATTAACTAAGTAAGTAAAATTTATAAATATAAATACAGGAGTATTGCAATTCAAAGTACTTAAAACTTTTACAATAGTTTATTGCCGTATAAATCAAAATTTCAAATTATAACGTAGGTGATCGAAACTGGCATTGAATTTAAATGAATATACTGCGACTCATCAATGATTGTAATATAAACTTTTGGAATATATTATTTAGTAATACACACTGCATCAGAAATAAAGTACATCCTACAAGGTTAAGTATTAAATTTGTCGGATGTTTATTAGACAATAATTGATCAGAATTTGTAAATTAAAACTAACTTCCGTAATGCAGAAAAATAGCTATAATTAAAAATTTTAAATTATTTTAAAATTTAACAATTTAAGGAATAAGTGAAATTTTAGTTATTTTTACAAATTATCTGTCGGTCTCCTTTCTTTTTTTTAGCTTTTATTTGTTATCGGGAACTGTACTTTGTTGACAACTACCCAATTTAATCGCTGTTTTTTGCTGTATTTTTTTTTTGACGTGGATTAGACATGAGTTTGAACAGGGACCCCTAGTAGAGTTTGTTCATGGATGGCTGTTCTCCTTTCTTGAACAACAAATAACTTCCGCTAACCGATTCAATTCGATACCTCAGTGTTAATATTAACAGCTGTTTGACCTGTAACAAGTATGCTCAAATCAAATGATAGACTAATACACAACAGACGGAAATAACAATTACTTTCCTTGATATAGAAACAATCAAACTTTAATTTCACCTGAAACTACGGTTGTAATCTGTTCAAAACCTAATCTAGACTAATGAGAGCCAAATTTATGGATAGTAAAACATTCCACACCATAAAGAATTCAACGATTTCAATCCAAGTTACTTAGACGAATAACTAACCCACTTTTCTACATTACCAGTCACAATGATTTATATGTTTCATACACCGATAAGATATCTTATTATATTTTTTCCCGATTCAAAAACAATAACATCACAAAGATGATTTACTGCCCTTAAGAGGCTTTGGTTTCCTCCACAATCCTCTCTACTAGTTACTAGCGCTTTCTATTTTTTGACAAACATCGAATTCAAATTAATTTTTCATATTATCCATCCACCTGTTCCTATCCACCCTTCCGCATTGGCGTAGTTGGTAATGTGCTTGCCTCTCATCATGCGGTTTTTGGTTCGAATCCCATTCAGGCTCGGCATATTTTCATACGTTACAAAAATTCATTTCATCCTTCACCGTCTGCATTAGCAGTAATTGCAGAACAATCGGACGTTTAAAAAAAATATCCACCCTTTCTTCATCTTTTGTAAAGCCTTTCCTTCCACAATCCTACCAATTTCTCCCTACTGAATTAATTACCTGAAGGACCACAATATCGATCTTCAACTTTAAAATCTCATCACATATCTCTTTCATTTGACCACGTGCAGCATGGTGCTCACATTCCATGTTGCAATTCCATATTTAACTCTTTATTTCTTTAAGCGTTTCCGTTTCTTTAATCCACAATTCATATCCGTCACCTGGGGCTGCTCTTTTGGTTTCGTAACAGCTCAGTTTTTACCATAAAAGATTGTCAACTCCATGCTCAACTTCCAACCTGGAGGACCAGGAAACCTTCAGTCAGAGATACAATATATTACCTGAAAAATGTTTATTTTAAGCCACGAAGAACCCGTCCATCGCACTCTTCCATCCAGCTACATAAAGACTACTCACATGCCGCCATCCACTACTGAGAAATTGTACAAAGTCTCATGAAAGCAAATTATGCTAGCAACGCTGACCAACGGCACATCCAGGAGGCTCTTCTGAATTGACAGTAACACTAGAAATTAATTGACATTTACTGGTAAACGTATTTAGTATCAGTTTCCTTACCAGTGCTACTTCACTAGCCTTTAATCTCCAGAAGTACACATCGCATAGATAAAAAGTACTAATCTAAATTAACAGTATTTATTGCGTTAATTACAACTGAATTAATTAGCCTAATTATGATTTCAATACCAACCTTATTTCTGAAGTTTAAAACAAAGTTCAAAACACAGTTCAAATTTCCTGATATCATGAAATTAATACAATTAGGCCTAGATAAAAATTACTTTTTACAAAGCCGATTGTTTACATTCAGTATCTGAATTAGCTCAGAATACAGCTCAAATTTCTAATATGTATAACTCAGAACATTAACTTTATAGTAGATTAACAAGAGGGCAGTTTGTGTATCTCTATTTTAAGTTCCGATAAATTCTTTCTCAAGAACATTTTCAATACCGTTCGCTTTTACATGGAAATATAAAAAAGTACAAATATGATTTCATAAGTAAGAAAGGTCAGGATGTTCTATATCTGTGTACTGAATTTATCGGTTAACTAGATGTAAAAATTCTGTGAAATGACATATTTTTATCACCACAAGCGGTTATTTATAAAGCATGAAAATATTTACCCACCCACATTCAGGAAAGAAAATACAAAATAAAACTTGTTTAAAACAAATGGTGGCTGTTTTTGACAGGCTAGGAGTACCTATTATTTATGCGAACGCGTAACTGCTACGTAACTGTACAGTTTACGTTGTGTATTTTCACGGTAAAAGCGGAAGGGTAACTACAGAAAACATAGGGTTTACGACGACATTCATAAAATTCCTTAAGTAAAATCCAGCAGTTAAATTGTTAAAACTCTAATATTAACAATAAGTTAAATTAAACGTTTATTTAGCGTTCAGTTTCAGATTTCATAATTAAATAAGCGTTTTTAGTACGAGCCAACAGCTTGGTTGTTAGCCAAGTACTATGGTTTATGTAATTAAAACTACGTGTTCTAATGTGAAATCATTTCCAGATCTTAGCCAGGGATTAAATCTAGCTATTAGGGACCTTCCGCTTTTCAGGCTATTGCGCGAACCACTACGTCACGGAGGCGGCAAAATAAATACTTACGAATTATGGTTATTTTTTAAAGCAACATTTTTAAAAAAAATTTTCTTTAGCCCAGTTTTTAGCGTGCTAGGCTGCAAGGTGGAGGTTTCGGTTTGATTCCGGGCTAGGGTTTGGAAAATTATTACACATCCAACCCTACCATTCCATTAATCAGATTAGTCACTAGTGACCGAGATGTCGATACGGCTTTCAATAAAGTAAAAAAGAAGTTATTAAAAAAGAAACAATACATAATCCTTGTACAAGAATTCCTTGTAAATCCTTGAAGGAAGAAGGATTACAGAATTCTTTAAGTCGTGCAGTACTATTAATACTATTAAAATAAAGAACTAACTAAGAAAATATTTCTGTTCAAATAAAAAGTATGGAATTCTGCTAAACCATTACAAATAAAATTTATTAAGGGAAACAAATCATTAAAAACAAAACTTGGTAAAAAACAATATTACATTCCTGCTAAGGCACAAACACCACACTTTATAACAACCTATTTTTCCATAAAACGCAAATACAACAACAGATCTTTATAGTTGTGTTCTATTCACATTTAACTTGAAACTAATACAAGCCGTACAAACAGTTGATGCATTCGCGTAACATATCAATAATCCACGGAGAGACTCAAGCGCTGATGACCAAGAGATCTTTACCAAAGCAACTAGTGTGAGTGCTGCAGCGCCGTCAGCACCAATAAGTTAATACAAGCAAATAATTTTAAAAGTCTATCCGTGACGGTCCATAGGAAAAGGGAAAAGGAAAAGGGAAAAGGGAGCTTATCTTCAACTAAGTCAAAAGTGAGGTTATGAGTGTTTCTTACAGAGAATTTAGTGCTGAAAAAAATAATATTTTTACTTCTTTTATCGTTATCAACAAAAAAAATAAAGAATTTTAAAAATGGAGTTTAAGAAACACTTTTTTTGGAAAATTGCAAATTAAAGTTGCTTAATATTTTAGTGATAATATTTTTCAATTAGTATATTTCAATTCGTATTTAATTTCCTTGTCTTTGTCAGATGTCATGTCTTACTTATGTAACATTTTATGCTGAATTCAGTGACGTCTTCAAATAATTGATATTGGAAATAGTTAAAATTCTGTAGCAGATTTTCTGAGATCATGTCACATTTGAAAATTCACGGACGGATGAAAAATTGAAAAATATTATTGTAATTTTATCATACAATAGAGATAAAACATTACAAAACATTTTTTTTATCTTTTAACAAATTGCATTAGTAATTGAAATAACACAAATGAAACTAATCTAAATAATAAATAAAAGAAAAGAAAATTATACTGGTAATAGACCTAAACTA
The DNA here is from genome assembly GCA_035578175.1 of Catonia carolina. Classification (NCBI taxonomy): domain Eukaryota; kingdom Metazoa; phylum Arthropoda; class Insecta; order Hemiptera; family Achilidae; genus Catonia; species Catonia carolina. The sequence continues at coordinate 44,067,970 of JAQMRL010000001.1, forward strand.
AAAATTTACATTCTGAGAATTTTATTGCTTTTCTTGTTAAGTGTGGAGGCACTAACCCTAACTATTTTCTTGGAAGGATATTCTCCAGTGATTTTTTACTTTTTTCATGTTTTGAGCCAGAACTTTTAGTTTTTTTTACGTATCCAACAGAAAAGGGATCTTAACTTCAACAATAAGAAATATACACGATAATTTCCGTTTTCCCTATTTGACATATTGTCTATTTTTTGAAAAAATGAGAGAAAGTGTCATTTTTGGCCTAATTTCAGTTTTCTTTTTGCTCTCCTGAAAATACTGCTTAGTGAATAAAAAGTCCCTTTTTCTATGGATGGTCACTTTCTCATTATTAACAGATCTTTCTCTTATTAACAGATTGTAAATTAACTAATTAAAGTAAAATGTATTAAGTATATAACAAAATATATACCGCTGGGTGACAATCTTTGGTTTTGGGATTTCTATCAAGTTATTTGTTATTGTTATGTATTGTATATAATATATGCTGGTAAAATTTTGTGTACTTATAAATTTACTGGTTGCTGCAGCGATCTCTGCAACAAGTTTAATTAAGTAAATAATTTTACCACAGCTTTTACATTTGCTAATTGTTTACTGTAAATGATACATTGTAAATGAAACAAAGTACCCATTAAGTAGATATTCGACTTAGGAGTGAGATGGTTGTTCAAGAAATATAAACTTTATCTAACTCCCCAATTAAACATAATTATCAGTATAACAAAAAAAACTATGGTTTAAAAGTTAGTTAATAAACTAGTACGTTTTTCTATAATTCATATACAGGTACTTATATGGTACGATACCTTAGTTAGTTTTGGTAAAACTTTTAATTAATATACGAGTAGTAAACTGAACTTCAATCCACAAATATAAAGTAATTAATATCCATTAAAAATGTGTGCTTAGTTTAGAGATTTTATTAGTTTAATTTGCAAAAGACAGTAAGTTTTACCTAAAAGTTTTCTTTTTATAGCGCGGATCAAAGTTTTAAATGGATTTGTCTCCGGTTGAATTTCATTGGATTTTATAGTTGAGTAAAGATTCGTAGAAGAAAAGATAAATTTCTTGAAAGTACCTTCAGTGAATAACAACGATAAAATTAACGATATAATTTACAACCAATTTCATACTAAACTCTTGAAAAGATAAATATAAATAGTATAGTTTTACAAAAATAAAAGGTGTTATGCACAATTAAAGTGATAAAAAAATATGTAATAATATGAGCAAATAATTTTTGTTAAATACTTTTTTAACAACATTGAAAATTAAATTATAATAAAATGGTCAAAATAAATGAATATTGAAACTACTTTTAATGAATTAATTGGTGTAGCCTCTAAAAAAAACATCTTAATGGAATAAATGTAACGATGGATAACATGATGAAAGAAAGTTATTTATACAGCTCTGTGAAAATGAAAAATAAAGCTTTTAACGTTTTTATAAAGACGCTAAACAGAACATTTTTAGATACTTTTCGCTTCTAGGAAAAATGTAGGTTTAAAGTGCCAATACGTAAAATTAGTAAAACGAAAGGATTATCCATGTAGACAAATACATTATAGAAGTACCTTTGTACGTCTATGGGTGGAAATTGTTTAAATTGCCATCTATCTTTTCCTTTCTCCGTCCGTCCGTCACACCCAGATATCAGAAACTTCAAAAGATATCAACAAACGGTTTTCGGGTTCGTAATCAGCACCAAAAGTAGTGAGTCTAAATTGGGTATGAAGTTCTGGTTTTGACCGGTAGTGGCCTAAAACGGAAAGTCAAGAAATTAAAATCAGAATTTGGAAACAAAAATAGTGTCATTCGATTCCTCTTAAAGATTAGATATAGAGATCACTAATGGTTTTTGCCATAAGTCAAAGGTAAGGCTTTTTAAAAATTGCCATCCGCTATGAGACGTGTTGTCTCATGAAAGGGGTTTCTATAAAATAGTTTTTTATTGAGTTTATAAGAAAAAATTATCACTTAACTTTAACCAATTTACTAACTCTTAATAAATTATCAATTTTTTTTTTTTTTTAATTTCTTGGAGAGCAGAAATATATCAAATCAACCTAGTGCGTTACAGCTGTATTCAATGCATAAAAATATCTAACAAAACCGAATTCATCACAATTTGTTCATCAACATAAATTTTTAAATGTTTCTTTAATACTTCCATATAAAATACATTTACATATTATACGGTTAAAAAAATACATCCTAAAACTAATTTAGGCCAATGATAGCCAAATGTACAGAGCAGCGAAAAATTTCCCGCTGCAAAGAATTCTACGATATCAAACTAAGGTACGTATAATCCTTTTCACGATTGATGAGCTCTGCTGTTCAACGCGTTTATACCAATCAGAACGTTTGACAGCGTTGTCAGATAGTACGAATATTTCAGCCTGACAAAAATACGCACGCATGCGTATAAGAACCGCAATAGTTCTCCGTGTCTCACTTCTCGTACTGAACACATCGATTATAGAGCACGTTAACATGTAATAGGTACTTTGTATAATCAGCTGATTTTATGTTCATAGGTTATAAATTGTTATTAAAAGACCGAAAAGAATGGCTGCGAAATCTATAACAGAGCTACGAGAGCAAGTGTTGGCAACGTTGTTTGCAAGTTATTGGCTAGCTATGAAGTGGGTAGGGGGCAATCCGAACGTTCAGAGCACATCAGCCCTGAAAAATAGTATAGACAAACAACTGACGCAACCTTCTACTTTATCAATCACACATTGCATAATTATTTACGAGTAGGCTGTATAGTGAAATTCATTATTTTCAGAGGAGATAACTCTGACTAGTGTCTTGTACACCTCTACCTCTTCTGTTCTTAAATAGTTCAGTCGTATAATTGGCTGACTATGTGATAAGAACCAGAACTATTTTTTGTAGCCCTACAAATAAAACTACAATACGAGTATAATGAACTAAAAATTCAATCAAAGTAGAATAATAACACACCAGTAACGTATCGTATGTGAACATTATTACTGTCGTTTTATTGTTCTTGATATCTTGTGTGAGTGAAATAATCTTACAAGTAGTATTTCGAAAATTCAATCTAGTAATACACTGTGACATTCAAGCTCACAATGATAAGATGTACAGTAAAGCTGTATTTTACAATTGTGAATGAGTAAATTAGGTTAAAAAGTATTTTACTTACAGAACTTATATTTTTAGTGTACAAATAAAATTGTAACGTAGGTGCTAATAGTTAAAAAAAAGTAAAATTACCTGAATGATATCTTTGCAAATACTAGAGAAAGGCAACAAAATGATAATAAATTTTAACTCGTTCAATAAAATTGATGACGTGGTGAGGAATGCTGAAGAGATTATTTACATCAGCAGCAGGATTTCTTGGTTAACTCAGAATAATAAATGTTAACTAGTAAGCTTTTAATGTTAATTGTACATCATGAATTTTATCTATGAATGAATCTGCGGTTGCACAGCGGTTAAGTTTGAATAAGGATAGAAAGTTAGAAGGTACCATTGAATTTGGAGGCAACTATTCGAGATTTGCTTAACAAATTAGAACGGAATTTCTATTGATTGCATCCCTACTGCTACTGGTGTTCGTGTAGTTGGCACGCAGAGGTGTAGCGTATGACTAGAATCCTGGATTCTCATTTATCAACTTGTTTCGACTGATTGCTTTGTATTTTGGTCAGGCTGCTCGGTTTAATTCGAAATGAACATTGCAACATAGGTAATTATATGGTACTATTACTTATACGCACAAGTTAAACAACTGATAGGTCTATATCATATTTTCTGAATAAATATAATTACGGAAAACGACATAAACGGCTATTTTATTAGTACCTCCATTTAGTCAAATTTAATGTTATTTCGTGATTAAATTCACCTTCGTGCATATGAAATAGGCACGAAATCGATACAGTTGATGCAATGTTAAATGTGGTCACCACTCGTATTTTATTTTGAAAGGAATACCTTGAATTAAATTTTCAAGCTGGTTTATTTAGTTGACCTTATTCATCGTAATAAACAATATTATAATAATAATATAATATGGATAATGTAAAATACGTATTAACATGTAGTAAGTCTCAATGTTTGTCAGGAATCAAAAGTTATTCCACTCATATTTGCTTCAAAAAAGATTATTACAACGTAATCACCAAGGGACCTCAAAAAACATGATGAAATCATTATCCCACTCTGTACTTACCTAAAGGATCACACCAAGGTGTAACCCAATTAAACATCTTAAAAATGTTTGTGCACAAAGATACGTAATTAGAATTATCACAAAAGTTTGAAAACAATATTTACGCACAAGCGTGTTTGTTAAATACAGTTTACTCCCATTACCATCTGATTAACATATCTGAAACTTTAAAATCCGTGAAAAAGAATAAAGTGTTGTTAAAATAAAAACCAATCCTAATTATAAAACTCGCCGCAAATAACGGCTGCAGAATTTCAACGAATTAGCATTTTAAAATAAAACTTCTTAATGCATAAAACTTTGATCGGTAAATAATTTTTTTAACAAAACATGCAGTCTATACTGAACAGGAGTTGATACATTATCTTATAAATACATCAAGAGCATTTCAAATGCTCTTTAAATGTTATCTGTAAAATTTAGAATTAAATAACGTCGTAAACTTTAAGTGAGAAAACTAGAATAATCTAAAGTAAAATGGGTTTGTTTTTTCAACCTCCGATAGACCATATATAAAAGACAAGTAAATATAGAAAAAATGTTTCATTACTAAAGTTACATATACTTATCAACTTTTCGAAATAATCACCTAGACGATTGAGGCGCATTTGTCGTACCTTTCCATTACCCTCTTTATAAAATGTTACCACTAATGAATTTAAATTCGTCTTGATGATGTCTTAAAGCTCCTCGTCGTGTTTCTGGTGGAGTCCATGCAGCCGGGGATAACGATTAATGCAGGTGTTTATTGTAAAACTTAACGAAGATTGCTGAGAGCCATTCAAAACAAAAGAAGAGGTGCGCTGACTTCTGGAATTGTTCTGATCCATAAAAACACCTGTCCTCACAGGGCTAGTGAAATTCAACGACTCCTTAAGCAATTTCAATGGGCCAATTTTGATCACCCACCATACAGTCCCTACTTGGCACCGGGTGACATCTATCTTTTCTCTGAACTGAAGAAGTGGCTAGGAGGACAGCTAGACTAAATAAAAGCTTCAAGACAATGTCAAGAACTCATTAAATTCATTGGCGGCAACATTTTATGAAGAGCGTATTGGAAAGCTCGTCCATAGGCGTGATAAATGCTTCAATTGTACCGTGATTATGTCTAAAAGTGAATAAGTATACTAACTCAAATGAACTTCAGAAGTGTAGCATTTGAAACTACTGTTTCTCCTCTATACGTTTACGCAGTTTAAAAATTTTGCATTCATCCAATTAGTTTTGAGTAGTGGAAGTATGGCGTCGTGTTCTGGCTCTATGTCAACGCGAGTTAAACAACATGCTATTATTGAATTTACCGTGACGAATTTCTTTTGAAGATTGTGACGGGGGATAAGTCATGGGTCCATCGTTACGATCCTGAAGAGAAAAGGCAGAGCGCTGAATATCGTCGTCCACATTCTTCCAATGTAAAAAAGTTCAGAACACAACCATACGCAAAAAAAACTTCTTTGGGCTATGTTTTGGGATGCTCGCCAAGTTTATGTGACAGATTACCTGGAATGAAGGGCAAAGGTAAATTCTATTAAGTACAAACAGACTCTAAAACACCTCCGACGTCGAGTTTGTCGCGTTAGAGGCAGCCTGGCGCCAATAATACTGCAACATGACAATGCTCGTCCACACACGTCACGTGCAACTGAAGAGGCTCTGAGAAACCTGAAGTTCAAACCGATTCCACACCCTTCTTATTCCTCGACCTCGCACCTTGCGGTTTTTATTTTTTCCTCGCCTCAAGAGAGACCTTAAGGGTAATCATTACGACTCAAACAATGAGCTGAAGGCAGCTATTGCTTCCTGGGTTCGAGAAAAGTCGGAAAAATTTTTCAGTGACGGAATGAAAAAACTTGTTTTACGTTGAGAGAAATGCGCAATGTTTAAAGATGACTATGTTGAAAAATAAATTTATGATTTTTAAGGTTAGGAATTTTACTTTAATTTGGTTTTTACCCGATCTTGCTATTTGTTTTTGTTCGCGTTCTACAAGCATGTGTGCATTAGTTATCAGCCCACCCTCGTAATTCTACATTCCTAGAGCAGAGAATTAAATAGGCATTGGACTTTTTGTTTTCGCAAATACGTTAAAAAATCTATATTATTCTAATCAGTACTTTAAATTTTACGATCAAATATTAAGTCACTTCGGAGTCCTACTAATATTAAGTGGCGTTCTCCAAGCCATACAGTTTTATGTTTTTTATTTATTTCCATTCCATTCACTAGTTTTAAATATGGTACAGTTTTGAATAAAACAAGAGAAAAACAAAAAGTACTATATATTTTTTTCTCGAGTATAATTTAGTTGTAAATATTTGTATTAAAATTATTTTATAATAGTACGTAACAACTACTCTCATACTGGGTACCTGACAAGTAGAGATTTATCCATTTTTAAATTCTTGTTTACTGCAGAAAAACAGAATATTTATTATGTTATCATATTAAGCTTTAAGTGTAAAATTATGACATAGAAGTAAACGCAATAACAAAGATGGTTCTAGTTCAGGATATCGTTTCTGAATGAACACATTTAAACATTAACAAATATGAATATTCTCGTAACTAATTTGATTGATACTAAGTAAATTTGTTTGCGTTATAACCCTTAAACGATTGTTTAGTACAAGGGTTAAAATTACAGGAGTTGAAGGTATCTGTACTAACTGTAAATGTTAATAAATCAGAACAATTACCCGTCTAAATCAATAGATGATGTTCGAACACAGATAGCACATACACACTGGGGATTAACAAGATCCAACGTACACAATGTTATAATTACAATATACTACAAATGGATCTGACCGATGGCAACAGCAATTATGTAAACATTAGATCATGTGGAATCTATATTCGTGAACAAAATACATAATATTATGTTAATGTAGCAATATCAATATCAAGAATTATCCTTCGTGCGTTCATTTATAATACGAATAATAAGTTATAAAAGGGAGGTGGAGAGTTAAATTATTTGCACTCGATCTATTAGTTCAAGGACTACAAAAAGTAGTTTTGTTATCACATAATCAGCCAATTCATAACTGAAACATTTAAGAACAGAAGAGGTAGAGATGGAAAAGACACTAGTCAGAGTCATCTCCTGTGGAAGTAATATATTTAATTTTACAGTCAGGCCCTGTGGTAAATGAAGTGAAGGTTTCATTTGCAGGGTGGAAAGTAAATGCTCTTCATAGATCCTGGCTTGCTGATAAGCATACTTTTACACTCACTGAGAAAGGAATTAGTAAACCACCTCACTCCTTGTTTTACTAAGTAAATCCTCTAGAGTTTCAAACCAGCCTTTCGGTTTGAGGTTTTAGATATTTATATAATTTAAAAATTGTAGATGACCAAAACACCAAACAATCTGGTTTCGACTTTAAAATATAATTATTTCAAATTTGAATGGGTCAACGGAAAAACGTTACAAGTAACAAAAACAATTTTTACAGAAAGTGAAATATAATCTGATTCTTAGCTGTAAAATGATTTTTCAATGTGTGACGATTTTATTTCAAGAATTTCCGAGATTTTAGTTACAATTGTACCTATTAGAATTCACTATTATGATCAAATAGAGGAGTTATTGGATGTATTCCACTGAAACCTCGTTGCAACGATTTTCTGTTGAGCCATTCAATTGTGGTAAAACCTTTCGTATTTACAGAATTCTTATTGGTAGGCCTATTTACCAACCGACTTTGTGATAATAATACTGTTCGTAATAATTATTAAAATTAAACTACTATTAAATTTACAAATGATATTAAATATTGTTACAACAGTTCGACAGTGTTATACTATGGCAAAAGAGACAATTATGTTGCGATAATTTTTTAACAATAGCTTTTGTATTGGTTTTGAGAATGGCATTTCATGATAGTTGATCCTTTTTCATTAAATTGAAGTTTATTCAAAAAATGATAAAACCCGATGTTTATTTATTCTTTTCCTGTGGATAATTCTACTAGTTACAATTGTAACTGTATAGTAACTGTACAGTTTATTTATTTATCTGGACCTTTCTAATAAGACTAAGAACTTATAGTTAGGTGGATGAACAGCCGGCTCTTTTGTTAGCCAGGCAAGTTGTAGTCGTGAAGAGCACGTGATAGCCATCAGGCATATTGTCCCAGTTTGAACAGTGGCAAACTAGAGTAGGAACCATTTTTAGGCGAGGCTGTTAAAGTAGTTTCATTTTGTAATAGGCAAGTGGGTTACTAAAGCGATAGTGTACGTACTGTATTGATTTATTATCCGTGTGGTAAGGAATTAGTTAGTTTTGTTGTAATGACCATATTTTCTGCCTAAATAAATTTTGTAAACAAATTAGTCTAAGCAGTTAAATTGCAATTTACCAGTAGTTAGTAAGAGTAACAATTTATTGTGAGATTTATTAATAATTTGTTGTTGTTAATAAATTAGTATTATTGTGCAAATTAATTCGCTTAGGTTAGCTAATATTTTTTTTAATATATGAAAAAACTTCTACCGTTATCTAAACCGTATTCTAAATCAAACTGTTATTTATGATTAAAATTATGGAGGAAACAAAACAACGCCCGAACAATTTCATCGGCATTAATTTATTACAAAATGTTACTTTAACCTAGTGACTATTAATTACATTAACAAGATATCTGAAGAGCCCTTGAAAATGCTTTGGCTTTATTCCAGTTGCTAAACTTAAACGTCTTGGTAGAATTTAATGAAGCGTTTGCCTGAACTAAATAAAATTAAGATTGCGTCCATGGCATACTGTAAGAAAATCTGTTCAAATTGATTTCCCGCAGGATACTTTATTTTAAAAAGGTTTAATGTTAACCAAAACTTCTTTCCATTCATTCTCTTGTACAAGTTATTACACTACATAAAAAACGAACGTTGTTCTAAAATTTTCTAGAAGCTAAGATGCTTATTATTATTTTCATGTTTTATTATAATTCCATTCTAACAATTATTACTATTAATAATTAACAGCAATTTTCTTACAAACTCTACTTATCTTTTTCTTAACCACAGTGGCCATTATTAAGAACTCAGAGAAAACAATTTTTACTAAGAAAATAATAATGAATATTTTAAGCATAATTAAAAACTAGGTAGTAACTTAAAATTTAAGAAAAATATCAAGAAATTAAAATACACTACATGAATTTGTTATCTTTTATTTTAAATTTTCAACAGTACACAAACAGCCTACACGACATTAATTTGATTTAATTTTCAGAAATTTAAAACCATTTAAGTGGCTGATAAATTAAATTAACACAGGCTTATAATGTTCAACAATAAATAAGTTACTTCAACAATAATTAAGAAATTAATACATTACAAAATACATTAGAAATTAATACTTAAACGTTATGTAACCCCTTTTTGCCCGAGCGATACAACCCAAGAATCGCTACAAAGCAAAATTGGCACGGGGACACAAAAAAGAAAAAACACCCCAAAAGGAGAGACTGCGGTGATGTGGTGAAAAAATTAACAAAAATATAAATTAGTTAAAAAATTTTAATAAAATTTTAAATTAAATGAGTGAGAATACTTAATAGATAAAGTTACATATTGATTTTAAGTTAACGCAGAATAAAAGTTACACAAGCGTTTAAATATTAAAAATCATAGATAGCCAAAAATTATGTGTTAAAGACAAAAATGAGCTCAATTTAAATTAGCATGCATTATACTGGATCCAGTTAAACAAAATAAATTTAATTTTAAGAAAGAAGATCATGTCGATATAATAATAATTATTATTTAAAATGAAACAATAGAATCAAAATTAATTTGGTTAGGCCTTTCGTATAACAGATAAATAATATTTAAAAAAATTTAAATTAATAGGAAAGCATAATTAGCTTAGCATTAAGAGTATAATCCAGTTAAATAAAATAAATTTTAAGAAGAAAATAATTAGATTCGTTTAACCAAAAGCAAGTTAACTAGAATAAGTAGAGTTTACAAATTTTTACAAAATAATCATTTATGCAGCTTTTGCTTAAATAAATTAAGTTTTACAGTATAATAAAAAAAGTATTTATGGAAAGCTACCAAAAATTATGCTATGGTAAGTAAACTAGGTAGATGCCAGACAAGTCTTGACCAGACTATGCATAGCTGCATAATTTAACAAAATTAAAGTTGAATCATTTCTTTATAATTTACAAAAATAATAATGATGGATTTTTCGTCTTATAGCAGATACATTAAAAGTAGTTCATTTTAGAGAAGAAAATTTAAATAGATGAGATACGAAGATTCCGGGTGACGTATGAAAATTCATTATTAGCCAACGGGATTAGTACCACAGACTCAAAAAACATAAGGAGAATCTTCCCCCAAAAGTCGATTACATTTTGGTTATTTTCATCCCAAACTTGGTTACATACGCCCATACTTGGTTACATACGCCCATACTTGGTTACATACGCCCATACTTGGTTACATACCCCCATACTTGGTTACATACGCCCATACTTGGTTACATACGCCCATACTTGGTTACATTTGCCCAAACTTGGTCCCTGCAAAGAGCAGAAAAACCAGGACTTAGAAAATGAGGGCTACCGCAAAACACAAAAATAAAAAAAAAGGTAGCTAAATCCCACCGGCACAACAAGAGAATTAGAGAAAAAAATTTAATAGTTAGCTTTAAGAAAAGCGTAAAATTTAAAATTAAGAAAAATTTAAATTACCCAAAGGGTTTACAAAAATTTAAAAAAAACATTTTCGGCTTCAATGGGTTTTAACTACTAGTAAAGAAAAGATGAACTTACCGAATACGGGAAAGCAAAATGGTCATACGTAAGGCAACATAACGACGCCCCGAAAAACTCAAAAAGTTACGGCACTAACACAAGAATAAAAGCACGTCCATCGACATGACCATTTGCTGCAAGAGAGCGAGAGAAGCAAAAATTTCCCAGAAGGAAACCTCGGATCTGACGTCATCGACCCCTTCCACCCCGCCAGACAAATTATCCAAAAACAAGTAAAGCGGGTTGAAACGGATCTCACGCCAGAATTACAGATAACAGCAGTCGTCAGTACAAAGTCGGAACGAAAAACAATTCGGAAACGAGATAACGGAGTGCGGTGAAATAAAAGATAACAAAATTTTAAATGCAACAAGACTGAATAAGGAAAAGAAATAATTAAATAGAATTGTAACGTTTTCCCAATAAACGTTACAATTATAAAATTAAGAAAAATAACACATTTTTGTAACTTTAATTTGTAATGTTATGTCTACTTGGATTGTATTCTACGTACAAATATACTATTTACTATTTACTGGGAAATCACCCTGCAACTTCGCGTGGATATTTATTACATCCTTTATTGGCTATTCACTTAGGAAGTTTCACAAACGTTTACACTCCCATTGAGGAATTTAAAAAAGTGGCAAACGGCACTAATTTTCAAGCAGCACTTACACATTCTTTAACCGAAATCATTATACGTACAAAATATAAAATACTGTGTCCAGAAATCGCTCATTACAAAAATGGCACAGTTTAAAAACTGTACCGTAGGTTCAGAGACAGAATTAAAAATAATAACAACCCTTTAGTACGCAACATAAATACTCTCATTTACCCGGAATCCGTTAAAAAAGAATGAAAAGCCGATGGAGTAGAGTTATGATTTAACCCTACACTAATATTAAAAAATGTTGTGACACTTATCTCTAAGGTCCGTTTCGGGATCTGGGTAAATTAAATAATCTACACACTGAAGTTTAAAATTCAAATATTTATTACAACTAAAAATTACAATTAAATTAAGTGTATAAAATCTACATGTAAATTACTTATAATAAATAACAAACTAATTATAATTAACAAATAATAATAAATAAACTTAACCAATTTACTAAATACTACTTACAAAATGATACTTAATAAGCCCTAAACATTAAACAATACACAGTAACGGTGATCTACCCCAAACGTAACCGTTAGGCCTAAGCACTATGCAATGTACACTCGTCGAAGATAGATCAAATACTAATCTCAGGACCGATCTCGGCGGCTCCTTATTAACAAGACGCTGTGGAAGTCACCAGAAGGACAGGGATTTTCGATGTAATAACAAAAGTACAAAATCCTTCAGACGGCTTCTGGATAAATCTTAACAAACTGTGAACAAATTAGGATTGAATGAAAGGGAGACTCAATAAAAGGTGTTACAAAAAGTTATCTAAAAGCTTGTTATCTAAATAGGTACCCGACTCAACTCTTTCACAATAGTTACACAACAAAAGGCAGGTAGTTAGTTATACGTGTAGCTACTATAAAAAGCGTTTATAGTAACCATACTATTTCTTGGATCCCTATTTATCACTCTTATTACTTACGTTAACATTTTAAAAATATTAATCCGCCTTGCAAATTTTCGAACACACATTTCCTTTAATATTTTCACAATATAATAATTAAATATGTTTATTTAACGCAATTTTAATTTCACTGGATGATGTGCTCAAAGCCATTAATCCAATTTTGTGTTTTTGCTTTATTCACCGTGACCTTTTGTGCTAGCTGTTATTGCAGTGCTAAAAGTAAAAAAAGTAAGTTACGAAAAATAAATAAATGTATGGGGTTCCACTTGTCGGCTTATTACTTGTCCATACACACTTTTCAATGAAAAAAAAACAAAAAAAGTGAAAAATAATTACATGGCAGAGAGAAATACAAAGAACAAATTTTAGACATACACAATCCATCAAAGAAGTTAGAACATAATGTGATAAACATTTTCGGAAATTGATTGATAATATTTATGTACTACTACTACTACTACTACTACTACTACTACTTATTTATGTACTACACTACTTATGATATTTATGTACTACACAGCTGTCTCCGTACAGGCATACCGACCGTGGTATACCATCGTCCTTTAGGGGCTTGGTCCAGAAATCAAAATATTTAATGGTTTCTACTCAAATCAAATTCTATAGTTCATCAGGGACCACGACAAAAGAGCTCGAGGCTAGACAGCTACTCTACTAAAGATATAGTATCATCCGCTTTGCAGGCTAACAAGCTTTTATTTTAGCGTTAATATATAATAACAATATTGATTTAAATTTTAAAAAACTGCAGGAAAAAGACACGTAAATATTTTTTTGACTGGTTGTAAAAGTTAATTCAAAAAAATTTGTTACCGGCTAACATAAATTTCCTCTATCAGGGAACCTGATAAAAAAACTAAATTTGTATATTATTTATCTAGTAAGGGCAATGTGGATGTAAGAAGCTTTGATTTACGGTTCACCAAAAAAAAAGATCAAATATAAAGAGTAGCCTATACGAGCGATCAAAACAAATATATACTAGTAAGTCCGTAATTGCACTCCGTACTACCTAGATATTTCTGTTATACATTGAGACATCAACATATGCATCAAAGTGTTTACAACGATTAAAAAACCATACACACCTATTTCAACTAAAAATTTAAAAAAAAATCGCTTAAATTCAGAGATACGTACATTACTGTCTTTACAGCTGCATCTAAGAGACTCCAAAAAGAAAGTATTGGAAGTATCAAGATTAAACTGATAAGCCTTTAATATTAACACAATGTTAAATGCATTACTTACCAATTCTTTTGTTACCTCTACTTCATTACATACTTCAATAAGCATGTCAACCAATAGTTTTTACCAAATAATACACAATTTATCTCAGCGTTTACTTTAAAATTTATTTGTTTTTCAACAAAAACTATTTAGAAAGGAATTATTGTACACTAAAATATTTCACCAGTCATGTATTTTCTAGCTTTTTTAAAACAAATTTGTAATAATCCACAAATTTTTAAAGCTTGTAGTAATTTATTGATTAATTTTCTATCTGCATAAATTTCTGCATGGTTTTCTACTTGTATGTATTTTCTACAAGATCATCTACCTGGTTAGTAAATTTAGTGTTGTGATTAGCAACATAGTAAACAATTTTGTTTCTTGTGTTGTTATTGTGGACATTTAAATTCTGTGAAGAGGTATTTTGCTCTAAATACACCACTTAAAAAATTTAAAAAGAAAGAACTGTAAGCAAATGAAGTTTCTTATATAATTGGCTGCATCATGTTATATTGTTTCCTCCCAGCCTAATTGTTTTTTTTCTGAATTTTAAAAACCCTCCCCTTATTAATCTGTGATGATATACCCCAAATTCACTGTTTGTACATTTTCAAGGAGTTGTTATGAATATTATTGTAAATTATGTACATTATAGTGAATATTATGAATTATCACAACTACGCCTACCACAAAATTTAAAAAGAGGATTCTTTTTCTGACGTTAAAGAAAAAGAACACGTTACGTTTCAGAAAATTTAAAAAGAGGATTTTTAAAAAGAGGATATAATAACATAAGCTTCTGAAAGAGGATCTCGTAAAAAACACTGTCGAGGGATGGCCACTGGATTATTTCCTAAATCTCGACAAATCAGGATACGATCCAATTAAGTTAAAAAAAGGCTGATTATGTTGATTTACAGTCGAAGTAAATAGTAAATGAAGTAAAAAAAGGTTTAACCCAGATTGAAAATATGTAATGTTATTATAGTAATTTTTGTTGGACTACATGGGAAAACAGTTATTTCGCTTCGTTAGAAATATTTCTGTTTCAATGAGTACCTAACAGCTAAATCGACTGAGAGAAAGACATTTAGAAGAAACGTGTGCAACATACTTAAACGTGAATTTTAGCGAAGATTTAATCTCACATAAACGAAAATTATTAAGAATTATTTCTTCTCGGAATTTTTCTCTGCGAAGTATTTTATTACGCTTATACTTTCCTCATATTAATATATTGAAACACTTACATCAAAGTCTTCGAGACACTTACATATTTACTCAGGGGACTGTGCCTCTTGGACGTCTTCGGTGGCATCTTCCTCCTCTAATCGATTAGTTTGGTTCTAGTTTAAAGTTCAAGAAATCAAAAGATAAGAAAATATGTAATGAACATATTATCAACCCTGACTTTCGTACATATATTTTAAGTTGTAATATTAGATATACGTAGGAACACGAAATTAACACAGAATACTAAATCATAGGTCATTGCAGGGACAGGACAAAATATACAAACCGTGATGAATGGTTTTTACCACTTGTTTGTATCCCTGTGTGTATAGACTATTGAAACAATAGTTTAAAAATTTAAATAATTACTTTACAGCTAGTCAATAAAAAATTGATTTTTTCAAAATAAAAATAACATAATACGAGTATATAAGTTATTATTACTTGTGTGTAACTTGTTGTTCTTACTTTCGTGTAATGTATGGTTTGCGAGTTCATTTGATTATTCAGTTTTTCATCACTTTATGAATTGATGTTAAATTAAAAAAAAAACTTTTAACGTCAGACAACAGACCAGACAATGATATTTTGGATTAGATAGGCAGAGGTTACCACGAGCAGAATGTTTAATATTGTTTTGTGGAGAGTATAAATTTCATGTGACACTAAGAAGGGAAAGTTTTGTTCATTTATTGAAAACTTTTACGTTTATGGCTTACAGGTTTGCACTCTGTAACGAAAATTGAAAAACAGAATAACAGCTACGGAAATGAGTTTCTAGAGAAGTTGTCAGTGACTTTGCTAGATTCAGATACGAATGAAAAATTTCAAGAAAATTCACTCGAAATTTTAATTGATCTACAAAATTATAAAAAGACGCATCTACTAAGAATGGGCAAGACCAGGTTGTGCCAGAAAATTTTATTGTAGGTCCAGGCTGTCTAGAAGAAACGAGGCCAATCCTCGAAGAAACGAGGAGTGGACGGATGGCGTTGTGAAAGCTACGATGGAAAGGGATCTAAAAGATAAAGATGTGTTCAATGCAAGTTATTATCATTTTGGGTTGTAGTAAATATCCTAGTGCTGTTACAACCACTACAATAATGATAGTATTAAAATTTTATTACAGTACGGGTAACCGTTACAAACATATTCAAACCAGTTAACTAAGCTAAAGTTTCAATTGGCATACGAATAATTTTATCACTGACAAATTACAAGTGACCGAAAATACAAAAAGATTAATCTAATTAAAAGTATTATAAATAGAGTGTGCGGTAATGGTGCTGAAACAAAAGTAATAAGTTTTAGCTAAAATAGTTATATGTAACGGTTGGAGAAGATAAGATTATAATAGCAGTTGTTTCGTTCACGTACTTTTTATTAACATTGTAATATTATTCCTTTTGTATATACTGTAAAATTGAATTATAGGAATTTTAAATATGTTCTTATAAATAAAATATTATTTAAATGAAAGTTACAAATAAAATAATAGACTACTAAAACAAATTTTTGAATAATTTAAATAATTACTTTACATCGAGTCAATATAAAAGCAATTTTTTTCAAAATAAGTATAACATGAATAATTATTTCTAATTATCTGAGTGTAATTTGTTGTTACTTATGTGTAATGTACGGGTATAATTTGACGGTTCACTTGATATTCAGTTATTTTATACTTTATGATCGTTTACATTTTTGAACGAATCTGTATTTGTTTGAATAAAATTGAAAGAATTCTTAAATGAATCTCAAACAATACCATACGTACATTGGATTACAATCAGTACGCTGTTATATTCGTAACGCAGTTGTATGTCGATAATAATGTCAATTTTAACTCTTCCATACGCAGATCTGTAAATATATTTCAGTTGAGGCCTAACCTTGGTATTGTGACCTTCCGGACTCATCTGTTATCTTCCTGTCATTTTGTAAAACAATACACACCACAAGTATTTGTATTTATAAAGACAAGTGTGTAAACTCAAGTGTGTAGAAACAGGTGTGTTATTAATCAGAAACTCAGTCGATGATCATTTACGACGAACGATGCTGCTTTGGATTATCGTTAAAACCAGGTAACTAATAAAGATATTTTGTACATTCTCTTATCTCTTATCTCTTTTAAATTTTAGGATAAATGGAGAAAATGTTTGTACACTAATTCTCAACAAATTAAAGAAAGTTAATTTAAGAAGCATACGTATAACACAAAGAACACAATTAATTAGAAGCAAGTGTAAGCAAATTATTATCTCATAGTTTGTATGGATAATTTTATGAAAAGATATTGATATTAAAGAACACTGGCACAATCGTACAGAATGAATAGTACTCCAAATAGGCTAACTCGTGCTTTCAAGATCACCTGTAATTTACTCCGCGCATTCTTTTCTTCGCCCCCCCCCCCCTCCAACATGACTTCTTTCCGCTTTTTATATTCCATTACAACAGCTCGTGAATGCTACAAGATTCGTCCCACGATACATCTTTCCTTTTTCCATGATTAATGTTTAGCCTACATAATATTACTTCTGTAGTAATAAAAATCATTTACGTAATTTTAATTGTGATGAGAACTGGTTTTGAGAAATACTAAGTATGGAAGTTCAATTGAAGAAGTACACAAAAATTAAAGTTCCTAGACCATTTTTAACATTTTATAAAAAGTCATATGAATTTATTCCACCTGAAATACATAACTCTCTTCCGCATGATTTAAAAATAATAAAAAGTACAATGAATTTAGATTATTATATATTTATTTAGAAAAAAAAAGTGTAAAACCAATGATAAACATTTGATTTTTTCGATTAACATAAACTGGATAGTTACAATTCCACTAGTCTAAAAATAGTACCGTATTTATTCATTTGATATTGCTTATTACGTACCTATTATTAGTATTTTTACTTTTTTGCGGCCTCGGGTTCGAATCCCATTCAGGCACGGCATATTTTCATGCGTTACAAAAAATCATTTCATCCTTCACCATCTGCATTAGCAGTAATTGCAGAACAATCGCCTAGAAAAGTTGCCTAGGAGGCCCTATTTTTCCCTTGTTGTGGAATTAGTTTGTAGTAATTTTTTTATTTCGAACTAATTATGATTGTTTTATTGTTGATAATAAGAATATTTTATAATGTTAATGTTGTTAATGTATCTTTCTACAACACGTGAAATAAATTTTCTTATTCTTATTAAATTAACAGATTGAACTACACAATATTCATGATGATTTTGAAAGCAACTTTTATGACAACAGAAATATTATACCTTATAGACTAAATGTATTTGAAATAAACGGGTTTCAACTGAATTGAGTGAATTAATTTATAAGAGTCAAGGAGAGGCTATTCGATTAATTATAATTTGAATTTGTTTTTTTCATTAACTGATTTATCCGTAAACTGTCCTTTAAAGAAAAATAGCACTACATTTGATAATAAATTCTTCATCATTAAAAGGTGTCTCCCAGTGGAGACATCTTTAAAAAAAATTGAATATAATGGCTATTTGACTATTTTTATGCAGTCGTTAACTAGAACTAGATATCATACATCCTCATGATTCAAGAACAGTTCGTAAATTAGAAGTTTATTTTAATGTAGGTCCGAGAAGCCAAAAGAATTGTTTAAATTTTGAATCTACTTGTTTTCTTTTTTGCCGAATGGATGTTAGGTAACTGTCTAGGTATAATTTAAACCAAGATATTTAGCTACGTTTGTGTCTGAAATTTATGCCTTTATTTAATGGAGGAAATATGCATGTATCCGGCATAACATCATACCCGGTCGATTATGTAATTCTTAATATATTTTGGTTATGATTGCACGTAGACAATTCCTCAATTTTTTAAAAATTGTACACCAGACAAACAGAAATGAAGGAAAATTTAATACAGTATTAGGGAAAATAAAATGTTTAAATCTTTAATAATTTCAGTTGAAAATAAAAGAAAACTCAACAAACTTGATTTAAATTATTATAAAATTAACCTGGCCGTGAAATTAAGAAACTAATAATAAAAACAGAACATGACGAATACTATGTTAACAAACATTAATTTTTAATAAGACGTATTTTATACTCTAGTACAATAAATTTTTACCTTAAGAAAACTGAAAAATGAGTCGAACGACATCGTTATAAAAAAGTATTACAAAAAAATATGCTCAGAATTTACTAGCACTAGTACCGTTAATTTAAAACTAAAGCACTGGATTCATTAAATAAAGATTTTATAAACAAAAGACATACTATCCGGGACTATAAATAATATAAGAAAAATACAAAAGATAATGAAATGCAGAATAAAAAAATATCGAAGAAAATAAAATGTAGTTTCATACCAAAAGAAAAGACTTGTCTTTTATACATTCATTTTTCATACTGTCAGTTTAAAATATTGATTGTAATTTTATTAAGACATGATGTTTGTCGTTTAAAATAATCTGTATTGTTTTATTTGTTATTTCTTATACTTTTATTTCACTTTTTTATTGATCAGGAGGGTTGTCATGAATATAAATTATATTTTCAGTTAGACGCTTTCCGAGAAAAAGTATTGAGTACTACAATAAATATTAAAAAAACCACAAAAAGAGAAATAAAATAAAAACTCCAAAATAAATTCATACCATAAATAAAGACGTCAAATGACTAAACCTGTATTAACAAAAATTACTACACACAAAATAAAGATAAACCAATTCAGCACAAATTTAATTCGGAACCGGAAAAATATTGGAAAATAGAGGGATAATCTTTTTATTCTCTTCAAGGCTTATACCACCCAACTTGTTCCGGCATCATAATGTCTCATTTTTTATTAAAAGCTGTGAATAGAATACATTGTTTCAGCGTTGTACAGGTTTCCTTTCTCTTAAGCCTGTATTAGAAACCGTTTTTGGAATTTTTCTCCCTTCATTCTTTGAAGATGATCTATCCATTTATTGCGATAATAAGATTCTCTTATTTTACGCTTACTACTTGCAGCTCTTTTTTATAGCCAATCGTTTCGAATTCTGGCCTTCCTCATACATTCGTCAAGGATTGAAAGAAAGAGGACAACTTAATATACATTAAGAAAAGACTAATACTACCAAAACATAAAAGGAAATCAACTGCACCTCTTTTATAACTTATAAATACAAAAATACAGCGCCCTATAATATAATTATTCTTGTACAAAACCTACTAATTTTCGCCACTTTTGCCCCATTTATACAAGCCTCATCATCAGTTCTCATAAACTTTTACATATTTCGCCCAATATATTATACCGCCCCTAAAACCGCACCATCTTCTCCATTTCTGAGTCATTAGAAACCGTACTCACCATCATGGCTTTCAGGTTCGTTTTTTTAGTCCCAATTTTGAAGCTCAAATTTTAAAAATATCATAGATATGAAAGGTTATCATACCTCCCAAATACCACATTATTTTTTTATGTGTAATCTTTCAGTGGTTAGATATTTAGCCCTTTTCAATCCACTTATAAAATATAAAATTGAAATAGAGTCACAAAATTATCTTCAAGAAACTTATTTAAATAAACTACAAACCAAAGTTTTAAACAAAATATAGCGGTGCCGATTAGTGCTGTTAGATAATTAATTGGTATTTTAAAAACAGAATAAGGGTCATGTATTTCAATACTAGCAAATGATTTAATTTTCGAGTAAATTCTCAATACTAAAACTAAATTTAAATTAGAGAACATTCTACAGTTAATCGACACTGAAATTACTTATTTTTAACCAACTTCAAGAAGAAGGTGATTTTTAATTGGTGACGTATTTATGGTGAATTGATAAGAAAATACTTAAATTGGTCTTTTAAATGAATTTATCTATTGTACTACATCTCGTTACAAACACCCGAATCGCTAAACTGTTTCGTGTAACGTACCAGAGGAGTTACAGATAACAGAACATCACAATTATTAGTTACACAGATGTACAGTATACACTGCATGCATAGGCAAATACATACACATGTATTTCTCTGCTGTTTAGTAGTTTACGTTATTCCATAATGCAATAGTAATCTTTGCAGTGATTTAACTGTACGTATTTAAAGGATTAACCATGAAATGATTTACGCAACATTTGTGGAAACGTTTCCGGTTAAATAACTTACAAACCAGACTAATTCAGTCTGAATACTCCAGTAAGTAATTGAATCCTATTATAGTGGTACAGGTGATTCTAAATATCCAAGAAATTTCTCGGGATCTGATTTAATAGCTAAAAATGAGAAACAATTTTCATACAAACGTATTGTTATATTTGACTTTAATTTTTTTATGTCAAATTTCTTAAAAGGTTTGGGAAATCCAGTTGTGGGACTTATTTTATTCGTTACTAGTAACTCGCCAACAAAGCGTTTCTGGACCTATGTTTACACGTTTATGAACATTTTTTTCATTGTTACTCTCTTTTAAAATTGTATAACATTAAAAACCTTTCAACTTGTATTTCAAAAAATTTTTTCTCCAACGCTCCTTTTAAAGTTAAGTAATAATTTTCTGTATATTCCTCATCAAAATTAGTAAAAAACTAACTTTTAAGACTGCGGCCTTAGTATGCACTTTACGACGAAAGTGTACAGGTATTATCAAAGTTATACGAAATTAGAACCCTACAACATTTAATTCAAGTTTTATTTTCTACAGAGCCTAGTTTAGTGTCAATTAGTAATTTTTCGAATTTCAAGTCCTACGGAGGTCGATTTTAATTTTGCGTCATTCACTCTTGATTAAAATTTTGTTATGATTTTCATTTTACATTGTTTTTTCTTAACGTACACTCTCCGACCGGAGGTTGGCAATCATGATGGCTATTCGGACTCAGCTCTGAACAGATCCGCTGAGGTTCAACGAAACCAGTCGCCGAGATTCTTCAACCAAGAAATTTTTCTTCTTCCCACATCTCTCTTCCCCGGAATCTTGCCTTGTATTATTAATTTAAGCATTTCATATCTTGGTTCACGCATGATATGACCCAGGTATTCCATTTTCCTTTTTTTATGGTGTAAATAAGCTCCTTTTCTGTTCCCATTTCCCGCAAGACTGTCTTGTTGGGTACTTTATCTGTCCAGGGTATTTTTATCGTACGCCGGTACAACCAAAGCTCAAACCATCTATTCTCCTGATATTCGTCTTCTTTAATGCCAATTAGGTTGTTTACTCGTGATTAAACATGGGTTATAGTCTTCATTATTAAAGTTCTACACTACACCAACCAAAGGCCAAGTTTGAAAATTCTGAACCAGAATAAAGTAGTGTCAAGGAGATGGTTATCAAGTCTACAGGACAAGGGATAAAAGTGTGGTTAGCGTAACTGTACGAATTTCAATATTCGGATAGCTTCACTATTGTTTTGGATCAGAAATGTAACTTAATATTTTTTATTACTTCTAGCACACTGCTACAACACTTAGTACGCCTCTTCCCAGGAAATTTATTCTCTCATCAGTACGAGAAAAGCTCCGTATAGATATTTTTATGTTCAGTTTTACTGCAGCTGAAAAAATTCAATTATACGATTCAAATAGAAACTCCCCTTATCGCATAAAATTTATTGAAAATCTTTATAATAAAATTCAGCAAAGGTGTTTTATTTAATTTAAATTTAATATAAATGTATAAATGTCTCGTTCGTTCTTAAATTAATCCATCACGCGCCGCCAATACAATAAAGTAAGTAATTAATAGCATGATGAGTACGGAACTCGTTTTTCTGTTTGAATCGAAATCAACAGAATGTGACAGCTACTCGATTTTATTGCCCATTCAATCAGTCGAACCGATCGGTGAATGAAATACACAACAATACAGTTCACCTGCCTACGCCAGATTTTAAGTGGTCGGTTGCCAAATGGAATGACTTACCCAATGCACTAAATAATCGAAATCTGGGCTGCCCTCAAATATTGTAATAAAAGCTTTCCATTTCATATTCTTCAATATTATTTATTTTTAAATATTGATTTTATTTACATTTTTTCAATTAGCTGATTAAACAAATCGTTAATAACTAATACGATAAAAGCAAACTTTTTCATATCTACGTTTGTCTATAATATTATTTTATTTCATATACCAAAATTATTGATCGTTCTAATCCACTCTACTAAATGAAAAAATGTGGCTTTTGAAGTGGAATACTACTGGTTTAGACGAGAATCCTTAACAATTTTTTAACCCTTTATACCAATTTAAAATATAAATTTTAACTTAAACTTAACATAATCTTAAAATTAAAAATCTTGTACAAAATCCACTCAGATATGCGAACCAAAGAATTCATGAAATTAAATAGACAGCAAGTAGAAATATTTTGGCAGCTTGACGTGGAAAGTTTTGTATTTGCTCGTTTGAATACTAAGCATAAGTGTCTAGACTTCTCAGTGTAAAAAAATTCAAATATGAATACTGCCTATCACAAAAAATACTATTTCAGATAGCTTCGACAGATTTCGATTGCGTTATTCGCAAACGTTTTTAGGATCTACAAGGTTCTATAAATTAATAGTTTTTAATTTACCGATCACATTAAAATGGGAATATCCACTTATTTAAGCAAAAATATTATAAATAATTATTATTTATTCTCCTTTTTCACGGCACAAGCCATTCAGCCTGTTTCGGCATAAAAATGTTTTATTCTATAATACAGAACTGAAATTGAAATAAATTATTATTCTGAACATTGAAGAGAGCTTCCAAAGCTTATTCTTCCTTCAGGCCTGTATTCAGAATCCATTTTCGAATCTACCACCCTTCATTCTTCGAGGATGATCCGTTTATTTATTGTAATAATAACTGCTTCTCTCGTTGACACATTTTTTCTCCAACTCTTTCTTTTATCGCAATTTTGAATTTTATTCTCTCTCGTACAACCCTTGACTCTTCATAGAAAACACATCTCCACAAATTCCAATTTCGGTTTTTCTCACAATAAGAGCCACGTTTAACTTCCATAGAAAAGAGACAAAAACATTACATTACAAAATATCATCGGTTTATGTATAAGTGACCCCTGTTTCTGAATTTAAACACAATCTTTCCGCGTATTCTTTGAAAATCATGTAATATCTGTCATTTGGCTTTTTAAAGTACATTTTTAATTTTAAACATAGAAATGTTGCCTTTTCATTTTTAAAAAAATATTTTTAGTACATAGTAGAAATTTAAATTTCATTGATTGATCTAGAAATGTGAATTGTTTTTAAAATTTGTGCTAAATGAAGGTTCATTGTTCTATGAGAGCAGATCGTAGATTTACAGTTATTTCAAAAAAAAAATAAAGGTAGGAGAATGTGTTTTTTTTCGGGTGAATTAATGAATGTGCAGTGTTCGAATTGAGTTGAGTTAGTCTAATTAAAATTACTAATTTAAGGAACCCACCTTGATCACGTCTGTTGGTGAATTCGTAATGTTAATAAGTACTTAATACTTTGTTTAATTTAGAGTACGGGTATATTAGCCATTCATTGTAAAAGGTTTTTTTCTTATTTTCTCTTTCATAAATAGTATGGTTACCGTCGAATTGTACGAGCACTTATCGAATTGGTTATTCCAAACAAAAATTTCCAAGAAAGAGGATCTTGGAAAAGGTTACGGGAGAATCAGGACAGAGTCGGTGAAAGAACAACAGCCTACTACTGGCAGAGAAGGAAAGCTATGCATGCGCAGTCCGTAGCTGCTCTACAGTAACAAAAATAGTATGAATACGAAACATAGGCATTACCAAACAGTTTTAAAAACAATAATACTTTATCAAGTAGAAACAGTTCATAACAAGAAAAACCGAATTAAAAAAAACTAAAAACCATCAAAGAAGCATACTAAGGAGGATAGGTGGACCTCCAAAGGAAAATGGTGAAACTGCATTTAAAATAAATCGAAGCAATAAATTTATAAAAATCTAAAAACTATTGAAGACACCATAAAATTAAGATATTAGGTAAATTTCATTGCCCCCTTAGTCTAATTAGAATCGATAAAGATAGACTTAACACAATGATCTTTAACAAAATAGATGGAAATTAGGGCCTGGCAGGGATTCTAAAAAAACAGAAGGAAGAGAAACACAGACTAGGGACCAAGAAAAAGACTGCTTAGACAGAAGCGAATTAAAAAAAAATCATCTTCAATCTAACGATCGAACTCATAAAAAAAATAAAATCAAACAAACGTTCTGAATAAGAAAGAGAGAGAGAGAGCTATAAGATCTGAGCATATAAAGAAAAGATGGGCGCAAGCCAAAAGTGAAGGCAAGAGTTTGACAAGAAAAAAGAAATAGGATAATTTGACGAACCAGGCAAATAATAACTTGAGTAGTGAAAGCACACCCAGTTTAGCTAACGGCAACCAACCGCATTCAGGAAAGCCATAATATCAGAAATTTTTACCAGAATGGTTTTACATACCAACCATTTAAACATTATTTCTGGAAGGTATTAAGGGAAATTATAAAGTGGAGACAATCCCAACGCAATTACTTACTCGATAACAGAAAAACAGAAGTACCAATCTAAATTTATTACGACTTTTTTTAAGCAGTTATAACTACGCTAATTTTGTAATATTAATTACAAATGTTACACATATATTTTCCGTTAAATATTTTGGAATTAATTGACGACAGACAACCCACAGATTAACACAGGTTGTATATTTAGGGATTACTTTTGTCAAAAGACAACATGGAAACCACGCATTCCACGAAAACTACTTATACATTCTGAAATTGATCTGGACATATTATGATTCCTACAATTATGAACGAATCCGTCAAACCGAGTAGGCCTAATATAGTTTGTTTACAGTCCTACCAGTCCACAGCACTTCAAATTAGAACGGTCTCTCCTTAGTAAGTACGAAACGAAACTATTCACAATTACCTACAAGTTTTTTATGTATTCAGCACAATAAAATAATAACATTTTCTTAGAAAATTAGCAAGGGATGGAAACGAACTAATAGAGATGATTAGCTCTGTTACTTTACCCGGCAACCCTCCAAAAAGACTAAAGAGAGCGTGGAACAGAAATTTGTTGCTCCCTACAAATTCGTATAGATAATATGTAACTAAAATAAACACTAATGCAAAATTTAATTAGAAAAACAAAAATATAGATGGTCCATTGACGGATAATCTGCTTTCTCGTATCGTACATGTTATTATTTACTTTAACGTCACCATAAGATCATTTATTTTTGTAAATCAATGTACAGGTACAAATTTATAAGGTAAAACAAAATTCTCTTTCATTAGACGACGCGTTCACGGCTGGTGGCAATTTTGAATTTGGTTTCTTGACTTTTGGTTTTGATTCACTTCCGGTCAAAACCAAAACTTCAAATTCAATCTAGGCCCACTAACTTTTTGTGTAGATTACAAAACCGAAAATTGTTTGTTGCTATCCCTTGTAGTTTCTGACCTCTGGACGTGACGGACGGAAATCGGAAAATGATAGATGACAATTTTAAAAATTGCTGTCAAAAATTTTTGGGAATAAAAGTTAACAGTCTTCTTCGCTGGAATGACAAGATGTACAAAATCTTTGTCGAATAATCAGAAAGTGATCTATATTTTTTCTAAGATGAGAGCAGTAGGCCTACATGATCTAAGAATATTAAAAATTGTACGAGTATATGTTTTCACGGTCCAATCAGTAATCACCAAACACAGAATATTGGATTAGAGCGATACTCGTCAGCCTTATTTAGCCGTTCTGGAAAAGTGCAAATACTTTGCAAGTAATCAACATACAAATATTCGCGATATCTTTCTGTAAAATTATTTAGGCACATGGTATAACTAATAATTAATAGGTAAGTACGAGGTATAACTAATTAAACAGGCGCATAAAAACGCAGTGAACTTCCCGAAGCGTATCTGCAACCAAAATAAGAAAAGAATTATTTTATTCCTTTCCATAGAGCTACAAAATTTCTATTACAATTATTTTTGTTGAATGGCCCACAAACTACACAACCTGCTTCCCCAAAAACATAATATAATTATACGGAGCATTATAAAGTTTAAAGCTGACCTAGAGGAGTGATTTTTTTAGGGTTAGTAGGCAGTACACGTAGAAAAAAATTACATCTGAATCAGCAAGCTCATAACCTATCCTAGTTCATGGGGAACCCATAGCTGGATAAGTCAATTCCCACCTCATGCATATTTTTAAAAGTATAAATAAAATGCTCATCTTTTTAATACCCAATGTAAGTACGATACAGTCTATTCAGTTAAGAACAATAAGCAACCCGCAGACCCAGTGAGATGAGGATAATAATATGTAAGACATGTAAGTAAGGTTTGTCTTGTACAGATTCAGGCTGACAATTTCTGAGAGAGTATAGTGTTAATTGAACCCCAACCATCAAAGTACACCGGTACCACTGTATATTATTCAAATCCGTATAAGATTAATAACCTTTACTAGGACTTGAATCACGGAACCTTTGTCTCCGAAAATCAGCTGTTAAACAGCTGATGTTTACAGTTCCAAAGACTTTAATCTATTTAGAGTAATAATACATAGTTTATTCATGATAAAATCTGTGAAATAAATTACTATTATTATTATATTTTGTAAACAGTGTTTTGGGATAAATCCATATAGTTTTTCCCTTCCGTGTTTGTTGCCATTTAATGTGTACCGATAGTAAATATTTATCTGTAAAATAAAAGTAATTCTGATCGATTATATCTTGAATAATTGCCAAATTTAAGCACTTTCCAAAACATTTTTCAAATCATTGAAATGAATGAACTTGTGGCTCATCGTTGGTCGTCACTTAATTTTGTAACTTCTATTCCAAATACATTCACCCCATTTGGTATCATTCTTGTAGTATCTCGCTACTTACTATATAAAAACGGATCTTGAAGGTATTTTAAGACGATGGAAAGATGATGGGAAGGTATTTTAAGGTATTTTACGACGATGCTGCTGAATTCTATCTACAGACTAGGTAGTGAAGCTGTCTGCCGTCTAATCCACATTCTCTTAGTTTTTACACCTACCTCTTACGCAACCGAACTTGTTATAATAATACTGGGTTGTTCCAAAAATTTAACATATCTTCGTGCGTGAGAATTATTTGTGTATTATTTTAGTAAACGCCCTGTTATTTAATATAACACTAATAAATTTCCTTCTCTAACATATACAATAATACAGTTTCTTCCTGCAACTGAAAAATGTTTAAAAAGTGGAAATTGTGAGTAATTTTTTAAATCGTTTTCAAGTCAATACTATTTAAAAAAGATAAAAGTTATTTAAAAGCAATGAAAAATAAAGGGATTGAAAATTTATACAAATAAGCAGGAAGCGTCTTTAAAATGGTTGTGTCCAATCGTAGGTTGTGAAACGAAATTTTTTATGAACGGGTTTCATACAAGGAGTAAAACTTTATCCAAGCAAAATATTTATAAAATTTTAATACACGGGGATATACGTACACTCACTGCTTCTTTTGCCGATGACACAGTTGTACATTCCTCGGATAAAACGGTCAACAATGTTACACTAAATTTACAAAAATCATTTGTTTAAATTAGAATCGTGGAAACAAAATGGAGAATCAAAATTAATTCGGACAAAACAATACACGTTACCTTTACCTTGAGACGGCAGACCTATCCGAGCGTTTTCTTGTATAACTCTCCTCTACCTCAAGTCAACAAAATTCGGTACCTCGATCTACATATAGACAGACGGCTTACATGGAATGAACATGTAACCATTAAACGTAAAGTATTAGATAGTAGGCGAAAACAGCTATACAGCCTTCTATCTCGTCGATCAAAATTGCCTATTCCTCTAAAATTACTATTATATAAGACTTTACTTAAGCCAATATGGATGTACGGTGTCAGATCTATGGTTCATCAAAACCTTCAGTCATAACTAAGCTTCAACGGTTTCAATCAAAATTGCTTCGTACGTTCGTTAACGCTCCATTTTTTATGTCGAATCACACACTTCACTCGGACGTAAAAATCCCATTTATTATTCACACCATACACGAAATGTATCAACGCTTTAGATTAAAATTAATTAACGACTCCAACCCATTGATTCGTGTACTGAGTTCTCCACATTTGCCAGGAAATGCATATCGTCGGCTCAGCAGGAGGAGGAGCAGAGACTTGGGTTAACCTCTATCAATTTCGTTTAAATTTAACTACATTGAATAGAAAAAAATAATCATCCAACTTTTCATTAATTATATAATCTTAATAATTTACCTGTGAAAAGGCTAAATTTAGTAATTAACTGCGGGAGTCCTACCAATGAGTGGTGTCCTCCTTTCATGTGCAATGTCATTTTTTTAAATATATATGTATTATACGCGTATTTGCTGGTTGTACAAAACCGTACAGTTGCAGAAATAAATAAATAAAGTAAAAAAATATACGCTTTATTACAATTTTCAAGTAAACTAACGTGAAATATTATAAATATATATTTAGTATAATTCTAACAATAATAATGATGTCACCATACGTAATATATTCTATCGAACACAAAAACATTGCAGCGCTTTCAATCAAAATATCTGAGACTGATAACTGGAGCGCCATGTTATGTAGTAAATTAAATATTGCATAATGGTTTATATCTACCCTTTAAAAAAAATTAAGCAATGTAGCATAAAACATTTAAAAAGTTAGAAGTACGTCAAAATCCAAAAACCTTCTCTACAATAGCGAAGATATTCACAGACTAAAACGTGTCTACCTAAACCCATGTACCTTGTATATCGCATCTACCTTACGGTTTTGTTAATTAACTAACGTTATATTTAACTACTACTTCTACTACTAATCATCGTCATCTCATAATCGGCATCATCATCCACTTGATTTCTCAAAATTATAATTAATACAGTGTGTGATTAGTTTTATTCAGACGTAAATTTTGGAAAAACAATACTGAATGTTGTTCTTCATTAAGAAAATATTACAATTCGAACTTCTATAATTTTTCTTAAACGTTTATATATTTACATTTAAAAAACTGATTGCAAAATACAAATGCACTTCGGTAAAAAAATTGCCCTTAATATTTATTAAAAGAGTAATGAAGACATACTAAATAAATATTCATTCCGTAAAGGGAGAATATACAAAAATCAATCTAAAAAATTTATATAAATGGTATATTAATTTCGTTATTCAAGCGGTTTGATGTAATTGTATTAAGAAATTGCAGCTCTGTTTAGAGAGAGATGAAGTTTATAATCTGGTGAAATAAACTGATATTCTGCAGTAGACGTTTGAAAATGAATTTATTTATTCCAACGCAGTTTGCTTGATTTCTAATACTTTAATAGTTACGTTTAATTTACACTTTCCTCAATACAAAGCGGTATTAATCAGAAAATTATATTAATGTTTGGCTATATTCTTTGAGTAATTTCCATATAATCCATTACAGTAGTTAAATCAAACCGGTAAGATTAGTTCCGCAACTAAATACGCCTTTGTGAATAAGTTACAATACGTCTTGTAGTTGAGCTCAAGTTCAAACTTCCTTCTCTAGTTTCCAAACCGCAACGCAATCCCGTGTCTGTATAATCAGTACAGGTCGCTTTATTAAATAAAGTTTCGTTATTGAATGAAGTATTGATTAATGCCACATGTTGACATTATTTTCCATATCAACATATCAGTCTAAATTATTCTTTGTCGAGAAATTGCATTACTTTGCTTTACTACAGAGTAATTTTCAGGAAATCAATTATCTACTCCGGTGATTTACCTGAATACGTACACAGAACTTTATTTTTTACTTCAAATTTTTATGTACAGATTTTTTTCGGGAGGTTAAAGTTATTTGTATTTTTAAATATCAGTTTTAACTGTGGTATTTTTCTCGATATTAAATTAGTCCATATGTCAAAACAACACAATATACTAATTCAGTGAACCTCAAGCCAATTTGTTAAAAGAAACCAAAATTGCTAAATGTCATTTAGTCAATAGATATCACTGGAAAATTACGCTGCAGTAAAAATTATGTTTTCACACAACAATAGACTGCTAGTTAAGACAAGACAGTACATAACATTTTACAGTACTGACATAAAATCTTTTGAAACATCTGTTGAGATACGAAAATTGATATCAGCAAGTGGCTTGGTAAACTACAAACTATTATTTCCAGAATGCGACTGGAAGTGAAGGCTTAATGTAACATTTAAGCTGTTTAAACAGAACGAACGATCCCTTTCTCCCCCTCTGACATATTAATTGTAAAAATACAGTAAAAAATTAAAGTCATGATAAGAATTAAAAATGTTCTTCAGAAATGGAAAAGTTATTGTTTACCCGAACAGTCGGATTTAAAACATAATTGAATAAAATATTAATTAAAGATTAACTAAGATAATAAACACTGCAAATTTTCTACCGCGTGAATAACTTTAGAGATATTAATAAATTGTCAAATAATTTAATACCCATTTCCAAAGTGAATTTTACTTTTTTCAAATGACATTGAACAAGTTAATGAAATTATTAAATCGATATCAAGGAATGAAAAACACGTTAAAGCTTACAAAAAAGATGAGTGTTGAGTCGCAGCTGTGTTCCTCACTCTGGTGGTGAAAGGTAATTAAGTTTTTTTAAGCGAATGGGAGTAATTACATTTTTATGTTGAAATTGTGAGGAAAAAATTTCCTCAGTAAGAATTAGTATTTCCATTTTATTATTTAATAAAATGAGGGAAACGATAATTTATCTTATTTAAAGTACGGAACTTATTTTTCTTTTATTTTAGTAGAAAATGGAAATAAAAAACCGAAGTACTGCTATATTAAGTACCACAATCATTTATAAAAATAGAAGTTTTAGGTAGTGTTTTTGTAAGATTAAAAACAATTCAATCAAGAAACCTTAGATCTTTTCAGACTCACGTTCTTATGTTACCTTTTTGTCATATATCATAACAAACCTCATAATGTCTGTACTACAACTTTTTGGTAGTGTAAAATCGATCAATTTAAGAACATTTCAATGGTTCTTATTTAAATTCCTTCACCTAAAAACGAATTTACTGTATTAGACCTACTTTTAAATTTAACTTTACAAATTATCTAAACATGCAAACGCTGCTATACACTTATACACCATTATTTAAATCCTTTAATTTAATGTATACGAGTAGATGCAGAAAAATCCTTACAATTAAGATTAAATAGAAGATGGCGTAGAGACCTTTTGTACCCTTTTTACAAAATGTTGCGCTTCAAAATTCATCGCACAAAGATAAAACCTAAACCAAAAAAATATATTGAGAGTACCTTTTACTCGAGAATTATAATTTCTAGGTTGGTATCACTTACCAAATATGTAGTATCGCATTGTAGACATCTTTCGGGTACTTAACGAAATTAAAATGTTTTCTGTTACTGCAGAATGTTTACACGGGTTTTTTAAACCACGAATGTTCATTCAATACCGAGAAAAAAGACAAAAGACACATAAGCCTCATACTCTGTAAAATCACACCTATCAAGATTATAATATTTTGTTCCTTGTACTTTCGCTACTACAATTAAGAGAATGCCGTCGCCTAATTATTTGTTTATTTATCTCAGCTGTGCGAGATAGGTGTTTAAAGTTATATTTTTATACAGTTTGTGTATAAGATATAAATTTTACTCATAAATTTCCCGTTAAATAACAGATCCTAAATCAACGAGGTATAAACTTCACAAAATGTTACTTGACAACATACTTCTGATCTACGCTATTATTGTGTTTAACAGATACGAAAATATATACATCACATATAGCTGGTATTCGACAAAAAAATTATTGGGGATGCGTGAGAAAGGCGGGCAAGGTTGATAGTGATGCGCGTGTGACGTCAACGGCTCAGCTAATACCTGGCCAATCAGAGTCTCGTATTTTCGGGTAATGAAAAAGCCCAATTCTAAGCAATCAGATGTCTTCTTTTGGGTCATTTTGATTGGTTAATATTGTCCAATCAGAGAGGTTATAGTACTGTACTACGTCAGAACGATATCAACCAATTAAATAGTGTCTTTCAGCGTTACGTCATTCGTCAGGATACAGGTTTCTGATTGGTCTGTACTCATACTGGGCGTCACGTTGAGTGAGATTTTGACGTAAGGTACACCCAATGTCCACCTCTAGTTAACGGTAGGGCAGAACGTATTAAGTGAATGACTTACATTCATTAATGATAGTGGTTATCATTACATAAATAAAATTAAAGAAAAAACGTGAATGCAAAGTTCAAGTACAACTAGATATTAATTTAGAGGTTTCTCATTTATTAAATAGAGATTTATGTTTTTGTTGGAATCAAACATTAGAATGACGTAAGTGAAAATTAAATCGTAAAAATACTTTTAAACAATACTGTAAACATCTGCAAGCATCGCACGTATATGAACATACAAACACTAAAACATTGATTTAGGAATTTCCTTTATTTTTTTCTATACACGGATTACCGGAATAACAATTAATTATTCTAGATTCCCGATTATGTTATACCGGTACTAGTGTCAAATGGTTTCTTTTTAGTTTAATTTTTCTACTAAACAATATTGTATTTAGTCAGCCTTAGCCAAAAATAAAAATTTGAACAGCTGAACGAAGCTGTGACGGCAGTAGCCGTCACAAGTAATGTACCTATTACGAATAGAACAAGATCAAACACTACCAATTGGCTTTAATTTTGAGAAACATAGGCTCAGAAAGGATATAAGTACAGTTATTAGAAAAGTGTCCAAAAGATCTGTTTAAATGTATCGTATGAAAGAACTGATTAACTGAATGATAAGAAAATCCAAAATATTTCGTAGATCAGAAAATCAAAAAATTCAAATTTCTAGATAGTGTAACTCAAAAGAATCGCAAAGAGGATAAAGACATTAAAAATAACATAGAAAGATGGCGAGACCCTACCAGCTGACAAAAAATATTTACAATAATAAATCATTATCAAACTGAAACTTTACACGGATTTGAAAACTAGACAGTGGTTACCGGTGTACTTTGATGATTGGGTTTTAATTAACCATAATCTCTCAGGAATGGTCGGCCTGGATCTGTACAAGACTACACCTCATTTACATGTCATACACATCATCCTCATTTCATTGGATCATAGGGTTGCTTACTGTTCTGAATTGAACAGTTGCAACGTACACACATTAGGGATAAAAAACTGAACTAAAGCACTACATTGCACTTATAAAACCTGAAGCGTTATATGGATCAAAATGTATATTCCATCAAAAGTAGAGTTTAACTGAGTAAATAGAAATAAAAGAAGAAAAAATGTCCTCAGGAAAATATATGGACAAAGAAGAATGGAAAATATAGGAATGGAATAAACCAGAAAATATTTATGAAGCTATTATTAAGTTTATTTTATAAGGAAATGAAAAAAATACAAAACACAGAATAGATGGCTGATAGAAAGTGACGTACCTATGAAGGAGATTAAAGTGTTAGATAGGATAAAGTACAAAAGTTAAATTAGAGAAAACGTTAAAGAATTTTAAGGGTTCCAAGAAGAAGAGACAAATGACAACAAGAGACTGACAGAAGAAGGGAACGAGTTTAGTGAAAAATAAAAAACTTAGAAAAGTCGAAATAATAATAATAGAATAATGAGAAAGAAAAACATCAGGCATGAGAAAAAATCATTCAACGTGGTCTTTAATAGACCGAAACTATAAAAGATGTAGACGAATAAAAATTATAATAATTTTAGAGTACAACTGATACATCATATCGATAACCGGCATTGAGAAAGTTAGTAATAAAAATTGTAATACTATTCTTAATTTAAGAATAAGTGCATACAGCTAACTTAACCAACACGTGACGCGTCAAAAATAACGACAAGATTTATCCCTTACTGGTTACGTCATTCAATATCTACTTTTTAAGCGTAAAATCTTGGTCCGACAATACTACACCTGAGGCCACCTTTGTAGCACACTGCTATATTTTTCAGCGGAAAAGCTAAAGTAATCACTAGATACGTTTATAACAGAGTCACTCATGCGACTTTATTAACGTAGTAAAAAAGAAAAATAGAATTACTCCGAATCGGTATCGTACAGCGAGATTACATTGTTAAATGATCCGAGTCATTAATTAAATTTTTACAAAATATAAAACTTGTATAAAAATAGCGGAACACTCTTTGTAGTTTAAAGAAAAGGAAATAGATAAAAGTCAACAAGTTAAGGAATTTAAAAGAAATTTATTCTTATATTTTACTCTTTCGTTTTTTCATGAACTTAAACACGTCTTACAATGTTTAACAGAAGAAATAATGAATTCAATCTACAAAATCAATTTAAGGAATGTATACTATCTGCAACTGACGAATTTTTCTTACCTTCTGTAGAAGATGTTTGCAATGCACACGAAGCCTTTCAATAATGGACCTTTTGTGAAAACTCGACATAAATGTAGCCTTTGAAATTGTATAAAGTACATTGAATAAAATATTCTAAGATTCTTTTAATATTTCTTACAGGTCGTTTCAACGTGACACAATCTTTACAAAGTTTTCGTAAACAAATTTAAATGAAATATAACAGAACCGATTCATTCATTCTGTGCATTGTTTTTCCCTGCACTGTAATAAAACAAATTAGTAAACTTAGAATAATTTTACAAACTTTTTAACTTTATGAAATGTCATCAGGTAGGCGGATTTAACCCAAGTTTTCAAGTATTATTCCCGGCTAGAATCTACAAACAACCCAAAGTTGTTACATTTACTATAAAATATTTTCGTCTGTTATTTTGAACTCCACCTCGTACATCACAATTATGGCGCTCGATTATTTGGGAGTTCGAGCAGATGTATAATTTCATTGTAGAAATTATTCTAGATTAGAAATATAGCAAAAATTAATTTAGAAATAGTAATTACATAAATTCTTGATTTCTTTCATCTCGAAACACACGATTTTTAATTTAGTCATTACTGTGAAAAAAGGCAACATGGATAATGGCGTTTTTACCGTGTCTGGACGTTCGTTAGTTGCATGATAACTCTACAAAACATCGATATCTTGTTTTCTTGCGAATAAGCTTAGATGGCACACAAAGCCAATTTATCAGTTGCCTTTCTTTTTGTCACCTTTTATCTTTCTTCATCTGTCCTTCATGTTTTCAAATGTCTTGTTTCTGATCTCTGCGGAGTAGTTTTCATCGGATGTTGATATGACGCAGGCTCTATTTTGATGATGTGACTTTTCTTCCTCAATTCTTCTTTATTTAAACACAAAGTCCAGTTAATTCCATTTTAAATGGTATTCTCTTTGTTTTTACATACTTTCTACTGCTTTTTTAAATTGGTACATTTTGTTAAAACTCTATTTGTTTAGTCTGTTCTTATTCCTTTTAACCGTGTGCTAAATGATTCTTATTCCCCTTTGGTGATTGTGTCTTCTATTACAAACAAAATAAGTGTTTTCTATTATTTCTAAATTTAATAAAATTCCTGATTAGACTTTTTATATCTTTTTCATGGTACATTTTGTTAAAACTCTATTTGTTTAGTCTGTTCTTATTCCTTTTAACCGTGTGCTAAATGATTCTTATTCCCCTTTGGTGATTGTGTCTTCTATTACAAACAAAATAAGTGTTTTCTATTATTTCTAAATTTAATAAAATTCCTGATTAGACTTTTTATATCTTTTTCATGTAACTAATTTTTATGATACATCGACAAAATTAAGACACAGATTTTCAAACTTCAGCAACGACGGGGGCGGTCTCGTACAAGTTAATAGAGTGTTGATTCCTATCAGTCTAAGTCCATATTTTGCGTTAAATCATATGAGTCCACTTGTACCATAGAAATTATCTATTGTTTGCAGTTCTTTTCATTATCTAGACAGTAAAATTACAAGTTGCTCTTGCACTCAAAGTCAGTAACAGTAACTAATAAATATGGTTAACGCAGAAAACAAAAAATTAAACGTCATCCATCAATAATAAATGTCAGCCTACATTATTAAATTTGCTACTTAACGCATCGTACCTGTTACGCCATGTAGAAATATAGTTGCTATTGTCCAATAAGTTTATCGCGAAATAATTTGAATGTCCGTCCAGTCTTTGTATGTTCTGCTAAATCGCATAACTTTCTGTCTTACTGAGGAACGCTCTAAGTCGTTATAGATCTAGCTGGTTCATATATATACCACGGTATCCTTAGAGTTGTTCATAAAAATGTTGTCTAAAAACGATCTTATATTTCGTTTCTGAATAATAATTCAAGCATTATTAAGTTTATTGTAAGTTTGATCACTCAAAAACTCAACTTTAAATTAAAAATTAACATTTTCAAAATAGTCCAACTACTGTTAATTTAACTCATATCCATTAACTCCATTGAAAATAATCCTTTTCAATTTATATTCTAGTTTTGGTACATTGCCCAAACAGCACGGAATTTGCGCAGTCATAAACAAATAAACGTACTTCAACAGCAGGTGCCTACCTAATTTTATAACCTAATACTCAAAAAGTCATAATTTATTTATATATTAGACTTACAATATTGAAATTGCAGTTCAGGTATAGTACAAAGTTTCCTAAAATGTTAAGTTACAAGCTATTGACGGCACCGTTAAATTTCTTTTCTTTTTCCAGTAAAAAAGTGTAGGTACTTGGTTAAACTCATGCTAGTTTACTTCTGTTTCAACAAAGGTCATCGATAGCGGAGCATACTTAGTCCCTGCTATTTACCTCATTGTTACACAACTTAGTAGCGATATTTTTTACCTACTTACTTATAGCTGCGCTTTCTTATCAGACATTTCATTCGTTTCACCCTATTTCTCTCGTTCACTATATTCATTAAATTCACTTAATCATTTCTTTAGTTGCTTAAAAGATCTATGAAAACAGATCAAAGATCATAAATTAAATTAATATCTTTTATTTTCCAGCACTATAATCTTTGCAGTACTGGAAATAGCAAAAATATATAATATTGCTGTACGATATAGAAATGATAATACTAAAATTTAATAATAACATGCAAACTCAAAAACACCCATGCGTATCCACGTTCTATATACACATACACACACAAAAGAACATCACTGTTGCAATTTATTTTATTAAATATTAAACGCAATTATATAATCATTTACAGTTTGGTAATTTTATATTATACCAATCACATTTACATTTAGTCTTATTGCACCTGATTTTTACCTTAGACATAAAGATTCCTTTTTAAAAATGAAACTGAAAATATTCTTTGAAGTTTCTTAAACTAAACTCTAGTTTCATGTTTTAATCAAAAATCAATGATGTTACTGTACATTTAGTTTGAATT
The DNA here is from genome assembly GCA_035578175.1 of Catonia carolina. Classification (NCBI taxonomy): domain Eukaryota; kingdom Metazoa; phylum Arthropoda; class Insecta; order Hemiptera; family Achilidae; genus Catonia; species Catonia carolina. The sequence continues at coordinate 44,106,450 of JAQMRL010000001.1, forward strand.
GATATAGAACAGCTAGTTACCGTAGCACTGACACAAAGTTCTGGGCCTTCATGGCACATTGTAAGCATGCTGTGCTACACAGCGGTGAACCCGGGTTCGATTCCCAGCTGGGGTCTGAAAAAATTACTTAAACTAAAGTAACGAGAAAAAAAAGATAAAGTTAGTATCATTTTGATTGTAGTTTTTAATTTTATTTATTTATTTATTTATGTATTTAGGTCTCTATTTCACAATATCCGCGCCTTTGGATAATTTCCTGGAAGATTTAGTTGTGCAATTTGTAATAGCTCATTAGGATTGTCAGTTAGTCTGTTGTAGAATCGTGTGTAACTTGCGTGTATTTCGTCTTTAATGAAAGGAACTTTGAGGTCATAGTGAAGAGTTCTGTGTCTCACATAATTAAGTGCACCAGTAACATGTCCGAGAAATTGAAATTGAAAAGCTTGTACCTTTAAATGTTAGTAGGTTTACCAGAGCCAAAAATTTGGAATTAATAAGCCCAAAAAAGTTTAAATAAAGATTGTTTTAGTATCATTTTTTTACGTAGAAGTAATCTTGATAATTAGCCGATTAGCCGGGTAAATGTTTTACATTTTGAGTTCAGAATCACTCTTTTCGTTTTTATATGAGGCACCCAGGTGTCTCAAGTGTCGAAGTGCACTCCAAGGTATCGAACTTGCTGCTGTTGAGGAATAACCACGTTGTGTAAGAACAAAAAAGGGTATTATTTTTTCTGAAGAAACAAATTAACATGAACAAAAGAATAAAAATTTATAAACATACATCTCTACATAGCAGTGCATCTCTAGGTATAAAATTAATATGCATCAAACTTATAATTGGTTTTGTTTTTATTATTCATTATTTTTTTAAGCTATCTAGCAATTTAGAACTTGAATAGAAATAGTTAATACATAATTTAAATTTTATTATATTACTGATTGATGTTACTATATCTAAAAATTTGTTTAAATATAATCGTATTTTGCAAGTATCGATTCCACTTATACGTGTATAATTTTACACACATGAGCCAATTCATCAACGTCTTGAAAATATTGAGATTTCTTCAATGAATATAAATCACATACTTTAACTGACGATTTTGTGGCATAAAGAAAAGTTAATTTAAATATTGAATTTCACCCTCTGTTATTAAGTTTAAAGATTTTCTTTTTATTTCTTTCAAAAGAATTTTCACCCTTAGAATAATTATTTCCAGTATAATTTCATAACGTGTTAAAAATAAAGAATTTGAAACGTTTTTTAATTAATCTTTAAGACGCAACCTGCTAATGACAGGACTGTAACCAGAGGACGAAGGAAATTAATAATTTTCAGTTGTGGTGAAATTATTTTTTTTTTAAACAGTACTTTATAATAAGGTAAAAGTTTGTTTTTTAATAAATATATAAACTTCATTAATACTTTATAGAAACTACTCTTTGTAAACGCAGTTTTTATAATTTAAAACGTATTCACCCTTGAATAAAAATCTGTCGTTTATTACTTAGGTTTGACTGACATTTTCATTATCAAAATACAATAATATTTACTAGAACCAGAAAACATGTAGAACCAAATTTTATTATTATTATATCCTCTTAAAAATAAGTCCAAACTTACTAAATCTTTTATATTATGCCTCTTATGACACTGCTGACCATTGTCATTCCGTCTTTTTACGCACATACCTACAGGTTGTTTGGTTTTCAGTATTTATTATCAAGCCCAATTTCAAGATAGATGCTTTGGATTCATTCTGTTTTTATGATTTCTTCAAAGCCTTCGTATTGATCTTACCATAATGTTTTAACCAAACTCTTCCATATTTTGATAGAAATTTTTTCACTTTTGTCAAAAAACCTCAAGTTAGCTTTAATATTTTGATGAATCATATCAGTCAAGCTCAACAGCCGTTCTTTGCTGCCCAGTTATTCTTCTCACACGTTTCTTTTCACACCAAATGACATAATATATACATTTATTTATAATTACCATACAAAATATATTTAATATATAACATACTTAATTTATTTGCCTTAGTTTATTACAACTTAAAATCTAAATTATTTAAATTCAACCTGTGGCGGGACAAATTTAAACTATCCAACTATGGCTTTCCATGTTCAAAGGGATTTATTCCAGGCTCATTTCTACATACCGAATTCATCCAGTACAAATTAATTCTTTCGAACCAATGATATATATAACTCATTACTTCCAACACAATGCATCCAATTAATTGTCTTTTTGTCAGCAACCATATTTTTGTTCAGTAATAAATTATCTCTATTTTCCTTGTTTTTCTCAACTCTAAGGATACGACCTATTCCTTCCAGTTTGTTATAGAGACGATTTGAGTGCTAACACTATGTTGAAAAGTTTGTACAGATAAATTTACTCTAGTTTGTAATTTACCAGTCTTTGTCCCCAAAGTATAACTCTTGTATAATACAGTTTTCATTTTTATTAGATTAAGTATCCGCTTACTTCCCTTATTAAGATTCCATAACAACTCTTGGTTGCACATTTCATACGGGATAAAAAATGTGCTAAATAATTAATTTTTAGAAACAAAATAAATAGGGAGCTAAGAGTTCCCTTATTCTTTACAAGACGTCCTACATATAAAGATGCTACACGACTTTACAGTATGGCTCCCAAGAGGTAACCAAAACACCATCACATATTAATTTTAACATATCACAATTTTAAACATAAATTGTTTTTCTTAGTTACATGACTAAAATTCAAGCAGTTACTTCAGCCAAATGACTTTTTACATAGGTACCTCAAGAACCGATACCTGTAGCCTAGATGTGTAGTCTCAAGCGGGAAAAAAAATATTTACCTCAATGTGTACTCGCAAAACTAAGAATGTAGACTTACTTGAATACTAATTACTCATGTAATTGTAGAATAAGTTATTGTAAACTTTATTATCAAAATCCGATAAAAATGGTATGTTCATATCCTGTCTCCTTTCCTTGAACTTCTTGCAAAAGTGGTCAGAAATTTAAATTTATCTATAAACTATGCCATGTCATCAGATTAGATTCAGAAGTTATAGAGTAATATTTTCGAATTGGTAATAAAAAACCGCTTACATTTCATTTTCTGATTTTGACTTGTTATATCTCTGATTTACAATCTATTTTTATGTTATCAGCAAGCAGGTTTTATGGTTACATTGTACTTGCCTTGTGTATTTATTACAAAACAATAATGTATAATACAAATAATTATAATCAACTGATGACGAATTAAGAAAAAATTAATGAACTCACTTTTTGTTTATTTTCAAAGAATCGTGATACAAAGTAACGACAAATATACAAATATACGATGAAAATAAGATGTTCGTTAATAAGATAAGATGATCAGATATTATTCCTTACCTACTCAAGTGCAGAAACAATAAATTCCGTTTATATTCTTTTCTGTAATGCCAGAGTAGCCTCCGTTACTTACCATAATCCTACGAGTTCTTCATTCGATACCCTAACGGAAAGTAGAGAAATAATAAATAACGAAATCAATTCCTGCTCAGCGCAATACTTAATTTTTTCCATAATTACAAATATAATAGATCGCAACAATTCAAGCATTATTCATATTTCCTTGTAGCAGTATTGGACAAAAAGTAGTAATTACGAACAAAAATTCGGATAGCAAAAACACCGCAACTTACGGCAATAAAGCCAAAATATAAATATCACAGAACAAAGAGAAAAAGTAACAAAAACTCCCCATTTTACGGTAATAAAGTCAAATTTTCATTTTCACAGGACAAAGTGAAAAACTTTATTTTAACAAAAAGCAAAAGCTTGGTTTCAAATAGCTAAATATTGCCTTTGGGCCAACGCTACTAAAGGAATACACGTACAATACAAATTTTATTTTACTTTTTAAACCTTAGCCTAATTTATAACCATAAACCAACTTAGCAAATTTAACTTAGTTTAACTTAATTTGAATTAACTTAGCAAATTTCATGAAAATCATAAAACATGACTTTAATAACAAGACTTAAAGAAGAACATCGCTCATCAGTTCAACGGAATTTTTAATCTATTAAGAGTTTATGTGATAAATTTAATTTTCAGTAGAATTATTTTTTCTTTTAATTTGTTTATTTATTATTGGGTAGACTCTGAAATCATGTTACAATCCATAGCAGTCAAACTATGTCTCTGTTCTATCTTCTACGAAGTCTACTTAGAAGAGTTAAGATTAAAGTTATAAATGCATAAGAGTTTTCAAACAGGAATTCATTAAAGTTCGTAAGTAAATAATTTAGTATACAGTTAAATAAAGATGAAAATTTTATTATAATTATTATTATTAATATTCATTTTACAACAGGTGTTTCTTACTACTGAAATATCTGAGTTTTTCTTTAATGCAATTGATACAAAGAAACATTTACTGAACAGAACACTTCATAAATAACTACATCAATGTATTTTAGAACTCTCTTAATAAAGGTTAAGACGAATGTTGTATTCTTTGCTCTTTGTTGGCACTTGTAACTCAACAAATAAGCAAAATGAATGGTTATATGAAATATATAATGTAACAATGTATTAAAAAGGTAATACGAGTACTTACTTCAATAGAAAAAGAAAATATAGTGAAATAAATACATACATGTGGTATTTTATAAGAATATGTATGAAAATAAATTAACTAAAAAAAAAATCAACGAGATAGTACCTATTGCAAACGAATTCTAGTATTAAATGTAACCTTCTCATAATAGCTTACTTTTCATAATAAGCAAAACATCAGTACTTTATAATGTGAAGATATACAATACTGCATTAAAATATACCTTTATAAATATGTATTTAAATAACATTCCGTATTTACCAGAATATTGTTATGTAAATACACAACGAACGTACGTATAAACACAATATTTTAAAAAGAAAATAAAACGTTGATTAGCAGACCGTTTCTTTAAAATTTTATATATAATTTACTTATTATATACATACATATATTTATTTCAATTATTATACTTTAATGTGTCTTTAACCACATTCCTCTACTCTACCGTAGCTCACAATTACCTTTCAATTAAAATTAAATTGGTACAACTATCTAATTCGTCCGATGCGGATGTATAGAGCTTTGATATAGGGTTCGGCGAAAAAATTAAAGGTAAACAGGATACAAACTTTAAAAATAATTTTTACGTTTAATCACATGTAGTCCCTACTACGTACGAAACTCTATCATAAATCGAGATCTCATCGTATACACAAGAAACTCAACCGTTAAAAAATTACACACTCACTCAAAACACACACACGTTTCATGCAAAACAGTCACACGAACACACAGTCACACACACTCACACGTTCACACGTTATACACTCGTTTTCATTCAAAATTAATAAAACACACGAATACAGAGATACATTGTTACATATGTTTCGGAGTAGTGACAATTGGTTTTACTGTTTAAGCTTTCTAAAACCGCGCACTGCCGCTGCCGAAATTCATCGTGAAAGAGATGAGATTAAAAACTTGAATCAGTCTGGCCTAGAAATAAGTGAAGATTGGTCAACGGCCTCGAGAGCGAAAAAGTAAGTAATTCGTTATGTCGGAGAGCAGGAGAGAACCTTAAGGCGTTAAACTCCGAAAGACGATCATGTCAGTTTACAGGATCGTTCCAACGCAATGTTCGTACCGCAGCCTTGGGTTTTAACTTTGTCTAATTACAAATTCGAAATGAATGCCTCGGATCGGGAAAAGTGTAAAGAGGAGATATTGTTTGGCTGAGGAAGAGATGGAACAGGTGCAGAAGGCCTAAACCGTGTTGGATGAAGATGACTAACCTAGGCAATCGTTTTTTAATTGGAACTTTTCGCTTTGCTACATTAAACACTACCGATTCTCAATATAGATATTAAAAACATTTCGCAATTATGTATAAATTATTCCCGGACTATCTTTCTAAGGCATATTTTTATATAAGCCATGTTTTGGTTGTAAGACATATAACAAAATATTTCCATAATGTCTATTAAGAATTTTATTATTTTATACTAGTTCAAAAATTGCAGTAAAATTAGCGAAAAAATACCTTAAAAAATATGTCTTTCACCTCAACCCACTCAATTTGTTAACGGTCTTTTTGCAGATTACACCTAGCTATGTAGAAGTTAAGTCAAGAATGGTACACTATAATACGAAGACACCTTTTCATACAAATTTCATTATATTATTCTGCTGTAAACTTGCTATAAATTGAGCGCCGGCGCATTTGTTTGTTTACCTAAAAGATAATTCGATAGAATTGCGTTAAGAAACTATTAACGAATATTAGTTTACACAGTAAAGTAAAAGTACACGAATCGTCTTGGAATTATATTTACTAGAACAGAAACCGACAAACACATCACAATGTCAATATTGTAAGCCTATACCTGTATGAGTATTGTATACAATTTCGCTGATTGTACCAGAGTTAGAGGTCAGTTCAGTTATATCAGGTAACGTACTCCGAATTTACCTTACTATGCAAACATGATTCACAAACACCGGAGCAAATAATATGGCAGTAATTGTAGTGTTATGAGCTCCCTTTGAAGCGGTCTTCTGGTCTTTTGTGAAGTTGTACTTACGTAAAGTATACTGTAATATGTAAGTATTTTAAGTGCTTACTTTACGAAACGTTACTACCCTTTTGGTCTGTATAACTGCAACTTGTTGATGTTCAAATATTTCTGTTACTCATACTTGTATGAAAATAACAAACCGGAAAACGATGTTTAAGACAATATTATAATTTTTTATTTAATTCATTTATTTAATAAGAAAGTACATGATTATTCCGTCAGAACAAAGTCTGACGACAGAAACAGTAAAATAACAATTTCTTTGAATTTAACATAATAAAAAGAGTAACAAATCTAATTTAACATAATTTAACTAATTTAAGTTTTAATTATACAAAAAAATGACTGTAAGAAAAATCTTACAATTCTTACAAATTATATATAAATAAATATACAAAATATGTCGGCACCTAAAACAAAATTTAGAAAACTACATTTAGAAGTGCAATAAAAAACAATAAAAATATATATTATAAAACGTTAGGCATTTAAAAAGTTTTTCAATAATTTTTTTCTAAATAAATGTTATATAAGTTTAAAATATGTATAATTATAGGCAATTAGTAATATAGATATAATAAATACTATAAGTAAATTAGAATTATATAATATACTGTAAATTTAAAATATTTATAATATAATAATAATAATATCGAATATTTTAGTAGGAACAATGCTTTATTATTTACTCACAGAATAACTTTAAAATAACGCTTATTACAAATGAAATAGTTATAAATTATTAAAACTCGGAACATAACTTAATTAGGGCTAACAGTAAACAACGACGCATGTGTTGAGTACATCGAACTATCGTATCGCATCAATATTTTTTCAAAAATATTGGCAGAAGAAAATAAAAATGTTTGCCTAATGCCTTTTTTTGATCAATTTTCTTTAATTTCGTATTCTACTTGTGCCCTCTACTACTCAAAATGAGAACTGTTATGCCAAAACACAGAGTAACATTAACCGGTACTTTGAGGATTTTACCGATATATCGATAATTAGTAGCAACGATTTATCCTTACCTGACGTTTAAGGATTAAGAAAGGAAAAGGTTAAGGATTAAAAAGGTCGTATCAAAATCTCGATCAATTGTGATTACTGTGGTTATGAAAAAAGGTTTTAACACGTAATAATTTTCTTACTCAAGCCTAAAATTAAACCCAATTTCTTTTGCTGTGTGGTCCAGCACGCTTTACCCCACACCAACAAAGAATTTTGTGAATTTCTACTTCTTTATTAATGTGCATATATAGTCTCCTATAACGAAAAATACTCTGGTACAATTCACTCGAATTTGGTTCAAATGAACTGAGAATCAGCATGAAAGCTACGTACTTGTTCTACACGAAGACCTATTGGCCATCGGTATTCAAGCCTTTTTTCAAAATGGCCTGGATGAACCAAGAGGATATTATATGTTCACCTGTATGTTCTATAAATTTTTTTCAATTATCGTGCAAATTTGTTTGCAGTATTGTGCGAAAATGTTTTTTATAATATTATAGAATGCTTTCTCAAAGAATCTTTTGTCGTTTTTCGTGTCAAGGCGCAGTAATTCTACAAGATGCTACGGTATAAAAATTTATCAACCAATTTTTTCAAATTTCAACACAATCTTGACAGCTATATGCTCGTATTTATATTACAATCTGTATTTTACTACCTTCATAGTCTATTGTCACCAATTCTAACAATTTTTCTTTTAATTGAAGGTTTCGACACTTATATTATCACTAATTTATTAATTATCAGTTTCGTATTTAAAAACTCTAGGGCTACCTTTACTTTAATATGAAAAATCACATAATATAACTACAATTTTTTATTTGTGTGCAACGGTCACAGCAAGCAAAAGTTGAAGCGGTGATTGTAATTTTTCATAGCTTTTTTTAATGTTCGCTAACAGCTCTGAGCCAGAGGTTCAAATTTTGCGAACCTGAATTGTTTTTTGTAAGTAAAATGTCCAAACCGTTGTCGTGTTGTCAATTTAACAATTTCTAATCAGTGTAATTTTATTTTGTTTCATAGAGTTTGAATACAGGAAAGAACTCAATTGAGTTTGTTACTTTTGAAAAACACTTGATCACGTTACCTTGTTATTTTCCCATTTGTATAAACAAAACCAGAAAATATTTCATTAACAACTAATTAAATTCTTTTTGTTCTTTCTTTACTTCAATCACGAAATAATTTTCCTGTTAACAATACACTGAAGAAATTATTAAGAATAGCAATTAGCAAAAAATACAAAGCTATTCAATGCTGATTGAATTCTATGCCGCGTTTGAGATGCATGGACTGAAAAGCGAACAGGAAGCGAAGCTTTCTATTTTGTTTTAATTACAAAAATACGTAGTTTAATATTCAATTTTCTTTCATATACCTAATAATATAGTCAAAATTTTTGATGCGTTTCTCTGACGTATTTGAACAATTCGTTCTATCACCACCATTTATATTTTAATATTTATGCAGACGGATTTTCAAGAAATTTTTAATGTTATTTTCAAATTATTTTTAACCGTAATTATTTATGACATATTAAATGCTTTACTAGCAAATATAGATAAGGTACTAGCTTCAGCTACTTAAAATGGCCTTTGAGTCTGTAAAAATAAATAGCTTATTATAAATGATCTGATCCAGCATTAAGAAATCCGGTTATATAAAAAGGAAATATCATTAAAGTTCGTTGAGATAATCAGAGAAAATTTTAATTAGTTTACTTATGACGCCAGATATTACTACAAGAAATGATTATTTTATAAATATTATTCTGGGAAGATTTTTATTGGATGAGAATGATTAATTAGTTGTAATGAAAGACAGAGAACGTAGGAGGTTAAGTAATGGTACTGCATTATAGTTCAATAATTGTTTCAAAGCAAGTGACATCAGTTTTCGTCTTTTATGCAACAATATTCAATATTCCCGTCTTACTACTGAAAATAAGTAAGTGGGTCGATTCAGAAATAAACTGCATGAAAAAACTAACTGTATACTTTGCCTAAAAAACTGAAATATTTCTGTATTTCATGTAGACAGACTGAATATTTATACCAGACGCCAGTTAAAAGTGTAGATGAAGGCGAGGTCTAATCGTTAAGCAACTTAGGGGGCCTTCAGCCATATAGATCCTACATTGCCAAGTCTTATCGTCACTGAATTCACACTACAACTTAACAACACTTGTGACTAGAATAGGTTTTCAACTTTCTACTTAACAGCTTAACTAAAATACTTAATGCAGTTCATTAATCTATTACCAGTATTAAAATAAAATGGAAAGAGAAAACATCTGTTACTAGTTTCAAGCCTGTAGCTTTATTTGATGCGGAGATAAAGCGAGATTTACAATATTTTGTGCGTAATCGATAATAAGTACGTAACAAAACTACTGAATAATTAGGTGTTCTTACTATCTTATTTATTTATTTATTGCGAAGTAACTTGTTATTTTATGATGAAATTATGGGAAAATATGTATTGTTTAAACCGTCAAAGGACAGGCAAGCTTTTAAAGTGTTTTGAAGGTTTGACATGATCATTGTTCGCAAGTCTGTGTATTCATTACGTTGGGTGTTTTATGACGTACTTGATGTCTTTTTCTAAACATATTTTAACAATTTTAAATCAATGAGTTTATTAGAATAGCGGAAAAGTGAATTAGGAAGAGATCGAAATAACATTAAGTTGCATCAAAAATGCACAGAAACAACACAAAGTTTAAAAATCAAGATTTAAACAAGAAAGTGAAAGTTGGATGTCTGACGAAAAAAAAATTGAAAGATAAAAGATAAAGTTAAGTATTTGTGACGTCAAACAAAAAATGAAAGCGATAAGCGAAATTGAAATGTATGTTACGTAAATTTTATGTCAATTAGCCTGCTTTCCTCTTTCATGGTAACTTCGTTATCAAACTTCGATTAAAAAAATCTTTTCTGTTTGAAAATGCTAGACGATTTTCTTTTTGATCTATTTCTTCTAGGGAATGTTGTACTTCTGGAATGTTCAGTTCAGTAATCATTAGCAACAACCACGTAAAAATCTATCCAAAATATAAAAATCTGGTCACTCACACGACGTTATCATCCCAGTGTAAATAATGTAAAACATTAAAAATAAAAATGTAATAAATAAAAGAGTATAATGTAACATGAAAAACATTACATAATTTTATTCTAGAGAGGATGACGCTAACCAAACATCAACCTGTTGAACTTAAAAATACGGAAAATCACTAACTGAAGCTCTGTAGAAAACTTAAAATAAAAATTGTTGGTTTTTAATTTTCCATAAATTTTATTAATACATTTTTGACCAAAAATGCATAGTAAGACTGCAATCTTAAAAAAACCATTATTTACCACGAAAGCGCAGCCCGCTACGAATTTCAGCAGACATCCTGCTTGCTCTATTTTGAAGAACACAAAAAATGTAGAAATGAGAAGACTTTAAATTAAATAGTAGGAGCTGTTTTTGGGAAAATTGAAAATTACTACTTCCGGTTGACCAATTTTGATGAAGATGTTCATAATTACCGTGTTCTCCTGTGATACCTAACTTAAATACCAAGTTTCAACCAAGTACGATTTTCATTTTTTTAAATATTTTGTTCACACACACCACACACAGACACACACACACACACACACACACACACACACACACACACACACACACACACACACACAGGCCGGTAAAAACATTTGTTTTAGTTCAGGGGGCCTAAAAACATGTGTTCCGGTAAAGAATAGATTTTGAAAAACTGACATGAAAACCGTCAACAGTACGTCATTCCTGCGTGGAGTCTGAACGGTATTGATTGTGACAGATTTACAATCGTTTCGTCTACGCGTAAAGGTTAATTGTGAACATTTCAGATTGTTTATTTTGATTTTCCATTTTTGTAATGGAAAAATTTTTAATGGTCAATAAATGAAAGATTCAAATGGATTTTAATATTGTGTGAAGATTCATGATCAGTGAGTGGCTTTTGACAGTACCACCAAATTAGCAAAAATTGATGTAACCTGCCATGACATGTAGGAACATCGTGTGTCCAAACCGCAAATAACTCTGGACCAATGACACTACCCTATAATACGCCAGCTTTAACAGAATACAGATCTGAGATAAGTCATCTTTCTTTAATTTTGAAATATCTTCTTTTAAAGTTCAAAAAATAGGAACAAATAATTGTGAAAGATTTCACAGGTACAATAATGAGGTTTATTCCCCCCTTAGTTATACCAAATAATTTAAAAAAAATAGTGCATATGAATCCGAAAAGAAAATGTTTATGCACACAATAAAATTAAATAAAAATAAAAAACACCGTTGCACGAAACGATAAAAGAAAAGAAGTAGCGCTCACTGGTAAATTAAAAATAAAAGGAAAGCACTTCGTAGACTAATAAATTTAATTAAGGGTTATACTGCATAAGATAACATTAAGGACTTTTACTCTGAATTTATAAAAATAAAATAGACTGGAATTAAAAGAGATCAGGCACAGCTATATATTTAATAGGCTAATCTATAAGCTGCAGATACACAAGTGAAAATATCTACGGAAAGGAATATTTTTTATGTAAGATCTTTGTCAAGCAGACTACTAGATGAAATGTATTACAGTTGAGTATCAGCAGTCCAGCACTTTAAATACCGATATATTAATACCGAAAAATTCTGCCATTGAGACATCTTCTTCTTCTTCTCAGGGTGCCGCTCCGGTCCGGAGGTTGGCGATCATCATGGCGATGCGTACTTTATCTGAGGCTATACGAAACAGTTCCAGTGAGCTCTTCTCAAACCAGGTTCTTAGATTGGCCAGCCAGGATATTCTTCTTCGTCCCGGTTTTCTTTTCCCGTCAATTTTGCCCTGCAGAATTTGTTGCAGCAACTCATATCTGTGCTCGTTACGCATTATGTGTCCCAAATACTGAAGTTTACGTGCCTTTACTGTGTTAACTAACTCGGCTTCCTTGCCCATTCGACGTAAGACTTCCTTGTTGGTGATTTTTTGGGTCCAGGATATTCTCAGTATTCGTCTATAGAGCCAGAGTTCAAAAGCTTGCAATTTGTTAATTGTTGCCTGTGTTAATGTCCAGGCTTCTACTCCGTAGAGGAGGACTGAGAATACATAACACTTCAGCAGTCGTAATTTCATTGGAAGTGTCAAGTTATGGCTCTTGAAAACCGAACCCATGTTATTGAAGACACTTCTAGCCTTTGCAATACGACATTTTATTTCCTGCGAGTTATCCCACGTCTCGTTTATACATGTGCCCAGATATTGACATTGTGACACTCTTTCTATTCTAACCCGATTGACTACAATATGATCGTGTGCACCAATCTGTTGTTTGCTGATGATCATCACTTTTGTTTTGTTAGGATTTATCTCCAATCCATATATTGCACTAACCTCTGTTAGCTTGTCCATTACTTTTTGTAGGCCTTGTATGGTGTCGGCAAATACCAGCGTGTCATCAGCATATCTTAAATTGTTCAATCTGATTCCATTTATTGATATTCCCTCCTCTATATTATGTAATGCTTCTCTGAAAATACGTTCGGAGTACAAATTGAACAGGATCGGCGACAAAATGCATCCCTGTCTCACACCTCTCAAGATTTTAACTTCATCTGTGTGGTCTTCTCCACATTTCAGTACCGCCGTTTGGTTCCAGTAGAGATTTGTTATTATTTTGCGGTCTTTTGCGTCTATTCCTATCTCCTCTAGTATCGCCATCATCTTCTCGTGCCTGACACGATCGAACGCCTTTTGATAATCAATCAGACAGGCAAAAACGTCGCAACTCACATCCCTACATCTCTGGAACAGTATTTGCACACTAAATAGAGCCTCTCTAGTCCCAACCGCATTCAGGAAGCCGAATTGATTGGGCGAAATTTGCTCTTCACAAATTTTATACATTCTTTTATGAATTATTTTCAAGAATAACTTTATCATAACTTTTATAATAACTTTTATAATAACTTTTTCATTGAGACATGATACGTCTTAATACTATCTCATTTAATGATAGAATTTTAATTTTAAAACTGAAAAATAGAGTTATTTATAATGTTTAAACTATTAGTTTGACAACGCTTAAATTGTAATATCTAAGGCTTTTAAATTTGTTGTGTTCTTGTTAGTGAAAGTGAGAGTTATTTTATTTTAATACAGAATATTGAATGTGAACATAAACACTGTAAATGATTAAAAACTCATTTGTAATCAGGCGAACTACAAACGTCGATTTCAGAAGTTCAACACTGAAGTGAAAAGTGAAGAATAGAAGTCAATGAGACACATAATCAATTCACGTCAACTGTACCAATATGTAAATCGTGTATATTTCAGTATACGTAAATATCTGGCTTGGAACACAGCCATATACTTCGTATGACACTCAAAATTAAGTCGCGATAAAATCCGACGTCAAAAAGAAAAAAATAGATTACGTATGAGTGTTTTCATTAAATTAAAGTCTATTCTTAAACAGAAGATATCGTTTCTGAAATACTTCAGTCAGGAAATTAGTGTTTAAATCTGTATGCAGAGCTCTGTTTACATACATGAAAGGGGGCCTCAGTGATCATTCTAAGTATTTTACATTGAAATCTTTATTTTTTTTTAATGGCAGACGATTTGACTGAACAATAAATTTAGCGTCCAAATCGGTTTCAAATATGTTCGATAAACGGTTAATTTTAAACAAAGCGATAATTTAGAACGTCGATAAATTAGAGAGAAGAGTTACTACGTCATTGGTCTAAACTTTTACGTTTTATATCTAAATGTGAAGCCCAAGTCTGTCGTCGATCAATGTGTAACCCCCGAGGTATTTAATTTTATTGATCTGAGAGAGCAGTATCGTAAAGAAATTAAGAGGGACATGTTAATGTTACTGAGTGGATTTCGTAGAATTCACTTTTGTTCGGCATTTCTTAAATCAAGATTCAAGTCCCATGAGATTGTGCTGCAGTTTGATAGTAATAACCGTAGGATTGTCTAAAGAGGCAAGGATGCAAATATCGTCTGGTTATGAAGTTGTAAACGTATCGGGACACATTGGAATGTCTGCCTTATAAATATAAAAGGCTAAAAGGCGGCGAGAATCAAAACCTTCAGGACTCCGTCTTGCATTGGTTTAAACTGGAACGTGGTTGGCCCAATAGGTACGGCATTATCAACAGATAAGGCAGAAACTTCCCAACTACCATCCTCCCATCTGAAAGGAAGTGGAGGGTTATGATATTTCAAAACATGTTTGGTTCGATTTCACAAAGAACCATCATCAGTTTTAACTCTGCTAATTGTGATTCATGAATGATTGCGTTAAATTCTTTTGTAGTTTCACTCATAAATAACTCTATTGTAATAATTTTTGTCAGTTCGTTGTCTAGACAGCTGCTACGCTTTACGAGCCCTTCTTTTTTCGCTTGTCAAATTTCGAAAGTAGGCTGGGTAGCGTGCATTTATGAAAAGTGATATAAACGGACCAGGCAACCTGTTGGATAGTTTGGAAAAACTATCCTCCTCAATGGTGACCTACGTGTTTTCAAGACGTTTTATAAGAAGTTGTGCGCTAATATTTTTCTTAATATTATCGGGAAATATATTCCAATTTAAAACGTTGTGGGTCAGCGAAGGTTTCATAGGGATGTCAGTGGGGAGAGGGCTAATAGATAAAAGAATACTTGAATGATCAGAGCATAGTTCATCAATGGATTCGATGTTAGAATAAAGGTTGAGACATTTAGTCATAAAGATGTCTAGCAGATCAGATTGGTTAGAGCGGAGGGTGAGCCAGTGACAGTAACCAGGTGAAGGGGGATAAATAAGAATAATTATTCGATGTTAAGCAATTAAGATGGTTACGGCCTTTATGATTAGATAGGCGCGTGCTATCAATGTTTTGCATTGTAATTACTCCTAGCTAAAACTTATGTACCTAGAGTTTTCAAAAAGGATAAAAAAATTTTTGACAATACGGAAAACCGTTGAGGACAATACATGGAAATTACAGATGGTGCAATTGGGTTAAAATTTAGTGAAACCGAGAACGCTTGTAATTAGTTGTCCTGGTCAGTAGGGATGACGTGGTGAAAAAGAGAATTTCGGATCAGAATTGCAGTACCACCTTGTGGTAGGCCATCTGGATGGTCAGAACGGTAAACAGTAAAATTGATCATAAAAAAATTGTGTTTGGAATCATTTGAGGGAAAAGTGACTTAGAAGTTGTGTTAAATACACGAAAAATTGATGTAGCTTTAATCAGCGAGACCCATTTTGGGATAATAAGATTTATTTATTTGACTTAGACCATCTCTATCAGAGCATTAAACAAATTACAAGACATACAGTCTTACTCAACATATTAATTTTAAAAGTTTTTAATATAAAAGTTTTCTCTTTTGTTTACATAACAAATAAACTTTCTTGTATATAATCTGACAGTTCAAAATATTTTAATTATATCTAATTAAATATAAAAAATACTTAATCGCAATTAGATTCTGAGCGAGCATAAACAAGTGTTTTATTAACTTTCTTCTTCCTTTTTTTGTATAGAAGTTCGGCTCCCACTTTAAAAAGTTTAGGTAGGAGAGAAAGCCAAGGTATGAAAACAACCGACTGTTTTCACTTCTTTTTTAAGACGCTTCCTTCCACTTTCCCAACGAGCTCTTTGAATAAACTAACTCCTTTTTGTTTCTTTTTTCTTTGTAAAACTATGTTAAAGAATTTTTAATAAGCAAGACTTTAAAACAAGCATATTCTTCATGAACAGTTTTACTTAATAGAAAGTAATACGGTATAATACTAATAAAAAATTAATGTCTTTATTTACCATTTTAGTGCTTTGTAACGTTAAGTACTTTTATAGTATCACAATGTTCTATTAACGACATCAGTATAATGGTCATTTTAAAGAGCCATAAACCAAAACTTGATCATGTTTATTACCAGCTAGTCAATAAATTGATTAAATTAACCGCAATATATGTATTAAATAAATAAAGGTATTTTTTATTAAAATATTTTTAAAAAATAAACTGAATTTCTAAAGAACACCATCCTTAAGATGTTTATAAATATATTGTGTGAGTTCGGAACAGACATAAATGCCTAGCCTGTTTGTAGGAAGAAGAAATATTATAATTTACATTCAAGAACTCGAGCCCGTACCCATGCTTTAACGAAAATAACTTTGGTATAAAATAACATTGCAAAAATAAATCATTTTAACCTGATAGCTATTTTAATTTAGTTGTTTCATTTTAAAGTAAAAAACTAGGCTATAGCCGTACGCTTATGTTACTGCTAAATGAAATATTACAAATACCGTACTCGAAATCACATTAATTTACAATCCATTCACTGACTAATATGTAATGCATATAAATTAAATGCCAATCCGTAATTATATTCAATACAGGTGTATTCTGATAGAAACTATCTCGCTACTCTAATGATGTGTTATGGCAAATACGAGGATGAACTGCGATATGGTAATTTGTATTTACCATCCTTCCTTAAAATCTTAACTGACGACGGATTTATAGCATGACTGGATCACAAATATCCACTTTAGAATTGATCTTGTCATTTTCATTATCTAATCACAATGATAAGAGAGATAATAGATGAGAGAATAGAATAGATAAGAGATGATAAGAGAGTTCTTCGATATGCGTTCGGTAGGGATAAAGCATGAGACTTTATAGTGGGAAAACTATGCATTCCTGAATTTACTTTAACACTAATGAGACTTCTTGTACAAGGTGATATATATTTCCTTATCCTAACTATTGTAGGCCCTACGTATATTTTAGGCTCCGTACGGGCTCATTTGTTAGTTTATATTACTGTAGAAACTCTCCATTACCCTGTCCGCAAGCATACTTGACTGATAAGCGAAGTTCGCACGTTCTTGGTCAGGAAATAACCTAAGTTATTAAGTTCTAAAATTATTTAAAACATAATGTGTACCACTATTAGTTGTAGATGCAAATTTATAAACTTCAAAAAAAATAAATAACTGAAATGTTTTGATGATTTACAAAAATAAACTTATGTTAGACATCATCTTCTTTCATCTTCATTTCACTGTAATACCATGTACAAAAAGCAGTTTTTTAAATGAAAAAACCCCTTTCTGAAACTAGGGAAGAACGTGGTAAACATAAAGTTTATGTAAAAAATAAAAATAGAATTGGATCGCTGTAACACTACTTGGAATGTTGACTCTAACTATCGTAGATTTATGTTTGTTCTAGCACTACGAAACAATTAAAAATTAATTACATGTTAATCAAAAGTTAACGGGAAAATAATTTGTTTAATATATTTATTAAACATTTAGAACCTGTTAATACAAAATATTTTTTTTAAATTACTGAATTTGATTCTAAATGTTTCCAAAACCTTATTTGCTTGTAGTCATCACTACGGTCCTATAATTAGCACCCCCCCCCCCCCCCAAAAAAATGATCCCTTGACCAGAAGCGTTTTAAACGTCTATGCTGCGTATTCGATACCACTCTAGTGTACATGTTCTGTACAAGAGGGTTTTCCTGTAGTTAAAATTTGTCATGGATCATCTTGTATAGTTGTGGAAAGACGTAAGCGTTAAATTTTGGATTAAATCAATTTGGTGTGTTTTTAATTTGTTTTTTATTTTAACCAAAGACTTATTTCTAATATTGTCTTTTAAAAAATAACCAGGAAAATTTAATTTGTAAGACTAATAAAGACAGTTTAAAAGAGGGAGAATTCTGATACGGTGAGTTAAGTAGGCTACCGTAAGAAGGAATAAAACAAAAAAGAAAATCTCAGTTCCAAAAAACTTTAAAACACAATAAAAATATTTAATTTTATTATAGTATAATTTCACATGCATTACAGGAGTAACCCTTCAAAACAAATTATTATCAAAAGACTGCTTTGAGCATAACTAAACTTATTTGTAGTCAAAACAAAACTCGTTAAAAAAAATTATGAATTCATTTGTTTTTCAACTAACATACACTTCTTATAATGATATAATTTGCATTTCAGTTATAGATGGAGTTCTATGACTACTTGTACAATACGACTATAAATAGTATAAGATAAAACAAGCAGATTTGACAAATTTTTAACAACGTATGTTGTAATACAGTCAGAAATCCGACAGTATTTACTGGTTTAAACGCTGAATTTATTCCAATTGTCATTTTAAAATATGCATTACTTAAGTATATTACGATGAATTGCGTCGTTTAGTTCATCTACTTGGAAAATCTAAATCTTTGTTACTAAATGAATAGTCTAATTAACAATTCAATATCTAATCAAAATGCTAAAGTATAACATAAACTTGTTCTTTACTTTCAATTAAATTCATTCATATATTCATTCTGTCACACGTACCTGTAATGATCGGTCATGACTTTTCATAAATATCTAGTGTCATCTTAAAATATGTGGTCGATCTTTGTCGTTAACGGTAAAATAATTGTAATTTGCAGTGATTATTCTCTGGTCAAAACTGAATCAGGTAATTTTTATTATTTTGTAATGTTCATAGTTTTAAATATTTATTCTGAAGTTACAGTTGCATGATATTTTTCTTGTCTACTTAATGTCGCATCAGTTACTTGGTTATTAGAGACCACTATGCGTACTGAATTGTAATTGTGGTTTTAAAAGACGTAAAATATTCCAGACTTAAGCTAGGAATCAAATCCCTGAGTACTTCCGCTTGCTTTTATATATCTCATTCTACTAATGCAGCGAAGAGTTTGATCTAATACATTTTGTTTAAATGGTTTTATTCACTTATTTATTTGTATCACGTAATCCCTTCCCCCGTGATTCATTTTTAATTATTTAGTTTCAATCACAAAACAGAATTTTTTTCTTACTGCGATCTTTTGAAAAAGCTTTCCGATGATGTTGGCAGTGCACCTTCATTAAATCCCTTCAAGAAATGTTCAGTATGATGAATTTTTTTTAAATTTAATTGGTGACCATTTCAGCATATCATGTTAAAGTTGTAGATCAGAAAGAGTCTTTTACTCTAGTTTATTATTTTTAATATTTCATAAAATGAGGGTTTAATGGACATTCAATTAATTTTTTACGATATAATTTGTCCAAGTCGTTTCCGGCTAATAAGGTTTCACTTTACATTTTTTAGTAATAGTAAAGTTTAAAGTAATAAAAAGAAGAATGTAACGTTGCTTCAAAATATTTATTTATAAAATTATAATATAATAATAACCTACTAGTAACACTACATATCTTACAATAAGTTTAGGGACACCCCTGAAAAGTAGTTTATCAGTGCTTGTCCTTATACTTTCTGTAATAGTCGTAACTTTAAGTGTGCATATATAATAGTGCTTACGAAATAGAATTTTTTAGTGAAAACCAGAACTCTCTGTGTTGATCCGGTAATAATTTATGAATTTTCTTAACTTTTTTCATGTAGCCAAAAACCCTAGTTTTTAAATGCAAAAATATTAAAAACTTTTGAGTGGGTTAATTTAGATTAATGAAATCTTTGGTACAAACTTGCCTCGCATCTAGCTACTTAAACCACCACATGAAAAAAAATAGAAAAATTGTGTGACACAGTGGGAGGAGTTGAATTTATCAGTTTTAGAGGAATTTTATTCCATTTGTTTAACATATTATAAGTTATTGGCATAATAACAACGCGATCTTAGTCAATTAATATAAACTTCAATAGTAAATTAATTTATTTAGCCTACTGCAATGTATTCAAGAAGTACCACAATAAATAATAATAAATAATACCAATGCAAAAACAGAAAGCATCCCCAGCGATACAAAATTGGAAGATCTGGTAATAAAACTCAATGATATAGCAGCTGAAATAGCAGTAACAAATAGAAGAAAGAAACATCCATGGTGGAGTGAGGAGTGCGATCTAGCGGTTGAAGATAGACACAAAAGTTGGTTGATCTTCCAATCCAACAAAACTGAAGTAAATAGCATTAATCTAATCAAACAAAGAAAACTCACTCAGAAAATAATCCGTAATGCTAAAAGACTATTTGAGAAAAACATTTTGAATCAGATAGAAGAAAATTTCCAGAAAAACAATTCCCGACAATACTATAAAAACTTTAAACAAAAAATATCACAATATATACCCCCAACACTTGTGCTCCAGGATAAGGAGGGAAATCCAGCCCATAGTGCTGGAGAAAATGCCAAAATCATGGCTGAAAGTTTTCAGAAACTACTGAATTGCGAAGACCCAGAAGAACCCTTCAACGTAGACACTAACACAAGGATTAAAACCAGTCTTGAAAACATTGAGCCTCCTAGTCTCGATGAAGTATTCACCGCAATAAAGGAACTGAAAAATAATAAGGCCAGTGGCGAGAACTATATAACAGCAGAAATATGGAAAAACGCCTCGAGGAAAACGCTAAAGAATCTACACAAAGAACTTGTAGAAATGTGGGAAAACGAGCAACTCCCCTCAGTATGGAAAGTAGCAATCATTCATCCGATACACAAGAAAGGAGATAAAACTAATCCGAATAATTACAGGGGAATTTCTCTCCTCGACTGCACGTATAAAATTCTATCCAGAATCATCTACAATAGGATTAAAGATCAGCTGGATAAAGAGCTAGGGGAGTATCAAGGAGGGTTTAGACCATGGAGAGGCTGTCCTGACCAAATTTTAACCCTGAAATTGATAATAGATTACTTTAAAATTAGAGATAAACAGCTAGTCATGACCTTTATTGACTTCAAAAAGGCTTATGATTGTATACACAGGGAATCCCTACTGAAAATATTGAGGAACTTTGGCTTACACCCTAAATTGGTTAAAATGATTGAATTAACCCTGACTGAAACAAAATCGAAAGTAAAATTCAGGAGTGAAATATCGGGGCCATTCGAAGTTAAAACAGGACTGAGGCAGGGGGATGGACTATCCCCACTTCTCTTCAACTGCGCATTGGAGTATATTATGCGCCAGTGGAACAAGGAAAATAAAGCTTATATCAAAATTGGAAGAGAGATAAAAGTTAACTGCCTCGGTTTTGCCGACGATTTAGCACTATTATCCAAAAGCATAGAAGAAGCCAGGACACAGGTTGAAACTATAGAGAAATACGCTGGGAAAATAGGACTAAAAATATCTTATGAAAAAACAAAAATAATGGTTCGAGATCCCCTGTGTGTAGACAACGTCAGAATTAACAATCAAAACGTGGAATTAGTTAGAAGTTTCAAATACCTGGGTGAAACAATAACGCACAACATTAAAGAAAAAATTAACTCGAAGGAAAGAACAAATAAATTAATCAAATCCGCCATAACCACTAGGAATATTTACAATAAGAAATGTATGTCCATCAACACAAAATTAAGACACTACAATACCGTGATACTTCCTGAAGTCCTGTATGCGAGTGAAACCCTGTTTGGTCCAACAAAAATAGGCGAAAAGGACAAAATCGAGAAAGTGGAGAGGCAAATAGCAAGAAGGTGTATTGGAAAATGGTCCCTTCAAGATGGTAGTTTCTATATTGTACCAAACAAGGAAGTATATGAAACAATTGAGCCTTTAACCAGTATCATCAGGAAAAAAAGGATATCCTTCCTGGGACATATATTGAGAATGGAGGATACAAGATTACTAAGAAGGATGACTGAGTTTTTCTGGCAAAAGAAGATGACACCAAACTGGATAAAGGAAGTCAAAAAGGATATGGAGGAACTAAACATCACAATAGCTAACCTCAAAACTAAGTCAGGGAGCTACAGGACATACAAACAGCGATCGGTTAAATTTAGGGAACAAATGAGGGTCAGGAAAGCCATGGTGATTTCGGACGCTGAGAGACTGAGAAGATCCGAAACGTTGAAGAATTATTGGCGAAGAAGAGGAGAAGTACGGAAGTGACAACTACGGGGGCGTTTTGGTGGAACATCTGAAAGAGCTAGACGTTGAAAGATTGAACTTAAGTGGTCCTTTGTGGCCGTAAAATAAAAAAAAAAATAAAAAAAAATAATACCAATAATGATTTATTTTTAGTAAAATAAATAGCCGTTAGAATAAAATTACATAGAATTATAATGATGATATTTGCATAATGTTAATATTAATATTCCAACTCGCTTATTTCTAGAATAAACCTGAATTACGGAAATTTTATATTTAGTGTTTAAAGCTGCTTAGCGTATTCGTGTATTTTGTTGAGTGTTTCATTGTTCCTTTAAGCCAATAAGGAACAACAAACATTTGAACCACTTGACCATTTTAATGAACCAGTTAGATTGAGCACCAATGAGAATTAGAAATAATAGGCTATAGGGCTACCTGAATTGACAGGGTATAAAATTGTATCCATTAGTCGAAGCTTTCAATTAGAATTTCAGGTACTTAAAAATAAAACAAGTTTATTCTTAAAAAATAAAAATTATTATTTACAGATTCTAAGAACTGTTCTCCCTCTATATAATTTTGGTACATTTACGCTGAAAAATACGCAGGTCATCGTAAAAACAGTTTAACGTAACGTTGGTGGTTAAAACTGCACCGGTAAGACAAGAAATGGCAGTTTCAATTCATGACTAACTAAATAGAAAGAATGATTTTTTCATAAAAAAAACTATGATATAAAATTTACTGCATTATTAAGTAGCCCTACACATACATTCCGGGATAAATAAATACACCTATTATTATTTACATTCATAAAAATATGGAGTTGGTACTATACGTTAAAAACTCTATGCCAGACAAAAATGAATTATTCTGACCTTTACCCGGACTTGCCAAAAAAACTTACAAAAATAATCCTAAAAAAGGAACCAATATAGTAATATTAAAAGGATTGTTTTATGTCAATAAATCACAAAGTTCACGCAGTGTATTAAACATTACTTCTTCTTGGAAATTCCTCTTGCATTTCTCTTTCCCCAATATTCTTTTATTCAAGTAAATATGTTCATACTTATACTATACCCAGAGCATATAAAGTACATCGCGGAACCTTTTGTAGGTTAACTGTACGAATATAACTGTTTGTTACCGTAAAAACAAATGTCGGTTTCTCGAAAACGTGGTCGACTATTCACAGTGCTGAACGCAATGTAACAAAATGTTGTAAAGTTGAAGCTAAACAAAAATGCCTATCCGTGCCTCTTAACAAAAGACGTGAGCGAGCGGCTAACTACTGTAATGTTTCTCTTTGCACAATTCGAAAAAGAAAGAAGAAAATTAAGGACATGAAGAAGCTATCCTTCAAAAATTTTGTTGACACCTGGTAAAAAAAGAAAACGGTTAGGTAGATACTAGAGAGACTGATAATGAAAACGCCGATGACAGCAATAGTAAAGAAGGCGATTCATTCGTAATTACAGTAAATCAAAAATTTCTAGTCATGTAATTAAGTTATAGGAAATATTACAGGTCACATTTATTTCTTATAAGGTTTGTGAAGAAAACATTTTCTCGGAATAAACCGCAGCTAACAAAATGTATCTAGAAACTGCATGGTAGTGAAATGTACGAGTAGTGTCTCACTGTTGAGGTTAGCAGCACTGCAAATGTTTCACTTCCCTTCCTCACAGCCCATACATACGCAAAAGGCAATCTCGTGACTTGAGTATCTATAGGAATTAAAGAAACTTTAAAGTTTAGTAACTCAATAGTAACAAACCAGTAGTAATTCTATAAAAAAGAACTAGCCTAGCTTTTATCCTCTAGATTGTGTAAATTTTAGATTTAGTATGATTTTAATTTTAATTTTATTCAATTTTGATGTTTAAAATAATTTGATTTACTATTTAAAATTAAATTTACCTACTTTATTTTGAATATGTTTATTGTATTTTTTTCTTTTTAGTTTATTTAAATTTGCCTCAACATCTTGGTGATTAAGGTCTACTATGGGTAATGTAACGGTGGGTTTTAACACATCATAATTTCCAGACCTAGCCGGGAATTGAACCCGAACTCTTCCACTTCGATTAATCCGTAAATTCTAAAATAATTTTTCTTTAAACACATTACGTCTTCCCTATTTTAAGCAGGTGGAATTATTGGCTTTTAAAACTATTGATGTACTTCTGAATGATTCTTTTAATTTCTTCTCTCACTATTGGTAAAAAGACCGATACTGATGAATTTCATAATGTCAGACAATACCTGGTAGCATTGGCGATATATCGTAATAATCTGTTCTGAAACCGATAGATCATCTGGATGTAACCTTTAGTAGCAGTACGCACCGTTGGATGCCGTTCATTTAAATAACATTCAACAAAGATTTGTAAAACAATTTATTCTCCATAGACACGCGTGATCTTTCTGCAAGAAGCCAATTCATTTTACATAACTTGATATTCAACTCTTCCTTCTTCTACTTCTTCCAGTACCATGACCGTTCAACGATCGTTAGTGATCATGATGGCTACCATGTTGATGATAATCATTTTATTGACAGCTGTTCGGAAAAGGTTTACTATAGATAGTCTATACCACTGCATCAAATACTTCAGCCACGATGTGCTTCTTCTCCTTGGACCACCTTGGCCAAGATTTGTCTATTCTATAATTCTATTCAAATTCTATTCTATAATCACAGGTTGCCTTAACTTTTGTGTCTCACGATATGGCCAAAATATTCCAATTTTCGACGCTTGTTAGTCATGACTATTTCTAAGTTTTTGTCCGTGCGAGTAAGAAAAATTTTTGTTACTAACCCTGCCCATCCAACTGATCTTTAGTAAGCATCGAACCCCTACATTTCGAAAGCCTCCAGGCGTTTAAGCATTGTTTAAGCATCAGTGAGTGTCCACGATTCCATTCTATGTAAGAAAACCGGAACAATATAACATGGTAACATTTTCTTCCGTAATTTTAATGATAATCGCTACCGGTTAAAACTCTTTTCTTTGTCGTAAAAGCGTCTCGGACCTTCTATATTACAGTTTTAATTTTAACAGTTGGGTCCCATTTATCGTTGAGATTGCCACCACGAACCGCCAATTTGTTACCTCTCTTCATTTGTGCCCCCGACCGTAATACTACTAACTTAAGTATTGGAATCTTCGTTTACAATCATATATTTTGTTTTATTTGCATTGAGTCTAATGCCAGATTGTGCACAAAAATCAGTTATTTTATCCATAAGTTTTGTAGATCTTCCCCGTTGTTAGTGATACTTTATGTATCATCGCATATTTTATATTATTTATATTGACGACGTAAATTCCTTCAGTGGCATTAGTGAATTCTTCGTTGAATACCTACTCCGAAAAGAGATGACCAGTAAAGTTGACAGAACATTTTTCCCTCTTAGCCTTAAAATATTTGAAAAGAAAAGTTTAACACAAATTTCAAGAAGATATAAAACTGCTATATTCAGAGTACATTCAGAATAATTGTATAGCTACATTTCAATTGTTTATATTAATTGCACTTTTCATGTATACGTCACAAAGGAGTCATAAAATGTAATAGTACATCGGACAAAAATGTATAATGAATTCGAATAATAAACAAAACAATTATTACAAAATTAATGAATAACAGAAAAATAACGTTTTGACAAATTATAAACATTGCAACACAATTTTGAAAATTAATTTGAAAACAACAAAGAGAAAACTCAATGATAAAATAACCATTTGTTAATAATAAAATGTACGAGTATATTGATGAATGAAATATATCTACAACGACTTTTAGCAACGTTTAGAAAAAAATATAGACCAAACTTTTATTGAACAACTTTATTTAATGGCGATTCAAGCGAAAAAATTGTTTATCAACAGATAAAATAGTGGATATATTCATAAAGATTATACTTTTATTTTGGTTTAAAAGAAGTTGTATTTCCACAAAAGCATTACACTTAAAAATTATAAACCAACTGTGAAATTTCACCGTACTGGTTAAATTGTTAAAAAACAAAAAGAACAAAAAAATTGGTTAAATTGTTTTACTACACTGGTTGTTTAGCAATTTAAACATATTTTGTTTAAAATAGCTACAACTGCTACACCAAGCATATCCAAGTACTTGTATATTATTTTGCTTCTATAGGTCTACGATTTTCTAAGAACGAAGTGAAACATCTGAGAAGAATATTAATATCCACAGCTTTAAAAAAATGTAATGCTTTAAAAAAATGTTAAGCTTTAAAAAAATGTAAAAGATTACATTGTTATGTTTTTATATTATCATATGGACTTTTTTTTAATTCCTAGTATGTGTACGTTGCAATCTGTTCAATTCAGAACAATAAGCAACCCCATGACCCAATGAGATGAGGATGATTATGTATGAATTGTAAATGAGGTGTAGTCTTGTTCAGACACAGGCCGACAATTCCTGAGAAAGTATGGTTAATTGAACCCCAACCATCAAAGTACACCGGTAACCACTGTCTAGCATTCAAATCCGCATAAAAGTAACTACCTTTACTAGGATTTGAACCAGGAACCTTCGTCTCCGAAAATCAGCTGTTAAACAGCTGATTTTGGCGACGACTTTACCTCTAGACCAACCCGGTGGGTTAATATATAGAAGTTAGGCAATATAAACATGCCATGTTTAGCATGTTCCAGAAATTATTAAAGAGCAAAGACAAATAATCTAAAGAAAGATCATCTGTAAATACGCAACCAGAGCCACTGGTGTTTAAACAGAAATAAAATTTTCAATTTTATTTTTATTCCACTAAATTACATTAATATCAGATTATTTTAAAATTATCCAATTTTTTTTAGAAACAATATAACAAAAAGTAGCCTAAACAAATTACTAGTACTATATTTTTTATTTAGATTTAGTGTAATCTACGCCTTTTGTAATAATTTTCTTCGTGAACCAAAATTAAACACGTAATAAAAATTTACAAATTTTTATATCAGTCCAGCCAAGGGTTAGTTTAGTTACTTTTACCGTAAAACACTATTTTTAAACTATTATTAACATCAGATAATTTTACTGTAATACTTTTTTAAAATTAACGGTAAAATCTTCTATTTAAATTTACCTGGTCAAATAAATCACAAAGAACAATAGATAAGTAAATATGAAAGGGTTATTTTGGTTACTTTTACCGTAAAAAAAATATTTTTAAACTATTAATAATATTTCTGATAATTTTACTGTAATACATTTTTTTTAAATTAACGGTAAAATCTTCTATCTATAATTACATTATCAAGTAAATCACAAAGAACAATAAATACGTAAATACAAAAATAGAAGATAAAAAATCATGGAATCTCCTTAAAAAAAGAAAACTTGTTTTGTCTTATTTTATTATTTACAAAAAGATATAAAGAACACAATACTGTCTCTTCCTTGTTATTATCAGTTTTTATTGTAAGTATGATTCATTGTAGACTATGATCACTTCAAAAAATCACTTAAAAATAAGTGTCTCGGATGTTTACGGTTTAGCCTTCTCGTGGTGTTACGATTGTACAGGAGATTAATAGCCAGAATGTTAGAATTATTTTCTAATTTTCTTTCATACTTTGTCGAAAGCATTTTTATTTCGTCCAGGACGTACGGTACATTGAGATCTCTGTGAATTAATTTGTTGTATGTATATCAAAGAAATTTTTTTTAAAAGGTGTAATTCTCTTGCAATAAGTTTTTAAAATGTAAATGTAAATTTTAAACAAAGACGATAAAAGTCTGAATAACAACGTTTTTTTAATCAAAAATAATATAAAACACACTCAGTAATTTTTTTCAAAAAAATCCTCTAAATAAAAACAAAACAAAACTAAACTGAACT
The DNA here is from genome assembly GCA_035578175.1 of Catonia carolina. NCBI lineage: Eukaryota > Metazoa > Arthropoda > Insecta > Hemiptera > Achilidae > Catonia > Catonia carolina. The sequence continues at coordinate 44,134,910 of JAQMRL010000001.1, forward strand.
GTGTATTAATATCTTGAAACATTAAGTAGCAGATGCTGAAGATGACGAAGAACATGATGGAAATGATAATGATGCCGATTATGAGATGACCATGATTAGTAATAGAAGTAGAAAAATCTGGTGTGAAACACTCACACAACTTTCTCTTGCCAATGCAAATAATTAACAATAAACCTAACATTATTAATAAAATATTAGAAATAAACAAAAAACTAACTTAAAAAAACATAACCTTATTTTAATCATGAGTGAATGATGCAAAATGAAAATTAACCTCAGTTTGGCTTAGAAATACGGAAAATCACTCTTTCTCTCTAAACTAGGCTCTGTAGACAAAAATGCTTTAAATAAAAGTTGTAGATCTTTTAATTTTCTATAAATTAAATTATATACACTTTTGTCGTAAAATGCATACTAAGGCCGAAATCTTAAAAAAATCAATTTTTCACACATTTTCGTGAGAAAAAAAACAGAAAATCGCAAATTACCGCTAAACTAAGCGTTATACAAGAAATTGTTTCAAATAAAAGTTGTAGAATTTTCAATTCTCTACAACTTTTATTATATAAAGTTTTGCGCTAAAATGCATATTAAAGCTGTAATCTTAAAAAACCGTTTTTATGTGAAAACAGCCTCACGCAGAATTTCAGCAAACATGACGCTTACCCTATCTTGTAGAGAATAAAAAATTGAGTAAACCAGGCGATTTTAAAAAAAATCGTAGGACCAGTTTTTGAGAAAATCGCAAAAAAGTGAAAAATTACACGAATAAACTACCACTTCCGGTTGACCGATTTTGATGAAAATGTTCGTGTCGAGTCCGGTAGTGGTACGTAACTTAAGTTTCAAGTTTCAAGTTCGTACGATGCTCCGTTCTTGAGATATTCTGTTCACACACACACACACACACACACACACAGAGAGAGAGAGAGAGAGAGAGAGAGACACAGACACACGCACAGACACACACACAGACCAATCGCTAAAAACATGTTTTTTGGGTTCAGGGGGTCTGAAAACGTATAGATCCGGTGAAAACTCGATTTCGAAAAATCGACATGAAAACAATACTTTCCTTCCTATAAATTCATATAGGCAAGAGAAAGTAAAAATGAAATGAAATCTGTTGAATGATTAAAAAAATCGAAAAAGCAAGTTCAATGTTTTAAAATATTTCAGTCTGTGAGTACCTTCGCTGTTGTTGAGGAGGTTCATTGCAAAAGGATTGGATGTTCTTCTAACTTTTTCAAACGTTCCTCACCACTTTGTTTAATTAAAGGAGATATTAATTACCAACATTTCAAAAATCAACAACCACAAAAATGATTGAGTAATCGATCAGTCATCTAACGATCAGTCTACAATTATTTTATTTTAATTAATTTTTTTATTTCAAGATGAATATATATAGGCCTATATATGGAACCAGCGAGATAACCGCAGTTGTCGCAAATAGCAATAAAATCAACATAAACGCACATTCGGGTTCTGGGACGTGTAAACTTATTTCATGTACAAAAGAGTCGGACCAGCTTGGAATGAATTTTAAAATCAATTCTAGAAAAAAACATTTTAAAAATTTTAAGGGTTCTAAAAAAAATACATAAATGAGAAAAAAGAGTTTCGAAGGAAAAGAAAAAAAAGAGTTCGAAAAAAGAGTTAAATGAAAAAATTTAAAGCCTTGGGGAAAGACGAAAAATAGCAATGAAATATTGAAAACATCAGGCGCGATAAAAATCATTTAACATGGTCTTTAGATAGGCCAAAATGATAAAAGAAGAAATAGTTTCGGTATGTAAATATTCAATGACACATAAATTAAAGTTCAATTTCAATATTAATATTTTGTTTCTTAGGTAAAATCATACAAAATCATACTTGTTTGAACTTGAAAATATAATGCACAGTGGTATAATCAATAGTACATATTACTTGCCATAAAGGAATTCCATTTATTTGAACCGTTTGGTATTGTTTTACATAATTAAATGAAGGTAATGCTACCCCTCTGAGTTATAAGAGGGTTACAAACGAATTGGTTACATTATATATCTCACTGTTATACATTGGTGTTAGACAGCAGGAGACTTACATTTCAGTACGCTACTGGTAAGACAATAGCATAAAACAATAACGGCCTAATGTACTTCCGTTTCAGAAGATTTAAAGTTCTCCTTTGCTTACATTTTGTTTTATGAAAACCTCTAATTCTCTAAACCGAGAATATTATGCAAAACAAAACAAAATATAACTAACAGTAAATGTACAGTTTTATAATGTTAAAAATTGTTGTTTATTAACTAAAAATTACAACATAAAAATAACTGATCATAAAATTTTTATCTTAACAGAAGTTAAACTATTATTTATTGATCATACATTAAAATAAAATAAAGGTCGCTAACCTTAGCTGTCTAAAAATTACTACAGAAAAATAAAATATACGCACAATAAATGTTGAAGAAAGAGAACTTCAATATGGTAATAATAATTTTAGGACTGAGTTCATAATTCAGCAAATATTTGAATTAATAGCTCATAGATACATAGACGATAATAACAAAAGTAAGTAAGCAATTTTTAACACTGCTCATTGTGACACTCAGAATGTTAAACGTCTTAATTCAGTTGTTTCAGCTTAAAACTTTATTACACTAGGTACTAATCAGAGAAGGAATTAAACTAACAGTTACTTTTGTTTGAACCCCAAATGCTGTGTAAAAACCCAATTTAGTATAACCAGAGAGAAACTGTTCTAAAAAAAACATAGATATAGTAGTATCTACTCAATCCAGACTTACAGTGACTAAAAGGTATTCGTGTTATTGAAAGTCCGGAGTATCAATCTCATAGGCTTTTAATTTGAGAATAACTTTTCAAGACTACGAATATGAATTTATTAAAACTACTTTATTTATCACTGAGAGACATAATAACATTACGTGCAGTACAACCGTACTTTGTTATTTTATGGCAGTGTTTGAAGTAATAAAGTTATATTACAATACACTAAAATTACAAACGTATAATTGAAACAATTTAAAAGTGACCGCAACAAAAACTGACTAATGACTCACAAAATCTTAAACCGCATAGAGATACCCTAGTGATGTTTACAGTAACAATTGGTAGCTATAAATATAAGAAGTAAGCAACTGACACTAAGCAAGTCGGATAATGCAAGTGCCACAATGAACTGTCCAATTATGCCAAACGTCGTTTTCAAATACGGTTGTTCGTAGATTTTTCAGCATTTCAATTTTTATGAGCTATCCGGATTAAAAGAAACCAGAAGTAAAATGGTCTGGTTTATGCGGGTTTAGTTTACATTAACTAAGACTGAGGGATCAGGCAAAGTACTTCAGTCATGAAAGTCAGATGGGATGGGTTAAGTCCAAAAACATTACAATTTAAAAACTTAATGGTCATAAACGACCCACTATTTTCGTTTTAAATAATTTTTGTTAATTCACTTCTCTTCTCTCAAAAAAATTAAATAATAAAATTTTGTACGTTATTTTAAAACAATCTGCATGCAGGCAACAGTGAAAAACTGTTTTAATTGGTTTAATGTAAAAGGGTAATTGAGAGGGAAAACAGAAGAGAAAAATGGAGAGGGGGAGTGGAAAATCAGAGAGGGATAAAACAGTAGAGTGAGTGTAAGAGGGTGAAAGGGAGGAAGAGAGAGATAGAGACGGATGTATTAAAACTACAATTTTAAAATTCTGTCGGCATGAGAAAACAATATGGAAACACGAATAGTGTATCACAAAAATAGAGCCACTTCAACAATTTTTGGTAGAGTTTCAATAATATTGTCAGTTTTAATTTACAATTTGATGAAGCAATTATAAATGTTAACTTCAAGCTAATAATCAATTAAATATTTTAGAAAATTTGTTAAAATAATTTATTGATTTCAACATTAACAATAACATTTTAACAATATTTTAGGATATTCAACAATAAAATTTTCGAATAAAAAATGTTAAAATAGTTAATGTTCATATCATATTTGTGATCATATGAGTATTATGACCATGATGAATTGATCATAGAATGTTATCATCACGATGTCATGTTTATCATGATGTTTCATATTGAAAAAGTTTGAAACAATTTAATAAAGGCATATATCATATATTTTTTGGAACAATTCCAATACAGATTTTTCTACATATTACAAACCTGTCACAAACTATTACTACAGAGAATTATTAGAGTTTCTTCAGAATTATTGTATGTCTTAATAGGTTTCTGTGATGCTATATTTTTGTTGTCACAAACTTTTTTTGTTCTTTTTTTAATGAAATTGGTAACTTAAAAGAAATTTTACCCGAAATAACAAATAATTTCCGTGATTAGAGATGAGTCTTTCTTATTGACGTATTTAAGACACCCGGAAGCAAGTTAAAAGAATTTTGATTGAAAAACGTACAAAAGACTAGCGAGACAAAACATAAGACCCAAAGTATTTTCCGTACCAGAAACAACAACTACATTCAGAACGTCTAAGTGGGTCGTAAGGATTGTATAAATTCAAACCTTTCAGCAGTAATGACCAGAATACTTAAGGATAAAAATCGATTTTCTTTTTAAAGCTTTATTGAGCAGTGTAAGGCTCATCTTAACATTTGTGGTTTCAATTTAGCTCCCCCATGTAGAATTTAAAATACGTACATTTCTATAAACTTTACGGAAAATAACTTTCCGTTAATCATTTATTTCAACAACCAATAAATTGAATAACATAAAAACACGGTTAAAAACGGATCATAAAAATTTGTTAAAATCAGTAAATTTATTAAATACAAATTAACAAAGATTGAATAACATTTAGAATTTAAGTGGTGAATAAGGTTTCATTTAGACTTTACGGAACTTTCCAAAACCCATCTATCTTGTAATAAACCTAAACCAATTGATTTAAAAGAAGATAACTTTTTAAAATATTTTAGTGCACAGTAGCTCGTATTTGAAGTTTTACAAACGGATTTCACGTAACACAAAACTAAAAGTGTAAAACTTGTAATATATCGTTTGAATTGAAAGAAACGAATGATCTATACTTTCAAATCTGCTGTCTGAGTGGTAAAAAGAACAGTCTGCTAGAGCTTTAGTTTACTAATTGAGTGTTTAACAATTAAAAAGAGGATATAAAAGACCACCTCCGTTGAAGAAAACAGTGCAGAAGTCTTTGCAATTGCTGAACCTGGTAATCTCCATGAACAACTGATCTAGAAAAACACATCTAGAAGATTCTGATGCCATTTAATAAAACCCAATAATTAAGAAGCTCCACTGCCTACGTTCATATTTAGTGCCAAAGTGTAAAAATCTCACTCATCATCGAATAATTCGGAGAAACTCTACAGAACAGAAAGACAGCAATGCCAGAGCTAATCAGAATTTTTGTTCACTGCATTATACAATTTTGAAAAACAATCCTACTGAAAAATTTGTACGTTAACTTCACGTTAAACATATTGAGCTTCATCTAGACAGATTATTAAACTTGGCATATTTAAAGAGACGGAATCAAACATTCGCCTAAACAAATTGCAACGGGTATTGACTAAAAGAAATTCAGGGCTATCACTAACAAAATACATTGTTAACTTACTAGAGCATTTTGAAATATGTGTGGATCTATAGCATCCATTTTTGGGACACTGCAAGTAACAGCGATATTGAGATATTTCAACGACTCTGAATTAGATTTAGATAATTACGAGTATACGTAATGGTTCATAATTTAACAAAATAGTAAAGTGCATGATTTCATGTACCAGCAATTTCAGCCGAGATAAAAAAACCGTTTTAGAATATTATACACTAATATTTTGGCTATTGCACTTTTCGACAACAGTGATAACATTGGGCGTCTGAAACGATTTCATATACTGGACTAAATAAGTGAGAGATCGTAAAATGCCGGTTTTAATAAAATACATAAAAAGTCGATATCTCGCATTTTTTCTTTGATCTCACAATGTATATAGCAGTAATTATTTTTATACTTTTTTATAGAGAAATACAAAAGAGTACCCCCGCTATTTTATTGTAATAATTCTTAGGCTATTTGTAGCTGATTTTGGTTGATGGAATCTGAATATGAATGTTAAAATAAAGTATTGGACAATAAAAGTAATTGTTTTTGGAGTCAGAGGAATAAGAAGTGGAAGTAAAAACGAATTCCAGAAAACTCTTTCTAAATTAGATTAATACAATATTGATTATTAAGGATTATAATAAAATGACTTCTTAAATTTTCTGAAATATAAAATTATTTTTTTGATAAAACAAAGTCTATATAAACAAACATAACTAGCAGATTTATTTAAAATAATATAATTATATTATTACTTCACAAATAAAGAAATCGATTCCCTACGAGTAGTTGAATACCTTAATTTGAAATGTAATTAAACGAACACAATTTCAGTTGGTATTGGCAACAATAGGTAGTTGTAGGCTAATAGTAAATTTATGCACGTCATGGGAAATAAAAAAATTAAATTTAGGAATACAGAATGACAGTAATGGAATTTAATTTATAGAACCTATTCAAGTAGCTAGGCCTACATGATCAGAATTGCATCCTAACAATTTCAATTTAGGTAGATAGGAGATGAAAACGATTTGTATGGTTCACCACGCATGTATTTTGTCCGCGTAGCGTCAACCACAATGAGTCGTTACGACACTGTTTTGTCGTATTCATGTTTTAATCATGAAATGGGTCTATCTATTAATCAAACAAACAATGAACAGGCTGAGTCTGTCTCATCTAGATATATTATAAATTTCACTCGACTTCCAAGACATAATTTATGTGAAAAAAATATCAAAAATAAAGATATTATAAAAATTTGAAGATGAGATCAAAAATAATGTTGGTAAGTTATTATTTTTGACGGTAATTAGTTATGAATTTATATTTTATAAAGTTTGTTGTTTTAGTACAACAGCCTGTATCACCCATGGATCTTAAGCCTAGTCAGCAATAAATCTCAATACACGTTATGTTTTAAAGGATAATACGTGGTCTACGTGATCCTGCATATTGATAGAGTTATGAAAGTGAATGTAAACAGTTTACTGTGCTGATATATCATTTTTAGATTTGGCTCTTACACAGTAAATTTTTTTTAAATAAAATAATTTTTCATTTTATATTACCTTTATATTACCTTCGTTAAATATTTTATGGCGCAGTGTAATCAACTTATTTTAGAGAAGCACATTTTGGTAGTAATTTCATTATTATAAATTTGATATATATTTTATAATTTATTATAAATTATTGAAACAATTTTGACTAAAATATTTTTAATTTATGAAATAACAAGATACAAATTTAAATAGCTAGGAGAAATAATAACATATAGACCTAATTTAAACGAGAAACCAATAAGCATTTAAACGAAAAAACCAAACCAAGACACTATCAAATGGTAGTCAGACCTGTTATATAAGCAATTGAAATAATATTTAAAGCAAATAACAATAATCAGCAGGAACTAATAAATTTATAAATTAGAAAAAAGAATTATAAGAACATGCTTAAATAAAAAACTACTGTACGGCTAGATTTTATAATAAATACCATAGAATGAATAAGTTTACAGAAACACAAAACCAGTAATCAGTACAATTTAAAGAAAAAACTGTATTATTTTTAGGAAATCTAATCAGAACCATGAAAAATAGAATACCATGAAAAATAGTACGAAAGCTATTGGATAAAAAAGTAGTAAGCACAAGGTCCTGAGAAATCAAAGATGTCATGAAATTGCTATCACATCAGAAAACCTAAAAAATAAAACTAACTTAGAGGATCTTAAAAGACGAGAAATAACAATGCACAAAAACCAAAGAGTCTCAATAAAAAAGCAACCTATTTTCTGACAAAGAAAGGAAGAAAAGAACGGAAGAGGATGAAAAATTCTGGAAAAATTTAAACACAATATTTTTTATAGGTGAAAATCTAGAGTGTTCATCATCGCCTGTTACACCACACAAAAGTGTAAAGGGCCCAAATACAGAACGCAATTTTTTTATAACACAATTTTGCAAACTACGAATCGTATCACAGGCACAATCAATAACAAACAGGTTCCAAAGGGGCCACAAATATCATACAAACATTAAAATATAAAACGCTAATATCACAGCTAGAATAAATCTAATGTTCCACTCCACCTAAAACTGTCACAAACTGTTATATACACTGATGGATCAATGGAATCAAACGTTTGCGTCCAAAAAGAGCTTTTGTCGTCGAGTTTATCCTGTAATTCAAGGAGTATCTTGAACCACTGACGTAGTGCTGCGTAGCAGACGCAATCCACCAACGTATTTCTGATCGTCAAAAGACAACCAGAGCATCACAAGAAATCACGAGATACCCATGGGTTAATCTGGTGTGCCTAATTTTAAGTCGTGCAATAACAACGTCTTCCTTTCTATTCTTCCGCAGCGACGTAGGCCAAGACTTAACAACGTGTTTTATCTCACGCCACGAAAAGCATGGAATAGACTGCCTTTCGTGGCAATCTATTCCATACCTGCCAGGAATCCACGAAATTCGACAGTCAAATACTGCGTAAAGGCCGGTTGGCGTGCAGCCTCCTTAGCGGCTAGATCAGCGGCCTCATTTTCCGAGATTTCAGCAAGAATAGGAGTCCAGCAGTAAAATTAACGCTTACAACTCTACCGTTCAGCTGCTTCACGATACTGTGGATATTTGTAACCAGCGGGAGGCATGAATAAATACGACTACGCAAAAATCCAGGGCGGTCATCATCGCCTGTTACTCCATACAAGATTGCAGAGGGCCTAAGTGCAGGGCGCAGTTTTTTTATAACACTAAAATCTTACAAATACGAGTAGTATCACAGGCTCAAACAATAACAAACGTCATGACATCTTTGATTTCTAGGCCGCAAACATCATACAAACGTAGGAACATTCCGCACGGAAGTAAGGCATGGACAACAAAAACCCAAGAGCGGAGAATCCAGATGGCCAAGATGAGATTTCTGCGAAGGACTAAGAAGTGTACACGTTTGGACAGAATAAGGATTCATGAAATAAGGTCAGGATTGGGTATTTACAACTTGAACGAAAAGATAAAGGATTATCGCCAAAGTTAGAGGCAACACATGGAAAGGATGTCAGATCACAGGATACTTAAGCAGGCGCCCTGGTGTGTTCCAGAATTAGAAGGTAAAAGGGATGTCGGTGGACCTACGAAAAGATTAAGATAGATGATATAGTTTGCGAGTTCGGCACAGGCTGCGGCTTATCCTTGTTTGGAAGAAGAAGAAGAAGTAGACATAGAAGTATAAACTAAAATTTTAAATATAAATTTAAATTATGATTTCCACCAGTCAAAATTCCACTTACTAAGCAAAGATCAAAATATTTTGTCAAAATGAATCTTACTTAAATGGTAAAAGATATTGTAGATTGCATTTATAACCTACAAATACTTTTTCATATATTTTAAACGTTTTATTTTACTTAAACAATTTTTACCAGTACCTAATAATGGACTTATGTTAAGTTAAACTTATGTATAAGTTTTAAATAAAATTTAACGAAAAGTAATTCCATTTTATGGAGATAACAAACTAGTTAAATTCTCTTTGAAAATAAAAGCAATAAACAAATTGAAAAGACCATTTTGCCTTTACAAATCTGTGGAGAATATCGTAATAAATTTGCAACGAAACTGAAAAGAGCATATTATCCTTAGAAAATAGAGGGTGTATTACCGAACGCACTATAAGGATTAAAGGGCGTTGTCGAATAAAACTGATAGCTGCTTTGAAAGGATCTTATGGTTCAAATAACCGTGCAACCTATCTTGCATGACATCTACGTAATGATAATCTGCCTCAGTAAAGCTACATGTCTACAGGAGTTTAAAATACGATCGAACGTTTTATGTTGTTTGAATAAATTGCCTTACACTTTTAAAGAAGAAATTTCAAAATTTAGAGGATTGCACGAAAATTATTTGACAATAAATTTTATTAGACAACAGTGGTACGAGTATAATATGAAGAATAAAACGAAGGCAACTGAAATACTTATTTCTTTAGCTTAAATTATTGCCTTTGTTCTTCAAAATTTAGCTTCATTATATTTTGTAATAACTATAAATTTCTGAACCCAGTAGTTATCGTGCTTTGGTGCACAAAAGAGGTACACGGTTCGATTTTCAACTAAGAATCTGGAAAATTATTACACGTTTAAACCCACCGTTTCTTAACCCAAAGTAGAGGCTAATTACTAAGATTTTGATGCGATTTTAAATAAACTAACAAAAACTGAGTCGGTGAAAGTCATAGTGTAGTACATGTCACATTTACCTCTTTTGATAAAAAGGATTAAGCAGAAATTTTATCGCAATTCACAGAAGCATATTTCTGTATATTGCCATTTGTCTAAACAAATATTAAATTTAACTCACTGAAGTACCAGTTAGTCAATTTTTAAAATTTTGAACCTGCAGGATTTAAAAACCATGTACCACTTTGCCTTTTGCTGTATGTTTTATACCCTCTCATTACTCTCTTAGAAAACAGTGACTTATCAGTAATACTTTAATTAAAACATTTTTATTTATTAAAAGTAGATAAAAATAATATTACGAATGGTCATGTTTCCATAGAAATATCAGTTCAAACAAAACATACAGGACAGAAAAAATTAAAGAAGTTAAATGATTACTTTTATTCTTATATTTCTATAAAAAAACATCTTCTATTTATCTATTCTATTTATCATTCTTCTATTTATCGTTAGATATTTAATATTGTTTCATATTCATATTTTTTATTCATTCACAAGAAACTCGTAGACTATAGTCTTTCGGATCTTCCAAAGCGAGTACCCTCACAAGTCTTGAAGAAGCTCCAAACTCAAGTAATTTACTTGATTTTAATTTACAAAATCAAGTAATGTACTTGAAAAAATTAAAATAAAACAAAATGACGAAAAGAAAAGAAAAATTCAAATATACACTAAGATCTAAAAAATTATTTTAGTTTTTTCTAAATTATCAAATTTTTTAGTGAATGGATATTCTTATTGTGCGTGATTAGAATCACTTAAAAAACGGAAAACTGATAATGACATAGTGGAATAAAATCCAAGAGTTCCAGCATGTCTCTTTTCTTCTTCGGTTCCACAGGTCGCAAGTTCTCGTGCAAAGGAACTTAATCACGTAAAGGAAAAGTGGTATGTCTGATTTTGTGTCACAATGGTTCCCGCCAGAATCAGCTGATCATTGCTAAGCAAAACACAGCCTTCTAAATCTGTTTAATATGACTTTCATGGATTAATATCCAACAGTGAACAGTGTTTATTTTTTAAGTTATCTATTTTCTCTGGAAGATACCTTTGCATGAAAAATTAACGTTTTACTAAATTATGTCTTGTTCTGTAAAAAGGACAAATCTGTAAAAAATAAAAAATATTTTTGTAACTGTAATAGAGGGTAAAAAAATACTGTAGTAGTAAAACATTGAACGTCGGTTTTATGGTACGTAATAATATTACTTACCTAAAACTTAATAGTTCTAATCAATTTAAAAAAGCCCTTTTAATAAATGCGTTTTGTGTACAAAAAAGATATGATCTTTGACAGAAGTTCAAACTCACTGAAATGGGAACGTTAGTCTTCCTAGGATAAAAGCTGATAATCCTATTAACTGAATAGTAAAATTTTCAATAAGCATATTTACGGCACTAGGATATTTTTCATACACAATTACCATTGTAGTATTGCAAAGCATTTACTTACTTACATAACTTATGTTAGTTTAATAACTTCTTTAACCAAGAAAAAAAAGCTGACGATCAAACCAGTTAACAAATCGGATGCCCCTGATTATTGTCCTGTTGTTAATCTAATTAAATTGACTATCTAGCGCATTGATTTCAAAAATAGAACTTGCAACAACGATTGTAAAAGTAAAATCGGGGAACAACAGTTTCTTCACTTGCATTTTACTTCTAATTTGGAACTACATTAATTGACTAAAAAGATGAGTGTTCTAAAACATAATTTTAAAAATAAGCGTGATGATATTGAAAACGAAGACCTTAGTAAGCGGATTAAGTACGTGAGATTGACTCATGGATATCTCATGGGCACTGTGTTGCCCCACTGTATGGCAGGTGTAATTTCACTTTACGGTAAAATGACATATATTGGTAGACTGTATGACAGGTTTTATCACACTACTATTATATCTTATCGTGGCTTGTCCGAGGTGCTTTTGTCTTGTACAGGTTGTGAATTCTTCGGAATGCAGTGGCATTCTTTTCTCACCTACTTTTGTTCGTTTCCATTTCACTGGTCTTCCACTGCATTATCTCCCTAAGATGCTTCAAACCATCCCAATTTTTCTGAATTTTTTCTTCAAACAACATAGGGTTATTTTACAGCAGATATCATGATAAAGATTATTAATCCAGATTTATTTATAAAACACCACAACTTTTTATTCAATAAACATGTACATGCTGTAAATATTTGCTAATAATTACTCCTAATATCTGTTTGTTTTTTTCAGGAGTCAAATCCGGGTTACAACTGGACTGTAACAACGACACACTTAACGGAAAGTGCAGAAGATCAGGACACACTGACCACCTTATCTTTAGTTTCAATAGGTGAGGAAGCAACTTCCTAATTAAATTATTATAAAAAATGTCCCTGATATTTTACAAAATTTTATTATTTTTCAGGTTGTAAGTTTATTGTAGTTCTTCAACTTCATACTTATGTGACATTACTACATTTCCGAAATAAAAAAATTATTTACTTTTACCATCGCTCAGGTTTGTTTTAATTTACACCACTCTGAACTTCGAACTCTAATAACACAAAGTACACTGAAATTTCATTTACCTAAAATTGATGGGACCCAATCTGTTTCGGATAAACCAAATTTTTAGTTTTTCGCAATCTTCTTTTTCAGATGCCTATTCGTTTCGGGCATCGACGATCAGTCCGGCTATGATGACTTTGTTGACAGCTGCTTCGAATAGTTCAGTGGTGGCCTAGAGAACCCATTCTCAGATTCTTCAACCATGAAATTCTTCCCCTTCCGGTTTCTTGTTTCCCTTTTATTTTTCCCCGTAGTAGTCTATAAACTGGTATTTATTATCATTACTCATTATTTGACCCAGACAGTTTTCTTTGCTTTACTGTTCTCGTGACTTTCATTTCCTTCTTCAATTTTTCCAATACTGTTTAATTTGTTATTTTGTCTACCCATGAAATTCTCAAGATCGTTCCATACAGCCATATTTCGAACGCCTACAGTTTTTTTCAGTGTTGCCTCAGTTAGTGTTAATGACTCAACTCCTTACAATAATATTGAGAAGTTTGTCACTATAGTTGTATGTGTTTTTTTAATGTGTATGTGTTAATTCATACTATAAACACTAAGGAATAAATCAGAGTAAGACATTATTTGTGAATTTTTAAAGGAAAATTAATTAATTATTTTCAAAAATTTACAAATAAAAAATACACAGTCCCACTCGTTACGTCATCTTTACTGTCAACACTGGTGTACAATCGCTGCTCAGATTACTGTAACACACTATATTGGTTTTCGCTTCACAACTAGCATAGCCTATACTACGTATGTATGATTTTTCAGTAAAGGCTACTGTAGTACTTTGTACTGTATTGTGAAGCGAATTATGTAATTATAGTGTCACCGCCACCCCTTCTAATTAATCATTTACTGTGTTGCCGGCCTTCAATACTTCTTCCGGCCATTGTCGGCGCGGTAGGCACTTTGGCGGCGTACCGACAAACCCTTCGGCTGCGTACCGACAGAGGTCTTTGTTGCCGAGGCCAATTGTGTAACCACCCCCTAACACAGCGCTCTCAGTAGCTATATAAGCGCATTGCACTGAGCCGCTCGTCATTACGCTCTACATCTTGGACGAAGATCGACCAACTCATCCACTAGATAGGAAGATGCTGTGCGACTTGCAGCAGCCAGCAAAACAGCAGCCGTCGCCCCAGCAGCCGCAGCCACGCCCTGCCTACGCCGGTCTCCTTCGAGACCAGCACAATTGTCCTTCGCAGGATCAATTTATTAAGGTTTTAACCGGCTCTTTTCAAGGCCATCAACCACGATCTCATCAACCACGGCTCTCGTCGCAGCCACCTGCTGCCTACACCGATCTCCTTCGAGACCGCCATAACGGTCCTTCTCAGGACCAACTCATTAAGGTTTACACCGGCCCTTTTCAGGGCCATCAACCACCTCTGTCCGCCCCGGCGGACACATACATAAACGGCCCTTTTCAGGGCCACCAAACAGATAAGGTTTGCCACTTAATGTCGCCATCTGGTAACAATAGTATGACAAAAACATGTCTTCATTATACCACACGTCTAAAAAATGAACAGGAGAGTTGTAAAGACCTGCTTAGATACAACAAAACAGTTTAAAGCAAAAAAAATAGTATTTTTTCGAAATTAGTTTCTGATTAACTAAAATTCCATATAAACGAGGTTTTAGTATAACTTGTGTGTTCACTCACTTCATTACAGTATACAGAATTTACAAAACTATACACGTGTCTTTTAGTCATACTAATCATTCCGCGTTAATAATGAAGATCGTTTCGTTATTAGTTTGATACCAAACGATTTTTCCTTTGTTTACAATAAATTTCAACTATAGGTATGTTTGAGAATGAACAGTCTTTCTCTACTTCAAAAAAATTATGAATGAAAAATATTCATACTATTCTTACTTTTTCATTTCTAAAATACATATTTTAATTGTAATATTATTTCGTCAGTTTAAAAACAAACGATGATTATATTTACAGCTTTAATAACAAAATTTATGCTTGCTACTAGACGGAAAAATTTATTTTGAAAAGATTACTTCAACTATATAGAAGTTCTAAATACTAAAGATTTTAACGTTTATTTGTGCTCAAAATAATCTTTTTCACTTGCTAAATAAAACTGCAAATAGCTTATTCTTAAGGTATTTCTTAAAATTAATTCTACTTTATGAACAATAAATTGTTCTTTGCACAGTGTAAATAAAGTAAACGCAAGAGCATTTCTTCTTTTACAGCTGTGATGAGTTGGATGAAAATGTTATTCTTCAAAGTCATTAAAAGATAAATTTGAGACGTGTAATAGAATCTTAAACGACAGAAACACTTTTAGTAGTTGGGCTACAACAGGTTTTTGTCTTGGAAATAAATTTTCACTCAGATTAAAAGAGACGGGACATCCTTTCATATAAATCTTTTCATAGAAAATGTTTTATGACGTATTGTTTCACAACGTTTTTCCTCACTTTTACAAAATATTTGTGAAAATTGTAAGTTTTAATTAATGTTTAGAGTAAAACTGATTCAATTGTAATCTAACTATATTTACTTAATATGCACTGCAATTTTAATTAAATAAGAAAAGATTTTATTTAAAAAGATAGTCTTTGTTAATGTCGTAGTTCTATGAACTTAAAAGAATTTTGATTCAACAGAGGAGCAATCATAATCTTAAGTAAAGAAATTAGTTTGGTAATTATAGACACACGCAGTAGGTACCTACACTTTAATATAGCCGTCCTACAGAGTAAATAAGGTAATCGCCCTTGTCCTTTATTATTTCCGTATTTAGCTGACATCATATTTTTGTATACAAATAATTTTCGTCTGCCAAACTTAACTATAGAAAACAAATCCTTTTTTTTCTTTTGCACATCAAAGTAGGGCCTACTTGTTTTGTTACTTTCATCTCTATTTATATATTATTTAAAGACCTCTAATTATTAAATAATTTAAAATTATTACATCTTAAATTAAAATTATATCTTTACTTTCTCTTACCCTATATAAAATAAAGGAAAGAAAATTAAGCTTATTATTTTCGTGTCAAGTTTTGATATCGAAGTTTTAGCGGAATTACACGTTTTTAGGTCCCATAAAACCAAAAAAACCATGTTTTTACCAATTAGTCGGTGCGTTTGTGCGCGTGTGTGTGAACACGATTACTCAAGAACGGAAAATTGTACGATCGGACGTAGTATGATCGGACGTAGTATGATCGGACGTATTCATTCGTACAATTTTCCAAATTTTTGCAAATTTCTCTAAAACGGCTTCGACTATTTTGTTTAAAATCGCCACATTTACTACATTTTTTGGCTGTATGAGATGGGGTAAGCGTCATACCTGCTGAAATTCGTGGGGACTGTGCTCTCGTGATAAAAGAAGGTGTTTCATGATTGTGACCTTAATTTTTTAATTTTAGAGCAAACCTTTATAATCAAAGTTATAGAAGACTTAAATGTTTTCTAGAATGCTTAGTTTAGTATAAATGAGTGATTTTCTATAATTTTCTCCATAAAATCGGTAAAAAATTGATTTTTTTTTAAGATTGCGTCCTTAACATGCATTTTAGGGTAAAAATGCGTATACAGTAACTGAAATTTTTATTTTTATTGTTCATTTTATTAAAAATCAAATTATTAAAAACCACCAGAAATGTCAAGGAATGAATAAGAACCCTTACGCATTGAGATGTATAATCGTTTATTTACTACATCGTCTCCTTATCACAACACTTAAAATTACATAATTATAACATTTACTTTATTAGAGATGTAATCCTTTTTTGTACATCATGACAATTACAGGAATCAGTATTTGTCATAGTTTTATAATTTGGCATGCCATAATTTGGAATCTGAATTTATTATAGATTCGTGTTTTGCAAAATTAAAATCTTCGCGTTCCAAACATTATCTGCCTGCTGGGGGATTCCAAGGAACTCGACCCTTATAAAAGACCATTCTTCCCAGACCCCCGATGGCGTCTCCGGCCTAATTGGATTACCCCGACGAGCGCTCGCACGCGAGAGCCTGCAATTTGCGGTTCCGCAACCAGGCTCCGGAATAGGAACCGGATTCTCTTTTGTCCGACTGGAGCAAAAACTTCCTTAACGGAAGATAGCCTACGTACAGAGGAGGTTTATTATTCTCCGAAAAATAAATGTTATAATTACGTAATTTTAAGTGTTATGACAAACTGACGATCTTTTAATACCACGAAAGTACTTTTCAATAAAGTGTTCTTACTTATTCTTTGATCGTTTATGATGATTTTTAATAATTCTATTTATAATAACAAACAGTGGATACAATGTTTGTATTAATAACTGAAGTTATATGAAATTAAAAACCTTACAACTTCTATTTCAAGCAGTTTTCTCTAGAGTTAGTTTAGCGTCACTTTATCGATTTTCTGTATTTTGCTCATCAAAATCAAAGTCCAACAGAGGTTGATTTTCATTTAGCGTTATTCATTCATGATTAAAATTAGGTAATGTGTTCCATTCTAGAATGTTTATTCATGATTTAACATAGGTTATGTTCTTAATTATTTAAAGTGCAAAAGAGGTTAATGTGAGTGTTTCACAGCGGTTTTTTTTATTGTAATTTATAGTGATAGTCTATTTCTTAATTTTTATCTTTTAGATAAAATTTTTCTTCTCAACCAAAACCCAAGACCATACTCCAAGTTATACCAAGGCAGAATACACTTGCATTCTATATAATAATTCTAGTTTTATAAAGCCAAATGTATATTTTATTGCGGATCTATGTTTTCAGAATATAAAACTTGTAAAACGACGGTTGTTAAATCATCTTTAATATTTGACGGCTTTATAAATTTCCAATAAATAAATACTAAAAAATAAAATTCATCTACCCGATGAATAAAAATTTGCATGCACGTGCAAAAGATAACGCGTTTGGATTATTTTAACGTTTTAGATTCAATTTTAAATAAGAATCAGTAAAGTTTTTCGCCTGTTAACTTAAAATTAATTCACAAGAAGTTTTCTGTATCAATAGATCAGGGTACATTTTAAACTTCTTTATTGTCTTAAATTCCTAAAAGTTACTCGTCTATCAAAATGTCTCAGTAAATAACCTTCGATAGAAAGAAACCGTAAGGGCCGCGTTGAAAATTTTGTTAAACATCAACAATTAAAATTTGAAACTACGGCATTCAACATTTTTATATAGTTGTTTCTTCTACTTCATTAAATTATCATCATCCAGTGATGAATATATCCCTCCCCTGTTTGCTTTCTCAACTCCCTGCTCTGCGCCATTCTTGCCCAATTAAATCGACCTAAATAAGCAATCAGTGTTTTGTAGGTTAATATTGGTTTGACTGAACAAACGAATATTTAAAATCATCAACATATTCATTTAAAATAGAAATACTTAACGGAAAAAATAAACTTCCTAGTTTAAGAACACTCCTTTGAAATGTCGTCGTCGTCGTCGTCTTCATGGATTAGGCTGTGCGTTAGCCTGTTCCGGCGTCCATCTCTTCCTCGGTCTACCAATACATCTTTTACCTGTCGGATTATGGATCAATGCATTTAATGGAAGGCGATCTTGGGACATTCTTAACACATGCTCTGACCACTTTTCTTTGTATGTCCTTATAGTGTTCAACAATGGTTGGGCACCGCATTCATTCCTTATTACTTCATTACGAATGCGATCCTCTCTTGTGCAGCCCTTAACTTGCCTTAGAAATCGCATTTCCGCTGACTGGATTCTTGATTCCTGTTTTCTCGTCAGCACCCATGCCTCACTTCCATAAGCCAAAGTTGGGATCGCCATTACTTTATAAAACTTTAGTAATGTGTTTTTCCTGGCTCTATTCTTGAGAGATCGACTTATTGCACCACATACCATGTTGAACCTAGTTACTTTTTGATGCACATCATGGTCATAATCATACGTAACATCGCATCCCAAGTATTTAAAATTAGCTACTTGCTCCAAACGCTTGCTTCCAATCACTATTTTAGACCTTGTAGGCCATTTTCCATGGAAAGCCATAATTTTTGATTTGCCTGCAGAAATTTTCATATTAAAATGTTTGCCAATTATGAAGAGCTTATGCACTGCCATTTGCAGCTTTTGAAATGTAAGTACTTAAAATAAAATATTAAAACTGAGAAATCGAAAAACATAAACATTTTAAATAAATAAAATAATTTAAATTATACTACCTAAATGTCAATAAAAGATGCAATCGATTAAATAAATAAATTACTATAATTAGTGAAAATAACTTTTACATTTTCATAGCAAAAACAGATTTCTTCATTTGTGGAAAATGTCGTATGGACGAACGGAAATCGATTTGGTAAAACTGACCTTCCCAGTACAGACAACATCCTGTTCAAAACCCATCCTCCGATTTATACAAGCGCGCGCGCGCACATAGCGCCCTTTTTATGTCATTATTATAGTTATTCCATTTATTCAGTAAATTTATGTTAGTTTTATTGTCTAAAACAGAAATTTTATATTTTCCCGCTTAATCGCTTAAGCGCTGTTAGTAAAAACTAATATTTTTATGATGCTTTCATGACTGTCAAAAGTTTCCTGTAATCCATAATTCAGTTGAAGTACTTACATAAAATAGTCTGGATAACCATGAATTATTCAGTTACTATTTTTTTTAATTATTCGTTTCAGTTTTATTTACGTACGCTTAGGCCTATTACGGTTTTTATTTTACAACTTAAGGGGGCACGGATCGAAAAATTTGAAATACCTATTATGATTTTTATTTTGTTGCATATTGCAGTTTGAAATTTTCTCTAATAAATGGCGTAAATATTACATTTCTACTATAATTATTTTTTTTCAATAACCTTTATAGCCTGTGCAACTACTACTAAAAGTAGCTACTGTATATTGTAAATGGCTGTTTCCGAAAATTATGGATTTTTACCACATTTGTATCTGTTACTCAGGAACCTACCAAAGATATTTGAGTGATTTCTTTTTAAAGATCCATTCTTTCTGCTTATTCCGAGCGTTTAAAAATATTAATATATTTAAAATTAATTTTTTGTTAAAGTTTTATTTTGTCACCCAAGAACTTTTTGAAAAAAATTGTAAAAAAATCACTTCATCAATGCATTTCTTTCGCTTAAAATGTGAATAATAGACAATGATATAATGACTTAAAACACAAAAATGTAGTTCCTGAGAAAATGGTACAAACGTTAACATTGTGAAGTATAAGGATCTGTGACCCTCGTAATTGGCAACCTGACATTAATAGATTTATTTACAGGCTTACGGTTGGTTTAGGAAAAGTATCACTAAATTTTAACGAGTTGAAGTTTTCAATATCTTGCCCAAAAATTTACCTGTACCGTTTTTCAGTTAACACAATTTTTAAAAATACAAAGTATTTTAATGAAAACTTATTTACGCAATTGATTCACACCATTAAAATTAAAATATTTATTTTTTTAACGTTTATTTAATTATCAGGAAATATTTCTAACTACCACTCAATTTGATCAGCGCTTTTGCTCAATATTTTTATCAGTGTGTACTTGAACACTAACAACCAAAACTATTTTTTATATTAAACATAGTATAACATTCAGCTGCTCACCACATTGTTACTTGCCCAACCAGTACAGCTTAACAATTTAAAGCGACTTTCTACCGGCTGGTCAGGATACTAAGGAGTACTTACTATATTTTGAAAATAAATTCAAGTAAATTTTTTTTAAAGAAACCTATATGTTTTGATGCATTAAAAATATTGACTATGGAGCTATAGTTTTGTGTACGGTCTCATTTGATTTTAAAGTTATTATTTTTTCATTTCTGTTTTCAGGCCTTCGGGTCAGCCCAGTCAGTCAGCTGGTAGAAAGTCGCTATTATTTGTTAAATAACACCGGTTGGGCAAGCGACTTTGTATGGTGACCAGTTGACAGCCATCCATGAAAAAACTCTACTGGGGTCCCTGTTCAAACTCATGTCTAATCTACGTCAAAAAAATACAGCAAAAAGCAGTGATCAAATTGGGTAGTTCTCAACAATGTACAGTTCCCGATAACAAATAAAAGCTAAAAAAAATTTCTGTTTTCAAATAAAACATATTTTACATACTTTTAAAACCTATAATGGTATATAGGATTCAATTGTAGGGCACATCCAACACTTCAAATACTTACAAGCATGTTAAAATGTTTCCAGTCAAAATTTTTGCAAACCCTACAGTTTCTATGGTATATCGTAAAACACTTTTTTCTATCCCGATCTTAAAATTGATACGGTCAAACAAGTAATATTAAAATTCAGTTATAATTATCAATAAAGACTCAACCATCATCCGAATTTCCTGGCTCTAAATCTGTTCAACAACAACTATGACTGGTTTTAAGACGGAAAATACAACATTATATTAGATTTAAGCTATAGATTTTAATGAGCATAGTTATTATTATAAAGTCCCTCTCCTACCTATAGGATCAAATAATATTTTTATCAACGGATAAAACTATAAGAATGTAAATGAATATTATTTATTAAAGTAACTAATTGTTCAATTTAATGTTTCAGATTGTAATGTTTCTGACTTAATAAAAGAGACTGTTGTTTTTAAAAATCACACACTATTAGTAACGTACATCCTTAAAATACCTCTAAAGATGTAAAGAATTGTACTACGAAAATTCATATGAACAGTAATATAGATAAAATGTTAGATTGTCTGAATAGGCATAACATTTTAATCGAGTTGCAAGAGTGTGCTTACAAAACGAAAGACGAGAGTTCATATTAGATTTTTTAGGCAAGTGATCGTGCTCAATCTGCCCTAAAATTCTCATGAAAAGAACTCTCGTTAGCGAATCGTTGTATTGCACTCATATTTCGAAAAACTTGGCTGCCTCCTCAATATGAGAATAAAAAAAAACGATATTTTTTAATGATTGAAGTATTTTTATCACGAATTTTGAGTCAACCGAGTAATTAAAACGAGTGATTTCTTGAATCTGAATATATTTTCATTCTTCAACCATTTTTAATTTATTTCTAAACCAACCCCTAACTCAAATATGGGGTTGAGTCATTCAAAAAACCATTTTTCATTAAAATCCACGGGGTAGTTTCAGTTCAATTAGTAAATCTCTTCTGAATAAAATAACTTATTACATGAGCTGTATAGATGGTGCCACTGCGTATGGCTTATGGAGAATAGGACTGTGTACGATCATTGGCAAAAATAGTCATTCATTTACTATTTGTACGAGTCAATTCATTTTTTTATATTTTGTTTAACAACATATATTGTTAAGTTCTGTCAATATGATAGAAGTAGATTTAAATAGTTTTATTCCTCTTTAGGTCCTCTTCGGTGTGGTATGACTCGCCCAGTTAAAGAAAAATTTAATTTTTTACAAATATATTATAGACATAAGACATGATTTGATTAGTATAAAACTAATATTTTACAGCAAATTAAAGTTAAATTTTTAGTTACAAAATTAGGTTAATTACGAAATAAAAATAAAGACAACACAATTTTCAAAGCAATTACAATTTTTTCTGTGGTAAACGGACGTAGTTATTCAGTAAAGAACCAACTGTATATTCTGTGTGAAAAAATATATTAATGTGAGTAATATAGTTTTGTTTATAATAAATCTATTTGGAAGCAGAAGACTCATTTGTATAAACGAACTGCAAAAAAAGTTAGGCCAATAAACAGACTGTACAACTAAGATGGATGATAGCAGTAATATTCCAATGGAATGGCAGGGGTAGTTCACAAGCCACAAGAAATTCCATCTGTACGATATGTGAATAATAAAAATTTAATAAATTATTGTGTAAAAATTTACATAGCTAAACTAAATAGTAAGTAATTGTCATCTTACAATAATTAATATTAAGAATCGTGTGTAACAAAAACTAATTATTTTGAATTTTTGTTCGTAGGTATTTTCCTTTGCCTGCTAATTTTCCTGTCGATAGCGGGTAATATCCTGGTATGTTTAGCAATCTACACAGATAGAGGTTTAAGACGGATTGGAAGCCTGTTCCTTGCCTCGCTGGCCATCGCCGATCTGTTTGTAGCAGCACTTGTAATGACATTCGCTGTCGTTAATGACTTGGCTGGCTACTGGGTGTTCGGACCTCAGTTCTGTGATACATGGATTGCGTTTGATGTAATGTGTTCGACTGCTTCAATTCTTAATTTGTGCGCTATCTCACTTGATCGATATATCCATATAAAAGATCCTCTTAGGTAAGATATACAATTTCATTTTATAATTGTACCTTGTTACCAATAGTACCTTTATGAAACTTCTTAGACACAAGTAATTTTTCGTTTATGATAACTTTTTAAGATCTAAGATGTATTAAAATCTTGCCGTATTACAAAATCGAGTACTGGAATTATTTACATAATTTAAATAGCCTTCACGGTATAGAATCAAAAACTTTGTTATTTATTTATAATGGTCACTTCAACAACTAGGTCAGTAGCGACATACAAATTTTTAGTTTAAGTTGCATAAAATGACATGTTACAGAAAAGGGAAGTGTATAACAAAATTACAATGATAAAAGTCAATAATAGAATTCTATAATAATAACAAGAAAAATTATATAATATTAGATATACGAACTGGGGGTGATTATCATAGAGTCAGTGCTAGTGATGGCTATGGTTTATGAAAATTTAAAACAATTCTTATACCGGATGATTCAAAGAAATGGGAAATTTTGAAATTTGTGTTGGTTGCTGTGGGCGAGTGTTAGCGATGATAACTTGTGCCACCCTGTCCACGACACCTTGCCATTTAGATATCATGGATACATGGAGTGAATCGCAAAATGCTTTTGCGATTAAAGCGTTTTACAAGAACAAAGACAGTGTGGAGGCGGCACGAAGAGAATTCCGCTGTAATTTAATTTAGGACGCCACGATCGTGTTCCATCAGCACGTACTTGACACCTTTTGTTGCCAAAAACATACAGACATTTCCACAAAATATTGACACCACCTGGTTTCAACAAGACGGATCAACGTCTCACACTGCACGAATATCGATGGCAGCTGTACGCCAATTGTTTTACGAACATGCAATTTCGAGAAATGGTGAAATTTTATGGCCTCCCAGATCCTTGATCTGTCAGCTTGTGATTTCTTTTTGTGGAGTCACCTTAAAAACAAAATGTATCTTAGTCGACCTGATACAACGGAAGAATTGAAAGCCAAGATCCGAGAAGCAATTGCCGAAATTCCTGTTGAGATGTTACGTCGACGACGCACAATGTAACGAAGAGATTGCAGAAATTTTTGCGTGCTCACCTGCAAGGTGAAACCTTCAAGAAATAAATTGTACCGTACGTATTCTTAAATGGTATTATTTTTACTATTTAATGACAAAGATAAATTTGTTAAAAAGATTTTTCATAAAAATTATTTAATTTTCAAAATATCCTGTTTCTTTGAATCACCTGGTATTATATGTCGAAGTTTTTTTCCTAGAAGGTGTAAAAAATTTAGAATATATTCTGTGGAAGTTTTTTTTCTCAAACGAGGTAAAAATGTCGTTTACGTAAGTTTCGGATGTTTGTACATGTGGAAATTATATCTGATGTGTTTTGGGAGTCGCAGTAGAGTAGTAGTAGAAACTAATTATTAAATTATATGATTCACTAATTCATTCAGTGACAAAACAGTATATTTCATACATTTTCGTGGCTAATTAACAACATGCAATTTTAACTTAGACTTACTGGGATTATTGAATATTGTGAATGTTTGAATATGCGCCATTACAAATGACGATGGCTGTGCCTGAGTGCAAAAAAATATTTTAACAGTTGTTTTTGTCTTGTTATTCACTGGTGTAATTTCTAAATTTTTAAGAACAAACCACTGCATATTTATTGTCTGCTCTCATAACCGACACGAAAAATAAATATTCATAATATTTTAGACACAATGATTTTCTCAAGGGAGAGATATATAATTCTCGGTAAGTTAAACGAAGAAGACAATTCTGACTTACTCAACGCACAAAAGCGGGAGAAATAACAACTTAAACAATTAATATTACTTTAAATTTTATAATATTACAAAACTTTTGTGTAACTTTTTCGATCGCGATCCCTAGGCATGAAACCCTATTTCTCTTCAAAAATATAGTTAGACCAATACACAATACTGGAACACCTAAGCCCAGTTTCGTTCGGGATCTGGGTATGATAAAATAATAAACAGACTTTCCTTAAACTTACATTATTAACAAATTACAATTGAGTTACTAAAATTACATTAATTACAAAACGTACAGCTTAAACTAACTTAACTAACAATATCAATAATTGGACCTTTTCCGTTATTTCACATCACACCATCTGTAACTTTAAATTCGCCTCGTGTAAACGCATCTTCACTATTATTACTGATGACTCCCACTCAATATAATTAATATTGTCGATTTTGTTTGCATGTTTATTAATACACATCAGTTGGTTGTTTGCTTTGCACTTGTTCTGTTCAATACATAATGAATCTTTTGGAATTAGCTTCTATCATTTCTACTAATAAAAGAGCTATACGTTTCCATCATATTTTCAGTATATTCTGTATTTTTTAATAAATTTTGTTATTTTCTTCATTAATTGTTTGATCTTAATTGTTTTGTAATTTGGAAAATAAAGCTTGTAAATAATTTGTGAAACTTGTAAAAGAATGAAGGAAAAAACAACCAAAAATATAATGAAAATTAAAACAACCGAAAATAAAAGAATCAAGCGATTGCTAATCGAACAGTACAGAGCACGTGCAGGCAGTTGCTGGGTTGAACAGTAAAGGTGCATTCACACGATATTTTGATGATGTGAAATAACGGAAAAGGTCCCAATAATTTTACATTATTTATTTATTTATTACGTCTTACATACGTCCAAATACAATGTGTACCCCGCGCAGACCTTTTGCTTAATGTACAATAAATACAATGTATTCAACTAATAACACTCTGTATTACAACTTGAACTGACTGAATTCAACTGACTCACCAACAAAAAAACCTACCCTATTAGGTTTCTACAAGGGCATAGAACGATGAGTTAGTAACAAAAAATAAAAATGCAAAGGCTTTCTTCTAAATTCTGGAATCAATTCAAAAAGTTAGATGGTACGAGAAAGAACGAAATAAAAGAATTCTGAGAAATTGTGTAAATAAATCATAAAAGTTTGAACACAAATACAAAAGAATAGAGAACACTAGTAATTGTATAAAACTTAATCATAAAAGAATCAAGAAAAGACAATAAGAGCCGAGTATTTTAATAACACACCACCACTTCATCCCTTCACAGGTAGCTAGTCACATAACAACATACGCTTTTCTTACAATACCAGGACTCACCTAATTATCTCCTCTTAACCATTTCTAGCCTAATGTTGTAAAACTTTTACTCTGGTTCTAAATGCTCTTTGTTGTGATAAAATACTTCTCACAACTCCCCATATGCATACATAACATTTATGTATATTTAAAATATAAAAATCACCTGCGGAATGCTAAATTTATTTTAAGAGAATTAAAGCAACTAATAAATTATATTTAATACATTCGATCTAAAAATATATTAATAAAGTTGTACTTAGTTTATTAGAAGTTAGTTTATAGGTATTCAATGATCACGTAGGAAAGTAGTCGTCTACCGCAACTGGAAGTTTATTATAAAACATACCGTAACAAAATTGTGTACCTGCATAAGTAGCTCGATTAGAATTATGATGATAACTAATAAGACAAAGATCTAAGACCCGTTATGAAGTTTGCGACCACAAAATTTTAAAACACATCAACTATTTTAGTCAAAGTAAAATGAAAACACGATTGAAAAGCAGAACAAACATGCTAATTAAACAAGCCACAGTGTTTGTTGTTTCTACCTTAAGGTAGCAGCAGCTTAGAAAGTTGCAGCGAGGGTATGATCCCACATGCTTCCATTTTAATCGACTTTACCTTAATTAAAAATGAATTGTAAACATTACCTCGTAGTTTACCTTTTGTTTAGTACTGTAACCCGGATTAACTTCAATACCTACAGTGAATTGGCGTTGGTACCTTCAGTTATTAAATTATAATACATAATGTGTACTACAAGCATTGCTCTTACTTTGTATTGTATTACAGTTAGGCCTACCTTTTATCTTGAAAACAATTTCTCATTTTCTTATAAACGTAAAGTTTTATGGTTGTAACGTAGATAGTATTTAATAATATTATGAATTTTAGTTGCCCATAACGGGTAGGTAGAGTGTTAAATTAATTGCGCTCAATCTGTTAGTTCCAGGGCTACAA
Organism: Catonia carolina; assembly: GCA_035578175.1. NCBI lineage: Eukaryota > Metazoa > Arthropoda > Insecta > Hemiptera > Achilidae > Catonia > Catonia carolina. The sequence goes on from JAQMRL010000001.1 coordinate 44,162,169, forward strand.
AAAATAGTTCTGTTTCTTACCACATAGTCAGCCAATTATATGACTGAACTTTTTAAGAACAAAAGGGGAGAGGTGTAAAAGACACTAGTTAGAGTTATCTCCTCTGAGAGTAATGAATTTCACTATACAGCCAGACCCTGGGGTGAATGAAGTGAAGGTCTCATTTGCAGGGTGGAAAGTGGGTGCTTTTCGGAGGGCCTGGCACGCTGATAAGCATAATCTTTCAACTCAATGAGGAAGGCAAATGTAAACCACCTCACTCCTCGTTTTTATTTAGTGAAACCTCTAAGAGGTTCAAAACAGACTTTAGGCTTTTGATCTGAACTATATATAATTTTTAGAAAAAAAATAACCTTCTAAACATTACCTAGGTATTGAATTTCATACATGAACTTTATAATTGACAAAAATCACAAATAATAATCGACTTCACTTGTTTAAATGATAAGTAAACCTTCCTTGGCTCTCTTCTCCAATTTATATTTATGAATATTATGTATTTAATTTCTGTATTATATGTAAACTACTAATACGTTTCTAAGTAGTCAATTTTTGCTTCAAGAAATTTTATCGCGGTACCTACTATACTTATCCAATTTTCTGAACCCCTCAAATACAGTTTATTTTTTCAAAAATATGCCTTACCAATACAATTATTGCCATACCAATACAGCAATTTTCACTTTGTTGGCAGCCAGTCTGAAAAGCGTACTCACGTGTACATCATCACGTAGGTTCTTTAGCCACAACGTTTTTCTTCAACCTGGACCACGTTTACCAATTACTTTTCCTTGCATGATATTCTGCGATAATCTATATTTATTACCATGCGTCAAAAACATTCCAGTTTCCCTTTTTTAATGTTGTCTTAATTTCAATGCGCTTATCCAAACGATGGAGTATCTCGGAGTTGCAGGCTTTTTCCACCCAAGTAACTGACAGTGATAACTACTAAGCCAATGGCTAACCGACAATGTTGGGAGTAGACCAATTTTCAATTATGTAACCAATGGGCCCGTAGTAGGCAAAAAACAGGGCTCACCATGCTACAAAAGAGAAGGTTCTGTGTCTATAAGTACACAATGTGTCATTCAGGAAATGAGACAATTGAAAAATAATTAATATTCAACTGAAAATAATAGGTTTAACAAAATTTTGTGGTCGGGGTGCATATTTGTCGTGTCATAGGATAAAACATTAATTTACAGTAATCCGGCAAATTAATATTGCTTAATACGGTGATAATTAGTTTTCAAAATTATCAGCTTTGCGTTCCAATTTTTATGAATTTTGTACGTTACTTATCAGTTTAAAAAACAGACTGTAAATGCATTATGTTGAGATGAAAACTAACAAGTGATACGTAATTTTGTTTTTCATCAAAAATACAATTTTATTAATTGCTTACAAATCTGAAATTAAGGTATTATTGTTATAAGCAGCTTACGTTTAGAGCTAATTTTCTTTTTATGATTCAACAGGTACAGCCGATGGGTAACAAGAAGAGTAGCATTAGTATCAATAGCATGTATTTGGCTGTTAGCAGCCCTTATCAGTTTTGTGCCCATTTCATTAGGGCTTCACCGGCCTCCTCAGCCATTAGTCTTCCACGAAGGTGACACAACATATCCTACATGCGCACTGGACCTTACACCTACCTACGCCGTTGTCTCTTCCTGTATTAGTTTCTATGTACCTTGCGTTGTAATGGTCGGAATTTATTGCCGACTTTACTGCTACGCGCAAAAGCACGTCCAAAATATTCGGGCTGTAACAAGACCGCTTACGTCTCCCTCCATACCACCAACAATGCACGCCACACACGCTTCATCTCCTTACCACGTATCAGATCACAAGGCAGCCATCACGGTGGGCGTCATTATGGGTACCTTCCTATTATGTTGGGTGCCATTCTTCTGCGTTAACATCATCGCTGCCTTCTGCAAGACTTGTATTCCAGGCATGGCCTTCAAGGTAATATCATTTAACATGTAACTTAATTTTATGCAGTATGAAATCAAGTAAAGCTTAAATTTTTGTTCGAGAAGGTAATATCAAAATAAAATAACGAATGTAACAAAACAAAATCATTTATCTGTATAACAAAACAAAATCTAAAAAAATGTATTACTCAACCAGGCGAAGTTTCTCGTCGTTGGCAACACTGATTTGTTTTGATGCGTGGGTAAAAGAAAGAGATTGCACGCACACTCGGCATTTATTGATGCAACAGAATCTATAGTATTTTATCTAACAAATGTACACACAATTATATATGCGCCTAATCCAGCCGATTAATTACCTCACTTGGTTTTTAATTATATTAGCAATATTTTTGGTGATTTATTCATGTAAATTTAATACTACTTCTTCTAAAGCCATTCCTAAAAAGAAGAGCTTTCGAGTTTTCACATCCTTCGACTGAATGAGTACCAACCAGATCGTTAGATACGATAAACCCATCATTGATCATAGAAATTTTGTTTCGCCGACATTATGACACCTCCAATGACGGATAGAGAGAGTTGTAGTCTGCTTATATTTTTTTACCATACATTATATTGTGAGTGCGTTGCACTATACCGCCGGAGGAATGTCATTTTCTGTTATCACCCATGCATCTTTAAAAAAGTTTACGCATTGGTTGTTATTACCCTGCGTAAACTATACATTTTTTTCTTTTTACCCTAATGTGTGTATGTTGCAATCTGTTCAGTTTAAGAACAATAGGCAACCCCATGACCCAATGAGAAGAGAATCATACGTATGACGTGTACATGAGGTGTAGTCTTGTACAGACTCAGGCCAACCACTTCTGAGATAGTATGGTTAATTGAAACCCCACCATCAAAGTACTCCAGTAACCACTGTCTAGTATTCAAATCCGTTTAAAAGTAACTACCTTGACTGGTATTTGAACCAGAAACCTTCGTCTCCGAAAATCAGCTGTTAAACAGCTGACTCGTGGCGACGACTTTACCTCTAGACCAACCCGATGGGTTAAATTAAACACAGCACTAGATTATTTTATACTAAGTAAATGAGTATTCTCACGTGTATTATTTTTGCTGTGTATAGTAATTAATATTCACAATTTAAATAAAAGCGAAATAAATTCCCTCTGCTCTATCCTCGCTTAGTTAATGCTTTCACATCATTTAAATATTAATATACTTCAGTTATTGTATTAAATAAACATAACAAATAAAATAAATTCACGAATTTGTTTAAATTTTTAAGCATTTCAGAAACTTCTCTGTTTGATTGTTGGATTTCCCCCGCCACCTCTCCTTTGATTGGTAGCCCGAGGACAATGACGGGAGGTTGTTCCAAAGAACACTCAGAACATTTTCAGTGACTGGTGACTGCTCGCTAACGCAATACTAAACTAAAATTATTATTATTATTAAAGGTTTTCGAGAGCGAGGGTGAGCTAAGTCAACCAGGGTGTACTGGCCAACCCTGGGGGATGCGTATCTTTACTCGCTCTCTCGTCCAGGGGAATTCTCTTCACGTACAAAGCGCCCATCATCAAGAATACTAAAGAAGAAAAATCATAACAGTCAAAGAAACTAACTAGGGTTGAAAGAAATACAATAATCATAAAATTTTAGTTAGGGCCGAAATGTTGCCACAAATATTAACCATCAAGTGTTTGTACACCATATTTGTTTACCAGCAATTTTAATTTAGTATTCGGCATCATAGTTTCAGACCATTTGAGTTATTAAGTTTTAATATACTATTTTTGTATATTAAACATGAAGACGGTAGAAAGTAACTAGAATTATTATACTTCGTGAATAGGACTTTAAACTAGACACTAGATACTTGAAGGAACTCCCTCGCTGTACCAGCCACGCGATACAAGCTGGCACATTCCGTGAAGGGCCAAAGGGAAATTTGGCCTTGAAGCTCCAGATCAGTCACTACCTGAACTCTCCAAAAGTTGTAAAAAAAAAAACAGTAATTTGGTATTTTACATTTTTCACTCAGTAGCTTCTAATGCTGGCGATAGAGAAACCACAAAATGTGCTTAATTTAAACAAAGAAACCATTGTATACTGTGATTTCAGGTATTAACACGGAATACTGTTCCTTGAAGTAATTTTAAGAAATAGTTAAGTCAAAATCTCAGCAAGTAATAATGATTTAGCATTAATTAATTAGCGTTTAACTGCAATTATTATTAAGTAAAATTCTGTCGCAACTTTAATATTTTATACAACATCATAAGCGATGAAGATTTTATGGGTAAATGATTTGCTGTTCAAGGTGCTGATATGGCTGGGTTACTCAAATTCTGCATTTAACCCCATTATCTACTCGATATTTAACTCTGAATATAGAGATGCTTTTCGTAGAATCCTGTCCGAATATTTTCCTCCATGTTGTAGTGGAAGTTACAGTACTATCACAGTTGATCTACAAGAAATCATGTCCTCAAGCCGCCGGTAAACACAAAAGCATCACAGGGTGTCCCTCTTCAAATCACGTAAAATAATTCTTAATATTTTTACAAAAATATTGAATGCCTTGCACTAATTAACAATAACAATACATCTTAAAATCATAACTCATCACTAACATTACAAAATAAAACTCAACTAACAGCCCAATATTTTAACTAGCTCTAATCCTTTGCTTTAAACCAATCAGTGATGAAAAATTTTATTTAATTGCATCCAGGATACTCTAAAAGGGGAGTTTAGGACATGTCAGTCTTGGGTTTATAATATGTTCGCTGTAGCTAGAGTAAAGTCTAGCCTTTTTACCAGTTTAGTCACACAGCTCCCCAATAAGTGTGGCCGAATGCGTATCTACATAATTTTTAATGAATCGTTACGAATATTAATGAATTGAAATGAATGTGCTTCCCACATGAATTGTCGGTTTAAATCTTATGCCTACTGATATCAGAAATCCGCCAAACATCATAATGTTTTTTTTTATTTAATTTTTTTTATCGGGAACTGTACTTTGTTGGCAACCACCCAATTTGACCGCTGCTTTTTGCTGTATTTTTTTATGTGATTCAGCATGAATTTTTAAACAGGGACCCCAATGGAGTTTGTTCAGGAACGGCTGTCAGCTGGTCACCATACAAAGTCGCTTGCCCAACTGGTGTTACTTAATAAATAATAGTGACTAACTACCAGCTGACTGACTAGGCTGGCCCGAAGACCCATAATGTTTAAAAACGTAGTCAGTCGATGGTGACTTAGCCAAGATAGACACGAGATCCACCGAATGTTGACTCCTTCTAATTCGTAACTGGTTCACTTACTATATTTTTCAGCCATAAAAACTGACTTCTACGCTAACGGAAGTACATTAAGTCTACTCTAGAACATAGCTGTGCCCTAGTTGGGTAGATTGATTTTCCCCGCACCATAATTATCAATTTGCGTTAATAGTAATTGCATTAACAATAACAGTAATTTATGTAATATGTTTCATTTGACTTTTTCTGTTTATGTAATCTTTTAAATGGAGAATAAAGTTTTATTTATATATTTTAAAGAATTATTAGTAGATGCATATACAAATGTGTACAATTGTACAAAATTGTACAATTATCACAACGTTCCTTCAAGAAATCATATTACCGATATAATACTATAGTACTCGCCACCACAACGTTCCTTCAAGAAATCATATTACCGATATAATACTATAGTATTCATTAGCAGTAATATAAATTATTAGAAATGAACTTCAAAGGTTCCACATCTTTTTTAATACAAAACGCGTCTATTAGTCTTCAGTTAGGACAACTTTCACATTGTTGTATGTCTGTTACACATAGAGTGTCTGTGCTAATACATAAGTGATAAATAATAACTTCAAAAGTTTTTGCACTATTTCGTCTAACTTATTACTTTATACTGAATCATACGAAATTTTACACTAGTTATTACCTTATCCACATACCATAAAAGTGACATATTCTGGACAACCTTATTAATTCTAGACTAAAAAATGTTATACCTCTAGATGCAAATTCCCATTGATATCATCTTATCTTGTTGAAAAACGGATGTCAAATTTTTCAAAGTTAAATTTTCTGTCTTTGGTTCAATAGGCCTAAGTTGTTAAAAAAAACTAATTGCTTGGTATTTAAATTGCAATTACAATTGATCAAATTATAGCCTAATTGCAATTTATTAATTTCTAGAAAATTACATATATTTTTACACTTTACGAAAAGTTATTGCACAACTCTGTAATGATACTTATTAAACTGGTATAGAACTAGAAATGACTCCTGTTACAGCGAACAGCTAAGGGTAATGGTGTGGTACAAAAATTGTAAATACGAAATTTTAACTAATTGCATGTCTGCATTTTATTGTTCAAGGTGTTGACGTGGTTGGGATATTCGAATTCTGCATTTAATCCCATAATCTACTCTATATTTAACACTGAATTTAGAGACGCATTTCGTCGAATCCTTACAGCGCATTACCCTCCTTGTTGTTGTGGGGGTTACAGTTCTGTTACGATGGCTCTTCGAGAAGGCAGAAAACCTCCAGACTGCGGTGGATTAAAAGTACCTTCTCGGCAACAAAATGGGCGTTCGAGCATCACCCCGCGTTCTTCCATTGGATCTCTTCGTCAGACACGAGTTAATTCAACAGATAAAATCGCTCTAGATGAAGAAACTAGTGCAATCTGACCATCTCCAGAAGAAGGTATTCCGGAGTTTCCAAAAGAAGAACTTGTTTAAAATTCAATCCATCGGCTGATGTAAACATGTTTTTGCACTGAGTATCTAACTATGCGTTACTTTGTTGTACATCAATGCTTATTGCTTCTGTACATGAATATTACTGTCACCTCTCTTTTATATTCATAACCAAGGCGTTGACATACTCCTCGTTGACACGACAAAGTTGTTTCATAAAATACCTTTAAGTTAGTCATGAAGTACAATGAAACAGATTTGTGATAAAATTAACAAATAATGATCATTAGGAAAACTATTGATGGATTAAAACCAATGTTTTCTTTTTAAACTCTATTATTTACTTGCATAAAAGTTCAATGAAACTTGTATGGTCTGTTCCATTTATTTTTGGAACTGATGAAACAAACCCTCTGTTCTGATATTGGCTGTATTCGTAAATTTGGTTACAGAAAATATTTACCCCAAGAACCAATTGAAATTAAGCGTGAAAGTCTAATTGAAATTGTATTTAACCGCAAAAAAGAATGTCTGAGAAAGAATAAGTAAACCAACTCAACTGCTCACAAGAAGCACCAAAGTATTTGTATAAGAAGCAAACATAATATTATTTTGATAGTTGTCAACATGAAATCGCTATTAGCGTCTGGTCACGTGATACCAGTTCTTTCTATAGAACGCTCATATAATGGATCTGCTTCCCACAGTTCCGAAGTTAAATGGAATAGACCATGGTAAATAGAAGAGATTATATCTTCTATTTACCTTGGAATAGACTATACAGGTTATTTAGAACTTTTATCACATAATGTGAACTCTAGAAAGAAGCTTTAACGTCTCACAGGTCGAAAATAATAATTTACAATTACACAATTCAATTTAATTTTTAAAAAAATTAAATTTAATGATACAGTTACTTAATACGAACAAAAAAGAACAACCATAATTTTATTTTAATGGAATAAATTTCTATTAATGAAAGAAAATTTTAAAGCTTCAAATCCATTTTATTTGAAATTAAATGCAGAATAATATTTCTCGAGAACGCAGAAAATTCAATTGAAATTTTTAGTTTGACTAATAGGTTTTTGGAAAACAAACGGTTTTTTGGAAAACGGCTGAACTAGCCCTGATTGGGGGTTTACACAACTAATTTTAACCATTTGAAGTCTTCGTTTTAACAAAAACGATGAGCATAAAGCTCCAGCCATTAATAGACTGACTGACTCACTGACTGACTGACATAAATTCTTACCCATAAGGAGGCCTCGGAGAGCAAAAACAGTAACGACCATTTTTGTCGGGCGTTGGCTGAAACCCCTGGGAAAAATGCCAAACTTTGAGCACCACCCCCGGGGGGCTCAGGAGGGCACCCGAAAAGTTCGAACTTTTTAACGGGGCGTCATAGCGCAAAGGCCACTGTGTCCTTTTATGTTCCCCTCCCGAAGTACTTAAACCTTATATATATAAAGATGCCCTTAACCGGCCGGTTCACTGAGAAAACTCCAAAAACAAAATTTTAGTTATTTTTGGGTTGCAATTTTCAGGTCTCCCTTTGTATCACCATCAAAACGAGTTTCTTTGGCAAACTCATATTACCCTTACACTTACACCCGATGTTACGGGTAATTTTTCAAATTTTAGATCGGGGTCTATGGGGTTGCAACCTCATCCAAAAATTATGAAATTTTTTAATTTTTTGAACACAAAAACTCTGTTGACGCCATGTTGTTTGGCGTTAAAAATTACATAAAAATTTTATAATCCGAAAATTATTAAGTTGCACTCTCTTTCCTGAGGTAGGAGTTGTATTTTTTTATCTCCTAAACGTGCATCGTAGTGAAAAATTGTATGAAATCTTTTTTGTTCCCCTCCCAAAGTACCTTAGAACCGTATAGCTAAAAATGTCCTTAACTTACCGGTTCCCTGACAAAACTCTGAAATCCGAATTTCGGCTTTTTGGGGTTTGCCGTTTTTATGTTTCTCTTTCTTTACACCTTTAGAACGGGGGTTCTCGTCAAATTTTTATTTTTAAACAGTTACACGTACCCATAGCATCATGGGTAATTTTTCAAATTATCGGGGTCCTATGGGGGTAGCTAACCTTATTAAAAAACCTATGAAATGTTTCAATTTTTAGAGTACAAAAAATCTTTTGACTGCATGTTGTTTGGCGTTAAAAATTACATAAAAATTTAGTAACCAAAAAATGTTCAGGTCGCACCCTCTTCCCTGGGGTTGGGGTTGTATTTTTATCTCCTAAACGGTGCATAGTAGGGACAAAATACATTTAACTTTCTTGTTACCTGTTTATATTACCTTTCTTGTGCCCCACAAAAAGTACTTCAAGATTATGTAACTGAAATTACCCTTAGCCCACCTGTTCGCTAAGAAAACTGAAACTATAAATTTCGGCTTTTTGGTGGCTTGCCGTTTTCGGACCCCCAAAAACGCCGTTTTCAGTGCGGGCGAGCAGCGCACGCACTTCCACGGTTCTGGTCCACTTATGAATTCTGCCACCTACCCCTCTGAGGCCGAGACTCGGAAGCGTCGCTGGAGTTGCGTGTATTTATTTATAATTATGAATCAAATCACGTAATAAACCTGATTCGTTCGCGGTGACGGAGGACGCCCGAGAGGCGTCAAGCCTCGGAATTGGCGCAAACAGGTCCGTAACAGCATATAACTCTTCAATATGTGTTATAATAAATGCGCTCAATATGTTCTGTTAAGTTATGATACAATACCCCTCATTTTGTAAAGGAATTTGATTTTGTAACATATTTTTCAATCTATTTAAACATTCTTTATTGCTTTTATTTGTAGGATGAACCTACATTTCCTCAACATTCATTATTTTCATTGGTTCTAAATTGGTAACAAGGGTATTTTACTTGTGAATGAACCTAATTTTAAAAAGAAATTAAATAATGTGATTACAAATAAAAACCAAAATACTATACTGTACCTTCACTTAATTTTAATTTATAATTGGTTTGTCAAGTCTGGATAGTTAGAGATTCACTACAAAAACTTAGCACAGAAAAGTAAATCACTTCTTATAAATCCACAGCCAGGAAGAGATTGGAATACACTTCTTCATGATCGTGACTTTCAACATAGTATATCTCAAGCTGTATTGTCTGCTGCTATGTACTGAATTGCATTGACTAATAAGATGTCAATCGCTTTGTGTAAGCAATTGATTTCGATACATCAATGTAACGCATAGACTAACTCAGTGAAAGCATATTATGATGTACACAGCCTGTACTAGTCATAAATGAAGAACACATTAGCAAATGAAAGAAAATTAACTCTCAGTGTATCATAAATGTAACACATTCCACATACGCCTGAATTAAATAAAATATAAGGTTTTATTTAGTTTTTATTCAAAAATCAAGTGATGTCAACTTGTGAGCTGAAGTTCAGTTATTTCAAACAAATAAATATTTATTTATTTTATAGAGTGATGATGCCTACATACGCTTTGGCTTGTGCATGTATATAAGGTGATATACAGATGAAAAATTGCCAGACCTTTCCGGGAATCAAACCTGGAACCAGTTGTGCTGATCACTACACCACAGGCCGGCAATAAAAATTATTAGTATCGTGTAAAATAATATTTAAATATTATAACTAATAACAAACATTTGTATTTGTTTGTATGAGGTAGTCTCAGAAATAACCAAATTATTAATTCCTTTACTGTTAAAAAATCTTAAACTTCCTTAGTAACATAAGCCAAATGGCATTGCATAATTTTTAAATTTTGAAAAAATTTTGTGATAAATAAAATGAAGTCATCTTTTATTTTATTTGTTTGGTAAGGTCTTTTAAGAACAATTGAATTATTATAATACAGTGGAGTGTCAGTTACACAAACTAATTGAGACCAGAGCGGTCTGATAATCAAATATGCTAGACACTGTAATTTAATACACTGTACCGTAAAAATGTAATTTAACAGAAACAGAACAATGCAATACAACCTAAACGTTTAGTAGGTTAATAAAGGCTAACATAAACATTAGCTAAAAAAAAAAACACTAATTTATGGCATTTATTGCAAATGTAGAGAACTGAAGATTACTAAGACAAACAGAAAATACAGAATTTCATAACTGAATAAATTAACAAAATAAACTACGGTAAAGTCCTTTACGAAATTTTTTTAACGCACTTGTATTATACTACACAGTAATTTAAAAAATCTTGAACTTTCTTTTTGAACTAAGACTGAACTTCTTTTTGTAGCAGCAACATCTCATCCTTTTTAGTAACAATGCTTCAGCAGTACTGAATTCAGGCTGTAGTTTGCACCATAAGTTACAGTTTCTAGGGCAGAAAAGGCCTCTGCATGAGTAAATATGTATTTTATTCCATCGATGGTTGTTCGGATAATTGACTGTTCCGATGACTGACATTCGAATAATCAATGCTCCTGTTTAATGTGTAATATTACAACATGAATTTAAATAATAAAAGGAAGCTTTCTGTCTTTAATTTATTTAAAGTCCCAACAACTACTTCGGTTGTAAGTGACTACTATAGGTATTGTTACAAAATTGGTGGGTTTTAATAAGAAATAATTTTGAACTCTAGCTGGGAATCGAACCCATGACCTTCCACATTGCAGTGCACAACACAATCTAGCAGTCTAACCACTAGACCTGAGAGCCAAAGAATTTTTTTGTTTTTACTGAAACATCATCTTTTTATAATACTTCACATTTTTGTGACAAAATCAGCTGTAATCAATTCTCCCTCCTTTTAGTTTATTTCCAACCCAGTTAACCAATATAAAGAGAAATGTTATTTATGTTCACGTTTTGTTTGAAGAGTAATTTACTTAAAAACCAACATTTTATTCTTCTTTTTACTATCAAGGATTAGGCATAAGCCTGTTCCGAACTAACAAACCATCCTGTACGTCTACACAAACACGAGACAATCCAGCCCGTACACCTCAACTACTGCCATCTTCTTCGAGGTCTTCTCACCTCTTTTCTTCCAACTGGTACATATTCCGTCACTTTTAAAGGTATTCTCTCCTCTGGAATCCGTTCAAAATATTGCCTCCATTGATTCCGGTACTCCTCCACATTTTCATTCAAGCTAAATACACCCAACTCGAATCTAATTTCCTTGTTATGTATTAGATCCAGCCTCGAGCAGCCCTTCAATTTTCTTAAAAACCTCATTTCAGCTGCTTGGATTCTACTTTCTTGGCGTTTTGTGGTAACCCATGACTCACTTCCATAAAGAAGGACTGGGGCTGCCATTACCTTGTAGAACTTCACTACTATCTCTGTTCTAGCTCTGTTACCCAGTGCCCTGTTAATGGTACCACAAATAGCTTGAAATTTATTTATTTTATTTTTGACATCCAAGTCCCTATCAAAGCTTACATCGCAGCCCAGATAGCTATAGTGAGGCGCTTGATCTAATACTACATTGTCTAAAACAATCTTCCTTGCTAACATTTTATTTTTTTAACATAATTCTACAATATTATTAAGTTCTCAAATTTAAGTATTTAATAATTTTGATATGGGTTTCAACTGTAATTGACCAGTTCAATTGAGAACTGATATTATATATCAAAATGTTACATAAAATACAATAGCCTAACAATACTAGTACTATTGTAACGATATGCTGTAGTTAATTACAGAATGGAACACTCAAACACTGGAGATGATAAATAGTAGCCTACTGGTGTATAATAGCACCAGCTTATGGTATATTAACTTATACCAGATGATGTACTGTATTGTATTACCTAGTTTAATACAATACGTCAACAGCTAAAATAATTAATTTATATTTATGTAAATTGGTTCACAAATAATAACTGTGGACTTGGGTACTAAATTCATGTTTATGTGAACTAATGAGTTTCATACACATAACCTCCACTAATTCAAAATATTTTTGGTAAACTATAATAACTTCCTCATGAATTTTCACTCAGTTTACAACTTACACAACGTTACATAAAAATTTTACAACTTTTACACAGTTTTATGGTCATCAGGAAGCATCTTTGAAATGTAACATATTTCAGTTTGAAATGGCAAAAACCTTATTCTCATTTTAATAATAATTTAATGTTTCACATTCAGCTAAAACATTATCATTTCCCCTCTCAATAATTCATTTTCTCCTTTCTTGAGGACAAAAATGTGTCTGGGTTAGTTGAGTTTTATCTTCTATTGAGAATGATCCAAGTTCTGGATGAGGACAAAAATTTTGAAATAGGGAAATACTTATGTTAATGAGAGACATTAACACTGCTTTTTTGACATTAACAATGATTCTAGTACAAAGCGTAGTGGTGGCGGATGAACAGTCATGAGTTTTGGTATCAGAAACCAGACAGTAAACATCATTTGCTATCGTAATTTTTGAAAACATTAGTCATTCTGTTTATGATAGTGCTTTTCGATTACTATTTTAATTTTTTCTTGATCCTTCGTGTGTACTCTCTGTACTGTTGCAATCTGTACTGTTTAAGAATAATAAACAATCACATGACCCAATGAAATAAGGATGATCCATACGATATGTTAATGAGGTGTAGTCTTTGTAAACACCCAGGCCAACCATTCCTGAGAGAGTATGGTTAATTGAACCCCAAACATCAAAGTTCATCGGTAAGCACTGTCAAGTATTCAAACCCATATAAAAGTAACTACCTTTACCAGGATTTGAACCACAGAACCATCACCTCCAAAAGTCAGCTGTTTAACAGCTGACTCACAGCGATAAGTTTCAACAGTTAAATCATCTAATGGTTAATTATGAACATTGTACATTTTAGTACTGTTTTTTTTTCATTTATCATTTTAGTTAATGTAGATTTTACTACTAGTTCCATTCAAACTTATGAACCAATATTTTTTAACTAGAATAGTAATCATAATTGGGCGTAATAGCAATGGACAGGCAAGCGCCTTTGCTCCCTTCCGTTTCAGTTTACCTCTGCCTATTATCAGGATTCATACTTTCCACAGTTCATGTCCCATATTATTACATAGTACTCTACTATTATAAGTTTATTAACTGTTGTTTTTGAAAACAACATGTTAGTAAAATTTGTGCAGTTTCAACACTTATCAGTAAAATCACTCTTCTCTAGTATTGTATTTATTTTCTAAATTGTTTTAGGTAAATGTATTTCTAAAAATGTATTATATGATCAATCATGCATGATAAATAAGTAAATTTTTCCAGAAATGTGGAAACTGAACAACTGAGACCATTCAATCTTTTTTTTTTACATACTTTACATTAAGCACAATTCTCAATCTCCATACCTGGAATATGGATCAACCAATTGGTAAAACATAATATAATATACCTGAAAATTTTTTTTAAATAACTAGAAAAATTTAAGTACATAAATTTTTCTTAAAAATAATAAAGATCCACTGAAAGAGATAATGCAGAAATCAGAAAAGCTGAAGTAGCCATATTTTTTTGATAAAAGAATGATTAATTAAAATTATAGTTTGATAGTAAATTACTTCCTGCCAACTTTGATACAATTTTATGGACTTGCTGGTTTTGTCCCTTAAACTAAGAATAACAAAACTATTCATAAAATTGTAAAGTCTACACAATCAATAGTCAGCAACAATAAACAATGTCACTTATCAATACACATCTTCACAAAAGAAACTATACATCAATACTACTCTGCAATATCCTGTCAGCGTAACAGTTTACAAAGTTTCACATCAGTTTTTCTGAACACTTTTTCTATTTTTTTTATTTAGTTATACTGAATTTATTGTGAGAATTGATACAGAAATATATTAAAATTCTCTAGTCTACAAAACACTTACAGTTCAGTATCGTTTACTTGTAGTATTTTATTTTAAAAATAAATCCTTATAACGCATCCTGCAGCTTGAATGAATTCTATTTTATATAATAAATTTCACTACTGTTTTTTAAGCTGACTTTATTTTTTATTTATCACTTACACGTGTTTCGGTGGATCCACCATCAGAGTATATTACGTATATTGTTTGAAACTAATTTTTTTTTAAATCTATAGAAGATGTTACATCTTCAGTCATTTGTAGAAAACTGTTTTATACAGATGGCTGAAGATGTAACATCTTCTATAAATTTTAAAAAAATTTAGTTTCAAACAATGTAAACTCTGATGATAGTGGATCCACCGAATACACGTGTATGTGATAAATAAAAAATAAAGGCAGCTTAAAAAAAGTTAGTGAAATGTTTTAAATAAAATAGAATTATTCTATTTTAAAATTAAATTTTTGAAATGCATCCTGCCAACCATTAGTTTTTTTTTTTAATGCGTCCTGGAGACTCCAGGAGGAGTGTAGGACATGTCAGTTATAACTCCTGAAATACATATAAGAATCACACAATGTATCACTACTATCAAGAAAGAAATTCTTGTACGCTATAAAAAGTTTCACCGATCAAGTCATTTTTCAGATTTTTTTTAAAGGAATGCAAATTATCACAACATTTTAAAAATTGGGGTAATTTACAGTAAAAATGAAATGGAGTATTTTAATGTAAATTACAGTGTAAATGAAATTCATCACCTTACCTTTGGTTGTATTTTAAGTTAAAAAAACTTACACGCCAGGCAACCAAAGGTAAGGTGATAAATTTCATTTATACTGTAATTTATTTTTTTATTTAACTCCATCCAGGAGACACCATAAGGGAAGTACAGGTTAAGGTAAAACTGATAAGCCTAAATACTAACATTTTTTAAAATTAATTTATTACCTTTTTATAACTACTACTCTTGCTTGCTTCAATAAGTGTAACATCTAATAATCCTTACTAGGTACTACACAATTTACCTCAGCGTTTACTTATAAATAATTATTTTCAAAACAAAAAACTATTATGAAAGAAACTTTTGTATACTGCTAAACGTTTCGTCAATCAAGTATTCTTTTGCATTTTTTGAAAATATTGTAGTATTTTATTGATGAATTTTATACCTGTATAAATAGGTTTTTGTCACAACAATTTTTTATTATTTATCACAACAATTTAGTGTTGTGATTAGCAACATAGTAATCAAATTATTTTTCTCATGTTATGATTGTGGAGATTTATATTCTGTAATAAGTTATTTCGCTACATATACATTATCACTTTAAAAATGTAAAAACAAGGAACTGTAAGTAATTAAAGTTCCCTAAAAAAATAGTTTACATAAAATTAGGTGATTTCATTCAACCAAAGACCTAATTAATTTTTTTTTGGAATTTTAAAACTCTTTTCATATTAACCCTGAAGAATTACTGCCAACCAGTTATGAGATAGAATTAACAGAACGAGATAGAATTAACCTTGATAAACTGCTGATAGCAATTTTTAAGCATTTGAATAGTTTGCCATCACTTTAATTTTGAAAAAGTTATTTTTATTAAAAAGCAAAACTTATTAAAGTTATTTTTTTAATTTTAAAACTATACACGTTATTCATAATATATACTGTGTATTTATGTACAAGATCTGAAGAATATTTTGTTATTAGAATGTTAATAATTTTGTCACATTCCATAAACTAATGTAGATATAGGTAACATAATAGAATTGTTTTTTAAGCAATGTGGTTCTTCTTTAAAAAAAAGATGGAATTGGTGAAGTTCTTTATTAATTTTTAGTTGTGTGGAATGTACATATAAACAAAATTGATTAGATATAATTTATAATATGAGTGTGAATGTCAGTGCAATAATAAATATGAACTAACAAAGCGAGTGAATGCAATGTAATAAGTGTACATAGATAAAATAATGTGTATATTATTGTTATTCCAGTATTATATTTTGTTACCTTAAGAACTATTATAATTATATTATAATAAATTAATTGAACTGTGAAATAAAGACTTTTATTTTTTAAATATCTCAAATTAGTTTAAATCATTCCAGAGTAATCTCAAAACTATGAATAGATGATGCTTCACAAAACTGCAACTAAATTTTAGCACTACAAATTTTCAAAACTCTGTTATTAAATTTGCTCAATTAATATTAACATTAAATATAACTTTATTTTCTCCTCTTATCAAGGTTCTTTTCATACTGAGGTACTTATAAGAAAATGATTCTAAGTAAAATGTGTTTTCTTCTTCCTTCAATTATCTGATTCAGCACTCTCATATTGTAAAAGTTTGACCAGCTATTTCTTTTACTAGGCCTGTCTTCCATTCCTCTTTTAATCACTTGCCAGAAAATAAAGTACCTCAGAAAATTATCAGTAAATGAATCATACACATTCATATTTTCAAAAATAAATTGTTAAATATTTATTTCAAAATGTTATTTCCTAAATAATTATGATATTATATGTCACCGGATGGCGACATTTAGTGGCGGGTTGAAACCTTTCATTTTGGTGGCCTTGAAAAGGGCCGTTTAAGCGGTAGTAGTCTTGTTGGGAAGCGTCGGTCGTAGTCGTCGTGGTGGTCGAGGAGCTGGGTGACAAAGTGTGTCGTCGTCCAGCGGAAACATCATCTTCTTCCCTCGCAGAAGTGTGTCGATGGCTGCTTCGTCGGGTCCGGTGGACGTAAGGCTCAGTCAAGGGACCGCTGTGGGCATCGCTCGCGTCAGCAGGCAATGGCAGTCCAGTCGACGGCTTACAGTGATGGGTCGGGGGTCGGGGAGCGGAAGCATCATCTTCTCTCTTGCAGGGTCGTCGATTAGTCTTTGCTGGAGTCCTGTAGCCGTGCGCCGTGGTGGACGTCTTGTCTGCTGTGTGGATCGGAATTGAATCTCTGTTGAGTGTAGTGCTCTTTATATAGTTGCCGAGAGCGCTGTGGTAGAGGGTGGTTATTGGTATGGCCTTGATGACAAAGGCCTCTGTCGGTATGCTGCCACAAGCCTACCACCCCTCTCGGAACTCGTGGCGGCTCCCTCTGTCGCTACATTGGAAGCTTTGATAGCCGGCAGCACAGTACCTAATCAAAGGGGGCGATGGTGACACATATATTTTAAAAACAGGCCTATTAAAATTGTATTCATCTATTTATTCATTATTATTTATTCACTTGTAATCACTAACTTGAATCTGACCAGCCACTTCTTTTTAAAAGCCACCTTTGTTTTCACTGTAGATATACAAAGACCAAACTCACTTCAAATAATATCCAGCTGAAAGATAGAGTATTGTAGGTCATCCTCAGTAGTGCACATTAATTATAGTTCTGTTATGTATTGTAACTTTATTTTTTTACAGTAAATTTTTTTTCTTACATATTTCCAATGTATCATAAATCTAAATAACTACTGCTTATTATAATTTTTTTTTTGTTCATAATGTTGTTCACAGACAATAACTGTGCAATAATTTTTACATTAAACACAATTCATTCAATTTCATTCGTTACTCATTAACAACATTTTATTTTATTGTCTTAATGTTTCAAATGACAGAAACTCATACATGTACGAGCTAGTTACGCTTGGAATTTGTAACCATTAGGTTTCACACAAGTTTCAGACGCAATATCCTTGAAAAAAATTATCCGTTAATAGCTCCTATTTAAGAATTAATTCAATAATATTTTCCTACATCAATACCAGTTGGAAAGATGGTATAGTTAGTTTAAAAGTGGTACAGTGCTCCATAGTTATGAAGTGGTGAAAGAGACATCCTGAAAACCACACAAGAGGCTGCAGCTCTACCAGCCTTGCACGGTTGTTACAATATGTACATGACAGTACATACTGTAATAAAAATGATTATAATTGAAAAAGTAACTTAAGCTTATAATTTTTTGAAAAAGTACAATGTTTTACTTTAGAGCTGTAACCGTTTTATTGAATTTAATTTTTCTTTACTTCATCTTATCTGATTCTATTTCTATCACATTAAGTGCTTGACTGGTTGGTACTTTCTCAGATTCAATATCTTTATCTTCTATGTCATTGATATCATTATGAATAATATTTTTTGTAAGTTCATCATCAAAGTGTAGGGCAAATATTTTGTTGACACCATTAATTTACTTTTTAAACAGGTTCTTATGCCAAACCTGGAATCTCCTGACAGGATTATTTCACCAATTCCGTGTCTTTTCAGTTATCCCTGAAGTGAACTGTTTGTAGCACTAAAGCCCTCATCCAATCCGAATCCTTAAATATTTTTTTTCTATTTTTAGCTTTAAAACTAATGCAGAAACAGCCGTAGCTCTAAAAAAATGTGTCTAAAAATAGGGGAACATGTCAAGATGGTATTATATTAATGATACGGTATATGTTAATTTGCATTTTAAAAGATCAAGTTATAAATGGGGAGCACTGTATTTCAGGCCGTAGCAAGGGGTGCTTGAGGGGCTTCAGCCCCCCCCCCCCCACCTGAACAGACAAGCAAATTTGAAACCACATTACTATGCTGCAGGTTCCTGGTTTGATTCTCCAGGTTCAACTCCCTGAAAAAAAACCTCCAGACTTAGCCCCAAAAACCAAAATCCTGGCTGCTGTACTTCTTAAAGATTTGGAAACACTATTATTCTGGTGTAAACAGTAACATACGATTATAAAAACAGTGGTCATGAAATGCATAAAAATATTGTCATATCAAACAGTCTATTTTGTTCAAACAGCAGTTTACTGCAAAGCAATTTCCTTATATTTTTCTCAGTTTTAGAATAGTTCACCACCAATTGTTCTCTGATTTTGATCACTTCAAAAATCTGTAGAAATGAATGATTTTATTTACAGAATTTGTTTTGTAAAGTTTGTTGCAGTTTTGTGCAATATTTTAAAATAATTTCTTTTTATCGTAGATAATTATATTAGCTGGTAAGTGTTTGTGATATTGTTAATCTAGTCACTTGCAATATTTTGACCAAAATGCAAACTGGTATCAATTTACAAATTTCAGTTTATTTGAGCAAATTCATAAGGAAATTTTTATATTAATTTTCCAAAATCAGTTAACATAACAGTACTTAATTCAGTATTAAAAAATAACAAAATATCAAACTCTGAATGATAACAAACTTTATTCAAATTAACAACCAGTGCATATACCTATTTATATAGGTTGCTAAGGTAGATGTCTAGAAGGTTCCAAACAGAATGTTCCAGAACCTTCGAAACAATTAACACAACATTAACAAAAACAAACATTAAAGTATGTGAGCATGAATTATGACATATGTTACAGTTCCCAAAATTAAAAATAAATTTTATTCTACTCGTTTTAATAAACTGTGGTTCGCAAAAAATTTGCTTCTGTGTATAACAACAAATTTTATTCCAGTCTTTTTAAAACAAAATAAAAATGAGTCCCCAAAAGTTTTTAATAACTAACAATTTAATTAGTAATAAATAAAGACTAAATGTTATTCAATTTTGATATAGCACTGTACTTACATAGAAAAAAATTCCCATATAATAGTTGTCCGAACAATAGCCGTGCTTGTATAGCGATCCAGTTGATATTTTACTATTGATATTACAGTATGAGAGGTCGTCAGTTCGAATCCTATACACTATTACAAACTTTTTCATTTTATTGCTAAATAACTTTATTAAAAATATTGTTAAATAATTTGTTTACTTAAAACTTAATTTAATAATCTGTTTACTTAATTAAATTTTAAAAAAATTTAATGAATTAAAAATTACAAATTATAATTACAAATGTTTTTTATTATTTAATTAATAATAATCATTGATCATGTCACAAAACAAAAAAAATAGAAAAAATAAATATAAAAAACAAAAGTTTTAATTAGTGTAAGATTTGAACTCATGACCTCTCGCATGGTAAAGTTGAAAGTAAAATATCAACCAACCATAAATACACGTGACTATTGTTCAGATAACTGTCAAATTAATGCAAATTTTTTTCTTTGGTAGGCTAAGTACTGTGCTATACCAAAATTGAATAAAGTTTGTCTTTTTTCATTAATAATTTAATTATTAGTTATTAAAAAATATTTTGGAGACTCATGTTTATTCTGTTTCCAAACGACTGAAGTAATAAAAATAAGATTACATCCTTATAGTGAGATTAATGTTGACAGTGAATAGTCCAATGTAAATTTCCCTACATGTCAAATTTGTTGGGAAGCACAGTACGTAGTAATTTGAAAGTAGTCTGTACAATGTATATGGTTAACTGAACAAACAAGTTTTAAGTAATTATAAATGTTTTTCAAGTACCAGATGCAATTATAGTGTAACACATAACTGGTGCACGATGGCACACAAATTTACGTAGAAACTTAAAGATATTAAATTAACTTAAATTCAAATAGATGAATTTTTGTTGGCATACTTATTATGGCATAACTCACTCCAGTTAGTTTCAGTAATAGGCTAGATAATTAAAAATCATGCATGAATATTTTTAATACACTCATTTATCTGAAATAATCACTTGTATTTCTTTCATATCGAAATCACCAGAACCAGTTCTATCAAAACAACTGATAAATTTTTCCAATGGATTGTTAATTACGTATCAGTTCTACAACAAACTCTGTTTAGAAAAATTATCAGAATTTTGCTAACATTAATAACTTTTAATCAACTATTCAGAAGTAAGGTACATAAAAAAACTAATTAAAACGTAATTTAAAATTGTACTTGAATATTGTTAAAAAATATATTAAAATAGTTCTTTAATATTAAGAAAATTTTAAAAAATAAGAAAATTTAAAAGTACTGTAATGTTGAATAATGTTTTCATTAACTTCCTCTGACCCACAGATATTATGAGAAACAATACTTTCAACACATAAAAATATTTTGTAAATATTCATATCAATGTATTCGTAAGATGTGACAAAACATGTACCTTCAAAAACACAATTTTACAGGAAACAAAAAATGGTTTAATAATTATTCAATTATTGTTTTCTTGGTTTAAAAATTTGTTAATAAATTTATTTTTCTATTATTTTTTTAAATGTTCAATAGTTTATTATTTTTGTATAGTTTATAATCTTATTTTTGGAAATTAATAAAATATTTATCAAGTTATTCAATTTAAATTTTGAAATTTGGAAAATTAATAAAATAAATTTTGCAGTGGAATTGCTAAGAAATTTTTATTTTTTAATTACCAACAGTTCTACTTTTTTAAATACTGTGTAGTTTTGTTGAATACTGAGAATGTTCAGTAAAAAAAAAGAGATGAATTTATATTAGATAAAAAATGTAAACTATTTTATACAGTGTAAATGGTGTTGAGATTTACAGAGATGGTAAATTTATATTTTTTCTACGACTATTTTTATTTTGTATATTCTTCAATAGTATTTTGTTAAAATTCATGTTTAAAATTTTAATGAAGATGTAAAGTATATTTTATAGATAGAAGATAATTATGTGCGTACCTAATAAGTTAGAAAAAATGGAATTTCATAAATTTCATTGTATATTTGTAAAGAATTGTTACATTTTATTTTTTACATCGTCTCCTCATAATAAAAAAATGTTACAACTGTGCATGTTACCCTATGTATGTTTAGTAACCAGTAAAACTTAATTTAAAATTGTGTATGGCGTCTTTTCGTAAAAATACAAAAGAAAATTAAAATTGTAGAATAAAACATGTTATTATTTTCATTTGTTTAAAATTATTTTGTAATGATAATATAAATAAAAACGTATCACTGTTTTGTGATAAAATTTGTATTTTTATTATTTCCTTTTGTATAACAATTTTTATTTCAGTTTATCAACTTTTCCTTATGAAGAAGAAATCTCATTATGGTATTTTGGCACTTGTGTAGAGTTTGTCTAACACTTCAAGTCGATGGCATGAAGAGTGGAGGATAATCTACTTACCTACACACTAAGTTCTGTTCTAAAAAGGCAGCAACTTTAAAACAGTTAACTCATAGTACAAATAAATAAAAGTTAAACATTAAAGTGTGTGAGTGTAGTTATATGTAGTATTTAAAAAAACATGGCATATAATTGTCACATTTATTGTGTAATGATTTAGTTTGGTATCACCTAACCATTTTATATTTTTATAGTCAAATTGATAACAATGAAGATTTGATATTTCATCATCATCATATATATTGTAATGACCAGAAAAGAGATTAAGTAGAACTATAATAAAAGTAGGTTACACCCTCTAAACAATGCTATAAATTTGTTTATCACTAGAATTTTCAAGGACACCCAACAGTAGCATGATATTGTTGAATCAATTTTTCTAGAGAAAAAAAAGAGTACAACTCAAAAAACTTAATTTCTTAGAAGAACGAAAAACTATCTTATTTATTCATTTTATTTATTTTAAATGGTCTTATATTTCTAAAGCAATTTACATCTGGTTTTAACATAAAAAAATATATATAAGTTTATTTTAATTGAGAAAACGCTACATTGCTTTAATGCTAATTTTATAAGTTTATTTTATTGTGATCTTATTGTTTAGGTCCAATTGAGACATCATAAAATAATTTCAGAAATTTCTGGAAGCTCTGTTTACAGTCCACACTCTTAACATTCTTCCACTGTAGGCTCTTCTCCTTTCTTCCATTCATCCAAAATTCATCGGTGTCATTCTCATCGCATTGTTTGTAGGAAATACAAAAGGCTTCAATTTCTTTATGCATATTGATACAGGCATTCTAGAATTGGACAGCTTGCCTGCACCTTGTCAAGCAAAGGTGGATTCCCATCTGTGAGGTTGGTTAGCACCCTCATTTTGGATGTTAAAGTTATATCAAAGTAACAAAGAATGAACAGATTACTCCATATGATTTCAGAACTATGGTTGTACGCATTAGAACTCTCTTCTTCGGCTCAATAAATCATATACTCCATCTATCCAGGGTGCACTTCAAAATCTGGACCTTACCAACAATTTCTGCGAGAATTATTTTTATAGGTGAGAAACCAGACTGGTTATCATCACCTGTTACTCCACACAAGAGTGTAAAGGGCTCAAGTGCAGAGTGCAGTTTTCTAATAACACTAAAATCTAACAAACTTGTATCACAGGTAAGAAAATAAATTTTACATAAAATGAGAAACAACATCACAGGTTCAAAGAATTAAAAAAGGCTGTAAAGGAGTTACAAAAATCAAACAAACATGGAAATATAAACTTAAAGCTATTATCACAGCTAGAGTAAATCTAACATTCCACTCAACTGAGTGTATCTTCAGTCACCGAGAGTATATTCTTAATTCAAGAGGTATCTTGAATCGCCAACACAGATCTGGGTAGCAGACACAATCCACCAACACATGTTTGATTGTCAAAGAACAACCACACTGCCACATGGAACATCACCCCTCAGCGACATAGGCCAAGCCTTAATAACATGTTTTACCTCACGCAATTTATTGCCATGGAGTAAGTCCATTCCAACTGCCAGGAATTCTGTGATGACTCATAATCTGTGATTTTCAGGAGAAGCTTTTACCCATTCTGATTGCTTCAAATTCTCTTCAATGCAGAAGAATGAGCTCCACACTTATATTACATTTAAGAAATAAATTGGGCTTTCAGAATACTGAAGTATCTCTTTTTGTGGCTTATATTCTTTTTTCCTGGTACGCTATATTTATTAAGATAACTGAACCTGTAGGTAACAAAACAGTAACTGAAATAGCAACCAATAGTTTGTTGGTCATTATTATATTATAACAACTTATTAAACAATTATAACAATTAGCAATACATTGCATTAGTTTCATAAACTCCAACGCCCAAAAAGGATTTACATGCTGAGAAGAGAATTTTTTTTTTTTTAGGCGAAAAACTATAGCAGTTATCATCGCCTGTTATTCATCGGGTGTAAAAAGCCCGAGTGCAGAACGCTTTTGTTTTCATCACTTTTGTTCAGTTTTCATCACTTGCCATTCAACGTCAAGGTACGTAGAGAACACATAAATTAAGGACTCTTAAGGAAGGAGTACAGGGCTAAAAAAAAACTACTCATTAACATGGACAGCATTATATTTATTAGATATACTTAATTTACAACATTTTATCATGATAACACAAAACTCTTAGTTACAAATATATTTTCATTTGTTTCTAAGAGAAAACAAAGTTAAGGAGACAGGAAAACAATCGTTTGCTATTCTAATCTTGAAATATAATTTTATCGGTTTGAAATTTGGTGGAAGTTTGAAACATGGTGGTTCCATTAATACAATTATTATATAATTCCATGTAGTCATAGAATCTACATTTTAGTAACAATTGAGGATAAGCGTATTGGCAAATTTAATACATCAAAATACAGGAACATTAACATTTTTATTTTTATTTATTTTTTTATTATTCTAGTATACCAACTACAGGTCTAAGGATCTGTGAATTTATTCCTTAATAAGTGTGATAATTTTTACGAGGGATTTTTTCACAATTTATTTATTTTTCACAAGAAATAGAAATTTAATTACACCATTTATTGCTTTCACATTTAATATCACATTTATAGAACACTGATATCACATTAAGCACATTAAGAAACAAATTTGCTAACAACACTCCAGGATTTACCATTAATATTTATTTAAAATTTGATTAGCTATAATCCACTCTAAATTTAAATATGTTTTTTTCTTATTATTAAATTCACAATAAATTGAAATACCACTCAAAATAATTCATCAGTAGCCACCTAAAAAGAATCCTGAATGCAAAGAATGTTTTTCAAGTATCAAACATTATAAAAACAATAAGTTTTAATTGAATAATCAGATAACATTAGTAATTTTGAATGAGCTCACCATTTCTTAAAATTCAACTCAGTGTTTAATACTGTACAATTTCTATATTAGACTGTACAATATTACCAAAAACTTCAGAATGAACTACTTACACAACTTAATGACTTTTTGTTGTTGATTTATTTTTACTGAAAGCTCATGAAAATAACAAACAAGTCTAAAATTGCATAGTCCACCTAACTGTTAAATAAATCCTAAAGTATCCGCAACAAACTAAAATAAAAGCCGTATTCCAAACATCTTTCAGTAACATCATTAACTTTTATAATGGCTTTACATTCTTATGCAGTTTTCAATTTGAGAAGAAATATCAAAGAATAATATATCTATACAATGATTCCTTATGAAGTGTTTTTCTTTACATTACTAGAAACATTGATGAAATAAGATAGATTTTTATCATTATAAGAATAACTAATAAGAACTACATCCCAATGCTGACTAAAATAACCAGAAAACATTGCAGCAAAAAGTTAATTTGAATACAATATGATGACAAATGGCTGTGTTGGATCTAGAGTTTCAGAAATATAGGGATGCAAGTGTCTGAAGCCAAAACTGCTGATGATCTATAAAATGTTTTTGAAATTTTCTGCATTTCGTTTAATTCTGCATTTTCAGGTCATTTCAGAATATGAATACACTTTTATATTTTCCTGTTCGGCAATCGGGTTTCTAGGAAAATGTAATTTTAAGCTAGTAATGAGTGTGGCAGTGAAAGCGCAACCCAAGAAAATAAAAGCTGTAAAATTGTGGTTACAAAAAATTTTTATTGGTAAATACATACATTAGTAAATTTTATTACTTACAATAAATGCTGAACATGCCCTCCCTTTTCCTTTTTAAAACATTCTCCTTGTTTCACAAAGTTTCAAAACACATTTTGTAGCATCGCTGAAGTAATAGTGTTGATTTCTACCATATCCGCAATTTCAACTCGTGTTAAGTCAGTAACCTCATTTTATAAACTTGATTTTCTATAGCCCCATAGAAAGAAGTCTGTGGGAGACCAATCGGGGCTCCGGGCCTCATCTGAAAAGAAAGTGTTACCCAGAATACTTACTGTATTCTGAATGAAATGAGCAAACCACTTAAAGAAATGGAAACACCATGGAATATCAGGAGGCTTCAATTCCTGCAACAATATTATGCTATAGGGACACAGTTTTTAATGTTTTTAGGGCACATTGCATGCTTCGAGTAGACATGCCAGTCTGTGAAGCCATTTTTCAGATCAAAATCAATGTATCACCCACAAGTTTGTGACGAATTTCATCAATTTTATCTGTTGTTATTACAAGCTTTGATGGCTTGAGTTTGCGATTCTCAACAGTGTCACATTCTAAAAATTTATCAATTATTTGTTTAATGGTGCTCTTAGTGGGCAGCAGAGAGCCAGGAAACGCGGCAGAGAATCATTCCTGAATGACCATGTATGATGACGAAGCAAAATAATTTTCAAGAATGAGCACATGTGGTTTTGTGCTGTACAACACAACAACTCACTTCTAAACTTCACTGTCTCAATTGCAAAGTACTGCATAGCACCCAGAACTACTGTAAATTGGTTCTCTGCCATCCAGCGCTACTGTAGCTACCATAGCAACCTACCCCACCACGCATTAAGCACCCAACCTCACATGTACCGAGTTGCGTTTTCGTTGCCACACTTGTTACAATAATATAGATCAGATTTTCTAGATAACCGGGAAGTTTGGTAATTCCAGGAAAGATATCTCCAGCAGTTTTGGATGTGCAAAAAAATGATATCTTCAGCATTGCAAGGCATGGTGGTCAATTCAGTGGAAATGGACTAATTACAGGAGTTGTCAAATCTCTAGGATGAAGAAAGTGAAGAATACAAAAATAAGAGAGATCATAGAGAAACTGAACACGACAGCTGAGAAAAATCATTTGAAATGGTTTAGTCTTGCACAAAGGATGGAGAATGAAATATGGGCAAAGAAAATAATAAATTGGAATTCATCAGAGTAAAAGAAATGGTAGTCTTCTAGAATAATGGTACAGGCAAGTGTGGCGTAACATATGTGCCAAGAATTTGAGTGAGGAAGATTGATGGAAAGAGAGGGATGGTATATGGGATGCGAGAGACGGCCAGAACTTTTAACAAATTCATAAAGTTTTACTAGTGTATTTTTCTATATCATCTGCAATTCTTCTAGGAGAGATATGCATCCCACCTAGATTTATTAATTATTATTTAAACAATTTATTAGTATGGAGATTACAGGACATTACAGAGTCAATTAACTCTTAATTTGTTGAATTCCTTTTTAATAAATCTACACGAACAATATGTATTTGTAGTAAATAGACTCCTGCTTATATTTTATAGTAAAAGCTTATGTAATGAGTAAAAGTTAAAAGTATGAAATGATTATATGTTTTAAATAACTTTATTAACACCATATGATGTAAACAAACAATACAATTAGTTTCTTAATATATTTTTTATATATTTTCCCTACCACATTACAAGTTAAAGCTCAACATTTTTTGTAAAATAAACATCATTATTTTTGAGTGATTTTGGTGTGGATCTATTTCATTTTCAACTATAATAAATACATGTAAGGTTTTAATCAACCAATGTAGGGTTAATATTTAAATAAGTGTGATTATTTTTTCTATAAATATGATTCAATTAATTAAAAATTCTTGCTGAAAATATAAAAAATTCTATATATCCCTCTAAAAGTGTTTGTTTAACGCACTGCAGTTCATTAAAAATGTACAGCACATGAACATAATATATATCGTAAGTATTATAATTATTACATCTTTAATAACAATTTAAAAAAGTGGTGTTCTCAAATACCCTGCATCTACTACACAAAGAAGCATTTTATCATAATACAATTTTTTTAAATTTTTATTTATAAGTTAATATTATTGTACAATTACAGAAGCACAAGTGCATAATCAATGAATGAATGTTACAAGAACATAAAACTATTTCTGTATTAATTCATACCTGAATATTAATGGAATGATTTATTTTCATACAAAAAACATATAAAATAAATTAACAAAAAAAAGACTCGTTATATTTACTTTACAAGAAGATAATTCCTTTCTCCCAACTCTCTGATTTTTTTAATTTATAAAAATAATAAGTACATTAGGCTACATTATTATTATTATCATTAGGAAGATTACACTTATTTTACAGTACGTATATTTTAAAACTACAATTTACATGGACTCTAATTAATTTAACTACATCTATTTGACACTTAATTTATTTATACTTAAATAAAGGTGAAAGAAGAAAATGTGTGTGTGCAAATATTTATTTGAAAATTTATTTATAACTATATGTTAAGATTTTGATATCATATGAAATAGAATAGATTTTTGCCATAACGGCATACATTTTTTAAATACTAACGAGTGGAAATAAAGTTGAATCAACACTTACCTTATCTATTTTTAATCTGCAGGACAATTTTGTACACACAGTAGAGTTTCAATAATTTAGTCTGACTATGAACTAGCACTCTCAAGATTGTAAACTACTTAGATGTTTAAAATACTTCTCGGTATTTAAATACAAAACATCCTTTCGGCCAACTCTGTAGCCCAATGGTTAGCGTGCTATACTGCAAAGTGGAGGTCCCAGATTTGATTCTTAACCAGGATGTAGAAAATTATTACAGGTTCAATGTTCAAACCCACCATTCTTTAACCCCAAGTACTCGCTAATGACCAAGATTTTGATGAAACATCCCTTTTGATTTATATCATACTGTTTGGTACAGAACCAAATATTCACATAAATATTTGATCAAATTGAAGGAAACTGCTTAATTTTTCATTAAGTAATCCAGATTATCAATACTCTACTGTGCTTGTACAATATTTTAAATTTGTAACTATAACACTGTTATAATTACAAAAGGATTCTTTCAAGCTTCTATTAACTAACTACAGACAGAATTGGTTGGGCCTGAGGAAAACAATAGTAGGTTATCAGTAATAAATCATTTCCACGTAAATAATTAGAAAGAAATCCCAACAATTATCAGAAAGAATAATTATATTGTACTAATTAAATTACCAGTTTCAAATTATTTTACATTAACATCAAGATTTATATAATTTTAGCTTTGAACATTTATACAAAGTTAAACACTTATTTATTGCACAATTTTAAATAAATAATTCCAAATACTTTATAAACCAGTAAGGATGCCAGTACATAATTGTTGTGTGATTCAGAGTAAACGTATTACATGTAATAGAAGTAATCACATTTACAGTACAAATGACATAAAAACAACTACAATTGAGTAGGTCAGAGTAAAAACTCACTAAGTCCACACAAACTGAATTTTTTTTTTCAATGCCTAATGTGGGTACATTGCAATCTGTTCAATTCAGAACAATAAACAACCCCATGACCCAATGAGATGAGGATGACGTGTAAATGAAGTGTAGTCTTGTACAGACCCAGGTGGACCATTCCTGAGAGAGTATGGTAAATTGAACTCCAACCATCAAAGTACATCGGCAACCACTGTCTAGTATTCAAATCCATATAAAAGTAACTACCTTCACTAGGATTTAAACCAGGAACCTTCGTCTTCGAAAATCAGCTGTTAAACAGCTGATTTTGGCAACGACTGTACCTCTAGACCAACCTGGTGGGTACAAACTGAAAATGAGATGATTTTTTTCAGTTTCATTCTATAGCCCAAGACAAAAATATTCTTATAATATTTTGTTTTAAAAACTCACTCTTATCCTAAAACACATTCCTGAAATACATACTGCAACGAAACTGATGAAGTTGTGTTTTAAACAATATCAAAACTCTTCCGTAATAGGGTTCTCGTTTAGATGAGTTCCAAAACGGTTTAAGTCAATGCACACTATTGAATTTTTCTTATTGTGTAATGCTGTAAATGTAAACTGTAATTGTGTAATGTATTATTGTGTCTAGATTTTGATATTGTTTAGTTTAGATCAACATTGTGTGGATTTCATTATTTTGTAATTTTTTTCAATTTTAATACATTGCAAGTTTTCTTCCTAATTATCATCATCTTCTTCTTCTTTATCCCTCTCCCAAGTTTCCTCCAATCTGGTCCAACACAACTCCTTACCACCTCTATCACTGAACCATCTTCCCTCCATTGCTTTTTTGGAAAAAATGGCATCGCATCTTTTTTGCAATTCATCTGTAACTGAACCTATCCACTTCTTAATAAATGATTATTTTTTATACTGAACAGTTTTTTCAAAGACTTCTTTTGTATTTATTTATTAAATATTTTCTTTTAAACCTAAATGTGTGTACATCACAATCTGTTCAGTTTAGAACAATAAGCAACCCTATGACTCAATGGAGTGAGGATGATATGTAAGACGTGTAAATTAGAAGTAAAAAATACAAGTAACAATAATTTACCAACGTTATTAGTTATAAGCAAAATCAACCATAATATTAATTTTAAATAGTTTTAATCGTTTTACTACTATTTAAATCCCCAAATTTTAAACAAAACTTAAGAACAAAACTTTTTAATTACATGAAATATTACAAAACTTTCTTACTCCAATTAATAGTTTTATAAAATTTTATGGAGATCTCAAAGAATTACATCAAGAACTGATATTAAAATTAATCAGTATAACAGACTAACAAAAACAAAACAATCAAAAAAAAGTTCTCCCATTTACTACATTTACCACAGTTTATTGCTTCACCCCAGTTTATTATTTACCACAGTTTTATTGTTTTTACCAAAAATCCATCAAAGTGAACTTACGAGTTTCGATTCTGATCAACTCAATTATAAATTTAAATACCCAAGTATCAACATCATTTTATAAAACAAACTTGCCAGTTCTTTATTAACACGTTTTAAATGAAAAAAAAAATCTGTATGATTAGCAATAACCATAATATTATTGTAATATATAAAATTGAAAATTGGTTTGTATCTGAAGGCAGTGAATGGACAGGTCCGGGAACAATGTCACAAAATACTTGGACGGTTTAGTTTATAATTAAGCACAAACGGAACAGTTTTCAACTGTTTCTTTTAAAAATATACACCAAAAATTTGTACAGTACAAGGATTCAGCTGTCTGCCTAGTAGTTAATTTTACACACACAATTAAAACTATGATATTACATAACTCTTTCTAAGTAGCCTAATAAAATCAAGATATTTTATGAAACATAATAAATTATTTTAATTTCAAATTTTACAATATACAACTTTAATAACTTTCTACTTTTCCATGTTGTACTGCTGTGGGACAAGCACAAAACAAATGACATAATTTTAATTTTCAAACTGCTGAGAAGTATTTCATTTATGCTACGTTTTCATAATTTGATTCTATACCAAATAGTAAAATTATTTCAAAACACAGTATTATTATTATTATTATTATTATTATTATTATTATTATTATTATTATTATTATTATAAAATCACCCAAAAATTAAAATATTTTGGTGAAATAATCAAATGGAATCTCAATTAGAAACTATCAATTAAAAACGATGTAACTAAACCTAAGCAAGCCCAAAGAATCACCTAACCCACATATTTTTATTTTATTTTATTTTAAATGTTAATCCACACAAAACTCAAAAAGAGTTTAGGATAAGTCAGTATCAAACATTTAACCTCTTAAAAAGGATTACAAAGAAACATCACAAAAAAAATTGTCAATATCAGTCGCATACAATATAAATCACTAATTTACACTCCATTGTTTATAAATTCCTGGATTGTACAGTATGACTTTTCAGCCAGGTAAGACTTTAACTCTCTCTTAAATCTTTTCTCACATTCAATCACAAACAACCTTTGTGGAATAATGACATCAGTTTTGATCCAGCATATGTTTGTTTTTCATAGATATACAACCTATGAAACTCGGCAAAATCAGAACAGTGCCTTTTTGTGAAATAGTCATGAGGCTTTACCGTCAAACCATCTTGTTTTATTGACTTTGCCCACAGCACAGATTCCATAATAAAGAAGCAACGTACAGTGAGAATTTTATTTTGCTTAAAGTAGTCTCTACAAGACTTTTCCCGACCAATCCCATTAACACATACCTCACTACTCATTTCTGCATCAGAAAGATCTCCTCAAGCTTACTAATGTATAAGTAATATAAAAAGAAGTCCATCACAGTCAATTCTAGAATAAGATATTACAACTCAGAAATCAACCAAAAAGCCACATACGAGTACACCTGTAAAACCATTTTCAAACTAAACACTCAATCAACAACTGACAACTCCAAAAATAGTCAAAGAATTTTAATAACAGCCGTAAATAGTATCTTACCAATGGTATAAAACAAAGTTCACAACAAACGGTGGATAATCCCCAACAATTTAGTCTACAAGGAAAACTAATTGTTAACACACTGGGAAAACTAAGTCTCATTTTACAGACATCTTTTCTGACCTCCGAATGCAAGAATCAGTAAAAAGCTCCTAAACTACCAACTCAAGAACAAGACACAAATGAAATGGAACCAGGAAATACTCGTGAAGTCCGCCATGAAAGACTTAAACATAACAGAAGTAATGATCTAAAAACAAGAAAATAAAATAAACTAATCCAACTTACTTTCAAAACAGAAACATCAACCCAAATCATCACAAGAGAAAATAAGGGCAGTCAGATAAAAAATTTTGAAACAGATATAAGAGCAAAAAAGGCACCAAGCTAACTCCTTAGCTCGAGAACTTAATGATCATAAAATTACTCAAATGCTCCTACTGGGGTGTTTGCTCTGCCTTCATCAGCAAACTGTAAATTGTTTTTATTATAAAATAGAATATTTTAAAGCATTCTAACAGCTGCAAGCAACTGAACCCCTTAAATTGTATTGTTAATATTGGTATAGAATCAAATTTTTAATATTGATACAAAAGAATTGAAAGTTGATATACTTAAAAAGATTATTTTAATAATAATAAAAATAAGTAAATTAAAGGAAGAGTACTTATAATTAAAGGATACAATTCTAACACTTAACTAGTCTATTATGACACAAATATAACATATTAAATATTTTATAATAATAATGCTAACATCAATACAACAATAATAATTCTACATAACATTGGAAAGCACTATCTACAGGTTTTAAAACAGTATACCTTAATGTAGTTTAACATACAATAAATTTATTATTTTATTAAATACAACAAATAACTCATGCTAATAAATTATTATATTACAAAAAATTACGACGTAATAACAAAGATTTACGATAACTAATCTGAATATAAAAACGAAACTAATTAACTACGTTGATAATAGTAATAATAATAACATAACCTGAATATTTAGAGATCAATTTCAACATGTTGTAGTGACTCAAGATATATAATTATGTACCACAAGCAACAGCTGGCCAGTACAAAAAAAGGAGAGAATTTTTTTGTTGTAGGCAGAAGTATCAAAGTTAGTACATCTGAATGTTGGATAAAAAAATGGTGTGTTAGTGATAGCAGACATTAACAAAAATAACACTACTAAACTTAAAAATTAACTATATCAAAATAATACTAATAAAAATAGAGAAAAACTTATAAGAAAATATTGAGGATTTGAATGGGTGATGGGAAAAGTGATAACTTATTCAAGCCAACTAGAACATTCACATTGCTCTCTGAAGTATGTATTAAAATATTGCAGAGTATACAGAAGAAATGGAAAAACAGAGTTTCACAAAAAACTACATTTTAACAAAAACATTTTTGAAAGACCATTTTTAGTACAGAAGATGATCCTTTTAAACTGGTACCTCTAAGTTATTTTAAGATAGTAAAGGTTAACAAACACAAGCCTTTAGATGATCTAGATTTTCATCCCAGGAAACTCCATACCAATGGAACAACATTGAAACAATTTGTCCAATAAAAATAAAGTTGTTTAGATTGCATGGATTTCTGAACAAAAATATTTGGATGCTAATGCAGGTGCAAACCATATTAAAGAAAAACTGAAGAGTGTTCTAACAAAACAGGTGTGAATAATCCTCCTTACATAAAACAATACTGTACTACTTGACACTCCACTACAAATTCTGCATGCATAGGACCTTGATATTAACTTCCACCAGACAGAGGAGATATTTCAACCAACCAGAGAGTGAATTGCATTCTCCTCTCTCCCTTTGATAACTACAAAAGCGAAAGCATCTAACAACCCATCCAATATAAGTGTATACATTGGGACCTGTTGGCAAATATTGGAGCTATAGCTTTAAATAAAATAACTAACCAATTATTGCATCCGAAGAAGTTTAATGAATGAGCACTAGAAGGGACAAAATCAATACTGGCATCTCTTTACAGCTTGTTAAAACTATTTTGCAACTCAATTAGATTTTGAACATGCCACCAATTTGGATACTGAAAATTTTATAGTTTGAAAATCAGCTTAAAGCGCCATCAAAATACTGCAAATATGGCCACAGCTTGGATGAGAGGTTGTGTGATGGATTTATTACAAGGAACACGAAATGTTAGAGTCATTGACACATTGGGAGAAAGAATTACACAGGCCTAACATTTCAATCAGTTTTAGAACTGTGACTTTGGAGTTTGGAATGAAGCAGATGTAAATAGATAATGGCATATATTGTAGACCTCTAGAGGTACAGAAATGGAACAATCAGGAAATTAAAGGGAAAGTATTGAAATTTTAAGATCTAAAGACATAACATAAATTTGAATTGGCTAGAATTTTCTGATGACCTGGCTTTCCTGGCCTAAACATATTACCAAGAACACATAACAAAAAAAATCTCACAATAACCACAAAGTTAAAAACACTATAAAACAGTTACAGAACCAGAAATAACAAAAAAGTGAAACCATTTTCAAAACAATTAACAGAATAGGACAGGAAAATTTATAGAACAGGAAAATAAATGTGGAAACAAGCGTGATGAAAAATAAATGGATCTCAGTCTTCAGACGTCTAATTAGGACACAAGAAAACAGAATTTTTAAAAAATAATTGAACAAAATAAACAATAATAATAATAATAATTGAACAAAATAAGAGCAACATTAAATGGATTCAGAAATCAAGGAAGATATGAGGGAACTACAAATTACAATAGATGATTTGAAGAACATGACAGGAAAAATTACGAGACTCAAGGACAAACAAACCAGACTACAAATCAAAATCAAGATAAACAAACACATGAAGAAAGACAAGAGTTTCAGATGAAGAAAGAAAAAGTTAAGATCACAGAGAATAATAAAGTACTGGGCCAACAGGAAACTGAAGAACCCTACCTATAAAAATTGACTACAATGGTACAATAGAGGTCATAAAATAAAAAATTAACAAAAATATAATATAATACTAATAAAAATATCACATGAACTTTTCATTAACAGACTAGGATGACTAGAACAATAAATACTTAAATTGTTTTTATAAATAATAACGAAACACAGATAAAACTTACAAATACTATTACACAATACCTGTCACAGAACAGTAACCTTATAAACACGTAACTAATAATAACTGAAATAAAACAATTTAAATCGATTCTCAGCTTTTATTGGACACCATGACATCAACTATTGTAATTTTTTGTTCATAAATTTAAAATAATTTATCAAAATTTTAATATTAGGTATCCAACAGCCTTATTTAATAATGTTATTAAATGAGATATTTACAAACTTATAATGGTGTTTGTCTAGAGTTCAATCCACATGACTTATTTTTTAATTTTATGGTAAAACACTGTTAGCTTCCACTGAAGAAATTAAAACAGTAATAGATAACAGTCACTATGGTTGATGGGAAATATGGGCTAACATTAAATCCATAATTACTTCCAAGTTAATCCATACTTCACTCTGAACAAAACTATACATAATTATTAAGAGACTTGAAATAGATGAAGCTGAGATATCAACAACCATGATGAGCATGACAATTCTGTTATAAGTTAATTGGTTAAAAAAATCATGAAGGTAATCATAATCCAATAATTTAACACGTTTCAGTCTGTGAATATCCTCGCAGTTGTCAAGTAGGTTGGTGCATGAGATTTTTATGTTCTTTTAATTTTTAAAATATTTTATATCACTAGAGAGAAGATTTAAGTAGCCATTTGTTTCTTGATAACCTCCTAAATTCCTCAAAAGAATTCTGAAGGAACTTCATAGGTTCATCCTACATCACAAAAGTTGTCCATTGGCTCGCCTGCCCTTTAGTCTTCAGCAGGTGTTCATGAAGATGGAATATTTCTTTCCCTTAAGAGTGGAAATCGTCATTTTTTTTTATTTCTCTACACACTTTGCACCCTTTATAATTAACTGATTGAGATCCTTGCCATAACATATATTTTACTGGAGTTTCATAAAATTTTGGGCAGGCAGAGTTTTGCAATTATTGCCACATTTAATGCATGAAAATGATCTTGTACAATAGGATCTTGAGGGATGATATCTTTGACAGCGTTTGCACTGGATAACTTCTTGTTTACTGTACACAGACTCAAATTTGATCTTTTTATTTTGGTGGAATTCGATTTTGTTGATATCTTTGTTATTTGCCGATTCTAGATCTACACAATAATGATATCAGTATTTTGTTACTTTGTGAAGTATATTACACATATACCCCATTTGATGACTATCTTGAAGTTGCTGTTTAATTACAGTCACATCCATCAAGTAAAGAATATGATTTAAAATTACACTAGAAGCACAGTTTTGTTTTACGTGATATGTATGGAAGTCTAATTAAGATTTCTTTCTAACTTACTAACTAATTACATATAACTACGACTGTTGTTCGCATTAACATTACTGTTCTGAATGATTTTTAACATAGGAGACAGACACAATATTAATACTAAAAATGAAAATCAGAGGCAGTTTTGGTTCAGTTAGTATTACTTCATCTTCCGTATCAGAATGAATTTTTTGTGAAAGTCGTTAGACCTAATCATTTTTCCGCCTTTGGTTATTTTTTTCATTTGTTGCTGTAACCATTTTGAAATCTAATTGCATGCTAACAACCATGTTGTTGTTTATACTGTTGATAACTTCACCCAATTTTTAATATTTTGAAATTCACAGGTCACGGACTAATCATTCATTCTCGAGAGAGTTTGGTAACAATTGGATGTATAGCGATGTTAACACCAATGACTGCTGCACACAATGTTGTGGGTCCATAACTGTTACAGTTAAAAACATCAAAATATTTTAAAGACTAAATTAAATTTTTAATTATATAGATTATTTAAACTAATTGTACAAATAATAACAATATGAGATGAAACTCACAAGCTAAATCAAACTTGTAAATTCCATCAGCTCAAACAGATTACTATTAATTATCCATGAGAAAAAATACTGCTTGTTTTCATTTAAACATTGGTATCAGCTGTCAGATAACTATGTATAAACTCCTGTTTTAAAATATAACAAAAGTTGTTCAGAAATAAGTACATTTAAAGTAACTAACCGTAACTTAAAAAACTTATTATTTTGAAATTTTTTAATTAAATTATCTAATAAATAACTTTATTCTGATGTCTCTTTAGTAATGGAAATCACAAATTATAACCTGAACAACTGACAGCACTCATCTACTTATGGAAAAAAATTATTAACTTATTTGTCAAAAAAAGAAACTGAATTACACCAAATGCAGATATGAAAGTAACTTGTGCGTATTGAGGTACAATTAATTAAAATTAACGTCTATTGAAGTACGTAGTATCCCCTCCAC
This sequence comes from Catonia carolina, assembly GCA_035578175.1. NCBI lineage: Eukaryota > Metazoa > Arthropoda > Insecta > Hemiptera > Achilidae > Catonia > Catonia carolina. The sequence continues at coordinate 44,200,394 of JAQMRL010000001.1, forward strand.
AAATTGTAATGTTTCAAGTTGTTTGTAAATTAGTATGCATCGTCATTTTCCATTATTCTTTATACACTTTAAATATTGGCACCAGATAATATTACATGTAATTTTATTTGTCAAATGGACGATATAAAAAAATTATGCTGAGATACAAATATTTATCAAAAACTAACACACTTTGAATTTTATTTTTGACTGTAATAACTAACCCAAGTGCTTGGAAGTATTTAAATCTAAAAATCTACATAAATAGTATTTATGTAGATTTTTATAAAAACAACTTATATTGTAACAATAAAAAATAACTATTGAAATATTAAAACTTTTTTAAAATGAAATTTCCTTAGAATGTTATTTCCTCATGAATTGGTGTAAATCATATTCTGTGTATATGTGAGCAAAAGTTTTAAACTAAAAAAATAATTTATTAGAAATAGAACATTTTTTTTAATGTACATTAAATAGGCTGTGTTCAATACCTAAGAAACATAAATTTGGATTCTGAATTAAAGTCACTGTAATCCAGAAACAATGTTACAGTAAATACAAAAATACAGTACATAATTTCTTATATATAAATATTTTTTATTTCTTTATTAACCGTTTGTAGCTGCCTTGATTTTCTAAATGACTTCATTCAAATAAACTTGATTGATTTGTTGGATCTACCATCGCCAGAATACATAAATAATAAAATTGAAACTAATTTATTAAAAGAAAGAGTTTCTTTTATTAATATTTTTAATATTCTGATGGTGGTGGGTCCACCGAACCATGTAAGTTTATTTGAGAGGAATCATAAATAAAATAAAATCAAGGTATCTAAACTAAAAGTTAGTAAAGAAAAATATTTTCACATTAGAATCAATTACAAGCTGCAGGATGCACTATAAAGATTTATATTTGATTAAAAATATTTAAATACTAAATGGAAATAAATTTACCAAAACATTTAGTAAATTATAAATGCATAAAGTTATATAATAAATTATACAATTTTAAAGAAAAACTATTTAAAAATTGTCTTAAGAATGACAAACTGGATTCCAGTGCACAATCATATCATGACAGATTCACAGTGCCTTTAAATAAAAGGACATTTAGGCTTAAGGGGAAGTCTACCTTCAAAAAAAAATTTTAATTTGAATACTACATTGGCTAATTTTTTAAAAAACAAACGATTCTGAACAAAATAGTAAATTTATTTTGTTTATAACATCTGATTTACATTAATAAATATAAAAAGCTGAAAGTAATGTCACAGTAAAATTAACAATATCTTTTAAGAAAATTAAAAATTTTAAACTTCTACATCTCGTTCAAGAATTGAGATATAATTATTGCCATACAGAAATATAACTTTTGACCCATTCAACTGATTTTCAAATTCTGTTTTTTTTTTAAATTCAGAATTTTATTACTTAGTGTCTCTTGTATGCAAAAGGTAATATTTTTTTAATGTTTTAAAAATGATTTTATTTATCTGTTGATTAAAATGTTTGCTACTGTTACAGTAATAGAAAAAAGAAATATTATGGGAAGGAATTCTACAACCATATGGTAGCAGGAATGAGGTATTTTCTTCAATTTGACTCTGATTTCATGTAAGTTGGCCAAAGTGCAGCCAATTATGATTTCTGAATCTAATTGGTGCTTTTCAACCCCACCTTAATTTTAGGGGATGAGGGTTAAATTAATGTTTAAACAACTTTTAATCAGGATTTTATAAAAAGATTAAGCTGCATTTAATACACACAAAAGGTTTTTCACTAATTTGTACAAAAACATTTTTTGAAGATTGCTCTCCCCCTAAAAGCCTTATTTCATTACGAAAAACCTTTATGAAGAAATCTTTAAAAATTGTTGCACATGAATTAATTATTGCACATCCAAGTTTTAACAAAGTATAAAACACTAAAATGTTTTAACATAAGACTTATTTTGAAAGAAATTTATTTTTATTTTTACTCGAATGTCAAAGAATTACATTTGTGTAGCTAAACTGTCGTTTCTTTAAATATTTTCATAGGAGCATCAGTGTCTTTTATATGAATGTATCTGGTAATTGCAGCAGGATCTGTCAGCATTCTTTCATCATACGTTGACCGCTCCCAAATATCAATTTTCAAGTCTCCTGTAAACACCAACATTAAAAAAGAAAACATAAATATTTTACAAATTTTGAAATATTCTTTTAACACTTAGCCTAATATATTTTCAAATGTGTATTATGATACTTACTAAATACTTACAATTGTATGATTGTAACAAACTAACAAATATCCTCCAATCAAAATTTTATAAATAAAAAAATTCTGAATAATGACTGTGTCCACAGATCGCTTTATTTAATAACTGTACGAGTCTTATGCATGATTAAAGGGGTTAGTCAAAAATTTTATAGTTGGCATTCTTTATGCAAATACTTCTTTTAACTGTTACAACAATTTACATAAACTAAAATAATTATTCTTTTCACGTAATTAATGTAACAAAGTTTACACAATCCCCATTGTAAACGTTAAAGTGTGAAATTGATATTCTACATACTTGGTTAATTTTATAAATATGTGTGATATTCAGATTATTTTTAGGTCACATTGACGTAAAAATTCTGCTCTATGATTGGAAGTGTTTTTTGCTGTAAGTATTTTTCTAATAGGATTTTTTAAAAACACCCCATAGACGTCTGTAATCCAGAACGTTTATAAATTCAAAAAAAATCTTATCCTTTCTACTGCCATTGCGATGTGCAGACTAAACACAATTAAAATAGAAACATAAAAGTTGTGGGCGTTATAAATCTTTGTGCTTTTTTGCGGCATAATGCCGAATAAATAGTAATTATTTACGGAGTTATAACAGGTCTAGACAATGAGTCACAAGGTTAGAGGGTAGCGCATGGTGCGGGAGAGACATTTGTGTACGGTGAAATGGAGATCTCCAACTGACTGTTAGAAGGGCTGTGATTGATAAAGACAATTATCAAAGAAAAGATTTAATTGGATAGTTTGAATATAACACATATTTTGAAGGTCAGTAGAGACGCTAAGTTTTGGAGAGACAAAAATCAAGGACTCGGCTATTAGTGGAAGCGAACCGATGTGTCAAGTGTAACATGTGATTTTTTACAAGTACATTTTAACATAGTAATAAAAGTATCGAAATAAACTTTCACAATAAATGTGATTTATTTTATTTATTTTTAAGTCGCATCAACTGCTTGGTTATTAGCGATTACTGTGGGTTATGAAACATTAACTGTGGGATTTGACACGTGAAAATTTCCGGACCAGAAATTTGTGATTTGCTTTACTGCTTTTGAAAATGTTATATTGTTTCTGCCAATCTCATTATGATTTCAACTACAGAAGATTTATTTAGCTACAATGAAAAATACTGAATATGTATTATCTGCATTACTCTCAACAAAATGAAGCAAGATCAGTGGATAACTAACTCTGCAGATGTTCAATTAGTCTAGGGTCTTACAACTTGGTTTAAGCACTGAATGGTAACTGATACAAAGTTCTTGATACTTTTGTACCTATTAGTAGTTTTGTTACAGAAATACCAACTAAGCAAAGAAAGATTATTGTTCTCACTATACTTGGTTCAATCAGACATAGGAGACCTGATACAAGTAAACACTAAGAACACAGTGCAACTGCTACAGCAGTTCCTACTGCAGTCTTTAGCCAACTCCCATACCCAATCGACTGCACTGTTCACCCTCAACTGGAGTGCAGTAAGCATGCACTAAAAGAACTGTAGTACAAGTTACATCAAGAACACTATTTTCATTCAGTACAGCACTTCTCTAATGTTTTCTTCACGCTTCCTACTCTATAATCTTAAAAATTAATTTATGCATATAATGCCAACTAATGCAATAAATAATTTTTCCCTTGTCACTCAGTACTTTCTTAATTGTTTTAGTAACTCTCCAGTGTACACTGCACTTGTAATTGACACACGGTAGTTTTCACTACATATTTTATTGGTATCTTCCTATAATCAAAATCACAGAAATGCAAGCTTTCCTGCTATTGCAGGGCTGTCAGATTTGTCACATTATCTGATTTATTACATTAGTCAAGGTTGTTTATCCAGGCTGAATTAAAACTTTGCTCAATCATCATTCTTGCTTCACTAATTTATCAGCCATATACAAAAGAAGTCTAATTTTATAAATTTCCTTTGGTTGATACTTTTCCCCATCAGTACTACTACAACCACATTTTGTTTGGCTTTGTTATTGTAATTTTTACAATTCCACATTGGCGTAGTTGGTAACGTGCTCCCCTCTCATCGAGTGGTCTTGGGTTCGAATCCTATTCAGGCATGGCATATTTTCAAATGTTACAAAAAATCATTTCATCCTTCACAGTCTGCATTAGTAGAAATTGCAGAACAGTCGGACTTTAAACCAAAAAAACAAAGTAATTTTTATTTTTTATTCAGTAAAAGATTAATTATGCAATATTTTCATAGGAATAATAATAATAATATTAACAGAAATTTTTATATTTTAGTTTCTGTGTAAATCCCCTTGTTATATGTAAGTACAATATCTTTCAGTGCTGAAACAATATTTAATAGTTTGATTCTTAAGTGCCATTTAATTTGTATATGATTGTACAAAAAGTGCCAGCCTTATTTTGAAAACTTACATGCATAAGCCTGCCATTGCCAACCAAAATTTCAACATTACAAAAAAATAAAATTTCTTGTTAAAGATTAATTTTTATTGTATTTATAAAACAAAACAAATCGTTCTAACACTAAAAATATTCAAATCACTTTTTGTTTATTTAAAGTCGCACCGACAGCTTGGTCATTAGCGAATACTGTGGGTTTTGGTACCTTAACGGTGGTTTAAACATTTTAAAATTATCAGACCCCAGCCGGGAATCGAACCCAGGACTTTTCGCTTTATAGGATAGCACGCTAGTCACTACGCCACAGAGGCGGTATCAAAATACATTATTCCATTTAGTTTTGTTTAAAAGTTTTTATTTTAAACGTAGGGTTATCCGGATATCCGTTAAACCGGATGGTGTCACTACACTACGTAAAATATATAGACGTCTTGTTTTCCAGACGTTGGTACTGAAAGGGTTAAAGAACTATGATGAAAACTTTTTAACGATGTATAAGAATAGTTGTGTTCATTAATAATATTTTATTACAATTTTTATAAAGGTAAATAAATAAAAAATTTTACCAAAGATATTTGTCAAATATCTTTCATTGTGTAATAATGGCCAAGGTAAGCAATCAAAATTTGTACTCTTATAAGATGTTAAAGCCTCTTTATAAAGGTAGTTATTTAACCTCATCTTATTGCACATAGTTTTATATTCTACAAAACCACAAGCAAATTCTTACTAGCATAATTTCATACACTCCATGAAAATTATACATTCTGTAATTTTGCCAAACAGATGTATTTCTCAGCTTCTTTTAGAGTAATAAACAAATAATATTCTTATATAGTTGATGATTGTTCTTCAAACACTGCCTCATTAGTGTTCTTTGAATTTTGACTTCAGTGACAATGTATTTATCTCAATTCAAAATCATTTGAAAAGAAAACAAACAAAAGGCGAAGACAACACAGAGTTCAAAAACTCATATCATTGACATAATTGTAAAAACATATAAAATAATAATGAAAACAATAAATAAATAAAGATGTGAAAGGAAATAAAATATAAATAAAAAACAAACACAAATGATGAAAATATAAAATAATATATTAAACACTGTTAAAAATACTCTACACTAAACTCAATATAATAAAAAATAAAATTAACAAACAAAAATCCACACACAAAAATCAAATTAAATAACTAATAATTACATACTAATGGTGATGAGGTAACATGATTTTTGCATTCAAAATGCAAGAAGGAAACACCTGATTACCCAGCTTGATCAAAGAATGTAAAAATATGAGATTCAAAAAGTAAGAGAATGTTAAACATTTAAATTTTCACTGTATGCCGGTAATTTAAAAAATGAAAATTAGGGTAGGGATTTCTCAAAAATAATAGTTAACAAAACAGGTACTGTTAAGCTGTTGCTACAATCCTGAATATTTTAAAGCCGTGTTTATATATTTATATCTTAAGTACTGAGATTTTTAATCTATAGCAACATATTTTTCTTTTTAAGTTGCTTGAACAGGTTGTAGTTAGCGACTGCAATAAAACATGAATAGGTAGATTTCAATGTGTTAAAATTTACAAAACCACAATCAAACCTAGGTCCGTTCTCTGTATAGACTAGTAAGCTACCCAACGCACCACAGAGGTGGCCACTAAATTATTTATTATATATATTTTACGTTAAATGTAAGTTGTTTTAATTCTATATTGTTACAATCTTGTTTATCTATAATTTTTATAATTTTATTTAATATACATACGTAAATTTTGTGGTTTTCTTTACTAAGTGATGATGTCTATTTAAGCCTCGGCTTGTGCATATGTAATGATATGAGGTGATATAGACCTGAAAAAATGTCAGACCTGACTGGGATTATTGCCCAAAGTTTACAAGCAATAATAATGCAGCAGTTGTATACCTTCCATAAAATAATAAATAATGAACAAAATAAAAATAAATATCTACTTAGACTGCTTCCATTGTACAATAGTTAATATGCCACTTTATAAAGCAGAAGATCCCAAATTTATTTCTCATCAAGGGTCTGGAAATTTTAACATATTAAAACCACCTTCCCGTAACATACAGTAGTCTTTAATGAGCAACCTATTGAAACCACTTTAGATAAATTTTAAAATATATATTTTATTGTACTCAAAAAATGGTCAGCCAATTATATGACTGAAGCATTTAAGAACATAAGCGGTAGAGGTGCAAAAGATAATAGAAGAGTTATCTCCTCTGAGAGTAATGAATTTCATTATATAGCCAGACCCTGCGGTGAATGAAATGAAGGTCTCATTTGGAGGGTGGAAATTAGATGCTTTTCAGAGAACCTGGAATGCTGATAAGCACATTTTTCCATTCAGTGAAGAAGGCACTGATAATCACCTCCCCTTTACTTAGTAAAGCAGTTTGATTCCCAAGTAGGGTCTAGAATATTGTAACACCTCAGATACTGTACAATAACTCACACAGATCTCAATGACCAAGCAACTTATGAGACTAAATAGACAAAAAAGAAATTCTGCAATATATATTTTGTAACAGTTCACAGCTTTTGTTCTTATTTACAGTATACACTAATGTACTTTTAGAAAATTTCCTCTTGTATAAAGGGTTGATACTGTTTTTACTTGTACGCCGGTCCGTAGTTCATATTTTGCCCACTGTGGCGCTGTGATGGGGTTGCTGCTGCCAATAGAATGCGCCAGCGGTCATACCTCTCACAGCGCATGTACCAAGTGGCAACATATAGTGTCTACGTACTGGCGATGCAAAACTCGAGAAGGAGAAGGTGACAGTATCGATGTTCTCTGTGTGCGAGAATCGATACGGAGAGTTGACATCTCAACATTGAGTATTCTTTCCGTCATCTGCACCTCCATCCCCTACCCCTCGCTTCACCGGCGACTGCTCCCCTTCGGGGGCAGCGGTAAAAGGTGCACGCTGCATCGGCGACTCGCTCCTATTAGATTAGGCAGCGGTACAGACGACCCCGATTCACTTCACCGGTGACTGCTCCTCTTCGGAGGCAGCGGTGAAAGGTGTTCGCTGCGTCGGCGGCTGCTCCTAATCTTTTAGGCAGCGGCGAAGACGACCTCCCTTCCTCCCCCCTTCGATGTTTTCATTATTTTGAACTACGCCGCCGGAGGCCCGGCCGGTCCTATGTGCTCAAACGACTGCGCTACGACAAGCCGGTGGCGACAGGGTACCGATTATAAATAAATAGTACAGTATTTCTAGAAGTAACAAAAATTTGAAATAAATAATTTTTAGTTAAATTGCAATTGGAAATATACACACTTTTTATAAACACCTCCAAAATAAATATTAAAATAATTAAAACATTTTACTTAAAATATTTCACACCAAGAAGACCTTAGATTTAAAATGAGCGATTCAAACTGGATAATCAAGTGCAAATAATAATAATAATAATAATTTAATCCTAATAAAAATAACAAAAGAAGCTGTGCAAGAAGTAACGAAAAATAACCGATACATTACAAGAGTGTTTTATTTAAATTAAGTCATTTTCAGTAAGGATTTACTTTTCCAGACAGGAACAAATACTTGTCAGCAATTTATGCTAAGAAACACAAAACACATTAACACCAAAGAAATTACTTATAATTATTAATGCTCCAATAAACTGTTCCTAAATTTTAAATTTGATACTTTCAAAATTGTTAACTAAACAAAACAATAATTTAGAAAACAAAGTCAGGTTAATGTACACAAACATTGTTCTAAAAGTACAAAAAAAATTTTTTAATTAATCTAAGTAAATCTTTACAGATTTGAAAATCAACTCATAAATTACAAAGGGCGAAAAATTTGGTTAAACAGAAAACTCTCATTAATTTGAGCCCTATGGGTTATCAAGAAAAATTAAATTAAAACAAAATTTAAATTATCTAATGACAATCATAGAACTGAGTACTTATTTGTTTCAGGGCATCTTTCAAAAATGATTGAGTTCACCTATGTACAAAAAACAGACAAATACTGCAACATAAGATGGAGTTAAAAAAACAACCCTACTTTGAAATAATCCCTACGCCTTAAAAAAACAGAAATATTTCTGTTTCTTACATACAATCCATTCCAGTTTTTTTGTTATCCCCAACTTTTAAATAAAAACCCATCGGGTTGGTCTAGCAGTAAAGTCACTACCGCATCAACTGTTTGACAGCTGACTCCATGGTTCAAATCCTAGTAAAGGTACTTTCGTACAGATTTTATGGTTTATTTACTTTGATGGTTGGATTTCAATTAAACAGATTCTCTCAGGAATTGTTAGCCTGAGTTTGTACAAAACTAAACCTAATTTAATCGTCATACATATTATCCAAATGAAACTGGATGTACCAAATAATAGTAGTGTGGTTAAAGAAGGTATTTTTAAGAGGTGAAGTCATAAATGATTACAATAAAAATTGCTGCATACCAAAACCAGTTTTCTGGTTACTGCACATCAATAATTACTTTATACTGCCATTACTTTACTACTCTACAATTCATTTTCAATGATCTTACTGTTACAAAATTTAGTAGCAGTGAAATGTGATGACACATACATTTTCCGATAAAATATTCAAATTAAACGTAATATTTAAACACGACTTTGTACAACTATTTCAGGGGGCATTGCCATTTGTTCAAATTAACAAGAATTTACTGTATAACTCGAAGAAATCTTCCAATTCCTGAAGAGTGAAATCTTGATTGGTAATTGTACTCGGCAGAAAATTTAATTAAGTTTTAGACAGGTATAAAATTGACAACAAATAAAAAGTTAAAAAAATCATAGCTTAAATTTTTTATAGCTTTCGAGTCGAGATAAAAAAGTAACTGCTAGTATAAACAGTGAATAGTTCTGAAACAAGATTTCAAAATATTTTTTTTTGTATACTTTAAAAGTCTATTGCACCAACGTACAAGGCTTGTGATGTCTGGAGCCATGAAAGGCAACTACAATGTGCTTCACAATATAATATTGCCTAGCTCATAAATTGTTTAGAAGGAAAGAGTAAATTTGTTTGGTGTTTTAACAAATGTTTATTTCCTTTAAGGTTTAAAAAATTGGATTTGGTATTTAAATTCCTGCTGAGTAAAGCTCTCTTTTACTAATAATGCTAATAATAATTACAAATGGTATACAGCCTGGGAAAGAAAAATGTATATGATTTTTATCTTGCAAAAATTTTTTTTACATAATATTAAAAATAAATATTACAGAATAAATAAAATAAATATTTACATTTTGTAGCTAAAATATCAAAACGACTATCAAAAGTAAATTTTTGTAATGTTTTTCAATTACATTACACAAAATTATAATAGTAGACATATCATACAGGCTTCAAGGTTAAAGACTTTCTTGTCTTTGTTGATGTTACACTGCAACTGAACATGATACAGCATTGTGAACATATGTCTATACATAATGTGGCAACCATACTGGACGAGTGATAAAGAGAAGACAGAAATGGTTTTGACTATGAAGTCAACCATTGATATATCAACCAGTATAGTGGACATTCAGCCCACTAAGGAACCTACTGGTGCTTTACTACACCCTTGTCATTATCACATAAAGCTAACATCTAGTCCAGACATAATTTCACGACAAATATACAAAAAGAATAAACAAAAAGTCACTTTCATTGAACCAAAATGATTGACAAACTGATATAAATTTTAGGGCACACTTTTCTACAGTTTGTACAAAACACTAAATTAAAAGAACTACAGTAAAATAACTATTTTTTCTGCCATTTTTTTTTTTTTTGGCAAAAATTCTAACCAATAATATTAATGACTTACCCAATTACATAAATCACACCTACAAACAAAATAATATCTAGGACAATAATATACTAAAATGGAAATAATGCAATTAAACTTAGTACTGTACAAAATTTTGATTAAAACACAATCATACTACAATTAAAACAAAATAACAACATTAATAACAAATTACAATGCAACATCAATTAACTGAAGGGTATGACTTAAAAAGTAAATGACTAGTTGAAAAACAATCGTGCAATACATTTCACTTTTACAAAAACATGAGTAATAAAATTTAAAAAAAAATTACATGCAGTTAAAAAATAATAAAATAACACTAAAAGAAAATAAAGAATCTGAATTATGTACATCAAAAAACTGATTAACAATGCATAAACATTATTTAGCAAGAAACTTAAATATCATATTTTTTTTTTAAAAAAAGCAACACATTTTTATCATTACAGTAATCAGACTAATTTATGAATGCATGAGTAAACTCAGTGGCGGGTATTCAATGGGATCTAGGTAATCTGACACAAACGATAAATATCGTATACCTAAAAATGCGACATAATAAATGTGGCAACTAATAATAAATAATGCAACACTACGTTTCATAATTTGTATATGATGATATGGTCTACAGATGCGAACAGCCTCTAACTGAATGTAATTCTTTCTAGTACAAAAGGCAATGTGGCATGTACGTAGAGCAGTACAGAGCTAATATTGCACTTAGCCGTTACATTAGAATAGTGTAAGCTCTGCATGTTACCAATGCCGAAGACCATCTCTGAAATGGTAAATCCACGACAAAGCCGGAAACCAAATTTACAAGTTTGAACTTGTTGATATCTATATTTTTTGTTGATTACTGTTAACACTAACTTTAATATTTTACTTGTTTAATCAAAATAATTCATTAGTATTTAATGTTTTATACTTATATGTAGAGAAAAATGGTTAATGGTTATGATTTAAGTTCGTAAAAACAATAAGGAGAGGGTATTTTGTAAGAGATTACCTATTATTTGTATCCACCTTCCGCCACTGAAATACCTGTTGTGTAAATTAAAAAGAAATCTAATTTTTAAATTGAATTTCAACTGCTAGAATTTTTTTTAAATACCAGTCTGAATGTAAGATAATTCATTTCTGATACAAACAACGTTTTTCAGCTAAAAATTAACAGTCTAATATTACAAAAGAAAAAAATTATTTTATAAATGTATTCTATTATTAGTAAATAAATAAATAATTATATATTGATGAGTATTCACTATTTTATTATCAAAATCATAAATATTAATTTTAGAACAGTAAAGTTTTTCTCAGATCTTAATTAAAATACTAATATAAGTTTGATTTATGTAGTTTAATTTTTTCCAAAATAATAACTTGTTAAAATTTTGAAGGATTATTTATGGAATAAACGCTGATTCTTTTCATTTTATTTAAAACTGATATCTAGTTATTGCGTAGCCACCAGCTCCATCTGTTTGTACGATCAAAGGCGAGAGAAATATTTCATGTCTGATGTCGTCCAGTATGTTTTTTGTTTTACACATTACTGCTTATACAGTCGATGAAGGGTGATAAGATGAAAATGAGTAATGAAAAAATGCCAGACCTGACCGGAAATCGAACTTAGGATCCCTAGCATAGAATCAGTTACCCTGATTACTAAACAAAGGGGCAGCCACATCATTCAGTGGTGTGTCATTTATCAGGTTCTATAATTAAAGTTTCAAAAACATTGACAATAAATCCAACAGAGAAAACACACATGACGTATTAATACCACAAAGTAGCAGACAAAATCAAGTACTTATAACACGCCTACGAATTGGGCATTCTAGTCTCACACACAAATACCTTCTTCAAAAGACTGATGCACCGACGTGTTATTTTTGCAACGATACTACATTGACGATTATACACTTACTGGTATAATGTCCGGGATTACATAATCTATGAGAAAAGTATAACTTGAACACAAAATACGAAAATCATGCTGACTGACATCAAGAGTATACAGAATGTGGTTTTATACCTTACGGACTTACAGTTACACAATGTATTTTAATCCAAATTTTGTTTACACAAGTCATTTTTAGTTCAAATTTTGTTATTTGTTTTTTTTCACTCAAGACATTTTAATTCAAATTTTTTATGTAAATTTTGTTAATTTAAGATTGTTATGTAATTGTGGTCGCTAATGACTTTATTGTTGATGCGACCTTAAACAAAATAAAAAAAAAAATCCAACAGATAAGTTTCTCTTGTCAGTAATTCTAAAGTAGCCGGCCTGTGACTAGTACTTTAATAGTAAATCTTACAATACCTGCTTTGTTTATGACAAGTTTTAATTCTTCCGTTACATTTAACATTTGTGATAGTATTTAATTAAATAATAGTGTTTAACGGTAGTGTTTTATGGTTAATATTTTTATATTACAATACTTTTTTCCTAGGAACAATGTGTAAGTCTCAAAAACTGTTTCAACAAGAAAAAATAGTTTCATTGTTCATAGTGAAACATGGAACGTCCTAAATCTAAAGAACTCCCATTACCTACCCTATCGGTCAGGCTAAAAAAGGAACAATTTTGTGTGATTACAGCAGAAAATCTAAAAATTTTACAATAAAATTCACACTAATGTTTTTGACTACGCTAGTAAACATATTCTTAATTTTTGTACAAATTATCCACACTGCATTCCTCTTAAACACATAGAGCTGGCAGAAAAACCAGTACATTTTTCAAATCAAGAACCAAATAGTTTTAACATAAAACAATAATTTCAAAGACTTTAACTATTATTTAAATAACTGTTAAAAATTCAACTAATTTTTGTTTAAATAATAAACAAGATTACAATAAAGCAGCAAAGAAATAATAATCAAGAATGACTAAATTAAGTAATGATTTTATACATAAAATGCATGGTTGAGAAGGAGAAATGTATACAATAATGAATTATAATTATTGTTAAAATGCACACAAATACTAAAAAAACATCAAATTTCAGTAGCTCAACAACAGTTTACTGCTTAGCTAACATCTACATGAAACTAATGTTACAATTCTGCCATGACTTGTCTGAAAAAAATGCAGATTCATTTTTACTCCAAAAGAACAGTGTTGAAGTTCATGCTAAAAACATTAAATGTTCCTTTCTACTGATTCCCATACAACAAAGAAACATGACACGGATGTTCTTTTTTTTGCTATCTTGGAGCTTATATTTGAGATGAAGTGTTTAATATTTCTATTGTATAAATATTTAAAAATTTCACTGACCTTTTCAGCTCCTTGATATTTATGATCTACTTACTCATGTATCGGAGGATCCACCATTATTAGAGTACACAATATTTCATGACTGAAGATGTAAAATCTTCTCTTTTAAAGTTTAATAATTGTTTGCTAATCTAAAGTTTCAAATTATAATTTGTGTACTCTAAATACAAATCAAGGCTGCTTAAATGGTCAGTAAAATTTTCAAATATTTATATAATAAAATTGATTTCAACCTGCAGGATGCATTATAAAGACTTATTTCTGTAAAAATTTATGTACATTATTATTGGTCCAATGCCACCCAGACCCTCGGGTAAGTGGGTCAATGACCCTTATCCCAGACTGGGTTGAGGATGTAATTAGCATCTAGAGGTCAACACTGCCACTATGAGGTCAAACCCAAAGTATTGGGTCTGGATTGAGGCCTGCAGGGCTTCCACTTCCCTTAAAGAGGTCAAATCCAAACGAGTAGATGTGGATTGAAACCTACAGAGCTCCCACTCCCCTCAGCAATCATGTTGACAAGGTTTTTCTGGTCATGATGAATGAGTAATCACCAAAGCCATAACAGCACACCAAAAGGTCACTGCATTATCCTCTACCGCAAATTATCAAAAAGGTATTATGTGGGCCTATTACTATTTTGAGGAACTTAAGGTCTACGAGATTTGCATCATGTTAACAAACACGGAGTGGTGGTTATGTGTAGTAGATTCTCCATTGATACAAGTCTTACTCTGAATGAAATTCCAACCAACAGAGGCATTTAAATCATGGAAGAACAATAAATTTGAAAGAAGTAAAAATAACATCATTACCACTTCGGCATCTATATTCCTTAACAAAATAATAATCATAATTTAAGTACAAACAACTTGTAAGTACAGTCACCATTTTTTACTGACGTATAAATAAGACTAACTACAACTAATTTAATTAAATTTTGATTTGATTCACTTGTTTGATGTAGTATCAATATCAGCAGTAACAAATCTCAAAATATAATTTCAATAAAATAAATAAATAGATAACAAATAATCTTTATGGCACATTTCTGGTAAAAAATTTATTCCAAGTTACTAACAAAATACGAAAGTTTTTTTTAAAAAAACATTTTAAAATTATTTTTGATACTTAAAAAAAATTAAAACATATATTTTTAACATTAGACAGAAGCTTTAATAAGCATTATAATTAACAGAAATACATACAGAAGAATTTTCATAATTTCAGAAGCTTTCATGATCATTTAAGCTTTAAAACAAAAGCGTTTTGGTTTGTACAGAAATGAAGTAGTATAATTTTCTCAAAATTAATCACAAAATAATCTTTAAAAATATTGAATAAAATTTTTAAATGCTACACTGAATGGATCAATTAAGTATTTAAAAATTTTATTCAATTTTTTTAAAGATTTTTTGTGATAAATTTTGAGAAAATTATACTACATACTTAATTTCTGTACAAATCAAAACGCTTTTGTTTTAAAGCTTAAATGATCATGAAAATTTCTTGTTTTCAATATTTACATTTTTAATACAGAAATAAGTCAAAGATACATATATCACGTTACAGCAGAGGAATAGCTACATTTAAGACAGAATGCGATTGTTTAAATAAAATTGGAGGGGGTTTGTCTCTACAACCCCCTCTGCCATAATTACTATTCATCAATACACCGAGTACTGTAACAATCCAATACAAGTAACATAAAACAATACTTAATGAATGAAAAATAAAAAGAAATAAGACTGATAAAACAATACAACATACATAAATTAAAATGTTATCAAACAATCTAATGAACTACAAATTAAACATTACAAAACAATAACAAAAAGTAAAATAAAATAACTACACTACATTCAACAACAACAAAAATATGAGATTTCTACAACAATATTATATTTACAAAATTTTAAATTAAAGAAAGAAGCACAAGTGCATATGATCTTCAGAACAAAGGGATGATTTTCTGGTAAAAGGATATGAAAATGATCTAAATGACACACTGGGTTATTTCTTAGAAACTGGAATTCAAAACGGTTAGTGTAAACTAAACATAATAATTTCACAGAAATTACTGTATTTGTTATACCAACAAATAATATCAGAATTCAATTTAAATAAAATAATCCAATTAGATTAATAAATTATATTTTTGCCCTACACGCTTTAGACTACAACAACATTTTCAGGTCACACTTTCAAAACTCGCTAAAAGATTTTAAAAGCACCCAACCGATTAAATATTGTACAATGTACAAACCAAATTCGCCTAATCTGAAGACAAAGGTAAAGTTCTCTACTGACTTAAACGTGGTACAGCAAATAAATCATATATAATTGCTAGTACAAGGTAATAGATTCGCATTTGAGACTTCGAACGAGCAACACGGCCGGTTGCCATGGCAGCCGCCATTGTTTATTGACTGTTTGTTTACGTTTGATATTATTAACGTCTTACGTTTTCTTTAATTAAATAGCGTCTTACATTTTTATTTTATTTACTGTGCTCTATTATTATTGTGTTAATTACGTGTTTTCATTGATTCTTTGTGTATTTATTATTTATTTCATTTGTGTGATTATTTGTGTAACCTACGAGGTTATACGCGTGTTTTGTTGTGTGCCGGCCCGGGCGATAAGGTTTAATACCTGGGCTTGGCACAGACAGGCACCGTCGTTACGGTACTTTGCGTCTAGGGAGATTGGGCTCCATGAACCTAGACGCACCAACCACTTCAGAGGATTCAACGGCGTGTGCTATTTGGGAGATGGCGACGGCAGCGACGCAACAAATAACCCATTCCTCTTCATCGACCAGCGCACCGGCTCCGACAACATCATCAATGGAAGTACCTGACAACGAAGGCTTCACCACCGTCCACCGAAAACGAGTTCGCACCAACTCAGGTGATTTACAAACACTTACCACCCCGATTGCAACCTCACCCCCCGATTCGACTCCACGTCGAAGTAAAGTTCCTCCGTTTGTGTTTCGCGCCCCTGCCAACTGGGCCGCGTTAACAAGGACACTGAGCAGTCAGCTCACGGAGTCATTCAAGGTCACGACACGTGGCAATTCTTACTCCTTATTTACAAAGAATATCGATGACTTCCAAAAGTGCAAGGCTGTCCTCCTTTCGGAGGGCATTAACTTCCACACTTACTATACAACCGAGCCTGATGAGGTCAAAGTGGCAATCAAAGGGTTGCACTCTTCGTTTCAACCCGAAGAGGTTAAGATGTTCCTCGCTGAGCGTGGCTTCGAGGTGAGCCACTGCCAGAATATAACTGGCCGAGCTGGCAGGCCAATCAATGTGTTCCTTATCAAGTTGCGCAAGTCACCTCGCTTCGAGGACATTTACAAGGTCGATTCGATCTTCAACATTGAAGTGACCGTGGAGGCCTTCCGCCCACGGCCGGGTCTGCCACAATGCTTTAAGTGCCAGCGTTATGGCCACTCATCGGTTAATTGTAACCATGAGTTAAGGTGCGTCAAGTGCGGCGGTAAGCACGACGCAGCTCAGTGTGAAGGCAAGTTAATTGAACAGCCTCGCTGCTGCAACTGTAATGGCCAGCACCCTGCTAGCTATCGGGGGTGCCCATTACATGTCCGGCTTCTTGCCGAGAGGCGCAAGGCTGCCGCCCAGTCGACGGCCGCTTCCTCATCAGCTCCGTCTACCGCCAAGTCCCAGGCGACACAATCACAACCCTCTTCCTCTTCTTCCCCTCCTACTCAAAGGAGCTACAACAAAACAATCATTAAGAAGGCTCCTGTGCACAGGGCCACCACCAAGAACCAGTTTCCGACTTCTGAGTGGTCCCACCACTCACAGCCATCCAAGCCGGTCTTCTCCGAAAGGGAGTTTCCGCCACTCCCGGCTAAAAAAGTCCCTCCTAAGGACAGCACTGCATTCGATTTTTCTACGATCGTCCAGTTCTTAACCTCCCCTAAGTTCCTAGCTTGGGTGGCTAATGTTCTTCCTCAACTAACATCTATTAGCTCCGCCTCTGAAGCTATCACTATCCTTATCTCATCTCTGACCTCCCTCCTTTTGTAATGCGTTTTCGCATTATGTCATGGAATGGTAATGGCATCCTTCGCCAACGAAACGACCTACTACGAGTACTAACAGATTACGATATTGACGTTGCTCTTCTTCAGGAAACTAAATTTTTACCTACTACTCGCTTTCGCCTATCCCCCTACATTGTGTATCGTGCCGATCGACCTGGCGCTGTGGTCCCGGCAGGAGGGGTAGCTGTTCTGATACATAAGAGACATGTTCATAACTTCCTTGACGTGACCCATATTCCTTCGATTGAACATGTCGCTGTTACGGTGCCTCTCTTCTCACGTCTGGTTACTTTCATTTCAGTTTACCGCCCCCCATCTGCTGCCCATTTCCACCCCGCAGCCCTTGCTATGCTCTTCGACCAACGTCAACCTGTGTTTGCAGCTGGCGATTGGAACAGCAAACACACGGACCTCGGCTGCCGAACAACGAACATTGCTGGTACTGAACTCCTGTCCTTCCTCGAGCAGTCTCCTTTGTCGTTAGCGCTCCATGTTCCTGATACCCCGACAAGGGTGCCCCCATTCACCTATCAACTTCCTGATATCCTTGATTACGCTATTTCTCTCGATCTTGCCTCCGTCCCAGACATCGATGTATTACCTGAATTGAATTCTGATCACTATCCAGTTCTGTTTACTTTCACGTCCTCGACTGCTCGTATCCCTGTCCCGCCTCCTTCTCTGAAGGTCTGCTGGCGTTCCTTCTATGACTCAGTTGCCTCCCTAATTCCACCTGAACCCCCTACTATTACCACTGTAACTGAGCTTGAGTCCCATCTTGATTCCCTCACTTCGATACTTTCCGATTCCATTGCCCAGAACTCGCACCCACGCCCGCCTCGCACTAGGTCATCACTTCCAGCTCCTATCAAAGCAGCAATCGCCAATAGGCGTCGCTTTCGAAGGCTCTGGCAGCGCACCAGAGATCCACATCATCGGGATCTGTTCAACGGTGCCGCTGCTAGGTGTAAACTGCTACTCGATGGTCACCGGTGTAGTAAGTGGGAGGACTACCTTCATCGAGTAGCGGATGACGGAAGACCATGGGAGGCTACACGTCGTTTGTTGTCGACCCAGAGGAAGTCGCATCCTCTGATGACACCTAATGGTTTGACATATTCTCCGCAGGCGATTGCTGACACTTTCGCTTCGCATTTTGAACGACATTTTGTTGCCCCTCCGCCCGTTCATCATGACCAGGATGAACTCATTCATGATGAAGTCAACTCAACGCTCTCTGACCCTACGCCCTGTAACTTACAGCCCTTCACGGAGGATGATGTCACCTCTGTAATTTCCTCGATTAATCCGCGTAAGGCCCCTGGTCCTGATAATGTCTCTGGATACGCCATCCTGAATTCCCCGCCAGATCTAAAGCTTCATCTTTTGACAATTTTCAATGCAGTGTTGGCGCTGCAACATTTCCCCTCTTCGTGGAAGGTTTCCAAAGTCATTACTATTCTGAAACCCCACAAACGTCCGACTGATCCCGAAAGTTATAGACCAATTTCCCTTTTGCCGATCCTGTCAAAATTATTCGAAAGGCTTCTTCTCCCGCGCCTGCGACCTGTTGTTGAATCTGTTCTTCCCCCCGAGCAATTTGGTTTTCGTCAAGGACACTCCACAACTACCCAACTCCTCCGCATCGTCACGGCACTTGTGGATGCCAGAAATTCTTACTGTGACACGACGGCTGTACTGCTTGATTTTCGGGCTGCATTTGACCGCGTCTGGCATATGGGCCTCCTTTACAAACTGGCACAATTCTTTCCCCCCTCAACTGTCCGATTACTCCATTCCTATCTTACTGGAAGACAATTCCAAGTCTCTGTCACTATTCCTCAGTTCCACATGGCCATGTCCCCACTCACCCCTTCGTCCGCGGGTGTACCTCAGGGCTCGGTCCTTGGGCCCATCCTCTATCTTATGTACACCTTTGATTTTCCTGTCCGTGATTCAATCCAATTCGGACTGTTTGCCGATGATGCTATTCTGTACCGTCACGGCAGATGCCTCCGCCTCAATTGCCGCACGCTTCAAACTCAGCTTCTAGACATCACTAGCTGGTGTCGTGTCTGGAGACTATCACTTAACCCCACAAAATGCGAAGCAATCCACTTTACACTAAAACGCAATGTTCCTCCGCCTCTACGATTGGAAGGGGAACTCCTCCCATGGCAGAACAGCGTGAAATATCTAGGGGTTGACCTAGATAAACGATTGACACTTCGACAGCACATTGACAGCAAGCTTAGCAAGGGTAGGGCCTTGTTCGCTTTACTCATCCCTTTGTTCCTCTCTCCTGCATACTCCTCAAAACTGAAACTACTGATGTACTCCTCTATCCTACGTCCTTTCCTTTTGTACGGGTCACCGGTATGGTGGCCCTTTCTCTCCAAGTCCAACAAAAGACGTACTTCAGCGTACCAGAACAAAGTCCTCCGGTGCATCACACAGTTCCACTATCTTATATCCAATCGCATCATACACGAACACCTTCTCTTCCCTTCTATGGAGGACTTTATTTACAATACCTCGAAACGGCTACACGACGCTGGGAAAACTGACGGACCCCAGATCATTCAGGACTTGTACCGACGCCCACACCCACCTGAAGTCTCTATCCCATTACCATTCCACGACTTTATCTAAATTTTAGTATGACCCACTTAACAAAATTTAGAGTTGCCACATTTTTATTCTGCCCTGTATTCCTCTTATTTGCCCATGCCCCTCCTACTTGTATGACTCACTCCCCCCAGTTGGTAGTTGTCCCCATGTTCCTATGCATAATCACTCCACTACGGTGAAAAGAGCCGCCATTTTAAATTAATAAACACTCAGAAGATAAAAAGGCCGGTGATTATGCCAAACTCTACCCTTTCCGTCTCCCCTGAAATCATAAACTAACCCCTACCTTAAATTATACCTTTAGTCCACGTTCAGTAAAATGCATGCCTTCCCCTCACCAAGATAATAGGCCTCCCACAAAACTGAAAAAAGGCCACTGAAAAATAAAATAAAATAAAATAAAAGAGCCGCTCTTAAACCCACTTGTCCCTTAATTTAAATTTTCCACAAATAACTTCTAAAAATAAATTACCTCCTTTCAAGTCCCAGTTCCAATGTCCCACGAACCAGAATCCTATTTCCTATTTAAACTATAAAATTCCCCCTAAATTTCTTGAGGTTGCAATTATTCTGTTATATTGTTCCCCGAGCGACCAGGTGTTCCTTAACACGATGTCGCCATCATAGGGCTTCTTAGCCCTCTCAACCAGGATTCAGGATTCAGGTAATAGCAGCCCCAGTCCTTCTTTATGGAAGTGAGTCATGGGTTACCTCAAAACGCCAAGAAAGTAGGATCCAAGCAGCTGAAATGAGGTTTTTAAGAAGGGTGAAGGGCTGCTCGAGGCTGGATCTAATACATAATGAAGAAATTAGATCCGAGTTGGGTGTATTTAGCTTGAATGAAAAAGTGGAGGAGTACCTGAATCAATGGAGGCAACATTTGGAATGGATGCCAGAGGAAAGAATACCTCTAAAAGTGACGGAATATGTTCCAGTTGGAACAAGGGAGGTGGGAAGACCTCGAAGAAGATGGCAGTAGTCGAGATGTACGGGTTGGAATGTCTCGTGTTTCTGTAGACGTGCAGGATGGTTTGTGAGTTCGGAACAGGCTTATGCCTAATCCTTGATGGTAAGAAGAAGAAGATAATTGCTAGTTCTTTACCAGATAACGCAAGGAATATATAATACAAGCTTCACTCTTTGAAGTACTTCCCTGACCTATTACAAAACTAATTTAATTTTCTTTCATTACAAAGAGTTTACCTAAAACCTGACTAAATAGAAAATTATAATTTATAAGAATCAATGAACCATTACAGAAATCACACATCAAATAATTCAGAATAATAAAATAAAAAAGCCCCAGAGATCTTACCTACAAT
Organism: Catonia carolina; assembly: GCA_035578175.1. Taxonomy (NCBI): domain Eukaryota; kingdom Metazoa; phylum Arthropoda; class Insecta; order Hemiptera; family Achilidae; genus Catonia; species Catonia carolina. The sequence continues at coordinate 44,222,205 of JAQMRL010000001.1, forward strand.
CTCACTTAATTGTTTAAAACAAAACATTAACCCCTTTTGATCCTAAGGATATATTAACTAGTGTATAACAAATATCCTGCCCTTTTTCAACATGTACGCATGTTGTTTTTCAAAACACTGTATATTTCTACCAATGAACAATATTTTAATGTATTTTACAATTTTCTTTGTACATTAATGTTGTACGTACATTGTTTACTATATATAATTTTGTTTTAATTTACCTAACTTATTTATATCGAAAACAACAAAATATCTGGAATTCAAAAAAAATTGAAACAAACTAAAATAACTAATAATAGGTAAATTTTACTTCCAGTAATCTTGTAATAACAATCTGTATTACAAAAATAAATAATAATATAATTATAGTGGCACAGGATTCTATTCTGCGCTTATGCAAACCCAAATCTTACTCTTTGAAGAAGTGAACATTAAGCCTAGTTTACACGGGTCTAGTAGATTAGAAATTTAGTACTCGACTTGTTTGGACACGTTGTTTTAGTCGAGTAGTTTATTTGTAGTCAAGTAGAACAGTCGAGTATGTACGGTCAAGTGCACAGTTTAGTAGCTTACCCCCACCACTACGCACAACATACTTAACGAGCGAGATCTCGCCTCCGTGGAGCCACAACAATGCACTAAATTCACTGTCTATGTTACATGTGCGGACAATTACTAAATTACTCAACCGTTGCTACTCGACCAGTGTAAACTAGGCTTTATACAGTTTCTTCTCTTATTGCTTTTTCTCAAAATGTGGTATTTAAAATAAAACAATATCTCGAAAAGTACTGAAGCTATCAACTCAAAATTTTCAGGGTGTTCTCATTGTACTACAATATAACTACTGATAAGACAATATTTTAGTAAACTGTTTTAAACCCCACTTTTGGTTGTTTTGCTGATACTGTGGGTGACTTGACATCAGTAATGATGAAAAAACGTTTTTTTTTCTATCAAATGTTATTATTTTACAGAATCTTTTACTATGGAATTGTATAAGATGATACAAAATATGGAGTAAAAATCTGAAGGCAATATCTTTACTGGTTGGTGAGAAAACAGGATAAAGGTTAATATTAGTAAGACAGGCATTGCGATTCCTCTTAACTAGATATTAGAAACAGAATCAAATATTACACTAGCCACGGTGGCTTAAAAAAAGAAATTCATAATAAAAAAAAGGGCCTTGTAGACATCCTACGAATAATTATTTCAGTAACAGTATTAAGGATACAATAAAATTCTAATCACACAGTTCAACAAGGTAACCACAAAAAATAAAGAACAATTATTTCTGTAACAGCAAAATAATTAATTGAACAACGCTATACTTTCTACCAACATAAAACTTTTCTACAAACTAAAATGCAGAATACCCATTCACATTATAACACAATCAATCTTCAATAATTTCTTACTATCAAATAATGTCTATTAACAAAAACAAATAATATATGGTACTTTGAATGAATTTCACAACCTAGTTAGAATACTTTTCAATGGTAACCTTAAGTTTTAAGATTTTAACTGAACTATTATCAAATGAATGAGATGCCCTTATCAAAACATATATCTACCAACAATACTCTCTACAAATCATACAGGTCATTCTTTCAACAACTCAGGGATTGTGTTGGGGCTAGTAAGTGAGGCTAAGAACTAATTGTGTAATGGGAATGAAAGTTCCCGGAATTGGCTTGTGGTCGCCAAACAAGTAATGTGATAGCCAAACTAGCAATATGATTGTATTATGTTTGGACAGGTTTGTACAGTGACTAGTAGTGTCAGTGCTCCATGAGACCTGGAAGCGAATGGTTGTCAGTCAACACAATGTTGCAGTTCGAACAACGTGCGAACATCAAGTTCATGTGCAAATTGGGAAAGTAGGCTTCAGAGACACTGTAGGCTCCGCAGCAAGCTGACAGAGATAATGCACTAAAACTTCTGCTGTTTATAACTGGTTTGTAAGGTTTAAGAAAGGGCATGAGACATTAGAGGACAATGAGCACAGCAGGAGACCGTCGACTTCCTGAAATGATTGCAAATGTTTAACAACTGATTCAAGATGATCAAAGAATGACAATCACAGAGTTGGCAAACGAAGCTGGTATCTCACAGGGATTAATTCATGCCATTTTATGCAATGATTTGAATAAAATACAGGTCCATGTGAAGTGTGTTCCGAGGCTGCTGAACAAAGATCAGATGGAATGTCAGATGACAATCGCCGGTGAGCTGTTTGAGACAAGTTCGAAGGACCCTACTGTAACAAGATCGAGAAAAAGACGGGATCGCTCACGAATCTTCCAGAATTCCATTCATAAACATAGTTAAGAAATAATAAAATAACAATAACTTATACAATAAGATCAGTTTTGTAAATGACAGTTGTAACCATAAAAGTGTCTATTCATTCATAAGGGTTGAAATAACTATCATAAAGTTCAGGTATACTATTGTGTACAGCTATTTTTATGAAGTTGTTTATGAGGGTGTTTACGTTTCTATTTACAATAGTTGACTTGTTAACAAAGGGATTTTTCTAGCATTCATTAATAAAGAGTTATTTTTGTACTTGAGTAGATTTCTCTACTTTGTTCTGGAACGATCTTTGTGAATGATAATAAAAGGAGGCCCCCGGGCGGCGGTCCAGTCAGTATTCGTGTGATCTTTGCCGAGAGATTATTGGGGTGTGTATTTACAGGTTACACATCCGAGTATTGTATCCGAGTAAGATTGTTATACAGTCTCTTTGTTGTGTGTGTATTGTAAAGTTAATGTGTAGTTTTGTGAATTCAGTTTGTGTTGTATGTTAGTGTAATCTATAAAAGTGATTGTAAGTAGGCTAAGTAAGTTATTAAGTTATTTATTGTTTGTTATTTATTTTAAGTGAATCATTAAATCATTTATTGTATTTCTTAATTATAATTAGTTGAATTATTTATTTTGTAATCTTTTAGTGTAATAAATCTTTGTAATTATAAAATTTAGTGTATTAATTATTTAATAACCTAGATCCCGAACCGGACCTTAGCAATAAGTGTCACACTACGTTCCTCCAACAGATTACCATAGGTGATGAGTCTAGTGTGTTCACCTATGACCCGGAGATGAAACAGCAATCATCAGAGTGGCACATAACATCATCTTCGAGACTAAACAAGGACATCAAATCAAATGCGACAACTCAGCTCCAACAGATTACAATAGAAGCCTTCTACCGCTGCTTCCAACAATGGCAGGATTGATGGTGCAAGTGTGTCTGTGTGTGTGTGTGTGTGTGTCTTGTGTGCAAGGGTCCTTCTCCAAAGGTGATTAGGTAAGCACTGTCATAGGTCATACCATTCCAGGAACTTTTTGAATGCCCCTCTTATAACAATGAACAGTTCACACAGTTCTCAGCCTCACTGAGAAGGGTGGGCCACAGACATATAACATTCTAAACATCACACTCTACACCCCAGTTAAAATTTACAACTACCTATTAAATCATTTAAAAGACCCACTACACAGTTTAAAAAATAAACTCAAAACAGAAAATTACTTGGAAGTGAACAGCAACTACATAAAAAAATAAAAAAGGTTTGTATGAAAACTAAAACCGTCAATAAAAAACTTTCTAACAAGTATTTTTTAAAGACCTAGCGACCCCAACTTTACAAATATGCCTTGTATTTCATAGTAGCAACCTAAGTGAAGAACAACTAAAGTATAATATAAAATACTGAATGGTAAAATTTCTTTCCTTATTTCAAAGCTTCTCATGCAAGGCCATGTGCACGCATGGTCAAGGTATTCTCAGCAACTATATTTACCAGTTCATGAGATACATTACAAAACATTGATAATGTTGGGGAATTTCTCCCAACAATGATTTTCTAAATGAAGATTTAAAGCTCATGTATTACACAATTGAATTTAGAATTTTTAATGAAAAGAATGGATAGTCAAAAAAACCACTAATACAATTATGAAATATTTTAAAACACATCATAAGAGACAGAAAATAATTTTAACAATATAAAAAGTAGAAACTGCATAAACTTATGCAGAAGTAAATCATGTTGGTAAAATAAAATGAAAAATTTACAAACCCTGAGAAAAAATGGCAGAAAACAGAACGATTTAGAGACTTGAAAAATAAAGTAAAATAGGAATTGGACAAGTACATAAAGGAACTTTGTTTATAAATGTTTACAACATTTTAGATCAGACAATGCTAACTGAATAGCCTAAACAATATTAGGTTTTGTGAATTAATTTTAGACATTTTAGCTCTAGTAGCTCTTCACCTAAACTCCACAAACAATCTACAGAAACACAAACAATCACTCCAAAACTACAATAAAACAAAAGTCCAGAACTTTGTTAAATGGAAACTTAAAACTTTCACAATAATTACTGAGTCGACGATTCAAAATCTATTACACAGAGGCTGTATTTCAATGTTTCATTAGCAAAACATATTATTTTAAAGGTGTTGCACAGAGGCTGTATTTCAATGTTTCATTAGCAAAACATATTATTTTACAGGTGTTGTTAATGTAAAGTATAATGTAGGTAAATCTGTAATTGCATAACTATGCTTGAAATTTAAAATAATACACATTTTTTATTTATTTAAAAGTTTTAAACATGTTTTGTAAAGAAAAGAAATAATTTTAAGGCGCCATAGTCAATAATTTGAAGGAAATAGAAGAAATAATGTGAACCTCATAAAAACTCAATTTGGCTAAATCATAACCTAAATAAGCAATCATACGAAAACCTAACCTTTAAACAATCACATTCATAGAGCAAAAATTTTTTATTAAAACAATCATAGTACAACGCATTCGTTCCAAAATACTTTATTTTAATATTAAAAAGACACTTTTGGTAGCATTGTCAATTAAATTCTTTTAAAAAAAATGTTAAAATTTTCCAAATTGACAAAATATATAAGTTTTAAGCATAGTCACATAATTACAGATTTAGCTAAATGAAAAATAACAGAATAATATGAAGAAACAGGCAGGAAAGAATATACAAAAATTTAATCAACGATAAATTTTGTCTTCATATTGGTTTTACAGCCGACTATTTTGCACATTAATGCAAATGCAGACGATAAAGGGTGATAGATGAAAATGAGTGACAAAAAAATACCAGCCCTAACCGGGAATTGAACCCAAGACCCCCGGCAAAGAAGTCATTATACTAACCACTGCACCATGGACCAGCCATAAAAAAAAACACGAGTAGGAAATTAAACCAAGCAGTGAATATCACAAAAAACCAATTCCAACAAGAACTTGATTCTTACAGACAAAAACATAAATATTTGGAGAACGAGTTGATCCTCTAAAAATGGACAAAATATTAACAAATAAGACCGACGAAAGAAGGGTAGAATGAAGACCAACTGGATAATGCAAAAGAGTTTTAAGAAATTAAAATAAACAAGAATGAGCCACTCAAGTATGGAGGAAAAGAAACTTTACAAAGACATTCATATATTAACAGCTCGACACCACTTAAAATATCTTCCTGACTAGTCCATAACAGGAATAAGCTTAATTTTTAAAGAGGGTAACTAACATTAAATACAGTACATAAAAAATTTAAATAATTACTTTATGTCAGTTAATAGAGTAAGTTATCAACAAAATGGTGAAACCTTTAAGTCAGCAACACACTACCAAATCTACTGTGGGAACTTTCACCAAATGTAAAGTACCAAGAAGTCCTGTTTAACGTTATTTACAAACTGTCTGTCTATAACTTGATGGCCTCCCGCAGAGAAGCAGAATCGGCCTGCTACTAGCCTTCTCAATAACACTTCATTATGCACCAATTCCAGTGTACTAGTTAGTAGTCGTACATAATGAATTGTTATTGAGAAGGCTAGTAGCGGGCTAATTCTGCTCCTCACTGCGGGAGGCCATCAAGTTATAGACAGATGGTACTAACAAACACCATCGTTTCTGTTAAGAGTTCAGTTCCTTTTTCTAAAAACACTCTTATTACTTATATTATTGTTTAAGTACAGTATAGAATTTTATCTAATCAACTTAGAGCAAACAAAGACAGATGAGCAAAAATGGATTAAAGTAAGTAAGAAAAACACAAATAGATCTGTTATTTGATTAAAAAGGAATGGCAAGTTTACATGACCATACAAGAGAGGACAGTATACACAAAAATATATTTAAAAAAAGTTAATCTACCATAAATTTATTTTTCATCAGAGATAACAGAAACTTTTCATGGTAACTTTCCAGCAATGCTCACATAAAATGGTTCTTGTCCACCAAAATAAACACAATCAAACTTTACCATAATGAATGCCAAAAGACAGATCAAACCTTTAGAAATTTTGCATCATTTTAATATTACTGCAGAATTCTATTTACTGACTCAATATCTTGTGACAATGCTGTTAAGTTTTCAATAATGGAATGAATTCTGAACAACCATCTATGACGCAGGTCGTAATTTACAAAACTCTAAAAAAATCTCACAATATACACATGGGTACCATTACAAACGATGCGTGGGACAACTCATAGGAGATCAGATGTCGCTTTGGAAGGGCCGAAGATGTTTTTAAAACAGTGACCTCAGTGTTCAAAAACCATGACCTAACCCTGGACACCAAACTGCGTCTCCTGAGATGCTATTAGTTTTCAGTTCATCTGTGTGGTGCAGAGTCTTGGACCTTTAGTATGGCAACTACGCGCCAGCTTGAAGACTTTGAATTAAGGTAGTATAGGAGAATATTGAGAATACCATGGATGCAGGTAACCAAGATTGAAGTCTTGCAGAGGATGAATAAAGTCCTGGAATTGGACAACATCATCTAACACCATAAGCTGCAATACCTGGGACATTGGGAATCACAAAAGATACAAACTGTTACAATGCTTTCTGCAAGAGGAAGTAAATGGAAAAAGGAATCATGAAAGAAGAATTTCCTGACCTGGTCTGGTAAGAGCTCCGCAGAACCGTTCCGTAGCGATCACAAAGTCAAAATAGTCAAGATGCACCAAAATCCAAAACGGTTAGGCACACCACAAAGAAAATATTATACAAAAGTAATTAACAGTTTAAAACAATTGACTTGGTAGCTCAGTCGGCTGTATACTATACATTTAAGCTAGAGGCTCTCTGTTCAGTTCCCAGCTAGGGTACAAGTCAACCAAATCACAAAATGTTCAAAACCAAAAGTAACCGCTAACAGTTAATGCAAATATAACCTCCCCAAAATAACTGTAACACAATGATCAAATATAATCACAGCATTCATTGAAATGCAAGTCAATAACTAACCCTAATGTCTAATAGGAAATCTACTAGGTACAGTACTACAATACTACTTTTGTTAAGTAAATTTCAGTCCTACAATACGGTAATTTACCCTAATATCACACAATAATGCAACAATTTTTTGAATTTAATGCATCTCTTTTTTTTGAAGAACAGAAATACTTTCTACGTTTACAAAGATGATGATGTTTATGTTTTTTACACCGGAATGGAAAACAATACCGAGAAGTTAGCGAATGTAAAGATTCAGAATTTACTTTTGTTACTGTTAATTCCTCAGTTGGATGACCATCTGGTTCACTCTGGGGAAAATTTTTCAACTGAAATATATCATCATCTTTAGAAATATCGTCGCATTTAAGATTTTCGTCTTTGATTTCATCAGTCACTTCCTCGAACCAATCTTCATCAGAAGAACTATGATGGCTCTGCATCCTCAGAAGTGAGGATCGCAGATTAGGGTCTGAAACTAACTTTACCTTTGAACTACTTCTCCAGTTATTTCGACTAGAAACCGAGGCGGATCTGGTACGCCAACCTCCAGAATCATTCAAGCATCGACAACTACCTTGTTTTATAGCGCCTATTCTCGGGACTTCAACAATTGAAGCCGAATTAACCCTTTTTACAACATAACGTTCAATAAATTTCGCTTCTTGAGCATTGATGCTATGAGATCTTTGAGAATCAATTATGGCATCTTCTCGAAGACTGTTTAGACGAGGTTTTTCAATACGATCGATGCTGGTCTGCAAACCGATATTACCATCTGAATGAAGCCTATGAAACCGTAATAATCTATAATCTAAATCTTTTTGAGAGTTGTAAGCTACAATACTATCATTACTGTCATTAGAAGAGTTAAACATTACATTGTTGAGATCATTTTCAAGATTTCCCTCCTGTGATATTTTATGGATTTCAGAATCAGATTCGGAAAGATTTTTATCGATCGATTTTTCTGATATAACATGAGGAAGAAGTTTAAGGCTAACAAGGGATAAACTGTTGTCAGAATCTGTCCGTTCAAAATGCTTGGCCAAAAGACTGGGTGGTTCGGATGGAAGATGGACGGATGTGGATTGGTGCATTTGACAACCAACAACCATTCCAGCAGGCAAGTTTGTTGAATCACAGCATACAACTCTACCTGCTCCTGTGATGACATCTGCTCTCAGGTAGACAGGCTGTAACACATTCAATATTTTTACAATATTATTGACAATATTTCTGATAAAAACAAATATAAATTATCAATATAATACATACACACTCACTAATAATAATTTTGAAAAACAAACATACTAAATTCCCAAAGCAAGCTAAATCTCAAGTGTGTTCCAAACATCATACATTAAAAGGAATAAAAATGATTACACTCGATTTAAATAAACTGAAAAATATGAATTAGCAAGCAAGAATATATGAACTGATAATGAATGAGACAATTAGAGAATAAATTTTACAAACATTATTCAATACATAGCATACAGGAACATTGTGATTATAATTGACACACAGAAAGTCTTATTAGACAAAATTGTTATTAATCAGTGTCACTGAAGGATACCGTATGTCACCGACACTTTTTAATACACAAAGGCCTATCCATATTCTTTAAAAGAGTGGAAATCAGTATATCAATCTGCTATTGAATAAGTCATGATCTGTCCCTGAATGCTATTTTATTTGCTGACTATTACATTTTAATAATTTTGAAAAACAAACATACTAAATTCCCAAAGCAAGCTAAATCTCAAGTGCTTGGCCAAAACCAACAACCAACTCACTAATAATAATAATAATAATAAGACTGTTAAGATTGAATCTGTTATTATTTTTTTTGGGTCAGAAGCAAAACTAAAGTAAAAGACTTTTGTATGAAGGAATCTGAAAGACCCAAAATTGTGATTTATAATCATTTTATTGACCAGGTTAGAACATTTAATTACTTGGGAGGCCAAATTGATTTTGATAGAGATCTTGATGTCTACAAAAGCATACATTCTTTCCACAGAAAAAGTGGAGCAATTGCAACTACACTGAGGAACAGAGCTCACAAACACACTTGATAAAATTTTAGGAGTAATGGATTGACTCTCTTGTATGGCAGCAAAATTAGACTCTTACAAGGAAAAGGAAACAAAAATTAGAAGCTCGATACGATTTCTAGTAAGGGACAAGGGGTTTATGAGGGAGAGCAGAATTTGAAATAGCAATATACAGAAAGAGTTGCTGATTCTTGTCTGTAAGTGCAACAAGCGAATCTGTTATTATTGCAATAAATGGACGGAGCATCTTCACAAAATGAAGGGAGATAGAATTTCAAAATACGTTCCGAGATTAATTCATATTACACAAATTAATTAAATACTCTTCTTTTTCATTCAAAAATAAATCTTTCAGAGGTCTTCTTTTTCAGTAATAAATTAAGGATTGGCCAAAAATTTTTTTTTAAATAGTGTTAAAAGTATACTAATGGTATCAGCACAAAATAAATAACACAAATATTAAATATTTATTTTTAAACATAATTTTACAAATAGTTAGTATTTTGGGTTTAATATACTTCTAATGAGAAACAAACACTATTTCAAAAAAACAATCCCTTGTCAGTTGTAAATTACCAATATAAAATTCTAAACATAAATAGTAACAACTATGTGAATGTATTGTTGATATTTATGAAGCAATACATGAAAAAGTAATGTAGCATGAGTTATGAGAAACAGTATTTCTAATAAACTGAATACTAGTAATAACCATCTAATTTTAATGAATTCTTAGGAATTTAATCTTACAACATCATTACTTAAAGTCACATTTTCTGAAATAGTATAACTGTTCATACAAAAATTGTACAACCCTTACCATGCATAAAAATTCTTTGTTATTAATGTTTTTTTTAAAGTAATTTGTAAGAGAATTTAACACCTTTACTTAAGTTAAATATCAAATTCAAAAACAACAACAATTTTTAAGGGTAAATTAGAAATGGTTTTGATAATAATAATCATCGTAAAAAAGATTTAAGAAAAATATGAGTACAGTAGTCCCTTGATTATCTGATGCTGATTTAACCAAACTGCCACCCCATGGAAAAAATTGAAATACACTGGGCAATAGCTTATCCATACGGTAAATACATGGGTCAATGGTGTACAGTATTCGTTTATTCCTCTTAGGTTGCAATGTATGTTGATTAACAGCCTGGGAGTGGCAGGAGGAAGGTGATTTATAAAGCTAGTACAGCAATATTATCAACCCAACCAGGCCTTGTCCCACCAACCCAACTCTTAGCTTAAAATTTCTTTTGCACAGTTGCATTCTTCTCCCACTTTAGTAATTTACAGTCAATGACCAGTTACAACTGCTAGCACTGAACCCTTAGCTATTTTTAGAGCATCTAGATTTACAAAAATAGATAGGCTGTATAGAGAAACCTTGAGTAAAGGGGTGCAGACAAGGAAGTGTAAAATAAAAGATTAAGGTAATGGTTATGTGTGAGGAAAATAGAAGCTGTGTGAAGACAAGACTGGGTATATCAGAGTGGTTGCAATAACGAGATTGTGAATAGCCTGAGTTAAGGAAGTGTTTTATCCTTCTCTCTTGCTCTTTGTTACAACCATAGATGGAATATACAAGAAAAAGAAGAAAATCAAAGAAAATAAAGGACGCTTATTGGTAGCAGATGATCTTGTTATACAGGGAAAGATAGGAATAGAGGTGAAAAGGGTACAAAAATTGTGGAACAAAGAGACTGTTAAGTGTGGTTTTGAATCCGATGAAAAAAAAGAAAAGTAAAAGGGTGGTGCAGACAAGAAATGAGGAGGATAGGCATGGATATGGAATAAGGCTAAATGGTAAGGTGCTAGAGGAAACTAAAGAAATGACATATTCGGGAACCATTTTCTCATCAGACATAAAAATAGAAAATTTAGTTACAAGGAAAGCCAGCATTTTCCTCCAATGTGTAAAAATCTTAGACAGGGATCGAGAAGTTTCCAAGTACTGTAAGAAAATTATGCGTAATATGTAACTTATTTATTATCATACACAATGTGTATGAAGACCAAAATTATGCATAATATGTATCTTGTAACGTGTGAAAGAGACATCCTGCCCAGAGCTGCTGTGAATTAACCAAATTCAGTGCTCTTGTCTTCAAAAATTAAAGTAAAAATGAAGAAGATAATCTGCCACACAGTAGTGGATGCAATAATGACTTGCGGGGCAGAATGTGGGCAAATTAATAGCAGAACAAGAAAAGGCTGAATCCAGTGAAGATGAATTATTTGAGAAGAGCTTGTAGAGTCTCTTGGTTCTTGTAGAACCCTAGGTTCTTCATTTGTCACATGAAGAACTCATGTGGCAAATGAAGAACCAAGGGCTCAAGCAGAGGTGGGCGATACAATTGTGGAAAGGGTAGAGAAAAGACAATTGGTTTGGTATGGCCATGTATATTGAATGGAAGAGAAAAGGTGGCTAATAAGGATCTTGAACTACCAGCCAGCTGCTCAAAGTAAGAGGGGCAGACCCTGCGGAACTTGGTAAGAGGGAGTGAGAGAGGCTATGCAGCAGAGAGGGGTGAAGGAGGAGGAATGGTGGAACAGACCGAGGTGGAGATTGAGGTGTGGGATGCGGCAGCAGCTGTAGAATCCTCGCTTAAAGTAAAGTAAGTAAGTGTATTTTGTGCCAAGAAATGGAGGCAAAAAGACTAAGGGGTAGACCAAGAGTGAAGTGAATGGATTCAGTCATGAGAATTTGGAAAAAAATGTGATGCTAAAAGAGAAATAGAGGAGAGATAGTACAATGATAAAAAGAGGTGGAGAGGAATTGTGTTTGGTACAACCTGAAGACACTTGGAATAGGAATAAAGAGGATGATGGCTACACGTACAAAGATGACTGAAGATGACTAAGTCGGTCTAAAAATTCTGTAACTATTACCGTGTATTCAATAAAAAAAAATGAATAGTGCCATTGCACTATTTAACGTACATTTATGTTACTGTCATTTTTATTATACCATATTCTATCCACTAAAAAAATATGAGTAAGTGCATATAATTCATTATGCTATAAAAGAACTTGGAATATAAATATCATATTGCTACTTTACTAAAACTTTTATGATCAATTTTCTAAATTTCACTCTACTACAGTAGTGTGTTGTGTAAATAAAAGAAATGAATCAAGTAGTCTTGAAAAAAGTAAGTAATATTTTTCTTCTCAATATTTTACACCTCAAACATTGTCTGAGCTGTTGGCAAAAAATACTTAAATGTATGAAAAATTAAACTACGGAGTCTTTGTTATTTTATAGAAAATCCATGGATTATCCCAACAACTTGGTTATCTGATTGACTGTTTGTCCCTATCAGTTCAGATAATTGAGGGACTACTGTAATTTAAAGACACACACAGTACAAGATGATAAATTACAAAAACAAAAATCAAACACAGTAAACAAAGAGAAAAGAAAGAAAGTAAGCCGATAAAAGCAAAGTGATAAGTGCATTTTACATCTACAATGAGTTAAAACCAAATATTTAAAAAAATTTCACCAGCTTAATTAATACATGATAATTTAGATATAACATTATGACAATTTTTGAATGAAAATGGAATAAAGATAAAAATACTTGTTACTCAGTTTAGATGAATGATACATACATAATAAGTAGGGTGAAAATAATGATTTGACATAACTCATTAAACTCACCCCTCACTGTGTCATTGTAAATGCCAGGAACACAGGCTGCATGCGTTAATGTTAAACCGTTTGTTTAATTTCATCAAATATTTTATTATAAGTAATTGACCATTACATAGGTCATTTATTTATATATTTTAGGAAATTTTGTTTTAATTTTTTTTAAATCGTTAAAAACTAAAAAAACTGTTGATATGTTCATTTATACACACATTAAAATCTACTGAAAGTTTTAATAAATAAACAATAATAGAAATTTCCTGCCACGTAAATAAACCAATGATCAACACAAATTACTAAATTTCATGAATAACAATAAAAATATGGTTCCTTTACAAAAATAAAGTTAGCAAAAATATATTTTAACACATCTACACAGAAATTACTGTTAACAAATTGTTAATCATTTCGGCTACAGGTAGTAAACTTCCATAACAACTATAAGGTTTGCATTGGGTCTGGTGACCAAGCCTAAAAACAAATGGTGTAGGAGATATTTGCGTAGTGTGACAATATGAGTATCGTATCCCACTAGTTACTTTGCCTTAGTAAAGAATGCAAAGAATGTGTATGCAGTGGGCACAGGTTAGCCAGTAGGTTATTAAACTTGTACAACAATTAACATAAAAATCATTTGTCAAGGCTACAATATTGTCAAAACACCATAATCATATGGTGCTTGGAGAATGTGAGTTGTCTAAAATTGTAGTAAAATAGTATTAGTACAAAACACTATTTATTCTGTAAACACGATCAACCAATTAATATATTCCTGCAGAATGGAGAGGGCAGGTTCACACACCATATTAAATGGCACAATCTGTATGAATTCTGACTGACTATGTATGTTATCATTCTGAATTCTGTTTGGGAAGATTTATAATAAAGTTTATTGGCAACAGCTATTGTATCAGATCAACGTAAAAAAAATATATTTTTATCACATGCATATATATATATATATATTTGATCACATGCATGTTTACTTATCAAAATATAGTGGTACAGTGGTTAGAACAACTGGCTTTTATGCTGAGGTCCTGGGTGGAATTCCCAGTCCGGTCTGTTATTATTTTACTGTATATCATCTTACCTATGCACAAGCCAAGGCTTATGTAGATCATCGCTCAAAAAAAAAAAAAAAAAAAATTAAACAAAACTGAAGTAATTTATACTTTATTACGTTTTTAAATGTTTCTAAACAGATATTTGGTTTTTAATAAAATAGACACTAATATAGAGGAGATTTATTAGAAACATTAGACAAATTAACTGTACTAAAACAAAATGGAAGAATAATTGAATAAGTGATTTTGACTAAGTATATAAAATTCATAAAGATTTATATCTATAAACAATACCCTTTATTAAAGTCTAGTACTGTCATTACACACTGTGTAACAGACGTGGACAATAAACCAGAATAAAAAATCTGCTGTGAAACACTCACACAACTTTCTCTTGCCAATGCAAATAATTAACAATAAACCTAACATTATTATTAAAACATTAGAAATGAACAAAAACTAACCTCAAAAACATAACCTTATTTTAATCATGAGTGAATGACGCAAAATGACAATCGAACTCAGTTTGGCTTAAAAATACGGAAAATCACGCTTTCACGCTAAACTAGGCTCTGTAGAGAAAAATGCTCTAAACAAAAGCTGTAGATCTTTTAATTTTCTATAAATTTAATTATATACACTTTTGTCATAAAATGCATACTAAGACCGAAATGTTAAAAAAATCGATTTTTCCTCACGTTTTCGTGAGAAAAAAAACAGAAAATCGCAAATTACCGCTAAACTAAGCGTTATACAAAAAAATGTTTGAAACAGAAGTTGTAGGTTTTTAAATTCTCTACAACTTTTATTATATAAGTTTTTGCGCTAAAATTTATATTAAAGCCGTAATCTTAAAAAAACAACGTTTTTACGTGAAAACAGCCTCACCGAGAATTTCAGCAAACATGGCGCCTACCCTATCTTGTAGAGAATAAAAAATTGAGTAAAATAGGCGATTTTAAAAAAAATCGTAGGACCAGTTTTTGAGAAAATCGCAAAAAACTGAAAAATTATACGAATAAACTACTACTTCCGGTTGACCGATTTTGATGAAAATGTTCGTGTCGCGTCCGGTAGTGGTATGTAACTTAAGTTTCAAGTTTCAAGTTCGTACGATGTTCCGTTCTTGAGATATTCTGTTCACACACAGACACACAGACCAATCGCTAAAAACATGTTTTTTGGGTTCAGGGGGTCTGAAAACGTATAGATCCGGTGAAAACTCGATTTCGAAAAATCGACATGAAAACAATACTTTCCTTCCTATATATTCATATAGGCAAGAGAAAGTAAAAAAACCTCAAAAACTTCAAAACCTCTTTTTGACATGCATAATAATTTTTTAAAATAAAATCTGGTGTGAAACACTCACACAACTTTCTCTTTCCAATGCAAATAATGAACAATATAACCTAATATTAGTAATAAAACATTAGAAATAAACAAAAAACTAACCTCAAAAACATAACCTAATTTTAATTGTAAATGAAAGACGCAAAATGAAAATTAACCTCAGTTTTGCTTACAAATACGGAAAATCACACTTGCACACTAAACTAGGCTCTCTAGAGAAAAATGCTCTAAATAAAAGTTGTAGATAATTTAATTTCCTATAAATGTGATTCTACTTTTTTGATGTAAAATGCATAATAAGGCTGAAATCTTTAAAAAAATCGATTTTTTTTACACAATTTCATGAGAAAAAACAGAAAATCGCTAATTACTGCTAAACTAAGCGTTATACAAAAAAGTGTTTGAAATAAAAGTTGTAGAATTTTAAATTCTTTACAACTTTTACTAGATAAATTTTTGCGCTAAAATGTTTATTTAAGTCAGTCTTAAAAAAACAATTTGTTTACGAAAAACAGCTTTACCAAGAATTTCAGCAGAAATGGCGCTTACCTTATATTGTAGAGAATAAAAAATTTAGTAAATGAGGCGATTTTTAAAAAAATCGTAGGAGCCTTTTGAGAAAATCGCAAAAGTGAAAAATTACAAGAATAAACTACTACTTCTGGTTGACCGATTTTGATGAAAATGTTCGTGTCGGGTGCTCTAGTGGTATCGAACTTAAGTTTCAAGTTTAAAGTTTGTAAAATGTTCCGTTCTTGAGATATTTTGTTCACACACACACACAAACCAATCGCTAAAAACATGTTTTTTTGGGTTCAAGGGGTCTGAAAACGCGAAGATCCGGTGAAAATTTGTCCTTCCTATATTATTTATATAGGCAAGAGAAAGTAAAAAAATTTAGAAGCCTCCAAGACATCAGATTAAAAAAAAATACAGAAATGATAATACTGTAAACAGTTTTAGAAACCATTCAATAATATAAATTTTACATGTAAATGAAGTAACAAAAAAATACTAAAACACTGAAATTTAATACACATCAACAGTTTCCTTAGTACAAAAAAATATTTTTAAAATCTTGATTTAACTGCTTAGCTTTATGTAATTTGTTAAAAAAACAGGAAGCTAGAGAGACAAAAAAATTTATAGATTATTTTTGGAATAAAATTTCAAGATAATACTTAAAAGCATTGTTACATAATAATAATTTAAATAAATCTATTCATTACCATTTTCAAATACTGTTACATGTACGAATTTTTGATTGAAAAATGTAACAAGACCAATAAACAATAAATAAAATAATATGTACTAAAAGAGCACACAATATTTTAGCCGAAGTAATAATTAAGTAATTAAGCACACAGTAATCACAAAAAAAACAACAGAAGAACCATTAAATTAATACTAAAATGTAAAACAAAAAAACCATAAGTCAACAGACAATAAAGAGATAGAGTACATGTGTTTTAATAACAGCATTTAAAAAGTGATAAGGCAAGCACATTTAACTACAGAAGAGAAAGAAAACAAAAGATTAAAAGGAGAACATTTTACGACAGTTTTTTTTTTGTTATACGTCGGACTGTATTTTTTAAACACTTTCAAGACTACACTTTTATTATGTGGTTTAATACAGTAGACCAACAGATTCACAATTTTTCAAAAAAATTATGGGGTTTTACCACCACACTATTATACACGTATTTTACGTTGAGAAAACCCTGGAAGTTTCTTCTTTACAATGACGATGTATTTACCAACAAACTTGGTTAGCCTTTTTAGTGCCATCGTCTGGTAAAACAGGACGTCAATATCTTTTACGTAGTTATAACATTCGGTTTACCGGACGTCTGTAATTGATGTACAAATTGCCAACGTCCGGATAACCAAACATTTCGAAAAAACTTTTAAACAAAATTTAATGGAATAATGTATTCTAAAACCGCCTCCGTGCTGTAGTGACTAGCACACTAGCCTACAAAGCAAAAGGTCCCAGGTTCAGTTCCCAGTAGGGTCTGGAAATTTTAACACGTTAAAACCAATGTTAAGGTACCAAAACCTAAAGTACGAGGGTAGGCTGATAAGTAATGCACACATGCTTGTAGAAGACAACTAAATAAACTTCAGTAGCGCGCCTGGTGGCATGTGGAAGTACTATTTCTCCTCTACAAGCCTGCGCAGTTTGAAGGCGTTGCTTTCATTCAGTTTGTTTGAGTAGTGGAAGTATGGCGTCGTGTTCTGGTGCTATGTCAACGAGAATTAAAACCACGCGCTGTTATCGAATTTTTAACTGCTGAGAAAGTGAATCCTAGTGAGATTTATCGTCGTTTAAAGGCTGTTTATTGTGACGATACTGTTGATAGGTCTACTGTGAATCGTTGGGTAATAAAATTTCGTGATTGCCAACCTGGAAAAGCCTTAATTGTTGACAAAACACGCAGTGGACGACCAATCACTGCCTCAGACGATAATCGTCGCAAACTCATCGATGATTTGATTCACACATATCAGAGTGCGTACTCAACAGCGTATCGCAAACCAAATTGGAATATCTAAGGAACGTGTTGGCTTCATTATTGAACAATTGGGATACCGTAAAATCTGTGCACGATGGGTACCACGCCGTCTGACAGACGAGAATAAACAGCGTCGATTGGAATGCTGTGAACAACTTTTGAAGCGCTACCGTGACGAAGGAGACGACTTTCTTTTGAATATTGTGACGGGGGACGAGTCATGGGTTCATCATTACGATCCCGAAGAAAAAAGGCAGAGCGCTGAATATCGTCATCCACATTCTCCTGTTGTGAAAAAGTTCAAAACACAACCGTCCGCAAAAAAAATTCTTTTGACTGTGTTTTGGGATGCTTGCCGAGTTTATGTGACTGATTATCTGGAACGAGGGGCAACGGTAAATTCTGCTCAGTATATACAGACTCTGAAACACCTCCGACGTCGAGTTTGTCGTGTTAGAGGCAACCTGGCGCCAATAATTTTGCAACACGACAATGCTCGTCCACACACTTCGCGTGCAACTGGAGAGGCTCTGAGAAACCTGAAGTTTCAACCAATTTTACACCCTCCGTATTCTCCCGACCTTGCGCCTTGCGATTTTTATTTTTTTCCTCTACTGAAGAGAGACCTTAAGGGTAATCATTACAGCTCGGACAATGAGGTGAAGGCAGCTATTGCGTCCTGGGTTCGAGGAAAGTCGGAAGAATTTTTCAGTGACGGAATGAAAAAACTTGTTAAACGTTGGGAGAAATGTGTAATGCTTAACGGTGACTATATTGAAAAATAAATAGATAATTTGGTAGGTTAAGATTTGTACTTTAATTTGTTATTTACCCCATCTTGCTATTTCTTTTTGTTCGTCTTCTACAAGCATGTGTGCATTACTTATCAGCCTACCCTCGTAGTTGCTAATAACTAAGCAGTCGATTGGACTTTTAATAAACTAAAAAAAACTATTTTGAATACTTTTAAGTGTTAGAACAATTTCTTTTTGTATGAACAAAATAAAAATTAATTTTTGACAGGACATTTTATTTTTCTGTAACGTTAAAATTTTGGTCAGTCATTTTTTCGAAATAATGGCACTTTTTGTACACCCTTATTCAAATTAAATGGCACTTTAGATCAAACTTTTAAATATTGTTTCAAAACTGAATGGGTTAATAATTTTACCAAAATTATTGCTTTATATAAAAGCATATAAAATTTCATTGTAAAGCAATGAAATTTCAAACAAAGCATTATAAAATTTCAAAACAATTTACATGTATTATATAGATCAACTGAAAAATATATTAACGTGTACCAATACATCGATGTACAGAAAAATCAATATAATCGTTAAAACAGATTTATTATAAAAACTAACACTACTAATAGATTCTCAGTAAATTAAAACAAATTGTAGAAAAACAACAATTGTATATGATACAGGAGGAAATGCATGTGGAGTAATGTTAAGTCAACACCCAGTGTCATTCGTTAATCTAAACTAACGTGCCTGTATCACACACAGGCACAGTCCTAAAAGTGTTAATTAACATACATATTAAAGGCTCTTCTAAACATTTTATCAATTATGCCAAATGTTGAAAGTAACCAAACTGAAAATTACTTATTCATAAAACTGCTTGTATATTTGAAATTACTTTTTAAAAAACCTTATACACATTGATTATAAGATGAAATATACATTTTTGATGTTTTATAAATGTATCCATCTTAATGGACAATGGATGTCTTTTAAGTGGATGACTTAAAATAACGCATCAAAAATGTAATTGCAATCATTCACCCATATTTGCTAATATTTAATTGAGATAAATTTGACTACAGAGTTCATCTGTCGTTGTTACGAATAGTGTACACTAGAAAATTCACAGATAAAAACTTGGAAGAAATCTTCTATATACTCTATAAAATCATTTTAACTTGTAAAAAATAATTTTTTTATTAGTTATCAAAAGTATATCTTCCACTTTTATTCACCCAGCATTTTATATTTATATCTTATACATGATAACTGTAAAGTTAACGCATAGCTTAAATAAAACAAAAATAAAGTTATAATGAAACCATACTGCATTATAATTATAGTCAATGTAGGGTGAAAAATAATTTTACATACAACACAGATTTTTAAACAGACACTCTTGTCTAGCAGTTAAATTAACTCTTTCCATTTAATTATTCAGACACCAACTGGCCTTTCCACTTGTATTTATTTCAATGAATTTCTGCTTACCTTCCATTCTATTACTTTTTTCTTACTTCTTATCTCTAAATATTGACCGTTTTCAATCTCAACACTATCAAATATAATTATCAACCTTAAGAAAGTGCACATTGGTGTATTTACACTTATACATCTTATAAGCTACATAAAAACTAACACTATCTACTAAGACGACACTGACAAAACACAGATGATAACTGTAAGACAACATACAAAATATATCCTACATTACTAAAGTATTATTTCCTTTTCATACTAAGAAATAAAACTGCCAGATCTTTCTAAACACAAAATAAACCAATACCCAAATTTACACCAAGACAAAACTCATTTACTTTAGACCAGCTGACGAGCAAAATGACGTCAGACAACTTGAGTGCTTTCATGATGTAATCCAACATATTTCAATACAATGCAGAAAGAAAAACAAAGAGACATATGAAATCTTTCTCAACGCACTCTTACAGGTTTATATTTCATATTACAAAGAGCAACATGCAATAGAAGTTCAAAAAGTAGCGGTGAATACAATATCATGTATAGCATGAAAGAAAAGTGGAACATAAAACACATTTGCTATATAAAGGAATTTCAAATGACTTGTATACACACATAAGAGAACAATTAAGAAATGACACTAGCAATACAAAATATTTTATGGGAGATAAGTTACCAAGGTGTTTTTTAATTGTATACCTATACCACACTGTGACAAATTAAAGAGCAGGACAAATTAAAGAGCAGGATGTGCTAACATTAATTTTACTTTTCAATTAATAGATTTTAATTATTAGAATCAGGTAAGGAAAAGTTATTCCCTGAGAACAAATACCAATAAGAAAGAGTTCTGCATAATGACTATTACAGATAAGGTTCAAGCAAACTAAATTCTGTCAATTATAGATAAAAGAACAAAAAGGAAACATAAAATAAAGCAACTAATTTTAATGGTTTTACTCCACAATCTTGTGGCACTAAGAGAATCTTCTGTTACTTTGTTGAAAGCTACTCCATTCATGATTCAGAAATTTGGATTCTCTAACCAAGTAGAATAAGGGCTATAAATTAGTTTTTGGAGAAGTTGTCACTTGTCTAAGCTACATCGAGTTAGCAATGAAGAAATTTTAAAGAAAGTGGACAAAAAATTTTTATTTATTTAAAAATTAAAGAAAGATACTTCATCTGGTAGGGTAATGCGCCAAGAATGAAGGGGCACAGGTTGACAGAAAAGATTTGGGCTATGGATTCCAGCCAGGAGGAAACAAGTATAACCCAGAAAGTAGTGAACATAAGAGCTATGGAGAGGAGGGGTCTAAGGTATGAAGATGTCAATGGTTTGACTTCCAGTTGAAACTGAAACTTCAAACCCAATCCAGGCCTACTAATTTTTTGTGTAGATTATGAATTTGAAAACAGTTTGTTGCTATCTCTTGTGGTTTCTAACACCTGGGTGTGATGGACAGACAAACAGACGGACAACCAAAACAAAATGATAGATGACAATTTAAAAATTTGCCACCAATGTTCTTAATTTATAAGCAATTGTAAAAATATTTCGTTTAAAAACATCTGTAACTTATTTTGTCCAGACTACATAAATTTAGGTATTACCAACAGCCTAAATTTATGTATTTTAGAAAATATAAGTAACTGATATTTTTAAACGAAAAAATGTACAATTGCCTCCAAAATTTAGGTATTACAAACACAATAAAGAGATATAATCTGCAGCAGAGATACAAGAAAAGAACTGAGTAAAGATAATATCATCCTTGAGAAAATGATACAGTACAGGAATAGAGGGAAAATCATGTCACAGGAATTACAAGTGAAAGGGTTGCAGTCCGATCATTACAATATCACCCAACCTGAAGAAGAAACTTAAGTAGACCAAGAAAGAGATAGTTTGGAGCTGGAACAGGCAAGATACCTCCATAAGCAGTATAAGAAGACAGTGACATCTAATCCATAAGCAATATAAATTCACCACGAAACAGTAAACTACTGATTTATCAAGAAATTATGAATAATTTAAGGTTAGAACAACATGGTATGAAAAGGATTACACAAAATGAACGCTCCTTATTTAATTAGATTAACAGACAATGTGGCTCAAGATTCTAAAAGAAAACTGATAAATTCATTGTTGATTTCATTTACAAGAAAATTATAATGTTATAAATTTGTTTCCTAAAGCCGGTGGAACTTTTCAGTGAAAACATTTATGAGAAAATTTAGAACATTGACCAACACTACACAATTTCATAAATAAAAACTAAAACTAATAAAAACTAAAACTAAGTTTCAAAGATTCAAAGGATAAACCAACATTTGGAATAAAAAAACACAGTTAAAGGAATCTGGATATGTAAAATAAAAAAATATTAGAGATGAACAGAAATTCTTTTCATTAAATGACATCAAACATGATTGTGAACAGTATAACCTACAGCCAAAGCTTGAATATATAAAGGCTAACAACAAAACACCTGAAAAATTTGGATGAAGAAACAAGATAATGGAAAAATTTCAATTGAAGTAACACCAACACCTTCTATGAATTCATCTAAAAGTAATAAACAGTGAGAATGTCTACAAAAAAAAGTTATCCTCAATTGAACGATAAAAAAAGACAGATAGATAGGCTACAGTAAAAGAATGTTTTTTCTTTTGATTTTATAAGAGTGGTACACTCAACAATAACTTTAACAGGGCATTAATGTAGAGAAGAGATAAATAAAAGCTAATGAATAATATATTTTTAATTTAATATACCTTGTGGTCCCCCATGCATGTAGTGCTTCCAATGAGTCCGTATTCAATACAACCAACATCTTCAATCTGAAACATTCATCATTATATTTATACTAATTGTAATTTTATGGCTACAAAAAATAAATCATTCAATGTACGAGGGTTATTTGGAAAAAAGGTCCAAATTCTTATAAAGCAAAAACTATCTCACACATTTTTTCAAAAAACTTTTTTTTATTTATTCTTTAAACACATTTCTTTATTTTCAGTGACAAGTTTTAAAATTGTCATCATTTTCCTTTGTCCGTCATACCCAGATGTCAGAAGCTACAAGAGATAAACAGTTTTTGGATTTGTAACTACCTACACAAAAAGTTAGTGGCGCTGAATTGGGACAAGTTCCGGTTTCAACTGGAAGTGGCCCAAAACTGGTGTCCAGAAAGCAAAGTCAGAAACAAGAGCAAAGTCAGTAGTACAAGAGAAACAAACAAACGATTTTCCGGTTTGTAATTTATACAAAAAATTTGTGAGCCTGGATTGGGTTTGAATTACTGGTTTTGACCAGAAGTCAAGACCCAAACCCAGAAATGAAGAAATCAAAGTCAAAATTTAAAAAAAAAGTGCCATTTGATTCCTTTTCAAAAGTAGATACAGAAATAATTGGGTTTGAAGTTCTGGTTTCGACTGAAACTGGCCATAAACCGAAGTCAATAAATCAAAGCAGGATTTGGTTAACGAAAATAGAGTCATTTGATTCCTCTTAAAGAGTAGATACAGAAATCACTAATGGTTTTTGCCATAATTTAAAGAAACTAAAACCAAGATCAACAAACAATTAATAGGAAGGAAAATTTCAGATAAAGGAAAAAGTTAAGATTTGAGAGAGTTAAGAAGTACTGGGCTAACTGAAGGAAAAAACTGAAGAACTCTACTTATATAAATTAGCTAAAATGGTCCAATGGGGTCATTAGATAAGAAAAATAATTATAATTAAATAAACAGACAAGTTGTACTAGTATTTTAGGACTAAGTTAGGTATAAATTATGTTAAAGAATATATTACATAATTATAGAAGTAAAATTTCTACAAAGCCTACAGTTTACCTTTAAACTAATTGAAATGAAGTTTAACTTCCTTTACTTCGCAAGTTCTACTGAAACGGAGTGAGTTGAGTTGATACTTTGGACTATGTACAAGCATTTACTAAGAACAGGTACTGAGTATGCATCAGAACTACCTGGTACGTTCTGTTAGATACAAGGTACCAAATATGCATACACTCCACAGAGAAAAGATACTAAAAAATTTAACAAGGCAGAGAGTGACAATGGAAAAATTATTTATTTACTGTTTTAAAGTAGGAATTATATGCTTATAAATTAATTCTTTAAGATTGCAGAATAGATAGGACAGAGAAAAAAAATGAATAAGTAGTACAAGACTAGACCAAAGACCACAGTAGGAACTGTTGGAGCAAAATAGATTATTCACCTGTTTTATATTAAATTTATATAAAATTGTTTTGTTTATTAAATACTTCCAGTATTAAAAAAATAATCTTGATAATTTAAAAATTCCAAAATTAATTTTAGAAGATAAAATAAAACTATTAATTATTTCTATTTTATATAATGAATTTATATAATAAATTTCAACTAACCTTCCTTTTTAATTATGTCAAATTTTATTTTTAGTTACACGAATTTCGGTGGATCCACCATCATCAGAGTAAATAACATACAATTGAAACCAACTATAAAATAGATTGTGGTAATGAGGATTGTAAAAAGTTTTACATTGGTATGACTAGTCATAATTTTCAAGTGAGATATAATGAACATAAAAAAGCACTGAAATGTGACTACATTATGTCTAACTATACCAATCATATAAAATAGGAAAAACATAAATTTGGTGAAATGGATAAACATTTTAATGTAATAAAACAGTGTAATATAGAAAATAAAAATAAAATTGAAAAATATGAGATGTTCCACATTTATAAATATTTAAAAGAGCAAAAGCAGAACATTTTGAATGAACAGGTCAAATTTAGGAATGATGAAGTGATATTGACTGCTGCTGCTGGTAT
This sequence comes from Catonia carolina, assembly GCA_035578175.1. Lineage (NCBI taxonomy): Eukaryota > Metazoa > Arthropoda > Insecta > Hemiptera > Achilidae > Catonia > Catonia carolina. Next base: position 44,247,254 of record JAQMRL010000001.1, read on the forward strand.
CTACAGTGAACATGATAAGGGAAAAATTAAAGGAGATTAATTTTAAGTCAGTTTTATACAAATGGCTGAAGGTGTATGATCTTCTGTTGATTTTTAATAAATAAGATTTTAGTTTCAATTATATGTTATTTATTCTGATGATGGTGGATCCACCGAAACACGTGTAAGTAAAAATAAAATTTGACGCAATTAAAAAGGAAGGTTAGTGAAATTTATTATATAAATTCATTATATAAAATAGAATTAATTTCAAACTGCAGGATGCATTATAAAGATTTATTTTTGAATGAAGATATTAATTATTTATACAAAAGGTGACCCAAAAAAAACTGAGAGTGACGTTTTTATGAGTGATTGACGCTATTGGACAAGTCTGAACCTGCTTAAATCCAAAGTTTAACTCATTAAAGAGAAGCATGTCTAGTTGTGCTGAATAAGTTTTGTAGTATTAATAAGTGTTCAGCAGTCATAACTGTCAGACGAGTTTTGTGGTACTATCCATTTTGTTTGCTACGAGTGCAGAACTAAAACAGAGAACCGTTATGTGATTCACAATTGTGTTCACTGCGGTTTATTGTTACTCATTTGTACTTTTGTTTAACACCTTATTTCATTTTTTCGGTGCCTTTCACCCTAACCTTTAAATTCCTTAATGTCATAAGTTTCTTTATTGGAATCAATAAAGTGGTCCCTTTGGAACTTTTGTAACTTGTAAGGTTAAACTTTCAATCCGTTACTTTCAAAGGACAAAACCCAACAAGTACATTACAGAAATAACCTTTACAATGTTTAAAATAATGTTCATCTTGCATTAACTGTTGAAACTCTGCAATATATAAAAAATTTATAAATTTACTTTCACACTATATACATAAAATCTTATGTCAGTTATCCTATTTCATATACAATTCAGAAAATGCTATGTAAAAAATTCTTTAAAATGCACCCAGAATAAGCAGTAGCAGTTTAGTCCTCATTCCAATGAGTGCTATTAACAAAAAACTTTTAAAATTTAAAAGATGAGCAATGTTCTTTTTATTAATCAGACAAAAAATAATATTGGTCAATGTAGGATACTCACATTTTGTACTAACTGTTTTGCAGTTTCACTAAGAAGAACACGATCGCACCACGCTGGACATCTCGTCTGCATGTAATGATGGCCCCCAGTTGCATCTTCTTCAAAAGGATAACTGGGTTGAAATGATATGGGAAATTCAAACAGCTGATCTGAAAATACTTCCATTTCTCGATCAAACTCCTTCAGCTGAAACAGAACTTATTATGGTAAAAAAATATGAACACAAAGGAAGGAAACCATTTTCCATGAAAACCATGCTCATAAAGTTTATTTCATAACTCTAGAATAATTTCAATACACTATAATTTGGATGAAACTATGTAAATTGAAATATTTTTCTTACAAAAACATTTGAAACAAAAGTAAATTAAACGTATCTACTAGAATCTCAATAAAAAGGTCTATGGAATAACTGAATCAGTTTAAAACCAAATTCAATGTGGCTAACACTTTTTTTGTTTTACATCCGACTGACTGTTTTGTAATTACCGGTAATGCAGACGTAAGAAGGGTGATAGATGAAAATGAGTGATGAAAAAATGTCAGACCTGATCGGGAATCAAACTCTGGAAATACAGGAATACTGTATTAATACTGCTAACACTGTCAGGAATACAGGATACATCATAATTTTTTGTTACCTCAATGCAGCAGCATCAGCTCTGTACTTTTGGACAAAGAATTATAAGGAGAGCTATGCACCTATTTGTTTACATAAATGGTTATTTCACAAATACAATTCCAAAGGCTTTTTGGTAGAATACAAGTATCTGATTACTTCACAATGCCTAAACTTGGACTCATAGTAAAAAACTCTTAACATAGTTCCAACCAGAAATCAAATACAATATTTTACACCACATTATTAACAAACTGCATACCTTGTAAATAGGTATACATGAATGAATATTTGAAATAATTTTCAAATATATATCTATATTTAAATGAGCTGAAATTTCATGAAATATATCTTCATAGTGTACTTAAATCAGTTCACTGTGGTAAAGTGTGAGGAATATATATAAATTGCTACAATGGCACATAGGCCCAAACAAAACACGTTTTTTAAACTAACTGTTTTTTTTTTCAGATTATAATCTCATTATCAGTTCCATTCACTAAATTGAGAAGAAAAATGATAGTTCCAGAAACAACATGGAAGTGATCATGAGAGAGTATGTGAATAAAGAAGTGACTTCCATGGTATTATCACGAGAAACAATTCTTTGAATTATTTATCCTAAAAATTTTAATGATAGTAGAAGCCACTTAACACATTGAAGTCTCCGGAAAGTCCAGCTTCTTCACCGCAAATGGTTGTAAAACTAAGATCCAGTGGTCCTCCTTCTCAAATATTATGTTGTTTTAAATGAAATAAAGCGGCTTTTGAAACGGATCTTTTGAAAATAGGTAAAAATGCCCGGAATCCGGTGTCAGTACTTTATGAAAAATGGTAGTCGCCAATGAGTTAACAACAGGACAGAAGCATTAAACAATTTTTTTCAGAAAATGTACATGTGAAGATAAAGTTGAATAATGACAATAATTTATCCGTATGATGTCTGTAACAAAGTATCTGTAAAGCAAACAGTACAATTGTATTGAAAACACAGCAGAGTGAATCAGCAAAAAAGAGTTAACATCAGTTTTTAACAAAACAAGAAAAAGAACAAGATCATACACCATACATGTAAGAGTCTACCAGAAAAGAATAATAAAATAACAGTTCACTTTGTATTAGACATGAAAAATCCAGCAAAAAAAAAACCAATCTCAGCAACCACTGACTGGTACAACTGTCAAATCTAATTTTGAAACAGTTAATACTGTGTCAAACATTCCCAATAATAATGCAAGTACTATAATGTAAGTACTATAATTCATTGATTCAATAAAAACTGGGAAAAATTTTAAAACTTAAATATAGTACAGTACACTGCAGCAGCTAAGGAAATATGACCAATTACCATACATCAAATTTTACCTTGTGTTTACAAAGGATCTATGATTAGCCTGTCGGATGAGAAGCGAAAAAGCCTTCTTGTTTGACAACTGAGATGTGTTTCAGAGTGAGCAGACAGAAATAAAATAATATAGAATTTTACACGACTCACCCATTCGCCAGCTTTGTCAATAAACATATTCTGATGATCATGATGTTTAAATTCCTTTTTTCCCAGTGTTAAAACAACCTGAAAACAAAATTTTCACTTTAATTTAGAATACCATATTCATTAATTATATGGACTAAACGGTTTTGGGTAGGAACACAATTTTTCTGTTCCAGGTACAACCCAGTATGAGCATGAGTAATGAATGGTAATGATACAAAGGGCTTGATACTTTTAGTACTGATATTGGACCACCACGGTGCGATTCTGTGATGTTACTGCTTAGCTGACTGCCCAACTGAACTGCGAGAGCAATCAGTAACGTCTTCCTGATACAGAATGTACAGGGTAATTTTGCCGGGAACTAGATTCCTATTTCTTACTTATCAATTGTACTCAGTTCAAAGTCATAAAAACTACAAATTTTTGTTTTCTCTTTATTATCCTAATTCTAAACATCTGGTTTCTAATTTTAAAAATTATTGTTTCCATACCCAATTTTCAACAATTTGGTCAAACAGCACTCTTTGCCTCCGTATTTTTTTTTTTTTTTTTTTTTTTTTAGTTTTACCAACACAGTAATGATTTTACTTCGCACATTGAAGGCTAATATATAAGATGAAAGTGATATGTGAAAGTAAGTGATAAAAGAATGCCAGACCCAACTGGTAATCAAACCTGGGATTCCTGATACAGAAGCCAGTTGGGTTGACCAATAAACCATGAGCATGCCACAAATATCGTGTTGTTTATACATAAAATGTGATCACATTTTCTCAAGATGTGTTTTTACACATTTAGTGAAAAACTGAAGCTGTAATTAAAATCAAGTAAATCCAATTTTCATTCTAATGGATAAGATAAATGTGTGCATGATATAATACCTTTTACTTGCCACAATCACTTAAATCATTGATATTTTTCAAATTTTAACCACTTTTATCTCCTTCCACATAAATTTTAAGATAAAAAACAGAATTCTACCTGACTGGTTGAGTCATCCCTGTAGAGGACTTTGGTGTTTTCATTGTTCTTTGGGCTTTGAACTTTCACAGCATTAAGACCTTCAGCCAATTTCTGAAACATTAATTCACTCATTTTTAAAAGTTAAAAAAAATAAATATTACAAAATGAACTGGAAACACTTAGTTGTGTTTTAAATACAAATAACCTACACATTCACAAGGATATGTCAAGTTATTAAAAAAATAATTCGAAGTGGTTACAAAAAGTATAAAATATCTTTATAGCTTCATTTACTAAAACTGAGAAATTATACCAAAACAAACAATAAATTGCTAAAGTTTTCAAGTTACATCTATAAAAAAAATAAGTAAGCTTCAATGACAATATAGTTCTTAGCAAAATACAGTGATTGTATACATACTTTATACGCCAAAAAAATTAAACAACTTTCATCAAAAATTTCTCAACTTAAAATATTTAACGGTTTATTTAAAACATTTTTATTTAAAAATTTCAAGTATCACTGCACAAAATCTCTTAACAAAATTACAACCACCTTTTTTAAGACAGAACCACTTTTACATTGGTTGAATTTTACCATTTTTTTTATTGAAATTTATCACCAGATTTGTGACGTGTATGGCAAAGGAATAAATTAAAAGATAATATTAAGGTATGACTAAAAACAAAAATAACAATCACTCTTGTATTATTAATAATACAAATAGTTTTTAATACTTCACAAATAGTATAACAGACTTACTTTGATTACACCCTGAGTGTCTGTTCGAAAATTAAAATCTCCAAAAAGAAAAAATGGTGCTGGGCCATAGTCATCAGTATGGAACCTGAAAGAAAATGCAGATATTAAATGTACAAAAAAACTTGTAAATTCAAAATTTTCATGGGATTATAATAAAAATCTTGCAGATTATTGATTTTTTTAATTTTAATAATTGAAAACAAATGAAGCAAAAAGAAAGGATGGTTTCAAGACTAATATGTCATACCAAATTAAAAATGGCATTTGGGTGGAATACCGGATAGATACAAACAAAATCTCACTGAATCAGAAACAACTGTTCAGTGTTCGGGTTTTTTCAATTTTATTTTGGCCGCGTTCCTGCCTTCTTGATTTCTTTCGATGTTTGTCATTATCTGGACCACGACCGTTTGTGTATTCACTGTCGTAGCAACCGAGTTGTGTTTCGATTCACCTTTGCTAGCAAACCGCCGTAAATTGTGTTTTTTTCTTCATTAACGAACGTTTTGTATTCTCTCCATTGCGGCAGTGAATAGTATTCCAGAATTACGAACATAGCGGTGGTCCTACCGTGATTCTCTTTTTTTTTGCTGTTTGCTTAAGTATACTTTAAAAATCATTAATTTAATAACAACTGAAGTGTTGAATCATAATTATAAAGATGCAACAATTAAAATGGCTTGAAACAAACTATTATCTCAATATTTAAAATAACATTTTCATATTACTATCATCACAAGAAGAAAACAATAATATCTGAACACTTATGGAAAATTTAAGTAATGATTTTAACTGGGTTTCTAGGATTGATCACTTCAGCTTATTACATTTTCAATAATTACATTTTATTTCGCACAATTACATAAAATCCACCAAACTTTCATATAATATAAAAATCGCTGTCAAAATAAAATAATCATAATAAAATAAAATAATCTTATTCACTTAGATGATTAGTTAACAACATAGCAGCAGAATCCATAACAATTAATATGAGATTTTTAAAAAACTTTTAATATTTACCTTCTGTTTACTGCTTTCTGACTTTTTATACTGATTTCATCAATTCAGAATGTCTGATTTCAAACTTTGGCAAAGGAAGGTGCATTCTTTGCAATAATTTCTAGAAGCTTTTATGATATTACCTGATGAAGCAGTGAGCATTGTGAAAGTGCTCATAAGACATTAAAGAAAAAGAAAGCAGTAAAAAAAGGTAAATAATAAAAGTTTTTTTTAAACTCATTATATTAACATAAACTTAATATTTTTTATGTAGTTTCTAAAAAAATCCATATATTACTATAAATGAAATAAGTATGTTTCTGGACTAGATCCAATGTTTTGTTCACTTCAATATCATCTAAAGTAATATTTCTTGATAATTTTAGCAATAACACTGACAAATACCTATGATAAAAGTCCCTCTACTATACTTTTCTATGCATTTCCCATGTAAACAACATTATTTTGCTTTTTCGTACTTACTGTACTATTATCTATAAATAACTTTCAATTTTAATTTTTATTTATAACTGTTAATAGAATACTACAAGGGGCGTTCAATAGATCCCGGAATCGCCTTGCTGTCACCAAATAAGCGATAAGGTAGCTGAACTAGCAATACGATTATGTGCACACTCTTGTTTTGAACATGTTTGAACATGTCAGTGCAAAGTGGTGGTGTCAGTGGTCCATACAATGTGGATGTGAGTGGTTGATTGGAACAGGTGATGTTATAGTATATCTGTTCTGTATAAACTGTACATCAAATTACAAGCAAACATACCGAATAATCAACTGTTAGGTCTGTAGCAATATTGTAGTTCACCAGGTTATGTTACATGCAATTACATCACTCAAAAAAGCATTCACAGGGAACCTCACAAAAAACCACAATTTTTTTATAACCTTACTTCTTAAAATTCAACTGAACAACAGTATGGTGGCAGTAGGGAATGTTCAAAAGTAAGAATTATTACAAGAGAGCAATGGCTGATAGCTGCACATAAAGCATACTATTACGACAAAATGCAGCAAAAGATTGTGATTAACATAAAATTTTTTTCTAAACTAAAAAGTATACTTCTTGTACTCCAAGAATTACTGTTTACTATTATAAAATTACTTCACTTAAATTTTGAGCAATTTGTTATCTTTGAAACTTAATACCAAATGAAAAAAATCATGAGACACATAAAAATATGTTAACTATTTTTCAGGGCACCGTATGATTTGAGGAATGATATTGCAGATGAATGCTGGAAGTAAGATCAAAAGGAGCAACATAACAAGGAGGTATTTCACAAAACTGCAAAAGTAAGTCAAGAAACAAGCAAGAAATCAAGAATGGGATACACATTCGCATGGATGGTAAAATACAGTTGAAAGGAAAACTGCAGAACACAATTGGAGTAAATTAACTAATTCTTACAAGAAATAAATTGGGGTTCATATAAGGAACTAAAGTGGAAAACAGAGACATCAGAAAATTGAAGCTGATGCTGCCCAACAGCTTAATAGCTACTGGTAAAACAAAGAAAATCTAGTTAAGTTAATTGTATTGAGAAATTTTGTTAGTACTAAATAAAGATTGTTCAATGATGGGGATAAAGAAGGAGAAATGACATTCGTGGGAGGGATGGGCGTGTCGGTGAATGACGTAGCAGCAGTATCTGGCAGTATTTTAGATCTAGTGGATGATTTTAAAGTGCAAATGCAGTCGTATTCGGACCATATGCCGATACAATTGGAATTAGTAATCGAAAATAGTAAAATCAATGATATCTCCTGTTTTCCTTTGTTGCCGAAGCTATTATGGAGGGAGTCGAGTGATAAAAACTACAAAGATAAATTGAACAATTATTCATTGCGTAATCTTTCAATTAATACAGAGTCTAATCAGGCTATCAGTAGTATAATAGAATCAATTAGGAAGGCAGCGGGGAGTCCAGTGGTTGGGGGTCAAGGTCAGGCATCTGCTAAAAGTAAACAATCGTGGTTCGATTACGAATGTGTACGTTCACGTAAAGAAGTATTATCGTTATTAAATTTATACAGAAAAACAAATGCGAATAGTATTAAAGATCTATACTTAGTTAAAAACAAAGCATATAAATATATATGCGACATAAAGCGTAAACAATATCAAAAGGTCCTATTAGGTATGATCTCGTCGGCAAAAGACCCAAAAACTTTCTGGCGGGCATTGAACAGGTTCAAAAGAAGATCAAACTCGGTAAGCAATGAAATTAATAATGGGGAGTGGATAGATTATTTTAAAACACTTTTAAATCCAAATTTGTTAGCTGAACCTGTTTTATATGCGGAACCGTACATAAAAAATCCCACATTAGACAATGAATTTAAATTAGAGGAATTACAAGCTGTAATAAGTAAAGGCAAAGATAATAAAAGTCCGGGTTTTGACGGTATTCCATACGAATTTTATAAAAAGGCACCTGTACTACTGATTGAAAAGTTACTGCAAAGTTTTAACAATATTTATAGAACCGGCAGGGTACCGGATAGTTTTAAGGCGTCAATTATATTTCCACTGTATAAAAAAGGGGCAATGGAAGATGTTTCTAATTATCGGGGTATATCCTTTATGAATGTGGTAGCAAAGTTATTTACGGGTCTGTTACTGGGTAGGTTGAACAGGTGGGTTGAAACTAATAATATTCTCAACGAATTTCAGGCTGGGTTCCGTAAGGGATATTCAACGGTGGATAACATATTTGTCTTGTCATCTATTGTTAAACTCAGATTGGCCAAAAAGCGGGGAAAACTTTACTCTTTTTTTGTGGATTTTTCCTCAGCCTTTGATACAATTGATAGAAGGGCCTTGTGTTACAAATTATCTTGTCTAGGGCTGTCAACGAGAATGTTAAAAGTAATAAAGTGTTTGAATAGGGGTACAACTGCAGCGGTATGGAGTAAGATTGGTATGACAGAAAGTTTCGAAACCGGCATGGGACAGGGCATGCGACAGGGGTGTTTGCTGAGTCCTTTATTGTTCGCAATATTCCTCAATGACTTGCACAATGAATTGGAGGGCGGGATATTGGTAGGAGGGAAAAGAATAAAATTACTACTATATGCAGACGATATAGTAATTATGTCAGAATCTCCAGTGGGATTGCAGTACATGATAAATATATTGGAAAAATATTGTCAGAGTTGGAATCTAAAAGTAAATTTGCAGAAATCCAAAGTAATGGTCTTCAGAAATGGGGGTAGGCCGGGTAATAATGAAAAATGGTTTTATAAAGGAGAGCTGATAGAATGTGTTAATGTGTACAAATATTTGGGTGTCTTCCTTACCCCTTCGATGAAAACAGAATACCATTTGCAGAAAAAAATGGTCTCAGCCAAATCGGCACTCAATGTAAGTTGGGAGAACGTAATAAAAAATAAAGAAGTGACGTGGGCAACCAAAACCAGTCTGTTCAGCGCATGTGCTAGGGCAATTATTTGTTACGCAGCCCAGGTATGGAGCTACAAGCAACACGACAGTGTGGAAAAGCTTCAGCGTTATTTTGTAAAAAAAGGCCCTTACTCTTTCAAATAATACCCCAAACTATATGCTTTATATCGAAACAGGTATGAAACCATTATATCTGTATACTTTAAAATTGCACTTTGATTATATAATTAAAGTACTAAAAATGAAAGATCAAAGGCTACCAAAAATCATGGCTTTGAAAATAGTTAAAAATAATATAGGTTGGTTCAGGGAATGGGGGGAAATTGTGTCACAGTTAGGTCTAGGGATGGGGTTTGAAATAGGCAATGTGGGGAATTGGAAGGGATGGTTTAGGCAGATTATGTTATCACTCCAAGATAAGCAGAAGGAACGTTCTCTGGCAGAAATTAATGCCACACGTTACCACAGTTGGTATAAACAGCTAAACGTAGTTCTAGGTGAAGCCAGTTATTTTAATGTGATGGAGGATCTGTCAAAAATCAGGTGGATCATTAAAGCGCGTGGTGAATTGATAGACTTAAATTACAAACCATGGGTTGTGGATAAAAACTTTAATTGTTCTATGTGTAATTTAGGAGAAAAAGAGGACACATTTCATTTTGTGGTAAGATGTCCAGTTCTTAGGGAATGGCGCCGAAAATGGTTGGGGCAGAATGAATTGGGACAGGAAGCTTTTCTGGAACTTTTAAATGGGAAAAACTGGCAGGGGCTAGCGTCCTTTTGTAGAGATGCTTGGAGATATAGATGGGCATTGATTACAGAATTCAATTACCGAGGCATAAAAATTTGATTGTTTGTTTTGTGCTTCTGTTGTGTCTAGGAAGAGGGATGAATAGGGTGATGGGTTTTGGTTTTTAAATTTATTCCCTATTGTGTTTTAATTTCATTTTTCATTATGTCATTATGCTTCAAAATGTATGTATGTCATTTTTATAAAGTTGGTGTATAGTTTCTTTTTTCTAATGTATTCCTGATTGTTATATACTGTGTTTTTTAATATTGTAACTAATTGTAAGTGTACTCTGATTTTCCGGCTGATGACTGCGGTCAAGCCGTAAGATGTGTGTAAAAGGAGGATGTAACATTTGTAAAAGTGAAAAATAAAGCATCATTATTATTATTATTATTATTATATAAATATTGTTCAAAAAATTCAACAGCAAAAAATTAATATTACATCAGACATTTGTTAATTTCATTCTAATTTACACAATTTTTAGAATCTGTCTTACAACAGAGCAAATCTAAAGATTAATTTTACAAAAATACTATCTCCTAAATCAAAAAAAAAACAGTTTTACAAGCATTTATATTTAAAGCAATTTAAGATTTAGTAAAATATAAATATTTACCAATAGCAGATAAACAATGTACCTTTCTAGTGTGTATTCCAATGCCCTCTGTCTCGTCTTGGAATAAACCGAAGGAAACTGTAAAACAAAAATAAAGATCTTTTTCACTTAAAGTAAATACGTTTATCAAACTAAATAATATCAAATAAACAACTATCAATGAAATACAAATTGATGACAAATCAAAAAATTTGTTTCAGTATGGGACAAAGTACAGCAATACATGAACCATACCGTTATGGTAAACCAATGGGAATAAATTTTAACTGGTTTAGGAGTATGGCAAAGCGAGCCAACTGTAAATTCAGAAAAACCTTTTCCACTAAACTCAGAATGTATTTAACAAGGAAACATTTCTATTTACACTAAATTAGGATATTATGAAACAATTATAAAACCAGTAATTTTACACGGATTGGAAACAATTTATATACGACCTTAAGAATTAAAGGAACATTTTTAAAAAAAATGTATAAACAAAAAGTTTTAAGAGAAAATTTTAAATTAATATAAAAACAAAGAACTACATATAAACTGAAACTTTGAATCTTAAATAATTAGGGCAGTCAAAATTTTATGGGCACGTTTTCAGAATGAATGACAATAACCAGTGTAAAATATATTCATCAGTAAGTTAAATAGTGTGGAATGGCATTTTTAAGAAACAAAAAGAAAGAAACTTCTTATGTCAAATTAAGGATGACAATTACTTAGAAGAAGAGTTCAAAAATTAGCAGTTTTTCCAGTGAAAAAGGAAAGAAAAAAAGTGTGTATTTCGAAGAGGAAAAAAGAGAAGATCTGAACAAATGACAAAACTTCATTATTTAGAGAAATTAAAAAGAAAAACTGAGTCATCCTTTTGACTCTTGACAAAAATGTATGCTAACTTTTTATCAAATTTATTGATTAAGTCCCAAATAATTGATATATAAAGTTAAAATGTTCAGGAATTGTAAGTTTCATTAACGCACTAGTCCAGTACAAGTACATATAACATTATGGTTAGTTATTTGACTATTATTTTGAAACAGATATTTTCCCCTCAGTCCCCAACTTAAGAAAAATAATAGAACTTACAGTTTCCATGGCAACAAAGTTGGATGCATCATGAAATAAATGAATGTTCACCAGATCAAATACAGTCCCATTAAGATTCCATCTGGTACGAAGGAAACCTTTTCGAGACCATTTACACTGAAACAAATTGAAATCTGCTATTAACTTTGAGAAAAATAAAAACATTTCTTGCTTTCTTTAAAGTTATCATTTATTGGTCTCAACCAATGAGGATTCATTTCTACCAGCACTTACTAACGAGTTTTAAATTGAACAGGACAGTAACCTGCTAACTAGACACGCGAATAGACGCTATCTTGTGTTTAAGGTTCTTCTATCTGGTCATATCTGCGATCGCTAGGCTATCCTTAAAAAACGCAATAATAACTAAAATCGCTATCCTCTTCAGTCCCGACACTCTGCTAAATGGATTTTTGTAATGACAACTAGTTTTATATAGTTAAATACATACTCTAAAAGGAGTTTTGTATTTATTTTTATTGTTTTAAATTTAGATTTGAAAATATAATTTGTACACATATGTGTACAATAGGTTTCAATCACATTAACGGCTGTTCAAAATATGAGTGAAAAACACAAAATAAATTTCGGTAAAAATTACTTTAATTGATTATGTACTAAACATTACAACTACAAACAATTAAATTAGTAAAAAATACCTTATAAAATACTACAACTACTAAATAGAGACAATTAAAACAATACAAAATCTTCATTTAAAAAAAACCTTATAAAATACTACAACTACTAAATAGAGACAATTAAAACAATACAAAATCTTCAATTAAAAAAAGTACTTTATAAAATACTACAAATTACTAAATAGAGACAATTTAAACAATACAAAATACAAAATCTTCAATAAAAAAAATACCTTAATAAATACTACAAATTACTAAATAAAGACAATTTAAACAACACAAAATACAAAATCTTCAGTTAAACATCATTAAAATTTGAAAATAATCGACAAAGAAATTACAAGTATTTTACTATTTTTTATGAAAATTAATAAAACAGTTTCTTTCTTTTATTACACAAAAGTAAACTTTACACTCTGTGCACCGAATCCTACTCCACCCATTGCAACCAGGTCTGCGACACCGTTGTGCTGTTGCTAAATTGCAAAATCCATAGCTTCCGGAAGGTGGACAGCTGATTTAACTCCTTTTTCTGAGAGAGGCAGAGGAATTTTTCCTAGTCTACCAGCAGTTCTCTTTCGAGGAGGTTGCTCATCATCGCTGGAGTCATTTTCTGACACATTGGTGTTTATATCACCATCAATTATTAAAAGTTGGGCGATTCGCATTTTAAAGTAATGTAGGTCCATTATTTCCGATTTTTTTACAAGAAATGTTTTGCAGTCTTCTTTGTAGGTAAGCCAGCTGTTAACACATGCCATGTCCATGAAGTGTTCAAAAAATCGAACGGGCCACTTAATGGTTCGATGATAACTCCTATAATGAGCAATAAGTCGGTTATGGAGGTCAACTCCTCCCATGTTATTGTTGTATTGTTTGACGATGTTGGGCATTGGTACATAAACATATCCTTTGTCAGCCTTTGAATACCTCCTTGTCTCAGCAAAGGGTTGTGCACTGTGAATTGTTGAAGCCAAAGTAATAATTTTATTGTCTACCCATTTTAGACAAAGAATATTTTCATCATTTCTAATTTTAACATCATGAGCTCCTCGTCCATCTTTTGCTAACTCAGCGTCAGATTTGAAATCAATGTTGGGGAATCTAAATTTCATTATTGTTCCAGTACCTCACATACCTTTTGACTTTAAAGCTTCAAGTAAAACCACACCATTAAAAATCTATCAAAGTACAAATTTGTACCCGGTGCACAAGTTTCACTGAGTCGTAATACAGCCCGGCCACCAGAACCTAATTTCAGTTTACCATCCACTTCAGGTGGAAGTTTAGTTGTTGCACCCTTATAAACTTCAAAGTCAAGAACTAATCCATTTTTGTTGGTCAGAACATAGTTCTTTAAACCTGTAGGATTAGGTTTCCTTGGTGTAAATTGACGAACAGCAACGTGGCCAGTAAAAGGGATAATCTGTTCGTCAATGCTAAGGTCCAGCTCTCTGGGAATGTTTAATACCGTAGAACGGAATTTATCAACTATTGGCCAGACACCCCATATTTTATCCGAAGCTCTCACCTCATTAGTAACTTTATTGTTGTTCACAACATGAAGGTATGATCGAATAGTAAAATATCGATCGCGGGGCATAGCTTCAGAGTTGAAATTCTCTATCACTTTGATTGCAAAAATGAAGCCGATTAGTCATTAAAAATATTTTAGTGAATGTTGCTATTGTTTTACCATCATTAGGGTGATTATTTGATTTATATTTTAAGAAACATGTGATTTATTACATAAATAATTTTGGAAAGATAACAAGTAAAATGTACAAATTAAAATAGAAGGAATTACCTAAATGAAGCTGTAACATTATGAAAATGATGCATAAATATAAATGAATATTGAAGAAGATTAACAGTGAATTATATTTGTAGGAAATACTGTATACACGTTGTATCATGTGTCCGATTATTCCTGTACTTCCAGTTGTATGTTTTTAATTGTTTCAGGCTCAGAATTAATTAATTGTATAGAATTTTAATTTGTTTTCTTGTTACTAAAGAATATTTTTTTTAATAATGATTATACAATTAATGAACATGTTATCTTTCAAACTTTAAAACGATTATAAAGTCACATAATAATGTTTTGATTTTTTTTTTTTATTAATTTTGATTAATAAACAGCTTATGCAACGTTTAACTATTTCCTGAATTTTATTTTGAGTTCTGCCAATTTTATTTAGCTTAAATTATCTTATATTCGTGAGGTCAAATATTAGTAATTAAGGTAACCCAATCTCCAGAGTTTTCTCTAAATGGCTATAATATTTTTATCACCAAGAGTAATAAAAAATTAATTAATACAAACAACTAAATGGCCAAAATTGTGTTGCAATGTATACAATTTTACAAATATATCTTACTTCAGGGAAAAAATCCTGAGGAAATTTTGATTTTTCCTTGGTGGCAACATCCTCAATATTTCCTGAGTGTACTTCTTTTCCTTCTACTGCTTGGAAGTTTAATTCTGGAAAAATACAACGTAAGAGTTATAAGTGCTAACAGAATATTGCAGTTCATTACTCTTAATTAATTATGAACATCATAATAAATTTAGACAGAGTATGAACACACAAATGATTCTATAAAATATTCATCTGACTTGATAAATTATTAACATCTAGAATTAGAACAATAATAGGATTTGTAACGTAATAAAAAATATTAACCTTGAAAAAATAAACAACATAATCAGTGACATCATCAAATGGGGTAAATACGTAATAATATGATGTGCATCAACAAAGAATAATGAGAAAATATATTATAACCTTCAGGATTATATTCACAACAGTAGTTAACATGGTTAATATACGAGGTGTGGCTATTAAATAACGAGACTGACGTAAAAAAATTTTTTTTTTTATTTTATACATAATCACTTATTGTCACCTTTAATATACACTCCTTCACTATCCCTAAAACACTCCATGCAAATTTTCCATTGTTGGAAACAGTGCTGGAAGTCATCTTACTGTCAGCTCCTTCAGGACACGTGCCCCTTTCTCTTTTACAGCTTCCAGACTCAAATCTTGTCCCTTTTAATGCAGATTTCACCTTAGGGAACAGGTAGAACTGATAATGACATGTGATGAAACATGGTTTTTTTACTTATGATCCAGAAATGAAGCGCCAATCCATGCACTGAAGAGCTGAACTTCACCGAGAGCCAAAAAAGCTTGAATGAGCAAGTCAAAATTTAAAGCAATGATGATTGTTTTTTTGATATCCATGGGATTGTGTACCTTCACTGGGTTCCTGAAGGTCAAACAATTAATCAATATTACTACCTTGAGGTACTTTCTAAACTACGTCAAAGAGTAAGGAAAAATGTTCCGAAAGTGGAAGGACATATCATGGGTTCTCCATCAAGACAATGCGCCAGCTCATTCCGCATTATCTGTCAAGAGGTTCCTGGCCAAGTACAGCATCTCAGTGTTAGAACATCAACCTTATTCACCAGATCTTGCACCATGTGACTTCTACCTGTTCCCTAAGGTGAAATCTGAATTAAAAGGGACAAGATCGGGGGGAAAGGGTCTGTGAAAGCTGTAAAAGAGAAAGCGACACAAGTCCTGAAGGAGCTGACAGAAGATGACTTCCAACACTGTTTCCAACAATGGAAAATTCACATGGAGCATTGCAGGGATAGAGAAGGAGTACATATTGAAGGTGACAATAAGTGATTACGTACAAAATTAAAATTAAATGTAATAAATAACATTACTTTAAACAAAATCAGAATCATTTTTGACAAACTGCAAAAAAGTAAAATATCACGCAAATAAACTACTGGTTCTGATATACCAATTTAGAAGAAAATTTTCATGTCAGGTCTCCTTATGCCACCTAACTTAATTTTCAAGTAACTTCATAAAATTTTCCATTTTTGAGTTATTTTGTTCACACATATATATATGCATCTGCACACACATTTAAGCTAATTGGTAAAAACATGTTTATTGGGCCTTGAAACGATGAAGCATTTTTAGCAGACCTGAAATGGTTTCTGTTGAAAACTCAATTTTGAAAATTCAACATGAAAGTATAACTTTTCACATATATTTCATAAATGGCAAAAGAAAATAAAAGTGAGTAACTAAAAATAATAAAACTATTATTAAAACGAAATGATAAATTACCTTTGAAGTCCCATATAAGTACGTCTGAAATAGATTCGTGAATAAAATAGAAATTTCCTAGTGCCTGAAACAAAAAATATAATTTAAAAGGTATGAAAAACAACAAATACAAAATTACATAACAAACAAATTGTAGTTGTATTTACATACATATTAGATAAACTAACATGCAATTGCTGACCTATATATGTGGTAATACATACATTACGGATGATTATGTAACACAATTGGAAATTAATACTATTTTTATAACCGTGGAATGAATTTATTATTCATGGTACGTAAAATAAATAAAAGATAATTTACTGTACAGAACGATAATCATGAATTAAACTGAGTCAGTTATTAAGCCAACTTAATTAAATGAATAACAGTTTTTAAATTATTGTATTAAGAAATACTGTTCTGTCAAAATTAAACTGTCTAATTATTATCTTTATTTCTCACTTTTAGTTATTTTCTTATTTAAATATTTTCATTATTATGATTAAATAATTTAGTAAATTAATTTTTTTTTAATCAGAACAATGCTTAGCTCTTGAGTATGTTTTGGAATCTACCTCTTCAAATACGATTATTACTAGTTGAAACATAAATCAAACTTCATAAATTTAAAGTATCTTAACATTTTTATTCACAATAGTATTTTACTATTTCTTAAAGCTAAAATTAAAATAATGCTAAAAAAAATAAACAAAAACTTTTCAGTTATCAAACAAGCCTTTCATAAATATTTCTTTAAAATCATTAGAAAATATGTTTTTAATCCTGACAAATTAAGGAGATCCAAAGAAATATTTAACAATAAAAATTGTCACAAATAATATTATAAATGCATGTCATAACTATATCTAACACAGATGATTAACTAGTTGGAATTTATCTCAGACAATATGTGCAATTTTAACCTATTTAATAATTGTGACAAGGTTCTAATTTGTTTACAAAACATCAGTACCATGGAAATAAACAAAAACATCTATGAGCCCAATCAGGATTTTTCATTCAGAACAGCATGCACAAGAAGGTAGTGTAAACTAACTTAGTGGCAATTAACCCTAGAGAGGCACACTGGGGTGTATTTTACCCCAGTGTTATAATTTTTGTTAATTGTTGCATTAACTTTCAATGAGGGAAATTTTGTGTCCTGTCTAAATTATGTTGGCAGCCCTGTTGTTTGACAGCTAAACTAGTTTCTATCAGATCTTGCTTGTGTGCAGTGTAGTATCGTTTTGGGGTTACGTATACCCCAGTGTGCACTTTGTAGTATACATATTTTTTCGCATCTGCTTTTAAAGACCAGTATTTTTTTTATTTTTTTATTTCATATTTTTAGTTTGTAAGTTTGATTATTGATTAGTAAGACTATGGACGATTTAGGCAGTGATGACATACGAGCAATTCTTGCTCAAAGTGACAGTGATGAAAGTTTATTCGGTGGTGATGACACAGATCAAGATCCCGATTATGTTACTGAGCAGTCTGAAACTTCTGGCGATGAAGATGCTCAAGCAGAACCAACTACAGAAAACGTTGATCCAATGATCGCAGATTGTGCATCTGATCTTGACATTCCTATTCTTCCGAATAGGATTCGAAATGTGAATGCTATTAAGGGGAAGAACGGTCACCTATGGAGTGTGGAAGAACCCGTGAGAAGAGGACGACCATTAGCTAGAAATCTTGTTACTCACCTCCCCGGAGCAAAAGGTCAAGCCCGAGAGGTAACTAATCCTTTTGAATCATGGTCATTATTAATAGATAATTTTATTTTAAATGAAATAACCTTACGAACTAATGAAAAAATCAGAAAGCAGGTTTTCGAGCACGTAAGACAAAGTTACCAAAATGAAACGACAAGAAATGAACTGTTAGCTTTCTTTGGCCTGCTGTATCTGGCAGGTGCTCAAAGGAACAGTCATCGAAACCTGGAAGAACTGTGGTCTGTTACATTTGGTTGTTCTATTTATCGAGCCACTATGTCACTACAGCGATTTAGATTCTTAGCTATAAATCTGCGATTTGATGACCAAGAGACTAGAGAGGTTAGGAAACACACTGATAAATTTGCACCTATTCGGGATATTTGGAGTAGATTTATTGAAAATTCAAAAGCTCTTTATACTCCTTTTGAATATGTAACAATTGACGAGCAGTTACTGAATTTTCGAGGCAAATGCCCATTTCGGGTTTACATCAAAAGTAAGCCCGATAAATATGGGTTAAAAATTGTAATGCTCAATGATGCTAAAACATTTTACATGTTAAATGCTATTCCGTATGTTGGAAAGTTTCAGCCCCCTAACAGAGAACCAGTTGCATCCTTTTATGTCCGAAAATTGAGTGAACCTATTCATGGTACCAACAGGAACATCACAGTAGACAACTGGTTCAGTTCAGTACCTCTGTTTGACAGAATGCTTCAAGAGCACAAGCTAACCATGGTTGGTACACTTAGAGCAAATAAACCGGAAATTCCTGCATCATTTTTAGCAAAAAAAGAGAAAGATGCCTCACTGTTTGCTTTTGACAACAACAAAATGATAGTATCCTATTCACAACAGAAAAACAGAAATGTTCTAGCTCTTTCTACAATGCACTACAACAAAGATATAGATGAACATACAAAGAAACCTACAGTTATCCTTTTCTACAATTCAACCAAAGGGGGTACTGATTCATTTGATCAATTGTGTCATAGTTACACGGTTTCCAGAAAAACCAATCGGTGGCCAATGAGAATTTGGTTTGGAATTATGGACCAGAGTGCTATCAATGCCATGGTGCTCTACAATTTAAAAGATAGTAACCAGAAGATGAAAAGGCGAGTATTTTTACAAAACTTATCGTTTTCAATGGTCAAGCCATTTTTACAATCAAGACTTGAAGTTGTAACCCTACGTCGCAGCTTACGTGTAATGATCTGCACGATTTTGGGTATTCAAAATGTCCAAGAAATTAATCAACCAACAGCGGAATCAAGAAGGCAAAGAAGGTGTAACCTTTGCCCAAGGAAGAAAGACCGAAAAACAAAATATTCTTGCACTACATGCAACAGGGCAATATGTGATGAGCATAGGGTTGAACTTTGTTACGAGTGTTTGGATTAAATAACACACTTAAAGAACGGTCTAGGTAAGGTAAATCATTGTATATATTTTAAAACTTTGTATCTTTCTAATAAATATAGTTCATTATCAATAACACTGTATAGTGATTTCATTCCAAAATTATCAACTAAGTCCATTTTTCAATAATTAATTGTTCGTGTTCTAAAACACTAAAAAAATGAATTAAATTGAAAAAATTTTTTTTTTTTGAACTTAAACAATGATAACCTTAACACGCTTCATAAAATTATGTGAAATAGTGTAATAAACATTTAAAACAACATCTGAGTAAAAAAAAAGTTATTTTAGTCAAAATAAATGGGGAAACTTGATGGGGTGTAATACACCCCAGTATGCATTTACCGGTACAAACTTAGAGTGTGCTGCTGTAGGGTTAAGAACGGACTTATATATCTTTGAGAGATCTAATTTAGAAGGTTATGTTGTTCTTCTATTTACATAAAAGTAATGGGCCAACCCAACCAATTAAAAAAACTTAATTAGGTAACAGACAAACTGTAACATCAATGTAGAAGGAAGACTACTTTCACTCATACAACTTTATGGAACAACAAGACATTTTTCAGAAAACTATTTGTTATTACAAGTTCCTCATATTAGTCAATAAATTTTAATACATCTGTACACTAGTAGAGCTGAGCTACAAATACTGAACTGCGAAAAAGGTACCGTTATAGATACTGAAACATATTACACTATAACCATCAAATGCAATTACCTGCCTTGATATCTCTCTAAATTATCTTTTAAATCAACAAAGGTCTTCAGACAAGCCCAATCAAGTCAGCTGGTAGAAAGACGCTAATACTTGTTAATTAACACTGGTTGGGCAAGCAACTTTGTATGGTGACCAGCTGACAGCCGTTTGTGAACAAACTTTACTGGTGGTCCCAGTTCAAACTCATGCCTAATCCAGGTCAAATAACACTTAAAAAAAAGCAGCATCAAATTGGGTGGTTGTCAATGATGTACAGTTCCCGAAGACAACAGCAAAAAAATCCAGAAAAAAGAAGAGAATATTTAATTGTGAAACAGATGAGAAAGGCTTTCATTAAGAGAGATATCAACTGATTATTAGATTTTCTGCTTACAGAAAAATTAAATGTACAAATCATACCCACACAGTTTAACTTATTACATATTTCTATACCGCACACTTTGACCAAGCCCATGGTATTGAATTTACAGAAGATGATTGGAAAGGATAGCACAAACAACATGAACATCGACTATTTTTCCACATGTATACCAGTCTCATCTTGAGGAATCCATATTTTTTTTTTTTTTTTTTTTAATTTATATTCTACGAGGGTAGGCTGATAAGTAATGCACACATGCTTGTAGAAGACAACTAAATAAACTTCAGTAGCGCGCCTGGTGGCATGTGGAAGTACTATTTCTCCTCTACAAGCCTGCGCAGTT
Organism: Catonia carolina; assembly: GCA_035578175.1. Taxonomy (NCBI): domain Eukaryota; kingdom Metazoa; phylum Arthropoda; class Insecta; order Hemiptera; family Achilidae; genus Catonia; species Catonia carolina. The sequence goes on from JAQMRL010000001.1 coordinate 44,268,444, forward strand.
TGAAGGCGTTGCTTTCATTCAGTTTGTTTTGAGTAGTGGAAGTATGGCGTCGTGTTCTGGTGCTATGTCAACGAGAATTAAACAACGCGCTGTTATCGAATTTTTAACTGCTGAGAAAGTGAATCCTAGTGAGATTTATCGTCGTTTAAAGGCTGTTTATTGTGACGATACTGTTGATAGGTCTACTGTGAATCGTTGGGTAATAAAATTTCGTGATTGCCAACCTGGAAAAGCCTTAATTGTTGACAAAACACGCAGTGGACGACCAATCACTGCCTCAGACGATAATCGTCGCAAACTCATCGATGATTTGATTCAAAATGACCGGCGAATCACTCAACAGCGTATCGCAAACCAAATTGGAATATCTAAGGAACGTGTTGGCTTCATTATTGAACAATTGGGATACCGTAAAATCTGTGCACGATGGGTACCACGCCGTCTGACAGACGAGAATAAACAGCGTCGATTGGAATGCTGTGAACAACTTTTGAAGCGCTACCGTGACGAAGGAGACGACTTTCTTTTGAATATTGTGACGGGGGACGAGTCATGGGTTCATCATTACGATCCCGAAGAAAAAAGGCAGAGCGCTGAATATCGTCATCCACATTCTCCTGTTGTGAAAAAGTTCAAAACACAACCGTCCGCAAAAAAAATTCTTTTGACTGTGTTTTGGGATGCTCGCCGAGTTTATGTGACTGATTATCTGGAACGAGGGGCAACGGTAAATTCTGCTCAGTATATACAGACTCTGAAACACCTCCGACGTCGAGTTTGTCGTGTTAGAGGCAACCTGGCGCCAATAATTTTGCAACACGACAATGCTCGTCCACACACTTCGCGTGCAACTGGAGAGGCTCTGAGAAACCTGAAGTTTCAACCAATTTTACACCCTCCGTATTCTCCCGACCTTGCGCCTTGCGATTTTTATTTTTTTCCTCTACTGAAGAGAGACCTTAAGGGTAATCATTACAGCTCGGACAATGAGGTGAAGGCAGCTATTGCGTCCTGGGTTCGAGGAAAGTCGGAAGAATTTTTCAGTGACGGAATGAAAAAACTTGTTAAACGTTGGGAGAAATGTGTAATGCTTAACGGTGACTATATTGAAAAATAAATAGATAATTTGGTAGGTTAAGATTTGTACTTTAATTTGTTATTTACCCCATCTTGCTATTTCTTTTTGTTCGTCTTCTACAAGCATGTGTGCATTACTTATCAGCCTACCCTCGTACCTTTCAAAAATTTCTTAACATGACAAGATACAACCATGCCAGGCAATATAATTCATCCCCAACATTTGCATTCCCGGCATCATATACTAATATAATATCAGACATTTTAAAAAAAAAAATTTCTATATAGCTTTTTTAATCTCCTCGACACAGTTCACAAAAACAAACCTTTCAAATTTTCTAGACAATTTAATGCCTCATATTCTAACAGCCTTCCAGTTTTAAATATCAAAATAAAATTAGTCTATCATGATCAACAGCTGGACACATGTAAAATAGAAAATAGTGAAAGGATTTAGTTTGTAGGAGGAACTAATTTATGATGAATGAAAGTTTTGTTTTTCACAAGATTCTAAGATGTAGATTAATTGATATTTAAATAGGAAAATAAATAATAATGAATTACGAATATCATTCAGTATGTAAAACATGAATACTGAAGTGTGGAAGTGATCTCCAGAAAACTACGCTAAGGTATAAAAAATTTGGCATTAAATTTAAATTTAAATTAAATTAAAATTTGGCATCATTAAAAATTAGGCATAAAAAAAATGTTCACAAGGTGAACATTTTTATCATTTATCACTTTAGTGATATTATCGCTAAACTTGTGAACATTTTTTTTTAATGCATGAATCTAAAATTCTGTTAAACAAACATAGGCAATTACACAAGCTCTCCATTTGTTAGTACATCCAATAAATTGCTAAAAAATTTCTACTAAAGAATTTTAAGCAAACTCAACATCTTTCGCAGATATTTTAGATCTTGGGTATTTTAATTTTAAAACCAACATAGGAAGTAGCCTAGAAGCTTTTATGATAATGGTACATTCATGATAGTCAGTAAAGATGCATTGGCCAAAAAGTAATGACATTGGCCAACACAATTTATATTTAAATAAACTACCTTATCAAACATCCTATATAGGTATTTTTAACAGCCATATTATATTGATAATCAAAATACATGTATTTTCTTTAAACCACCAGTAATACACTGGTAAACAGCAAACATTTAGCAATTAGAGTGCTTTCATGCATAAAATGATAATATAAAATAATTTATAATTTTTTTATGTTATTTAAATTTTAAATAAAAAATTACAGAAGATGTGCATTTTATGCACGAAAGCACTCTAATTGCTAAATGTTTGCTGTTTACCGTTTTACTGGCACAGTTTAAAGACATAATATATATTTTGATTTAAATAAAAATATATCATCAAATAAAAGCAAACAAAAATAAAACAAACTGCACTAAACTAACAAGTATAACTAACTAGTCATGCCAATAATAAGTTTCACCTGCACCCAGATGGCATGATTTTGAATGCTCACTACTAAGTAACTATTGTACGACAACCAATTTTACATTATCACTGCAAAAGCACAGTAAAATATTTTTTATATCAGTTATACGAACTAACTAATCCTTAATGGCTAACAGACAATCATATAAAACTATGGGAAAAGAAATATAAGGGAAAATCTAATGTGTTTAATAATATTAAGTGCTATTACATGGATATCGATACAACAAATCATTTAGATACTTTATCAGCTATAATCTATACGATCTAACACAAAAACATAACTGTTTCATTTTACAAAGACCTACGAATTCAAAGGAAATTATGTATTTCTAAATACCAAATATAAAATTATTTAATTAAATTAAAAATCTGTATTTTAAACAATTTAACGAACTTAGAATAAAATAGAACTACACAAAGAGGCAATTAAACAAGAGGTTAATATTACAGAAACACTATCAGTGCAGAAAATTATAGTAATTTCATCAGTTTTTTTTTTAATTAATCACTAGAAACTAGTATCATCTTAATTACTAGCTGTTTATTTTTCTACGTTCATTGGATAGATAAGACCTGCAGTTCAATTTTTTATACATGCTACGGAAATGTTTTGATAACTGGCACTATCTTCAACATTATTCACAACTCACTGCTGATGAAAATACACATAACAGATGAGGTTATAGGCCAGCTGCACACAGGACGAGACGAAACTGTTAGAAAAAAACGTCAGAGCCAATTGTTTTTGTTTCAGACTGTCTCTGATGACTCGTGCAATATTTCTCATTCTGAGGTAATATAGCATTTGATAAAGATTTGGCTATTGTGTTCTATTATTATTTTATATGTTTGGAGGAAGAAAGACCAGTTCATAAGTTTTGGACACATCCAATTAACTAGAAAAGAAACAAACTTTTTGAATAAACTACAGGACGACGAAAAAAGTTCTTCGATTTTACGAGAATGAGTAAATAAATAGTTATGACTATTTTCTGGAATTAGTAAGTGGCAAAATTAAGAGACAAAACGCTAAATATCAGAGTTTTTAGTTCTAGAACTAAGCAATTCACAGAACTATGTAATAATATAACATTTAAGTGCTGTGCTTAGTAGCTGGATGGCAATCACATGTGTTTCGGCAGATGCGCAAAGCTGAATGACTTGAGCTCCCTTGTGACGACACATAATTCAATACAGATATACACCTTCACTATTTTGCTTCAAGCAGATAAGAGACTGTTTGAACAAAAATGTCGTGCCCGGTATACAGCTGATACATAACAACTCATGTTTTCTTACTACTAGAAATGCTCTCTGACAAAAATGATTCATCGTCTCCTGTGTGTGGCCAGCGTAAATGTGCAGAAAAAAATGTAACCATTAGGTGTACCAGCAACAATGGCAATTAATTAAACAGTCTAATATGGATAACAGTAGTTCAAACATTATTTATTAATTATAGCCCATTAAAAAAATTGACTTAAAAATTTTTTAATATCAGCACTTACTCATGTCTTCAAACAAAGTAATAAATTACATATAAGTGAGCATATAAATTTAATATACAATTTTTTTTAATAGGCAAAAACCCAGGGTGGTTATCATCACCTGTTACACCACACTAGAGTTCAGAGGGCCCAAGCGTAAAGCAAAGTTTTCTTATAACACTATAATCTTACAAACTAGTATCACAGGCAAGAAAATAAATTTTAAATAAAACAAGATAACATTACCAGTACAAAAAATAAAACAAGGCTGTAAAGAGGCCACAACAAAATCATACAAACTTAGAAATATAAACTTCAAGCTACTATCACAGCTCAAGTAAATCTAATATTCCGCTCCACCCAAGATTGGAAACTGCTCGTTACTTTATCATAGTAAAGTAGCTTTGTATTTTATTAGCCAATTATCTTTGCCGCAACACGGCTATATCATGAATACTTTCCCAATTGAGTGCTACCTTGTCATACAATATCAGCCATTAATAACCACAAAAAACATGGAGTCAACTAAAAACCCTCAAATCATTTCAGCAAACTGTCACCAAAAATAATTTTCTTTAAATGTACGGCCTGATTGAAAATCGTACAGAACTATAAAATGTTCCTCATGATTTACTCTCCCAGAATTTCAGTATAGCTTCATTTTTTCTGAAGAAGTAAAATCACAGCAAAATCTTTCACTAACAAAATGTTTGCAGATAATTGTTTACATAATGTTGCGTAAGTTTAAAAACCCTGTATATGCACATATACATTTAAAGTCTTTATGTCCCAAGTTTCTTGTGTATAAATTAAGCTCACTGCTAAAACTCACGTATTAGAAATTATTAACATAAATATTCACTAGAAAAAGAATGAAATACCAATGAATCCTCTAACGTATCTCAATGACAGAATTGGAAAAATTCTAAATTATGGAATTAAATAAAAGAAGCCTGTGAAAAATTGCGACAAAAAAGACTCTTTACAATTTAAGCAAAATATAGACACTCAAAAAATGTATTTCTAAGTTGGAAAAATAAAAAATTGTGTATATTTTCTAATTGTTATCAGGCATCAATTACCGTTGTCATTAGCTCTTGTAAAAATGCTGTTAAAATGTTACAAAAAAAATTACTGCGACAGGAAAAACTGGTGCTGTTGTACTTCATTCAAATTAGATATAATTTCTTTGCTTCATGGGTTAAAATACAAACTAAATAAGTACCCAACAGCCAAAGGTATAAACAGCCCTTAGCATTTTAAAACAAAATATATTTCAGTTCTTAAAGGAATTAAATCAAACCTCAAACATTTAAAAACACACATACCGGGTGTGTGACATGCACACAATAATAATTTACATACAAAGTAATATAAACACTTAAGTATATTGAGTTTAAATTAATAATCTACTTTATTTAAAAAAATCTATCAACCTTAAACTTTAAACGACTTTCTTATACAAAGAGCAAAAATTTTCCAACAAGGTCTTAAGCCATAATTTTGGATACAATCAACAGCAGGCCTATCACCATTAAATACTACATTTAGTAAGTAGGTTAAACCAAATAAATAGTTAAACCAAAAAAATATATACATCAGATTTGTTACTCATATTTCTATAAACAGAAATTGCACATGTCTGTACACCACATATTGTAAATTGTCGTCTTGTATTTAATCATACTGTCATTACACTGAAGAGCAAGTTGCCTTTAAAAAATAGATAAATTGCTTATGGAATAAAATACATATTTCAAGAGGAAATTTAACTTTTAGTTAAATCCCATCCCACATACAAAAAATAATAGGTAACACCAGAGCTGACGAAAAAGCTAGAATTGCAACTTCAATACAATTGATTACGAACTTGGTTTCATGGCCTGACATTACAAAATTATTTTTCAATAAAATGCTACAATAATTGGCATAAGAAAGGAAGTAAAAACCTGAAAAAAGTATGGAAAAGTACCTTCAAGACATTTCCAACAAAGAATAATAGATTGGTTACTGTTTCACGGTTGTGAATTGGCCACTCCAAAATGACACATGGTCTTTTATTAACATGTGTCTTTTATTTTTCTGAACATGGGGTGTTCCTTGAACTGTAGATAATCTTTCAGTGAGTGACGGTCCTTCAGTCAGCACGCATTTCATGTGACCTGGATCGGAAATTGCGCTTTTGTTTAAACGATGATAAAAGATCAGAAGATATTACAATTCCTAAGGATGGTTTGAGTAGTAGAAGAGATACAGCTGTTATTGTTTTCAGCTAATTATATTACAATGCTGTCATCAAGAACAACTAAGTTGATTCAACTTGTAGCATTCAATTACTAAGCTACACGATGAAAACAGTTGATGTTACTAATCAGCAACAAATAAATTCCAATATATTTTTCTAAATTTAAAATAAAGCAGTGTATTTAGGTTATATATTAAAATTCTTAACTTTACAATTTTATTTAAATTTTTATCACATTTAATTAAAATCATAACATAAAAATATGTATTAAAGTTTCATTGATTGGAATAAGAATACTTTTGTCGGTAGAGAAATACCAAATCATACGTTACCTATATATTTTGTGTCTACGAAATTTTTTAAGTTATTTAATCTTTATAGAGATTTTTATAAAGGATAGTAAGAACTTGCATTAATAAAAATTTCAGAAAGATGGACATTGGAAAATTCTCCCCAATGAAACATTGTATTAAGAGATAGAACCTGTAACCAGCACAATCAGGAAAAAACGAATTTCCTTCTTAGAACATTTCATTTGAACACCTCAAAACAGATTGTCAAGACGAATTATAGAACAACTCTGGGAGAGTAAAAGTAACACTAAGTGGATCTCAGAAATTAAGGAAGACTTGAAAGAATTTGGAATAACAATAAAAGATCTACAAGAAAAAAAACGCCGGCCGCATCGGCGTAGTTGGTAACGTGCTCGCCTCTTATCATGTGGTCTTGGGTTCGAATCCCATTCAGGCACGGCATATTTTCATATGTTACAAAAAATCATTTCATCCTTCACCGTCTGCATTAGCAGCAATTGCAGAACAGTCGGACGTTAAACAAAAAACAGACAAAATCAAGGAATTGAAAAAGAAACAAACCATGTTACAACCGAGAATAAATAGAGAACAAGTAGGTAGAGTGATTTCAGGGAGAGAAAAAGAGACGCAAGATCTGAAATGATGAAGAAATGCTAGTAAAACAGGAGGCTGAAAGACCCGTCTTATGGTTGACTAAAGTGGTCTCATGCTGGCCATAAAGGTTAAAAAAAAAAACAGATTTTTATCTAGCAAGATGTACAACTAAATAATATATATTATATATTTTGATTATCATGATAACCTATGTTCAAACAAACTGTTAGATATGTCAATCTTACATCAGGTAAACTGTAAGATATGTCAGTCTTTACAACAGGTTAACAAAAACATACCGTACTAGATTTTTACGAATTTAGTATTTACCAGTCAAATTTTCAATTACATACAACAATAATATTTAAATTAAACATTTTCATTTGCCATTGTATTTTCGTTTTATTTATTTAGAATAGTGTGGCAGTGACATTTATAATAACATTTTCATTAAATTGTTTCCAATGAGGCTGAGTTACAGTCAGCAAACCTCATTGGTGATTAACGCGTACTACTACTACTACTACAAACTTTAAAAAAAAAAATTATTATTATTATTTGTTATTAATTACCAATTACTAATATTTGATACACATAAAAAATACATACATTTGAACAGAGCCCATACAACTAATAAGCTTAATACAATTTTTATAATTAAAAATAATACAAAAATTAAACAATTTTATTTTTTCAGATTCAGCCTCTTGTGTTTAATTGCCAAATTATGTAGCTGTTGATTTGAATTGTAAATTTTTAAATTTACAATGGACAAACTCTTTTGACATGCTACTTTCAGTTACCTTATTCCCAGATTTTCTCAGGAAACTAATAATATCCAAATTTAGTTTTGAGATCAGTTAATTAGTTAAACAACGTACCAAGTCACAAAATCTGCACAAAAGAGAACAAGAAGCAAAATTTAATGTTAAATTCCATTTAATCTTTCACTCAAATGGATGTTTTCATTAAATAAATAAAATTACTAAAAAAAAAATTGTCCAGTGAAAGGAAAAAAGTTTATTTATTAAGGGTAATTACGTTTGTATAAATCAAAAGTTAGGCAATTTTGATACAATACTTTCAATTTACAGAAACAACTGACCCAAAACTTTTAGAATATGACCACAAACAGATTTGGCAAAAATTTTATTAAACTAAATTTTACACAACACTTCAATGTTCACTATATTCTTTGCTTACAATCACCTGAATCAATAAATTATTTGGTACTCAATGTTAGTCTGACTAAATTTTATAACAATTTTTGTTTTGTCTAATAGTTATTTCACGTAATGGTTTCTTTCCAATGGTTGTTCATTTTTCCAGTTTTGTAAAATGAGATCTATACTTATATTTAACAAAATACTGGAACTTATTGTTTGCAGATGATCTGGTAATATGAAGAAAGATAAAGGAGGAGGTGGAAAGAGCACTGAGATGTGGAATGAAGAGATTGTTAAATGTGGTTAGGAATTCAACGAGGAAAAAAGTAAAGTGCTGATGCAGAAGATGCGAGAAGGGAAGGCAGTTATATGAAATAAGACTGTAGTAAGGTACTGGAGGAAGTTAAATTTCACATACAGAGTCTGTCCCAAAAGTTCTGTAATATTTTGTTTTTCATCATTTATTGAACATAAATTTACAACCTCTTTTAAGGTTTTCAATGTGCTCTGCTCCTGAAACAATGTACATTTTCCAACGCTTTGTCCATCGTAGGCTCTCTGAAGGCCTCAACGGGGACCTCTTGTCGACATCGAATATTCTTTTACCCACTCCAGCATCCCATAGTGGTGTCCTTTCATATTTTTTTTAACTTAGAAAAAAAAGAAGTCAGCTAGTGTAAAGTCAAAATTTCAGGCTCAGTTTCATAGTTCTCAAGCAATTCCTGGTACTTAAACAAATCTTGGTGTTATTGTATAGGGTGGAAGTTTAGACATTGAACCAGAATGAAATGAGAAGACTCGAAGCCTTAAAGGTGTAGTGTTATAAGAAATTGCTATGAATATCATAGATGGATTGAATAAGAGTGTGGAATTCTTGGTAAAGTTAACCTAAATAATGGAAGTTATGAATGCTTTAAAACATCAAAAAGTATAGTATTTTAGGCATATGATAAGAGGTGAAAATACAGTTCTGCAGAATATCATGCAGAGATTTACAGAGTAAGCAAGGTCTAGGTCGACATAAAACATTATGTGCACTTCCTTCTCTTCCAAAGGTGCGATTTGTTAAAAACTTAGTAAAAAAAAGAAGAATCTCAAAGCAATGATCGAATACCTTACTGAACCATATTATCGTACGTTATATAAAGCTATCCTTCACAAACAAGAGGGCGACACAATTGACCCACATGAAGACGTACAAGATGAATGACATCTTTTCAGAAAAAGTGTTAAAAAAGTACTTTAACATGTATAATATTTCAGAGACTCTGAATTTAAATTTACTTACAATAATGAGCTTTTAAATATAAAAATAAAATAATACTAACAAAATATGAGTTTTTGTAAAGATCACATTTTTGAAATATTACTGTATTTTAACTTAATGGCACATACATGCTTTTCTTTTGAAACAGCTCCTTCAGAGCCACCATCTCCTGTGAAACCATGTAGGCATTCTCTCCATTTCCAAATAAAAGAAAAAAAATGTTTAAATAATAATTTAAGTAAAACGGTTAAGTTCATAATTAGTCAATGTAAACTTAATTGATGCAATTTTTCTAAAATTTAATAGCCTAGCTATATATTTTTTTGTTTTTTCCTGAAAAAATTTGTTTTTGGCACTTTCATCCTTTTCCATTTACGTGCCTCAATCTAGCTGTGCCTGAATTAACACACGGTAATGAAGTATGGATTAGGATCTGAGGGTTAGTGTCTTGCACTCAGAAAGCAGATATGAGGTTTTTGAGGAATGCAAAGGTTGTACTAGGAGAGATCATTTGATAAATGATAACATAAGAACAGATCTTGTAACATTACAAAAATTTTATAAAATTTGTAAACATAGCCATTTCATTTAGATATCTAGCTTGTTAGTATTTGTTGTTTATATGAAAACACAGGTGAAATAAAATATGTATGTAAAAAACTTTTGATTGGAAAAGTTGGGTTAGTAACCAGGGACAACAGGACATTAATTTTAAAATGTTGAATAGAATGACTTATAAAACAAATGTGTTGTGTTTTAAGAATTAGATACGTTTTGAATTTTTAGTATTTGAATTATCAAAGAGTAATGAACCAATTTTCATATAACAACAAATATACTACATACACATTTAAAACAACATTTTATGGTGAAAGAAGAACAACGGTTTCTTTAACGTTAATTGATATTTTACTAGGATGATCACAACGTTTGCAGGGTATTATTCTACAAACAGGGTTTCCAATTTTGATTTAACCAATCTTATCAACTTATCATTTAATAACATTATTTTACTGACTTTTTTTTATTATTTAGAGTTTTATAATTTCAGAGTTTGTATCTAATGTCAAATTATTTTACTATCTTTTAGTTAACTTTTATATTCATTTATTTCTCAGCTTGATAGTTTTATTTTATGAGTTAACTTTTTAAATGTTTTTTTTTAAATATTTAAAAAACATTTCAAAATTTTTACACAATTTTAAACTTATTTCTAACATTTTAGTTATGAGAAATATCAATCACTTAGTTGATATTATAACTTAAATCATTATTATTTGTTTTAAATACATAAACAAAAACAGAATAATAAAGCAACATCAAAAAGACTGAACTCATTTTATTGATTAAATTTAATTATACTTAAAATATAAACCACAGAATACAAATAGTAAGATAAAGAAATTCAGAAATAGCTTTTTACAGCTTGTCTTGTGTTATATGTAGTGTATACTAAAATTTCAATATAACACCTTTGAGCAGAATCATAAGGGTAAAACCACAATGCGCCAAACCAAATGTTCGGAACAGAAACGAACAAAATGTAAGGTTCTGTTTGGTGATGCTGCAACACATACTAGCCCAAACAAGCTTTTTGTTCAAGTCTGCATTAACAAACGTTTGACGCGGCTGTCATTATGTGCTTTCAACAATTACAAAAACTAAATACTCAATATCATTTTATTATGTTTTCCGTTGCTGAAGACATAAATGAATGTACACCGATATTGTGGCAGTGATTATTATTAAACTTTAAGGCCGCAATCTCAAAAATCTCACTTCTATAATTTCCATCAAAAAAAAACAGAAAATCACTAATTGTCGCTAAACTAAGAATTGTATAAAAAACTGTTTGAAATAAAAGTTGTAGGTTTTTAAATATGATCTACACTTTGCCCTAAAATGCTTATTAAGGCCACGATCCTAAAAAAAAACATTTTTTTCTACTAGAACACAGCCTCCCGAAGAATTTCAACAAAAATGGACCTTTGCCTATCTTGTAGAGCACATTTAATGTAGTGAATGAGGCGATTGTTTCTTTAAATCATAGGAGCCGGTTTTTAAAAATTACAAAAAGTGAAAAATTGTACAAACAACTACTTCCGAATGACCGATTTTTATGAAAATGTTCGTGTCGGGTCCTCTAGTGGTACCTTAACTTCATAAACTCCAAATTTCAACTTTGTAAAATATTCCGTGCTCGAGATATTTTATTCACACACACTGACGCGCGCGCGCTCACACACACACACTCGCACTTGCGCGCGCACACACACACAAGCCAATCGCTAAATACACGTTTTTTGGGTCTCCAAACGTTTCGCAACTGTTTTGTTGGCCGCAGTGTGGTTTACCCTTCAGCAGTATAAAGAGAGTTGAAAAGCCCAATTCTTGTGCATGCAACTCATTTGCCATTGTAAGACAATTGCAAAACACAATTTCCGTTTTAATATTTTAACTGATCTATTCAAGATTCTTTATTGCCAATAATATTTAAACAATATTAAAATTCAATTAGTTGAATTCAAATTATTTATTTAACAGTAGACTACTGAAAATATGATCGCAGCTACGATGACAAAATGTATAGGGAATATAATACTATCTAACAACCTAAAGAGCGTGATCAATATTTGAGTAAATTTTAAAACACCGAAACTAATTCCAAACAATGGATTAATTTTTTTACGAATACAACTCATGCATACATTCCAACTATTTTCAAACACAAAGTATTGATGTGTTTCATACCTCTGAAAAGTCATTAAATAACCAGACCTAGTTATACTATTAAGCTAAATTAACCAAATTTATATAATGTTACTCTAAAAACAAACCAGTTGTAAATTCTAATGTAAATAGATGTGTAGTTATACCTAATAAATTTCAAATGTTCAAAATTGTATTTATGATTGCAAAATAAATTTCAAATAGCCATGTAAAGTTACTCAATAAACATTTACATATTTATTAAACTTGAAAATAATCTCAAAAAACTTACAGTAAAATTTTCCGCGGATGAATGATCTTCATCCAGGAAGACCCGAACTTTGTCAAACAATCTCAATTCTTCACTTGTCATCAAGAGCCTAATTATTACAAAAAAATAACATCTTAGACAATTAATCACCAACAAAGACATTGCAAAATTAAATAAATTAACAATTTATTGATCTAAACCTAGAAGGAAATAGGAGAAATACAGCTAACTCCATGAAATAATTCAGCAGAAAATTATTGGCAAAAGAGGTCGTTGTAGAAGACATATACACTGGCTGAACAGTTTATTGGTTTGTTTAGAGCTTCAGCATCAAAGTCATGGTTGCTAAGATGACTGGCAACCTTTTTGGAAGAGAAGGTACGTAAAGAAGAACATAAATCTCAAGTGTCAAATAATTACAGATTCCCACCATCCACAGACGCCCATAACAAGCTGGTCACAGTCAAGCTGGTGACACTAGTCACAGTTATCTCCTCTGAGAATAATGAATTTCATCATTATACAGCCAGACCCTATGTGAATGAAGTGAAGGTGTCATTTACATGATGGAAAGTAGATTCTTTTCAGAAAGCCTGGCTTGCAGATAAGTATACTTTTCCACTCCGTGAGGAAAGCAATAGTAAACTACCTCACTCCTCATTTTACTTAGTAAAGCCCCTAGAGATTCAAATCAGCCTTTCAGCTGAAGACCTTAAAAACAAGATCAAGTCAGTGATTGGATCAGTTTAGTTTTGACAATCTCCAATTATTTTTAATTTCAAATTATTTTGTATGACTTTAAAAAGTGATAGAGACAAATAATATGCACTTTTTTTTAATAAACCGATATAAAGTACCAAAATAAAAAATTACATCCAACTAATCTTTTTTGTAAATTAAAACAAAATAATTTATGCTAATCTTAGACTTTAGAGATTTCACAATCAAATTAGTAGAAGTAAACTTTCTGCCAGTCTGCATTATTTTTTAAACCAATTATTTTTGTTCTGACGATCATCATCATCAAACATCTTAGATTAGACCTTTCGGTCAGCTCTGACTAAACATGCCACCAAATTGATCTTCCTAACACTTCATAGGCTTTTTGAAGCTTCTCCTGCCATTAAGTCTCTAAAACCTGGAATGGCAAACATACCTAGGATGTTCACTACACATGATCATACTGATTTTTCCAATATTTCCTTAATAGTCTCAATATATAGTGACAACATTTTTTCTGGTCTGTAAACAATACATGGTTGTCCACTCTCACAAAACAAGTATCAGATCTCCATAAACAATCTCTTTACGGATTCTGTAAAAAAGGTTACATAAGGTTACACAAGTAGAAAAATGACTGATTCTGACTCTTTTGAGTTCATTGATGATTCAGATAATGTCCCAGACTATAATACTGATGAAACTAGGCCCGAACAAAGATTGAGAAAGAAAAGGAATGTTAGTAGTATATCAGAATCAGATACAGTCTGATCAAAATGGATTCATTGGCCCCCAAGATAAAGTTAAAACTAGAAAAAGGATTAGGAAGCCTGAATGCCATAAAAAAAGATTGCTAAGCAATTGAGAAATTCTGGGGATGAATATGTGAATGTAAATGGTAAAATAGTAGAAAAGAAAACATTTTCAAATATTCAGTGTGATTGTAAAATGGTGAGTCATAAAAAACTTACAACAGAAGAGCGACAGTCTATATTTCAGGTATTTTGGAAAATTGGAGATTTTCGACGTCAAAATACTTATATTTGTGGATTAATTCAAAGAATCTATATAAAACCAAGGAGGCCGCAAAAAGAGGGTGGAATTCTGAGAAGTGGTGCAAACAAATATTTTTTGAAGTCTAACCAAGGAATATCAGTTGCAGTATGCAAGAACTATTTTTTGACACATTTTGTGTGTCAGTGGTCGAGTTACACGAGCTATAAAAAAAACCTGCGAAGGTAAATAACCTGGTGAAGACCTTAGAGGGGAAAAAGGTTGTCCTTCTAGGAAAATATCAGAAGAGGATGTGGAGTATATCTACAAACATATCCGGTCATTTCCCTCACACCAAAGTCATTATACAAGAATGCACAATTAACATCGAAGGTACCTTTCTGATTCCTTAAATATTAGAAAAATGTATTCCTTGTATGTTGAAACATATACAAAAAACCAGAAATTGCCTGTGAAAGAGTGAAGAGGATGTCAATGCATTGCTGCTTTTAGATAATGCTCCTGCTCATCCCCCGGGAGATAATCTTTACATTAGCAACGGAAAAATTAGAATGCTATTTCAGCCCCCCCAAAACGTCAGCTCTAATTCAACCTATAGATCAGTCCGAGTCATGTTCAGCTGCAAGCGCATCTACAGACGTAAACTTCTTGACAAATGTATGGTATTTTTCAATGATAAAGAATAATTGATAAAAGGGATGACATAGATCTTTAAAAATTAAACAATACGATATTAAAATGCTTATCTATAACTGGGCAGACAGCTGGAATGAGGTAAATCAATCTATTTTACGCAGTGCTTGAAATAAAATTTTAAACAGTAATGAAGCACAGTTAAAACTTGCAGGGTTTGGAAGATGAGAACTACAAAGGTGCTTCTGGAGCCACCGACATAGAAGACGTACACGAATGGTTGGCTGTAGACGAAGATGAAGCCAGTTATCTTAATTTAACAGAAGAAGAAATTGTGACTGCAGTGATAGGTGGAAACAAAGAAGTTAAAAGCGATAGTGAAAATGATGAGGACACCGATGCAGTAGATAATTTTCCAAAACCAACACTTTCTAAGGTAAGAGAAAATCTAGATGCGATCATTAATTTTATCGATTTTGATCCAAATTTTGAAAAACTACTACATTAATATTAAACAAATTTGGCAAGACATTATTAAAAAGCAATACGCCAAAGAAAACCCAACCAAAATCTTTATCTCTTTCAAACCATTGCGACTAGTTTGTGAAGAACCTGAACCCTCAACTTAAAAAACTAGCAGCAGCAATTCAGTTGAACAGTGGTAAGGAGTACTTAAAATAGCATGATTCTATGTGAAGTGATATACATAATATTTACAAGTTTTAGTTGATACATTTTTGTTTCATACTGTAATGGTTTGTTTTCTTTGAAGTACATATCACAATAAACTACTGTACAATAAATATACCTATAAACTCAATTTAAATGTGTGCTATGACGAAAATACATATCTATCTGTTATGTTACTTTAATGTTTTTAAGTGTTTGTTCTGTTGAATAAATAGTACGTAAATAAAAAAAATTGTTTTAACATTAAACTTTATCAGTTATTGAATTTAGTTAATATACTGTATTCTTTTAAGTTTTCCTTTAAAAATAAAAAAAAAATCTAACATTCACTTACAATAATTGGTCCTTTGGTTCAAATTTTTACGAAATGTTCTACAATTCGGAATTTTCCTTAATATGTACTAGGGCTTCCCCCTAATATTTCGAATTCGTGGAGTCTTACTGTATTTATAAATCTGAACTATAATACTAAAAAACATTTCTATTACAAATTCACATACCTTACAAAATATTCAACGTGTTTCATGCTCTGTTCATAGTTCTTACCACCAACTTCCTGGCAGTGAAGGGCCAAAAATTTAGGATCAAGTCTGGTCACAGTCTGAAAATTATTTTGAAAAGTGAATAAGGAGTTTATTCACGAACAACTTTACTAAAGATAATAACAATATACCATCCTCATGGACTCCAATATGAAACTTTCTGTCCCTGAAAATCAAGGATACCTTTCTTCTACAAGGGCCATCCAAAAAGTAGTACCTTTTAGCAATGCTTTGTAGTGCTCTGGCAAAGAGAGTAGCCACCGGTTAAGATCTAACGCTTTCAGTTGCACATCTGCTGTCTGCGGGCAAAATTATGTGTTACTATCATTGACTTCATTGTTTCTGTAAGTGTTTATTATGTTTAAGAAAATAGAGAACATCACCAGTTGAAAAATTAGGGCTGTCATTAGACTTCGTAATGCAAAAAATGTTCGGCCTTCAGCAATTCATTGTCTATTGAAGGAGATGTAAAGAGACAATGTCATGGATGAATCGTCTGTTCAGCACTGGTGTCGTAACTTCCAAGTTGGGGAGAGAAAACAACCATTACGAGTGTTCAGGGCAGCCATCTGTCATTACAGATAAATCGCTCAGTTCAATTAACGAATTCACGAAGAATGATCGGCATGTTACAATTGATGAAAACATTTCCGTAACATTTCACCAACAGTTATTCATGAACTTGTGAAAGATCATCTGCATTATGCGAAAAATTTTGGAAGGTGGATCCCATGCATGCTTACTAATGAACACAAAACCAAGCTTATAGCGACAGCACTGACATTTTTGGAACATTATTCAGTCGAAGAAGACTCTTTATTGACTCACATAGTTACTGGTGACAAAATATGGGTTTGTTAAGCATCACCTGAGAGTACGACAGTCAATGGAGTGGCATCATACTCATTCACCAAACAAACCAAAAAAATTCAAGACTACTGTCAATTCGGAAACTCATGGCAACCATTTTCTGGGATCAGCGAATTGTACTGCTCTTTGATTTCATGACTTGAGGAGACATTATCAATGTCAATGCATATATATTGTGCAACACTGAAGAAATTACAAAAGGCCATTCAAAATTGACAGCGATGTTTGTTATCTAGATGTGTCATTCTCATCCATGACAATGCCAGGCCTCATACGGCTGGGATTACACAACAACTTGGGCAACAATTCAAATAGGAAACTTTCAACCATCCACCCTATAGCCCAGATACCTCTTTACAAAACTCAAAGACTTTTTGGCAGCAAAGAAATTTGAAAGTGATGAATTGAAAGAAAGCATGACTACACTGGCGACAGAGGAATATCAAGCTGGAATACAAAAACTCATCATACGTCATGACAAATTATTAAATTCACGCTGTGACTATGTAGGGAAGTAGTTTAAGGTACGTTCTTAACCAACGAAATGTTAATATTTACTAGTTTTTTTTTTAGTAACCAAACGGGTACTACTTTCCAGATGACCGTCGTAGTTGTAAGTTATATTCTGTTTAATACAAAAGTAGAGATATACAATCA
Organism: Catonia carolina; assembly: GCA_035578175.1. NCBI lineage: Eukaryota > Metazoa > Arthropoda > Insecta > Hemiptera > Achilidae > Catonia > Catonia carolina. Next base: position 44,286,173 of record JAQMRL010000001.1, read on the forward strand.
GCACATACACTCTCATATCACAGCCAAGAGAAATTTCACCACAATCTATGGAAGACTGTACCCACATCTCTTCCACCTAATCACATTATTACAGAGCTTCTGAACAGTCCAGCTTACAGAAGACTAAACAATTAAATGAGTTACATAATCTGAATTACTTTGCTTAAAACAATCCACCTGTAATTCATTCGGAATTAAGTAATTAACAAAGCTTAATTGTTGAACTTAATACTAAAGTACTTTCTAAGATATTTATAGTCTTATTTTATATTTCACAATTAACTTTCACACACAAATAACCAAATTGCTTTTTTTTGTAAAAAAATCAAAACAGTTATTATCACCTAATGCTCCAAATTAAAGTGTACAGGGCCTGAGCAGAGGGCTCGCTAATTAGGCATTTTAAAATCTTAAAAGATCCTAAAATTAGCACACTAACACATCTGGCACAGAACTTATATATTAAATATCAAATATTAATACTGCACATTAGCCTTAGGTTAGAACAGGAGTTTTCATTGTTATTGTATTCATTTGTATAAAATTTTCCATTTGATCAACATTAGTGTTTTTAACACTCACTTGTTAACTTAATATTAAAATTATTCATCAATAAAAACGACTGCAATAGAATGTTAATGTATGAATTAAAGTCGCAATGAATATGTTATTAAAGTAATGTGTTTATTAAGTTAAACACATAATTTTTTTTTTACTTTATTTAAGTCGCATCAACAGCTCGGTCATTAGCGACTGCAGAGGGATATGTGACAGTGGGTTTTAACTATTGAAAATTTCCAGACCCTGGCCAGAAATCACACACAGGACCTATGTGTGGTAGATTAGCACGCTACCAGTATGCTAACATTGAATTTATTTTAAAGTTCAAGAAGAATATTTTTGCAGCACAAAAATTAGATATGGCTACTTTAGCCTGATAAGAGTAAAGGGTGATTTATTTTTACCATAACATAAACAGGTAGGTGTATCACACATTACTTCTTTACTATAGTTTAATATTACAGTGAATTTTTTTCAAATTAAAATAGTCCAGTTTCTGAAGCATTGTAATGCTACAATCTAAGTCAATCAATAGCTTAAACACGGTATCACCATGGTCAAACCTACACAATGTTTAAACACTCACATTATTGAGTACACATAGCGTACATGATGAAAGATTTCTGCTTTTACCAAAGAAAAGACTTAGGGACATCAGGGTTATACTTTGTTTTAGCTGTCAGCAGTGAATTATGTTACAAACATAATTTTTTTATCAATAATATTATAACATAGTACGCAACCTCACAAGAAGAAGAACCGCGTAAAATCAATTAGAAGTAATATTCTACAATAAACTTAACATTTATAAAAATACTTACATTGAAGAACTCTTCAGTCCATAGTTTAAGCATAACATTTGGCTGGAACAAAAACAAATCAATTAAAAAGTCTCAATCAATTTTTTTCAAAAAAGATAAATAGTTTAAAGAATCACTCAGAAAATATAGTAAAGCAAAAAAATAACTATGCAAAACAAAATAAAAATACGATTTTTAAAAGGCCTGAATAATCATAATTTTTTTCCAACTCTTCACACAGTGGAGAACATGATTAATTCTGAATCATATAATTAGTGATCTCTTTTTACCATTAATAAACAAACAAGTTGTAATAGAATTAGCATGATGACATAGATAACTATGCGTTTATATACGTAATATTACTCCATGTATAATTACTTTACAGTGTACTTAACATTTATTCCAACAGAAAGAAGACTGTCTTTAAATTGCTAAAATAATAAAACTCTAAAAACAACACTTATTCAACATTCTTCTCCAGTACACAAGTTATTGAAGGATAGTGATTATCATAATATGGTGTTACAAAAATTTTATTACCCTATTTTTATAACCCTCATTTTCAGTTCGCTCAGTTACTTGTTCAGCACTGATTAACAAATAGATTTTACGACAAAAAATCTAAACAACAATGTATGAAACATCAAGTCAATCCAATTAAATCTGTTAACTCAAGCAGTAAAACTTTCATGTTTGTCAACAATCACAACACAAGAGGAAATTATGAGATTATGCAGCTAATCACAACATTAGCTTTTATTCTAACAGAAACCAACTTATATTACCAAAAAATGACATCAATTAGTTGTCACAGTCTTTAAAAAGTTTTTTCTTTCATAATACTAAAAATCAGATTAATTTCTATATACAGTAAAAGGTTTTGTTGGGACTGTGTCAGAATCCATCAACTTGATATCTTTTTTTATCAAGATCCTGATGATTCTCTTTTCAGTCTTTGTTAAATGGTTCATGCTTTATCTTGAACAGGATTTCATAAGTGTATATTGCCACTGGCATTGTGGTTGTTCAGGTCATCAGCCGAAAGGCTGGTTTGAACCTCTGGAAGCTTTACTAAATAAAATGAGGAAGTGAGGTGGTTTGCCGCATTTATAGTTTCTTAAGTGAAATATTTTAACAGGTTGACTCCCATGAGACACTGATCCGTCTCTCATGTAATAGTGTTTTTATAGAATTGTGAGATGGATTGGATTGCTTATTTGCATTGAATCATACACTGAGCTGTTTAAAATGAGTTAAAAAAATATTTCCCCAGTCATGGTTCGCGATTTACTTGATCCGATTGAGTCAAAAATGAGTTGGTGAAACTTGACAGCTTATTATTACTATTACATAATATTGACTATTGTTATAGTTTATTATTGCATTATTAATCATGTTTTAATAATATTATATAATGAAACATCATTTTATCTTTTAATATTTTAGTCAGTACGAAACGTAAACGTGTAGTGTTTAAAATTGGTAATAAAATTTAAATAATTGAAAGGTTAGTATTTATGAAAAATGAATGAGTACGGAATTGGGAAGACAATTAATTGTTGGAAGTATTAAAAAAAACCTGGAAAAAATAAAAGTCATTTTTTTAAATTTGATACTTTTGGCGAATGTTCCATGAAAAGGAAAAGTTTAAAAACCGCAAATGAAATTACTCTGACAAAGCGGTTTTTAAATGGTATAAGCAGCAAACATCTGTGTCGATGTAGTTGTTTGCAGAACGGTAATTAAAACTGCAGCAGACTGGTTTGCTAAATATTTGAAACTTAAAAATTTTAAATCAAATGAAGGGTGGTTATGGTAAAAACCGGACATGGCATCAAACAAACTACAGCCACAAAAAATTAATTCGTTCTTCAAACCTGTTACAAAAACAATGGACCATTCCGGTACAAATAACTATAATTAATGCGTATTTCATACGTGTAAAGGGTACTAGCATGCATAGTTGTTTTAAAATTTTCTTTAGATTGTAAAATATTGTACCAATGGTGAAGTCGTTTGTTTCAGTAGTACGCATACTTCGTAACCTTAAATACTGCTGTTCTATGATACAGTAGGCCTAGGCCTGCTTCAGTTTTGTCAAGTATAGTTGGACTAAACCTTATACATGCACAATATGCACATTGTGTGGTATGTGTGTGTGTGTGTGTGTGTGTGTGTGTGTGCGTGCGCGTGCGCGCGCGCGTGCGTGCGTGTGTGTGTGTGTGTGTTTGTGTGTGTTCGTGTATCTTAAATTTTTATTGACTAAAAAAAACTCTGAATTAAACTTCAATCATTTCATAAGTAAATGATGCATAATGTATAGTATTTTTAAAAAATTTATTGATAAACTATGCAGTCTATGCCTACAGAAAATTAAGGTAATGAAATACTCATTTTAAATTTATGTTTAAAGTTTTCAATGAAAATAAAGTAATATTTTATATTTTTATACGTAAACTATAAAAAATAGAAGGCAGAGTAGTAAACCTACTTGCACTCTAACGGAATCTGTAGCCTGACAACGGAAAATATTTCGGGAATGAAAACCCCAGATTATCCAATTCCTCAGTTATCCGACCAAAAGTTCACCTCATAAAGGTCGGATAACCGAGAGTTAACTGTATTTACTTTTATTATTAAACTAGTTTTTGTAATCTATACTAATATAATAAAGCAGAAACGTCTTGTTTGTTTGTTTGTTTGTATGAGGTAATCTCAGAAACTACAGAACTGATTTTAAAAATTCTTTCATTGTTGTAAAGCTTAGAGCTTCCTGTTCAATATAGGCTATTTTGCAACTTTAAGTAACTTTAATTAAGTGAGTTAAGCAACTTAAACTGTGGCGATGTCGCTTGTTTTAGTTTATTGGGTGCATAGCACTTTTATTTTTTCTAAGTCCTCTGGATGGTGTATTTTTGGGCTAGAAGCACGATTCAACATTTATATTTCATAGAAAAATGTGAAGAATAATATTCGATTCCAAAAACATTAAAAATTCGGATATATTCAAAATTATTATTTCTGTACTACAGTACAAAAATATTTCATATATTTGCATATTATTTTTTTTTTATATTTAGATGTTTTCATATATTTTTTTTATTTTTCATATATTTGCTTTCATTCGACAGGTAGTGAATGAGTCATATATTTCCAAATACTCTGCATACCGTACCCACGTATTACTGTCTCTTATCTTAGCCATACATCAACTGTCTCTTTCTTTTTCATCGGTATTCTTCTATGCATTCTATTCAATTCTGTAAATCGCAGGGACAAACATTTAAAACAGTGGGCACCGATTTGAGACACAAGAGTGCTTCCTTCACTCATGGACAACTTTATGTCGGACTTTCTAGAGCTGGAAGTGCAGAAAAACAATTTATTTTGCTGCCACAGGGCAACAAAACCACAAATATTGTATCTAGAGAGGTTTTAAAAAATAATTTAATGAGGCCTACATTAGCTGCTGTGAAGCGAAGCGAGCCGGGGTTGCGCTAGTAGACAATAAATAGAAATTGAACGTTTAGTTCAGAAGTAGATTATGAATTAGTCGTGGGCAGTCCTATGCTTTCCAAGTCGATATGTGACAACTATAAATTCACTTTTAATCTGTTCAGTTACTACAGTTACAGGTATTAAAACTAGAAAAGAGACGGAAGAACTGTCATGGTGAACGAGTCACGGTTACTTACAATTCACGATGACAGCAGTTATTCAGATAGGCGAGTAACCGTTCCCCAGTCACTGTTACTACGATACGATCGTTACTCTTCTCTGTCACTGGAAGACATTGCATTGAGTATGTGCATATGCACATACTCAATGAAGGCATTACATTGAGTATGTGCATAACTACCGATTGTTGGACATCAATGAAAACTCAAAGTTTCATTGCTGTCACAGCACACTTTGTTAGTGAAGAATTTAACTTAATTTCTATTCTGCTTGAATGTAGCGAAATGATTACTAATCATACAAGCCAAAATTTGGCAGAAGAGATTTTACATATTGTTAAAGAGTGGGGAATAGAAAAAGAAATTAGCTTAGTTGTTACTGATAACGCTAGTAACATTGTGAACGCTGTGAATATTTTACAGTGGAAACATTTTGGTTGTATGGCGCATAAAATCAATCTTGTTGTATCAAGAGCTTTAGAATCACATTTAGTATTAAACACAATTATTAAAGTAAGGGCTATAGTTAAACATTTAAAAAAAAGTTATTTATCAACAAAGATATTAATTCAATATCAAAAAAATAATTCTGACCCAGGTAAACCTCCACTGAAGTTACTGCAGTACGTGCCAACATGATGGAACTCTACGTTTCACATGCTGCAAAGATTTGTTCTACTTCAGGATGCAATTAAAAGTGCTTTGGCTCTTTCTGATAGCAATTTGTCATTGTTGACTACCGATGAATGGCAAATTTGTAGAGAGCTCTGTGAGGTTTTAAAACCTTTTGAAAATATAACTAACACAATTAGTGGTCAAAACTATTGTACTGGATTGTTAGTTATACTGCTAATATCAGGTGTCCATAATATTATTGCGAAATTAAAACTGAAATTTTCCAGCACAAACATTTTTCCTGTTCTAATATTACTAGAGGACGGACTAGAGAAACGGTTCCAAAACTTAGAATCAAGTAACTCATTAACTAACTGCACATTTTTGGATCCCCGATTTAAAGAGGTTACTTTTGAAAACAAAACCACGGGCGAAAATGCTAAAGAAAGAATTCAAATCTGGCTTTCTCAAACAATAGATAAACATAACGAATCGAGTGATGATTTTGAAAAGGAAGATCAAGAGGCGGGAGAAAAGTCCGAAGAGGTTGAAGAATTCTCAATATGGCACTCTTTCAAAGTGAAGGCGACAAAGATGAAACCAAAAAGTACAGCTACGACAAGGTCGATTTTAGAAGTAACTCGGTACCTGGAAGCAAATCAACAGCCCTTAGAAAGGAAATCTACAAGAGAAAAAAAGTGATTAATGATCCGTTAAATTGGTGGAGAGAACACGCATTTGAATATCCAAATTTAAATAAATTAGCTCGAACAGTCCTTTGTCATCTAGCGACGTCTGTTCCCTGCGAAAGCATATTTTCCACAGCTGGACTTGTTTTAAACGAAAAAAGAAATAGATTAGCTGGGAAAAAATTAAAAATGTTATTATTTTTAAAATAAAACTTAAAATACACAAATAACAAGGGAGTTTAAATTTAACTTTAGATTGCTTTAATAATTCAATCAAGAAAAATATTATTTTTAAAATTAAACTAAAAGTTTTATAAATATCACGGGGGTTTTAAATTAAATTTTCGATTATTTTAATTACATCAATATCAGTCTAATATTTCCATCATTTATAGGCTAATGTAAAAAAAAATTGTTATTATATTAACTATCATTACATCAGATTAAAAATTTGGGATAAATTTTCGTTTTGTTGTATCATTTTACTAACTACGTCAGCCTTTTGGATTCCCATTAAATTGTTTCACAAATGGAAAAATCGATCTGGTAAGTAAAAAATGTAGTTATTTGTTTATTATGTTTTAGTTTATCACCTCGGTGAACATCCACTTGTAATATAAAACCATTCGCTAAAAACATGTTTTTTTTTATTCAGTGGACCTGAAAACTGTTGGACTATTATAGTCGGTGAAACTCGATTTTGAATATTTGATTCGAAAACATACTTTCCTTCCCTATATTACAATATTTTGCAAAAGAAAGTAAAAAGTAGCAGTTAAGAAAACAATAGAACTTAATCAATAGTTACTAGTGTTTTTTTAAAGTACATTTTTAGTGTATATACTTAGTATATACAATTATTACTAAATCACTAGTAACTATTAAAAGTAACGGTGAACGCAAAATCACTGTCACTGTGATCACGATGACGGGTTAAAACAGTGAACGCTCTTCACTAATTAAAACCAGTCTGGACTTACGGTATCCAGCTCTGGAGCTGTACAAAATCCATTAATATGAAAATAATACAAAGGTTTCAAATGAAGTGCTAAGAAATGTTGTCAATGCTCCATGGTACATTCAGAATGACAAACTCCATTAGAATCTGAACATTGAAACGATGGATGAGGAATTTTTTTTTTTTTTTTTTTGTTTAACGTCCGACTGTTCTGCAATTACTGCTAATGCAGACGGTGAATGATGAAATGATTTTTGTAACGTATGAAAAAATGCCGTGCCTGAATGGGATTCGAACCCAAGACCGCATGATGAGAGGCGAGCACGTTACCAACTTCGCCAATGCGGCCGGCTGGATGAGGAAAAGAAAAGATTCGCAAGGAGTACAAAGACCGACTTCTACGTCAAGTGAATGTTGAGGTGCTGCAACTTCTCGATAACTCAGACATTATGAGAAGACTTAAGCACCAGAAAACCTTCAAATTGGTTTGATTTAGGAGATCTTATATTTAGTCTATTTTTTAATCATTTGTAAATAATCAATCGTAATAAAGTATCCAGTAAATCAGTTGTACAGTAATTATCTTATAAAATGTTTTGTTTTGTTTTATAAAATAAGAATAATTTTAGAAAATAAGAACATTTTATTTTAGAAAATAATAAGAGTTTGTTAAGTTACTCTATGCTCATAGTAAGAAATTTGTAGCCTATTTAGAAAATGAGAAAACTAATATATTAATTGTTACTTAATTGTTTTTATTAAACAATTGTTGAGAAAACTAATATATTAATTGTTACTTAATTGTTTTTATTAAACAAGTGTTACTTAATTGTATTAATTGTTGGGATGATAAATAAAAAGCACCAGATTTTAACACAAAAAAATTAATTAAAAATGAAAAGAACTAATACCAGATTGTCTAAAAAATATTGAGACATTAATCAATAAATTAGGGTATTGCTTCAAAACAATTAATTTTTGAAACATCAAAAAATCATACTTCCTACAACTATGAAAGGAAACATCAAGTGTTTTAATAACCAATATTATACTACAATGAATAATACTTGTAATTCATAACGACACAATGACCATGTTACAAACTATTATACATAACAAAAAAAGGAAATTCATTCAATATTCATACTGTAAAAATGTTGTTAAAGAGATGAACAAAAATTAGTTTCATAAACAAATTATATTATTAGAGAATTCTTCAGCTTATAATACGTTAATGAATACACTACTCTAACATTAAAACTAGGAAAGTTATTTATACTAACAAAATGAATATGCAAGTAATTTTCGCAGCTAATAGTATGATGATAATACTAATACTACAACTTCATTTTACCTTGTAATGTAACAACAATTCTAAATTAATGTTGAGAATAATGATCTTATAAATGACTAGAATATTCTCAAGTACTGCTAATTTTCTTACACTTAAATGCACTAACGAAGGACTTAACTACATATTATTTCAACAAATTTACACTTTCATATCTATTCAATTCAAATATTATAAAGAAATAACGTTCGTTTATTAGTAGGCAGGCCAACAAGGTAATCTCAAAAACTAGCAAACATATTACAAAAATTCTTTCACAGTTGGAAAGAATAAAGCTTTGACTAACATAGACTATAAGGTATTATTACTTAATTTTTAAATTCTGAAAAAATTTGTGAATGATAAAATGAAGCCATATTTTATTTTATTAAATGATTTTTTTTTAATTTCATTTGCTGTGAAATATACTTTTAAATTTAACTTTTATTTAGAATCTATATTCAAGTAGGCAATTAAGTCAGTAATCGAAGAATATTTAACTTCTAATAACTTTTTTTTTACCTCATACTGATTTGTTTTCGTTTATTTCCGTTGCAGTTGCCGTGACAAGTGTTTTGTTAAACATGGTCTGGACAATATAAAATACAATTTTTGACTATTTTCATAATATTGGAAACTTTCCTACAAGGACATGCAAGATGTTTATCTTTCTGGGTTAATTGATGTTGTTCCTATTAAGCGACGTAGAAAATCCAGTAAAGGAAATTTTCAAAATGAAGAGGAGAATTTTAAAAAGCAGACTTCATTTCTGTACAACATATTGGTTGGTACTTCTCGAGTTGAGGTATGTTGTGATAAGAGTTATGTTGAGTTCAGGTATGTTGCCTTGTGATAGAGATTTCTCTATCATAAAAAGAGCTCTTAGAAGGCGAGATCGGTTATATACTGTTGATCAGTTATCTGATTTAATTGTCAACAGTAGTATAAAGAAACTAAATTACTCCTCTCATTTCCTCCACGAGGGTATGCCAAATTGTAAAAAAATACTTTTGTTAACACAAACAGCAATCAACTAAATCTCAATCAAGTTATGAATCTATTCAACGTATTATCAATCAATTAATAAATCTGAAATAACTTTCTCAAAATATAAACATAAAATAAGAATAAAACAATTTAGTTGAGTATATAATTTTAGAAAAAACCATTTTTTAATGAACGAATAAGGGACCCGCCCGTTCGGTTTGCCCTCTTGTCCCCCATTAAAATAATTTTACAAAATCTTTTCTTCTTCTTAGTTGCCTAGTAACCATATAAATAACTCTTTTAAAATATTTTTGTTAATGTAAATTGAATAATTTTTAAAGTATTTATTTTAATCAGCTGGAGATGTTTATTTTTATTTCAATAGACTCAAAAATAAACAACTCCAGGTGTCCAGTAAATTTGTCATATTACAAAATATCCTCCCATTTTAATTTTGAAAACAAAAAGAAATTTTTATGATAATCTAAATTTTGAATTTGTTTGATAAATTTAAATCCCAAAATGTTTTAAAATTGTGTTACTAAGCAACTTTACAATACTTACTATCCCAATAAACTATAAACTATAAACGTAACTATAACCTATAAACATAACACAACAAAACACAAATATCAACATAATGTACATTAATTTCTTTTTCACATTTATTGTGATTAGTATATACACCTATATTTGGTTTCCAGTTATTTTGTTCAACACATTTATTTACAATATTCACATTTTCATAGATTAATTTGTTCATAACCTGTGAATTCACTTTCCTCTTGCTTCGGTCTTCAATCAATTCAACGACTCCCAAATCCACACTTTCTTTGATTGGCCTTTTCACACCATACTCTGAAGATTCATTTGACAAGCTCATCCTATCCAATTCATCGCTTCTTCCTTTGTTTATTCGATCATTTAATGTAATATTTATGGATTTATACTGATCTGAACCTTCAAATTGTTTGTTCATATTTTTTGTTGTTATAACCTCACATATTTGTTTTCCTCTCATATTTTCATCATTATTCTTATTGTTATTATTATTTGTTACCACATTTGATACTTCTTTTTGTATTGGTTTAATATTATTTTTGTTAACATCTTCTAGATTTTTTCTTACATTCTCTATTATTTTTACATTATCCTGTTTTATCCCTTCTCTAGGTTCTCTAATCGCCCTTTCTCGTCTATCTAATCTTTTATTTAAATCATTACTCAAACTATCTATTTGTTACCTAGTTCACTTATTAGTTCACTTGTTTGTTTATCCATTTTATTCATAATTTGCTGAAACATATTTATAATCATAGTCGTTTGACTATTATTATTATTGTTACTATTATTATTCATATTTATTCCTATAATTCCAATCCAAAGTTCAATGAATCTTTCCCCACATTAGGGTTGCCAATTTATAAAGAAACTAAATTACTCCTCTCATTTCCTCCACGAGGGTATGCCAAATTGTAAAAAAATACTTTTGTTAACACAAACAGCAATCAACTAAATCTCAATCAAGTTATGAATCTATTCAACTGAAGAGTAACTTTATACCTCACACAAGAGAATGCCAATTTTAAGAAAACTATTATTATTTCCACATGGGATTGAAATATTTGTAGTGTGATTACTTATTCCTCACACAGGATGAGCCAAAATTTATAGTGTGATCACTGCCACTAATGTCAGTTGCATCTGATAGAAAGTTAGCAACAGTTGATTTATTGCTGTTAACATGTCCAGTGACAGCTATTTTCAGTTTAATCATACTAACATTTGTTGGTAACGAATAACAATAATGGGCCTATAGTCTGAAAAAATGACTTCAATATTGTAAATGACAATCAAATACATAAATAAAAATAATACCACGTAAAAATATTTAAGACTCACTTGCGTAACAACACATTAATATCTCCATCAATGTTTTTGTGTATCCGTCATTGAAATTTATTTATTTTATTTACACATCTGCCATTGAAAAGCTATTAGTTAATCATTATCATTATAAAATTAAGTAGTTTATGTCTCTTTGAATAACCTGAACGTTGGTGAATAAACTATTTTTATCTTTATGTATATCTTTCTAAGTAATTATTAACAAATAAACACTGAATGGGACGGTGAAATTAATACATGTTATCGATTTGATGTTATACCGCCCATTGAAATAATTTACAAAAATCCTTTCTTCTTCTTAGTTGCCTAGTAACCAAATAAATAATTCTTTTAAAATATTTTTTGTTAATGTAAATTGAATAATTTTTAAAGTATTTATTTTAATCAGCTGGAGATATCTATTTTTATTTCAATAGACTCAAAAATAAACAACTCCAGGTGTCCGGTAAATTTGTCATATTACACAACGTATTATCAATCAATTAATAAATCTGAAATAACTTTCTCAAAATATACACATAAAATAAGAATAAAACAATTTAGTTGAGTATATCATTTTAGAAAAAACCATTTTTTAATGAACGAATAAGGGACCCGCCCGTTCGGTTTGCCCTCTTGTCCCCCATTAAAATAATTTTACAAAATCTTTTCTTCTTCTTAGTTGCCTAGTAACCATATAAATAACTCTTTTAAAATATTTTTGTTAATGTAAATTGAATAATTTTTAAAGTATTTATTTTAATCAGCTGGAGATGTTTATTTTTATTTCAATAGACTCAAAAATAAACAACTCCAGGTGTCCAGTAAATTTGTCATATTACAGTAGTAAAAGTGAAAATTTTGCTGTTATGCAGATCAATGTCAACAATATATTTTTGGACTTTAAATCATGCTGGCCCAAATTGTACAAAAAAACTACAGTAAGTGTGGAAACTGTATATAAACACAGGAATAAGAAAGTTTTCTTTGAAATAACCAGTTTCTTTCAATTTAAATTTGATCAAGACCGCCCTGGCGTATGCAAAACGCTGAGGTTCATTCGTGGTATAGTAGAATATTCATTTTTGATGGCTGAAACACCAAGAAATCGAGTGCGGCTTCCTGAAAATAATTTATATGACGGAGGGGTTGCTGTGAAGAAATCTAAATTATATGACAAAAAAAAATGCATGGAATATATACCAGATCAGTACAAAACATACTACGAAAATATCATTTCAGCTATTCTGACGGTCGGTGATGATGATGGTGATGATTAGAATATTGTGAACTCTAATGTAATTTGGTACAATGTTTAATTATTTTAATGTCAACAAGCTTGTATTTTTACTATTATATTTTAATCTATATAATAATAAAGAATATTCTTGTACAGAATGTGTTTTTGTGTTTGTTTTCACTGCAAGTACCGCATTTCATGTTAAAAGGGCTAACGTTAATAGATTTCTAGGTCTTTTAATTATTAATGTATGTAATAAAATTGTAATATAACTCTATGATAACATTCATTTTAACGCAATAAATCACTAAACTTTTGTAGCGAATCAAAAATTTAAGCGCAGATATCATAAAACAATTTTTCATGATTTGCCGTAAATTTAGTTTTGCGCACTTGAACCCTTTTAACATGAAGCCATTCATTTATTTGGTAAGTCTAGTTTTTTATCTATTTTCTCATCTATAGTCAACTATGTGTCGTATGAGGTCTGTTCAAAAAGTTCCAGAATTTTTTTACAGCACTCCTACAGTTAATTCCAAAGAGATCCACCAGGGCTCAATGTGAATCCATTTATTCTTTTATGTATTTATTTAACTAGAATGATCATTTCCTCAAACATAACAGAGCCAAACTCTCACCCAACCAGTGGTAAATAGTAGAGCATTAGTAGAATCCAGCAGAGCATTAGTTTGTTTTAAAACCAGTTTAATGTACAATTTTTTTTGGTATTGTAAATAAGAGTTGATTAATTATTTTAATTTTAAATGGCTATATTCTGTTTTAAGTCTCATTTAAGTTCTTATTAACATTTTGTAATAAATTTAATCTATTATGAAGTAATTTATCATTTACTAGTAGTTTAAACACAATAATTGATTGTAATTAATTAATTTGTGAATAAATACTTGTTATAAGTTAAAAGAAAGTTTAGTCATTTAATTAATAACCAGATCCCGAAAGAACCTGGAGTGTCATAAAATATTTTATTTTGAATGACAATTAAAAATTATTTAATTATTTACAGTATTTAAATTTTTATCTGCATTTCAAAAATTCAGTGAGTTATTTAAATTAAAATCTAGATTCAAAAGAGAAATTTATTTTTGCCCTAATTTAGTGTGTTGTAAACAATATTCGTGAACACTGCATGCTTTGTGATCCAGAGGGTGAAGTGAAGGGCCGAGTGCTATTGTTTTGTTCATAAAGACCCTCTTACTAAACAGTTGTTAACTTTGTCTATTGTTTCATACACGGTTTTAAAATAGCCTATTGTTACGGCACCTTTCAGGTATTTGTGACAAAAATAATATGAATTTTACAGTAGAAGAACCATTCAAAACTAATGTACCTTGACCTTATTGGTATCGTCAAAACAAAAATTTACTGCAGTTTCATCAACAATTTTATAAAATAAGTGTTAATTTTATTAAACTGACACTGAAAGAGCAGACAGTTTTTTTTTGCAAAGAGTAATATTTAAATTAATTTAATTTTTACATGAAGGAAGAAATATATCTTTGTAAAAGCCACGCGAGATGAAACAAGAACTAAACACACTAGCAGTAAAGGACAATTCATCAATGAAATGCACCAATTTCCAGCTCCAGGTGTATTTGCTAATGTGATCATCTGATCTACAGTGGAGCCTTGGTACGAATAATATCAACACTAGGTCACGGTAAGATGGCCATGGACAAAGAGCAAGCACAGGCTGTCCAAGGTTGCTCCTTGGAGTTTAATGACAGTAAGGTGGCATACTTTAAAGGTATAGAGGCTTTGCTGTCTATGTTAACGAAACCGCCAAGTAATGTAACAGGTCATGGAGCTTTCATGCAAGCTTTGTTTGAAAGTTACTACGGTCTAATACGAGTATGAGGGTTAGGCAATAACATCCAGCCAGGACCACCACTAGCACCTGTTAAACTACCACCACCGGAACCGCCAATTGCACTGAGTCCAGGACCACCTCCAGCACCAAGTCCTGCACCTTTACAATCACTGGAACAGAGTTCATCAGGGTCGTTTTCATGACCTGATACTCCAAAACCACACTCCACTCGTTCAAAACATAACCAGAACAAGTAAAATGACGGTGGAAGTTTTAAGCCTATCTCCTGGAATTTCTATTAACTCCATTACAGAATTAAGACTTTATTTACAATAAATAAACAACATGATTACGACTATTATTATTTTTCATCAAAGAATTACCGATCAGGGCATATTGATTCAACAAGTAGATGGGAAATTTTAAAATTGTCATTTATCATTTTCCTATGTCCGCCTGTCACACCCAGATGTCAGAAACTATAAACCCAGATGTCCCCAGATGTCGGAAGTGGCTTGAAACAGGATGTCAAGAAATTAAAGTCGGAATTTGTAAACAAAAATAGTGTCATTCGATTCCTCTTAAAAACTAGGTACAGAAATCATTGGGTTTGAAGATCCTGTTTCAACCAGAAGTGGCATAAATCCAGAAGTCAAGAAATCAAAAGTTGGAATTTGGAAACAAAAATGGTGCCATTCGATTCCTCTTAAAGAGTATCTTTCCTACTTGGTTAAGTGGGCTTCATCCCATTTTAAGGAAAAATAACTTTAAGTTACATGAACTCACAATCCGACTTCTCATGCATACTCCTTTTCTTTAAAAAAAAAAAAAATTGCCACCAGCCATGAGACGTGTCATCTCATAAAAGGGATTTTTAAAAACTACTATCAGTTATGGTACAGAATCGGTGGGTTTAATGTGTAATAATTATTACAGACCCTAGCTGGGTATCAAACCCATAGCCTTTCTCTTTGTAGTATACAGCCTAGTCTAGCACTCTAACCACTGAGTCAAAGCAACAGCCACACTTTTAGTTTTGAGTAAAAAATTTTGATAAAAATAATTGTTATTTTTCCTTATAAATGTAGTAACAAAAATTACAGTGATTGCAATTTGTATAAGCTGTTAAAAATAATTGACATATATCAATTTATATAGACAATATTGTATTTTTTATGACTATATACAAAGAACTGAACCACCTTAATTATAAAGGAATCAATAAAACTAATTATTAATATCAAAGAACTCTAGAAGGTGTTCTATATTTTTCACTAATTGGTATTTTTTGATGTCGGTGAGAGCTAAGCATATTTTACCAGCTACTTTATATATAAAAAATATTGTATAAAACAGCTTACATTGAAGTAGTGGAGTACATTTATGAATTGCTATACTTATTCACAAAATATTTTTTTTTAAATGTTAATGTTAAAATTATTCTTTCGTTACACTAAAGTTTTTTTAATTCTATTAGAGTGCAACTTAAAAGTAATGAACAATCATAACAGCTGCCTCTAAAGCTCTATGGTAGAATATTAGTTTGCTTACAACTGCAAAGCTAAAAATTTGCAGGCTTCACCTGCAAATTTCAACAAGTAAAACCCACTGGTTCAGTTTCTTAACTTCAAATAAGTCACTAATCACCAAACTTTTAATGCAACTTCAAATAACCTAATAAAAAAATGTAACAGTTAATCCCTAATTAGTTTATTACATGACATAATCTATTGAAACATAAAAATCCCCAAAAGAATTAACTTGGGATCCCCTACTGATTCAGTCACTATTAAAATTTATTATTAATGTTTAAAAATTGTCCTGCCGTTCTTTAAAACAAACTGGAGCAAATCCAAATAAAAATAAAAAAACCTAATTGTATATTTACTTCATTAAAATGAACGATTCTAACCGGAAAGAAGTAAATGTAATCAGCTGAAAGCAAGCTTGGTTATGATGTAACCTACACTATCCATTACAGACATCTGTGTAAACACAATACAGTAGTTAAAGAAACAGAATGTATGTATTATACATAAATGTAATGAGCTAACAAAATACTGCATGATTAAAATCTGAAGCTAAGATTATTGTTTGTATTATCTCCATCCCATCAGAGTATAATAATTAAGTTCAAAATGCATTTTCTACATAATAATACTTCATTTACTATTGTTTCATGACTAAAAATAACTGATATCTATAACTGGATGAGCATATTGAATAAAGCTAATTAAATCAAAAGAAAGGATCTCATTTAAAAATTAAACAAACTTATAACAAAGCAAACAGATGTTCTTAGGGGAAAAACAAAAAAAAATTGTTTAACACGTTATCATTACACACATATGTTCTTTCTCAACCAGAACAAACTCTTCTCTCCAACTATCTAACAGAGTTTCTATCACTGAACCATAATGCTGTAAACGTTGACATAAAATCAATTAATTTACATTAGCCACATACTTCTGTCTATAATGACAGCTAATCAAAATATAACTCCAGTGAAATACTAATAATAAATTTAGCGTGTAACATTATAGTTGTTACTCCATCTTTACAATGTTTATTTATTTTTTTATACATCATTATTTAAGTTAATTACTTTAATATTTTATTAAAAATTGAATTTCCTAATTAATTTGTTGTTGAAATATTTGTTGAACTGTGCCAGCAAAAAATATTTGTTGAAATATTTCAATTAATAATTTATTATTTAAAATGTTTAATTTATATTTAAAATACTTATTGTTTAACGTTATTGATTTCTTAAGAAAAAGAACTAAGATATTTTGACTTTAGATTTAGAGTTCAAAGAGCATGGTTGATTCTGCTACGTTTATTTTTTATTTATATATTTATTTACGATTTTTAATCCATACAAAACTCAAAAATGGTCAATTTACAATAATGTAATGTTCAGAAGTAAAATAACCCCATAAAACAATAATACTGTACAATCAATTTGTTATTTTACATCGAATTATAAAAAAAATTTGGATATCATTAAAGAAAGATAAGTTTTACAATCTACTCAATATTTGATTTATTTACTGGCGCGCCAGTAAAACGATGCATGCATGTGTAAACCATTGTTGGCGCACAAGTTTGAACATGCATGCACAGAAAGAATCTTGCATGGAATTTTCTGCAGCCTTCTGAAATTTTGTTCGCCAGTAAGTGACTGGCCCGCCACCAAACAAACATTTGCATATATAAACCTTCACCTTGCCAGTAGGCTATTGGCATACAGACGGTTGTTTAATTTTGAACTGAATTTTCACTATCATCCATTATCAATTATATATTTTTATATAAAGAGCTTTTTATGTTGCTGTATCTTTAAACGGTAACTAAAATGAGCTAAATTTTGAAAAATAAGAAATGAAGTAGTGATGAAAACATTAAATTTTTGGGAAAAATATGAACAACTTCCTTATTTGTGCGACGTACGTTGCTTGTCTTATAAAAACGGACCTCCAAACTATCAATACCAATTTAACAAATCACTGTTCTGGAAGCTTTCACGAACTTGAGACTACACAACAGCAAAATAAAATAGAACTGGCGCGAGAAAAAGCGTTTAATGTGTAAACCTCTACTGGCATGCAAATTAAACCGGCATCAATACTAGTGCCAGTAAATCAATGCACATGTAAATGTGCCTTAACTGATGTTATTTTCTTACATTCAGTATTACCCATTTCTTTTATGTAACAAATTATTCACCCAAGGTGAATGTTACAAGTGTAATTTAGCAAATGGTTCCTAGTCAATTCATACAATTAGTACAATCAAAATAAATTTAATGGAAGTACTTTTATCCTAGGTAAACAACCACATACGCACGCACACACACACACACAATAACCTAATAAATGTTTCCTAATATTAAAATTTGGCGATGGATACGAAATACTTCCCATAGCAATAGCATGTCTTCTTGACTTTTTTTTAAACAATGAAAAAACCATTTAATTATTCTTATTATAAAAGAAAAAAATCAGAAACATACGTCAGATTAAACAGGCTTCCGATTCAAAAGATTAACATTAGTGTAATTTTTTGTTATTTTTTTATAATTAAAAGTGGATCTGATTTGTTGCTCCAGGTACATTTGTAAAAAGTCCTTAATTTTAAAATTTAACAACCTTGCCAAAAACTTTCCCTATAATTTCACTAAGAAAAATGTCAATTCCATGTAGATTACATGTAGATTAAATCCATCAATTGCTTAGTTGTGTTTTATTATTGTTTTTTTTATAACTCATGTAATTTAGCACTGATGCATATGGAAGGAAATAGACTTAACAACAATGATCTTACTCATGGCATGAACAGAATAAGATGGTTTATGTAACAATTATAATCTCATTAGTAAAAAATACATTAACAAGTTCATTTCCTAGTAGTATTTTCTTTCACAATTTTATCCTATTTGTGAAGCCATATCTTACTAAGAAAAGAAAGAGTATTCTTAAATTAATAAATATGGCATTTTAGGCCGCCTCTGTAGCGTAGTGGTTAACATGTTAGTCTACAACACGGAGGTTCTAAGTTTGATTCCCGGCCGGGGTCTGGAAGTTTCCTCAAGTCAAAACCCACAGTTACAGTCACATAATCTACCGTAGTCGCTAATAACCCAGCAGTTGATGCAACTTTTATTTAAAGTTTTAAAAACTTTTATTTATTTATTTAACTTTTTTAAACTTTTATTTTATTTTTAAAAAATTAAAAATTGCATTTTTTTGTACAAAAAAAGAACACTATTATTTTTAGATACTTGGTTTAGAAGAGGGAGTACTCTGTTCTGTATATTTTCTTGACTGGGTTAAATTTTATACACAAAACTGGCTGATCCTATTTTGGAAACATTTTTACTTTCTCTTGCCTATATAAATATATAGCCGGGGTGGCCACAACGTGGCTCGCGAGCCACATGCGGCTCTTGAGTTAATCTGGTGCGGCTCTCGAACCTGAGTTCAGAGTAAAAATATTACTGATTTAAAAAAATATAATAATGCAATGTACAGGTTGAAAGTCTTTTAAGCTTTACAAAACTCAACATTTGTTTTGACAAGTCTTTTTTGTAGACTTGGCAACACTGCATACACACCAAACGTCACGACAGTCAGTGTCAGTCAGTACTCAGTAGTCAGTCACACTACCGCTGCTTACATACGCTGTAGCTAGTAACATTATTTTTGTTTGTGCTGTGTTGTTGTTTTGAGTTCAGTTCTGTAAGTGCTAGTGCTGAAATAGTTACAATACAATGCTGTCTAAGAAGCGTAAATATGAAGAGGAGAATCGAGTTTTTAATACAGACTGGGAGGAAGAATTCGTTTTTGTTGAAAGAAACTCTAAGCCAATGTGTCTTTTGTGTCAAACCACTTTGTCACAGTTCAAAGCCAGTAATTTAAAACGCCATCATGATACTAACCACGGTGGTTTCTGTAAAGATTTTCCTATTGGTTCTCAGTTAAGGAAAACTAAATTAAAATCCTTAAAGGAAAAACTTGATTGTCAGAGTAGGGTTATGTCAATGTTTACAAAAGAAGCAGATTTGACAACTGAGGCTGGCTTAGTTTTGGCTTTTAATATTGCAAAAGCAAAGAAGCCTTACACAGAGGGAGAGTTTATTAAGAAGAATATGTCACAAGTTGTTTCTATTTTAGACCCTGAAAATAAAAAATTGCAGAAATTGATAGACCAAATGCCTGCTGCTAGACATACAATAGAGAGGCGAATTTCTGTTATTAGTGGCGATATTGTTGGCAATTTACAACAAAATTTAATTGAGTGCTCAGCAATTAGTCTGGCTTTGGACGAATCTACAGATGTCAAAGATAAACCCCAATTAGCCATATTTGTAAGGTACGTGACAAAAGACTTGGAGGTTGAGGAAGAACTGTTAGACCTGGTTACATTGAATGTTACTACTCGTGGTTGTGATATTAAAGAAGCCCTGGATGGTGTTTTATTGAAGAACTCTGTGCCTAAAAGTAGTATTGTTAGCATTGCTACCGACGGTGCACCAGCTATGGCAGGTAAGAAACAAGGGCTTATTGGGCTTTTAAATGAGGATACATCATACCCTGCTTTCCTACCTGTACATTGCATTATTCACAGGGAACATTTAGCTGCAAAGTATTTTCAATATCCCCAGATTATGCAGGTAGTTTTAAAAATTGTTAACTACATTCGATCAAGTGCTAAGACACACCGACAGTTCAAATCCTTCTTAGAGGGCTTGGACAATGACGAGCTTCCTGATGATGTATCATGGTACTGTTTAGTTAGATGGCTATCAGTAAGCAATGTTCTTGACCGATTTTTTCAATTACTTGATCCAATAAAACAGTTTATGCGAGAAAAAGAAAAATCTTTCCCAGAACTTGATGACCCCCAGTGGTTGTTAGATTTGGCTTTTTTTACAGATGTGGTTCAGCATTTACAAACCCTAAACATATCACTACAAGGAAGAGAAAAACTTATTTCTGACTTAGCGCAGAGTGTATTTAGCTTTCATAGCAAGTTAAGGCTCTTTCGGAAAGATCTTGAGACTAAGACATTTGCTCACTTCAAATGTTTGAAGAAAATTATTGAAAGCAATCCTGATGTTCAAGTTGAAACTGCAGATTATTTATGTAAATTATCTGGTCTTGCTGAAGAAATCAATGGCAGATTTAATGATTTGAGAATGCTCAAGCCTTCATTTTCATTCTTGGAAAACCCATTTGGTGTTGATGTTGTGGGCGACGGCTGTCCTGTTTCATCACCAATTACAAATGATACAGCAGCTGTAGAGTTGGAGATACTAGAATTGCAAGAGGATGAAGGGCTGAAAGGACTAAAACGGAGTGGCATTTCAGCTATAGATTTTTGGAAGAAAGTTCCAGAAGAAAAATACCCTCTAACAAAATTGTGTGCTAAGAGACTAATCTCAATATTTGGCACTACGTATGTGTGTGAATCACTGTACTCAACACTTAAGTTCATTAAATCTAAATATCGATCTGAACTAACTGATGAACACTTGAGTGAACTCGTGCGAACTGCGCTTACCAATTATAAACCAAACTTCAAACAACTAACAGCTAAAATGAACACTCGTAAAAGCAATTGAACATTAAGTTAACATTGAATGTTATAAATAAGTAGAGTACAATAAATGTTTCTTCTTTTAAAATTAAAAAGTGTCTTTAACTTATTAAACATAAATTCATGTCCAAACAATGTGGCTCGCCTTAAAACAGCTTCATAAATTTGTGGCTCCCTGAGTAAAGGTTAGTGGCCACCCCTGATATATAGGATAGAAAATACTGTTTTCATGTCGATTTTTCGAAATTGAGTTTTCACCGAATCTACAAGTTTTCAGATCCTCTGAACCCCAAAAACATGTTTTTAGCGATTGGTCTGTGTGTGTGTGTGTGTGTGTGTGTGTGTGTGTGTGTGTGAACAAAATATCTCAAGAATGGAATATCGTACAAACTTGAAACTTAAAGTTACATACCACTACTGGGCGAACATTTTCATCAAAATCGGTCAACCAGAAATAGTAGTTTATTCGTTTAATTTTTCACTTTTTTGCGATTTTCTCATAAACTGGTTCTACAATTTTTTTTTAAATCGCCAGTTTACTTAATTTTTTATGTTCTACAAGATACGGTAGGCGCCATGTTTGCTGAAATTCTTGGTGAGGCTGTTCACATGAAAAAATTGTTTTTTTAAGATTACGGCTTTAAAATGCATTTTAGCGTAAAAACTTATATAATAAAAAATGTAGAAAATTAAAAATTTTACAACTTTCATTTCAAGCATTTTTTGTATAACGCTTAGTTTAACGGTAATTAGCGATTTTCTGTTTTTTTCTCACGAAAACGTGAAAAACCATTTTTTTTAAGATTTCGGCCTTAGTATGCATTTTACAACAAAAGTGTATATAATCAAATTTATAGGAAACTAAAAGATCTACAACTTTTATTTAAAGCATTTTTCTCTACAGAGCCTAGTTTAGCGTGAAAGAGTGATTTTTCCGTATTTTTAAGCCAAACTGAGGTCGATTTTCATTTTGCGTCTTTCACTCATGACTAAAATAAGGTTATGTTTTTTGAGGTTAATTTTTTGTTTATTTCTAATGTTTTATTACTAACGTTAGGTTATATTGGTCATTATTTGCATTGGCAAGAGAAAGTTGTGTGAGTGTTCATACCAGATTTTTATACATAGGCTTACATATATGTTTAATCTTGCAAGATGAACATATTTCGCGCATACAGTAAGGGCACATATTTCATTAAAAAGGAAACTTATGTCCAGCTACCAAATTAAATTCATTAAAACTGTTTAAAAAGAAGAAAACAACCACATTTGTCATAACTACACACCCTACTTGGACATGGACACAAATAAAATTATCATTAGTACCTAATTGAAACATTATTTATTGTTTTAAATCATTATCATCATATTATTATCAATATGCTGCTATGAATATATCTTTCACATGTATACAATATAGATCAATTCAAACTGAATGTGTTTATTTCATTCAATTTTTATAGTCCATTACATCATGCCAAAAAACAGTTTCATTTATTACACTGAACAATACATGAAATAAACATAACACATTTTCAAAGGACGTCTCTATTTTCAACGGACCAGTGGGTGGTAAGCTAGGCTGTGTAGCAGACATAAATCAAAAGGTCCTAGATTTGATTCCTGGGTCGGGTCTGAAAATTATTACAAGCTAAACCCAACTAATTCCATAAGCTAACCCATAGCAGTTGATGCGGCTTTAAATAATAAAATCGGTTAGTTTATTAAAGTTTTTGGGCCATTTAAAAATTATATCATATAGTACAACTTTGCCTAAGACATATAGAAAATTGCATAATTTCAAGCAAACAAAAAATTAAATCAGGAATTAAATTAGAACATAGAAACCAATCACCGGAAAGTGAATAAGATTCTTTGGACATAAGGCTAGCATTGACACAAAGACTATAATGGTATACCTTGGACAATTTGAATTGGCACAAGCAGCTTTGGTGTTTATCTACTCCACTCTTTGCCCCTCGCCATGCAACGACGGTACAGTCACAAAAGTATACAATCCCTACTGTAATGTGCAACTCACGCACGGTCACTACGCTTGTTTTCACTGCTGTTATTTATAATCTGTCAGACATAATGATGTGACTAATTTGTTTTCATATGATTTTCTGTTCATTATTTATATTCAGACCAATTTGTTTAGTTAGTTGCGTGCATCTGTATAGTATAGTATAGTTTAGAAAGTTTTTGCTGTTTAGTTCTTGTAATTTATAATTTAAATTTTTACTAGGACAAATTAAATACGCATTTTAAAATGAAATAATTATTTGTATGTTTGTAAATTGAAATAAGGTTGTAGGCATTTGCGTACATTAAAATTTGTAGACCCTGTTGAAAGAATAGGTTATGGATATACTTATGTGGAACTGTGTGTAGATGTAGAGCAAGAATTGTGCCAGTTCGAATTGTCCACAGTATAAAATTCTTGCTACAATAGGTTTCACATCATTATGTGTTTAATTATATCTTAAATGTACACGCACTACTGACTTATTTGAAAAGCCATACAGAGACTTCGTATGAAATACAGATTGCTGTACTCTGGACACAAGAGGGGGGCCAATAATAAAAACATATAAATGAATGAATACATATGTTTTGAATTATCTCGCTGGTCTGAAAGCATGGATATTTGTCAACAATGAATGTAAAAGACTAACGGAAATTGAAATGAGAAATACTACATCACACGTTTTATATAAAAGATTACAAAGTAAAATGAATAAACCAAAAATCCCTATAATAAATATATTATGGCAGTCAGACAAAACAAGTTACAAAAAATAAACACACACATGTAAAGAATTCTAGTTATTGTATCGTTACATGGAAAGTTGGGTAGTGCTAGATAACTTACATGATGACAATAATCTGATGTTCAAATCTGGAGGGTGTTATTAAAAATCTCACTACTATTTATGTTTGTAAGATTTGCAGTATTTTTGTTGATAAAAATAGAGCAATATAGTCAAACATTCATTAGAAAAAACAAACAAAATAGTCTAAATTTCCTTTCAACAATGCAACCGAAATAAACTTCAACAATAAACAATACCCTACTGCTAATAGGTCTTTCGACTGACAGAATACCATCAAAGTACTATAACTAAAATGTAAAATTCAGCAGTTATTTTAATGATTAAAACTTCCAGATCACTGATAATCAATATCAAAATGACCAAAACACAAACTTTAGCTCTTGTGATGGCAAAGTAGCTTTATTAACTTGTGGTTTATTACTTAATTCCTAATATTTTAAAGATGATATAGAACAAATCAATAACTGTCGATGCCTTTCTGAATTACACAGGTAAAATTAATTTAAATAAGGTAGGTAGGTAAATTTTTTGCTTTTGACTTCAACCATACACAATTAATTGTAGGAAATAATTACAGTAACTTACTGTTAATTTGAAGAGAAGTACCTATTTCCCTTTTACAATGCAACAATTGATGGGCAGTTCATCAGACTTAAAGTAATTTATAATTTACAGCAAATCTGTTAGTGTTTATTTATTATCTTATCAAAACAAATTAAGGTTAGGATTAAAAATCAATAACAAAAATAACGTTATCAAATGTGATTTAACATTAAAGTACTAAAATTCCATTACTTAACATCGGAATCTCTACACTGAGCTTTTAAAATTAATGAAAAGTATGCATATCACTTACATCTTCAAAAATTGACCCAACATTAGCGGTGACGAGCAGGACTGGTGTAGTTTTAACTTCAGCCATTTTCACAGATAAGAAATGATATACAGGTTTTATAACCTAATATGTCTAGCTTGACTAAATACGACCATGGCACTCAGTTTTTGGATAAGTTAATACAAAACTTTCCATTTTCAAAAAAATCATCTAGTATCTACTACGGAAAACAAGCTCCATCGACGTGCTTGGTTAGCCACGCCCACTTCTATTGACGTCAATAACAGCTTTTAAAATCCTGACTCCTCACGAAACGAAACAATTAAACTTTGACCTTATAAAATGCTAATTTCTTAATAAATACAACGTTAAAAAGCAAACTAAAATTATTAAAAGCTGTATAACTTTATTAAACAAAAGTAAGTATTGTAGATGTAATTAATAAGTAAACTATTAAATGTATTTAGTTCAGATCTGGTATTGATAAATTAACACCAATTTTTGTGAGCAGACGACGCGTGTGTCGTCACTCAGTACCGCGAGAATTAAAAGAACACAAAACAATCGTATACACGAAGTGTATTTTAATGCAAAGAACGCAAAAGTACAAATAGGCTCTGAATCGGCTTATTGCTTACTGTTAAATAGATTAATAACACTTTTACTACCTTAAGACAAGGCGTTACAATATTATTTGCCTTTACACATGTAACAATGTGTAAAAAGAATATATTCCAAGGACGTTGTGATTTTACGGGGCGCACTAAAAGAAATGTGTTAAAAATATTACACTATTTACACAGATTAAAATTACTACATAACGGCAAAGAACAAAATGCTTAAATACATAATAAAATTAAAATTAGCGAAAGAACGTTTCACAAGTTTTTTTTTAACAAAATAGCATGACTATTGTTACATTACTGGCTTTTATTACCAGTGGCTTGGCATGTCTAGTACTCCCTGTTTGGAGTTTTCTAGCTGCAATTCACATTAAAAACAAAAATTAAACTGGCCACTTCCGTAGCGTAGTGGTCAGCGTATTGGCCTGCCACGCGGAGGTCCCGGTTTCGATTTCCGGCCAGGGTCTCGAAATTTACTTTTGTCAAATCTCACAGTCATGTTACATAATCCACCATAGTCGCTAATGACCAAGCTTTTTTTGTTTTAACGTCCGACTGTTCAATGACCAAGCAGTTGACGTGACTTCAAATAAATAAATGTTCAAAAAAATTAACTGGCCGCATCCGTAGCGTAGTGGTTAGCGCGCTAGCATACAACGCGGAGGTCCCGGGTTCGATTCCTGGCTAGAGTCTGCAAAATTTCTCAAGTCAAAACTCATTGTTCCAGTTGCATAACCCACCGTAGTTACTGCTAAACCAAGCTGTTGATGTGACTTTAAATAAACTAAAAAAAATTGCACTAGATTAGTGAGCTTGCTCACTAATCTAGTGCTCAAAAAAGTGAGCTCAATAAAATTTATTTGCAATTCAGTTTTGTTTTTGTTTTATCTCCAACTGCTATGCACATTAAGGCTAAAACAGCTGGTGAAGAGGGATAGATAAAAAATAGGTAATGATTAATCTTATTTCCATTGCTTTTACTATAAATAAATACAGATTACTAATTTTATCCTTGTTTAAATTGGACAATAAAACTAATAATTTTCCCCTTTCTGATAAGATATGTTTTAAATACTTGCTAAAAAGACTAATTCTTATATCTCTATACATAGGACACTTAAGTAAAATATGACTAATTGTTTCATTTTCCTTTAGGTTGCAGATAGGGCATACTTTATCACTATTTATAAATGTTCCCCTTCCTTTAACATGTAAATAAACAAATCTATCAGTCGCTAAGCGCAATTGAGTGATGCATCTCATATGTTGCATTGGCAACCTATACAAAAACTGCTCGCCTAACTCAAAGTTTGGGTTTAATTCTTTATACATAGAAAAGGAATTTGTATTTATAGCAGCTTGAATATCCTGCGCAAAAACCGCGCTAGCGTGGCTTTCTATTATACTCATATAATTCGACGTTAGTTCTTCTACCCTTACTTCCCCATCAACCAATATGTTATGTACACCAGCCAAATGAAATTGTTCTTTTAAAAGAAATACCCAATTAAATTTTTGTTTTGTTACTTCTCTAAGCGCATTATTGCTTGAGTCCACCAACATTTTATAACACAATCTAGGCAGATGATCGTCTGGCATCTCAATAATTTTTTTAAACCACTTAATTGTCCGTATGAAAATATTGTGCGATAAATTTAAACGTTTTAATTCAAGGCGTATTGACCAGCTCGGAATAGTCTTTCCCACGAATAGAACTCGCTTAAGAAAATACAATTGGGCGGTTTCTATAATATTTAAATAGTTGAGGCCCCACACTTCGGAAGCATACAGTAAAGAGGGTGTTACAATTGAATCGAATAATTTTAACTTCGAGTTCCATGAATCAGATTTTGCTTTCTTTAAGATCTGAATTACTGATTCACTATGGCTTTTAGAGCGCTTAACTACCTCTCTGGAGAATAATCCAAATCTGCCGGATGACGCAAATCTAACCCCCAAGTACCCATCTGATTGGACTATTTCTAACGCATTCCCTCTATAATAAAAAGGTTTCACCTTTTTTGTTCTGCCCTTATGAAAATTAATAATTTTTGTTTTATTAATATTTACAGTTAGGTATAAATTTTTGCAATATTCGGAGAGACAATTAGGTTTATATCTTAGGTCAGAGGCACTATCTGCCATTATAATAACGTCATCAGCGAAGAGGAGTATTAGCACGTCGTTATTATTGTCAATGCGAACACCATGACAACCCCTATCCCTAAAAAACCGCTCAATATCCCAAATATACATTGAAAAGAGGAGGGGGCTTGCCGAGTCGCCTTGCAAAATTCCTCTAGAAGGTTGAATTAGTTTTGATTGTTCCCCGTCTTTTTCTACAAAAATACCGGAATTCCTATACAGATTACTTAAAACCCTTATAATTTTACTACTGAACCCTAATAACCCTAAACGATTCCAAAGAGTACAGTGGGGGACGGAGTCAAAAGCTGTTTCGAAATCAACAAAAAGAGCATAAACATTTTTGTTGTTTAGTTCTAGCTGCTTGTAAATGATTGAGTTAAAGACAAATATATTATCAATGCAGCCCCGTGACCTTCGGAACCCGCTCTGGCATTCTGGTAAAAGTTTACACAATTCTGCCCACTCGGACAGTCTTCTTTCTAATACGCAGCTAAATAATTTAAAAAGTGTATTTATTAAAGCTATACTTCTATAGTTAGTCGGAGTTAGGCGATCGCCTTTTTTGTGTAGAAAGAATATCTTTATTTTCGCCCAATCACCCACTGCATCTTCAGATACAAAAATTTTATTAAAAAAATTCACAATATAATTTACCCAGTCACTTGGTAAATTTTTAAGAAATTCATATGCGATGCCGTCGCATCCAGGAGATTTCTTATTTCTCATTTTCCGTAATGAAACCAATACTTCCGTCAGGGATATATCAGTGTCCAGTACTGGATGCAGCGCATCTTGAAAGTAGTAAGACTCCGCGTTTAGCCTTCCCCCTTGTGAGAATTTAATCCTTAAAAAATCAGCCCATTCTCCCAGACCTATTAAGTTAGGAGTGCTACTCACACCGGGAAATTTTTTTACGACATGCCAAAATTCTGTCGTATTCTTTGTGTTCGATAATTTTTCTCTTAAATCGTTATAATAATAATTTTTTTTTACGGTAAGAATTTTTTTATATTTAACTTTTTCTTCTAAAAACAAATTCAGGGATACATCCGAAAAATTTTCAGCTTTTGCCTGCCTATATTTTTTACGTAACGATCTTTTTAAGAATCGACATTCGTGATCATACCAAGGTTTATTTTTTGGCATCATTTTGCCAGTAGTCGAGTGTCTTACCATGCCCAAATCCCCAGCGGCAGTTTTAATAGTATTTATTAAAGTATTATACATAAAATTTGCATCATTGAAGTCAGACGAGGGAACCTGTTTTACCTGCATAGAATTTTTAAAATCATGTTTACGCTCTTCAGACCAAACATAATTATTTGGGGCAGATTTTGTTGCTCGTCTTTAAGCGATTACCAGGAACAAAATCAGCATTTATTTTCACAGAGATCGGTAAGTGGCCAGAAGCTAATATTAAGTCGCAAACAGATAAATCCTCAAGGATGTCTAACGATAAATAGTTCGACCACACTAAATCTACTATACTTTTACCATTTTCGTTAAAAAAGGTAAACTGACCTGGGTTATCGCTAATGCTACGACCATTTACGACATAAAAGATATTATCTTCCATTAGACGGACTAACCTTCCCCCACCTGAGTTAACGATTTCGTCATTTGAAATCCTGTTTGACGATAACCTCGAGTAATTAAAGTTCAAATTGTCTAGCGACTGATTTAAATTTCCCACCCTACAATTAAAATCGCCTCCTATTAATACCCTATTAATAGGGGTAAGAGAAAAACAGTTCCGCCTCCCTTTCAAACAAAGCTGATAGTTCGGTTAGGCCATCGTCAACGCACTGTGGGTTCAAATAAACGCCCCCAACAATAATAATGGCATTCCTATAAGTAATTTCAATAAATATAAAAAATTTATTAATAGAGAGTGTTTTTTAAATTTTATGCCTTTTTTAGCTAGTAGGAGTAGACCTCCGGATGCCCGGCCCCGTGAGCTGTGTTTTTCAGCCTCTTTTTGGATACAGTCATACTCAGAAAAATTGTTAATATTTAATAACGGATTACGCTCCCATGTTTCACTTAAAAAAATTATTTCATTTGTTTTAATTTCCGATAACTCTGTACCATCAAGAGAAAAAAGGGTGGAGATGCCATGACAATTCCAAAATAAAATGTTGGTCGACTTACCTAAGTTGTTATTTTGAGTTTCTAACGTACTAAGTTCAGGCATTAGTTCTGACACACTGCTACCGGCATTCGCCGCACTCCTCGCACTCCACTCCCACTATACACTTCCTACTCTGTCTCTCGATGTAAGGGCGGGCCCTTTAGATTTGCTGCGAGTAACTGTGCCCTCTTTAAGCCACCGACGTACATCACTTGTGCAATTCCCTTTCCTGGAGACTGCTCCCTTTTTAGACGATCCTGTGTTATTTTGAGTTTTTACAGGTGAATTTTCTGTATCTGCGCTAAAATTCCCACTACCTTTGCTAAGAAAAAATTCCACGTGCGTTCCGTCTGTAGATTTTTTATGCTCAGGAGTTCGCCGCCCCTGCTCTCCATTACCAACTTCCTGCCTTCTCAGGTGGGCTTCGGCGCTTGAAGGAACCAGATTTTGTGACTCAGTAGAGGTATTTTTATTAGTGACCGGCAACTGGTGCACTATGCTAGACTCTGTATTTTCGCCCTTTAAGTCCGATAAACAATAGTATTTTCCATTAACAACCAGTTTGTCATATTTTATTGTAGCATAATGGCCCTGCTTTCTGGCATCGAACATGTAACCTTTTAATTCATCGCGTATTTCCCTAATTTTCTTAGTGAAATCCTCTGACACAGCGATACCAGAATCTTTTAGTTTTTTACTTGCAGTCAAAATTGCCATTTTCGTTTTATAATTACTAAATTTAATGATAATAGGCCTGTTTTTACCACACCTACGCCCAAGTCTATGAGCCCTCTCTATATCATAGTTGGAAATGTTGACACCCAGTTCATTTTTAATAGACTAATATTAGACACTATTTCTTCGGATCTATCCCAATCTTCGCCCTTTCCCTCCTGCACATTATAGAAAATAAGATTATTTCGTCGTGAAAATTGCTCAAGTCGGTCCATTTTTACGTGAAACAATCCATTTTCGCGTTCGGCAGTAACAATTTTTTCGCGTAAAACGCTTACTTCCTGCTACAAACTCGAGTTAAACGCTATCACTTCTTTAATAGAATTTTTTAATTCCCCGATGTCGTTGCTAATAGTGTCCAGACCACGCATTTTCTCCCATAAATCTTCTAACGTGACGGGTCCTGGGTTAGTTTCAACACCACCGATTATTAAAATCACTAACAAAACAAGGCCATAAAAGAAGCAGTTTTCCAGAGACGGGCCAAAAAATTTAAGAAAACTAGAATAATTAAATGAATAAACTAGGCCGACAATAGTGAACAGAAGCGGTATGCAGGCCTATACGCGCACGGTACACATTCATTTCGATCGGCATCGTAGCAATGCAAACGACAGTACCGTAATTCGGGGTTACTTAAGCCACCAGGGTAACAAAAGCCATTTCGTAAGGTAAATTTTGAATGCTTATATTGGCAACCCTGTTTGATTTTGGAGTTGATTTTGGTGCTACCATTTGTGTAATTTAACAAAGTTTTCACTAGTCTCCATTGAATTCACTTGACATTCAAAGGTAAGTTAACACAAATATTTACATTTATAGCTTAACTTGATTAAAATTTTATAACCTCCATAACTTTACTGGTCACAGTGTTATTTTCAGCTGTAGTACAGTGTAATAATTATGTAACATAACCTCAAACAACACTTCTACACATATGTACCATTTCATAGAATATAATGACATTTTTATTCTTTTTCTTTCAATATTTTCATCAGCTGTGCTGTATGGGGTAACAAAAGCCAGTTATTTTTAGTGGCTTTTGTTACCCCGTACTAAACTATTATGCTTTACAAAATACCAAAGAGATGTAATTACCACATTTTCTTTTATTTTAGGAGCAGTATGCCTAGAAAGTATCAAAGGCCTGTTGGTGCTCGACAATACAAAAATTATTCAGATGATACTCTGAAAAAAGCTGTTGAAGAAGTTAAGAAAGGCGCTTCCTTACGGCAGGCTTCTGAGCAGTTCGGAATTTCTAGATGTGCCCTCACTGCAGCAGTAAAAGGTAAAACTCAAAAAGTTGGTAGGCCTTGTGTTTTTAGCACACATGATCAAAATATATTAGCAGAATGTGTGAGCATGGCCGGAGAGTGGGGATTCCCGTTAACAGTATTAGATATAAGGTTGATCGTCAAAGGATATCTTGACCGAATTGGACGGAATGAACCACGGTTCAAAAACAATATGCCTGGAGTTGACTTTGTTGAATTATTTATAAAAAGGCATAGTGGAAAATTGTCTAACAGACTCTGTCAGAATATCAAACGTAGCAGAGCAGCAGTGAGCAGTGAGACTATAAATGAATATTTTGATGAGCTTTCAGTGTCAATTAAGGATGTTGACCCATCCATGATAGTAAATTATGATGAGACAAATATGACGGATGACCCCGGTAGAAAGAAAGTAGTAATAAGAAGAGGCTCACGTCACCCTGAGCGTATTATTGACTTTTCTAAGTCAAGCACATCCGTAATGTTCTCAGCAAGTGCTGACGGAATACTACTTCCCCCGTATATTACTTATAAGGCAGGAAACCTCTATGACACATGGACAGAAAACGGACCAACTGGTGCTGTCTACAATAGGTCAAAGAGTGGGTGGTTTACGCTTGAAATTTTTGAAGATTGGTTTAAGAAAATTGCAATAACATACTTTCGAAAGTTTGATAAAGCTGCTACGAAAGTGTTGATAGGGGACAATCTGGCAAGTCATATTTCTGCATATATTATTGAAGAGTGCAAAATAAATAATATTAAGTTTGTGCTCCTACCTGCAAACAGTACGCACTGTACTCAACCATTAGATGTCGCATTTTTTAGACCCATAAAAATAAAGTGGCGTGAAACATTGAACAACTGGAAAGAGAAAAACCGTGGTAATGTGCCTAAAGATACTTTCCCTCGGCTCTTGAAAAATTGCCTTAAAAACTTGGGTGATGAAAATATCAAGAAAAACTTGATAAGTGGTTTTAAAGCATCAGGGATTGTGCCTCTGGACCGGCAACAGGTATTGAAGAGACTTCCTGGAGTTAAAAATGAAGAAACTGTAAAGGATGTAGATTCTAGCGATAAATGGGTTCAATCATTTCAAAGTTATCTTGAGGAAAGTCGGAAAAAAGAGACCCAACCCTTGAGAAAGCAGAAGAAAAGGAAACTTAATGTTCCAGCTGGAAAAGGTATTGAAGGACTAGGAGTTGAAGCTTTGGAAGTGGATTGTAATCCTTCTTCCCAACCAAGCTCTTCGAAACGGAGAAGGAAAAATAGTGATCCAAAATCAAGTGATGAAGATGACGACCAGCTTTCGCTGCAGGATTCAGATTCAGAACTAATATTAAGTGATTTAACTAATAGTGATTTTGACATTCCTGTATCAAGTGGTGAAGAAACACTTGCTGTTCCAAAGAGAACACCAGTACAAATAGAGCTTCTTAAACCAAATTTGTATGTTATTGTTGAACTTGTATTTAATGAGAACACAAAAAAACAAGTGGCAAAGCAATTCTATGCTCTTGTACAAGACATTGATATTGAGGAAGGAAAAATAAAGGTGAAATTTTTCCGTAAAAGCTCCAAAGCAATGGGAAATGATTATGTGTTTCCGATTGTTGATGACGTGATGGATATTAATATCAGAAATATTGTAACTGTTGTTAATCCTATTAAAGTTAATAGAGGACATCATATCTTCCCCTTTGCTCTTCATAATTAAACTTTAATTACAGTAGGCCTAGGTATAGTAAAAAATAATGCTTACCGTACACAATACTGATAAGAGAGCGGTAGACAAAACACAACCTTTCACCGTGGCTTCTCAAACGCAACTCCATTGTTCAAGAATATAATATTGTAACAAAATAAACACCGTACTTTCATCTTCCCAAACCTATTAAACCATTGATGGAAAGCTGGTGTAACTCAAGATATACACCACTTTGCCCTCCAGAACATCTTATTTAATCTATAAACTTTAGAGGGAAAAGTAGTGTATGTTATTTAACCCCCCTTAACAATTGAGGTGGTTGAAAGAAGAAGGGCCCAACTACACATTTTTCAGAAATTCGTTTTTTTGTGTTTATTGCAGTTAATAATGATATTTACCATATACTAGAAGAAGGTCCCATTATATGTATTAAATAATACAGAAAACAGCTGTTGAAAAAGTGATTGGTAGAACAAGGGCCCAACTGCTTCATTTCGGGACCTTTTTCTACCAACCAAAACGAGTGATTTGCTTACTACCCATGTTCAGTTCGTGTGCTGTTTTTAAGGTTATGTAAGTAGATGTAGTAGTAATTTTGGTGTTGAGTGTTTCTTAAAAATATGGATTCTAATGACGGAAGTATTATAAAAACAAAGAGAAAAAGCAATCCTAAAGACTGGAAAGATAATAAAAATAAAAAGTTTAAAGCCCAGGGAATAGAATATGTTAATAAAAAAGGAAAAGTTGTCACTGCACGCTCTACTGGAAATGCCTGTCGGTAAGTCATATTATTTTGATTATTTTATTAATGAATTTAAACTATAATCTTTATTAATTAATATATTGTAACATACTGTACACTAATATTTGTAACAACTAAAGGTTTTTGCACCAGAGAGAATAGAAAATATCATTATAAAAGTGTTAGTCAAGTTAGGTTATCTAACTAGCTAGTCAGGTTAGGTTGGCCGAGATTTATTTTTAAATGGCAATTTCAACTGATTGATAGCTATTTTTACTATTTAGCTGTATTAATAAAGTATAAATTTTATACTAAACATTTTTTTCCTCGTTTTTCAGTTGCAAAAGAGGTTGTCTTTCCAGATTGACAGATTCCATAAAGAAACGATTATTGGAAAATTTTAATGAAATTGGTGATAGTAATGGACAAAACGCTTATTTACAGTCTTTAATAAAGGTTATACCAATTAAAAGAAGGACTAGTAAAGAAGGTAGACGACAAAACAACAGTTTTCAATATGAGGTAAGTCTATCTACCTACCTAAGAAGGGAAGATAATAGACTCAAGTGCAGCGCTGCTCTAGTGCTATTATTTCTATTATGCGTTCATTTTTCTTCCAAAGTTTTGAATAGGCTATCATTCAAACTGAAACGTTTTCTTTACGTTTCAGGTACATGTTGGTGAAGCAGTGAAAATAGTTTGTCGTGAAGGTTTTGCAAGCCTGCATGGTGTTGGTGTGAAATGAGTTCGTCGACTTGGGATTTTAAAATCTGAGGCAAAGATTTCCAAAGACATACGGGGCCATCACAAAAACAGAGGAAATGCTAAATCTGATGAGATTTATGAATTAATTGACGAGCATATAAATAGTTTTTCTTACATAGTCGAACATTAGAGCAAGTCTGGTTGCAAAAAAAGATATTTGTCTAGTGAATTATCTGTTCTAAAAATGTATGAAATTTTCTTAGAAAAGCATCGACCGGAACAGTACCAACTTGTGAAAAACGGAAGCAATATTAAAAAACTTGAGTGTGATGTCAAGTACTCCTTATTTTTAGATTTTTATCGAAAAAATTATAACTATAAATTTGGTCGTCCTCGCACAGATGTTTGTGTGACTTGTACAAGACTTTTAGCCAAAATTAAAAATGAGGAAAACAAAGCCCTTAAAAAGAATCTAGAAACTGAACTCAAAATCCACAAAACACGAGGAAAAATGTTTTATACAAAGCTTAAAGAAACTATTTTAGCTGTTGCTAATGATGAAGAAAAAGAGGTTCTGTGTTTTGACTTTAAACAAAACATGCCAATGCCTCATTTGCCCACCTCTGATGTTTTTTTTTTGCAGGCAGATGTGGCTGTACGTCATGTCTGTATACTCAGGGACAACAAACTCTAGTATCATGTATGCTTGGCCAGAGTGTGAGGCCAAAAAAGGTGTTAATGAAGTAATCTCGGTTCTTAACCATTATATTAACACATATCTGAATGAGAAAGTTAAAGTACTGTATATATTTACAGATGGTTGTAGAGGGCAAAACCAAAATTATACCATTCTTTGATATTGGCAGTCAATGACAACAAATGGTAAATTTAGGGAAATTTGGCATTATTTTCCTCAGCGGGGCCATAGCTATCTTCCGTGCGATCGTCATTTTGGTATAATAGAAAAAATGCAGAGGAAAAGGGAAGTATGTAGCTGAATTTCATGACGATTGGATAAATATGATCGCAGAAAAATTTACTGTTTTTTTGCTAAAGCAAAATGATGTTAAAGACTTTGTTAAATTCTTGGCAGAGTATTTCAAAAAGACAGTAACTGTAAAAGGTCACAAATTTCAAATATCTAACTATAAAATGTTTAAATTTTTTTCCAAAACAATGGAAGCCTAAACAACTCTAAATGGTATAGTCAAAGATACATTCCATTTGGCAAAACCTGATGTAACCGAGGTGGTACTTCCTATTGACTCTGTGTACGAATGACAGCTCACTGTGAAGGATAAAAAATTAAAGGATGTGAAAAGTCTGATGCAATACCTAACAAATAAACAGGCTATTGCATTCTATAATACATTAGTAGCAGCTGATAATCATGATGAAGAGGCTGAAGAAAGTGATTAGGAAAGTTACGAAACAAGTTTTCTTTGTCAATGCCCAAAAATATTATTTTACTACTATTATTTTTTAAGCCATATTTGTAATATTAATGCTATATTTTTGTTTTTCACCTGTATTTTGTCATGTTTGATATTGTAGTTGTAGTAGTTTTATATTTTAATCATTAATATTGCTTTTTATATTATCATTACATTCACTAGAAGTTTGTCATCATATTTCGTTAACAAACATTCATAATTTTCCACATTTTTCCAAATAATACGTATATTTTTTGTATTTTTTTCAGTCAGCATATTATTTACAAAATCAAATATAGAATGTAATCAAGGAACATAATAAAAGTTAATATTTGCTTTAAATATTGAAGTATTGTTATTTATAACAGAAAAAAAGTTTACCAGCTATTGGTGGGCAGAAAAAGGGCCCAATCTTAAGACAAAAAGAATTTTTTTTTTTGACAACAGGTGTAACTGAAATAAATTTAAAAAATTGCTATGGCACTTGTAAATGAACCTATTTTAAGGAAACAATTTACAATAAAGCAAAAAATTAACTGGGTCAATGAAAACTAGTTTTATGTGTCTCCTGAAAAACTTTGATTGTTGTAGTTGGGCCCTTCTTCCAACCGCCTCAATTTTTTTTTATCACAGACATGTAAAAAAAAGTTAGATTATCTCATTACAAAGCAGTTTTGAGTAAGTATATTAAGAATATAACAATGCAAATTTTATTACAATACTTCTAGTAAAACACTTTGTTTCTCAAAATGGCATTAAATTGACATACACCACTTTTCCTTTCACCGCCTCATATATTTAAGTTACTGGCTACGGTCGAACTTAAGGGGAGGCGGTACCCCTGAAAATTTTTTTTTATTGATTTTTAGTTTTTAGCATATTTCACCTCTAATATGTATACACTTTCAAAAAAATAATAACTTAATGCAGAAGTACTTACAACAATTATTTTTGCTCAAATCGTACTTGAATGCATGAAAATTTCATGCCACTTTTAATCTAAAGGTATACATAACTTTACCATTTTATTTGAATTTCGCGCTTTGAAGGTTATTTTGTGCTTGAATGAGGGAATTTCTTTCCTTATTTAAAGGGACATTTTGTGTTTTAGTAGGGAATTTTTTCATTACTACAAACTTTATTGGATAACTTCAAACCATGTGGTTTATAGATTCCATGTGATATAAATGTGTTTGTTTATGTTGTGAAGTTTCCAATATGCCTAGACAACAAAAATCAGCTTTTAAAAAAAGGAAACCAGGTCCTGGAAGAAATAATAAGAATAACATAGTTGAAAACCAAACAGTATGTGATATTTCACAGACAATTTAGAAAAAATGAGACGGCTGTTTGTGCTATATTTTTACATAAAATTTCTACAGACCAGAGACCTCAACATTTCTTCTGCCCTGCATCTTGGTGTAAATACAATAAATCAAAACTGACAGGTGAACAGTACAGCCACTAACAACACCCTTTACCACCAGCAATAGCAAAACTTATCAAACCAATATTTGACAGCCTTTCTGACCAAAATCTTTTACGCAAGTGTCTGCTTGGCGCCAAACCTAACATAACCTATATATATTTAAGATTTACTGGCTACGGTCAAACTTAACAGGTTAGCCACTACATCACATTTTGATTCTAGACAGAAAAGATGAGTCTTTAGATTAAGTTGACAACTGATGTACGATTAACAGGTGTACCACTACCTAATTTTTAATACAAAAAGATGAACTAGGTAGATGGTGGCTATTAATCATTGTAAATACCTTTAAATAGAGTAATTAGCTATGTAAATGATAGGAACTGGCAAAATAAACATTTTTAATTATTCTAAATATCTCGGTTGTATTATGCTTTATTTAACCCGTAAACGACAAGATTTTAAATGTGTACTACGTTACTGAAGTGAACAACTAATTAATAATTATTAAAAGAAGGATTAAAAATCAAAATTAAAATAATATGTTAAACTAAAAATATCAATAACCAAATTAATAAACAATGTATCTTTCTATATAGTGATCCGAATTTTTTGAACATTTTTTAATTAATGAATCAAATTTATTTATGGATATAGTCGATTGTAACATGGACTCTTGGAGATGTATAAAGGACGCCAGCCGTTAAGTGAACATCTTATTAGAACGCTCTAACAAATATTTAAAGTTGAATAGTAATAATTAATAATATAGTCAAGATTAGATATAATTTAAAACGTCAAGATTTAAGCTATTATAATTTACGAAAATCTAACCGGGAATCCGAAAATTAAATTATTAAAGCCATCTTTTAAAATCAAATTCAAGATTTATCACCAGACACCGTACCGACATCAACGTAAAGTTTAAGACCAACACAACAAGAAAAACAAACCGGTAATCATCAATTAATTACGTATATTAAATACAACTGAGATATTTTCAAAAGTTATTTTCAATTTATTCGTTTCAAAATTCTTTTCCAAAATTATTTGAATTAAATCTTATTTAGTAAATTCAAAAGCCAGTAAGGGGATTTTAGTAGCATAAGTTTAGATTGTCAATTGTTTTTTTTTTTATAAATTATTGCAAACAATAACCAATTATTTTCAAAAGCCCTAAGATTATATTAAATTGTCATCATTTTTGTTTTGTTGTAAATTGTTATATTTATTTTTTTTACTATTTAATTAATTAAACTTTTTTTTAACAAATTTATTTATTTCATTTCTAAAAAATTCCCATTCTTAGTGGTTTACATTTTGGCGCCGCAATGTTTTGGCAATTTTATTTAAATTCGAGATTTTTGTAGATAATTAATATAAATAAAATTAAAGAACTATAAATTAATAATATAATTGTTTATTGTTTTTTTTTAAATTCGTTTATTGAGAGTCATGGCTAATACAGAGTTAATATCAGGTAGGCGGTTAGGCGAAGATAATAGCGATAATGAAGATAGGCAAATTAGATCAGATGACAAATTAAACCAATTATTTAATGAATATGATGTTAAAAATGAATACAGATATAACTAATAAGAAGTCAGGTTTAAATGAAAAAATAGATAACCAAAGTACAGAGATAACTAATAAGATGTCAGGTTTAAATGAAAAAATAGATAACCAAAGTACAGAGATAACTAATAAGATGTCAGGTTTAAATGAAAAAATAGATAACCAAAG
The DNA here is from genome assembly GCA_035578175.1 of Catonia carolina. NCBI lineage: Eukaryota > Metazoa > Arthropoda > Insecta > Hemiptera > Achilidae > Catonia > Catonia carolina. Next base: position 44,326,192 of record JAQMRL010000001.1, read on the forward strand.
TACAGAGATAACTTATAAGATGTCAGGTTTAAATGAAAAAATAGATAACCAAAGTACAGAGATAACTTATAAGATGTCAGGTTTAAATGAAAAAATAGACAACCAAAGTACAGAGATAACTAATAAGATGTCAGGTTTAAATGAAAAAATAGATAACCAAAGTATAGATTTAACTAATAAAATGTCAGATTTAAATGAAAAATTAGATAAACAAGGTACATATATAGAACAGGTTAGGTCAGAGATTAGGTTAGATGTATTAGAACTTAAGAGTTGGAAGAAAAATTTGTAGAAATAAAAGCTGATGCGAATAAGAAATTTTTCGAACAGAAGGTAGTTAATAGAGAACTAACCAGTAAAATAGATTTAGTGAATAATAAATTAAATACTGTACAGAGTGAGGTTAATGGTCAATTAAAACAGGTTAAATTAGAGATAGATAATAAAGTAGGTCGTTTCAGAAATATATAGTTAAAGAAGAAATTAAAAGCAAATTAGGAAATGTTAGAAATGAAATTAAACAGAATATAGCAGTGGTGACTAATGAATTAGAAGAAATTAAAAAAGATAAATTAATACGAATAGACAATAATGAATTTTGTGAAACGATAGAAAACTTTAATGAAAAACTTAAAGAGTTACAAAAGAATATAGATGGAAAGCAAACAAATACATTAGATCAAAGTATGAATTCACAATATGGTATGTTTAATTATAATCATATAATAATCTGAAGAGTCAGGAAATACCTAAATTTACAGGTAATAGTAGGAATCCATTGTGTGAATTTGAGAAAATTAAAGATTATTTGTGTTTATATGGAGAACATTTTTATAGAATAGGACCGTGGAAGGTTGTTAGAAGTTTGTTAGGTATGTCATTCATTCAAAGTGCAGGGATAGGGCTAAAAACTGTATCACAAGAAGCAAACAGCTGGGAGAAATTTGAAGAGCAGTTTATGACAGTGTATTGGAACAAGAATGTTAAAAGATGAGTAAGATTAGATCTAGAGATAGGAAGATTTAGAACTGGAGGCAAGCTTAGTGTGGTAGGCTACTTCCAGAATAATTACAATATAGCTAAATTTACATTAACTAGTATGACAGAAGCAGAAAGAATAATCACATTGTCAAAACATTTCAATGAAAAAATACAAGCTGCAGTATTAGTCCAGAAAGTAGATTCTTATAGCAAAATGCTATTAATATTACAAAACTTTGATGAAATGGAGAACAAAAGCAATGCAGAACCAAATAAAAACATTTACAGACCAAATACAGAGAGATTGAACCAGAATAATAACGAGAATAAATAGGATAATAGTTATCGTAATAAACAGTACAGGAATTTCAGCAATAATAATAATAGAAATAGTCAACAAACAAATAATAATAATTACAGGTATAATCCATACAATAATAATAATAGGAATACACAGTATAGTAATAATAATAACACAAGTCAAAATTTTAACAATAGAAATGAATATAAGGTTAACTTACAAGTATTAGAGATAGGTTAGCTAGAAATAGACAAGATGAGAGAATAAATGTAAGAGATAGGCCAAAGTATCCTATAGAGGCAAATGTTAGTATTATTCAAAAATGTGAAGAGAGTGATGGAGATCAGGAAAGGGTAATAAACACAAAAAACATGTAATGCCTGAAATGATAATGCAGGTGTCTGATAGTACAGATATATCATTGAATGGGCCTAATACTGTAATTCCTGTTAAAACAGATAATTTTGGAATGGGTGAAGTTAGTTTAGTGGCTCCAGAACCGAATTTTTTCTGTGAGTTACCATTTCATGTTAATCTAATGAATTCAAATTATCATTATGATGTATGTCCTGAAATAAGTGTAATTATTAATACATTAAAATTTGATGTTTTATTAGACAGTGATGCACAATTATTATCTTGTATTAGTTTAAGTTTGTACAACCAAATAAATAATGGAAATTTAAAAAAAACAGATAAGTGTGTTACCTATAAACAATGTACAACACGTTCACTACCATGGATGTATCGATATAACATTTGTCAGGTACTATGTGAATTAAATGTTACACATTATTAAAAAATAATTTTTTATTACAGAATACCTCTTACAATTGAATAATTATGCAAAATAATAAGAAAAAGAGGTGAGGCTACCGGTGGTCCTCATGGGCCACCATTAATAATGTATTTGTTTAGCACCATGAGGTATACCGGTGGTCCTCAACAAATATATGCTAGAATATAAATGATAAACGCTAGTTTATTAGTTAGTTTATTATGATTAACAAAATGATTGTTTATTTAGTTAGTTTATTATGATTATTATGTGTTATTAATTAATGATTAATGTTTATTTTAATGATTTTTTGTAAAGCAAGTTACACACATAAATTTTTCACATTTGTTACACTTGGAATTCACCTTTTGAACAATTTTCTGTGCAATGTCTCGCCCTTGTTTGGATGCTGCTGCATAACAAAATGTGCATCTTCTTCTGATGAGGCGATTGTTCTTGTCTCTATCTACTGTTTTTATTAGTATATGTTTTTCACGAACGGGATTTTCAATTGTTCTGCCAATTGTGTCACCATTTTCATTTATTCCTATCATCTGCAAAACTAATTGCTCTCGAAATAATTTTATAGGCATTTTTCTTGAGTGGAAATTATTGTAAATTAACCAGGCATTTACAACTGATGTACTCAAAAGCAGCTCAAAAACCACTTTATGGTACCATCTTACTGTTTTGCGAAGAGGCATGAAGTAACTGCTCATCTGGTCTGATAAATCTATGCCCTGTTTCCCTTTATTATAATCAATAATAGCTGTAAGTTTAATTACAGGTTCTCTTGATCTGTTCATTTTATTTGTTGTTTCTGTTGCTAGTGTATGTTTGGTAGTAAGAAAGCAAACGTCACGCTTATCCTTCCACTTCCCTACCACAACTCCCTTAGAATTTTGCTTACCGACAATATCACCACGTTTCAATTTTTTGTTTACAACATCTTTTGGTAAATGTTTCCTATTACTTCTAAGAGTACCCAGTAAATGAGTACGTTTTTCTAGCAGAGCACTAGCTAATGGAACAGAGGTATAAAAATTATCACACACTATAGTGCGACCCTCAGAAAGAAATTTTTCTGCTACCTCAAGTACAGTTTTTTCTGCAAGTCCTAAACCATCACCTGACCTAACAGTTCGTCCTGTGTAAACTGTAGCTTGTAAAGTGTAACCCAGTGGATTACATAATTTAAATACTTTTATCCCAAATTTGTGGGCTTTACCTGGTGAATATTGACGAAAAAATAACCTTCCTCTAAAAGGGATTATGGTTTCATCTACCGCAATTACTTCTCCTGGTTTGTACTCATTAACAAATCTATCCTGAATCATATTAAGAATATTTCTTATTTTATACAACCTATCATCAGTATTAATGTTATCAGCGAAGTGGATAAATCTAAGAAGGATTTGGAGTCTATTTCGACTCATAATCTTTGGGATAAAATTATTTCTGTACAAGATATTGGTTGACCAGTAGTCAGATATGTATGGATATTTGACTACACCCATGTATATGATAATTTTGCAAAAAAATTCCAAATTTCTTTTTCATTTGTGTCAACCCATTTGAACGCTGATCGTCTGATCTGCTGTTGGTTATTAGCATTTTTATTTGTTTCAAGTACTATCAAAGTTAAGATTTCATCATTGAGAAACTGCTTGTAGATATGAACAGGCTTCAGGTCTTCTCTATTTTGTGGGTAAGAATCATCATAATTATACATTTCTCTGCCGACAAACTTGATGTGCAATGGTAGCTTGTTCATATCTACTTCTCGCCATTCTTCTGGATCTTCATTTTCTGGTCCTGGTAGTTCTTGAATTGACTCGCGAATATTATCACATTCTGATGAACCATCAGACTGCAAATCATCTACATCAGGTTCAAATTCAGAATCAGACATAGAAAAACACTCTTCATCACTCTCATTTAGAATAGATGAAAGTTGATCAATTGTCAAAGTTTTACGATGTGATGATTGTCTCTGGCTTTGAATTCTACTAGGCCCAGGTTGAGAATTCATATTGAAAAAAAACCTGATGCAATAAATACGGATTTGATTTATAATTAGTATATATTGATATGAAAAACAAATAATTTGAAGTAGAAGACTTACAAAGTGTTCAATATGAATGTTCAGATGAACACAACCACAACTTTTCAACACATAATGATCACAAAAACACCATAGTTTTTGGAACTTATTTAGGAAATTAAAATGATAATAGTTATAGAATACAATATTAAAATTATAAAAAAAAACAATAAGAAATACGTTAAAACTTATAGGAAATTGACACTGGAGGAGAAATATACACAACAAACATAACCTGTACACAATTACATAACCTGTAAACACTAGGCTATGTTACAGATGCGTTAGGTTTACAAAGATCCAACATATAGCATTAGTGTCGATATATTTAGAAAGAGTGGCATTTCCAGGGTACCATAGAGTTGCTAAGAACGCGTAATGTGCAAGCCACACATTTCTACATAGCATCAAAAACAGTACTGTCTGAGGACACCCGGCATACCTCATGGTGCAGGAGTAATGAACTGATGAGGGACACCTGCATACCTCATGGTAGTCAACGTGTTAAGAATTGCAAATAATAAGACTATAACAAAGATAAATAAACAAATTTTGTTACCTTTTAGCTTTGATAACTTAGATTTCATTGAAAACTTTATTATAGTACCTAATTTAATAGTTCAAATATTATATTAGGATCAGATTTCTTTGTTAAGTATAAATGTATTATTGATTTTCATGATAAATTAGTAAAATTACATGTTAATGACAAATGTGAGTCTATTAAATTTAATAATTCAATTGAAAGACAAGATGTAGAGTTTCTGTATGATGAAAATGATCAAATAGATTATAAATTTAATAATTGAAGGGCTTGGGGCAATAAAGTGCTATGCCACATTTTTGTAAAATATGAGATATCTATATTACAGTGTACTGTTTTTAGTGTTTTATCATACTATGAATGAAGTTTTGTTTTTACACATATAGATAGAGCCACATCAAGGAAAGTTTGTTTTTGATGCAAAGCTTTAGTTGTTATTATTTTGGAGAGAGTGTGCTATGCCACACTCACAGCTACATTTTTCAAGATGGCGGATTATAGTAAACAACAAAGACCATGCTCCTCACGGAAAAAATTATTTTTTGATGATGAAGAAGATGATATTAATGAAATGTTAAAGGAGAGTAGTGATGAATATGTGCCCAGTTCTTCAGAAAATTCATCGGAATGTAATAGTCGTAGTTCTGAGGTGAGTAAATGAGTTTTATTACTTAATGTGGCTAAGCATACTTTTACTGCTAATAAATTTTAGATTTTGCTTCTTATGGTGCTATACAACTAATATTCATTAAACTAAACTAATGAGCCTTTTTTAGTTTCCTAATATCTTATTCCTATGAGTTTAAGACCTAATACTGTACTTAATTTCTGATAGAAAGAAAATAAATTTTGTTTTAAGTAATATAACCTCTTTTATTTTGGTTTGTGGCTTAGCATACTCTTGCTAAAATAAATTGTCCACAAAATTTGAAACTACTTGTTTACTTAGTTTTGTAATATTATGCAATAACTTGTAAACGTGTATGCCATATTTCATTTGTTGTGAAAGTTAGAGATTCATTAAATCCTTGGACAATGTATTAAGATTGAAACAAAAACACAGTACCGTCAACATTGTAGTAGGTAACTTATATTGTCATACGTATAAAATGTAAAGAAAGTGAAAAATAAACTAACTTTTCATGAAGTATCCACATTTTTTCTGTTAATATTGGCACTTTCTGTAAATAATCCTTATAAGTTATAAACTTTTATCGCTATATAGTAATTTTTTCTTTTACCAAGTGTAATACTGTATTTTTATTATACCTCTAAATTGATATTGTATGTAATAGCATTGAAAACAGTTAATATTACATTTTTGTTTGGTTTCAGTTGGATAATGACGGAGGAAAAAAAAACAAAAAAATTTCCAGGCCAAAGATCGTTACACCAAACAAAACAGAAGGAAAGTGGAAGAAGAGTTATCCTGACCGTACGAAGAAGATAAAGAGAAAGCAGAGACGTAACACAGGTTCTCCGTACACAAGTGAATTAAGTGGTAAAGATGTTCCAGGTAGAAGTATTGGCCCAGAATGTACATGCAAAAACAAATGTTGGGAAAAAGTTCGGAAGCAAGCGCAGGTAATTTTTAATTCTTTTTGGGATTTAAAAAATTTTGATTCTCAAAACGCTTATCTGTTCTCTTGCATTGAGTCTTCAACTCCAAAGAGAACTTATGCAAAAAAAAGAAAAATATGTGATGAATCTAGGCGCACTTTTTCATATTGTTACTGCGTTAACGTTCAGGGGGAAAAAGTAAAGATATGTCGAGATGAGTTTCTATCAGTGCATGGTCTTCATAATAGTCGGGGTCGCCTACGTAATGTTCAAAAAATGGTCACAAAAGGTACCATTTCAACAGATAAAAGAGGGAAACATACCAACAGAGCAAACAAAATACTCTGATAATGATGTTGAAAATGTGCGCCAACACATAAATATGATACCAAAATACCAGTCACATTATTCTAGGAAACAAAATCCATCAAAGGTATATCTTGCATGTGACCTAACCATAGAGACCCTGTATAAAGAATATTATATTTTCTTGGTGTACTGAAAATAAACTGAAACCGGTTAGTTCTGACAAATACAGACGAGTATTCTGCACTGATTTTAACATAGGTTTCAAATTACCAAAGTCGGATACACGCAAAACTTGTGATGAGTTTTCTGTATCTTTGGAACATAATAAGAAAATTGATAATACAGAAGGTGTGACATTATTAAAAAATAAGCACGAGGCGCATTTACTAAAAGCTGAGGCCATGCAAAATCGTTTGAAAAGATTTACAGATGAGTCGAAAAATAATTCAGATTTACATGTTATAACAATGGATCTTCAACAAGCTCTTCCAACCCCCAATCTTACGGTCGGGCCAGCCTTTTACAAGCGTAAACTTTGGAGCTTCAATTTTGGGATTCATGACTGTGCAACTGATCAAGGTTTTATGTTCTTGTGGAACGAAGCAACAGCAAAAAGGGGGAGCGATGAAATTGGGAGTTGTATTTTAAAATATTTAGAAATTTCTAGAGTAAAGGCTGAACATTTGATAGTTTTTTCTGACAATTGCCCAGGCCAGTGTAAAAACTGGACCATAATGGCTTTATGGAATCACTTAATTAAGGAAAAGCGTTTTGAGTCTATTGAGCATTGTTTTTTGGTGCCTGGCCATACATATATGCCTTCTGACAGGGACTTCGCCAAAATTGAAAAATTCAAAAGACAACATTATAATAATATTTATACAACTGATCAGTGGAAAGATGTAATTAAAAAATCTAATAAAAGAAAACCTTTTATTGTAACGGACATGAATCGGACTGACTTTTAATCAGTGAGTGATTACTTGGCAGAAATAAAGAAAGTAACAACAGTCGACAAAAAACCACTAAACTTTTCTAGTATTTTTTCATTTTTATTCTCAACTTATACTGGCCAAATGCAGATTAAATCTTCAGCAAATGGCGATCCTATTTTAATTAATATTGGGAAGTCAGGCCGACCACCAACTGTTGCACTAAAGCAAAAATACGGTAGACCACTGACAGTCGATACAAAGAAAATAGAAGACCTTAAGTCTCTGCTAAGTTACATTCCACCAATCTACCATCTATTCTTTAATAGCCTTGTCAGTAATGAACGAAATATACAAAACATAAAGAATAGTGAAGCAGAAGAAGAAGAAGAAGAAAATGAAGATGATTTTATTATTAACTGTAACTAAAAAAAAAAAAAAATGCATTAAGTAACGCAATATTTTGATTGGAAAAAGTTGATACTTAGCAGTAATAGGTAGTTTTTACTTTCTTGTAGTTTAGTAACATCTGATAAGTTAAGTTTATTATTATATTTTATAACAATAAAATTTTTATTAGTTTTATCAATAATATTTTTAATTTATTTAAGTGTCTGTAGCTTAGTTGACTTTTGTTTTACAGACGCAGTCGGTGTATTTTTATGTGTGATTATTTTTGTACTGACTCACAATTTTTTTAATGTAATTTTTGGCATATTTTGATCATTGACAAATCCATTTTTTATTAAGTGGCCCTAGTTGAGCTTTTAAATAGAGTTGTCAGTTTTTGTTTACTTTATTCAATATTGTGAATAATAATACTAATACTTAATGATGTTTTGGTTTCATGTTGCTTAGTTTGATGAAAAAAGGTTGTTTAATATGATAAATAGTTTTAAAAAATTATAAATTTATAATGATTTTGACTCAAGTGTGTAATTTTTAACTAGGATAGCTATTTTGAGACCGTCGTTTTAATTTAATGTTAGGGTAAGTCCGGGATAGATGGACCACCGGTATAGACGGACCAGTCGAATGTTTCGCAGGTTTACCGCATTAGCGCTGCAGTCGGTGTGTGGAGTTGTTGTTCTTTATGAGACGAAACTACGCTAAGTTTTTCCCCCACATCCCATGTGTATTTGAGAAGAAAACCTCGTTTATTGATTTTGGTGAGTTGAAAAATATTTTACCATAGTTTTATTTGTCATGTGGTTAAGTTAGTTTAAACGATTTCGCGCTAAGATCATTAGTATAAGTCAAGTGTTTACTGGGGTACAATCCTAACCTAAAATGGCGTGTAGGTGGCGTTGCTGGCCTGAACTGCAAGCTGGTCCATCTATCCCTGACTCATGGGATAGATGGACCAGTAAAATTTGGGATAGTTGGACCACTTTTAGGACCCGGGATAGTCGGACCATATCTCCTATTAGTACTTTATTTCGTTATGTGGATTAAATAAATGAGTAAATTACATGGAAAGACGTATCTTATAAGTTGGGGGTTTGTTCTGTTGCAGGAAATGCCTACGTTTTATAAAAGAAAAAGCACGTCTGGGAGAGGAGAATGGTCCGAAGATGGGTTAAAAAATGCAGTAAAAGCAGTTGAGAATAAGGAAATGGGAGTTAATGCTGCAGCAAAAGCATTTGGCATACCAAAAACTACCTTAAAAAGACGCCTCAAGTCACAGAGTTTTAATAAAGGTCCCATGGGAAAAAACTCTTTAATAGGGGTTGAAAATGAAAAGAAAATGGTTGGGCATATTAGCACAATCTAAGGGGTTTACTCCTACAAGAGATTCAGTACGTTCGATGGCTTATTTTTTAGCGGAAAGTCTGCAATTAAAACACAATTTCAATCATGAAACCAAACAAGCAGGCTATGACTGGCTATCTTCATTTCTCGCGAGGAATCCTGAACTTTCCATCCGACAGTCTGAAGGTGTGTCAATTGCAAGAGCAAAAGGCCTGAATAAAACTACAGTGAAAGAATACTACGACCTTTTAAAAAGTGTTTTTGAAGACAATGGTTTAATAGATAAACCGGGAAACGTTTTTAATATGGACGAAACAGGCTTGCAGCTGAATAACAAGCCTGGAAAAGTTGTTGCATTAAAAGGTTCGAAGAATGTGACGTCTGTCACTTCGGGAGAAAAGGGTGAAACAATTTCAGTCTTAGCATGTGTAAATGGAGAGGGGACATTTTTACCACCTTTCTGCATAATGAAAGGGAAGAATCTGAAGCAGGAGTTTTGTGATGGTTTGCCACCTGGTGCTGAAGTAAAAATGTCTCCAAAGTCAGGCTATGTGAATACTGAGCTATTTTTTGAATGGTTGAAAACCCATTTTACCCCAAGAAAACCAGCAGGAAAGGTGCTCCTGCTTCTGGATGGCCACACATCACACACTAGCTGCGTTGAAATGCTTGAGTTTGCAGAAAATAACAAAATACTTTTGATGAGTATTCCGCCACACACTAGCCATTGGCTTCAGCCGTTAGACCGTGCTTTTTTTAAATCCCTCAAAACGAACTACTATTCTGCTTGCTCAAACTACATGACAAATAATCCCTCAAGAAAGATTACACGGCTGCAGTTTGGTACCCTTCTTAACTCAGCTTGGGGGAAGTCAGCCAACGTAGACAATGGAGTTAGTGGGTTTAGGACCTGAGGAATCATACCTTTTAATCCCAATGCGATTCCAGATTACGCATTTCTCTCAGAATCAACAGAACCCAGGCCTCTAGACACACCACTTGTCCCCCAAAGTGATATCACTGGAATTGATGTTGCTAGTCCCAGTAATTCAAGAAATTATTCTGTTGCTGATATTTCAAACAATGATCTTTCTGTTGCTGGTCCTAGTGGCTTAAGAAACGAAAGTAATGCTGATGCATCAAGACAATATGAAGATATTCCAACATTAAATGTTTTTATGTGTCTTAGTTTTACTGACTCTTGGAACCAATGTATTTATGTTATGATTTTTTTTAATACCAGCTTGCAATTGTTTAATACAAAGATATCAGAAAATTATCATTATTGTTAAATATCATTTTTATTATAGTACGCAGTTTGAGTTATTTTAAGTAGTGTTATGTAAGTTATAATCGTTTACTTTATAAGAACAAAAATATTGTGTGTTAGTTTTTCTAATAAATTTGATTTTTTAATGAATTTCATTTGTTAAAATATTTAATACCAACTTTCCCCCCAAAAAACTATGCTCATTTTAATGTCAGTGTTCTATTAACAGGTTTTTATCTTCTGAATTGAGAACAGATGAATTAACCATTATTTCCAGCACGAATGACCTAAGCCACTGAGATGTAAGAAACCCATTGCAGTAAAAAAGTGCTATGCCACAATTTTTCTGGCAATGACTTGGTTTTCCTCATTTTCTTCAGTTTGAAAAGTACACAAATTTTAATTCAAGTAGTGGAAAATACTTACAAGACATGGTATTAATTAAATAAGTAAAAATTATTGTAAAGAAAATTTGTTCCTGAATTATGGAATTATTCAAAAATTTCAGATTGCGTTATCTCTATAACATGAAAATGTGGCATAGCACTTTATTGCCCCAAGCCCTTCTTCAATTGTAATATAACATGCGAATCAAGACATGATAATTTAAACAATAACGCATTTGGGTATTGTAGATACAAGAATACAACTATTATTAACAATAGGCAAAATTTAAAGAACAGTAATAATATTGAAACCAATGAACAAGGTGCAAAGGTCTGTAGTATACAAACACTCTATGATAAATCTGATACTATAAATGTAATACACAGTAAAATTAGTGCGATTAATAATTTAAGTGTTTCAGATAAAAATGAATTAGTAGAATTATTTACGAACAATATAGAAATTTTTAGTAAATATCCTGGTAGGTGTAGTGTGTATGAATATAAACTATATTTAAATGATAAGAATGCAATAGTCAAAAGGAATTATCCGATACCTGAAAGTTATATGGAAGCAGTCGATAAGGAAATTAAATCTATGTTAGAGTTAGGGATAATAGTTGAGTGTCAATCTGAGTTTATTAATCCATTAGTGGTAGTTAAGAAAAAGGATTGATCAATTAGGTTATGCATAGATGGAGACCACTCAATGAAAAATTAGTGTCTGATAACTTACCGTAGATTGGGGTTACTTTGGCCTTTAAGGGCAACTTTGGCCCAAACAATAAAAAAAGATTCAAGTTTTTATAACTTTACAATAAAAGGTCCTACATATGTGTTTGAAATATTTTTTAGTTTAGTAAAGAATTGGTTTTAATGCCTAACTTTAAAAAAAGGTAAATATTTTATAATATTTTTTTTAGTAATTCTATTTTTAGAAATATTATAAGAAACTCTTGCAGAAAAAATAATGTAATTGACATGGCACCGCACTTTAGAGAATTTGGTAAACTGGAAACGGATTTGAAAATAAAAAATACAAAAAAAGATTTGCTTGGTGAGAAGATCCGGTTTAGAGACGGTATAAAATGGATAAGAGTTGAAGAGTTTGGCTCTTACCTTTTTAAAGAGTGCTATGATGAGTTCATGCCTTTTAAAAAAGTTAATCTGCTACGCAATATTAAAGTGAAACCAAGCCAGTTAAATTTGTCACTTCCACGATTAACTGCAAAACAAGGGAGCATATCCAAAGAAAAAAGAGAGAACCTGAAATCCCAGTTACAGTTTATACCCGAAGAGTGTCAGTGGTTCTACAATATGATCATTAATGAAAATGAACTTGATTAAAATATGACATGAAATTTATTAAGTAAGATTATTAAACATTTTCTAATTTATGTTGCAGTAAAATTAAATTTTATGCGCATTTTCTCAAAATTTATTAATATTAAGTTAATATAGTTTGTGTTTTTTTTTATTTTGTTAATATCAAGTAATACGAGGCGTATTTTTAAAGTAAGTACCGTTTGAAAATAAAAAAAAAATAAAAGGAAATTTGGAAAAACTAATTTTATTTTCGGAATCTACATACTTTTATCTATTTTCTACATAGTTTCCAAGTTTTTGTAAACCCTTATCATATCGCACAACTAAATTTTGGAAACCTTCTTCATAAAAACTTGCCGCCTGCTGTGATAACCAAGGATTCACGGCCGTTTTCAAATCGTCGTCATCGTCATAACGGTTGCCGCCCAAGTGATGTTTCAGATGACGAATTTCCCGACGTTTCGAGGTCTGTGATTTACAAAATTGTTAATGAAAAATTAAACTTTAAGAAACTGTGCTCGCGTTGGGTCCCTAAACTCCTGACGGAGGAGCACAAACACAAAAGACTCGAGAGTTCCTTGAATTTTCTGACACGTTATGACGAAAATGGTGACGACATCCTGAGTCGGATCGTAACTGGAGACGAAACGTGGATTTCGCATTTCACTCCCGAATCGAAACAACAAAGCATGGAATGGAGACACACGCACTCTCCCGTAAAGGTCAAAGCCTAACAGACTTTGTCACAGCGCAAGATCATGGCGTCCGTGTTTTGGGATAGGCATGGTGTTTTGCTGGTCGACTTTATGGAACGAGGAACGACAATAAATGCAGAAGCCTACTGCCAAATCCTGAGGAAGCTGCGCAGAGCAATTCAAAACAAGAGACGTGGCATGCTCACAAAAGGAATTTTGTTTCTGCACGATAATGCAAGGCCTCACACTGCCGCTCAGACCCGAGCTGCATTGGACTCTTTTGGCTGGGAAGTTTTGGACCACCCACCCTACAACCCTGACCTTGCGCCGAGCAACTTTCATCTCTTCCGTCATCTGAAACATCACTTGGGCGGCAGCCGTTATGACGATGACAACGAATTGAAAACGGCCGTGAATTCTTGGTTATCACAGCAGGCGGCAAGTTTTTATGAAGAAGGTTTCTAAAATTTAGTTGTGCGATATGATAAGTGTTTACAAAAACTTGGAAACTATGTAGAAAAATAGATAAAAGTATGTAGATTCCGAAAATAAAATTAGTTTTTCCAAATTTCCTTTTATTTTTTTTTTATTTTCAAACGGTACTTACTTTAAAAATACGCCTCGTATTATTAAACATTTTTTTAAAATTTCTTAATATTATGTCTGTTCAGTTTGTGTGTTTCTTTATTATATTAAGTAAGATTATAAAAACATTTTCCAATTTATGATATCGTAAAATTAAAATTTACGTTCATTTTCAAAATTTATTATCATAGTTTGTGTTTTTTTAAATATGAAGTCTGTTCATAGTTTGTGTGTTTTTTGTTAGTATTAAGTAAGACTATCAAACATTTTTTCAAGATTTATCAATATTGTCTGTTCATAGTACTGTATCTTGTGTTATTGTTAGTATTAATAAGGTTATAAAATATTTTTGAATTTTATGTTACGGTAAAATTAAAATTTATGTTCATTTTTTAAAGAATTTTTAAAAATCTATTAAGCTTTAGAGATTTCAGTATCAGTAAGTTTATTTTAGACGATTTAAATAAATACAGTTCAAACTGAAATAAATTTAATTTTCATGTTATTTTGTGAATTGTTTCAAATATTGTCTGTTCATAGTACTGTATCTTGTGTTATTGTTAGTATTAATAAGGTTATTAAATATTTTTGAATTTTATGTTACGGTAAAATTAAAATTTATGTTCATTTTTTAAAGAATTTTTAAATATCTATTAAGCTTTAGAGATTTCAGTATCAGTAAGTTTATTTTAGACGATTTAAATAAATACAGTTCAAACTGAAATAAATTTAATTTTCATGTTATTTTGTGAATTGATTCAAATATTGTCTGTTCATAGTACTGTATCTTGTGTTATTGTTAGTATTAATAAGGTTATTAAATATTTTTGAATTTTATGTTACGGTAAAATTAAAATTTATGTTCATTTTTTAAAGAATTTTTAAATATCTATTAAGCTTTAGAAATTTCAGTATCAGTAAGTTTATTTTAGACGATTTAAATAAATACAGTTCAAACTGAAATAAATTTAATTTTCATGTTATTTTGTGAATTGATTCAAATATTGTCTGTTCATAGTACTGTATCTTGTGTTATTGTTAGTATTAATAAGGTTATTAAATATTTTTGAATTTTATGTTACGGTAAAATTAAAATTTATGTTCATTTTTTAAAGAATTTTTAAATATCTATTAAGCTTTAGAAATTTCAGTATCAGTAAGTTTATTTTAGACGATTTAAATAAATACAGTTCAAACTGAAATAAATTTAATTTTCATGTTATTTTCTGTATTATGTTGATACTTAACACCTTCATTCAATTTCCAGGGTACTATTCTGCTAGTGACATTTTAAGTGGAAGAAGGTGTTATGTACTCAAAAATGGCTTAAAACCAAAAACAAAATCGTTTTTTGAATTTTTTACTGTTTAAGAAAAATTCTGGGTACATATAGGAGGGTTTCATACAAAAAACATACGTGTGTATAAAAGCCAATTGACGTAACCCTCAGATTTTCGATTTTTAGGTTATGTTCTTAATGCAATTTACTGATTAAGATACGTGTTGTGACCAAGTATCGTAACCCTCAGATAAATATTTTTCATACTATGCTCGTTTTTCATTTTACGTAACCCTTGGCAACCAATTTCGTTGATTGAGCCAATTGACTTAACCTAGTAAACGTAACCCTCCTAGTTAATTTCTTAACGCGGCCAATTGTCCTAACCTTATGAGTTGACAACCATCTTTAACATTTTCAAACCGGCTACTTGACGTAAGCCTCATCCATAGATAATATATATAGAAGATTTGTAATCTCCATGTATTAGGCTTTTCCAAGATGCGACACTAGCGCAACTACCGGTTGTAATGAACGTGTTGCCGCCATGGCTTCAAACATACAAATCGAACCGCTTCTTCCACCCTTCCCCCTGCCCATTGCCTACCACCCTTCCCCTGTCCATGGCCTTCCACCCTTCCCCTGCCCATGTCCTACCACCCTTCCCCTGCCCATGTCCTACCACCCTTCCCCTGCCCCTGTCCTACCATTCTTCCCCATTACACAACCCGTACGTTAAAAGTGCCGTTCCAGCGGTTACCAACCGCTTCTTACACTTACCTTGACCTGTATTTTTGCACAGCTGATCTTCAAATTCACGATTCTATTTCAGCGACAAAAAGTAATAATGCTTTAACTGAACAAATTTAATAAATTGTAATTGAAACAGACAGCTTATTTAAATTAGTAAAAATGTTAACATGAAATCAATACTATATTAATTTTGTCACGTTAAATAAAAAAATAGCAAGGTATAATTTTTACAACTAAATTATTATGGCAACTAAAATAATTGAAATACACGGTATTTTTAATGGAAAAACTATTGAAACAATAACAAATACAACATAATTTAACACTTTATACTTTTAATGTTCAAGAAATAATTTTAAATTGTTTCAAAACATTACAATATAAAAACAGTGGATTTTTACAAGTTTTTGAAAATAATGAAATAAAACAAACATATGATACATGTTAAAATTCTTAAATTCGTCTGTTGCAACAAATACAATTTGATAAAAAAATTCACTTAAGGCAATAAAATTTTTGTCTATTTCTGAAATGAATGAGTAACTTATCAAATCTGATGACACAAATTGTTTGTCATGTTGAAAGCAATATTTTCACTATAATTTAAAGTTTAATAGGTATAATGAACAATTAAACACTATATAAATCGATTTGAAATTTGTATATTGTCATATTTTTTAAGAATAACAATGAAATTGGTTTACAAAAAAATTGTTCTTCCCTGAAATACAATAACCAATTCTTACCACAAGTATTGTTTAAATTTACTTTACTAATTATATAAATGTTGCTACATAATTTCATTCAAACACATTTAGTACTGCTATAATAAGCACAGTTATTGCAACAATTTCCAACAAAATATTACAGATTATATTGTGTAGTTTTGGAAAACATTAATTGTTCAGTTATTCTGAAACATGGTCTTTTTTAGTTAATACATATCACCTGAATAAATACATATCTGTATCTAGGAAATGAAACAAGTTAACTGCATTTTTGTAATTTTTCAGAATAACCAAAAGACATGAAGTTTGTTATTTTTTTGTAAAATTCTGAAGGTGTTAGAATTTTGTTTAATTTGTACCCAATATAGCCTCTGATAAAGAGATTTAAATGACTAAACAACTTTCTTAACTTCTTCACTTCTCTGACTACCCACAGAACTTGAGTTAATCAAACGAAAATAAAACATATTGTGCTAACTCTATTGATAAAGAAACAACATTTTATTCACAACTATGTTAAAATATTACAGAATTCAAGCAAATTCTGAAACCTATCAGTAAGATAATAATAAAAATTAATTTGAAATAAATTACTTATTGTCAATAACAAGTATACATTAAATTACAAAAATACTAGCGATTTTAAT
Source organism: Catonia carolina (assembly GCA_035578175.1). Lineage (NCBI taxonomy): Eukaryota > Metazoa > Arthropoda > Insecta > Hemiptera > Achilidae > Catonia > Catonia carolina. The sequence goes on from JAQMRL010000001.1 coordinate 44,343,122, forward strand.
AATTTTCCACATTATATACATAAATGGAGTTAAATGTGCTTACTGCAATTTTAAAAACATGGAAGGGTCAGATACCAGTGTAAACCATTATATAGAGCATTTCTTGTTGATTTTCAAACTTAATTTTGCCTAAATTAGAGTAAAACCCTTTACCTCTAGGACAACGATATAATTATTGTAATAGCACATTGACAACCTACTACAAGCTAATTTAGTACAACAAAGTAGTGTCATCAATGTACACAAGTAGTGTCTTCTAATATTTATACAATAATACACAGTTTTATTACCATTCGCTTCAATGCTTTTGGTGTTAATTTATTTTGTGATATTTTATTTTCATACAGTATTATTTAGGGTACATTACAAGAAGTCTCATCAATTAAGTAATTTTTCTGATTTATTTAAAGGAATGCAAATTAATAAATTTTCAAAATCGTGGTAATTTATTGATGTATTTCTTCCTGCAAAAGTAGGTTTTTGTTCAAACAATTTAGTGCTGTGATTAGCCACATATAAATTGTTTCTGTTTCTTGAGTTATGATTATCACCTAATAAATATAGTGAGGGAAACAATATAGTGTATGCAACTAAAGCTCCTTAAAAATTAACTATCATGAAGTGAGCTGGTTACAGCTCCCACCATACACGTAATAGCTTTCTTCAATTTATTGAACTCTTTCCATGTTACCCATACTATAATTACCCCACACTGAAATTCTGTAACGGTTGGTGTAACTATTAATTACCAAAGGTGAAAGTTACAATAGCATAAATTTTTTTAACAACTGGTTAAATACAAAAATGGTTTAATTAACCTTAAAAAATACTTTAACCTTTATGTTGGTCCCGCTGCTTTCTTGTTACATTATCAGCTGTTATTTATAAGTTATTGCTCATTTTTCTGAGTGAGGTTATGGTCAGCTTTACGTTGGGTTTTGACTGTGTTCACGTGTTTAATATCAATTTTTCTGTAGTAATAATTTTTTTACGGTCATTTGAAAGTGTTTTTTAAGATGTGTAACTATTTCATTCATTGTTTTCGCTGTTTTTTAGTACAAAATAGGTGAAATTCAAACGTACACGCGTGTGTATTGCCCGTCTAAACATATTAATGCTGCCTTGAATAAACTAACCTAAAATGACGTTCGTGTTTGTTTACATTTTTAACTTCAGATTTTAGGGACAGTTAACGTTTAATTTTTTTTGTTGATAACTTGTTTAATGCATTAATTTAGATTTTAAAAACTTGTATTTTTCTAAAATATGTGTAACAAGGCCCCACTGTGTATCATATTACAACAAATACATGGGCGGGGTAGATTTGACTGATCGAATGATAGCTCACTACCCACATACTACAATGAACAAGAAGTTTTATGCATGTATATTTTATCACTTTTTAAATTTAGCAATTGTAAATTCATGGATATTATTTAAAAAAATTGCAAATAAAAAAATTAAATTGGTTAATTTAATAATAGTTTTACAATACCGTTATATAGTTTATACAACTATACTATATAGTTATACAGACAATAAGTTTTTATTGATACTGTGAGTTAGCACACATTAGATAATTTTGGTGTAGATATTGTTTTATACTATCTAATTTACTTTTACTTTGTTAAATATTTAATTAAAGGTTCGAATTAATTTCAGTTATGTTGTGTTTCAATTTTTTTCTGATTTACTTCAGTTTTTTATCATATAGTTTATTAAAAACATTCATTTGACTTGAGTACCCCAATGGACAATGTACACATTTATGGACATTAACTTTTTTTACTTAAATTTCAGTAATTATGTGATATAAAATTTTTGTAATATTTTTCTGTGTTATAATAATTGATAATATTAAAAAAAAAATGTTTTTTTGGAAAAAACGTAGTTTTTCTGATTTTTTTAAAAAAACTTATCCCTCAAGAGGTTAATTGAGAAGAGCCAACCATCTTGAGAGGGAGGTCTTATTACAGCTGGCTTCTTGTTCCCAGAATCGTTAATGAACTTCCACTCATCAACAGTCTTCATAGTGTTTTGCCAAAATGGTATATGTGCACTGCCTTTTTATAAGACATTCTGTAATGGATCAGCTGTAACAATACAATGATTATTATTATATTTCAACGTACGCACTGTCAGAGCAGTAGTGTAGTAACTCAAAATATTTAATTTTTTTATTTCCTAAATGACAACCACTAATTTGTAGTAAAACTTCTTAATAATGTATCAGTAAACATCACTAAAAACATTGTAACAATATAACAATGTTACTGTATTGAGCAGCTTTTGCAAGCCCCTGATATTTCTACATTTAAAAACTTTATATTTGTTTTTCTCAAAACTTGATTTTTGAGTTAATACAGTACTGCTCTGGCAGTGTGGTATGATTAAAGAAAAAACTCCATACAACATCAAAAAGTATTCAATTAAATCAGCTATTTTTAATATAAATACTTCATGGAATTGCGTAAAAAAGAATACTCTGGTAAATTCGTGGAATAAACTCTTGAAAGAAAAGAACGATGTAGAAGAAAACTTAAAAGATTATCTACAAGAATCAGGTGAACTAGTAAAAATTTTCATACAAAGAGGAGAGAACAAAATCATGGACGATGACGTCCGACAATGGTTAGAAGATGATGACTGCAATCCCGGATATCAAATGATGAATGAAGATGAGATAGTAGAAGAAGTTCTCAAAAGAAATGACAATGATTCCAGTGACAAAGAGGAGGAGAATAATGAAGCCTAATGTGTTCATCCAATGTGACGTAATATGTAATATACTAGGTAAGTTTAGTGTAAAATTAAATTACGTTTTTCGAAATATATTTCATTTTGGATTATTTACTCATTAAGTTCACATCATACAGTATTATGATTCTGCAAAATGTACTTCTATATTAGTTACAGCGCATATTTCCCGGTTATTTTGTAACTTTCGATATAACGGACTTTCACAATAACGGACATCGTTGATCCCCATTTAGTCCGTTATTGCGAGGGTCGACTGTAATGAATTTATATAATAATTTCACCAACCTTCTTTTTAAACTGCGTCACCTTTATTTTTATTCTTACACGTGTTTCGGTGGATCCACCATCATCAGAGTAAATAAAAAATTGAAACCAAAAAAAATTTTTATCTCACTTATTTAAAATTATTTCACTTATTAGAATTGTATCATCTTCTATAAATTTTAAATACGTGAGATAAAAATTGTTTTTTGGTTTCAATTTTTTTCTTTACTCTGATGATGGTGGATCCACCGAAACTTGTGTAAGTAAGAATAAAAATAAAGGTGACACAGTTTAAAAAGAAGGTTGGTGAAATTATTATATGAAATAGAAATCTATATATTAGTTTTAAGTAAAAATTCATATTCCACACCTTTCGGGGCATATAAGCTGCTGCCAATGAAAGAGTCGAACAGTTGATTTACAAAATCCATAAAATCTGCTGTAGCCGCTGGACGTTGTTGTAATTTCCCTAAAAAAAAGGTACACATTAATTGCATACTGACATTAAAACTCAAATAAAGGGGGTACTATAGTAGAAGATCTGATATTAGAAATTGTTAATGTAAGTACTTCATTAAACTAATAAAAATCAATGGTCAATAAAATTACAATTATTTTTTTATAATTAATTCATAATCTGATTGGATCTACTGTCCAATAATGCAAGCCCAATTTTTTAAATAATTAAACAATAACTGCTTAGTTTTTTAGAAACTATACATACCACATACCACAGACACGAAGAATGGAAAACACATAACATAAACATAACACAATATTTAACTTAACAGCCTTCTTTCACGGTATCTTGTATAATTTTAAAACTATTTATAATGATGTGTTAAAACAATCATTATGGGCAGATATATTAAATCAGTAATATATTTATCACAAGATACACATAAAAAAGCCTTACCGTATGTAAAAAAAAATGGTAACATGTTTTTAATCTAAACTGAAGTTAAAATCATGTTTTAATCATGGGATATTAAACGGCCCATATCTTTGTTAATGTATGAGCATGTGCTCGACATCCCTTTACTGCTAATACCAAAATTATGTTTTTATTATTTATGTCTCTTTAAACACAATTATGTTTGTATTCAAGAAATTCTGTAATATGAATGTCTAACAAAAATACCGTTGTAAAAAATGTTTTTCTAAATTCACTACCTCCCTGCTTCAAACACAATGGTAAATGAAATGAACCAAAATTACACTTGATAGCACAACATACCATGCGAAATGTCCACTGAAATTCAAGCAGCTACAGTATGGCTGAGTAGGCCTACTTGTGCAGCAAGTTGCACTTTCAATTTCTGGGTACCTTTCGGTTCTATATGCTTCTTTATCAATCCGTACAAAGTGCGAATAACACTTCCTGAAACAAAAAAAATGTTTTTGAATAACTTGTTCATACGACAATCAGCAATGTACTTTCAATGTATTGTATTGATGTTTAACTACAAGGAGCAGCACCGCAAAAGTACACTTTGGACAACCTCCTTTTCCATGGAGAACAGCTCATCTGATGGATTGGGCTGCCTCCATTGTGAATGAGATATGTCCATCACTATGATTCTGATTAATTCCGTATAGTCCTTCCATTATGGTGTAGTCATGAGTACATTCCTAAATTGTGTATCATACAGCGTGACATTTTGGTCTGATTCTAAAGTATTTGAAGACCACAAGGAAAAATCAATCTAAGTCACATTTGTTACTTTTTGAGATATTTACTAAACTAAGTTTTGACACTAAAAAAAATTAATAATTTTAAATGAATGTGAACTGTTCAAATGATTTTGCTACAGGTTTTTGGGTGATTTTTATAAATTACTTACTAAAAACTAAAGTAATTTAAAAAATACAAGAAAAATAAAACAATTCCATAATTACAAAACTTCAAGGAATTATCATTTTAAGTTCATGAAAAATGAAAAATCAATCCAAGTCCTAACGTTCCGTAATTTATTGATGTATTTCTTCCTGCAAAAGTAGGTTTTTGTTCAAACAATTTAGTGCTGTGATTAGCCACATATAAATTGTTTCTGTTTCTTGAGTTATGATTATCACCTAATAAATATAGTGAGGGAAACAATATAGTGTATGCAACTAAAGCTCCTTAAAAATTAACTATCATGAAGTGAGCTGGTTACAGCTCCCACCATACACGTAATAGCTTTCTTCAATTTATTGAACTCTTTCCATGTTACCCATACTATAATTACCCCACACTGAAATTCTGTAACGGTTGGTTTTTTTTTTTTTTTTTTTTTTTAGGGCGAACAACCTGGACGGTTATCATCGCCCGTTGTTCTACACACGGGTGTAAAGGGCCCGAGTGTAGAACGCACTCCCTGTATTACAATATAAAACTTAAAACTAGAAATATTAGAAGTTAATTTATAAATAAAATTTATATTAAAAATAAAACTTATAAGATACACATACAAACAGAAACTTATATCTAATATCACAGTAAGATTGAACAACAATTACAACGTATGAATTAAAAATCTTACAAACTAGTATCACAGCAATGGCTGTAAAGGGGCCACGAAAATATAAAAAACATACACAAATACACATATAAAACATTAAAAATAATAAATACACAAACATATAAATATACACTTATAGTAACTAATATAAAACATACACTATAAAATATAACAGAATAGAACAAATAAAACATTACAGATCACCCTAGACTATCAGACACTGTTGTAAACACTGATGGATCGTAAAAATTTTAAAGTTGCGTCCAAAATAGGGCTTTCGTCACCGAGTATATTCCTTATGTCAGAGGGAATCTTGAATCGCCGACGCAGAGCTGCGTAGCAGACGCAATCAACCAATACATGTTTGACTGACAAAGGACAATCGCATCTGCCACAAACTGGAGCATCACCAGACGTCATGAGATACCCATGGGTTAATCTGGTGTGCCCAATTCTAAGTCGCGCGATGACAACTTCTTCCCTTCTATTCTTCCTCAGTGACGTATCCCAAGGCTTAACATTACGTTTTATTTCCCGAAGTTTGTTGCCATGAGAGCCAGTCCATTCTACCTGCCAGGAATCAGTGATGACACGCTTCACCAGGCCCACGAAATCTGACACAGTCAGATATTGCGTGAAGGCCGGTTGGCGTGCCGCCTCCTTAGCGGCCAGATCAGCAGCCTCATTTCCAGAGATTCCGGCATGACCCGGAACCCAGCAGAAAACAACGCTTACTCCTCTATCGTTAAGCTGCTTCACGGTGCCGTGGACATCTACAACTAGCGGGTGGCGTGAATATAAATCAGTAATCGACTGAAGGGCACTAAGCGAATCAGTGCACACCAACACCCGACGCCCACGCACACAGACTACAGACAGAGCTTTACTAATAGCGTAAAGTTCAGCCGTGTAAACACTGGTTCCCACAGGTAATCCAAACAAATAGGTTCTCCCATTAGCAACAAACGAGCAACCAACTCCAACATCCGACTTTGATCCATCAGTGTATACAACCGTAGATGGTTTAATAGCTTCAACTAACTCACTGAAAATGCTATTAAATACCACGGAACTTGTGTCTGCCTTTGAGTATTTACACATTTCAAAGTTAATGTGTAGCTGAGCGATGGTCCAGGGTGGAAAGAGACAAGAATTACATGGGTACACACGAGGAATCGCAATACCGAGGTTGTTGCATATCCCCAACGCTCTTACACCGAATGGTGAAGGCAATCGGGCATTCATCAGATGCAAATCATGACAAGGGTTGTTGAGAATGATGTCATGCAAAAAATGATAAGGTCTAGCTTTCAACTTGGCAAAGTACGTCAATATAAGCTGCTGGCGACGTCTGTGTAACGACATTTCTCCACTTTCAACTAAGATGCTGACAACAGGGCTAGAGCGAAAAGCACCTGTAGACAATCGTAAACATGAATTGTGGATCGTGTCAAGCATTCTCAGCGAAGTGGGAGTAGCAGATGAGTACGCTACAGCGCCATAATCTATACGTGATCGCACTAGAGCCTTGTAGAACCTTATCATACATGATCTATCAGCTCCCCAACATGTACCTGTAAGAACACGCAGAATATCAACCACCTTTAAGCACCTAGCCCGTAGGTCTTTTATATGCGGAACCCATGTAAGTCTTTTGTCGAATATAACACCTAGAAACCTGATTTCAGTGCTAACTTCTATATACTGACCCATTAAATACAGTCTTGGAACATTATCAGTCCGTATTCGGCAAAACTGAATGCATTTAGTCTTCTCAGGAGAAAAACTAAAGCCAGTCTGCCGTGACCATTCCTCAAGACGGTATATAGTAAGCTGTAGGGCTCGTTCAGCTGAAACAACATTTCTAGATGCAACATATATCGCAAAATCATCTACAAACAACGAACATTTAACAGGGTATACGCAACTTTTCACAATATTGTTAATGGCAACCGCAAATAGGGTACAACTAATTACACTCCCCTGCGGTATACCATTTTCCAAATCAAACCTGTTTGACAAACTCTGACCAACCCTTACACGAAATGATCGGTCATCCAGAAAGTCTTTAATGAAGGCCAACATGTTCCCAGCGATGCCCCACTCCCGCAAGGTATTAAGAATACCTCGTCGCCAAGCCGTATCATATGCTTTTTTCAAATCAAAGAATACGGCAACGAGGCGCTGCCGCAATGCAAACGCATTGCAGATAGCCGTCTCAAGGGCCACCAAGTGGTCTGTCGAAGACCTCCCTCTCCGAAAACCGCTCTGTTCAGGAGCGAGGAAGTCATTCTTTTCCAGATACCACATGAGACGACTATTCACCATTCTTTCCATGACCTTACAAACAACACTTGTCAGAGAGATGGGGCGATAGCTGGAGGCCAACATTTTATCTTTGCCAGGTTTGAGGATCGGGACAACAATTGCTTCTTTCCAAGATTCTGGAAGCTTTCTAGAAGCGTATATTTTATTAAAAATATGTAGGAGTTGCCTTAACCCGGAGTCTGGTAAATGCGCTATCATCGAAAGTGTAATTTCATCTCCTCCAGGCGAGGTATTTCGAGAAACTTTGAGCGCTTTTCTTAGTTCAGGCATTGAAAAAGGAATGTTCAGAGGATCATTTGTGTCCGCTATATGAAAAGGAAGAGATTCAATGGTTTTCTTATGATTTTGAAATTGAATTGAATATGAAGATGTGAGAGACGCTGATCTTAACGAAGAACCAATTGCATTCGCAATGTCGATTGGTGACGTAATCACGGAACCGTCAGTTTGCAACCCTGCAATTCGGTGCGGAGACATCCTTCCACAAACGGACCGCAGCTTTCTCCACACCGTTGTCACAGGGGTACTCCTATTAATATCTGCAACATAACGGCTCCACGACTCTCTCTTACTCTCCAGAAAGATACGCCTACAGCAGGCCCGAGCTCTTCGGTAAGCTTCCAGGTTAGCATCCGTAGGTCTGCGACTAAAAATTCGCAGGGCCCTACGGCGGTCCTGAAGAGCCTCCTTACACCGATTATTCCACCAAGGCACCGGCGGCCGCCGCGCTTTACCCGATGTTTTAGGAATGCTCTGGGCAGCTGCTGCAGACATCCTCTCCACAAAGGAAGACAAAAGGCTTCGTGCATCATCATCATCTTCATATTCAGATTCCATCAAACTTGAAAACTCATTCCACCGTGCAAGCTTCTCTATCCATCGTTTTGGAAGGTCATCGACAGACTGATAGTCAAAAAACTCGACCACCACCGGTCGATGATCACTTCCGTACAGGTCTGGCAGTACTCTCTGTAAGGAGTTTCAAAATCTTTGAAACCCCTTAGAATTTTGATTAAATAAATTTCGCATTTCTTTTAAATGAAAAATTTGCTATTATTTCCTAGTCGTATGTTCACCTTACTTTTGGGACATACTGTAGTGATTTTATAAATTTTTTTCATTAACATTATTATAAAAACCTTTATTTAAAAATTAATTTTTCTTTAAAAGAATTTCATCGTATGATTCTTATTATTTATGCATTTCCGGTCTCAAAGTTCATTTTTAATTCAACTGCGTATTTTATTGAAATGTTTTCCTAGTATTTAATTTAATTATTTTCAATCTCAATAAATCACATTAGTTCTATTTGACACGCGCGATTTACGTTCTATTCCCTTTTTTTCGCTGAGTCCGCTGACTTGGTTTATTGGCCTCCTGCAGTAGGAGAGGGGAGTATGGTCATTTTTTATGTTTTTCTTATGCGTGTGAATTTTTTTCACTTTCGACTTGGGAACCTTTGACGACTGTTTCACCTAGAATTTTTTCAGGTAACCTTTTCCATTATGAACTTCATTATTGAATTTCTTAGATTTAAATATAGAAATTTTTAATTTAAATTTTGGTTCGGAATTTTGGGTTTTTTTAAATATTTTGGCTTGTCTGTTTCCTTGATCTTTTCGGTTAACAATTAATACGGTGTTTGATGTAAATTTATATTTCCTAAATTTTCTCATTAATTTAAATAATTTAATGTAAATTTATATTTCCTAATTTTCCTCATTAATTTAAATAATTTAATGTAAATTTTTATTTCCTAATTTTTCTCTAATTTAAATAATTTGATTAAATTTTTATTTCCTATTATTTTCGGGGATGTACGGTTTAACTGTAACTAAAACCTACACCCGACACTAAGACATTGTTCAGGATATTCGTGTATCCTTTTCGCAGTTTCAGTCTTTCTTTTTTTTGGACTTTAAATTAAAAAAAAATTTAATTAATTAATAAATTGAATTAATGTAATATGTTTAATTTGATTATTTTAAAAATGGAATCAAACTAAGATTTAGTTTATTCTATGTTCTTTGGTAAATCACCCGAATTTTTGTTTTACGTAATTTCCATTCTAAATCTTGGATCTCTTTTATTCCGTTTTATTTTTCTTTAAAATTTTGTTTCCATTTTTTTTAAATTCAGTTTTATTTACTTTAGAACATTTTTTTTTTTTTGTTAATTCGGTAACTCTGTGGTCCTCTTCCTAATTCTTTTGTTAGGACTGGGGTGTTTTGTTTTGATTCGATTTTTTCGGATGATTTGCCAATGAACATGAATAACCATACATTTTTTTTATTTTGTTTTTTTTAAACCATTAAAGTAAATTTTTTTAAATAAAGTAATTTTTTATAAAGTAAAGTAATATCTAATGTTCATTACGTAAAAGTTTTTTTCTTATTCTTTAATATTTGTTTAAGTAAAGATTTTGTTAGTTTCCCTACATATATAATTAATGTAAATTTCCGTAAAAAAAAAAATTCATTCCAAAAATAATAATCCGTATTTATTTTCTGTTTTCTTTTATTGATTATTTAACATTTCTAAGAATTTGTTTTTTTTTTGTTTCGTAATTAAAATTATTGTGTACGTTTAAATATTTTATTTGATCATTACCTATTGTTAGTTTATAAGTTTATTTTATTCACTGGGCTATTATTGATTTTTTTACGTTTTAGGCCAGTTTAGTTTTGGGCTAATAATTTTTCGTTATTATTTGTTTTTATTAATAAATACATTTAAGTCACTCATATTCTTGTGTTGTGTAATGAATCATTTATCTGACCCGGCATAGATTTTATTATCTCGCCTCCGCATTTTGGTGTTGTGTTGCTCTACCGTAAATTCTAGCTTTTGGGGTATGGTTTCTCCTGGCCGTTTCCATACCTGGTTCTTCTGACCATGGTGGTGGAGATTTTGTTTGCACCTTGTGCTACAGCCCCCGAATGTATCAGTTTTGAGGTATTTCATTTCAGCTGGCTGGTGGAATACGTCTTGACTGGTACAGCTCTTGTTTTTTAGTTAGTTTTTTTTTTTTTAATTTTATGTTCGGAGACGTTGGTTTCCCTTACATAAATTGTTGAAGACACCGTGCCGTGTCCTCATTTTACCTTACATAAATTGGTGGAGGTCGCCTTTTGGGTTACCTTACATAAATTGGTGGAATGCGCTAGTTTTATTTAAGTGATTTATTACACAATACGCTATACTAGTTTTATTTAATATTATTGCATTTTGGGAACTAATTTACTAATAAGGTGTAAGAAGTTTTTCAGGTTTCGACTGATTTATTTTATGCAGTATGTTTGTAAGTAAAATGCATTTGTTTTTATTTTTAAATTTTTACTTCAAGGTCTGACGCTCGTTTTACAAGATTTCTTTTATTCAAACAGTTCAAATTTGTCTTCACTATAGTCTAAGGTTTCTTCTTTGTTAGTCTAGTCTACACCCTACTTCAGTTACCTATTCCATCCCTAATAGCTGTCATAAACTTGAAAACCTTTTTTTTTCTTTCATTGTCGCTTAGGCTTTTGCACCCCACCCTTGTTCGATATTTTTCCCTAGTCGGTTTTTTCCATTTTGTTATGTTATTTCGTGCAATGCGTTCCTAGTTGTAGGTCGAAGTATTTCTTGCTGTGCATACAGTTTATTGTTAACGTCGCTTGTGTTATTTTGTGACAGAACAAGTTTTTTTTTTTTGGGTCAATTTCTTCTCTGCGTTACCATTTGTATAAAGGTTTTTACGTATCTTAATTTTTATGTGTATTTTAATTTTTTTTTACATTTAGCTTTACTGGGAATTTCACCTACACGGTGGTTGCTATTTTGTGCTGTATTTATTTTTTTAATTTAAGATTTCAGTTTAGAACTGTTAGACAAGCTTTCATTTTGGTGTTAAAATTGTAATTGTCAAGAAAATTGTAATTATTTTTGTAATAATTACAAGAATGTTTTCAACTTGGCAGATTGTTAAAATCTGTACATTAGAAGTACTGTTTAACACATTTTACAACTTCGAAGCACATAACACTATCACTACAGTTGTTATTATTTCATGCTACCATATACTTTTGTACAAACTCTGTTTAATGTAACTTGTATTAAATCACCTTTATTTTAATAGGTTATTCTGTCTGTATTTCTGGTCATTATACTTCCAGACCAGTCTGTTTACAGCTGTATACACTACAGGCTGTACTAATACTTTTATTTGAACTGGTGGTTTCAGTATTTAATTTTCAGATTTATTTAGTTACATCTGAAAGTCCGACGGCTGTTTATGAATATTACAAATACCACTACTTGATCCGGCAACTGCAGAACACAAAATCTAGTTGCCAATCTTAAATTTTCACAAGCTTGGCTACCATAAACTCATTAACAGCATAAACTGTATTTATTTTTTTTTAATATTAATTTTGGCACTTTCACAGTCAAAAAAAAAAAATATAACCACTTACAGTAATATTATCTAATTTATTTGCTTATGCATAACATGGGACATTTACTTATAATGCGTATAAATTTTTTCAGGAATTGCTTATGCTGGGATCTTCATTCATATGCGTGTCAGTTCATTTCATGAAGTCAGTAATCGCAGGGTCACAATAACACATCATAGTGGTGGACATCTATAGTCATCAATCATCTCATAATAGAGTCTTCACGATCATTCATATCACCAGGGTTGCACACTAAGTATCACTCGACGTTTTGTCAGTATCATAACATTTCATTACATTTTTGCATTCTATTTTGTGTATGTTTTTGTTTAGAATTTTTTTTCAGTTTTTCAAATGAATGATATTAGATCAATTCAAATTAAATCGTTAAACTTTGATCAGGCTAAAGTCTTAGCAGCTGCGCATAATATATTCGTTCCACTGAAGGCCGATCTCGAATACCTTCGAGGTGTACTTCGTCTTCGCAAGCATCTCTTTCAGTTTCCTGATTGCATTCAGGAGAACAGAGACCACGCCTTGAGTTATCTGATTGAAAACGCTAGCATCCCAGCCGAGTTACTTCAAAAATATCCAGATTTAGCTGAACTTAAATCTGCTCTTTCTGCAAAATTTTTACTTCCATCAACGAACGTTGAAACCCAAACGGATTTCCCTTATCCATCAGTCATGGAGAATAATTCTCAACCTTTTTCGCCAAAACCGAAACTTCCTTTTTTTACACCATCGATTTTTCATGCCAAAGCTCAAGAACGCGTTATTGACTTTTTCAAGGAATTCGAACGGGCAGCTATTGTCAACTTCTGGGACGATAAGTTCAAATGTCAATTCCTTCCACTGTATTTACGAGACACAGCCTTAGATTTCTTTGAAGATTTAAAACTTCGCTTTTCCGAGGATCCCTTGACCTACCAATTCATCAAAAATCAGTTCCTAAATCATTTCCGTCTCGATAATGATGTTGATCTTTTAGAAATTTCACTATTCAACAAGCGGCAAAGTATTTCCGAACCCACATCAGCCTTCATTGCGGATGTCATGCATCTATGCTCCAAAATAGATCCAAAAATGTCTGAAGCTAGAGTTTGCAAATATATTTTAAGAGGCCTTCTACCGTCCATTTTGGATAAAATTTCCTTATGTGATAATTCTACGTTGGAAAAACTTATGGCCAACGTTCGTAAATTTCAGGAATCGAGAAATCTCCTTGAATTCCGTTTATCCACGCCCATCGACGCCCCGTCTTGTTCATCATCTCAGCCCGTACAAGCTGTTAATTTCCAATCTGATAATACACGTTTCTCTTCTCGACACAGTAAGCCTATTCAACAAGGTAATCGACGTCCTGATGCCCAGGGTTCCCCCAATTTTCCATCTAATTCAGCGTTTCAGTCTAGTACTACACCTCCACCTTCAAATAACTTCCCAACTCAACCCTTCCGGCCAAATATGTTTGCACCTTCTAAACAAGCGTTACCTAACAAACGTTTTAATAATTTTCACAATAATAGCCCTAATCAGAATTTTACGAATCCACCTCCTGACCCATCTCAGGGCTTCTATCATTTTCAACAACCGTACCCTGTATTCTGTCCGCCGGGTTTCCACCCTTCTGCACCACAACAAGGTGTTCAACATTTTCCACAGTCGATTGCACCCTTCAATTTTCATCAATCAACGAACACAACGTCCAGTAAGCCTATGTATTTCTGTCAGATATGTAATAAACCAGGTCATTCTATTAGCCGTTGTAAGTTTAACTCTCATCCTTCAAAAAACATGTAAGCGTTCGAGGCCAGTGCCCGGTCTCAGGTAATTCTGTTTCTTACCCAGAATCTGTTTTTAAATCTTCAACTTCATCTGTGTTTTCAGATTCCAAATTACCCGTTAGGTCCATTTCTGCACCTCACCCCTCGACCACTTTCAAACTCTTTAATTCCAAATTTAACAAGGATGCAACACTCCCTTCACCAGATGATTCTAAGTCTCCCTCCTTAGAGGCTCACTTCTGTAATTCTTTTAATTTGACTGTTAGATCACCACAATATTCTGACAAATCTATGTTGTCGCAGGTATTTTCTCTGCACATCTCAAATCTACAACTCCCTGACAATTTGTGTATTTCGTCCACTTCTCAGTTATCCAGCGATCAATTACATTTTGTTTTGCAAACTATTGGAAACCAATTTTTACACGCTGTAAATTTCACCTACTCAGTACACCAACCAATTAATTTGTCTAACAAGTCCAGCTTCTCGATGCTTCCCGACAACCTCGCCTCTGACTTGAAATCTGTGAATTTTGTTTTCATTCCATTGTTCCAACGTCCTGATTCTGAAAATAAGCTTTCGTATACTCACTGGTCGTTGCTCATTATTGACATCAAGGCTAAACAACTTTTCATTTCTGATTCATTCAAAGGTATAAATTTTCCTTTAACTAAACGATTTTGTTCGCTTATTTTAAATAAATGTAACTACAAATACTTTTCAACATTCTTCATAAAAACTAGACAAGTATCCACTACTTGTGATTCCAGTATGATTGTTATTGGAAACTTTATTAGAGCTTTTGTTTATATATTTAAGTACCATACACTAGCTGGTATAAACTCTGAACCTTTTAAGTTGTCTTTCATCAATAAATCTCAGATTTCTGATATTTTAAAGTGTTTTGTTCATAATTTGCCTATTAGTGTTATCGCTCGCAATATTTGTGGTTTAAATTATTTAGAATCTCTTATTAAATTTTCATCTGACCATATGTCTCCTTCTCAGACACCCCCGCATAGAAATAGCACTTCTGGTACCCAATCTACCCAGTCTGAATCTTCTCAGCCCGTCTTACGTTTAGATGACTCGCCCTGCATTTCTTCCATGGCTCTTACAGTTATGGGTTCTCTGAATAATGAATCTATTCCATGTATTTTAGATACTGGTTCTAATGTTTCGATCTGTAATTCAGACCTAGTCTCTTCTTCTGAAATTATTCCATTTTCAAATATTGTATTGACTGCAGCTAACGGGTCCACCCTCAATGTTCTCGGCTCCGTTAAATTGTGTTTTTCTATTTCAAATATTCCTTTTTCTCATACTTTGTTCGTAGTAAAGGATCTTAATTGTCAAATTCTTTTGGGCAATGAATTTTTCGTTAAATTTGGCATTATCTTAGATTTCACTTCAAACCAGGTCTCATTCTTTAAAAATGGCAAATGTTTTAAGATTAATTTTAATAAAAAGTGGTTAGATACCTTGCAGACTTCAAATCAATTATCAACCCTACCTAGTTCCGACCAACCTTTTCTTTTGAATGATTGCTTCCTTCAACCACATTCGGTACATCGTGTGTCTACGTCTAATTTATCTCAATTAGTCACTTCCACTTCTGATTCCATTCAAATTTTCCCTAGTGGTAGAACCAATGAATTTTTTCTTTATAATACTTCAGATGAGGTCCAAAATTTCTCTCTATTCGATAATTCTTCTGATCTAACCTCTAATGTAAATTCTATCCACACTTCAGATTTAGAATTTCATTCATCACTCTTGTCCTCGACTTCTCATGTCCAAGTGGACAACAACCCCATCTCAACTCTCCATGCCCATGAACCAATCTCTGTCCATGGTAAACAACTTGACATTAATCCAGAATTGACACCTAGCCAATTTAAAGCTGTAACTTCTCTTATTTCTAATTTCCCAGATATTTTCTCCAAGGATGAGTTCGATTTGCCAGAAGCAAATTTACCTCCAGTCCATATTAAATTGGTCGATCAAGACGCTGTATTTAATAGTCCATACAAATTTTCTTCTTATGAATTGTCTGAGTTAAACAAAATTATTGACAAACTTAAAGCTGCTGACGTCATTATGGACATCAAATCTCCATATGCTAGTCCAGCCTTTTTAGTACATAAACCTGATGGTTCTTCTCGTCTTGTTGTAGATTACAGAAAGATTAATAAAAAAATTATCCACGACAAATTCCCATTACCAAATCCAAACACAATTCTAGAATCCTTTGGTGGGGCTCAATTTTTCTGTACAATGGATGTTTCTCAAGCTTTCTTTACACAACGTATAGCCCCAGAATGCAGGCAAATTACAGCTTTCATTACTCCAAGTGGGCTTTATGCCTTCAAGCGCCTCCCTATGGGCCTCTCGGTCAGCCCTGCTGCTTTTAATCGAAACATGACGTTCTTACTCTCCGATTTGCTTTTCAAAAATTTAAATTTTTACATTGATGACCTATACGTTCATGCTGCTTCCTTTGACAAATGTTTGGATGTTCTCAAAGAAGTTTTCGCTCGCCTCCGCTCTGCTTCATTAAAACTTAAGCCGGAGAAATGTAAATTTTTTTACAAATCCGTCAAAATTCTTGGTCATAAAATCTCAAATGAAGGTATCTCACCCCTTCCACAGAATGTAGAAGCCATTACCAAATTTCCAACTCCGACCAAAGTTAAGCAAGTTCGTAGCTTTTTAGGAATGGTTGGATTTTATAGAAAATTTATTCGCAACTTCACAAACATTGCTTTTCCACTGACGCAACTTACTAGAGCAGATCAAAAATTCACTTGGACTTCTGACCATGAACAAGCTTTTCAGACACTAAAAAATTTAATTGTGAACCCTCCAATTTTAGAATATTTTAAAGAAGATTTACCTACATTCCTCTTCTGTGATGCTTCCCGTATAGGTATTGCCGGTTACTTGTGTCAGAAGAATGATAAAAATGAAATGAAACCTATCGCCTTTGTGTCTAGAAGACTAACTTCAAATGAAGCAAACTGGACTGTCTCGCAGATTGAATTTTTAGCTATTGTCTATTCTGTCAATCACTTTCGACATTTCTTATATGGTAGGCATTTTACCATAATTACAGACCATTCTGCCTTGCAGTATGTAAAAAATCTTAAGGATCCAGGCTCCAGATTGAGTAAACTACTTCTTCAACTTTCCGAGTATTCCTATACAATAAAACACATCCCTGGAAAATTTCTTAATGTCGCCGATGCGTTATCAAGGGCCCCTTTAGACATTCCAGTTGAACATTCCATAGATATGGTCAATTTAAATTTCCCGCCCACTCCAACAGCCCATGCATTCTCAGATCAGCCTCCCACTTCATATCATGTGTTTCAAACGACTTCTACTACAGATCCAGATGCCATTCACCCTACTTTAGACATCAATCTTCTTCAAAAACAAGATGACCTCATTAACAAAATCTATTTTGCTCTTATATCTTCTCCAGATACCTCTCCACAATTCGCACGCATGTCTCGCAGATACACCCTTCAAAATGACTTGGTATATTTTAAACTTTTCCATGATAATTCTACTACTTTGCGTCTTGTTTTGCCTTCTGTCCTAATCCCAGATGTCATCAAAACATATCATGATTCACCGATGTCAGGTGCTCATCTAGGTGTTCAAAAAACGTTATCCAAAA
This sequence comes from Catonia carolina, assembly GCA_035578175.1. Classification (NCBI taxonomy): domain Eukaryota; kingdom Metazoa; phylum Arthropoda; class Insecta; order Hemiptera; family Achilidae; genus Catonia; species Catonia carolina. The sequence continues at coordinate 44,360,886 of JAQMRL010000001.1, forward strand.
TTTCAGCCAAGTATTTCTGGCCCAATATGTCCAAAGATGTAACAACATATGTCAAGTCTTGTGCTCTTTGCCAAACAATTAAAGTTCCTAGAACTAAGAAATTAGGTCTCCTCCAACCCATTAAAATTACCTCCACTCCTTTTACTAAAATTGTTCTAGACTTTCTGGGTCCTCTGCCGAAAACTTCTGGTAATTTTCAGTATATACTTATTGCACTTGATTCTACGACACGTTTCGCTATTGCAACCCCAACAGTTTACAGTAACGCCAATGCTGTGGCAAACTTCTTGTACAATCAGTTTTTGCTGTATGGTTGTGCCAAAACCATCCAGTCCGACCAAGGCTCTCACTTTTTAAATTCCACAATTAAACACCTCTGTTTACAAATGGGCATTGAACATCATACTAGCTCTCCCTACCGGCCACAAACTACTGGAGTTACTGAACGTTTCAACTCAACTCTTCTTCAAATGTTAAAATTTTATGTAAATGAAAATCAAACTAATTGGCATAAATATGTTCAACCCGTTGTGTTTTCATACAACATCTCAGTTCAGAAATCATTAGGTTTTTCTCCATTTTATCTACTTCATGGCTATCATCCCTTGTCACCATTTGATCTCCCTCTACTTAACACAGAACACGACATCGATCTTCTTGCTCAGTTAAAAATTCTTCAAGATGTTCGTAATAAATTACCTGAAATTTTGTCCAAGGCTCAAGCTTATCAGAAGCAATACTACGATAAGTCTCACCAACACATTACTTTTAATGTAGGTGACAAAGTATTAGTTTACTTTCCACAATCTGCCCCAGGGAAATCGCCCAAATTGTCTTCTCATTACCGAGGTCCTTTCTCTATTTCCAAAGCTATTAGGCCCCTGAATTATGAAGTCATTGTAGAACGGTACGGCAAACTGACACCACAAGTAATCCATGTCAGTCGACTCAAAAAATTTGTTCAGCGAGATGACCAACCTACTGAAACGACGTGACGAAGAATAGAGATGTTTTGCATGCCATTTTAACATCATACAAAAAGAAATATATATATAAGTTAACAAAATTATGATCATGTTATATAATTCTCTTCATGTCATTTTATTTTCAGCTTCTTATCTGAATCAACTTACTACCTACATTTCATTAATTTATGTGTATTATAGTCGAAACCAGATTTAAATAATGGTGAAATACATAATCCTTTCAAATTAAAATAAAAATAATTATTTAAAATTAGATGTTCTATTTTTGAGTTTTCAAAAATTTTTAAATTAACAAAAAAAAAAACTTCAAAAATAATTGAGTTTATGACTATTCTATACAGTTGTTTGATCCTAATTAACTTTTGCGTTAAAATACAATATTTCTGGATGGAATGATATTTCACAATTATTTTCTTCTCTTAATTTTTTCTTCTGCATTTCATTAAGCTTTTGATGTAAATTTATGGGTTAGATTAAGATGTATTGTACTAGATTGTAAGTTTAGTTATAATTAAGAGTTACTTTAATATTAGAGTTACTAAGTTTTGCCTTGACACCCACTCTGGATACTCAAAATGCTAGTTTACCCTCGAATAACGTTTGAATTTTTTTTCTTCTATGAAAAATGTTAACACACTTCATTCATCAATTTTTTTTCACTCATTGGATGAGTAAATTTTTTTTTCTCCTATATTAACATAATATTCAAATATTTTTGATAGTTATTTTAGGAATTTCTTAGACCCTTAAGAGTTATCATATATAAATATTACTTCAGTCATTTAAAGTCTATTATTCGCTTAGGTTCTTTTTTTTCCAACTTCATTATGTCTTGTGTTCCTTTATGTAATGTATTTTATTTCGCCCTTATATACACTTGTTGTATTCACATGCATTTTTCTTGGTTCTTCCAGCCATTTATCCAATCTGTTGTTAATTTTCACCTTCCATGAGCTTCTGCACGTTGGGTACTCTTCGGTCACCTAAATTTTGGTTTGTGCCAGATTGGTCTAGCCAACCATAGGTCCCTTCACTTCTCCCTATACTTTTTCCGATGACAGCTGAATTTCCCACCTTGTTTGGGTACAAAATCTTTTTCCCTTACCTAACTAGTCGCCTTGACACAGCGAAAAGGGAGGTACAGGTGTCAGGGAATAGGATTTTCTATCTAATCGAGACTGCATCTGATGGACGAATGAAATGATTGTTGGTTGAATCTTTCAGTGTGATTGCGTGTGTGCTTGTTTGAGTTTGAATCAGGGGACGTTCTGCTGGCCATTTTTCCAAGCTATCTTTTTTTTGTGATTTTTAAATTTGCCGACCTTGTGTCCATTGTCATTTCTTGTTTTGGTGTCTTTTCTCTGTTTTTCTGTCCCTCGACCAGAGTTTTTCTCCATCGCTTGCTGTGGCTTTCTTCAAAATTTCTTTTCAGTAAATTTTTTTTTGTACCAAATTCCAACAACTATCCATATCTCAATTTGGTTGTATCTAGATTTTTCCTTTCTGTATCAGTCGTATTAACCATTTGTTCTTCTATCAACTTAGACCTAAGGAAAATTTGCTGTGAGTCCAACAACATTTTTTTCCCCGTGATTCATGAATTATGTTTCATTCTTTAAGTTCCTTTCATATTTTCATTTATACTTTCGTCGTGAGCCACCCCTAATATTAATACTTTTTTTTCTACTTTGATATTATATATTCTATGATTTTAAAACACATTTTCAAGTGTATTCTAGGTTAAGTCAAAACACTTTCCGACTAATTTGTAAGTTAAACATAATCTCATTAGATTTAAGATTACTACCGTCATGATTTGTACCGCTCACCATATGTACAGGGAGATTTTGGTCTATGGTTTTCACCATGGAGTTGCCCTGTGCCTGCCTGTTCCTTGGACTTGCAAGGAATTGTTACTTTGTGCCATCCAATGCACATCGTTTTAAATTAGAATTACAGTCAAATTTAGATTTAAGAGTTTATATTTACCGCCTTAGAATTAAGTCACTACCGTTAACAATTTTTATTATTCACATTTAACTGCAAAATTGTCTAATTTGCGGCGATGCCGTAGAGTTATTTTGCAGGTTAGTACTTAAGAGTTGTTACTGGATGTATCTTTCAAGCATCTCAGTTTTTTTTTATTATTTCAATTATCTGCCTCAACAAGTATCATGATGTATCATTGCTTATAACGTTAGATTTTAGGATTTTTCAGAACTGTTAGATAAGTGTCTCTGAAAATGTTTTCATATTCAGTATCATTATGATCACAAGTATATTAGTATTAAGTTTTCTTATCACTACCAGTTTACACCTTCACTGGAAGGAACTATACGTCTATTCGCTCACGACAGAACTTTTTTTTAGATGAGTGTCCTGATTTCTTTATTATGTTTCATTAAAAACCCTATCTTATCCTTAGCAAACCCTCTTTTGCAAACGTCCTCTATAAATCATAAACATATCATCTTATTTTATTTTGTAAACTTAAAAATTTTCATTTTTGTTGATAACAGGTGTAGTTACCAGACATCCAGAGTTTTCATTGTCACCGCAGAAAGTTAGTGGCAAAGCCATTAACCATAGAATAGCCAACTACACATTGATGCGAGACCAGACTTCAATTCAGTTCCATTCCGTCTCTTATGATCAGTCCAGGCCTACGATTGCAGCAATCAGGTTTTTCTTCCATCAATTTTAACAAAATACTTAAATATTCATCAAAATTTGTGTTACAAAGTCGTTGCAAGTGACTAATAGTGTTCTTATATTTGATTCGTAAATAAAAATTACTGATCCTTTGCATCAAATCGGTGTCAACTAGTGTGTTGTTGGTGTTATTCTACAATATTATATAAGTTAGTTATTTAAGCACATAATTTTAAGTTATATCTTTACATTAAAACACCGACTTTTTAATAATTTAATTGACCAGTTAACTTCAAAATTGCTTTTATCCAAATAATTTATTAGTAGCTTCACATTTTAAAACTACTCATTCTATGCAAAATATAAAATATCTCTTTTCACATTACTCAGGTAACCTTCTTTATAAAACTTAATCTGTAATAGCAACAAATATTCGCTTTTAGAATATTCACATTTTAAAATTTATTCACAATGTACTAGAATCGAATTACATACACGTCATAAAATTTAATTAATTATTTAACATTTCATTTGTTAAACAAATACCGTATTGATAATCTTGTAATTTATAGTCTTCAGTAACATAATGCTATTTTAGTAAAGTATTTAAAAGAAACACTAAATTACTTCATTTAAATTTAACACAACATATTATAAATCATTAATTATTAGTCTGTGAAATATGTAAAGTTCTTTAAAAATTTAACTCTTATTCATTCTACTAGAACAGTAACTTTTGACTTTTGTAAGATAGTACTCGCACCAAAATATTTCACAAACTCCTCGTTATGATCCTGAAATTAAGTACTTTCATTCTCAATACCCTTGCCCTCGGCCTTTTCCAAATTGTTTGCTCCACGTCTATCCACATCTTTCATGGGATTTATCTCTTCCCAGTTCCAGACACTATTGTTTATGAATCCTCAATTCCCCTAATTTACAACATCCCACTTTCCAACCCAAAATCGCTTTCTAATCATGAAAGTATTACAACCTTTCCAGAATGTCCTTTTGAATTCAATGCCTCATCCTGCGAACCAGACTTTGTTAAAAAATTTGTCCCTACCAATTTCAATCACTTTCTTTTCCCTTTGCTCAACAAATCCACAAATTTACATCAACCTGAACAACAAACATGTTTCATGCAAGAAAATCAACAATGTCAACTTCCAAAAACTCTTCAAGTACTATACAATGCAACAACCAACATACTCTTCCATCAAAATGATCAACAAAACACGCAACCATATCGCTCAAGGCGTACACTAGACTTCATTGGAAATTTCCTTAACTGGTGCTGCTCTGTTGCGACAACAGAAGAATTACATGATGTCACTAATAATGAACAATTTCTCACACAACATTTAAATAACCTACAAGACTTTCTCCACACAGACCATCGCCACCTTATGTCTATAACTAGTAGCTTCAATACAACAATTAATGAACTTCAAGAATTATTCCATCAAACAGAACATGACTTTAAAGATATTGCATCACAACTATTGGCAGAAGAAACACAAGAAAATAAACACTTGTTTTCCATACTACAATATTTATATTTTGGCTACCTACATATATTCGTATCCGCTTATGAAAATCGATACAATAAAATTCAACAGGATTGTTTATCACATCTACTTCCAAAAGATATCGTACCTTTGCAAACTCTATCAACTGATCTTCAAAAACTACAAACCAAACTGCGAGTTCAAGGCTATGATTTAGCTATTTCATTACGTCAACTTCAAAAGTACCAGACTCTACAGTTAACGACATGCAGTTTCTACGAAAAACAACTGATCATTAAAATCCAAATCCCAATAAGAGCTTCCAAGGCAAATTACCAACTATACAAATATACGCCTGTTCCACTACAATGGCATCAGCAATCTTGCGTCTTATCCCACTCGCCACTATTCATTATTAATTCAACCACGAGAGTACAACTGATTGACACAGATTCACCATCATGTCGCATAACCAAAGGACTGTGCTTATTACCTCGCCACACGTCAAATCCAACTTTAACAACCACTTGCCTACAACAGATTCTACAAGGAGCTTCAGTTCAAGAGTTACAGAAACATTGTACCTTCCACTGCAAAACATCCACTTTGATGTCAGTCTTCGAGAAGTCGCCGGTCGAATACCTAATCACAAACATCTTACCAAATACCTCTATTCATTGTCCTAACCAAACCATGTCTCTTCATCCAATCAACATTGGTATCGCCCACGTCCATTTACCTTGTAACTGTACCCTTCTTCACAACAACAAAACTATTATTCATACAATCTTCCCTTGTGATAACAGATCTCCAGCTAACTTCCAATTAAAACAACTCATTCCACATTCCTGGACTCTCTTTCCTTCTCTTCCTTTCACACATATTATCGACCATTCCCCACCTCTTACCAATGAGTTGTCCCTAATACTTAATGAAAACTGGAATTTTTCCTTTCCAACAATCCATCACATAGATCCTATTCCAGAAACTTTACTAAAACCCATACAAATACCAAATACCTGGAGTACTATTGTAAACCACACTTATATTCATAAAATTATTCTTTATATATGGTTAAGCATGCTCACACTCTTAAACATTTATATATATTATAAAATGAAAATACTTTATCTAATTAGTATTCCAACACAGACACCTCAGGTTACCATATCAACCTTGCGATAACTACAAATGTTGTGACGTTTTAAAATACATTTTTTTTACAAATTTAATAATAAATGTAATTTTCAATAAGTTAGCAAACATTTACCTTTGTAATATGTAACAAAACTTTTTTATCATGTCACATTTTAATTTATATTTCACATAAATATGATTCTAACTTTGCTACAATTACAATTCATGAGATGTAAAAGATTGCTTGATTAACATTTATACAACGAAAGGAGATATTCTTATATTTTCTTGCAATTACTTTTTACTGTGATTTATTGAGATACCCAAACAAAATAACAAAAAAAAAAATTTAAGAATTTTTTTTCTCTCCAAGGGAGGAGGGTGTAAGGAGTTTCAAAATCTTTGAAACCCCTTAGAATTTTGATTAAATAAATTTCGCATTTCTTTTAAATGAAAAATTTGCTATTATTTCCTAGTCGTATGTTCACCTTACTTTTGGGACATACTGTAGTGATTTTATAAATTTTTTTCATTAACATTATTATAAAAACCTTTATTTAAAAATTAATTTTTCTTTAAAAGAATTTCATCGTATGATTCTTATTATTTATGCATTTCCGGTCTCAAAGTTCATTTTTAATTCAACTGCGTATTTTATTGAAATGTTTTCCTAGTATTTAATTTAATTATTTTCAATCTCAATAAATCACATTAGTTCTATTTGACACGCGCGATTTACGTTCTATTCCCTTTTTTCGCTGAGTCCGCTGACTTGGTTTATTGGCCTCCTGCAGTAGGAGAGGGGAGTATGGTCATTTTTTATGTTTTTCTTATGCGTGTGAATTTTTTTCACTTTCGACTTGGGAACCTTTGACGACTGTTTCACCTAGAATTTTTTCAGGTAACCTTTTCCATTATGAACTTCATTATTGAATTTCTTAGATTTAAATATAGAAATTTTTAATTTAAATTTTGGTTCGGAATTTTGGGTTTTTTTAAATATTTTGGCTTGTCTGTTTCCTTGATCTTTTCGGTTAACAATTAATACGGTGTTTGATGTAAATTTATATTTCCTAAATTTTCTCATTAATTTAAATAATTTAATGTAAATTTATATTTCCTAATTTTCCTCATTAATTTAAATAATTTAATGTAAATTTTTATTTCCTAATTTTTCTCTAATTTAAATAATTTGATTAAATTTTTATTTCCTATTATTTTCGGGGATGTACGGTTTAACTGTAACTAAAACCTACACCCGACACTAAGACATTGTTCAGGATATTCGTGTATCCTTTTCGCAGTTTCAGTCTTTCTTTTTTTTGGACTTTAAATTAAAAAAAAATTTAATTAATTAATAAATTGAATTAATGTAATATGTTTAATTTGATTATTTTAAAAATGGAATCAAACTAAGATTTAGTTTATTCTATGTTCTTTGGTAAATCACCCGAATTTTTGTTTTACGTAATTTCCATTCTAAATCTTGGATCTCTTTTATTCCGTTTTATTTTTCTTTAAAATTTTGTTTCCATTTTTTTTAAATTCAGTTTTATTTACTTTAGAACATATTTTTTTTTTTTGTTAATTCGGTAACTCTGTGGTCCTCTTCCTAATTCTTTTGTTAGGACTGGGGTGTTTTGTTTTGATTCGATTTTTTCGGATGATTTGCCAATGAACATGAATAACCATACATTTTTTTTATTTTGTTTTTTTTAAACCATTAAAGTAAATTTTTTTAAATAAAGTAATTTTTTATAAAGTAAAGTAATATCTAATGTTAATTACGTAAAAGTTTTTTTCTTATTCTTTAATATTTGTTTAAGTAAAGATTTTGTTAGTTTCCCTACATATATAATTAATGTAAATTTCCGTAAAAAAAAAAATTCATTCCAAAAATAATAATCCGTATTTATTTTCTGTTTTCTTTTATTGATTATTTAACATTTCTAAGAATTTGTTTTTTTTTTGTTTCGTAATTGAAGACCACAGGGGAAGAACTTGATAAGTCCACTTTTTGTGAAAATTGAGATATTTCTTCAGTTTGTAGCTTGAATACGGTATTTTTTTGTGGTAAAACCTCAAGGGGAGTAACTAGATAAGTCTCAAGATATGAGCAAAATAAAAAGCAGTGTACAGGGGAATAACTTGATATGTCCATATGAAACAGGGGAAGAAGTTGACAAGTCCTAGAAAAATAGGCTTTTTTGTTGGCAAACCTGCTCTCTGTTAGTCTCAGCTGATTTACTGTATAAATATTGGTTTTGGTTTGTAAGGTTATGTCGAAAGGTAAAGTTTAGTAGTGTTTTATTAGTTATTTCTCAGTGTTTTTCTTATTTAAAAGTTTGTTTCGCCATGGCCAGTGAAAATGTGGAGTGTGATGATGTGGGGAATTTCAATAAAGTGGGTACTAGAAAAAGAAAACGTTATGGAAGAATGTGTGATGTTTTAAAGAAAATAAGGTTACAATCCCATGAGATAGGAGAACCTTGTCAATGCCCTAAAAAATGTTTTGAACAATTCAAAGAGGTTACCATAAAAGAAATTATAAGGAATATGAATTCTATGAAAAACAATGATGAACTGAATATATACATTGCAGGATTAATTTCTATACATCCAGTTCAAAGAAGGAGGCCAAGAAAAGATGAAGTTGAAGTAACTTTTCGTGACTGCTCTGTATGTTACCGTGTTAGAGTGAACAACGATGATGGTACTGTAAATGAAACTCAGGTATGTAAGCAGGCGTTCATATCTTTACATGGGATTACTCGGGGTAAAGTAGATTGCCTCGTTTCTAAAATGAAAAAAGATATTTCAGTTCCTAGAGATCTACGCGGTACCCATGGAAATCGCCCAAAAAAAATTACTAATGAGTGTTTAGCTGCTGTGCATGCACACATAAATTCATTTCAAAGTAGAAACAGTCACTATAGTTTGAAAAAAAGTGATCGAATTTACTTGGAAGAAACTTTGAACATAAGAAAAATGTTTCAAGAGTATAAAATAAAATATCCCAACATCCCAACATCTTATGAAAGTTACCGCAGTATTTTCAACAATGATTTCAATATCAGCTTCGGCTACCCTCGAGCTGATACCTGTAGTGTTTGTGACAAATTTGCAGCAGAAAGTAAATCTCTAGATTTACAGCTGGCAGATAAAAATAATGTAAAAGAAAATGTGATTAATGAATTACAATCTCTTAATGTAAAACATGAAGTACACTTAAGAAAACAGCAAACGTTTTATAAGAGGAAGACAGAAGCCAAAAATAAAGCCAGAAAAACTAACAACATAGAAGCAATAGCAATGGATTATAGCCGAAATTTTCCATGCCCAAATATTCAAACTAATGACGTGTATTATAAAAGACAACTTTCAGTGTACATGTTCAACATTCATATTCTGTCGACTGGAGCAAGTTATTACTATGTTTATCCTGAAACTATTGGTAACAAAGGGGCTGATGAAGTTTGCTCCTTTCTTTTTCACTTTATTTACAATTACCTTAACCATAACATTACTAATCTTGAAATATTTTGCGATTCCTGCTCAGGGCAAAACAAGAACAATGTAGTTTTCAAGTTGTGTCACCATCTGGTACACACCCAAAAAAAATTAAGTACCATAAAATTCACCTATCCAATACGAGGTCACTCGTATCTAGAATGTGATAAGAACACCGCCTTAATCAACAAAAGGGCTAAATGTGAAACTCCGTCTGATTGGTGTGAAACTATTGAAAGCTCCCGATTTAAGCCATCCCCGTTTGTGGTAATTGATGTTGAAAGACAGCCGGAAATAATCAAATCCTGGACCACACACTTAGATTTGTTTTATCAAAAAACACTATCCTTCCCTACAAGACCGATAAGAGAACTTGTAATTAATCAGAGCAGTAAAGTTCTTATTAAGCTGCGGACTAACTACAATGGTGCTTGGGAGACAGTCCCTTTAAAAAAGCCAGCTGAAGCAAAAACACAAGCACGAAGATTAATAAGCCCACTGACTGAAAAACAGGAAAAAAGAAGATTGTTACAAGAAGCGAGGGAGAAAATGAAGGAGTCTATGAACAGCCTGAAAGATGGAGAAATAATTCTGCCAGAGCCAGCTTATGAAGGTAGGCCTCTCACATTAATTTATTTTGAATACTCGATATTAATATATACTCTAATATATATTGAATTTAATAAAAATGTCTTTTTTGGAATAAAGCTAGTTATTAAAACTAAATTAGTCTTCTCAAGCTTGTAATATAAGACTGCAAAAACAAAACAATGTAATTGAATGAATGTTCTGTATATCTTGATTTTGATACATTGTTTCTTGTTCAACAGGTCTTTTACCATTGTCAAGGGAAAAATACAATGATCTTCAAGCTTTGAAAGAGTTTTGCAGCCCACAAGCTAGAGAGTATTTCAATTGCCTTCCTGTAAAATAAGGAAATTTTCCGAATAGTTCAGAAAATCTGTTAAAATAGCACATTTTTTCTTATTTAACAATTTTTAATGTACTTTTGATTAATTTAAGTAATCTTTCTCTTACAATAAATATTTTTTTAGTTTAAATTAACTATTTAGTAACTTATTACCAAACCAAACAATTGGCCTGCATATAATACCCGGGGAATAACTTGATAAGTCCAGTTGACAATTGCAAAAAAACCGTCACAAGAGCAACATAAAAAATAAAATTTAGAAATTAACATCAAAAGTAGATTATAAACACATTAAGTTAATATAATAAAATTCATAATCTTTAAAACTAAGTTTTAGTACCAATTAATTGACTTTCAAAGTTAAAAAATGCTTTCCTGGAAAAAAATTACAATGTGACTTATCAAGTTCTTCCCCTGTGGTCTTCAATTAAAATTATTGTGTACGTTTAAATATTTTATTTGATCATTACCTATTGTTAGTTTATAAGTTTATTTTATTCACTGGGCTATTATTGATTTTTTTACGTTTTAGGCCAGTTTAGTTTTGGGCTAATAATTTTTCGTTATTATTTGTTTTTATTAATAAATACATTTAAGTCACTCATATTCTTGTGTTGTGTAATGAATCATTTATCTGACCCGGCATAGATTTTATTATCTCGCCTCCGCATTTTGGTGTTGTGTTGCTCTACCGTAAATTCTAGCTTTTGGGGTATGGTTTCTCCTGGCCGTTTCCATACCTGGTTCTTCTGACCATGGTGGTGGAGATTTTGTTTGCACCTTGTGCTACAGCCCCCGAATGTATCAGTTTTGAGGTATTTCATTTCAGCTGGCTGGTGGAATACGTCTTGACTGGTACAGCTCTTGTTTTTTAGTTAGTTTTTTTTTTTTTTTAATTTTATGTTCGGAGACGTTGGTTTCCCTTACATAAATTGTTGAAGACACCGTGCCGTGTCCTCATTTTACCTTACACAGGTAACAACAACCGTGGTACAAGGGACGGGCTACAGAAAGTAAGGTCCAAGCACGACCAGGATCCTGTTGAGGATGACATGAATGTTTCAGATCCATCGTTCAATAGACATAAGTCTAAATCACTCCGGACCCTCTCCACCATGTGACCTCTACCATTGCACAGTGAGGAGCCCCAAGAATAATGGTGACCATTGAAATCTCCTAGGACGATATATGGAGCTGGTAACTGTTCCAGTAATTCTCTTATGGCAAGGTATGAAATGTCTGTGTTTGGTGGTAAATAAATATTACACACGCAAACCGACACCGGGACAGTTATCCTGATTGCTACGGCCTGAATATCCGTCTGAATATCCAGATTTATCCCCTGCATTGACTGGTGAAGTAATATAGCGACCCCACCACCAGGGCCACCATGCAGGGAATCTTTCCTAAACATTTCGTATCCACGAAAGGATAATCGGATATCAGGTTGTAACATCGTCTCTTGCAGGCAAAGCGCAAACGGACACTTATCCCGGATCAATATCTTTATATCTTCATACCTAGACCGGATCCCGCGAACATTCCATTGAATTAAACTTTTAAAGGGTATTTCGCAACGGAGGAGTTACGTTTCAAACACAATTTTCTCCTTCCCTTTTTTCCCTTTTACTTGTATAAAGCCCTTTTCTAGGGCCGATGAATCTCCTATCATATCGTGGATCTTGGACCCAGACGGAGGAGATTTTAAAAATTTAGACGCTTCCGCTGGAAGCGTCTTGGATACTGAAAGGGGTTTTCCCTTTGAGGTAGAGGCTGTCTTACTTGACAGCTGAGCTTTTGTACTCTGCGTCGCAGAAAGGTTACACACTTGAGACACTGAGCTCTTTGAACCAATTTCTGTTTGCTTGGTGCTTAATAACGCTTTAAGTGCAGAAGTTAGGGAAGCAACCTGTTTAGTGAGGTTCTCAACAACACTCTTCAACTCTACGCATGACGAGCACTCACCAGACACACGAGACTGAACACTAGTTGCAGCTGCAAACGAAATGTCAGGCTGGACTGCATTTCGGATGCTATTTAGTTTTCTGTACTCGCTCCGGGCAGCGGGAAAGGAAAGCTTCTGTTCAGACGAAATTTTCTGAATTTCCCGTTCTTCTTTATACTTAGGGCATTCCCGAGACCTTGCTGAATGACTTCCTTTACAGTTTGCACACAGTTCTGTTTCAGAAGTGCATTCGCTGTCTAAGTGGTCAGGTGAACTGCACTTTGCGCATATCGCAGGTTTCTTGCAGTTAATTTTCGTATGTCCGTATTCCTGGCACTGAAAACAGCGCAGAGGGTTTGGGACATACGGTCTCACTCGAACAGACAAATAACCCAACTTTAGACGATCTGGAGGTTGTGGGGTGGAAAATGTTATGATAAGTGTCGGGGTACCGACATCAATACCATTTTCCCGACGCGTAACTCTTTTGACTTGCGTCACTCGCTGGGGGGTAAGCTCCTCCAATAACTCAGCCTCAGACATATCATGTATATCTCGAGAGTAAACCACTCCTCGAGATGAGTTGAGGGATCTATGCGGTTCAACAGTGACTGCAGTACTTCCTATTTGTGTAATTTTAACAACGCTGCTACTTTGCTTCGCAGACGTTGTTTCAATTAACAAAGTACCATTCCTTAGTTTTTTAATTGAATGTGGGGAGCCACAAACCGACTGCACAGACCTGTTAATAATGAAGGGGGAAACTTTTGATAGCGACCCTTCTTCTGCAACACAACGAACAACGAAAAATTTGTCCGTGTTACTTAATACACCACTATTATCACTATCGTCAGACAAGCTAGACCATAGTCTTTTACATCCGAGGGAAGATTGTTTATTTGACATTATCTTTAGTGCTTTTCCAGTCATCGTGAAAGCAGGGTGCGGGCGGAGAGATGACCCGCGCACGCCGCAGGTCCCTAGTAAAAAGAAGGACCCGGCCGAGTACTCCCGGCAGCCATCTCCCACATATTTCATCCGGGCCGGGGAGTCAGGTACTGCCTGACCCACTGATACCGACGTCCCAGAGGCTCGCACGCAGCAGTAAGAGCTCCGACACTCTTACCCATGGTCCACTTCTTGCCACAGTACCGAAGCGACTGGAAGGGCTAAAGGATGGCGCAAAGCCTCGGCAGAGCAAGCTCACAGCAGCACAACCACAGTCCAGACCTTCCAATCCGGAAAGGGTTACGCACGACCAGCCCGCATCCCATCCTCGCCAGCATTATAAATGTGTGTAAGAAAAAACTTTGTGTATGTGTTGTGTGTAGGGTATGTAAATGTGTGTGTTGAAAGAAAGTGTGGTGTGTGTGATGTAGTATTATTGTTGTGTGTAGTGTAAGAGCAACCTGTGTATAGTTTTGAAATAAGATTAGCTCTTAGCTGGGGTCCCGGGGTTGCCACACCCGAACACCCACATATATATGCATGGACGAGCATTCATATATATAAGAATGGGTGCCCCCTGGGGGCTAACGGTTGGTGTAACTATTAATTACCAAAGGTGAAAGTTACAATAGCATAAATTTTTTTAACAACTGGTTAAATACAAAAATGGTTTAATTAACCTTAAAAAATACTTTAACCTTTATGTTGGTCCCGCTGCTTTCTTGTTACATTATCAGCTGTTATTTATAAGTTATTGCGCATTTTTCTGAGTGAGGTTATGGTCAGCTTTACGTTGTGTTTTGATTGTGTTCACGTGTTTAATATCAATTTTTCTGTAGTAATAATTTTTTTACGGTCATTTGAAAGTGTTTTTTAAGATGTGTAACTATTTCATTCATTGTTTTCGCTGTTTTTTAGTACAAAATAGGTGAAATTCAAACGTACACGCGTGTGTATTGCCCGTCTAAACATATTAATGCTGCCTTGAATAAACTAACCTAAAATGACGTTCGTGTTTGTTTACATTTTTAACTTCAGATTTTAGGGACAGTTAACGTTAATTTTTTTTGTTGATAACTTGTTTAATGCATTAATTTAGATTTTAAAAACTTGTATTTTTCTAAAATATGTGTAACAAGGCCCCACTGTGTATCATATTACAACAAATACATGGGCGGGGTAGATTTGACTGATCGAATGATAGCTCACTACCCACATACTACAATGAACAAGAAGTTTTATGCATGTATATTTTATCACTTTTTAAATTTAGCAATTGTAAATTCATGGATATTATTTAAAAAAATTGCAAATAAAAAAATTAAATTGGTTAATTTAATAATAGTTTTACAATACAGTTATATAGTTTATACAACTATACTATATAGTTATACAGACAATAAGTTTTTATTGATACTGTGAGTTAGCACATATTAGATAATTTTGGTGTAGATATTGTTTTATACTACCTAATTTACTTTTACTTTGTTAAATATTTAATTAAAGGTTCGAATTAATTTCAGTTATGTTGTGTTTCAATTTTTTTCTGATTTAGTTCAGTTTTTTATCATATAGTTTATTAAAAACATTCATTTGACTTGAGTACCCCAATGGTCAATGTACACATTTATGGACATTAACTTTTTTACTTAAATTTCAGTAATTATGTGATATAAAATTTTTGTAATATTTTTCTGTGTTATAATAATTGATAATATTAAAAAAAAAAATTTTTTTTTTTGGAAAAAACTTAGTTTTTTCTGATTTTTTTTTAAAAAACTTATCCCTCAAGAGGTTAATTGAGAAGAGCCAACCATCTTGAGAGGGAGGTCTTATTACAGCTGGCTTCTTGTACCCAGAATCGTTAATGAACTTCCACTCATCAACAGTCTTCATAGTTTTTTGCCAAAATGGTATATGTGCACTGCCTTTTTATAAGACATTCTGTAATGGATCAGCTGTAACAATACAATGAGTATTATTATATTTCAACGTACGCACTGTCAGAGCAGTAGTGTAGTAACTAAAAATATTTAATTTTTTTATTTCCTAAATGACAACCACTAATTTGTAGTAAAACTTAAAGAAAAAACTCCATACAACATCAAAAAGTATTCAATTAAATCAGCTATTTTTAATATAAATACTTCATGGAATTGCGTAAAAAAGAATACTCTGGTAAATTCGTGGAATAAACTCTTGAAAGAAAAGAACGATGTAGAAGAAAACTTAAAAGATTATCTACAAGAATCAGGTGAACTAGTAAAAATTTTCATACAAAGAGGAGAGAACAAAATCATGGACGATGACGTCCGACAATGGTTAGAAGATGATGACTGCAATCCCGGATATCAAATGATGAATGAAGATGAGATAGTAGAAGAAGTTCTCAAAAGAAATGACAATGCTTCCAGTGACAAAGAGGAGGAGAATAATGAAGCCTGATGTGTTCATCCAATGTGACTTAATATGTAATATACTAGGTAAGTTTAGTGTAAAATTAAATTACGTTTTTCGAAATATATTTCATTTTAGATTATTTACTCATTAAGTTCACATCATACAGTATTATGATTCTGCAAAATGTACTTCTATATTAGTTACAGCGCATATTTCCCGGTTATTTTGTAACTTTCGATATAACGGACTTTCACAATAACGGACATCGTTGATCCCCATTTAGTCCGTTATTGCGAGGGTCGACTGTAATGAATTTATATAATAATTTCACCAACCTTCTTTTTAAACTGCGTCACCTTTATTTTTATTCTTACACGTGTTTCGGTGGATCCACCACCATCATCAGAGTAAATAAAAAATTGAAACCAAAAAAATTTTTTATCTCACTTATTTAAAATTATTTCACTTATTAGAATTGTAGCATCTTCTATAAATTTTAAATACGTGAGATAAAAATTGTTTTTTGGTTTCAATTTTTTTATTTACTCTGATGATGGTGGATCCACCGAAACTTGTGTAAGTAAGAATAAAAATAAAGGTGACACAGTTTAAAAAGAAGGTTGGTGAAATTATTATATGAAATAGAAATCTATATATTAGTTTTAAGTAAAAATTCATATTCCACACCTTTCGGGGCATATAAGCTGCTGCCAATGAAAGAGTCGAACAGTTGATTTACAAAATCCATAAAATCTGCTGTAGCCGCTGGACGTTGTTGTAATTTCCCTAAAAAAAAGGTACACATTAATTGCATACTGACATTAAAACTCAAATAAAGGGGGTACTATAGTAGAAGATCTGATATTAGAAATTGTTAATGTAAGTACTTCATTAAACTAATAAAAAACAATGGTCAATAAAATTACAATTATTTTTTTATAATTAATTCATAATCTGATTGGATCTACTGTCCAATAATGCGAGCCCAATTTTTTAAATAATTAAACAATAACTGCTTAGTTTTTTGGAAACTATACACACCACATACCACAGACACGAAGAATGGAAAACACATAACATAAACATAACACAATATTTAACTTAACAGCCTTCTTTCACGGTATCTTGTATAATTTTAAAACTATTTATAATGATGTGTTAAAACAATCATTATGGGCAGATATATTAAATCAGTAATATATTTATCACAAGATACACATAAAAAAGCCTTACCGTATGTAAGAAAAAATGGTAACATGTTTTTAATGTAAACTGAACTTAAAATCATGTTTTAATCATGGGATATTAAACGGCCCATATCTTTGTTAATGTATGAGCATGTGCTCGACATCTCTTTACTGCTAATACCAAAATTATGTTTTTATTATTTATGTCTCTTTAAACACAATTATGTTTGTATTCAAGAAATTCTGTAATATGAATGTCTAACAAAAATACCATTGTAAAAAATGTTTTTCTAAATTCACTACCTCCCTGCTTCAAACACAATGGTAAATGAAATGAACCAAAATTACACTTGATAGCACAACATACCATGCGAAATGTCCACTGAAATTCAAGCAGCTACAGTATGGCTGAGTAGGCCTACTTGTGCAGCAAGTTGCACTTTCAATTTCTGGGTACCTTTCGGTTCTATATGCTTCTTTATCAATCCGTACAAAGCTGCGAATAACACTTCCTGAAACAAAAAAAAATGTTTTTGAATAACTTGTTCATACGACAATCAGCAATGTACTTTCAATGTATTGATGTTTAACTACAAGGAGCAGCACCGCAAAAGTACACTTTGGACAACCTCCTTTTCCATGGAGAACAGCTCATCTGATGGATTGGGCTGCCTCCATTGTGAATGAGATATGTCCATCACTATGATTCTGATTAATTCCGTATAGTCCTTCCATTATGGTGTAGTCATGAGTACATTCCTAAATTGTGTATCATACAGCGTGACATTTTGGTCTGATTCTAAAGTATTTGAAGACCACAAGGAAAAATCAATCTAAGTCACATTTGTTACTTTTTGAGATATTTACTAAACAAAGTTTTGACACTAAAAAAAAATTAATAATTTTAAATGAATGTGAACTGTTCAAATGATTTTGCTACAGGTTTTTGGGTGATTTTTATAAATTACTTACTAAAAACTAAAGTAATTTAAAAAATACAAGAAAAATAAAACAATTCCATAATTACAAAACTTCAAGGAGTTATCATTCTAAGTTCATGAAAAATCAATCCAAGTCCTAACGTTCCTAACCTAACCATATTATATTACTATAACTTTATTGCTTCAAGAAGATCAGTATTTTAACTAAATTTTCTAAATTAATAAAAAATTACCTCTGCATCGTATAATTTTAATAAAATACTTTAAATAAATCATATTTTCCTAACCAAACTTTTATTTACTTACAATTAATTTTTTTCTAACAACCTTAAATTACTACTAACATAGAAGAAATCAGTATTTTAAACTAATTTTTATGTAAGAGTTTATAACTAATTTAAATAAAACTAAAAGTTTAAACTAATTTTTAATAAAAGTTTTAGTATGTTAAAATAAAAAAAGTCTTTAAATACTGAAACTAATGAATGAACACCACAACACCTAGATACACTTAAGAATGTTCCAAAGCAGTGAAATTAGTTTTGTGCACGGACTGAACAAAATTTTTTTAGCACTTGCAAATCATCATCCTTTTGTCGTGAAGGTTTTGCAAGCCTGCATGGTGTTGGTGTGAAATGAGTTCGTCGACTTGGGATTTTAAAATCTGAGGCAAAGATTTCCAAAGACATACGGGGCCATCACAAAAACAGAGGAAATGCTAAATCTGATGAGATTTATGAATTAATTGACGAGCATATAAATAGTTTTTCTTACATAGTCGAACATTAGAGCAAGTCTGGTTGCAAAAAAAGATATTTGTCTAGTGAATTATCTGTTCTAAAAATGTATGAAATTTTCTTAGAAAAGCATCGACCGGAACAGTACCAACTTGTGAAAAACGGAAGCAATATTAAAAAACTTGAGTGTGATGTCAAGTACTCCTTATTTTTAGATTTTTATCGAAAAAATTATAACTATAAATTTGGTCGTCCTCGCACAGATGTTTGTGTGACTTGTACAAGACTTTTAGCCAAAATTAAAAATGAGGAAAACAAAGCCCTTAAAAAGAATCTAGAAACTGAACTCAAAATCCACAAAACACGAGGAAAAATGTTTTATACAAAGCTTAAAGAAACTATTTTAGCTGTTGCTAATGATGAAGAAAAAGAGGTTCTGTGTTTTGACTTTAAACAAAACATGCCAATGCCTCATTTGCCCACCTCTGATGTTTTTTTTTTGCAGGCAGATGTGGCTGTACGTCATGTCTGTATACTCAGGGACAACAAACTCTAGTATCATGTATGCTTGGCCAGAGTGTGAGGCCAAAAAAGGTGTTAATGAAGTAATCTCGGTTCTTAACCATTATATTAACACATATCTGAATGAGAAAGTTAAAGTACTGTATATATTTACAGATGGTTGTAGAGGGCAAAACCAAAATTATACCATTCTTTGATATTGGCAGTCAATGACAACAAATGGTAAATTTAGGGAAATTTGGCATTATTTTCCTCAGCGGGGCCATAGCTATCTTCCGTGCGATCGTCATTTTGGTATAATAGAAAAAATGCAGAGGAAAAGGGAAGTATGTAGCTGAATTTCATGACGATTGGATAAATATGATCGCAGAAAAATTTACTGTTTTTTTGCTAAAGCAAAATGATGTTAAAGACTTTGTTAAATTCTTGGCAGAGTATTTCAAAAAGACAGTAACTGTAAAAGGTCACAAATTTCAAATATCTAACTATAAAATGTTTAAATTTTTTTCCAAAACAATGGAAGCCTAAACAACTCTAAATGGTATAGTCAAAGATACATTCCATTTGGCAAAACCTGATGTAACCGAGGTGGTACTTCCTATTGACTCTGTGTACGAATGACAGCTCACTGTGAAGGATAAAAAATTAAAGGATGTGAAAAGTCTGATGCAATACCTAACAAATAAACAGGCTATTGCATTCTATAATACATTAGTAGCAGCTGATAATCATGATGAAGAGGCTGAAGAAAGTGATTAGGAAAGTTACGAAACAAGTTTTCTTTGTCAATGCCCAAAAATATTATTTTACTACTATTATTTTTTAAGCCATATTTGTAATATTAATGCTATATTTTTGTTTTTCACCTGTATTTTGTCATGTTTGATATTGTAGTTGTAGTAGTTTTATATTTTAATCATTAATATTGCTTTTTATATTATCATTACATTCACTAGAAGTTTGTCATCATATTTCGTTAACAAACATTCATAATTTTCCACATTTTTCCAAATAATACGTATATTTTTTGTATTTTTTTCAGTCAGCATATTATTTACAAAATCAAATATAGAATGTAATCAAGGAACATAATAAAAGTTAATATTTGCTTTAAATATTGAAGTATTGTTATTTATAACAGAAAAAAAGTTTACCAGCTATTGGTGGGCAGAAAAAGGGCCCAATCTTAAGACAAAAAGAATTTTTTTTTTTGACAACAGGTGTAACTGAAATAAATTTAAAAAATTGCTATGGCACTTGTAAATGAACCTATTTTAAGGAAACAATTTACAATAAAGCAAAAAATTAACTGGGTCAATGAAAACTAGTTTTATGTGTCTCCTGAAAAACTTTGATTGTTGTAGTTGGGCCCTTCTTCCAACCGCCTCAATTTTTTTTTATCACAGACATGTAAAAAAAAGTTAGATTATCTCATTACAAAGCAGTTTTGAGTAAGTATATTAAGAATATAACAATGCAAATTTTATTACAATACTTCTAGTAAAACACTTTGTTTCTCAAAATGGCATTAAATTGACATACACCACTTTTCCTTTCACCGCCTCATATATTTAAGTTACTGGCTACGGTCGAACTTAAGGGGAGGCGGTACCCCTGAAAATTTTTTTTTATTGATTTTTAGTTTTTAGCATATTTCACCTCTAATATGTATACACTTTCAAAAAAATAATAACTTAATGCAGAAGTACTTACAACAATTATTTTTGCTCAAATCGTACTTGAATGCATGAAAATTTCATGCCACTTTTAATCTAAAGGTATACATAACTTTACCATTTTATTTGAATTTCGCGCTTTGAAGGTTATTTTGTGCTTGAATGAGGGAATTTCTTTCCTTATTTAAAGGGACATTTTGTGTTTTAGTAGGGAATTTTTTCATTACTACAAACTTTATTGGATAACTTCAAACCATGTGGTTTATAGATTCCATGTGATATAAATGTGTTTGTTTATGTTGTGAAGTTTCCAATATGCCTAGACAACAAAAATCAGCTTTTAAAAAAAGGAAACCAGGTCCTGGAAGAAATAATAAGAATAACATAGTTGAAAACCAAACAGTATGTGATATTTCACAGACAATTTAGAAAAAATGAGACGGCTGTTTGTGCTATATTTTTACATAAAATTTCTACAGACCAGAGACCTCAACATTTCTTCTGCCCTGCATCTTGGTGTAAATACAATAAATCAAAACTGACAGGTGAACAGTACAGCCACTAACAACACCCTTTACCACCAGCAATAGCAAAACTTATCAAACCAATATTTGACAGCCTTTCTGACCAAAATCTTTTACGCAAGTGTCTGCTTGGCGCCAAACCTAACATAACCTATATATATTTAAGATTTACTGGCTACGGTCAAACTTAACAGGTTAGCCACTACATCACATTTTGATTCTAGACAGAAAAGATGAGTCTTTAGATTAAGTTGACAACTGATGTACGATTAACAGGTGTACCACTACCTAATTTTTAATACAAAAAGATGAACTAGGTAGATGGTGGCTATTAATCATTGTAAATACCTTTAAATAGAGTAATTAGCTATGTAAATGATAGGAACTGGCAAAATAAACATTTTTAATTATTCTAAATATCTCGGTTGTATTATGCTTTATTTAACCCGTAAACGACAAGATTTTAAATGTGTACTACGTTACTGAAGTGAACAACTAATTAATAATTATTAAAAGAAGGATTAAAAATCAAAATTAAAATAATATGTTAAACTAAAAATATCAATAACCAAATTAATAAACAATGTATCTTTCTATATAGTGATCCGAATTTTTTGAACATTTTTTAATTAATGAATCAAATTTATTTATGGATATAGTCGATTGTAACATGGACTCTTGGAGATGTATAAAGGACGCCAGCCGTTAAGTGAACATCTTATTAGAACGCTCTAACAAATATTTAAAGTTGAATAGTAATAATTAATAATATAGTCAAGATTAGATATAATTTAAAACGTCAAGATTTAAGCTATTATAATTTACGAAAATCTAACCGGGAATCCGAAAATTAAATTATTAAAGCCATCTTTTAAAATCAAATTCAAGATTTATCACCAGACACCGTACCGACATCAACGTAAAGTTTAAGACCAACACAACAAGAAAAACAAACCGGTAATCATCAATTAATTACGTATATTAAATACAACTGAGATATTTTCAAAAGTTATTTTCAATTTATTCGTTTCAAAATTCTTTTCCAAAATTATTTGAATTAAATCTTATTTAGTAAATTCAAAAGCCAGTAAGGGGATTTTAGTAGCATAAGTTTAGATTGTCAATTGTTTTTTTTTTTATAAATTATTGCAAACAATAACCAATTATTTTCAAAAGCCCTAAGATTATATTAAATTGTCATCATTTTTGTTTTGTTGTAAATTGTTATATTTATTTTTTTTACTATTTAATTAATTAAACTTTTTTTTAACAAATTTATTTATTTCATTTCTAAAAAATTCCCATTCTTAGTGGTTTACATTTTGGCGCCGCAATGTTTTGGCAATTTTATTTAAATTCGAGATTTTTGTAGATAATTAATATAAATAAAATTAAAGAACTATAAATTAATAATATAATTGTTTATTGTTTTTTTTTAAATTCGTTTATTGAGAGTCATGGCTAATACAGAGTTAATATCAGGTAGGCGGTTAGGCGAAGATAATAGCGATAATGAAGATAGGCAAATTAGATCAGATGACAAATTAAACCAATTATTTAATGAATATGATGTTAAAAATGAATACAGATATAACTAATAAGAAGTCAGGTTTAAATGAAAAAATAGATAACCAAAGTACAGAGATAACTAATAAGATGTCAGGTTTAAATGAAAAAATAGATAACCAAAGTACAGAGATAACTAATAAGATGTCAGGTTTAAATGAAAAAATAGATAACCAAAGTACAGAGATAACTTATAAGATGTCAGGTTTAAATGAAAAAATAGATAACCAAAGTACAGAGATAACTTATAAGATGTCAGGTTTAAATGAAAAAATAGACAACCAAAGTACAGAGATAACTAATAAGATGTCAGGTTTAAATGAAAAAATAGATAACCAAAGTATAGATTTAACTAATAAAATGTCAGATTTAAATGAAAAATTAGATAAACAAGGTACATATATAGAACAGGTTAGGTCAGAGATTAGGTTAGATGTATTAGAACTTAAGAGTTGGAAGAAAAATTTGTAGAAATAAAAGCTGATGCGAATAAGAAATTTTTCGAACAGAAGGTAGTTAATAGAGAACTAACCAGTAAAATAGATTTAGTGAATAATAAATTAAATACTGTACAGAGTGAGGTTAATGGTCAATTAAAACAGGTTAAATTAGAGATAGATAATAAAGTAGGTCGTTTCAGAAATATATAGTTAAAGAAGAAATTAAAAGCAAATTAGGAAATGTTAGAAATGAAATTAAACAGAATATAGCAGTGGTGACTAATGAATTAGAAGAAATTAAAAAAGATAAATTAATACGAATAGACAATAATGAATTTTGTGAAACGATAGAAAACTTTAATGAAAAACTTAAAGAGTTACAAAAGAATATAGATGGAAAGCAAACAAATACATTAGATCAAAGTATGAATTCACAATATGGTATGTTTAATTATAATCATATAATAATCTGAAGAGTCAGGAAATACCTAAATTTACAGGTAATAGTAGGAATCCATTGTGTGAATTTGAGAAAATTAAAGATTATTTGTGTTTATATGGAGAACATTTTTATAGAATAGGACCGTGGAAGGTTGTTAGAAGTTTGTTAGGTATGTCATTCATTCAAAGTGCAGGGATAGGGCTAAAAACTGTATCACAAGAAGCAAACAGCTGGGAGAAATTTGAAGAGCAGTTTATGACAGTGTATTGGAACAAGAATGTTAAAAGATGAGTAAGATTAGATCTAGAGATAGGAAGATTTAGAACTGGAGGCAAGCTTAGTGTGGTAGGCTACTTCCAGAATAAGTACAATATAGCTAAATTTACATTAACTAGTATGACAGAAGCAGAAAGAATAATCACATTGTCAAAACATTTCAATGAAAAAATACAAGCTGCAGTATTAGTCCAGAAAGTAGATTCTTATAGCAAAATGCTATTAATATTACAAAACTTTGATGAAATGGAGAACAAAAGCAATGCAGAACCAAATAAAAACATTTACAGACCAAATACAGAGAGATTGAACCAGAATAATAACGAGAATAAATAGGATAATAGTTATCGTAATAAACAGTACAGGAATTTCAGCAATAATAATAATAGAAATAGTCAACAAACAAATAATAATAATTACAGGTATAATCCATACAATAATAATAATAGGAATACACAGTATAGTAATAATAATAACACAAGTCAAAATTTTAACAATAGAAATGAATATAAGGTTAACTTACAAGTATTAGAGATAGGTTAGCTAGAAATAGACAAGATGAGAGAATAAATGTAAGAGATAGGCCAAAGTATCCTATAGAGGCAAATGTTAGTATTATTCAAAAATGTGAAGAGAGTGATGGAGATCAGGAAAGGGTAATAAACACAAAAAACATGTAATGCCTGAAATGATAATGCAGGTGTCTGATAGTACAGATATATCATTGAATGGGCCTAATACTGTAATTCCTGTTAAAACAGATAATTTTGGAATGGGTGAAGTTAGTTTAGTGGCTCCAGAACCGAATTTTTTCTGTGAGTTACCATTTCATGTTAATCTAATGAATTCAAATTATCATTATGATGTATGTCCTGAAATAAGTGTAATTATTAATACATTAAAATTTGATGTTTTATTAGACAGTGATGCACAATTATTATCTTGTATTAGTTTAAGTTTGTACAACCAAATAAATAATGGAAATTTAAAAAAAACAGATAAGTGTGTTACCTATAAACAATGTACAACACGTTCACTACCATGGATGTATCGATATAACATTTGTCAGGTACTATGTGAATTAAATGTTACACATTATTAAAAAATAATTTTTTATTACAGAATACCTCTTACAATTGAATAATTATGCAAAATAATAAGAAAAAGAGGTGAGGCTACCGGTGGTCCTCATGGGCCACCATTAATAATGTATTTGTTTAGCACCATGAGGTATACCGGTGGTCCTCAACAAATATATGCTAGAATATAAATGATAAACGCTAGTTTATTAGTTAGTTTATTATGATTAACAAAATGATTGTTTATTTAGTTAGTTTATTATGATTATTATGTGTTATTAATTAATGATTAATGTTTATTTTAATGATTTTTTGTAAAGCAAGTTACACACATAAATTTTTCACATTTGTTACACTTGGAATTCACCTTTTGAACAATTTTCTGTGCAATGTCTCGCCCTTGTTTGGATGCTGCTGCATAACAAAATGTGCATCTTCTTCTGATGAGGCGATTGTTCTTGTCTCTATCTACTGTTTTTATTAGTATATGTTTTTCACGAACGGGATTTTCAATTGTTCTGCCAATTGTGTCACCATTTTCATTTATTCCTATCATCTGCAAAACTAATTGCTCTCGAAATAATTTTATAGGCATTTTTCTTGAGTGGAAATTATTGTAAATTAACCAGGCATTTACAACTGATGTACTCAAAAGCAGCTCAAAAACCACTTTATGGTACCATCTTACTGTTTTGCGAAGAGGCATGAAGTAACTGCTCATCTGGTCTGATAAATCTATGCCCTGTTTCCCTTTATTATAATCAATAATAGCTGTAAGTTTAATTACAGGTTCTCTTGATCTGTTCATTTTATTTGTTGTTTCTGTTGCTAGTGTATGTTTGGTAGTAAGAAAGCAAACGTCACGCTTATCCTTCCACTTCCCTACCACAACTCCCTTAGAATTTTGCTTACCGACAATATCACCACGTTTCAATTTTTTGTTTACAACATCTTTTGGTAAATGTTTCCTATTACTTCTAAGAGTACCCAGTAAATGAGTACGTTTTTCTAGCAGAGCACTAGCTAATGGAACAGAGGTATAAAAATTATCACACACTATAGTGCGACCCTCAGAAAGAAATTTTTCTGCTACCTCAAGTACAGTTTTTTCTGCAAGTCCTAAACCATCACCTGACCTAACAGTTCGTCCTGTGTAAACTGTAGCTTGTAAAGTGTAACCCAGTGGATTACATAATTTAAATACTTTTATCCCAAATTTGTGGGCTTTACCTGGTGAATATTGACGAAAAAATAACCTTCCTCTAAAAGGGATTATGGTTTCATCTACCGCAATTACTTCTCCTGGTTTGTACTCATTAACAAATCTATCCTGAATCATATTAAGAATATTTCTTATTTTATACAACCTATCATCAGTATTAATGTTATCAGCGAAGTGGATAAATCTAAGAAGGATTTGGAGTCTATTTCGACTCATAATCTTTGGGATAAAATTATTTCTGTACAAGATATTGGTTGACCAGTAGTCAGATATGTATGGATATTTGACTACACCCATGTATATGATAATTTTGCAAAAAAATTCCAAATTTCTTTTTCATTTGTGTCAACCCATTTGAACGCTGATCGTCTGATCTGCTGTTGGTTATTAGCATTTTTATTTGTTTCAAGTACTATCAAAGTTAAGATTTCATCATTGAGAAACTGCTTGTAGATATGAACAGGCTTCAGGTCTTCTCTATTTTGTGGGTAAGAATCATCATAATTATACATTTCTCTGCCGACAAACTTGATGTGCAATGGTAGCTTGTTCATATCTACTTCTCGCCATTCTTCTGGATCTTCATTTTCTGGTCCTGGTAGTTCTTGAATTGACTCGCGAATATTATCACATTCTGATGAACCATCAGACTGCAAATCATCTACATCAGGTTCAAATTCAGAATCAGACATAGAAAAACACTCTTCATCACTCTCATTTAGAATAGATGAAAGTTGATCAATTGTCAAAGTTTTACGATGTGATGATTGTCTCTGGCTTTGAATTCTACTAGGCCCAGGTTGAGAATTCATATTGAAAAAAAACCTGATGCAATAAATACGGATTTGATTTATAATTAGTATATATTGATATGAAAAACAAATAATTTGAAGTAGAAGACTTACAAAGTGTTCAATATGAATGTTCAGATGAACACAACCACAACTTTTCAACACATAATGATCACAAAAACACCATAGTTTTTGGAACTTATTTAGGAAATTAAAATGATAATAGTTATAGAATACAATATTAAAATTATAAAAAAAAACAATAAGAAATACGTTAAAACTTATAGGAAATTGACACTGGAGGAGAAATATACACAACAAACATAACCTGTACACAATTACATAACCTGTAAACACTAGGCTATGTTACAGATGCGTTAGGTTTACA
Organism: Catonia carolina; assembly: GCA_035578175.1. NCBI lineage: Eukaryota > Metazoa > Arthropoda > Insecta > Hemiptera > Achilidae > Catonia > Catonia carolina. The sequence goes on from JAQMRL010000001.1 coordinate 44,388,697, forward strand.
AAGATCCAACATATAGCATTAGTGTCGATATATTTAGAAAGAGTGGCATTTCCAGGGTACCATAGAGTTGCTAAGAACGCGTAATGTGCAAGCCACACATTTCTACATAGCATCAAAAACAGTACTGTCTGAGGACACCCGGCATACCTCATGGTGCAGGAGTAATGAACTGATGAGGGACACCTGCATACCTCATGGTAGTCAACGTGTTAAGAATTGCAAATAATAAGACTATAACAAAGATAAATAAACAAATTTTGTTACCTTTTAGCTTTGATAACTTAGATTTCATTGAAAACTTTATTATAGTACCTAATTTAATAGTTCAAATATTATATTAGGATCAGATTTCTTTGTTAAGTATAAATGTATTATTGATTTTCATGATAAATTAGTAAAATTACATGTTAATGACAAATGTGAGTCTATTAAATTTAATAATTCAATTGAAAGACAAGATGTAGAGTTTCTGTATGATGAAAATGATCAAATAGATTATAAATTTAATAATTGAAGGGCTTGGGGCAATAAAGTGCTATGCCACATTTTTGTAAAATATGAGATATCTATATTACAGTGTACTGTTTTTAGTGTTTTATCATACTATGAATGAAGTTTTGTTTTTACACATATAGATAGAGCCACATCAAGGAAAGTTTGTTTTTGATGCAAAGCTTTAGTTGTTATTATTTTGGAGAGAGTGTGCTATGCCACACTCACAGCTACATTTTTCAAGATGGCGGATTATAGTAAACAACAAAGACCATGCTCCTCACGGAAAAAATTATTTTTTGATGATGAAGAAGATGATATTAATGAAATGTTAAAGGAGAGTAGTGATGAATATGTGCCCAGTTCTTCAGAAAATTCATCGGAATGTAATAGTCGTAGTTCTGAGGTGAGTAAATGAGTTTTATTACTTAATGTGGCTAAGCATACTTTTACTGCTAATAAATTTTAGATTTTGCTTCTTATGGTGCTATACAACTAATATTCATTAAACTAAACTAATGAGCCTTTTTTAGTTTCCTAATATCTTATTCCTATGAGTTTAAGACCTAATACTGTACTTAATTTCTGATAGAAAGAAAATAAATTTTGTTTTAAGTAATATAACCTCTTTTATTTTGGTTTGTGGCTTAGCATACTCTTGCTAAAATAAATTGTCCACAAAATTTGAAACTACTTGTTTACTTAGTTTTGTAATATTATGCAATAACTTGTAAACGTGTATGCCATATTTCATTTGTTGTGAAAGTTAGAGATTCATTAAATCCTTGGACAATGTATTAAGATTGAAACAAAAACACAGTACCGTCAACATTGTAGTAGGTAACTTATATTGTCATACGTATAAAATGTAAAGAAAGTGAAAAATAAACTAACTTTTCATGAAGTATCCACATTTTTTCTGTTAATATTGGCACTTTCTGTAAATAATCCTTATAAGTTATAAACTTTTATCGCTATATAGTAATTTTTTCTTTTACCAAGTGTAATACTGTATTTTTATTATACCTCTAAATTGATATTGTATGTAATAGCATTGAAAACAGTTAATATTACATTTTTGTTTGGTTTCAGTTGGATAATGACGGAGGAAAAAAAAACAAAAAAATTTCCAGGCCAAAGATCGTTACACCAAACAAAACAGAAGGAAAGTGGAAGAAGAGTTATCCTGACCGTACGAAGAAGATAAAGAGAAAGCAGAGACGTAACACAGGTTCTCCGTACACAAGTGAATTAAGTGGTAAAGATGTTCCAGGTAGAAGTATTGGCCCAGAATGTACATGCAAAAACAAATGTTGGGAAAAAGTTCGGAAGCAAGCGCAGGTAATTTTTAATTCTTTTTGGGATTTAAAAAATTTTGATTCTCAAAACGCTTATCTGTTCTCTTGCATTGAGTCTTCAACTCCAAAGAGAACTTATGCAAAAAAAAGAAAAATATGTGATGAATCTAGGCGCACTTTTTCATATTGTTACTGCGTTAACGTTCAGGGGGAAAAAGTAAAGATATGTCGAGATGAGTTTCTATCAGTGCATGGTCTTCATAATAGTCGGGGTCGCCTACGTAATGTTCAAAAAATGGTCACAAAAGGTACCATTTCAACAGATAAAAGAGGGAAACATACCAACAGAGCAAACAAAATACTCTGATAATGATGTTGAAAATGTGCGCCAACACATAAATATGATACCAAAATACCAGTCACATTATTCTAGGAAACAAAATCCATCAAAGGTATATCTTGCATGTGACCTAACCATAGAGACCCTGTATAAAGAATATTATATTTTCTTGGTGTACTGAAAATAAACTGAAACCGGTTAGTTCTGACAAATACAGACGAGTATTCTGCACTGATTTTAACATAGGTTTCAAATTACCAAAGTCGGATACACGCAAAACTTGTGATGAGTTTTCTGTATCTTTGGAACATAATAAGAAAATTGATAATACAGAAGGTGTGACATTATTAAAAAATAAGCACGAGGCGCATTTACTAAAAGCTGAGGCCATGCAAAATCGTTTGAAAAGATTTACAGATGAGTCGAAAAATAATTCAGATTTACATGTTATAACAATGGATCTTCAACAAGCTCTTCCAACCCCCAATCTTACGGTCGGGCCAGCCTTTTACAAGCGTAAACTTTGGAGCTTCAATTTTGGGATTCATGACTGTGCAACTGATCAAGGTTTTATGTTCTTGTGGAACGAAGCAACAGCAAAAAGGGGGAGCGATGAAATTGGGAGTTGTATTTTAAAATATTTAGAAATTTCTAGAGTAAAGGCTGAACATTTGATAGTTTTTTCTGACAATTGCCCAGGCCAGTGTAAAAACTGGACCATAATGGCTTTATGGAATCACTTAATTAAGGAAAAGCGTTTTGAGTCTATTGAGCATTGTTTTTTGGTGCCTGGCCATACATATATGCCTTCTGACAGGGACTTCGCCAAAATTGAAAAATTCAAAAGACAACATTATAATAATATTTATACAACTGATCAGTGGAAAGATGTAATTAAAAAATCTAATAAAAGAAAACCTTTTATTGTAACGGACATGAATCGGACTGACTTTTAATCAGTGAGTGATTACTTGGCAGAAATAAAGAAAGTAACAACAGTCGACAAAAAACCACTAAACTTTTCTAGTATTTTTTCATTTTTATTCTCAACTTATACTGGCCAAATGCAGATTAAATCTTCAGCAAATGGCGATCCTATTTTAATTAATATTGGGAAGTCAGGCCGACCACCAACTGTTGCACTAAAGCAAAAATACGGTAGACCACTGACAGTCGATACAAAGAAAATAGAAGACCTTAAGTCTCTGCTAAGTTACATTCCACCAATCTACCATCTATTCTTTAATAGCCTTGTCAGTAATGAACGAAATATACAAAACATAAAGAATAGTGAAGCAGAAGAAGAAGAAGAAGAAAATGAAGATGATTTTATTATTAACTGTAACTAAAAAAAAAAAAAAATGCATTAAGTAACGCAATATTTTGATTGGAAAAAGTTGATACTTAGCAGTAATAGGTAGTTTTTACTTTCTTGTAGTTTAGTAACATCTGATAAGTTAAGTTTATTATTATATTTTATAACAATAAAATTTTTATTAGTTTTATCAATAATATTTTTAATTTATTTAAGTGTCTGTAGCTTAGTTGACTTTTGTTTTACAGACGCAGTCGGTGTATTTTTATGTGTGATTATTTTTGTACTGACTCACAATTTTTTTAATGTAATTTTTGGCATATTTTGATCATTGACAAATCCATTTTTTATTAAGTGGCCCTAGTTGAGCTTTTAAATAGAGTTGTCAGTTTTTGTTTACTTTATTCAATATTGTGAATAATAATACTAATACTTAATGATGTTTTGGTTTCATGTTGCTTAGTTTGATGAAAAAAGGTTGTTTAATATGATAAATAGTTTTAAAAAATTATAAATTTATAATGATTTTGACTCAAGTGTGTAATTTTTAACTAGGATAGCTATTTTGAGACCGTCGTTTTAATTTAATGTTAGGGTAAGTCCGGGATAGATGGACCACCGGTATAGACGGACCAGTCGAATGTTTCGCAGGTTTACCGCATTAGCGCTGCAGTCGGTGTGTGGAGTTGTTGTTCTTTATGAGACGAAACTACGCTAAGTTTTTCCCCCACATCCCATGTGTATTTGAGAAGAAAACCTCGTTTATTGATTTTGGTGAGTTGAAAAATATTTTACCATAGTTTTATTTGTCATGTGGTTAAGTTAGTTTAAACGATTTCGCGCTAAGATCATTAGTATAAGTCAAGTGTTTACTGGGGTACAATCCTAACCTAAAATGGCGTGTAGGTGGCGTTGCTGGCCTGAACTGCAAGCTGGTCCATCTATCCCTGACTCATGGGATAGTTGGACCAGTAAAATTTGGGATAGTTGGACCACTTTTAGGACCCGGGATAGTCGGACCATATCTCCTATTAGTACTTTATTTCGTTATGTGGATTAAATAAATGAGTAAATTACATGGAAAGACGTATCTTATAAGTTGGGGGTTTGTTCTGTTGCAGGAAATGCCTACGTTTTATAAAAGAAAAAGCACGTCTGGGAGAGGAGAATGGTCCGAAGATGGGTTAAAAAATGCAGTAAAAGCAGTTGAGAATAAGGAAATGGGAGTTAATGCTGCAGCAAAAGCATTTGGCATACCAAAAACTACCTTAAAAAGACGCCTCAAGTCACAGAGTTTTAATAAAGGTCCCATGGGAAAAAACTCTTTAATAGGGGTTGAAAATGAAAAGAAAATGGTTGGGCATATTAGCACAATCTAAGGGGTTTACTCCTACAAGAGATTCAGTACGTTCGATGGCTTATTTTTTAGCGGAAAGTCTGCAATTAAAACACAATTTCAATCATGAAACCAAACAAGCAGGCTATGACTGGCTATCTTCATTTCTCGCGAGGAATCCTGAACTTTCCATCCGACAGTCTGAAGGTGTGTCAATTGCAAGAGCAAAAGGCCTGAATAAAACTACAGTGAAAGAATACTACGACCTTTTAAAAAGTGTTTTTGAAGACAATGGTTTAATAGATAAACCGGGAAACGTTTTTAATATGGACGAAACAGGCTTGCAGCTGAATAACAAGCCTGGAAAAGTTGTTGCATTAAAAGGTTCGAAGAATGTGACGTCTGTCACTTCGGGAGAAAAGGGTGAAACAATTTCAGTCTTAGCATGTGTAAATGGAGAGGGGACATTTTTACCACCTTTCTGCATAATGAAAGGGAAGAATCTGAAGCAGGAGTTTTGTGATGGTTTGCCACCTGGTGCTGAAGTAAAAATGTCTCCAAAGTCAGGCTATGTGAATACTGAGCTATTTTTTGAATGGTTGAAAACCCATTTTACCCCAAGAAAACCAGCAGGAAAGGTGCTCCTGCTTCTGGATGGCCACACATCACACACTAGCTGCGTTGAAATGCTTGAGTTTGCAGAAAATAACAAAATACTTTTGATGAGTATTCCGCCACACACTAGCCATTGGCTTCAGCCGTTAGACCGTGCTTTTTTTAAATCCCTCAAAACGAACTACTATTCTGCTTGCTCAAACTACATGACAAATAATCCCTCAAGAAAGATTACACGGCTGCAGTTTGGTACCCTTCTTAACTCAGCTTGGGGGAAGTCAGCCAACGTAGACAATGGAGTTAGTGGGTTTAGGACCTGAGGAATCATACCTTTTAATCCCAATGCGATTCCAGATTACGCATTTCTCTCAGAATCAACAGAACCCAGGCCTCTAGACACACCACTTGTCCCCCAAAGTGATATCACTGGAATTGATGTTGCTAGTCCCAGTAATTCAAGAAATTATTCTGTTGCTGATATTTCAAACAATGATCTTTCTGTTGCTGGTCCTAGTGGCTTAAGAAACGAAAGTAATGCTGATGCATCAAGACAATATGAAGATATTCCAACATTAAATGTTTTTATGTGTCTTAGTTTTACTGACTCTTGGAACCAATGTATTTATGTTATGATTTTTTTTAATACCAGCTTGCAATTGTTTAATACAAAGATATCAGAAAATTATCATTATTGTTAAATATCATTTTTATTATAGTACGCAGTTTGAGTTATTTTAAGTAGTGTTATGTAAGTTATAATCGTTTACTTTATAAGAACAAAAATATTGTGTGTTAGTTTTTCTAATAAATTTGATTTTTTAATGAATTTCATTTGTTAAAATATTTAATACCAACTTTCCCCCCAAAAAACTATGCTCATTTTAATGTCAGTGTTCTATTAACAGGTTTTTATCTTCTGAATTGAGAACAGATGAATTAACCATTATTTCCAGCACGAATGACCTAAGCCACTGAGATGTAAGAAACCCATTGCAGTAAAAAAGTGCTATGCCACAATTTTTCTGGCAATGACTTGGTTTTCCTCATTTTCTTCAGTTTGAAAAGTACACAAATTTTAATTCAAGTAGTGGAAAATACTTACAAGACATGGTATTAATTAAATAAGTAAAAATTATTGTAAAGAAAATTTGTTCCTGAATTATGGAATTATTCAAAAATTTCAGATTGCGTTATCTCTATAACATGAAAATGTGGCATAGCACTTTATTGCCCCAAGCCCTTCTTCAATTGTAATATAACATGCGAATCAAGACATGATAATTTAAACAATAACGCATTTGGGTATTGTAGATACAAGAATACAACTATTATTAACAATAGGCAAAATTTAAAGAACAGTAATAATATTGAAACCAATGAACAAGGTGCAAAGGTCTGTAGTATACAAACACTCTATGATAAATCTGATACTATAAATGTAATACACAGTAAAATTAGTGCGATTAATAATTTAAGTGTTTCAGATAAAAATGAATTAGTAGAATTATTTACGAACAATATAGAAATTTTTAGTAAATATCCTGGTAGGTGTAGTGTGTATGAATATAAACTATATTTAAATGATAAGAATGCAATAGTCAAAAGGAATTATCCGATACCTGAAAGTTATATGGAAGCAGTCGATAAGGAAATTAAATCTATGTTAGAGTTAGGGATAATAGTTGAGTGTCAATCTGAGTTTATTAATCCATTAGTGGTAGTTAAGAAAAAGGATTGATCAATTAGGTTATGCATAGATGGAGACCACTCAATGAAAAATTAGTGTCTGATAACTTACCGTAGATTGGGGTTACTTTGGCCTTTAAGGGCAACTTTGGCCCAAACAATAAAAAAAGATTCAAGTTTTTATAACTTTACAATAAAAGGTCCTACATATGTGTTTGAAATATTTTTTAGTTTAGTAAAGAATTGGTTTTAATGCCTAACTTTAAAAAAAGGTAAATATTTTATAATATTTTTTTTAGTAATTCTATTTTTAGAAATATTATAAGAAACTCTTGCAGAAAAAATAATGTAATTGACATGGCACCGCACTTTAGAGAATTTGGTAAACTGGAAACGGATTTGAAAATAAAAAATACAAAAAAAGATTTGCTTGGTGAGAAGATCCGGTTTAGAGACGGTATAAAATGGATAAGAGTTGAAGAGTTTGGCTCTTACCTTTTTAAAGAGTGCTATGATGAGTTCATGCCTTTTAAAAAAGTTAATCTGCTACGCAATATTAAAGTGAAACCAAGCCAGTTAAATTTGTCACTTCCACGATTAACTGCAAAACAAGGGAGCATATCCAAAGAAAAAAGAGAGAACCTGAAATCCCAGTTACAGTTTATACCCGAAGAGTGTCAGTGGTTCTACAATATGATCATTAATGAAAATGAACTTGATTAAAATATGACATGAAATTTATTAAGTAAGATTATTAAACATTTTCTAATTTATGTTGCAGTAAAATTAAATTTTATGCGCATTTTCTCAAAATTTATTAATATTAAGTTAATATAGTTTGTGTTTTTTTTTATTTTGTTAATATCAAGTAATACGAGGCGTATTTTTAAAGTAAGTACCGTTTGAAAATAAAAAAAAAATAAAAGGAAATTTGGAAAAACTAATTTTATTTTCGGAATCTACATACTTTTATCTATTTTCTACATAGTTTCCAAGTTTTTGTAAACCCTTATCATATCGCACAACTAAATTTTGGAAACCTTCTTCATAAAAACTTGCCGCCTGCTGTGATAACCAAGGATTCACGGCCGTTTTCAAATCGTCGTCATCGTCATAACGGTTGCCGCCCAAGTGATGTTTCAGATGACGAATTTCCCGACGTTTCGAGGTCTGTGATTTACAAAATTGTTAATGAAAAATTAAACTTTAAGAAACTGTGCTCGCGTTGGGTCCCTAAACTCCTGACGGAGGAGCACAAACACAAAAGACTCGAGAGTTCCTTGAATTTTCTGACACGTTATGACGAAAATGGTGACGACATCCTGAGTCGGATCGTAACTGGAGACGAAACGTGGATTTCGCATTTCACTCCCGAATCGAAACAACAAAGCATGGAATGGAGACACACGCACTCTCCCGTAAAGGTCAAAGCCTAACAGACTTTGTCACAGCGCAAGATCATGGCGTCCGTGTTTTGGGATAGGCATGGTGTTTTGCTGGTCGACTTTATGGAACGAGGAACGACAATAAATGCAGAAGCCTACTGCCAAATCCTGAGGAAGCTGCGCAGAGCAATTCAAAACAAGAGACGTGGCATGCTCACAAAAGGAATTTTGTTTCTGCACGATAATGCAAGGCCTCACACTGCCGCTCAGACCCGAGCTGCATTGGACTCTTTTGGCTGGGAAGTTTTGGACCACCCACCCTACAACCCTGACCTTGCGCCGAGCAACTTTCATCTCTTCCGTCATCTGAAACATCACTTGGGCGGCAGCCGTTATGACGATGACAACGAATTGAAAACGGCCGTGAATTCTTGGTTATCACAGCAGGCGGCAAGTTTTTATGAAGAAGGTTTCTAAAATTTAGTTGTGCGATATGATAAGTGTTTACAAAAACTTGGAAACTATGTAGAAAAATAGATAAAAGTATGTAGATTCCGAAAATAAAATTAGTTTTTCCAAATTTCCTTTTATTTTTTTTTTATTTTCAAACGGTACTTACTTTAAAAATACGCCTCGTATTATTAAACATTTTTTTAAAATTTCTTAATATTATGTCTGTTCAGTTTGTGTGTTTCTTTATTATATTAAGTAAGATTATAAAAACATTTTCCAATTTATGATATCGTAAAATTAAAATTTACGTTCATTTTCAAAATTTATTATCATAGTTTGTGTTTTTTTAAATATGAAGTCTGTTCATAGTTTGTGTGTTTTTTGTTAGTATTAAGTAAGACTATCAAACATTTTTTCAAGATTTATCAATATTGTCTGTTCATAGTACTGTATCTTGTGTTATTGTTAGTATTAATAAGGTTATAAAATATTTTTGAATTTTATGTTACGGTAAAATTAAAATTTATGTTCATTTTTTAAAGAATTTTTAAAAATCTATTAAGCTTTAGAGATTTCAGTATCAGTAAGTTTATTTTAGACGATTTAAATAAATACAGTTCAAACTGAAATAAATTTAATTTTCATGTTATTTTGTGAATTGTTTCAAATATTGTCTGTTCATAGTACTGTATCTTGTGTTATTGTTAGTATTAATAAGGTTATTAAATATTTTTGAATTTTATGTTACGGTAAAATTAAAATTTATGTTCATTTTTTAAAGAATTTTTAAATATCTATTAAGCTTTAGAGATTTCAGTATCAGTAAGTTTATTTTAGACGATTTAAATAAATACAGTTCAAACTGAAATAAATTTAATTTTCATGTTATTTTGTGAATTGATTCAAATATTGTCTGTTCATAGTACTGTATCTTGTGTTATTGTTAGTATTAATAAGGTTATTAAATATTTTTGAATTTTATGTTACGGTAAAATTAAAATTTATGTTCATTTTTTAAAGAATTTTTAAATATCTATTAAGCTTTAGAAATTTCAGTATCAGTAAGTTTATTTTAGACGATTTAAATAAATACAGTTCAAACTGAAATAAATTTAATTTTCATGTTATTTTGTGAATTGATTCAAATATTGTCTGTTCATAGTACTGTATCTTGTGTTATTGTTAGTATTAATAAGGTTATTAAATATTTTTGAATTTTATGTTACGGTAAAATTAAAATTTATGTTCATTTTTTAAAGAATTTTTAAATATCTATTAAGCTTTAGAAATTTCAGTATCAGTAAGTTTATTTTAGACGATTTAAATAAATACAGTTCAAACTGAAATAAATTTAATTTTCATGTTATTTTCTGTATTATGTTGATACTTAACACCTTCATTCAATTTCCAGGGTACTATTCTGCTAGTGACATTTTAAGTGGAAGAAGGTGTTATGTACTCAAAAATGGCTTAAAACCAAAAACAAAATCGTTTTTTGAATTTTTTACTGTTTAAGAAAAATTCTGGGTACATATAGGAGGGTTTCATACAAAAAACATACGTGTGTATAAAAGCCAATTGACGTAACCCTCAGATTTTCGATTTTTAGGTTATGTTCTTAATGCAATTTACTGATTAAGATACGTGTTGTGACCAAGTATCGTAACCCTCAGATAAATATTTTTCATACTATGCTCGTTTTTCATTTTACGTAACCCTTGGCAACCAATTTCGTTGATTGAGCCAATTGACTTAACCTAGTAAACGTAACCCTCCTAGTTAATTTCTTAACGCGGCCAATTGTCCTAACCTTATGAGTTGACAACCATCTTTAACATTTTCAAACCGGCTACTTGACGTAAGCCTCATCCATAGATAATATATATAGAAGATTTGTAATCTCCATGTATTAGGCTTTTCCAAGATGCGACACTAGCGCAACTACCGGTTGTAATGAACGTGTTGCCGCCATGGCTTCAAACATACAAATCGAACCGCTTCTTCCACCCTTCCCCCTGCCCATTGCCTACCACCCTTCCCCTGTCCATGGCCTTCCACCCTTCCCCTGCCCATGTCCTACCACCCTTCCCCTGCCCATGTCCTACCACCCTTCCCCTGCCCCTGTCCTACCATTCTTCCCCATTACACAACCCGTACGTTAAAAGTGCCGTTCCAGCGGTTACCAACCGCTTCTTACACTTACCTTGACCTGTATTTTTGCACAGCTGATCTTCAAATTCACGATTCTATTTCAGCGACAAAAAGTAATAATGCTTTAACTGAACAAATTTAATAAATTGTAATTGAAACAGACAGCTTATTTAAATTAGTAAAAATGTTAACATGAAATCAATACTATATTAATTTTGTCACGTTAAATAAAAAAATAGCAAGGTATAATTTTTACAACTAAATTATTATGGCAACTAAAATAATTGAAATACACGGTATTTTTAATGGAAAAACTATTGAAACAATAACAAATACAACATAATTTAACACTTTATACTTTTAATGTTCAAGAAATAATTTTAAATTGTTTCAAAACATTACAATATAAAAACAGTGGATTTTTACAAGTTTTTGAAAATAATGAAATAAAACAAACATATGATACATGTTAAAATTCTTAAATTCGTCTGTTGCAACAAATACAATTTGATAAAAAAATTCACTTAAGGCAATAAAATTTTTGTCTATTTCTGAAATGAATGAGTAACTTATCAAATCTGATGACACAAATTGTTTGTCATGTTGAAAGCAATATTTTCACTATAATTTAAAGTTTAATAGGTATAATGAACAATTAAACACTATATAAATCGATTTGAAATTTGTATATTGTCATATTTTTTAAGAATAACAATGAAATTGGTTTACAAAAAAATTGTTCTTCCCTGAAATACAATAACCAATTCTTACCACAAGTATTGTTTAAATTTACTTTACTAATTATATAAATGTTGCTACATAATTTCATTCAAACACATTTAGTACTGCTATAATAAGCACAGTTATTGCAACAATTTCCAACAAAATATTACAGATTATATTGTGTAGTTTTGGAAAACATTAATTGTTCAGTTATTCTGAAACATGGTCTTTTTTAGTTAATACATATCACCTGAATAAATACATATCTGTATCTAGGAAATGAAACAAGTTAACTGCATTTTTGTAATTTTTCAGAATAACCAAAAGACATGAAGTTTGTTATTTTTTTGTAAAATTCTGAAGGTGTTAGAATTTTGTTTAATTTGTACCCAATATAGCCTCTGATAAAGAGATTTAAATGACTAAACAACTTTCTTAACTTCTTCACTTCTCTGACTACCCACAGAACTTGAGTTAATCAAACGAAAATAAAACATATTGTGCTAACTCTATTGATAAAGAAACAACATTTTATTCACAACTATGTTAAAATATTACAGAATTCAAGCAAATTCTGAAACCTATCAGTAAGATAATAATAAAAATTAATTTGAAATAAATTACTTATTGTCAATAACAAGTATACATTAAATTACAAAAATACTAGCGATTTTAATAATTTTCCACATTATATACATAAATGGAGTTAAATGTGCTTACTGCAATTTTAAAAACATGGAAGGGTCAGATACCAGTGTAAACCATTATATAGAGCATTTCTTGTTGATTTTCAAACTTAATTTTGCCTAAATTAGAGTAAAACCCTTTACCTCTAGGACAACGATATAATTATTGTAATAGCACATTGACAACCTACTACAAGCTAATTTAGTACAACAAAGTAGTGTCATCAATGTACACAAGTAGTGTCTTCTAATATTTATACAATAATACACAGTTTTATTACCATTCGCTTCAATGCTTTTGGTGTTAATTTATTTTGTGATATTTTATTTTCATACAGTATTATTTAGGGTACATTACAAGAAGTCTCATCAATTAAGTAATTTTTCTGATTTATTTAAAGGAATGCAAATTAATAAATTTTCAAAATCGTGGTAATTTATTGATGTATTTCTTCCTGCAAAAGTAGGTTTTTGTTCAAACAATTTAGTGCTGTGATTAGCCACATATAAATTGTTTCTGTTTCTTGAGTTATGATTATCACCTAATAAATATAGTGAGGGAAACAATATAGTGTATGCAACTAAAGCTCCTTAAAAATTAACTATCATGAAGTGAGCTGGTTACAGCTCCCACCATACACGTAATAGCTTTCTTCAATTTATTGAACTCTTTCCATGTTACCCATACTATAATTACCCCACACTGAAATTCTGTAACGGTTGGTGTAACTATTAATTACCAAAGGTGAAAGTTACAATAGCATAAATTTTTTTAACAACTGGTTAAATACAAAAATGGTTTAATTAACCTTAAAAAATACTTTAACCTTTATGTTGGTCCCGCTGCTTTCTTGTTACATTATCAGCTGTTATTTATAAGTTATTGCTCATTTTTCTGAGTGAGGTTATGGTCAGCTTTACGTTGGGTTTTGACTGTGTTCACGTGTTTAATATCAATTTTTCTGTAGTAATAATTTTTTTACGGTCATTTGAAAGTGTTTTTTAAGATGTGTAACTATTTCATTCATTGTTTTCGCTGTTTTTTAGTACAAAATAGGTGAAATTCAAACGTACACGCGTGTGTATTGCCCGTCTAAACATATTAATGCTGCCTTGAATAAACTAACCTAAAATGACGTTCGTGTTTGTTTACATTTTTAACTTCAGATTTTAGGGACAGTTAACGTTTAATTTTTTTTGTTGATAACTTGTTTAATGCATTAATTTAGATTTTAAAAACTTGTATTTTTCTAAAATATGTGTAACAAGGCCCCACTGTGTATCATATTACAACAAATACATGGGCGGGGTAGATTTGACTGATCGAATGATAGCTCACTACCCACATACTACAATGAACAAGAAGTTTTATGCATGTATATTTTATCACTTTTTAAATTTAGCAATTGTAAATTCATGGATATTATTTAAAAAAATTGCAAATAAAAAAATTAAATTGGTTAATTTAATAATAGTTTTACAATACCGTTATATAGTTTATACAACTATACTATATAGTTATACAGACAATAAGTTTTTATTGATACTGTGAGTTAGCACACATTAGATAATTTTGGTGTAGATATTGTTTTATACTATCTAATTTACTTTTACTTTGTTAAATATTTAATTAAAGGTTCGAATTAATTTCAGTTATGTTGTGTTTCAATTTTTTTCTGATTTACTTCAGTTTTTTATCATATAGTTTATTAAAAACATTCATTTGACTTGAGTACCCCAATGGACAATGTACACATTTATGGACATTAACTTTTTTTACTTAAATTTCAGTAATTATGTGATATAAAATTTTTGTAATATTTTTCTGTGTTATAATAATTGATAATATTAAAAAAAAAATGTTTTTTTGGAAAAAACGTAGTTTTTCTGATTTTTTTAAAAAAACTTATCCCTCAAGAGGTTAATTGAGAAGAGCCAACCATCTTGAGAGGGAGGTCTTATTACAGCTGGCTTCTTGTTCCCAGAATCGTTAATGAACTTCCACTCATCAACAGTCTTCATAGTGTTTTGCCAAAATGGTATATGTGCACTGCCTTTTTATAAGACATTCTGTAATGGATCAGCTGTAACAATACAATGATTATTATTATATTTCAACGTACGCACTGTCAGAGCAGTAGTGTAGTAACTCAAAATATTTAATTTTTTTATTTCCTAAATGACAACCACTAATTTGTAGTAAAACTTCTTAATAATGTATCAGTAAACATCACTAAAAACATTGTAACAATATAACAATGTTACTGTATTGAGCAGCTTTTGCAAGCCCCTGATATTTCTACATTTAAAAACTTTATATTTGTTTTTCTCAAAACTTGATTTTTGAGTTAATACAGTACTGCTCTGGCAGTGTGGTATGATTAAAGAAAAAACTCCATACAACATCAAAAAGTATTCAATTAAATCAGCTATTTTTAATATAAATACTTCATGGAATTGCGTAAAAAAGAATACTCTGGTAAATTCGTGGAATAAACTCTTGAAAGAAAAGAACGATGTAGAAGAAAACTTAAAAGATTATCTACAAGAATCAGGTGAACTAGTAAAAATTTTCATACAAAGAGGAGAGAACAAAATCATGGACGATGACGTCCGACAATGGTTAGAAGATGATGACTGCAATCCCGGATATCAAATGATGAATGAAGATGAGATAGTAGAAGAAGTTCTCAAAAGAAATGACAATGATTCCAGTGACAAAGAGGAGGAGAATAATGAAGCCTAATGTGTTCATCCAATGTGACGTAATATGTAATATACTAGGTAAGTTTAGTGTAAAATTAAATTACGTTTTTCGAAATATATTTCATTTTGGATTATTTACTCATTAAGTTCACATCATACAGTATTATGATTCTGCAAAATGTACTTCTATATTAGTTACAGCGCATATTTCCCGGTTATTTTGTAACTTTCGATATAACGGACTTTCACAATAACGGACATCGTTGATCCCCATTTAGTCCGTTATTGCGAGGGTCGACTGTAATGAATTTATATAATAATTTCACCAACCTTCTTTTTAAACTGCGTCACCTTTATTTTTATTCTTACACGTGTTTCGGTGGATCCACCATCATCAGAGTAAATAAAAAATTGAAACCAAAAAAAATTTTTATCTCACTTATTTAAAATTATTTCACTTATTAGAATTGTATCATCTTCTATAAATTTTAAATACGTGAGATAAAAATTGTTTTTTGGTTTCAATTTTTTTCTTTACTCTGATGATGGTGGATCCACCGAAACTTGTGTAAGTAAGAATAAAAATAAAGGTGACACAGTTTAAAAAGAAGGTTGGTGAAATTATTATATGAAATAGAAATCTATATATTAGTTTTAAGTAAAAATTCATATTCCACACCTTTCGGGGCATATAAGCTGCTGCCAATGAAAGAGTCGAACAGTTGATTTACAAAATCCATAAAATCTGCTGTAGCCGCTGGACGTTGTTGTAATTTCCCTAAAAAAAAGGTACACATTAATTGCATACTGACATTAAAACTCAAATAAAGGGGGTACTATAGTAGAAGATCTGATATTAGAAATTGTTAATGTAAGTACTTCATTAAACTAATAAAAATCAATGGTCAATAAAATTACAATTATTTTTTTATAATTAATTCATAATCTGATTGGATCTACTGTCCAATAATGCGAGCCCAATTTTTTAAATAATTAAACAATAACTGCTTAGTTTTTTAGAAACTATACATACCACATACCACAGACACGAAGAATGGAAAACACATAACATAAACATAACACAATATTTAACTTAACAGCCTTCTTTCACGGTATCTTGTATAATTTTAAAACTATTTATAATGATGTGTTAAAACAATCATTATGGGCAGATATATTAAATCAGTAATATATTTATCACAAGATACACATAAAAAAGCCTTACCGTATGTAAAAAAAAATGGTAACATGTTTTTAATCTAAACTGAAGTTAAAATCATGTTTTAATCATGGGATATTAAACGGCCCATATCTTTGTTAATGTATGAGCATGTGCTCGACATCCCTTTACTGCTAATACCAAAATTATGTTTTTATTATTTATGTCTCTTTAAACACAATTATGTTTGTATTGAAGAAATTCTGTAATATGAATGTCTAACAAAAATACCGTTGTAAAAAATGTTTTTCTAAATTCACTACCTCCCTGCTTCAAACACAATGGTAAATGAAATGAACCAAAATTACACTTGATAGCACAACATACCATGCGAAATGTCCACTGAAATTCAAGCAGCTACAGTATGGCTGAGTAGGCCTACTTGTGCAGCAAGTTGCACTTTCAATTTCTGGGTACCTTTCGGTTCTATATGCTTCTTTATCAATCCGTACAAAGTGCGAATAACACTTCCTGAAACAAAAAAAATGTTTTTGAATAACTTGTTCATACGACAATCAGCAATGTACTTTCAATGTATTGTATTGATGTTTAACTACAAGGAGCAGCACCGCAAAAGTACACTTTGGACAACCTCCTTTTCCATGGAGAACAGCTCATCTGATGGATTGGGCTGCCTCCATTGTGAATGAGATATGTCCATCACTATGATTCTGATTAATTCCGTATAGTCCTTCCATTATGGTGTAGTCATGAGTACATTCCTAAATTGTGTATCATACAGCGTGACATTTTGGTCTGATTCTAAAGTATTTGAAGACCACAAGGAAAAATCAATCTAAGTCACATTTGTTACTTTTTGAGATATTTACTAAACTAAGTTTTGACACTAAAAAAAATTAATAATTTTAAATGAATGTGAACTGTTCAAATGATTTTGCTACAGGTTTTTGGGTGATTTTTATAAATTACTTACTAAAAACTAAAGTAATTTAAAAAATACAAGAAAAATAAAACAATTCCATAATTACAAAACTTCAAGGAATTATCATTTTAAGTTCATGAAAAATGAAAAATCAATCCAAGTCCTAACGTTCCGTAATTTATTGATGTATTTCTTCCTGCAAAAGTAGGTTTTTGTTCAAACAATTTAGTGCTGTGATTAGCCACATATAAATTGTTTCTGTTTCTTGAGTTATGATTATCACCTAATAAATATAGTGAGGGAAACAATATAGTGTATGCAACTAAAGCTCCTTAAAAATTAACTATCATGAAGTGAGCTGGTTACAGCTCCCACCATACACGTAATAGCTTTCTTCAATTTATTGAACTCTTTCCATGTTACCCATACTATAATTACCCCACACTGAAATTCTGTAACGGTTGGTTTTTTTTTTTTTTTTTTTTTTTAGGGCGAACAACCTGGACGGTTATCATCGCCCGTTGTTCTACACACGGGTGTAAAGGGCCCGAGTGTAGAACGCACTCCCTGTATTACAATATAAAACTTAAAACTAGAAATATTAGAAGTTAATTTATAAATAAAATTTATATTAAAAATAAAACTTATAAGATACACATACAAACACAAACTTATATCTAATATCACAGTAAGATTGAACAACAATTACAACGTATGAATTAAAAATCTTACAAACTAGTATCACAGCAATGGCTGTAAAGGGGCCACGAAAATATAAAAAACATACACAAATACACATATAAAACATTAAAAATAATAAATACACAAACATATAAATATACACTTATAGTAACTAATATAAAACATACACTATAAAATATAACAGAATAGAACAAATAAAACATTACAGATCACCCTAGACTATCAGACACTGTTGTAAACACTGATGGATCGTAAAAATTTTAAAGTTGCGTCCAAAATAGGGCTTTCGTCACCGAGTATATTCCTTATGTCAGAGGGAATCTTGAATCGCCGACGCAGAGCTGCGTAGCAGACGCAATCAACCAATACATGTTTGACTGACAAAGGACAATCGCATCTGCCACAAACTGGAGCATCACCAGACGTCATGAGATACCCATGGGTTAATCTGGTGTGCCCAATTCTAAGTCGCGCGATGACAACTTCTTCCCTTCTATTCTTCCTCAGTGACGTATCCCAAGGCTTAACATTACGTTTTATTTCCCGAAGTTTGTTGCCATGAGAGCCAGTCCATTCTACCTGCCAGGAATCAGTGATGACACGCTTCACCAGGCCCACGAAATCTGACACAGTCAGATATTGCGTGAAGGCCGGTTGGCGTGCCGCCTCCTTAGCGGCCAGATCAGCAGCCTCATTTCCAGAGATTCCGGCATGACCCGGAACCCAGCAGAAAACAACGCTTACTCCTCTATCGTTAAGCTGCTTCACGGTGCCGTGGACATCTACAACTAGCGGGTGGCGTGAATATAAATCAGTAATCGACTGAAGGGCACTAAGCGAATCAGTGCACACCAACACCCGACGCCCACGCACACAGACTACAGACAGAGCTTTACTAATAGCGTAAAGTTCAGCCGTGTAAACACTGGTTCCCACAGGTAATCCAAACAAATAGGTTCTCCCATTAGCAACAAACGAGCAACCAACTCCAACATCCGACTTTGATCCATCAGTGTATACAACCGTAGATGGTTTAATAGCTTCAACTAACTCACTGAAAATGCTATTAAATACCACGGAACTTGTGTCTGCCTTTGAGTATTTACACATTTCAAAGTTAATGTGTAGCTGAGCGATGGTCCAGGGTGGAAAGAGACAAGAATTACATGGGTACACACGAGGAATCGCAATACCGAGGTTGTTGCATATCCCCAACGCTCTTACACCGAATGGTGAAGGCAATCGGGCATTCATCAGATGCAAATCATGACAAGGGTTGTTGAGAATGATGTCATGCAAAAAATGATAAGGTCTAGCTTTCAACTTGGCAAAGTACGTCAATATAAGCTGCTGGCGACGTCTGTGTAACGACATTTCTCCACTTTCAACTAAGATGCTGACAACAGGGCTAGAGCGAAAAGCACCTGTAGACAATCGTAAACATGAATTGTGGATCGTGTCAAGCATTCTCAGCGAAGTGGGAGTAGCAGATGAGTACGCTACAGCGCCATAATCTATACGTGATCGCACTAGAGCCTTGTAGAACCTTATCATACATGATCTATCAGCTCCCCAACATGTACCTGTAAGAACACGCAGAATATCAACCACCTTTAAGCACCTAGCCCGTAGGTCTTTTATATGCGGAACCCATGTAAGTCTTTTGTCGAATATAACACCTAGAAACCTGATTTCAGTGCTAACTTCTATATACTGACCCATTAAATACAGTCTTGGAACATTATCAGTCCGTATTCGGCAAAACTGAATGCATTTAGTCTTCTCAGGAGAAAAACTAAAGCCAGTCTGCCGTGACCATTCCTCAAGACGGTATATAGTAAGCTGTAGGGCTCGTTCAGCTGAAACAACATTTCTAGATGCAACATATATCGCAAAATCATCTACAAACAACGAACATTTAACAGGGTATACGCAACTTTTCACAATATTGTTAATGGCAACCGCAAATAGGGTACAACTAATTACACTCCCCTGCGGTATACCATTTTCCAAATCAAACCTGTTTGACAAACTCTGACCAACCCTTACACGAAATGATCGGTCATCCAGAAAGTCTTTAATGAAGGCCAACATGTTCCCAGCGATGCCCCACTCCCGCAAGGTATTAAGAATACCTCGTCGCCAAGCCGTATCATATGCTTTTTTCAAATCAAAGAATACGGCAACGAGGCGCTGCCGCAATGCAAACGCATTGCAGATAGCCGTCTCAAGGGCCACCAAGTGGTCTGTCGAAGACCTCCCTCTCCGAAAACCGCTCTGTTCAGGAGCGAGGAAGTCATTCTTTTCCAGATACCACATGAGACGACTATTCACCATTCTTTCCATGACCTTACAAACAACACTTGTCAGAGAGATGGGGCGATAGCTGGAGGCCAACATTTTATCTTTGCCAGGTTTGAGGATCGGGACAACAATTGCTTCTTTCCAAGATTCTGGAAGCTTTCTAGAAGCGTATATTTTATTAAAAATATGTAGGAGTTGCCTTAACCCGGAGTCTGGTAAATGCGCTATCATCGAAAGTGTAATTTCATCTCCTCCAGGCGAGGTATTTCGAGAAACTTTGAGCGCTTTTCTTAGTTCAGGCATTGAAAAAGGAATGTTCAGAGGATCATTTGTGTCCGCTATATGAAAAGGAAGAGATTCAATGGTTTTCTTATGATTTTGAAATTGAATTGAATATGAAGATGTGAGAGACGCTGATCTTAACGAAGAACCAATTGCATTCGCAATGTCGATTGGTGACGTAATCACGGAACCGTCAGTTTGCAACCCTGCAATTCGGTGCGGAGACATCCTTCCACAAACGGACCGCAGCTTTCTCCACACCGTTGTCACAGGGGTACTCCTATTAATATCTGCAACATAACGGCTCCACGACTCTCTCTTACTCTCCAGAAAGATACGCCTACAGCAGGCCCGAGCTCTTCGGTAAGCTTCCAGGTTAGCATCCGTAGGTCTGCGACTAAAAATTCGCAGGGCCCTACGGCGGTCCTGAAGAGCCTCCTTACACCGATTATTCCACCAAGGCACCGGCGGCCGCCGCGCTTTACCCGATGTTTTAGGAATGCTCTGGGCAGCTGCTGCAGACATCCTCTCCACAAAGGAAGACAAAAGGCTTCGTGCATCATCATCATCTTCATATTCAGATTCCATCAAACTTGAAAACTCATTCCACCGTGCAAGCTTCTCTATCCATCGTTTTGGAAGGTCATCGACAGACTGATAGTCAAAAAACTCGACCACCACCGGTCGATGATCACTTCCGTACAGGTCTGGCAGTACTCTCTGTAAGGAGTTTCAAAATCTTTGAAACCCCTTAGAATTTTGATTAAATAAATTTCGCATTTCTTTTAAATGAAAAATTTGCTATTATTTCCTAGTCGTATGTTCACCTTACTTTTGGGACATACTGTAGTGATTTTATAAATTTTTTTCATTAACATTATTATAAAAACCTTTATTTAAAAATTAATTTTTCTTTAAAAGAATTTCATCGTATGATTCTTATTATTTATGCATTTCCGGTCTCAAAGTTCATTTTTAATTCAACTGCGTATTTTATTGAAATGTTTTCCTAGTATTTAATTTAATTATTTTCAATCTCAATAAATCACATTAGTTCTATTTGACACGCGCGATTTACGTTCTATTCCCTTTTTTTCGCTGAGTCCGCTGACTTGGTTTATTGGCCTCCTGCAGTAGGAGAGGGGAGTATGGTCATTTTTTATGTTTTTCTTATGCGTGTGAATTTTTTTCACTTTCGACTTGGGAACCTTTGACGACTGTTTCACCTAGAATTTTTTCAGGTAACCTTTTCCATTATGAACTTCATTATTGAATTTCTTAGATTTAAATATAGAAATTTTTAATTTAAATTTTGGTTCGGAATTTTGGGTTTTTTTAAATATTTTGGCTTGTCTGTTTCCTTGATCTTTTCGGTTAACAATTAATACGGTGTTTGATGTAAATTTATATTTCCTAAATTTTCTCATTAATTTAAATAATTTAATGTAAATTTATATTTCCTAATTTTCCTCATTAATTTAAATAATTTAATGTAAATTTTTATTTCCTAATTTTTCTCTAATTTAAATAATTTGATTAAATTTTTATTTCCTATTATTTTCGGGGATGTACGGTTTAACTGTAACTAAAACCTACACCCGACACTAAGACATTGTTCAGGATATTCGTGTATCCTTTTCGCAGTTTCAGTCTTTCTTTTTTTTGGACTTTAAATTAAAAAAAAATTTAATTAATTAATAAATTGAATTAATGTAATATGTTTAATTTGATTATTTTAAAAATGGAATCAAACTAAGATTTAGTTTATTCTATGTTCTTTGGTAAATCACCCGAATTTTTGTTTTACGTAATTTCCATTCTAAATCTTGGATCTCTTTTATTCCGTTTTATTTTTCTTTAAAATTTTGTTTCCATTTTTTTTAAATTCAGTTTTATTTACTTTAGAACATTTTTTTTTTTTTGTTAATTCGGTAACTCTGTGGTCCTCTTCCTAATTCTTTTGTTAGGACTGGGGTGTTTTGTTTTGATTCGATTTTTTCGGATGATTTGCCAATGAACATGAATAACCATACATTTTTTTTATTTTGTTTTTTTTAAACCATTAAAGTAAATTTTTTTAAATAAAGTAATTTTTTATAAAGTAAAGTAATATCTAATGTTCATTACGTAAAAGTTTTTTTCTTATTCTTTAATATTTGTTTAAGTAAAGATTTTGTTAGTTTCCCTACATATATAATTAATGTAAATTTCCGTAAAAAAAAAAATTCATTCCAAAAATAATAATCCGTATTTATTTTCTGTTTTCTTTTATTGATTATTTAACATTTCTAAGAATTTGTTTTTTTTTTGTTTCGTAATTAAAATTATTGTGTACGTTTAAATATTTTATTTGATCATTACCTATTGTTAGTTTATAAGTTTATTTTATTCACTGGGCTATTATTGATTTTTTTACGTTTTAGGCCAGTTTAGTTTTGGGCTAATAATTTTTCGTTATTATTTGTTTTTATTAATAAATACATTTAAGTCACTCATATTCTTGTGTTGTGTAATGAATCATTTATCTGACCCGGCATAGATTTTATTATCTCGCCTCCGCATTTTGGTGTTGTGTTGCTCTACCGTAAATTCTAGCTTTTGGGGTATGGTTTCTCCTGGCCGTTTCCATACCTGGTTCTTCTGACCATGGTGGTGGAGATTTTGTTTGCACCTTGTGCTACAGCCCCCGAATGTATCAGTTTTGAGGTATTTCATTTCAGCTGGCTGGTGGAATACGTCTTGACTGGTACAGCTCTTGTTTTTTAGTTAGTTTTTTTTTTTTTAATTTTATGTTCGGAGACGTTGGTTTCCCTTACATAAATTGTTGAAGACACCGTGCCGTGTCCTCATTTTACCTTACATAAATTGGTGGAGGTCGCCTTTTGGGTTACCTTACATAAATTGGTGGAATGCGCTAGTTTTATTTAAGTGATTTATTACACAATACGCTATACTAGTTTTATTTAATATTATTGCATTTTGGGAACTAATTTACTAATAAGGTGTAAGAAGTTTTTCAGGTTTCGACTGATTTATTTTATGCAGTATGTTTGTAAGTAAAATGCATTTGTTTTTATTTTTAAATTTTTACTTCAAGGTCTGACGCTCGTTTTACAAGATTTCTTTTATTCAAACAGTTCAAATTTGTCTTCACTATAGTCTAAGGTTTCTTCTTTGTTAGTCTAGTCTACACCCTACTTCAGTTACCTATTCCATCCCTAATAGCTGTCATAAACTTGAAAACCTTTTTTTTTCTTTCATTGTCGCTTAGGCTTTTGCACCCCACCCTTGTTCGATATTTTTCCCTAGTCGGTTTTTTCCATTTTGTTATGTTATTTCGTGCAATGCGTTCCTAGTTGTAGGTCGAAGTATTTCTTGCTGTGCATACAGTTTATTGTTAACGTCGCTTGTGTTATTTTGTGACAGAACAAGTTTTTTTTTTTTGGGTCAATTTCTTCTCTGCGTTACCATTTGTATAAAGGTTTTTACGTATCTTAATTTTTATGTGTATTTTAATTTTTTTTTACATTTAGCTTTACTGGGAATTTCACCTACACGGTGGTTGCTATTTTGTGCTGTATTTATTTTTTTAATTTAAGATTTCAGTTTAGAACTGTTAGACAAGCTTTCATTTTGGTGTTAAAATTGTAATTGTCAAGAAAATTGTAATTATTTTTGTAATAATTACAAGAATGTTTTCAACTTGGCAGATTGTTAAAATCTGTACATTAGAAGTACTGTTTAACACATTTTACAACTTCGAAGCACATAACACTATCACTACAGTTGTTATTATTTCATGCTACCATATACTTTTGTACAAACTCTGTTTAATGTAACTTGTATTAAATCACCTTTATTTTAATAGGTTATTCTGTCTGTATTTCTGGTCATTATACTTCCAGACCAGTCTGTTTACAGCTGTATACACTACAGGCTGTACTAATACTTTTATTTGAACTGGTGGTTTCAGTATTTAATTTTCAGATTTATTTAGTTACATCTGAAAGTCCGACGGCTGTTTATGAATATTACAAATACCACTACTTGATCCGGCAACTGCAGAACACAAAATCTAGTTGCCAATCTTAAATTTTCACAAGCTTGGCTACCATAAACTCATTAACAGCATAAACTGTATTTATTTTTTTTTAATATTAATTTTGGCACTTTCACAGTCAAAAAAAAAAAATATAACCACTTACAGTAATATTATCTAATTTATTTGCTTATGCATAACATGGGACATTTACTTATAATGCGTATAAATTTTTTCAGGAATTGCTTATGCTGGGATCTTCATTCATATGCGTGTCAGTTCATTTCATGAAGTCAGTAATCGCAGGGTCACAATAACACATCATAGTGGTGGACATCTATAGTCATCAATCATCTCATAATAGAGTCTTCACGATCATTCATATCACCAGGGTTGCACACTAAGTATCACTCGACGTTTTGTCAGTATCATAACATTTCATTACATTTTTGCATTCTATTTTGTGTATGTTTTTGTTTAGAATTTTTTTTCAGTTTTTCAAATGAATGATATTAGATCAATTCAAATTAAATCGTTAAACTTTGATCAGGCTAAAGTCTTAGCAGCTGCGCATAATATATTCGTTCCACTGAAGGCCGATCTCGAATACCTTCGAGGTGTACTTCGTCTTCGCAAGCATCTCTTTCAGTTTCCTGATTGCATTCAGGAGAACAGAGACCACGCCTTGAGTTATCTGATTGAAAACGCTAGCATCCCAGCCGAGTTACTTCAAAAATATCCAGATTTAGCTGAACTTAAATCTGCTCTTTCTGCAAAATTTTTACTTCCATCAACGAACGTTGAAACCCAAACGGATTTCCCTTATCCATCAGTCATGGAGAATAATTCTCAACCTTTTTCGCCAAAACCGAAACTTCCTTTTTTTACACCATCGATTTTTCATGCCAAAGCTCAAGAACGCGTTATTGACTTTTTCAAGGAATTCGAACGGGCAGCTATTGTCAACTTCTGGGACGATAAGTTCAAATGTCAATTCCTTCCACTGTATTTACGAGACACAGCCTTAGATTTCTTTGAAGATTTAAAACTTCGCTTTTCCGAGGATCCCTTGACCTACCAATTCATCAAAAATCAGTTCCTAAATCATTTCCGTCTCGATAATGATGTTGATCTTTTAGAAATTTCACTATTCAACAAGCGGCAAAGTATTTCCGAACCCACATCAGCCTTCATTGCGGATGTCATGCATCTATGCTCCAAAATAGATCCAAAAATGTCTGAAGCTAGAGTTTGCAAATATATTTTAAGAGGCCTTCTACCGTCCATTTTGGATAAAATTTCCTTATGTGATAATTCTACGTTGGAAAAACTTATGGCCAACGTTCGTAAATTTCAGGAATCGAGAAATCTCCTTGAATTCCGTTTATCCACGCCCATCGACGCCCCGTCTTGTTCATCATCTCAGCCCGTACAAGCTGTTAATTTCCAATCTGATAATACACGTTTCTCTTCTCGACACAGTAAGCCTATTCAACAAGGTAATCGACGTCCTGATGCCCAGGGTTCCCCCAATTTTCCATCTAATTCAGCGTTTCAGTCTAGTACTACACCTCCACCTTCAAATAACTTCCCAACTCAACCCTTCCGGCCAAATATGTTTGCACCTTCTAAACAAGCGTTACCTAACAAACGTTTTAATAATTTTCACAATAATAGCCCTAATCAGAATTTTACGAATCCACCTCCTGACCCATCTCAGGGCTTCTATCATTTTCAACAACCGTACCCTGTATTCTGTCCGCCGGGTTTCCACCCTTCTGCACCACAACAAGGTGTTCAACATTTTCCACAGTCGATTGCACCCTTCAATTTTCATCAATCAACGAACACAACGTCCAGTAAGCCTATGTATTTCTGTCAGATATGTAATAAACCAGGTCATTCTATTAGCCGTTGTAAGTTTAACTCTCATCCTTCAAAAAACATGTAAGCGTTCGAGGCCAGTGCCCGGTCTCAGGTAATTCTGTTTCTTACCCAGAATCTGTTTTTAAATCTTCAACTTCATCTGTGTTTTCAGATTCCAAATTACCCGTTAGGTCCATTTCTGCACCTCACCCCTCGACCACTTTCAAACTCTTTAATTCCAAATTTAACAAGGATGCAACACTCCCTTCACCAGATGATTCTAAGTCTCCCTCCTTAGAGGCTCACTTCTGTAATTCTTTTAATTTGACTGTTAGATCACCACAATATTCTGACAAATCTATGTTGTCGCAGGTATTTTCTCTGCACATCTCAAATCTACAACTCCCTGACAATTTGTGTATTTCGTCCACTTCTCAGTTATCCAGCGATCAATTACATTTTGTTTTGCAAACTATTGGAAACCAATTTTTACACGCTGTAAATTTCACCTACTCAGTACACCAACCAATTAATTTGTCTAACAAGTCCAGCTTCTCGATGCTTCCCGACAACCTCGCCTCTGACTTGAAATCTGTGAATTTTGTTTTCATTCCATTGTTCCAACGTCCTGATTCTGAAAATAAGCTTTCGTATACTCACTGGTCGTTGCTCATTATTGACATCAAGGCTAAACAACTTTTCATTTCTGATTCATTCAAAGGTATAAATTTTCCTTTAACTAAACGATTTTGTTCGCTTATTTTAAATAAATGTAACTACAAATACTTTTCAACATTCTTCATAAAAACTAGACAAGTATCCACTACTTGTGATTCCAGTATGATTGTTATTGGAAACTTTATTAGAGCTTTTGTTTATATATTTAAGTACCATACACTAGCTGGTATAAACTCTGAACCTTTTAAGTTGTCTTTCATCAATAAATCTCAGATTTCTGATATTTTAAAGTGTTTTGTTCATAATTTGCCTATTAGTGTTATCGCTCGCAATATTTGTGGTTTAAATTATTTAGAATCTCTTATTAAATTTTCATCTGACCATATGTCTCCTTCTCAGACACCCCCGCATAGAAATAGCACTTCTGGTACCCAATCTACCCAGTCTGAATCTTCTCAGCCCGTCTTACGTTTAGATGACTCGCCCTGCATTTCTTCCATGGCTCTTACAGTTATGGGTTCTCTGAATAATGAATCTATTCCATGTATTTTAGATACTGGTTCTAATGTTTCGATCTGTAATTCAGACCTAGTCTCTTCTTCTGAAATTATTCCATTTTCAAATATTGTATTGACTGCAGCTAACGGGTCCACCCTCAATGTTCTCGGCTCCGTTAAATTGTGTTTTTCTATTTCAAATATTCCTTTTTCTCATACTTTGTTCGTAGTAAAGGATCTTAATTGTCAAATTCTTTTGGGCAATGAATTTTTCGTTAAATTTGGCATTATCTTAGATTTCACTTCAAACCAGGTCTCATTCTTTAAAAATGGCAAATGTTTTAAGATTAATTTTAATAAAAAGTGGTTAGATACCTTGCAGACTTCAAATCAATTATCAACCCTACCTAGTTCCGACCAACCTTTTCTTTTGAATGATTGCTTCCTTCAACCACATTCGGTACATCGTGTGTCTACGTCTAATTTATCTCAATTAGTCACTTCCACTTCTGATTCCATTCAAATTTTCCCTAGTGGTAGAACCAATGAATTTTTTCTTTATAATACTTCAGATGAGGTCCAAAATTTCTCTCTATTCGATAATTCTTCTGATCTAACCTCTAATGTAAATTCTATCCACACTTCAGATTTAGAATTTCATTCATCACTCTTGTCCTCGACTTCTCATGTCCAAGTGGACAACAACCCCATCTCAACTCTCCATGCCCATGAACCAATCTCTGTCCATGGTAAACAACTTGACATTAATCCAGAATTGACACCTAGCCAATTTAAAGCTGTAACTTCTCTTATTTCTAATTTCCCAGATATTTTCTCCAAGGATGAGTTCGATTTGCCAGAAGCAAATTTACCTCCAGTCCATATTAAATTGGTCGATCAAGACGCTGTATTTAATAGTCCATACAAATTTTCTTCTTATGAATTGTCTGAGTTAAACAAAATTATTGACAAACTTAAAGCTGCTGACGTCATTATGGACATCAAATCTCCATATGCTAGTCCAGCCTTTTTAGTACATAAACCTGATGGTTCTTCTCGTCTTGTTGTAGATTACAGAAAGATTAATAAAAAAATTATCCACGACAAATTCCCATTACCAAATCCAAACACAATTCTAGAATCCTTTGGTGGGGCTCAATTTTTCTGTACAATGGATGTTTCTCAAGCTTTCTTTACACAACGTATAGCCCCAGAATGCAGGCAAATTACAGCTTTCATTACTCCAAGTGGGCTTTATGCCTTCAAGCGCCTCCCTATGGGCCTCTCGGTCAGCCCTGCTGCTTTTAATCGAAACATGACGTTCTTACTCTCCGATTTGCTTTTCAAAAATTTAAATTTTTACATTGATGACCTATACGTTCATGCTGCTTCCTTTGACAAATGTTTGGATGTTCTCAAAGAAGTTTTCGCTCGCCTCCGCTCTGCTTCATTAAAACTTAAGCCGGAGAAATGTAAATTTTTTTACAAATCCGTCAAAATTCTTGGTCATAAAATCTCAAATGAAGGTATCTCACCCCTTCCACAGAATGTAGAAGCCATTACCAAATTTCCAACTCCGACCAAAGTTAAGCAAGTTCGTAGCTTTTTAGGAATGGTTGGATTTTATAGAAAATTTATTCGCAACTTCACAAACATTGCTTTTCCACTGACGCAACTTACTAGAGCAGATCAAAAATTCACTTGGACTTCTGACCATGAACAAGCTTTTCAGACACTAAAAAATTTAATTGTGAACCCTCCAATTTTAGAATATTTTAAAGAAGATTTACCTACATTCCTCTTCTGTGATGCTTCCCGTATAGGTATTGCCGGTTACTTGTGTCAGAAGAATGATAAAAATGAAATGAAACCTATCGCCTTTGTGTCTAGAAGACTAACTTCAAATGAAGCAAACTGGACTGTCTCGCAGATTGAATTTTTAGCTATTGTCTATTCTGTCAATCACTTTCGACATTTCTTATATGGTAGGCATTTTACCATAATTACAGACCATTCTGCCTTGCAGTATGTAAAAAATCTTAAGGATCCAGGCTCCAGATTGAGTAAACTACTTCTTCAACTTTCCGAGTATTCCTATACAATAAAACACATCCCTGGAAAATTTCTTAATGTCGCCGATGCGTTATCAAGGGCCCCTTTAGACATTCCAGTTGAACATTCCATAGATATGGTCAATTTAAATTTCCCGCCCACTCCAACAGCCCATGCATTCTCAGATCAGCCTCCCACTTCATATCATGTGTTTCAAACGACTTCTACTACAGATCCAGATGCCATTCACCCTACTTTAGACATCAATCTTCTTCAAAAACAAGATGACCTCATTAACAAAATCTATTTTGCTCTTATATCTTCTCCAGATACCTCTCCACAATTCGCACGCATGTCTCGCAGATACACCCTTCAAAATGACTTGGTATATTTTAAACTTTTCCATGATAATTCTACTACTTTGCGTCTTGTTTTGCCTTCTGTCCTAATCCCAGATGTCATCAAAACATATCATGATTCACCGATGTCAGGTGCTCATCTAGGTGTTCAAAAAACGTTATCCAAAATTTCAGCCAAGTATTTCTGGCCCAATATGTCCAAAGATGTAACAACATATGTCAAGTCTTGTGCTCTTTGCCAAACAATTAAAGTTCCTAGAACTAAGAAATTAGGTCTCCTCCAACCCATTAAAATTACCTCCACTCCTTTTACTAAAATTGTTCTAGACTTTCTGGGTCCTCTGCCGAAAACTTCTGGTAATTTTCAGTATATACTTATTGCACTTGATTCTACGACACGTTTCGCTATTGCAACCCCAACAGTTTACAATAACGCCAATGCTGTGGCAAACTTCTTGTACAATCAGTTTTTGCTGTATGGTTGTGCCAAAACCATCCAGTCCGACCAAGGCTCTCACTTTTTAAATTCCACAATTAAACACCTCTGTTTACAAATGGGCATTGAACATCATACTAGCTCTCCCTACCGGCCACAAACTACTGGAGTTACTGAACGTTTCAACTCAACTCTTCTTCAAATGTTAAAATTTTATGTAAATGAAAATCAAACTAATTGGCATAAATATGTTCAACCCGTTGTGTTTTCATACAACATCTCAGTTCAGAAATCATTAGGTTTTTCTCCATTTTATCTACTTCATGGCTATCATCCCTTGTCACCATTTGATCTCCCTCTACTTAACACAGAACACGACATCGATCTTCTTGCTCAGTTAAAAATTCTTCAAGATGTTCGTAATAAATTACCTGAAATTTTGTCCAAGGCTCAAGCTTATCAGAAGCAATACTACGATAAGTCTCACCAACACATTACTTTTAATGTAGGTGACAAAGTATTAGTTTACTTTCCACAATCTGCCCCAGGGAAATCGCCCAAATTGTCTTCTCATTACCGAGGTCCTTTCTCTATTTCCAAAGCTATTAGGCCCCTGAATTATGAAGTCATTGTAGAACGGTACGGCAAACTGACACCACAAGTAATCCATGTCAGTCGACTCAAAAAATTTGTTCAGCGAGATGACCAACCTACTGAAACGACGTGACGAAGAATAGAGATGTTTTGCATGCCATTTTAACATCATACAAAAAGAAATATATATATAAGTTAACAAAATTATGATCATGTTATATAATTCTCTTCATGTCATTTTATTTTCAGCTTCTTATCTGAATCAACTTACTACCTACATTTCATTAATTTATGTGTATTATAGTCGAAACCAGATTTAAATAATGGTGAAATACATAATCCTTTCAAATTAAAATAAAAATAATTATTTAAAATTAGATGTTCTATTTTTGAGTTTTCAAAAATTTTTAAATTAACAAAAAAAAAAACTTCAAAAATAATTGAGTTTATGACTATTCTATACAGTTGTTTGATCCTAATTAACTTTTGCGTTAAAATACAATATTTCTGGATGGAATGATATTTCACAATTATTTTCTTCTCTTAATTTTTTCTTCTGCATTTCATTAAGCTTTTGATGTAAATTTATGGGTTAGATTAAGATGTATTGTACTAGATTGTAAGTTTAGTTATAATTAAGAGTTACTTTAATATTAGAGTTACTAAGTTTTGCCTTGACACCCACTCTGGATACTCAAAATGCTAGTTTACCCTCGAATAACGTTTGAATTTTTTTTCTTCTATGAAAAATGTTAACACACTTCATTCATCAATTTTTTTTCACTCATTGGATGAGTAAATTTTTTTTTCTCCTATATTAACATAATATTCAAATATTTTTGATAGTTATTTTAGGAATTTCTTAGACCCTTAAGAGTTATCATATATAAATATTACTTCAGTCATTTAAAGTCTATTATTCGCTTAGGTTCTTTTTTTTCCAACTTCATTATGTCTTGTGTTCCTTTATGTAATGTATTTTATTTCGCCCTTATATACACTTGTTGTATTCACATGCATTTTTCTTGGTTCTTCCAGCCATTTATCCAATCTGTTGTTAATTTTCACCTTCCATGAGCTTCTGCACGTTGGGTACTCTTCGGTCACCTAAATTTTGGTTTGTGCCAGATTGGTCTAGCCAACCATAGGTCCCTTCACTTCTCCCTATACTTTTTCCGATGACAGCTGAATTTCCCACCTTGTTTGGGTACAAAATCTTTTTCCCTTACCTAACTAGTCGCCTTGACACAGCGAAAAGGGAGGTACAGGTGTCAGGGAATAGGATTTTCTATCTAATCGAGACTGCATCTGATGGACGAATGAAATGATTGTTGGTTGAATCTTTCAGTGTGATTGCGTGTGTGCTTGTTTGAGTTTGAATCAGGGGACGTTCTGCTGGCCATTTTTCCAAGCTATCTTTTTTTTGTGATTTTTAAATTTGCCGACCTTGTGTCCATTGTCATTTCTTGTTTTGGTGTCTTTTCTCTGTTTTTCTGTCCCTCGACCAGAGTTTTTCTCCATCGCTTGCTGTGGCTTTCTTCAAAATTTCTTTTCAGTAAATTTTTTTTTGTACCAAATTCCAACAACTATCCATATCTCAATTTGGTTGTATCTAGATTTTTCCTTTCTGTATCAGTCGTATTAACCATTTGTTCTTCTATCAACTTAGACCTAAGGAAAATTTGCTGTGAGTCCAACAACATTTTTTTCCCCGTGATTCATGAATTATGTTTCATTCTTTAAGTTCCTTTCATATTTTCATTTATACTTTCGTCGTGAGCCACCCCTAATATTAATACTTTTTTTTCTACTTTGATATTATATATTCTATGATTTTAAAACACATTTTCAAGTGTATTCTAGGTTAAGTCAAAACACTTTCCGACTAATTTGTAAGTTAAACATAATCTCATTAGATTTAAGATTACTACCGTCATGATTTGTACCGCTCACCATATGTACAGGGAGATTTTGGTCTATGGTTTTCACCATGGAGTTGCCCTGTGCCTGCCTGTTCCTTGGACTTGCAAGGAATTGTTACTTTGTGCCATCCAATGCACATCGTTTTAAATTAGAATTACAGTCAAATTTAGATTTAAGAGTTTATATTTACCGCCTTAGAATTAAGTCACTACCGTTAACAATTTTTATTATTCACATTTAACTGCAAAATTGTCTAATTTGCGGCGATGCCGTAGAGTTATTTTGCAGGTTAGTACTTAAGAGTTGTTACTGGATGTATCTTTCAAGCATCTCAGTTTTTTTTTATTATTTCAATTATCTGCCTCAACAAGTATCATGATGTATCATTGCTTATAACGTTAGATTTTAGGATTTTTCAGAACTGTTAGATAAGTGTCTCTGAAAATGTTTTCATATTCAGTATCATTATGATCACAAGTATATTAGTATTAAGTTTTCTTATCACTACCAGTTTACACCTTCACTGGAAGGAACTATACGTCTATTCGCTCACGACAGAACTTTTTTTTAGATGAGTGTCCTGATTTCTTTATTATGTTTCATTAAAAACCCTATCTTATCCTTAGCAAACCCTCTTTTGCAAACGTCCTCTATAAATCATAAACATATCATCTTATTTTATTTTGTAAACTTAAAAATTTTCATTTTTGTTGATAACAGGTGTAGTTACCAGACATCCAGAGTTTTCATTGTCACCGCAGAAAGTTAGTGGCAAAGCCATTAACCATAGAATAGCCAACTACACATTGATGCGAGACCAGACTTCAATTCAGTTCCATTCCGTCTCTTATGATCAGTCCAGGCCTACGATTGCAGCAATCAGGTTTTTCTTCCATCAATTTTAACAAAATACTTAAATATTCATCAAAATTTGTGTTACAAAGTCGTTGCAAGTGACTAATAGTGTTCTTATATTTGATTCGTAAATAAAAATTACTGATCCTTTGCATCAAATCGGTGTCAACTAGTGTGTTGTTGGTGTTATTCTACAATATTATATAAGTTAGTTATTTAAGCACATAATTTTAAGTTATATCTTTACATTAAAACACCGACTTTTTAATAATTTAATTGACCAGTTAACTTCAAAATTGCTTTTATCCAAATAATTTATTAGTAGCTTCACATTTTAAAACTACTCATTCTATGCAAAATATAAAATATCTCTTTTCACATTACTCAGGTAACCTTCTTTATAAAACTTAATCTGTAATAGCAACAAATATTCGCTTTTAGAATATTCACATTTTAAAATTTATTCACAATGTACTAGAATCGAATTACATACACGTCATAAAATTTAATTAATTATTTAACATTTCATTTGTTAAACAAATACCGTATTGATAATCTTGTAATTTATAGTCTTCAGTAACATAATGCTATTTTAGTAAAGTATTTAAAAGAAACACTAAATTACTTCATTTAAATTTAACACAACATATTATAAATCATTAATTATTAGTCTGTGAAATATGTAAAGTTCTTTAAAAATTTAACTCTTATTCATTCTACTAGAACAGTAACTTTTGACTTTTGTAAGATAGTACTCGCACCAAAATATTTCACAAACTCCTCGTTATGATCCTGAAATTAAGTACTTTCATTCTCAATACCCTTGCCCTCGGCCTTTTCCAAATTGTTTGCTCCACGTCTATCCACATCTTTCATGGGATTTATCTCTTCCCAGTTCCAGACACTATTGTTTATGAATCCTCAATTCCCCTAATTTACAACATCCCACTTTCCAACCCAAAATCGCTTTCTAATCATGAAAGTATTACAACCTTTCCAGAATGTCCTTTTGAATTCAATGCCTCATCCTGCGAACCAGACTTTGTTAAAAAATTTGTCCCTACCAATTTCAATCACTTTCTTTTCCCTTTGCTCAACAAATCCACAAATTTACATCAACCTGAACAACAAACATGTTTCATGCAAGAAAATCAACAATGTCAACTTCCAAAAACTCTTCAAGTACTATACAATGCAACAACCAACATACTCTTCCATCAAAATGATCAACAAAACACGCAACCATATCGCTCAAGGCGTACACTAGACTTCATTGGAAATTTCCTTAACTGGTGCTGCTCTGTTGCGACAACAGAAGAATTACATGATGTCACTAATAATGAACAATTTCTCACACAACATTTAAATAACCTACAAGACTTTCTCCACACAGACCATCGCCACCTTATGTCTATAACTAGTAGCTTCAATACAACAATTAATGAACTTCAAGAATTATTCCATCAAACAGAACATGACTTTAAAGATATTGCATCACAACTATTGGCAGAAGAAACACAAGAAAATAAACACTTGTTTTCCATACTACAATATTTATATTTTGGCTACCTACATATATTCGTATCCGCTTATGAAAATCGATACAATAAAATTCAACAGGATTGTTTATCACATCTACTTCCAAAAGATATCGTACCTTTGCAAACTCTATCAACTGATCTTCAAAAACTACAAACCAAACTGCGAGTTCAAGGCTATGATTTAGCTATTTCATTACGTCAACTTCAAAAGTACCAGACTCTACAGTTAACGACATGCAGTTTCTACGAAAAACAACTGATCATTAAAATCCAAATCCCAATAAGAGCTTCCAAGGCAAATTACCAACTATACAAATATACGCCTGTTCCACTACAATGGCATCAGCAATCTTGCGTCTTATCCCACTCGCCACTATTCATTATTAATTCAACCACGAGAGTACAACTGATTGACACAGATTCACCATCATGTCGCATAACCAAAGGACTGTGCTTATTACCTCGCCACACGTCAAATCCAACTTTAACAACCACTTGCCTACAACAGATTCTACAAGGAGCTTCAGTTCAAGAGTTACAGAAACATTGTACCTTCCACTGCAAAACATCCACTTTGATGTCAGTCTTCGAGAAGTCGCCGGTCGAATACCTAATCACAAACATCTTACCAAATACCTCTATTCATTGTCCTAACCAAACCATGTCTCTTCATCCAATCAACATTGGTATCGCCCACGTCCATTTACCTTGTAACTGTACCCTTCTTCACAACAACAAAACTATTATTCATACAATCTTCCCTTGTGATAACAGATCTCCAGCTAACTTCCAATTAAAACAACTCATTCCACATTCCTGGACTCTCTTTCCTTCTCTTCCTTTCACACATATTATCGACCATTCCCCACCTCTTACCAATGAGTTGTCCCTAATACTTAATGAAAACTGGAATTTTTCCTTTCCAACAATCCATCACATAGATCCTATTCCAGAAACTTTACTAAAACCCATACAAATACCAAATACCTGGAGTACTATTGTAAACCACACTTATATTCATAAAATTATTCTTTATATATGGTTAAGCATGCTCACACTCTTAAACATTTATATATATTATAAAATGAAAATACTTTATCTAATTAGTATTCCAACACAGACACCTCAGGTTACCATATCAACCTTGCGATAACTACAAATGTTGTGACGTTTTAAAATACATTTTTTTTACAAATTTAATAATAAATGTAATTTTCAATAAGTTAGCAAACATTTACCTTTGTAATATGTAACAAAACTTTTTTATCATGTCACATTTTAATTTATATTTCACATAAATATGATTCTAACTTTGCTACAATTACAATTCATGAGATGTAAAAGATTGCTTGATTAACATTTATACAACGAAAGGAGATATTCTTATATTTTCTTGCAATTACTTTTTACTGTGATTTATTGAGATACCCAAACAAAATAACAAAAAAAAAAATTTAAGAATTTTTTTTCTCTCCAAGGGAGGAGGGTGTAAGGAGTTTCAAAATCTTTGAAACCCCTTAGAATTTTGATTAAATAAATTTCGCATTTCTTTTAAATGAAAAATTTGCTATTATTTCCTAGTCGTATGTTCACCTTACTTTTGGGACATACTGTAGTGATTTTATAAATTTTTTTCATTAACATTATTATAAAAACCTTTATTTAAAAATTAATTTTTCTTTAAAAGAATTTCATCGTATGATTCTTATTATTTATGCATTTCCGGTCTCAAAGTTCATTTTTAATTCAACTGCGTATTTTATTGAAATGTTTTCCTAGTATTTAATTTAATTATTTTCAATCTCAATAAATCACATTAGTTCTATTTGACACGCGCGATTTACGTTCTATTCCCTTTTTTCGCTGAGTCCGCTGACTTGGTTTATTGGCCTCCTGCAGTAGGAGAGGGGAGTATGGTCATTTTTTATGTTTTTCTTATGCGTGTGAATTTTTTTCACTTTCGACTTGGGAACCTTTGACGACTGTTTCACCTAGAATTTTTTCAGGTAACCTTTTCCATTATGAACTTCATTATTGAATTTCTTAGATTTAAATATAGAAATTTTTAATTTAAATTTTGGTTCGGAATTTTGGGTTTTTTTAAATATTTTGGCTTGTCTGTTTCCTTGATCTTTTCGGTTAACAATTAATACGGTGTTTGATGTAAATTTATATTTCCTAAATTTTCTCATTAATTTAAATAATTTAATGTAAATTTATATTTCCTAATTTTCCTCATTAATTTAAATAATTTAATGTAAATTTTTATTTCCTAATTTTTCTCTAATTTAAATAATTTGATTAAATTTTTATTTCCTATTATTTTCGGGGATGTACGGTTTAACTGTAACTAAAACCTACACCCGACACTAAGACATTGTTCAGGATATTCGTGTATCCTTTTCGCAGTTTCAGTCTTTCTTTTTTTTGGACTTTAAATTAAAAAAAAATTTAATTAATTAATAAATTGAATTAATGTAATATGTTTAATTTGATTATTTTAAAAATGGAATCAAACTAAGATTTAGTTTATTCTATGTTCTTTGGTAAATCACCCGAATTTTTGTTTTACGTAATTTCCATTCTAAATCTTGGATCTCTTTTATTCCGTTTTATTTTTCTTTAAAATTTTGTTTCCATTTTTTTTAAATTCAGTTTTATTTACTTTAGAACATATTTTTTTTTTTTGTTAATTCGGTAACTCTGTGGTCCTCTTCCTAATTCTTTTGTTAGGACTGGGGTGTTTTGTTTTGATTCGATTTTTTCGGATGATTTGCCAATGAACATGAATAACCATACATTTTTTTTATTTTGTTTTTTTTAAACCATTAAAGTAAATTTTTTTAAATAAAGTAATTTTTTATAAAGTAAAGTAATATCTAATGTTCATTACGTAAAAGTTTTTTTCTTATTCTTTAATATTTGTTTAAGTAAAGATTTTGTTAGTTTCCCTACATATATAATTAATGTAAATTTCCGTAAAAAAAAAAATTCATTCCAAAAATAATAATCCGTATTTATTTTCTGTTTTCTTTTATTGATTATTTAACATTTCTAAGAATTTGTTTTTTTTTTTGTTTCGTAATTGAAGACCACAGGGGAAGAACTTGATAAGTCCACTTTTTGTGAAAATTGAGATATTTCTTCAGTTTGTAGCTTGAATACGGTATTTTTTTGTGGTAAAACCTCAAGGGGAGTAACTAGATAAGTCTCAAGATATGAGCAAAATAAAAAGCAGTGTACAGGGGAATAACTTGATATGTCCATATGAAACAGGGGAAGAAGTTGACAAGTCCTAGAAAAATAGGCTTTTT
Source organism: Catonia carolina (assembly GCA_035578175.1). NCBI lineage: Eukaryota > Metazoa > Arthropoda > Insecta > Hemiptera > Achilidae > Catonia > Catonia carolina. Next base: position 44,427,427 of record JAQMRL010000001.1, read on the forward strand.
TGTTGGCAAACCTGCTCTCTGTTAGTCTCAGCTGATTTACTGTATAAATATTGGTTTTGGTTTGTAAGGTTATGTCGAAAGGTAAAGTTTAGTAGTGTTTTATTAGTTATTTCTCAGTGTTTTTCTTATTTAAAAGTTTGTTTCGCCATGGCCAGTGAAAATGTGGAGTGTGATGATGTGGGGAATTTCAATAAAGTGGGTACTAGAAAAAGAAAACGTTATGGAAGAATGTGTGATGTTTTAAAGAAAATAAGGTTACAATCCCATGAGATAGGAGAACCTTGTCAATGCCCTAAAAAATGTTTTGAACAATTCAAAGAGGTTACCATAAAAGAAATTATAAGGAATATGAATTCTATGAAAAACAATGATGAACTGAATATATACATTGCAGGATTAATTTCTATACATCCAGTTCAAAGAAGGAGGCCAAGAAAAGATGAAGTTGAAGTAACTTTTCGTGACTGCTCTGTATGTTACCGTGTTAGAGTGAACAACGATGATGGTACTGTAAATGAAACTCAGGTATGTAAGCAGGCGTTCATATCTTTACATGGGATTACTCGGGGTAAAGTAGATTGCCTCGTTTCTAAAATGAAAAAAGATATTTCAGTTCCTAGAGATCTACGCGGTACCCATGGAAATCGCCCAAAAAAAATTACTAATGAGTGTTTAGCTGCTGTGCATGCACACATAAATTCATTTCAAAGTAGAAACAGTCACTATAGTTTGAAAAAAAGTGATCGAATTTACTTGGAAGAAACTTTGAACATAAGAAAAATGTTTCAAGAGTATAAAATAAAATATCCCAACATCCCAACATCTTATGAAAGTTACCGCAGTATTTTCAACAATGATTTCAATATCAGCTTCGGCTACCCTCGAGCTGATACCTGTAGTGTTTGTGACAAATTTGCAGCAGAAAGTAAATCTCTAGATTTACAGCTGGCAGATAAAAATAATGTAAAAGAAAATGTGATTAATGAATTACAATCTCTTAATGTAAAACATGAAGTACACTTAAGAAAACAGCAAACGTTTTATAAGAGGAAGACAGAAGCCAAAAATAAAGCCAGAAAAACTAACAACATAGAAGCAATAGCAATGGATTATAGCCGAAATTTTCCATGCCCAAATATTCAAACTAATGACGTGTATTATAAAAGACAACTTTCAGTGTACATGTTCAACATTCATATTCTGTCGACTGGAGCAAGTTATTACTATGTTTATCCTGAAACTATTGGTAACAAAGGGGCTGATGAAGTTTGCTCCTTTCTTTTTCACTTTATTTACAATTACCTTAACCATAACATTACTAATCTTGAAATATTTTGCGATTCCTGCTCAGGGCAAAACAAGAACAATGTAGTTTTCAAGTTGTGTCACCATCTGGTACACACCCAAAAAAAATTAAGTACCATAAAATTCACCTATCCAATACGAGGTCACTCGTATCTAGAATGTGATAAGAACACCGCCTTAATCAACAAAAGGGCTAAATGTGAAACTCCGTCTGATTGGTGTGAAACTATTGAAAGCTCCCGATTTAAGCCATCCCCGTTTGTGGTAATTGATGTTGAAAGACAGCCGGAAATAATCAAATCCTGGACCACACACTTAGATTTGTTTTATCAAAAAACACTATCCTTCCCTACAAGACCGATAAGAGAACTTGTAATTAATCAGAGCAGTAAAGTTCTTATTAAGCTGCGGACTAACTACAATGGTGCTTGGGAGACAGTCCCTTTAAAAAAGCCAGCTGAAGCAAAAACACAAGCACGAAGATTAATAAGCCCACTGACTGAAAAACAGGAAAAAAGAAGATTGTTACAAGAAGCGAGGGAGAAAATGAAGGAGTCTATGAACAGCCTGAAAGATGGAGAAATAATTCTGCCAGAGCCAGCTTATGAAGGTAGGCCTCTCACATTAATTTATTTTGAATACTCGATATTAATATATACTCTAATATATATTGAATTTAATAAAAATGTCTTTTTTGGAATAAAGCTAGTTATTAAAACTAAATTAGTCTTCTCAAGCTTGTAATATAAGACTGCAAAAACAAAACAATGTAATTGAATGAATGTTCTGTATATCTTGATTTTGATACATTGTTTCTTGTTCAACAGGTCTTTTACCATTGTCAAGGGAAAAATACAATGATCTTCAAGCTTTGAAAGAGTTTTGCAGCCCACAAGCTAGAGAGTATTTCAATTGCCTTCCTGTAAAATAAGGAAATTTTCCGAATAGTTCAGAAAATCTGTTAAAATAGCACATTTTTTCTTATTTAACAATTTTTAATGTACTTTTGATTAATTTAAGTAATCTTTCTCTTACAATAAATATTTTTTTAGTTTAAATTAACTATTTAGTAACTTATTACCAAACCAAACAATTGGCCTGCATATAATACCCGGGGAATAACTTGATAAGTCCAGTTGACAATTGCAAAAAAACCGTCACAAGAGCAACATAAAAAATAAAATTTAGAAATTAACATCAAAAGTAGATTATAAACACATTAAGTTAATATAATAAAATTCATAATCTTTAAAACTAAGTTTTAGTACCAATTAATTGACTTTCAAAGTTAAAAAATGCTTTCCTGGAAAAAAATTACAATGTGACTTATCAAGTTCTTCCCCTGTGGTCTTCAATTAAAATTATTGTGTACGTTTAAATATTTTATTTGATCATTACCTATTGTTAGTTTATAAGTTTATTTTATTCACTGGGCTATTATTGATTTTTTTACGTTTTAGGCCAGTTTAGTTTTGGGCTAATAATTTTTCGTTATTATTTGTTTTTATTAATAAATACATTTAAGTCACTCATATTCTTGTGTTGTGTAATGAATCATTTATCTGACCCGGCATAGATTTTATTATCTCGCCTCCGCATTTTGGTGTTGTGTTGCTCTACCGTAAATTCTAGCTTTTGGGGTATGGTTTCTCCTGGCCGTTTCCATACCTGGTTCTTCTGACCATGGTGGTGGAGATTTTGTTTGCACCTTGTGCTACAGCCCCCGAATGTATCAGTTTTGAGGTATTTCATTTCAGCTGGCTGGTGGAATACGTCTTGACTGGTACAGCTCTTGTTTTTTAGTTAGTTTTTTTTTTTTTTAATTTTATGTTCGGAGACGTTGGTTTCCCTTACATAAATTGTTGAAGACACCGTGCCGTGTCCTCATTTTACCTTACACAGGTAACAACAACCGTGGTACAAGGGACGGGCTACAGAAAGTAAGGTCCAAGCACGACCAGGATCCTGTTGAGGATGACATGAATGTTTCAGATCCATCGTTCAATAGACATAAGTCTAAATCACTCCGGACCCTCTCCACCATGTGACCTCTACCATTGCACAGTGAGGAGCCCCAAGAATAATGGTGACCATTGAAATCTCCTAGGACGATATATGGAGCTGGTAACTGTTCCAGTAATTCTCTTATGGCAAGGTATGAAATGTCTGTGTTTGGTGGTAAATAAATATTACACACGCAAACCGACACCGGGACAGTTATCCTGATTGCTACGGCCTGAATATCCGTCTGAATATCCAGATTTATCCCCTGCATTGACTGGTGAAGTAATATAGCGACCCCACCACCAGGGCCACCATGCAGGGAATCTTTCCTAAACATTTCGTATCCACGAAAGGATAATCGGATATCAGGTTGTAACATCGTCTCTTGCAGGCAAAGCGCAAACGGACACTTATCCCGGATCAATATCTTTATATCTTCATACCTAGACCGGATCCCGCGAACATTCCATTGAATTAAACTTTTAAAGGGTATTTCGCAACGGAGGAGTTACGTTTCAAACACAATTTTCTCCTTCCCTTTTTTCCCTTTTACTTGTATAAAGCCCTTTTCTAGGGCCGATGAATCTCCTATCATATCGTGGATCTTGGACCCAGACGGAGGAGATTTTAAAAATTTAGACGCTTCCGCTGGAAGCGTCTTGGATACTGAAAGGGGTTTTCCCTTTGAGGTAGAGGCTGTCTTACTTGACAGCTGAGCTTTTGTACTCTGCGTCGCAGAAAGGTTACACACTTGAGACACTGAGCTCTTTGAACCAATTTCTGTTTGCTTGGTGCTTAATAACGCTTTAAGTGCAGAAGTTAGGGAAGCAACCTGTTTAGTGAGGTTCTCAACAACACTCTTCAACTCTACGCATGACGAGCACTCACCAGACACACGAGACTGAACACTAGTTGCAGCTGCAAACGAAATGTCAGGCTGGACTGCATTTCGGATGCTATTTAGTTTTCTGTACTCGCTCCGGGCAGCGGGAAAGGAAAGCTTCTGTTCAGACGAAATTTTCTGAATTTCCCGTTCTTCTTTATACTTAGGGCATTCCCGAGACCTTGCTGAATGACTTCCTTTACAGTTTGCACACAGTTCTGTTTCAGAAGTGCATTCGCTGTCTAAGTGGTCAGGTGAACTGCACTTTGCGCATATCGCAGGTTTCTTGCAGTTAATTTTCGTATGTCCGTATTCCTGGCACTGAAAACAGCGCAGAGGGTTTGGGACATACGGTCTCACTCGAACAGACAAATAACCCAACTTTAGACGATCTGGAGGTTGTGGGGTGGAAAATGTTATGATAAGTGTCGGGGTACCGACATCAATACCATTTTCCCGACGCGTAACTCTTTTGACTTGCGTCACTCGCTGGGGGGTAAGCTCCTCCAATAACTCAGCCTCAGACATATCATGTATATCTCGAGAGTAAACCACTCCTCGAGATGAGTTGAGGGATCTATGCGGTTCAACAGTGACTGCAGTACTTCCTATTTGTGTAATTTTAACAACGCTGCTACTTTGCTTCGCAGACGTTGTTTCAATTAACAAAGTACCATTCCTTAGTTTTTTAATTGAATGTGGGGAGCCACAAACCGACTGCACAGACCTGTTAATAATGAAGGGGGAAACTTTTGATAGCGACCCTTCTTCTGCAACACAACGAACAACGAAAAATTTGTCCGTGTTACTTAATACACCACTATTATCACTATCGTCAGACAAGCTAGACCATAGTCTTTTACATCCGAGGGAAGATTGTTTATTTGACATTATCTTTAGTGCTTTTCCAGTCATCGTGAAAGCAGGGTGCGGGCGGAGAGATGACCCGCGCACGCCGCAGGTCCCTAGTAAAAAGAAGGACCCGGCCGAGTACTCCCGGCAGCCATCTCCCACATATTTCATCCGGGCCGGGGAGTCAGGTACTGCCTGACCCACTGATACCGACGTCCCAGAGGCTCGCACGCAGCAGTAAGAGCTCCGACACTCTTACCCATGGTCCACTTCTTGCCACAGTACCGAAGCGACTGGAAGGGCTAAAGGATGGCGCAAAGCCTCGGCAGAGCAAGCTCACAGCAGCACAACCACAGTCCAGACCTTCCAATCCGGAAAGGGTTACGCACGACCAGCCCGCATCCCATCCTCGCCAGCATTATAAATGTGTGTAAGAAAAAACTTTGTGTATGTGTTGTGTGTAGGGTATGTAAATGTGTGTGTTGAAAGAAAGTGTGGTGTGTGTGATGTAGTATTATTGTTGTGTGTAGTGTAAGAGCAACCTGTGTATAGTTTTGAAATAAGATTAGCTCTTAGCTGGGGTCCCGGGGTTGCCACACCCGAACACCCACATATATATGCATGGACGAGCATTCATATATATAAGAATGGGTGCCCCCTGGGGGCTAACGGTTGGTGTAACTATTAATTACCAAAGGTGAAAGTTACAATAGCATAAATTTTTTTAACAACTGGTTAAATACAAAAATGGTTTAATTAACCTTAAAAAATACTTTAACCTTTATGTTGGTCCCGCTGCTTTCTTGTTACATTATCAGCTGTTATTTATAAGTTATTGCGCATTTTTCTGAGTGAGGTTATGGTCAGCTTTACGTTGTGTTTTGATTGTGTTCACGTGTTTAATATCAATTTTTCTGTAGTAATAATTTTTTTACGGTCATTTGAAAGTGTTTTTTAAGATGTGTAACTATTTCATTCATTGTTTTCGCTGTTTTTTAGTACAAAATAGGTGAAATTCAAACGTACACGCGTGTGTATTGCCCGTCTAAACATATTAATGCTGCCTTGAATAAACTAACCTAAAATGACGTTCGTGTTTGTTTACATTTTTAACTTCAGATTTTAGGGACAGTTAACGTTAATTTTTTTTGTTGATAACTTGTTTAATGCATTAATTTAGATTTTAAAAACTTGTATTTTTCTAAAATATGTGTAACAAGGCCCCACTGTGTATCATATTACAACAAATACATGGGCGGGGTAGATTTGACTGATCGAATGATAGCTCACTACCCACATACTACAATGAACAAGAAGTTTTATGCATGTATATTTTATCACTTTTTAAATTTAGCAATTGTAAATTCATGGATATTATTTAAAAAAATTGCAAATAAAAAAATTAAATTGGTTAATTTAATAATAGTTTTACAATACAGTTATATAGTTTATACAACTATACTATATAGTTATACAGACAATAAGTTTTTATTGATACTGTGAGTTAGCACATATTAGATAATTTTGGTGTAGATATTGTTTTATACTACCTAATTTACTTTTACTTTGTTAAATATTTAATTAAAGGTTCGAATTAATTTCAGTTATGTTGTGTTTCAATTTTTTTCTGATTTAGTTCAGTTTTTTATCATATAGTTTATTAAAAACATTCATTTGACTTGAGTACCCCAATGGTCAATGTACACATTTATGGACATTAACTTTTTTACTTAAATTTCAGTAATTATGTGATATAAAATTTTTGTAATATTTTTCTGTGTTATAATAATTGATAATATTAAAAAAAAAAATTTTTTTTTTTGGAAAAAACTTAGTTTTTTCTGATTTTTTTTTAAAAAACTTATCCCTCAAGAGGTTAATTGAGAAGAGCCAACCATCTTGAGAGGGAGGTCTTATTACAGCTGGCTTCTTGTACCCAGAATCGTTAATGAACTTCCACTCATCAACAGTCTTCATAGTTTTTTGCCAAAATGGTATATGTGCACTGCCTTTTTATAAGACATTCTGTAATGGATCAGCTGTAACAATACAATGAGTATTATTATATTTCAACGTACGCACTGTCAGAGCAGTAGTGTAGTAACTAAAAATATTTAATTTTTTTATTTCCTAAATGACAACCACTAATTTGTAGTAAAACTTAAAGAAAAAACTCCATACAACATCAAAAAGTATTCAATTAAATCAGCTATTTTTAATATAAATACTTCATGGAATTGCGTAAAAAAGAATACTCTGGTAAATTCGTGGAATAAACTCTTGAAAGAAAAGAACGATGTAGAAGAAAACTTAAAAGATTATCTACAAGAATCAGGTGAACTAGTAAAAATTTTCATACAAAGAGGAGAGAACAAAATCATGGACGATGACGTCCGACAATGGTTAGAAGATGATGACTGCAATCCCGGATATCAAATGATGAATGAAGATGAGATAGTAGAAGAAGTTCTCAAAAGAAATGACAATGCTTCCAGTGACAAAGAGGAGGAGAATAATGAAGCCTGATGTGTTCATCCAATGTGACTTAATATGTAATATACTAGGTAAGTTTAGTGTAAAATTAAATTACGTTTTTCGAAATATATTTCATTTTAGATTATTTACTCATTAAGTTCACATCATACAGTATTATGATTCTGCAAAATGTACTTCTATATTAGTTACAGCGCATATTTCCCGGTTATTTTGTAACTTTCGATATAACGGACTTTCACAATAACGGACATCGTTGATCCCCATTTAGTCCGTTATTGCGAGGGTCGACTGTAATGAATTTATATAATAATTTCACCAACCTTCTTTTTAAACTGCGTCACCTTTATTTTTATTCTTACACGTGTTTCGGTGGATCCACCACCATCATCAGAGTAAATAAAAAATTGAAACCAAAAAAATTTTTTATCTCACTTATTTAAAATTATTTCACTTATTAGAATTGTAGCATCTTCTATAAATTTTAAATACGTGAGATAAAAATTGTTTTTTGGTTTCAATTTTTTTATTTACTCTGATGATGGTGGATCCACCGAAACTTGTGTAAGTAAGAATAAAAATAAAGGTGACACAGTTTAAAAAGAAGGTTGGTGAAATTATTATATGAAATAGAAATCTATATATTAGTTTTAAGTAAAAATTCATATTCCACACCTTTCGGGGCATATAAGCTGCTGCCAATGAAAGAGTCGAACAGTTGATTTACAAAATCCATAAAATCTGCTGTAGCCGCTGGACGTTGTTGTAATTTCCCTAAAAAAAAGGTACACATTAATTGCATACTGACATTAAAACTCAAATAAAGGGGGTACTATAGTAGAAGATCTGATATTAGAAATTGTTAATGTAAGTACTTCATTAAACTAATAAAAAACAATGGTCAATAAAATTACAATTATTTTTTTATAATTAATTCATAATCTGATTGGATCTACTGTCCAATAATGCGAGCCCAATTTTTTAAATAATTAAACAATAACTGCTTAGTTTTTTGGAAACTATACACACCACATACCACAGACACGAAGAATGGAAAACACATAACATAAACATAACACAATATTTAACTTAACAGCCTTCTTTCACGGTATCTTGTATAATTTTAAAACTATTTATAATGATGTGTTAAAACAATCATTATGGGCAGATATATTAAATCAGTAATATATTTATCACAAGATACACATAAAAAAGCCTTACCGTATGTAAGAAAAAATGGTAACATGTTTTTAATGTAAACTGAACTTAAAATCATGTTTTAATCATGGGATATTAAACGGCCCATATCTTTGTTAATGTATGAGCATGTGCTCGACATCTCTTTACTGCTAATACCAAAATTATGTTTTTATTATTTATGTCTCTTTAAACACAATTATGTTTGTATTCAAGAAATTCTGTAATATGAATGTCTAACAAAAATACCATTGTAAAAAATGTTTTTCTAAATTCACTACCTCCCTGCTTCAAACACAATGGTAAATGAAATGAACCAAAATTACACTTGATAGCACAACATACCATGCGAAATGTCCACTGAAATTCAAGCAGCTACAGTATGGCTGAGTAGGCCTACTTGTGCAGCAAGTTGCACTTTCAATTTCTGGGTACCTTTCGGTTCTATATGCTTCTTTATCAATCCGTACAAAGCTGCGAATAACACTTCCTGAAACAAAAAAAAATGTTTTTGAATAACTTGTTCATACGACAATCAGCAATGTACTTTCAATGTATTGATGTTTAACTACAAGGAGCAGCACCGCAAAAGTACACTTTGGACAACCTCCTTTTCCATGGAGAACAGCTCATCTGATGGATTGGGCTGCCTCCATTGTGAATGAGATATGTCCATCACTATGATTCTGATTAATTCCGTATAGTCCTTCCATTATGGTGTAGTCATGAGTACATTCCTAAATTGTGTATCATACAGCGTGACATTTTGGTCTGATTCTAAAGTATTTGAAGACCACAAGGAAAAATCAATCTAAGTCACATTTGTTACTTTTTGAGATATTTACTAAACAAAGTTTTGACACTAAAAAAAAATTAATAATTTTAAATGAATGTGAACTGTTCAAATGATTTTGCTACAGGTTTTTGGGTGATTTTTATAAATTACTTACTAAAAACTAAAGTAATTTAAAAAATACAAGAAAAATAAAACAATTCCATAATTACAAAACTTCAAGGAGTTATCATTCTAAGTTCATGAAAAATCAATCCAAGTCCTAACGTTCCTAACCTAACCATATTATATTACTATAACTTTATTGCTTCAAGAAGATCAGTATTTTAACTAAATTTTCTAAATTAATAAAAAATTACCTCTGCATCGTATAATTTTAATAAAATACTTTAAATAAATCATATTTTCCTAACCAAACTTTTATTTACTTACAATTAATTTTTTTCTAACAACCTTAAATTACTACTAACATAGAAGAAATCAGTATTTTAAACTAATTTTTATGTAAGAGTTTATAACTAATTTAAATAAAACTAAAAGTTTAAACTAATTTTTAATAAAAGTTTTAGTATGTTAAAATAAAAAAAGTCTTTAAATACTGAAACTAATGAATGAACACCACAACACCTAGATACACTTAAGAATGTTCCAAAGCAGTGAAATTAGTTTTGTGCACGGACTGAACAAAATTTTTTTAGCACTTGCAAATCATCATCCTTTTCTTTAGAAATTTTTAGTAGACAAGTATGTAATACTACTGGACTTCTGATTAATGCTTGCTATTTGTACCATATTCACTGTTTTCTTCACTCATTTTACACTATAAATATAATTAAGAACGTACACTGCTAACAAACATTCACAAAATTGCAATTCTGTAATTGTTCATATAAACAAAATTCCACAAAATTTTTAAGACTGTTGGGAGCGTACAAGAATAATCTAACTAACTATTAACCAAAGCAATAACAAGAGATATATATATAATGACATAAATATTTACCTTCATCATCAAGTACTTTTAAAATTCATTCCACTCACAGTCCCTCAAAATTCCGTTAACACGCCAAACACAATGGCATGGCCACACAGATCGCAAACACAACAAAAAGGCTTTCAGTACATGGTTTCGAGGCGAATATTTGTAAAAATTAATAAATAATTGTTACTCGATATAAAATATATAAATTTTAATACCAAAAAAATTAAAATTGTATGTATAAAATTATTTTATAAAATATATTACGTTTATATTACCAAATCGCCGTATTATAATATAATATAAATATTTTTTTTTAAAACAATTAGTAATACGGAGTTAACTTTGTTGTATGTTTACATTTTACCGTATTTCTAATGGTTTTTAAAATTGCGTTTTTAATTATTTAATTATATAATTATTTATACCCGGCGCACAGAGAAATTACAATTTCAGGTTGGCGCATCTGGCGACTCTACTAGCGCCCCAGTGAGCAGTAATAATCATTAGCAGACGATGACGAAAGTTGAACCGGAAATTCCTATTAAGATTCACACGGCTGGCCTCATCTCAATCTAACCTCACTACGTAACGTGATTCGCTTTAATACTACTCGTGGTTTGATTTTTATTGTGAATCTGACAATTTTAAAGCTGTTGTTAAAAATGGAGACAAATAAAAAGAAGAAGGTAAGAAATTTATTTATTAATAATAGTCTAAAGTTCTAGTTTGTTAAGGATTTGAGTAGTAACTTACTAAAAAATCATTTGTAGTTTACCACAAATTACTTTTAGTAAAAACTAAAACACTAGCCTAGTTTCACTTAAGTGGTTTGTATATATTTTTATGAGGTTCATCCTTTTACGTTAATTACTGTACACACGTTATTTTTCATTAGCCTAAGGTAGATTTTGCGTTAACAGTTTATGGATACGACTGTTAAGGATAGCTGAACCATGTTCTTCATAAAACTATGTGTGATTTTATCAAAAATAAGAGACAGTTCATTTTGTATAAGGTTGTGTAGGCCTATTGTAATTTGCTAACTATAAGAAATTACCCGGAGGCAAAGGCAAAGCCTACCTATCTATGTATGTTTATCTTAACTTCAACTTTTTAAAAATTTGGTCTTGGCCTCTGTGGTATAGCATAATTTGTATCTGCAGGTACATTTTCAATTATTGAAACATGTTGATTTATTAACTAATATCAGTGATTTAGTGATTTAATCACTAATATTACTAATCTTATCTGTTTTTATTTTTAGTTTGTGGAATCCCGATCTGAAAAAATACTGACTTTATTGAAAGCCAAGAAGGATTGCCAAAGTAATGATTTCAGTATACCTGGATGTAACTCTGATAAAAAGACTTATTGTGGTAAGGTTGACATTTTCTTACAGAATAAGGTTCCTGATTGTAGTGTTACAAATAAAACAACAGCCAATACCAAAACTTATTCAATAGATGATATTTCTGGGAATTTAGGACACGAAGAAGAGTTTAATAACCAGGATTTTCTTGATAAAACTGCTTGTTGCAGTAAAAAACGTGTTGGCTTAACAACCCTTAGTAGTAATGAACAAACAATTTTAATAGATAAAGATTTAGAATGTAGTAGGCGTGATAATGTTACTGATTTGTCTAGTATGACAATACTGAGTAGTGAAAATCTAGAAAATAATATTAGGCCTATTATTGAACTTTCAAACAATTTAGATGATGGAAATAATTTTTTTAGGTTAGGTGATGATTTTAATAATATTATTGTAACAAATGATGATTACTCAATTGTTAACTTAAATGAATTAAATACTTCAACAGTTCCTAAATTAGTTCTAAATGAAAACATTGAAAAATTTGCTACAAATCATAGTACTGTTATTGAACTACAAGGTTTGCCAAAGAATGACCTTATGCCATGTAATATTGAAACTGAACAGCAGTTTGATGTTATAAGTAGTACTATTTCTGTGAGTCACGAAGAAGGAAACAATTTTGATAAACATTTTCAACTTGATACAACATGTGGTATTTCTAATATCAGTAATGCAAATCCAAATAATTCTATCACTAATTCAAACGATAATGTAGGAGAAAATAGTTACCGAAAAACAAAAAAGCAAAACAAAAGATGCCTTAATAACAAATTACGAACATCTGGTAAAAGTTACCACCAACGCAACGGCAAGCTTACTGCTGAGAAGACAATTAAGCCAAACCCATGTAATCATGGCAAATGCCAAAACTCATGTAATCTATTTACTGAAGAGGACAGGTTAGCAATTTTCAATTTGTATTACAATATTAGTGACCTGCAGAGGCAAAAGGATTTTCTTTTATCATGTGTTAAGAGAGTAGATAGAAACAGACAATACACTAGTAATAAAATAAGTCGTTGTACATGTACCAAACAGTATTTTTTACCGAAGGATGGAAACAAGGTCAAAGTCTGCCAGCAATTCTTATTAAAAACATTAGATATTTCACAGCAGTTAGTACGGTATACAGAAAACAATAAAACTGATTTAAATACAGCAAAACCTGAAGGAAGAGGGCAGTTAGTACCAAAAAATAAGACACTATGTGAAGATGAAAAACAAGTGGAAAATTTCATTAAAAGTTTGCCGGCTGTTCCCTCACATTACTGCAGATCCAAGACAAATAGAAAATATCTTCTCCCAGAGCACAAAAATATGAGATTCTTGTACAGACTTTACAAGAATGAGTTAACTGAAAAAAAATGTCAAATTGTCAGCGAGTCAGTATTCAAGCGAATATTTAAACGTTTCAATATAGGATTTCATTTGCCTAAAAAAGACAAATGTGTGATTTGTGCAAAGTTTGAGAATCTGGTAGAGAAAACTGAACTGGATATTCAGCAATTCAGTGTTCATGAAACAGCGAAGAATGAATCGCATCAAGCTCATATATGTGATCAAAATCGTGCTAAAGTTGATAATACATTTATCTGTGCCAGTTTTGATCTACAAAAGGTGTTGAATACACCGCATGGGAACAGCATTTTATTGTATTATGCTCAAAAATACTCTTACTATAATGAAACTGTGTACGAAGTCAGTTCAAAAAATGCATATTGTTTTCTCTGGGGCTAGCAAGATGGTAGACGTGGTGCCAATGAAATATGTTCCATTCTACTATCACACCTTCAATTAGTTGATCGAAGAGGTAAAGTGAAATTGGTATCACTATACTGCGACTCATGCCCTGGGCAAAATAAAAATATTTTTGTGTTTTATTGCATCAATTGGTTTCTGATGAACTGTAAATCTGTCAAGACAGTCAGTATTACGTTTCTCCTTCCAGGTCACACTTATATGCCACCTGACTCTGTTCATTCAGCCATTGAAAACTTCACAAAAAAATTAACAGTATGGGCACCTTCTGAATGGGCTACAGTAATAACCAATTCTAGACCAGATCAACCATATCAAGTAATAACTTTAACCCATAAAGACTTTTTTAATTTTAAAAATAATGTTTTCCCTGGGGTGTATAAAACAGTTAGTGGATCACCAATAAAATTTACAGATATACGTAAAGCTAGATTTAAAAAAGAAGACTTATCTATTTTTAAAATTTGGTATTCACTCTCACCAACTGCTTGTGAAATCACTGTTGAAAATAGATTAAAAAAGATAAGGAAAATAGAGCAACAACTTCAGCCTCTATACAAATATTCTTTACCAATATCATGTTAAAAGCATTCAGACTTAATGAACCTTTTTTCAAAAGGTGTCATCCCATCTCGATATAAGGTTGAATATGAAAAAATGTCAAGCAAGGCTACCATACCAGATTGTTTACCGCAAACCGACGAAGAAGACAATATTTAATAAGATAATTTTTTTAAATGTTTAATTATAAAATGTATTTTTTCTATTTTGTCGTGTTCTATAATAAAAGATTTTTAATTTCTAAATGAGTTTTTGTGTACCTATGAGTAACGAGTACTTAACCCACAAGTTTATCATCCACATCACCCAGAGCTATAAAGCCATTTGACTTAACCCACCATCTCTACAATTTATTAATAAATAAAAGAATTTAAAACCACAAAACTGATTGGTAAATTTATAGTAAGTAGACATTCATTCTATTTAGTTTAATGACTAACACTAAATTGATTGTACTGTTTGTGTGTAAAAAGTTATAAGGTTTTTATTGTCTCCTGAAAAATTTAGTAATTGTGGGTTACGCTGTTTGGCCTTTATACCCACGTGTATACATATGTATAGCAATTCTGCAACAAAAGTTACAAACAAAAAACTTTAACCTCATTTTTCTCAATAGTTTACTTTTGTTACATAGTGTCCCAGGTTCATAAATAAAAACTCCAAAAGGTTTTATTTTCAAAATCCAACTTCTTTTATTAAAAGAAACTCCTTGGTAAATTTTGTTAAAATATTTAAAAACAATTAAAATTCTTTAAAATAGTTGAATCTTTTATCAAAATCTTCTAAAATTAATATTTTCGTTTAAATATAATGCTTTGAAATTAATAAATTCTTAATATTGTTTTTACTATAAAAATTGTACAAACCACCTATCCCTTTAAAAGTTTTAAAAAGGAATGAAGGCAACAATCCAATTTTATTAATTGAATAAAATTTTCTTTTTATTTTTTTTTGTTCTCACATCTGACAGTTCTGTAAATGAGATCATCTGGTACGTTGGTGTTGATGCTGTGAAGTTGTGTGTTTATGTTTACGTTTGAGTGTTGTTAACGTGTGTACTGTCCGTTGTGTGTCTGTATATGTGTCTCCTGTTACAATCTTCCCCCCCCCCCGGGAGAGGAGACAGAAGCACAAGGCATGTGCAAGCAATAGAAAGGGGGTGGGTGCTTAAATGTAAAAGAAAAGGTGAGCATGTAGCAGTTGTCGGCCTGAGATTGTAAAATTCATTCATTCGGGGCCCCTTTCAATAAAACATTCAAATAGCATGCAAACAGCATAGTTTTCGTTTTGTTACAATCATCTCAAGCTCGAGTATCGCGACAGACATCACCTAAATAAATTTTTATATCTGTGATTAAATTATGTAACCTTTTTAAGGTTAGAAATATGTTCTTTAGTTATGTCTCCTCCAATAGTCTTACGAAGTAAGGCTGTAACTGGAGTAGAGAAGCCGATGATATAAAAAGGTTCAGACCATCGATATGCCATTTTTGCACAAATATTTCTCCGTTTCGAACTTACGGGATGAGTTTTAAGCAAAACTTTATCTCCCACCGAAAACGGATTGGGGTGGCGTGTAGCATTATATCGGCGTGCCATATCATGATGGGATTTAATCAGTTTTCTTCTAATGTCACACATCATGTTACTGGAACGTATAGGATTTCTATGGAGGATATCTTGGATATTCCATGCTCTATCCAACGGTGTGTGAGCTGGAAAAGTATGCAATATGTCAAATGGGCATTTCCCATGAGCATTATGTCGAGCCATATTGAAGGCTAATTGAAACCAAAATAGAGATTTTTATTGATAAAGCTTTCAACGTATAATTACAGTTTAACCTGTTTTCTTTTAACTTTAAATGTTTACATAGGTTTTGTTTACAAACATTTTGCTTGTCCATATCAAAGCCATATGATGTGTGTTTGTAAAGATTCAGTTTTTGTGAAACATTATTATTTTCTTTTTGCTGTAAAAGTTTACAATTTCTTTTGATATGACCTAATTTATGGCAATAAAAACATTTTAAAGTGGTTGCAGGCATTTGTGATCTGATTTTGTTGCAAGTTGCATCTTTTAATGTATTTTGTTTACCTTGGGAAGGTACTATGCCATTTACATCATTTATTACGCTTGTATTATTTATTTTAGATAAACCGATGTCATTCAGAGTCCTAGCATAAACTCTTTCATAGACATAGGCATCTAATTTATTGAAATCTTGTAAGTTATTAGGTTTGCCAATTATACCTATGTGCGTGGCGTATATTTCATTTAAACCGGTTAAAATTATATTAATTAACTCACCTTCTGTCAGATCTAATCTTAACACCTCATGGTTTTCTAAAATTTCTCTTATGTATTCAGTAAGGGTCTCCGTTTGTGACTGATTTCGGTATAACAATTTGAGTTTTAATATTTCTTTCATTTTTGGTGTGATTAGTTTGCTTACTAAATCTCTATGAAATTGATCGAAATTATGATTATTTTTAATAGAATTTTCAAAAATTTGTTCAGTGAAACCGGTCATAAACGGAGTCAACAATACCAAAGGTAAATCTACTGCATAACGTTTCTGAATTTGTTTAATAATTTTGATATTTCGTACCAACATGTCAATATCACGTCCATCAGTTATAGTTAATTGTTTTAATTCGTTTTCAATTGGATTTGCAATTTTTGTCCAATTGAAATTTAACTCACGATGAAAATAGGCGGGATTATGATTACCTACTGCATTCGGTATTAATATGTCAAGAGTTTCGTTTCTAAAAACAGGATTTTGCATTACTGGGGGATGTAAAAGATTAACATGACCAACACCAAGATTTCCTTGTTGATCAGGTAAGAAATTATTTCCTAAATGTGCGTCTTCAAGGTTTATGTTGTTTTGCTCGAAATTAGGTTCAATTTCGAAATTTTGTAACCTATTAAGTTTCCAAATATCAAATCCTTCTTTTAAATTTTGAAATCCTACGAGTTTATCTGGTTTGTTGGGTAATATGAATGTTAATAGTTTGTTAAGCCGATCATCAAATATTTCGGCATTATACTTTTCTAATTCAGTTAAATTTTCTATGTTTCGTAACTTTACCAAATAGTTTTGACACTCCGTCAGTTGTTTGTCTATGTCAAATCTATGTAGTGTAGTTAAATCAATTTGTCGTCCATTATTTAAGAGTTTTTGTAACCTTTGCCTTTTTTGTCTTACGTTTCCTGTTGTCGTGCTTTTTCGTATTCGTAATTGGAAGTTAACGTTTGTTTCGTCTAATTTAGTGGGGTCAAGAATTGGTGCTACTTGCCTATCCATGTTTCTACCTGTTTTTGTTTAGTGATGGTGATGATTTAAGTGTATGTGATCAATGACTTACCAGATGACTTCAATATACTTGCCAGATGTGAGTTGTTTATACTTTGTAATTGTTATTTATAATTGGTTTTTGTAAATTTTAGAAGATTTATTTTATCGTATGTTATTTATTTAATTTTGTTCTCACATCTGACAGTTCTGTAAATGAGATCATCTGGTACGTTGGTGTTGATGCTGTGAAGTTGTGTGTTTATGTTTACGTTTGAGTGTTGTTAACGTGTGTACTGTCCGTTGTGTGTCTGTATATGTGTCTCCTGTTACAATAGCACCTTCATCCACTGGCCCCTTCAATTAAAAGGAAAATTCAGCCTTTCCCCAGGTAGGCCAACAATTTTTTCATATGAAGAAGAAATTTTATTTGTTAATCATGTTAAAAAGTTGTCAGAGTACGGATTTCCTGTAACTGAATATGAATTACGGAACATTATGAAAAACTATCTTGACAAACAAGGTCGTAAAGTACCAGAGTTTGAACAGAATGACAACATGCCTGGTTATGAATGGGCAAAGTCTTTTATCAAACGACATACTAAGCACTTAACTACCCGTATCTGCAGCAACGTAAAGCGAAATCGAGCTGGTATCAATGAGAATGATATTCGGGTATATTTTGAAAATTTAAAAAAAAGTGTTGAAGGGGTTTCTGATGATTGTATATGGAATTTTGATGAAACCAATTTAACAGACAACCCTGGAGTTTCAAAAGTCATTTGTAAAAAGGGAAGTAAATATGTAGAACGTGTAATGAACTCGTCAAAAACATCAACGTCTATAATGATTTGTGGCAATGGTATTGGTGAGTTAATGGCACCTTATGTTGTTTATAAGGCAGATCATCTACGGTCAACATGGACAGAAGAAGGGCCAAAAAATTGTCGCTACAATTGGTCCAAAAGCGGGTGGTTTGATGCAGCATTATTTGAAGACTGGTTTTTTTCTACTGTTTTCCCTCGTTTAAAAAGACAACAAGGAATCAAGGTTTTAATAGGGGACAACCTATCTTTACACATTAACTTTGCTGTAATTAAGGCTTGCGAAGAAAATAACATACAATTTGTGTGCCTCCCCCCTCATTCAACTCACCTTACCCAGCCACTGGATGTAGCATACTTCCATCCTTTGAAAGTTGCTTGGCGAGATATTTTAAAGAAATGGAAAAAGACAGAAGAAGGTAAAAAATACCAAACTGTACAAAAGGACCAGTTTGCAACATTATTCAAGCATCTATTTGAGGAAGTCTTGCATAATAAATCCCAAAACTTGGCGTCAGGCTTTAAAAAATGTGGCATAGTTCCACTTAATGAAAGTGAAATTCTTCAGCAACTCCCACAATATGAACCAAATATTGAAGAAGTAGGTAGAGCTTTTATGGATGCCTTGGAAGAAAAGCGATCAGAGCTTTCTCTTTAACAAACTGGTCGTAAAAGAAAGAAGCCAAGTGTCCAGCCTGGCAAAAGTATAAGTGTGGAGGAAGTACAAGATATGATGTTCCTAAGCAATGTCAAAAAATCTCTTCCAAAGAAACGGCGATGTCCTAAAAGAGCATCATTACTGTATTCATCTGATTCCGATGGAAATGAGGCATATAGTATTCAGAGTGATAGTTCAGACATGAACATATTAGATTTAGAAGATAATTTTGATGTCAATAACATGCAATGTCAATCAAGTGCTTGCACATCAGAAACTATGGCTGTGCAACTGCCAGATGCATTAAATGATTGGAAAAAGAGCTTACAAGTTGATGATTATTTAACTGTTTTATACAACAACTCGGAATACCCTGGGTGCATTCTTAAACTCCCAACAAACGATGAAGCTGGTCCAACTGTCCACTGCATGATGAAGCTGACTAAGGCATGGAAATGGCCTGACAAAGAAGATGTTGGCATTTACCCTTGGGAGGACGTATTACAAAAAATTAATCCACCAAAGTGCTTGAGGCGAGGATTTTTTAGTGTTCCAGAACTGGACAATTTTGTTTAATTTAAGTTCCTATTAAATTACTGCATTCTTTTATTATATTTTTTACAATGCATTTTATTCTGTAATTTTAGTACATATTAAATAATATACTTATACCTATTATAAAGTAAACGTAAGTGTTATTGATTTTTCACCCCGTCTGAAGGTTTTTCGCCTTTGTTTTGCTGTTTTTCAGCTATTTTACTGTCAGTAACATAATATTTATGTTATACTTTATATGGAAACATAAATATGAGGAAACATTGGCCCACTTATCAATAATACTATCTTAAACAAATGATTTTTGAAGTGGGGCAAAGTTATCCCGAGTTAAGGCAACTTTGGCCCAGTCTATATAATAATAATAATGATAGTAAAATAATAAACTAAAATATTGTTTAGATAATAAATATATAGAAAGATTCTTTAGAATCTCAGGAACACATATAATTTAAAAATAGAATAATCTGTTGAAAATTAAATTATTTATAACTTTTTTTCACTGAAGAAACATGTATTCCGGGCCAAAGTAACCCCAATCTACGGTATCTATGGAATTGATGGAACAATAATTGTTCCATCGATTCCAGCATCATTGCCAATGAGAAAAACTTACATTCTCTTTTGGTGCAAAGTTCCTCTCGTTCAAGCAGCTTTTAATGCTGCGTCAAGCATAGAAGAGAAATATTGCACTATTGTTTTTTGACCTAGGGCTGAAGAAAATCTAATCTTTAAAAACATATGTTTCGGTATATTAATAGATTGGAACAGATTATCAGTGCATTAAAACAAGAAAATAATAAAGAAGTTGTCCATGCTGCCTGAATGTGTATTGTTATGTAATAAAATATCTAATAATATTCATTCTTATCTATTCTTTTTTTAAAAATAGCATTATATTTTTCAGGATGATATGGGGCTAGAATCTAGTGAGACTGAAAACCCTTCCTCTCAGATAGTTCCAGTGATAGAAAATAATATGGCAAATGAAGGACGTCGCAAAAAAGGAAGAAAACGACTATTTGGAGGGCAAGATCCGTAGTGATAGAAAGAGTATACAAACAAAAAATATTTTAATTATAAAAAAGAAGGTGTTGATGGTAAAGACTTTTTAGATTTTAACTGTCAATGTAAATTAAAATGTCACGAGACAGTACCAATTGAAATTTGATGTAATGAATACAATAATTTCATAGAACTGGCATCTTACAATGCTCAAAACCTTTTTATTGCTGCTCGAGTTGAAGAGATGGATAAGAAACGAGCATATTCCAAAAATGGAGACAGTAAAAGGAATTTTACTAGAGTGTATAAAATACATCAACAGGTAGTTTGCAGAGAAATTTTTATAAAAACATTACAAATTTCAACAAAACGTGTCAATACCATATTAATGAAGATGAGGACAGGAATATCAGTATCAGATAAAAGAGGTATTTTGCGGTGGACAAAACAAAACAAGTGATGAAAGAATTAATGGAGTTACTTAACACATTAAATCTATTCCGAAATATAAGTCGCATTACAGACGTTCAGTTAGGGATGTGGAATATTTACCTCGAGATATGACAATCGAGAAAATGTATGGTTTCTACAAGGAGTGGGAGGAAAATCCTGTGAGTCTTTCAACACACAAGAGCATTTTTTATTCAAAATTTAATTTAAGTTTAAAACCTCTGAAGTAAGTGATAGTTTGTGGTTTATTGCCACCAACAATTTTTGTGATTCGTATGATGTTATGATTAACAATGCTTCAAATGAGGAAGAAAAAAGTATTTTTGCAAGAAAAACATGAAAATCATGTGTAAAAGATTGGATGAGTGCCCAGAAACAAATGAAAGAGATCCTCAGTCTGCTTCTAAAACTGATTTTCTTGAGTGCTTAACATTTGACTTACAAAAGACATTATCTCTTCCTCGAATACCCACAAATATAATATTTTATAAGAGACTTATGGGTCTATAACTGTGGTATCCATTCTGGCAAACGTGGCAGAGGTTTCTGCTATGTTTGGGTGGAAGGTACAGCAGGAAGAGGTGCGCAAGAAATTGGTTCATGTCTTTTCAAGCACCTGGATAAATATTGTGCTCCTGGAGTGGAGGAACTTATATTATGGAGTGATTCTTGTGGAGGACAAAATAGAAATTTTAAAATGGTGCTCATGCTTAAATCCTACCTCTAATCACATCCATCCCTACAGAGAATCAGGCAGAGATTTCTAATTTCTGGGCACAGTTTCCTGCCTAACGACGATGATTTTGGGAAGATCGAGTCCACACTTAATAGGCAACAAAGGTTGCATACAAAAAAAGATTATATAAAATGCAATGAAAGTCAGCAGAAAGAAGAAGGCTCTAACTATCGAAGAGATGGAAATTGGTAACTTTCTAGGGACTGAAAAGCTAGAAAGAACAGTCATCAACAGGAAGAAGGGTGTGAATTCAGAAAAAGTTAGTTGGCTGAAAAGCAGAGAAATATTAATTTTTAAACGTAAGCCTTCTTCCATATTTTTTAAGACAAGTTTTGATGTTGAACCTATTGAAGTTGATAGTGCAAAAAAAACACAAGGAAACATTTCCTGTAAACTACAAAAATCAGATTTGGTTAATCTGTGGCCTAATGGTAAGCCCATTGCACCAAAAAAACTGAAAGTTCTTAAATCTATATTTCACTTGATACCAAGTGATGCATTACCTTTTTATGAAAAGCTGTTCTGCAGTTCTGATACTGTAGACGATTTAGAAGGATTTGGAACTGTTCCAGACTTTGAAGTAAAAGAAAGTCTCTTATTATTTTTTACAGATTTTAGCTTAATATATTTTATTTTTTAAATTAACTATTTTAATATTTTTCAATCAATACTGTATCATTCAAAAATAAATCTTTATAATGCATCCTGCAGTTTGAAATATTTCTATTTCATATAATGAATTAATATAATAATTTCACTAACCTTCTTTTTAAACTGCGTCACCTTTATTTTATTCCTACTTACACGTGTTTCGGTGGATCCACCATCATCAGAGTAAATCAAAAATTGAAACTAAAAATTTTTTTCATTTATTTAAAATTTACAGAAGATGATACATCTTCAGTCACTTGTATAAAACTGATTTAAAATTAATTTATTTTAATTTATCCCTTCTCATATTTACTGTAGATAGCAGCAGCAGTCAATATCACTTCATCATTCCTAAATTTTATCTGTTCATTCAAAATGTCCTGCTTTTGCTCTTTTAAATATTTATAAATATGGAACATCTCATATTTTTCAATTTTATTTTTATTCTCTATATTACATTGTTCTATTATATTGAAATGTTCATCTATTTTACCAAATTTATGTTTTTCTTCTTTTATATGATTGGTATAGTTAGATATAATGTAGTCACATTTCAGTGCTTTTTTATGTTCATTATACCTCACTTGAAAATTACGACTAGTCATACCAATGTAAATTTTTTTACAATCCTCATTACCACAATCTATTTTATACACACCCTTTTTATTGCTTAGTGTTTCATTTATATTATTTTTAATTATATTTGTGGACAGTAGTTTTTTATTATTACATGTGTATGCGATTTTATAAAATTTATTTAATGTTCTGTATAATTTATTGTTAATAGTTTTATTGTATTTTAATGCAATAAATGGTTTATGTTTTATTTTATTATCTAATATAAGGGTGGTTCTCAAGTTATTTTTAAATTGTAGTTTGTTTTTAATTTTATTTATTACTTTATTTATTTCTTTTTCATGATACCCATTCTTTTGTGCTATGAATTTTATTGTTCTTAATTCATTTTCTAGTAGTTTTTTATCTTTTATATAATTATATGCTCTGTGAATCATACTATGGTAAGCTGCCATTTTATGTGAGTATGGGTGGTTAGATGACTTATTTATATTTGTTACTGGTAATATACTTTTACGAAATACACCTGTTGTTATTTTACTATTACCCTTGATTAATTGTATGTCCATGAAATTTAATTTATTATTATTTTCAAGTTCCTTAGTGTGGTGTAATTTATCATCAAATGTATTTAATTTTTTTAAAATAACATCCTCTTCATTTTTATATGTCTTTTCCAATATTACCAGTATGTCATCTACATATCTGTGCCACATTACTACATTATGTGTGTATTCTATTTGATACACAGTTATTTCTTCAAAATATTGTAAATAAATTTCAGACAAAATAGAGCTTAATGGTGCTCCCATAGTAAGTCCATCTTTTTGTTTGTATATTTTTTCATTAAATTTAAAATAATTTTGTGAAGTACATTGTCTCAATAATCCTATAACTTGCTTTACTTCATCTTCATGCAATTTATGTTCTGTTAATTTATTTAATTAATTTATATAAACCATTTATTGCATTAAAATACAATAAAACTATTAACAATAAATTATACAGAACATTAAATAAATTTTATAAAATCGCATACACATGTAATAATAAAAAACTACTGTCCACAAATATAATTAAAAATAATATAAATGAAACACTAAGCAATAAAAAGGGTGTGTATAAAATAGATTGTGGTAATGAGGATTGTAAAAAATTTTACATTGGTATGACTAGTCGTAATTTTCAAGTGAGGTATAATGAACATAAAAAAGCACTGAAATGTGACTACATTATATCTAACTATACCAATCATATAAAAGAAGAAAAACATAAATTTGGTAAAATAGATGAACATTTCAATATAATAGAACAATGTAATATAGAGAATAAAAATAAAATTGAAAAATATGAGATGTTCCATATTTATAAATATTTAAAAGAGCAAAAGCAGGACATTTTGAATGAACAGATAAAATTTAGGAATGATGAAGTGATATTGACTGCTGCTGCTATCTACAGTAAATATGAGAAGGGATAAATTAAAATAAATTAATTTTAAATCAGTTTTATACAAGTGACTGAAGATGTATCATCTTCTGTAAATTTTAAATAAATGAAAAAAATTTTTAGTTTCAATTTTTGATTTACTCTGATGATGGTGGATCCACCGAAACACGTGTAAGTAGGAATAAAATAAAGGTGACGCAGTTTAAAAAGAAGGTTAGTGAAATTATTATATTAATTCATTATATGAAATAAAAATACTGTATCATTTAAAATAAAATATTTCATTAAAATACTTTGAGTGTTTTCTTTTAACTTTTCACAATGAATGGTCTTACCAGCTAGCTGATTATAAAATTTAATAACAATATCTATTATCATTACAACTGCAAATTTTTTAGAGCTATTTTATGGTCCAACTAAAAGTGTACATTCAGAATTTATAATATTCATAAGAACTCATTAAAATACTTAATTAACATGAGAAAACTAAGTGAAATGAAGTTGGTTCCTTTCTTACTAATTTCAACAAACAAAAGAAAGTTGATATTATGCAGAAAAGTGATATTTACAACTTTAAATTCACGTAAATAATTAAATTGAAATGAGCAAAAGTGATAAACACAGAGAAAAACATAATTCTTTAAAAGGAAAAAAGTACTGTGCATTGAACTTTGATTCTCAATTTCTCATACTTTGTAAAATGTTGGTTGGTTCCTTTCTGCAGAACTACGTCCAATTATTACAGAGATGTACAGGTTGTAATTTATTATCAAATCTAGATTTAAAATCAGCATTTTAGCAAGTACCATTACATATAGAGTCAACAATTTACTAGTTTTATACACAGAACCAAGCAGTATTGCTATACAGTAGTTCCTTTTGGTTTAAAAGTAAGTCTAGCAGCTTTGATTAGGTGTCTTAATGTAGTTTTTACAGAAGATTGAAATAAAAACATGTTAATATTTGTAGACAATATTTTATGTTTATCAAATAATTTTAATCAGCACATTATGTATCTAGATAAAATTTTTCATAGACTTAAAGTTTGTGGTTTAACTATTTACTTAGAGAAACCAAATTTTGTAGCTGAAGTGAATTTCTTAGAATTTAAATTAAATAAAGATGGTATTGTAACAAACAATGATAAAACTAAGGCAATATTAGACTTTCCTACACCTAAACATACTAAGAATTTGAAATCGTTCATTGGAATGACTAATTTTTATGACCGTTTCATAAAACAATATGCTAATTTAGTTTTTTATTTAGGCCTAAATACAGATTGTAGTTCTATTGGAATAGGTGGGGTATTGTATCAGTTGGATGATCATGGAGATCACAGAGTGATAGCATTTTAAGTAGAGTATTACGACTGGAAGAAAAACAATATACTGTATATGACAGGAATGTTTAGCTTTGGTTTGGTGTTTAGAAAAGGTTAGGTGTTATGTCATAGGTTATAAAGTAAATATTTATGTAGATAATTTTGCTTTAACACATTTAAATACATGTAAATTTTTAAATTCAAGATTAACTAAATGGATGCCTAAATTGCAACAGTATGATTTAAATATTCAGCATTGTAAAGGAACAGATAATAAAATAGCTGATATTTTAAGTAGAAATTTTAAAAATAAACAAGTAGAAAAGGTAGGAACAGCTTTAGGTTAGTTCCATTTAAGTTCATTGTAGATAAAAAATTAATTAATATGTTTAAAAATATAGGGAAATTACAAGCAGAAGATCAGACATTAAAATAAATTATTAATAAAATTACTAATAAGCAAGAAAATGACAATACTATTCAAAATTTAAAATCTGTTTATTGTATTAATAACAATGTTTTACATAAATTAGTTCACAATGAGTATAAATTAATAATACCTAATTCAATGTATAAAATTTTGATTTGGCAAACAAAAGCTGAAATAAGAATGTCTAACAAACAACCTTCCCCCGGTGTTAAAAGGCTATGGTCAAGCTTGTCTGATGGTAGCGATAGTAGTGATGTTGGTAACACAGATACTTTTTTCGTTGTTCGCTGTGCTACAGAAGAAGGGTCACTATCTAAAGTTTCCCCATTCATAATTAACAGGTCTGTACAGTCGGCATGTGGATCGCCACATTCAATTAAAAAATTGAGAAATGGTACCTTGTTAATTGAACCAACGTCTGCGAAGCAAAGTAGCAGCGTTGTTCAAATGACGCATATTGGAAATACTGCGGTCATCGTTGAACCACACAGATCCTTAAACTCATCTCGAGGAGTGGTATTTTCTAGAGATGTTCAAGATATGTCAGAAGTTGAAATCTTGGAGGAACTAACCTCCCAAAGAGTGACGCAAGTCAAAAGGGTAACGCGTCGGGAGAATGGAAATGATGTCGGCACCCCGACATTAATTATAACATTTTCCACCCCACAACCGCCAGATCGCATTAAGTTAGGGTACTTGTCTGTTCGAGTGAGACCGTATGTCCCAAACCCTCTGCGCTGTTTCCAGTGCCAAGAGTACGGACATACTAAAACACATTGCAAGAAACCTGCGATATGCGCAAAGTGTAGTTCTCCGGAGCACTTGGACAATGAATGCACTTCGGATCATGAACTATGTGCAAATTGTAAAGGGAGACATTCAGCTAGGTCTCGCGATTGCCCTAAGTACAGGGAAGAACGTGAAATTCAGAAAATCTCGTCTGAACAGAAGCTTTCTTTTCCCGCTGCCCATCGCGAGTACAGAAAACTAAATAGCATTCGAAATGCAGTCCAGCCTGACATTTCGTTTGCAGCTGCGGCTAGTGTCCCCGTACGTGTAGCAAGTGAATGTTCCTCATGTGTTGAGTTGAAAAGTATTGTCGAGAACCTAAACCAACAAGTTGCCTCTCTGACGTCTGCTTTAAAGGCTTTGCTAAGCTCCAAACAGAAAGAAGCTCCTTTGAATAATTTGGTACCACACGATGATAATGTGCTTCTGACGCAGAATAGAAAAGTTCAGCAGTCCAGTAAAACTGCTTCTTTGTCGAAGGGAAAATCCCTTTTATCGCCTAAAGCGCTTCCTGTGGAAGCATCTAAATTTTTAAAGTCTCCTTCATCTGGATCAAAAATCCATATGATAGGAGACACATCAGGCCTAGAAAAAGGCCTCATTCAAGAGAAGGGGAAAAAAGGGAGAGAGAAAATAGTGTTTGATACGTAACTCCTCCTAATCCTGAAAAACCGAAAAATGAATAATATTATTCAATGGAATGTTCGTGGCATTCGGTCTAGGTATGAAGACATAAAGCTATTGATCCGAGAAAAGTGTCCTCTTGCGCTTTGCATGCAAGAGATGATGTTGCAGCCTACTATGTCAATATCTTTTCGTGAATATCAGATGTTTAGGAAAGATTCCCTGGATGGTGGTCCTGGCGGTGGGGTTTGCTATATTGCTCCATCAGTCAGTGCAGGGAGTGAGTCTGAATATTGAAACAGATCTACAGGCTGTGGCAATCAGGATAACTATCCCGGTGACGGTTTGTGTGTGCAGTATTTACTTACCACCAAATAGAGAAATTTCATACCTAGCCATGCGAGAGTTACTGGAACAGTTACCAGGTCCATGTATATTCCTAGGAGATTTCAATAGTCCCAATTATTCTTGGGGCTCCTCACTGTGCAATAGTAGAGGACACATGGTGGAGAGGGTCCGGAGTGATTTAGACTTATGTCTATTGAACGATGGATCTGAAACATTCATGTCATCCTCAACAGGATCCTGGTCGTGCTTGGACCTTTACTTTCAGTAGCCTGTCCCTTGTACCACGGTTGATGTGGAGAGTACTACCAGACCTGTACGGAAGTGATCACTGACCGGTGGTGGTCGAGTTTTTTTGACTATCAGTCTGTCGATGATTTTCCAAAACGATGGATAGAGAAGCTTGCACGGTGGAATGAGTTTTCAAGTTTAATGGAATCTGAATATGAAGATGATGATGACGCACGAAAGCTGTTGTCTTCCTTTGTAGAGAGGATGTCTGTAGCAGCTGCCCAGAGTATTCCTAAAACAACGGGAAAAGCGCGGCGTCCGCCGGTACCCTGGTGGAATGATCGTTGTAAGGAGGCTCTTCAGGACCGCCGTGGGACCTTGCGCATTTTTAGTCGCAGACCTACGGATGCAAACCTGGAAGCGTACCGAAGAGCTCGGGCCTGCTGTAGGCGTGTTTTTCTTGAGAGTAAAAGGGAGTCGTGGAGCCGTTACGTTGGAGATATTAACAGGAGTTCCCCTGTGACAACGGTATGGAGAAAACTGCGTTCGGTATGTGGGAGGACGTCTCCACATCGAATCGCAGGGTTGCAAGTTAACGGTTCTGTGATCACATCACAGTCCGACATCGCTAATGTAATCGGTTCTTCCTTTAGATCAGCTTCCCTCACGTCTTCATATTCACTTCAGTTTCAAAAATTATAAAAAAACTATTGAATCTCTTCCTCTCCATATAGCGGACTCGAATGATCCTCTGAACATTCCGTTTTCTTTGCCTGACCTTAGAAAAGCGCTCAGAGTATCTCGAAATACCTCACCTGGAGGAGATTAAATTACACTATCGATGATAGCGCATTTACCTGATTCTGGCTTAAGGCAACTCCTACATATTTTTAATAGATTATACTCAACTAGAAAGCTACCAACAACTTGGAAAGAAGCAATTGTTGTTCCGATTTTGAAACCCGGTAAAGATAAAGCATTGAAAGAAAACATGTTGTACCTTGGGACATCCCAAGGTACAACGTGTATTTTATTTAATGTAACTTACAGTTTTAATAGTTAATAGTTTTTTTTTAACTTTACAAAAAAAAACTTTTTCATATAGACCTAAAAAATAGCCTACCCATAAAATACTTATTTTTAATATAGGTTTAGGCATATGCTCTATCATTAAATATAAATGTAATATGTTTACAGATACACGGTGGTGCATGTTTGTATGAGTGTGTGTGTATGTATGTTTCTAACTATTATGTTTGTTTTACAGATGCCGAGAAGCAAGTCAGGTGTAAAACGCAAAAAGATTGACAAGGCAGCACTGGAGCACGCAGTTAACGAGGTTCTTGAGGGCAAATCTAAAGTAAACAAAGCAGCAGAAAAATATGGATTAAGCAACAGTACTGTGAGTAGGTATTATCAAAATCTGCTAAAAACAAAAAAAAATGAAGATTGTGCTAATTTTCAGTATGATGAAAAAAAGAATGCTGTCCATCAAGTTTTTACAGATAGTGAAGAATTAATCCTTGTTGAATACTTAAAAAAGGCAGCAACATTACACCATGGTTTATCTTCTAAAGATACTTTGCGCTTAGCGTGGCAGTACGCCAAATTATTAGCTAAACAACCAAATAGTAGTACCAAATTTCCCCAACAGTGGAATGATAATGAGACTGCTGGTGAAAATTGGCTTCGTGGCTTTCGTAAACGACACTCAACTCTTACCTTACGGAAGCCAGAAGCAACAATTTGGGGAGAGCTACCAGTTTCAATAAACAAAATGTAAAAATGTTTTTCAGCAATTTGAAGGAAGTTATGGTGCGTTACAAGTTTACTCCAGATAAAATATATAACCTCGATGAAACTGGCAACTCCACAGTTCATGTCTCTCCTAAAATATTCTGCACTAAGGGAACTAAACAAGTAGGGTCAGTTACGTCAGGTGAAAGAGGACTGAACATCACAATGATATCCCGTATCAACGCCATTGGGAACAGCATTCTACCGATGATAGTATTCCCTAGGGTAAATTTTAAAAATCATATGTTGCTCGGAGCTCCAAATGGTGCTATTGGAGGAGTGAACCCTAGCGGGTGGTCTACTGAAGGCCTATTTGTAGATTACTTAAAGCATTTTATTCTTCATGTCAAACCAACCAAGGATGAACCTGTCCTACTCATCATTGATAACCATGAAACACATATTTCTGTTGATTCTCTGGACTTAGCCAAAGAAAAGGGAATAGTTATGTTGACATTCCCCCCTCACACTAGCCATAAGCTCCAGCCTTTGGACAGGACTGTTTATGGACCGTACAAGACCTATTACAACCAAGCTATGAATTGCTGGATGATGTCCAACCCAGGAAAACCTGTAACGATTTATGATGTGGCAGGCGTGATCGGTCAGGCATACAGCAAAGCATTTAACAAGGAAAACATGGAAAAGGGATTTAAAGCTAGTGGTATTTATCCATTAGATGAAAATATTTTTACAGACGACGAGTTCATGTCCTCATATGTAACAGATCGCCCACTAAGTGCAGAAGATTCAACACCCCAAGGTGTTCATGTAGAAACAGGCAACGAAGATGGGAGAGTGGCAATTGTAAGTGAGATATCATCAGAGGCTTTGACTTCTCCGGTTACTGGGATTACACAGCCCCTTTTATCGTTTCTGCCTGACGAAACTCCACAGATTGACCTAAATAGTCCTTCTACATCGAGTGTTAATAAAGTCATTGTTCCAACACCTGAATTAGTACGACCCTTTCCAAAGGCAGCCCCCAAGAAGAGCTCTTCACGTGGAAGAAAACCTGGAAAGACAAGAATTCTCACAGACACCCCAGAAAAGGACGAAGTACTTAAAAATAAAAAGAAGAAAGTAAAACCTGTGCCAAGAGATCTATTTCCAAATAAAAGCCTAAATAAAAAGTCCAAGAGAAAAGGGATCTACAATATTCAACTTCTGAAGATGAAGAGATTAACTTTCTTTCAGATGATAGTGAAGACATTGAAGACCTAATCAGTGAGATGATGAGGGAGGACGAATCTGCTATTAAAGATTTAGAATTTGAAGATGCTGAATTAAAAGTTGGAGATTATGCTTTAGTTCAGCTAGCAGGAAAACGCTCTATTAAGTTCTATGTTGGAAAGATTGTTGGAAAAACAAATGTCGTATGTGAGATTCAATACTTGGTAAAAACCGGACGTAACAAATTCATCTTGAAAGATGAAACCATCTACGAGGTTGACGAAAGCGATGTCATATCTAAGTTACCTCCACCTGTCTCTTCAGGAACTTCTTCAAGGCAACAATCTAATCTTAAGTTTTTTGTGGACTTTTCTAGCTATGATATTCAGTAAAAGAGTTATCTAAATTTAGGAATCTAAGAAGGCTTTGTTTTATTAACCAACAGAATTTCATAATAATTATTATAATTGCCTTCTCAATAATTGTAGATTTACTTTAATTTTTAATATCTTCTACATTAATTTTGTTAAATGAAGGTACCTACAAAGATTGTATTTCAGTTTTGTCTTTGTTTACTTAAGGTGTTTAGTTTTTACTGTTCATTAAAAGTTATTATTCTGACATTTTGTTATTGATTTCCTAACAGTCCCAAGGTACAACGGTATGTTGTACCTTGGGACATTTGCAAGGGGTTGAAATTTAATTTATTTTACTAAGTTGTACAATTAATTCCGTCATAAAAAAATGTAGTTGTATACCTTAAATTGCATTCGTTCATATACAAATTTTTGTTTCCTAGTTGCAGTGAGTTAAATAGGTTAAAAAAATTAAAGAAGTAAAACTGTCCCAAGGTACAACACCTTCCCCTACATTTTTGTATCATATAAGAGTAGACAATGACCGATATCCTGTATGTAAATATATGTTTTTATCCACTCTTGCACTGGGGGAAAGATCTGTAAGAGAATGGATAAATAAATCTACCAATGGCATGTGTGATTCACATGAAAATTCATGTGTTAAACATAAGAAAATTGAGAATTCAAAAACATCTGATGTACAGGTACTTAATAAATTCTTAGATGAGTTACCAAAGGTACCTTCACACTACCACAGAAGTAATTCCTCCAAATTGTTCATTGAACAACAGGTTGAATCGTTGATGCAGCTGTATGGGATTTACTGTAAGAAGATTGAAGATGATGGTAGAATTCCATTAAGTCATACAAAATTTTCAGCACTTTTTTATGAAAAAAACCTTTCATTATATACATTGAAGAAAGATTTATGTAATGTTTGTTCCAAATATGAATCTGGCAATTTATCAGAATTGGAATATGTTGAACATCAAAGGAAAAAGAATAGGACCAGGCAAGAAAATGAAAATGACAAAATATTGGCTAAAGAAGACAAGTGTATTGTCTTAACAATGGACCTGCAGGCTCTTAAATTATGCCCAGTAATTCAAGCTAATGCATACTATTTGAAGACAAAATTAGCGTGCCATAATTTCACTTTATATAACTTGATGACCAACCAATGCAGTTGTTATTGGTTCAGTGAAATTGACACAGATTTAACTGCATCTACCTTTGCATCCATTATAATAAAGTACTTAAAAGAAAAACTTCTGGATGTCAAGAACAAAAATATTATCTTATACAGTGACGGGTGCACGTACCAAAATAGAAATGTTGTTCTTGCCAATGCAATTCTTAATTTTGTTATTGAATATGAAAGCACCATTGTTCAAAAATTTCTTGAGCCAAGGCACACCCAAATGGAATGTGACTCTGTGCATAAAAGAAAGAAAATAGAAAGAAAGCTGCGAAAACGACCAATCCATTTACCTAGCAATTACTTAACTGTAACACAAGAAGCAAGGAAAAATCCCTTTCCATATGAAACAGAATGGTTATCTTATGACCAGTTCACAGATTACTCGCACTCATCCTCCCAAAGGTAAGTCACTTTCATAATAGAATTTATCTGCATGATATCTGATGTCATTGTCTTGACTTACAAGGCACACTTTTGAAGCATGTTGAAGTGAAAACCAACATAAATTGTTTTTTATTGCAATATAGAATAATTTTGTTTTAGTGTAGGGTTTGGAAATTAAATGTTTGTATTAAGTTTATTTATTTTGTTTTCATAATAGGCTGAGATGTATAAGGCCTGGTACAAGCAAAGTTACTGAATTAAGAGCAATAAAATATACGCCAAGTGGCATCAGTTACAAAATAAACTTTGATGAAGAATGGATTACGCTGCCACAACGAATAAAAAATCCAGATAAAAACATTAGTAGGCCAAAACTTAACAAAAAATCAAGAAAGATTACATCAACAAAATATAGACTTCTGCAGGATCTTAAACAATTTTTACCTCAAGACTGTCATTTATTTTATGATAATCTGGAATATGAATGATTAATTCTGAAATATCATTGTAAAATTTTGTTCTTTTTCTATCAATAAAGCATTTTTATATTAAAAGTATACAAGTGAATGGATAAAATTATGATTTCTTTTTTCAAGAACCTTTATAAATCAAGTAGCAGTAATATGTCGCAACCCACACTGTGTGTCAGGTATCTAATGGTAATATGACATAACCAACTTAAAAATTTTAAATAAAATATTTTTTTAAATTTGATTATTGATTTTGCAAATTTTTAACATTTTATAATGAATTAACATAAAAAGTTACAGATAAATTGAAATTGATGAAATTATTTAAATACTGTAAATGTCTCTCCTGAAAAATTTTAGTTGTGTGGGTTACGACGTATCACTGTTTCATGAACGATATGTTTTTATATTAGTTGTAAGTTTGTATTCATATGTCTGTGTTTTTATTATGAGGCCCCTTTACAGCCTTTTGTGACGTCCTATGTCTGTGATATTATTTATTTTTAATGTAATTTTTAATTTTTTTTTGGTTGTGATACTAGTTTTTAAGATTTTAATTACATAAGTGTCAATGTCATTATTGTCATTTATTCTAACTGTGATATTAGGTTTAAGTTTATGTGTGTATGTTTTTGTGTTATTTTTTAGCGTTTTATTTTTAGCCTGTTTTGTTTGAGATGTCTGTGATATTAGCTTATAAGATTTTAAGTTTTATATATATTGTAGCGTGACATTTTGTGGTCTCATTCTAGAGTATTTGTTTCTCTAGGATGAATTATTTAATAGCGGATAATTTATTTCAAACATCTTAATATATTAATATCTTGCTGATTGTGTTAATTTTAAAGATAGATTTTTATTTAAACCAAATGGGACTGATGTGTAAGAAAGCGGAGAGTTGAAGATTATAACTTATAAACAGATACACATTATCATAAAAATAGAGCGTTGGAAAATAACTAGGATTGGGCGGATGAATCCGGGCAAGAATAGTGACAAGGTCTGGAAGAGTGGAGTGTCCAGCCAGCAGCAGTCGTTCATGGGCACTGGAGAGTGGTGCATGAGAGTGATAGTAACAGTTGTGTGTGAGAGACGTGAACAACAATCAATCCGGCCGATTATTTTAACATCTTTTTTGGTTGTGGACATAAAATTATGGTGTGCTGAGAACTAAACTGAATTTATTTATATCCTGAATTTAATAGAACTTCAACGCAGTTATCCGCCAGAATATCCGAATAACAGAATATCCGCCTTTTTCTCCGATACAGTAAGATAACACATAAAATCATATTTAAATTTACATTACATAAAATCAGTTCCAAGAACTTTATATATTTAATGATTAATAATTTTGCATGCTGTTTTATTTAAATAAATATTTTAATTATATATTTTGTGTTATTTTATGTTAAGAGATCCTTTTCATCCACAGACACAAGTTTTCGTTGGACACACGTACCACCTTTGGTAACTAAGTAACAGCATACTGGGTGTTAACATAGACCCTATACCATCCAGAATTATTTAATTAAAAATTAATTATTTTATTTTACTAAAGTGAGAAGACTGTTACAATATATATATATATATATATATATATATATATATATATATATATATATATTGAAATATATATTTTCTAACCACCAGAATACGGTAACATAAAACACTTACCAATGTTTATAGCGCTTTCGTGTATCTTGTACACATCTTCAGTAAATTAACATTTATTACAAGTCAAAATTTAAAACTTCCTGCTCCTACCATGGTAGATAAGGAATCCTTATCTACCATGGTAGGAGCAGGAAGTTTTAAATTTTGACTTGTAATAAATGTTAATTTACTGAAGATGTGTACAAGATACACGAAAGCGCTATAAACATTGGTAAGTGTTTTATGTTACCGTATTCTGGTGGTTAGAAAATATATATTTCAATTGTAAATAATACGGCTGTTTAAAAATCCTACATAGGATGTTTAATAAAATAATATATATATATATATATATATATATATATATATATAAAAGGCATTCTGCACACGGGCTTTTTACACCCTTGTGTAGAACAACAGGCGATAATAACCTCGCTAAGGTTTTTCGCCTTTAAAAAAAAAAAAATCCGTTAGGAAAAGCTAATCCCCGAGTACTATTAGGAAATTGGGTTTGTATTTATTAGAGAGACATGGTCATATCAATAGGGTTTTGACTGATCATGGATCTGTTTACAAGTAAAAGTTGGAAAGAATTTTTAAATAATCGTGGTATTAAACATGTAGTATCTTTCGTCAACACCTTGCAGTAACCCAGTGGAGAGATATAATAAAAGAGTGATAGAATTGCTTAGAACTTGTATTTTTGACAAACACACACAATGGATTAAGTATCTTGATTTTGTATTAGAGGCTATTAACAATTTAGAAAATGATGTAACAAGTTTTACACTATTCTACTTACATTATGGGAAGAAGAGTGATAGATTTTGGAATAAATATATTTCAGAGTTTAAAACAGATAGTTTACTTCATGAGAACAAGCAAGCATTGCAGTTCTAGCAGGTAACTCTAAATTCCTATTTTGTAATAAAAATTAAATACCTACCTACACAGGCGTATTTTAGTTGAATTCAGCAAGGCATAGGCAAATTTTCATGTACTAGTTCCTTCCATGTATTCACATTGCTACTTATATATTACATTATTTATTATAATATATAGCCTACATATTTATTATGATATTTGAGTTAGTTAACTTATTCATTGATTTAAGTTAGCTATGATATTTAGTTATTAATTTTTCTTTTTTTTCTTTTCAGATAAGATTGTTTTACTGGCTGAGTGAGGATTCTCATTAACATACATGGATGTTCAACTTCTAGTCAAAGGGTATCTGAATAAAGTAGGATAAAATGTGACAAAATTCAAAAACAATCTACCAGGTGAGGATTGGGTTGTGTCATTTTTTAAGAGATATAAAAATCTTTTTAGTACAAGAATGTCACAGAACATTAAAAGAGCTTGTGCAGTTGTATCAGCAGAAGTAGTTAATATTATTTTGATAATTTTGGAGTGTACTCTTGAAAGAGTGCACCCTTGCAGCGTTGTCAACTACGATGAGACAAACCTGACGGATGATCCAGGTAACAAAAAAATTATTTGTCGAAGGGGCAAAAACACCCTAAAAATCAATGACTTCACCAAATCAGCTACATCTATCATGTTTTCTTGCAGTGGAGATGGACAATAATTGTCCATCTCCACTATATGGGCAATAATTATTATTGCCCATATATGTAATCTACAAAGCTGAAAATTTTTATGACTCCTGGCGCATAAGAGGCCGAAAGGGGGCCCGCTATGGTTGCTCAAAATTTGGATGGTTTGACCAGAAACATTTTGAAGATTGGTTTTTCACCATTGCACTTCCGTACCTTGTAAAACAACCTGAACCACGAGTTTTAATAGGTGATAACTTGTCAAGCCACTTCTCAGAAGCTGTTTTAACTGATTGCTCAGAAAACAGTATTTCTTTTACAATGTTTCTCAAGCATTGTACTCACCTAGCTCAGCCCTTAGATGTAGCTTTTTTCCGGCCACTCAAATGTAAATGGCGATCTCTTCTGCAAGAATGGGGAATCAGGCTAACAAAGGTACATTAAGTAAAATTCATTTTTCTTCCATGGTAAAAAAAATTCTTGAGGGTGTTGAAAATGCTGAAAGTAATATCAAAAGTGGGTTCAGGAAAACTGGAATTATTCCAGTTGATCGCCAGCAAATTCTGAATCAGCTTCCCAACAAAGGAGTGGATGCAAATCCAGTCCAAGTTGAAGAAAACATGGACGGCAGTGTGTGGATTTAGTTAGGGAGCTGAGATATGGGAAGGAGAAACCAAGGCAAAGAACGGCTAGAAAAGACAAACTACAAGTTGAGCCAGGGAAAAGTGTACAAAATGTGTGTCACAGTGAGTCAAAATCAGCGATTCTAGCTGATGACAGTGAGGAAACCTCTGATGAAGAACCGAGTACAAATTCAGACTCTGAGGAAGATGAAGAACCTGTAGTAAATTTGAGAGAGGAACAAGAACCCCAAGTCGACTACATGTCTATAATGGCAAAAGAATTTTTAGTTGTTAAGTTGAAGGACTCAATCACAAAGAGTGACAAATTATATGTAGCAAAGGTCTCATCCACAACTGAGAATTCTGCACAAACTACTAGAGTTGTAGAAGTGAAGTTTTTAAAGCCCTACAGAAACCATAGGGATATCTTTGTGTGGCCGGACATTGAGGAGTCAAGTGTAGTGTCCTCATGAAATCTCACGGCGCCTGCCTCCTCCAAAAAATATTTGTTACGAACGATTGAAGTTTCCAGAAACTGTTGTTTGAACTTCTATTATTCATGTGAAATATTCAACTGACTTTTTTTGTATTATTTTCTTCAATAATAATTTTTTAAAAGTACCAACTTTGTCTCAATTGACAACACTAACCTTTTAAAGTGGTATTTAATGAAAACTGTATGGTCTATCATTTCACCCCTATCCTGGGGTAACTTGATACAGAGGGTTTTTAAAAAAAATAATAAAAGAAATGAAAATTTAAAAAGACAAATAATGTGATAAAACACACAGTCATAAGAAGTATCACTAAAAAAAACAAAAAAATGTCATTTTTGAGGAGATATTGAATGTTAACTTTTGTATCTGTATCAAGTCACCCTGTTTTACGGAACTTGTCTAGTTACCGTGCTTAATGTGCTAATTCAGTTCTCACAAATGACTTCTATGACAAACTTGAGCACTTGATTAAGATTTTGAATGTTGATGCTGCTCGTTTGAAACATCATTTGTGGAATGTCGAGGAAACTGGTCAACAGTTTGTTGTCAGACCAAATAAGGTAGTGACAACTATTGGGAAAAATACATCTACAAACGAAGTTGGGGGGAAAGGGGAGAAACAACAACACTAATTGGGTGTGTGTGTGTGTGCATATGGATCTTGGATTCCTCCATTTGTTATTTTTAAGGGTGTTTGCTTTAATGATAGACTGAAGGATTTTCTTTTCTCCCTCTATCATAGTGTTGGTCGGGAGTCAAGGAAGGATAATATAAGCAAAATTAAGTGACACAACTATTCGAGACTTCTAGAAGGAAGGTTGCTCAGGCAGAGATGGGGAAATCACCAGTCATGGTGTGGCCAGGAATATATGTTGGTGAGTGTCATTAAAATTAACGTAACATTACCACAGTGTCATCAAAATTTAACTAAAACCTTATTGGGGGTATTTCTATTACAGTCAATTACATGGGGATAATCTTTAATTAGTAATGGGTGATTAAGAGAGAGATGTAAAGCTTAAATAAAATGCTGTGCGCATAGTCTTTGAGTATATTGAAATAAAATGCTTGCTTCTGAAACTTGTTACCAATTTATTTCATTAGAGACGACCTAACTAACATCAGTGCGACAACCTCTGGGCGCACTACATAAATTGGTGGTATTGCGCTGGGATCCGTTTATTTGGTAAGTACGGAAAGAGATATATTGGAAATATTTACAAAGTAACTTCCAAAACTCACGTATCGTATGTTTTTTAAAATTTTAATTTGACATTTAATGGGGAGCAGGAAATCTAGCCAGGTACCGCTTCCTGGAAAAGTTGATCTTAATATAAGCAGGCCATACGGGAAGCCTCCATGTTTTAAGGCGAGGCCGATTCCTTTGCCAGTTACGGAACATTTTATGGTTGTAGGTACACAAAACGGCCAATTAAAGGTTTACTACGAATAT
The DNA here is from genome assembly GCA_035578175.1 of Catonia carolina. Lineage (NCBI taxonomy): Eukaryota > Metazoa > Arthropoda > Insecta > Hemiptera > Achilidae > Catonia > Catonia carolina. Next base: position 44,466,750 of record JAQMRL010000001.1, read on the forward strand.
GAGGACAGTGTTAGTAGTAGGGTGAATCTAAGTGTTAAAGAATCAGCCGTTGGTTCGAGTTCTGGTCCAAATAAACCAAGTGTAATACCAAGAAAAATTAATGCACCTCAACCTGATTCTGAGTATATGACTATGGCAAGTGTTTCCGAACATATTTATGAGGTACCTTAAGTTATTAATGAAAAGTAATCATCCCGTATTTTCTATTTACCCGTCGAAGAACCTAACTTAATACTTGAGGGTTGTCAGATATTATTGCAGAATTTATTGCAAAAGATAATCGAAAGTCAAATTAACAGGACTACCGAGTATACCTCTGAGAAAAATATAAAAAGAGTTAAAATTACTAGAATTGAAATCCTTTTAAATGATAAGACAGCGTAACTCTTATCAATGAATTGTTGAATATAAAAGTTTTTTTTTCTTTTATCGCTTGGCATACTTGTGGTAGGTTATAGTAAACTATCTATTTTATTGTGTTATGTATACAAGATAAAATTACTATTTATATGGTTTCCTTAGAGCTCATCATACAACGTTTATGTATTATTTTGTTTATGTATTAATATATGAATCATCAGATGCTAAAAGGGGTTCAGTCAGTAAAAATGCCAAATTGAGTTATGTATATTTTTGAAAACTTGAAAGATAGCTGCATCATATGCAAGAGTGAGCTTAGTCATAATGCTGTTTATACAGTTGCTATGGAAGGATAGGATATTAAACAGTTGTTAAAATGAGCTTAGTCATTGACTCAGCTCCCTTTAGCATCTGAAAATCGGCCAGCTGATCTGACAAACAGCTGATCTTAAAATGAACTGGTATGTGAGAACTTGAGTTAACCTATTTTAGTGTACAATTACCATGGATGTTCTTGAAGAAGTTGAAGAATCTAATGTGTCTTTAAAAAGAAAGAAAAATATTACACACCCTGAGTTATACAAGAGAAATGTAATAAAAAAAGCTATTGTAGAAGGACAATCTTATACTAATTACGAAGGAAAAAAGTTATTAAAAATAGTTATTTTGTATTTATTATCTGTAATTTATAACAAAATGTCTATTGAAACATTAGGTGATTTGTTAGCGGGTTTAGTGGATAGGGTAAAGAGAATACCTCACCCTAATGCTTAAGTTGTTCCACCTGCTAAGGAATGGGTAATAACCGCCCTGGTAGAAAATTTCAAAGGAGATTCGCAAGGTCTCTCCGTTCAAACTTTCATATCTCAATTGGACAATGCTACCGTATTGGGAAATTGGGATAATGACGATAAATTGCGTATATTAAAATTTAAAGTGAGAGGGCAAGCTGCATTGTTAGTTAATACTCTTCCCGGTGTTATAGCTGGTGAAAGTGATCATGAAACTGTTGAAGATTTATTCTTGGAGAGATTTACTCCCAAGGAGAGTGACCAGAGTTCAATTATACGGCCTTACAAATGGCTTGTGAAGGAAAAAACGAAACCCAGAGCTATTCTCAGATCAATTGCGTAGTTTAGCTAACAAAACTATTAGATCTAGTGATAGCACCGAGGAGCAGAGAATACTTAATGAGGAGGCAGAACGACGAATGTTGGCTGCATTTTTGTGGCAGGACTAAAAGGTGTCGTAGGTGAGCAAGTACATTTCAGAATGCCAGAGAGTATGTCAGAGGCATTAAAAGTGGCTACAACTGTAGATGAAACTCTTAAGGGTAGTCATAATTTTGAACAAGCCCAGGGAAATATGTTTACTTTAAACACACAAGGAATTAAATGTTTTCGTTGTAATAAATTGGGACATGTTGCTGCAAAACGTCGTACCAATTTAAATTTCCAAAATAAGAATGTAAGCAATTCAATACTTATCAGCAAACTAATGACCGTAATCAAGTCGGTACTAGTGTAATATGAGATGTATACACACAAACACCCGTACAAACGTAAACACACAACCTTCACACACTCGATATAAACATGTCAACACTTGACACATCTATACCTCAAAATAAACAAATATACACCAGATGATTTACCACCTCCAGATGTGAGTAACAATACAAAAATAAAAAGATGAAGAGAAAAACTTTTACAATAATGCTGTTCTTTAACTAATGAATTTTAATGAAAACAGTTTTCTTATGTAAATGATTTGATAAAATATTGAATATTTTTATAACCTGCTGCATGAACGCAAAGTATACTAAAAAGTGCTTTAAATGGTTTTATGTGAACCATTCATTAACAATAATTCGTGAATTGTACGTTTATGAAAGAGATTCACAGAGAAATGCTATGTCGTTTGGACCATTTTTAAAAGGCTGAATTTTACAGGATTTACAATACTAACTTATACTGAAGTTTATGTGATACACAAATGTTTTATTTAAGACACAGGTTTATTTTATCCAGTATTTTAATTTTTGTTGAACTTTGAACTTTTATGTTTTATTTGATTTTATAATATTTATTTAGATATTACAGTGTTTTATTATGTTTTAATCAAAGAACATTTTATAAGTTTAAGAAAATATTTATACGACTCTTAATTAAAAAAGAAAAAAAAAGAAACATTGAGTACACTAGTACAAACACCGCAGGAGAAGGTTTTGTGGGACCTAATGTTAGAGGAAAAGCTATAATTTGTTTTAAGTGTAATAAAGCGGGATATATTGCTAGAAATTGTAATACTAATTTAAACATGAGGAGTTCGGAGACAAGCACCCAGTCAACGAACTAAACTCAAAACCCTGTCGTAGAATTACTGATGTGTATGTTACAATTGATACAGACGATAGTGATTTAATTTTAAGAGCAAAAATAGGTAATAAGTGTGCTCTATTGTTAGTAGATACAGGAGCAAAATTTTCAATTTTGAATAAGGAACCAGTAGAAGTTCAGTGCAACCTACTGATATCCAAGCATGAACTGGTATTTTGTCAACTAGTGAACAATGTACTGTATTCTCTGATAAATTTTTATTATTACCACATATAAGTCTAAAAACTGAAGTAACTATTAACCAAGCACCTATTAAAATTCCAGTCATTACTGAATTATTTTCAGATAATGAAACTAAATTCTTTTCTCAATTAGAGCAAACAATGGATGGTAATTTGCAAAATGTTAGTATAATCAAACATGAGTTAATGTCATTTAAGAAACCAGTCCAATTTCAAAATTTGGTACAAGAAATGAAACGTTTGGAATATTATAAAAATTATGTAGATGATATTGTCCATAAAAAACATGTTACTCTTGTTAGTGTGTTTTTTGTTTGTATATGTGTGCTGGTATTGTGGAGAATCAAAATGTGGTTACTCAAGGTTATGCTGTTGTGTGCAACAAACTTATCAGTCTGCTATACACGACCACCACGAGATAGGTTCAGTGTGAGATGTCACCATGCCAGTCAGTCAACGACCAAGATCGAGATAGTGGATGCTACAGCTATGTCATCTAACATCCAGTAACATTGGTACTACTGCCGCAGTTACTACACCTCCTTCAACTACTATCAGTATTGCCAGCCTACTACAGACTCCATTGTCAAATATTCCAATTCCCACGAAGACATCAACACCACACCGACAATTAAATATTTTGCTAAAAATTATTGTAATCATTTAATTTAGAATCATATTTATTGTACTTCAAGAGCTTAAATATTTAAAAGAAGATTGCACCTAAGAAGCAATCTCTTTTCTCCCAGGAGGGAATAATGTGGTGCATGCAATTTAAATGGACTTTCTCTTAATTAATTTGTTTATTTTTTTTAAACTATTTTATAAAGGCTTATACATCTCTTATTAAATTCACTTATTTTAATTTTATTTTATTGTTGACATAGTTCAGTTTAAATTATGCCAAAGGAAATTTAAAAGATTAGATAGAGGTGTCTGGTTACGACCACACATGATGTAGCTATGTGAACCTTCCTTCTCCCTCTATCAAAGTGTTGGTAGGGAGTCAAGGAAGGATAATATAAGCAAAATTAAGTGACACAACTATTCGAGACTTCTAGAAGGAAGGTTGCTCAGGCAGAGATGGGGAAATCACCAGTCATGGTGTGGCCAGGAATATCTGTTGGTGAGTGTCATCAAAATTAACTTAACATTACCACAGTGTCATCAAAATTTAACTAAAACCTTATTAGGGTAATTTCTAATACAGTCAATTACATGGGGATAATCTTTAAATAGTAATGGGTGATTAAGAGAGAGATGTAAAGCTTAAATGAAATGCTGTGCGCATAGTCGTTGAGTATATTGAAATATAATGCTTGCTTCTGAAACTTGTTACCAATTTATTTCAGTAGAGACGACCTAACTAACATCAGTGCGACAACCGCTCAACGCACTACACTACACTTTATAGATTTTACTAATGCACAGGGCCATTCAAAAAGTATTTTAAATGAACAAAATGTTACAAGGCATATGCTTGAAAATCAGTTTCAATTAAGGAGCAAAATACCGTCTTGCTTATTTGATACACTGAAAAACATTGATTTAACTCAATACAGGATTAGGTATAAGATTTGTCAGTGATGGATATTGTGGCCAGAATAAAAACAGCATCCTGGTCTCTATGATTCTGTACTTTATGGAAAACTTTTGCCCGACTAATGTGGAGGAAATACAAGTTGTTTTCCCAGTAACAGGGCATAGTTTTCTTCCTCCAGACAGACGGTTTGCAAACATTAAGAAAAAAATTAGAAAATATGAAGTTATAAACAATCCAGAAGTATACAGAGATACAATCAAGAAACATTCCAAAGTTAAGACTTCGGGTAAAGACATTGATTGGAAATGTTTTAGAAATGTTACGGTAAAACCATGTTCGATTTGGCAGTTAAAAATAATTAGTCTTGCAAAAGTATTAAGGATTTACATAACAAGAGGAAAGAAATGATTACTTGTTGAAGGAGACTCTACATATTTTAACAAATGCTATATCAAACTGTCCATACCTACTAAAACCTAAGATTAGTCTTAGAGGTAATCATTCACATAGTATTGGTGAAAGAAATGTACTGCAAAATTTGAAAAAAAAACAACAAGAATCTTCAGTTCTACATAACAATTTTGAATGGGGAAATCATTGAAGACGAGTTGCGCGATGAAGAAAATCAAATGACCTGTGAATTTATCCAAACCACCAGCATACAATGTCTTAGTAGACATTTCTCTATACAATCTTATAATAATTTATAATGTGTTTTTTACAACAGTAGGGGAAAGGTGCCATATTTCGGACGGTTGCCTATTTTTGGATACCCCTGTTTCTCGACTAGAGAGTGCTGATCTCATGCGGTAATGAATGTAATAAGAATCACTACTGTGTGGGCGTTCGCCATTAGTGAGTTTGGTGTTATTGTAAGCAGTCCTGCGCGTCCAGATTGTGTTAGTTGTTTTTCAATGATCTTAAGTTTTGAAACATGTCAACAACCTGTGTCGTATTTCAATAAGGTAACACATTTTTGCTGTCATTTGTAGCTTGGTATGTAGCATAAATTTTACAGTTTCACATATATTTTCTGCCTGTTTTTTCTAAGCGGCCTATACTAGTTTAGACTGATGTTTATAATATACGCGTGCGTTGCCAAATTTTGGATACTACAGAGGTTCCTAATTTCAGGTATCCGAATTTAAGAACCTCATGTAATTACGACTTTTCTTCTCTCATTTGCAGATGGCCCCTGGTAAAAGAAGGCCGTGGAACCCCGACTGTATGAGAAAAGCAGTGGAAGCGATTAGAAATAAGGAAATGGGTTATCTTAAAGCATCAAAAATATTTAATGTTCCCCGTTCCACCTTAGAAGATTATGTTAAGAGTCCTAAACCAATAGATGAGTTGCTTAAAGTATCGATTGGGAGAAAACCTATTCTAGGGGAAGAACTTAAAAATGACTTGGCAAATTATTGTAAAGTAATGGATGATAGATACCATGGCCTAAGAGCACAAGACGTTCGTGTGCTTGGTATCAGTTGGCGTTAAAGAATAATATTTGCAATAACTTTGCCAGTAAGCGAGGTATTTTAGGGAAAAAGTGGCTAAGAAACTTCCTAAAACGCCATCCACAACTTACCTTCAGGACTCCGGAGAAGACATCTGTTGCTAGGGTAAAGGGATTCACAAAGGAGAAAATACATCCTTTCTTTGATATTTTACGAAAAGAGTTTCAAGAAATCAATTCTGACCCGTCTAGAATTTACAACGTCGACGAAACTGGAATAACTGTGGTGCAAGGAAGAACGTCGAAAGTTGTAAGTGTTAAAGGCAAATGATCTGTTTCTGCACTTTCCTCTGCAGAGAGGGGAGCCCTCATTACAATGGTGTCTTGTATGAGTCCGACTGGACACTATGTTCCACCATTGCTAGTATTCCCACGAAAAAACATGGTCGGGCTTGCTAAATGGGACTCGTACTGGCACTGTAGGGGTGTGCCATCCATCTGGTTGGATACAGCTCCACACTTTTACACAGTGGTTTCAACATTTTATTGATGCTGTTAGGCCTTCTTTAGAGAGACCAGTGGTTTTGATATTAGACGGCCACTACTCTCACACACGCAACTTGGATATTATTTTACTTGGAAGAGCTAATGGAGTGAAGATCGTGTGTGTCCCTCCTCATACTACCCACAAATTACAGCCATTAGATGTTTCCTTTATGGCATCATTTAAAAGTAGTTATTCACAGGAAGTGGAAAACTGGCTCAGAATTAATCAATTTAAGTGTGTTAGAGATGAAACTCTGCCTCTGTACTCTGCCTCTGGGCAGAGTACATAGCTGTCAGTACCTGGGTTGTGAACTAAATGAAGATTGGGATCGTAGTAGGGAAATAAAACGACGCATTGAGATAGCCAGAAATACTTTCAATAAGATGAAGGCAATACTATGTAACGGAAAACTGAGCATAGATATTAGAACAAGAGTACTGAGATGCTATGTATTTTCTGTCCTATAGTATGGAGTTGAAGCCTGGACAATCACAGAGACGATGGAGAAAAGACTCAGTAGCTTTGAAATGTGGTGTTACCGAAGAATGTGGAGAATATCCTGGACAGAGCACATAACAAATATGGAAGTGCTAAGAAGAATGAAGAAGGATAAGGAACTGCTCAACACCATAAAGAAAAGGAAAATGGGATATTTCGGTCACATTCTAAGGAACGAAAAGTATGAATTGATGCGGCTGGTCATACAAGGGAAGGTGGAGGGCAAAAGGGGATCGGGAAGACGACGCACATCCTGGTTGAAAAATTTACGACAATGGTGTGGAAAAACATCAATAGAGCTTTTCAGGACAGCAGCAGATAGAGTGAAGTGGGCCATGATGATCGCCAATATCCTTAGGGATGGGGCACCTTAAGAAGAAGAAGAGATGAAAATATAGGCACCTTGTTAGGAAGGGCTTACACCAGATCAGCAACTATTAGAACTGCAGAAAATGGCTTCAGGAAATATGAAATCTACCCATTTGATCCTTTGGTTTTTGGTCCGGAGAATTTTCGTCCACAAGAAGAAGAGGACGCAGTACAACTCCCGTCTCCTGGTGCTGATGCTTCTACAGCTTCGGAGGTTATCTCTCCCTTTCATCTCCAGCCGCCACCTCTTCTTCCGAGAACAAAAGTCACAAAAAGACAGGGAAAAGCTACCTTAGTAACGTCATCACCATACAAAGAAGAGTTGACAAAGTCTCTGCAACTTGCAGACTTGAAGAAAATAAAGAAGGAAAATGTGGAGAAAACGAAAAAAAAGGTGGGACAGACATCTAAGGCACCAGCAACATTGTCTATAGGCCTACCCTTTGCCGACCAAAATAAACCCTCTACATCTGGTGTTGTAGCTAATAATATGAATGGCTCGCATAATGTGGTAAAAGAAACAGGGTCAAAACGAAAACTGCTGTTTGGCAAACAAAACTTCAGGAAAAAGCCCACTAAGAAGAAACCAAAACAAAAGGACGATTCAGAGTCAAGTGAATCTGAGATTGAGATGGAAACTGTGGACACATCCGATTACGAATCAGAAGATGAGTGTCTTTACTGACACTCATCTGACCCTTTCAGACCCTGTGTCCATTGCAATGTACACAATTTTTAATGGCTAATAAATTCATTACTGTGTATTTTTATGTTGTTCTGGGTGTTTGACCTGTACAATGGACATGTTCTTTTACTATTGCAGTGAAGTGCTGCAGCCTGGTGGCAGAATTTTGTACTTTTACTTATAATGTTCTTCAAGATGGCAGCTAGTAATTCTGGAGTGAAAGGTAAGCTTCTCCTAAATTGATTTTATTATCTTTTAGTTGTAATTTTTATATTTCTTCTACAATATATTTTGAAAATATAATATATATAGTTACTTTGTAATCTATTACCATCATCTTTTACTTGATGTATTTATTGTCATTAGGTTTGAAATTTCATTGTCCATTAGAATGGACACCAGGTCCTAACACTAACAATAACAAACCTAACCTAGGAATGTGTGTGTATTCACTTTTTCCCAGAAACACCTTATTTATAACCCTAAATAATTATGTTTGTATTCCTTATGTTTCAGTGTATGATCTGTCAAATATAAAAAACTACGATAAAGTTTTAGAATTGTTGGGAGATGGAGATTTGTCGGATTTAGAACAAACCGATGATGATAGTGACGAAGAAGAAATTATTGATGGAACTTCAGTAATAGGTAAATATCTCTTTTTTAAATTTAGTTCTATGTTTTTATACCTTCTTCTACTCTGCACTGTACTGCCAATAGTCCAATATACCTTTTCCTGTAGCATATATACCTTTCCTACAGCATTTGCTTATTGCTACAGACAAACATATGATATTCTATGAATCACTATTGTGTTTTCAATGAATCATGTTTCTGTGAACAATTATCTAGTAGTAGATAAGTCTAATAAAGCTTGCTTGTTTCAGGTGCAGAGATTGAAAAACTAGCTGATGAGTTAACTGGTGAGGAGGCTATTTAATATCTGAAGATGAACCAGACGATATTCAAGTACATAAAGAAACACCTTGTCCACTTTCAGGTGTACATAATGGTAGTACTCCAGTTAGTCAGGTAACAAAAGCACACATAAGTACAAAAAGTATTAAGTGGAGAAAAAAAGCTTATAACTCTATTTTTTCAAATGATTTTGAGGAAGACATAAATGACGATGAAGTAGAGCTAAGGCCGCCTTTATTTTACTTCAAACGTTAGGGGAGACTGTTGTACCTTGGACATAGTGTACCTTGGATCACTAACCCCTATCTTGGTTTGTGCTGCAACCTTGTGGAAAACAGTTACACTACATTTTGAACTACTCACTAGAGTGCAGTTAAAACGTATTTTTATTTGTCATTAATGTACTGTTCTCGAGTCTATCTGTGAAATGTGTTTTTATCTGTAAAAAGTAAAGTATTTCAAACAAAATATTTTTTTATTTACAAACATTAAAAATAGTTTAAAGATTTTCTTTATATATCAGCTTATTCAGTATAATTTGGTGAGTAAGATTACATATTATTCAATAGTTAAAACATAACCTATAAAGATTAATCTGTTTTCCAACTGTTAAATATCGCCTCTTGTACCATGGATCACCACCACATCCTGTACCTTAGATCACTGATCCAAGGTACATGATGTTAATTATTGTGATTTTTTCAGGTTGTAATACCATGCCACGAAGCAAATCAGGGAAAAAACGGGAACATATTGATCCTGAAAACATTAAGAAGGCAATAGAAGCCGTTTGTGCTGAAGGAGGAAGAAGAATATCAATTAGAGAATCATGTAAAGTGTTTAACGTCAAATTTACAACATTAGTTCGACATTTAAAAGCTTTTAAGAATTCTGGAAAAGAAGAATTCCACTATGATGTTCGATATGATACAAGAAAAGTATTTTCTGAAAAAGAAGAGCTCTGTTTAGTAGAATATATAAACAAAGTGGCAAAGATGAATTACGGTTTGACTAAGAAAGGAGTTCGGGTTCTGGCTTATAAGTTTGCTGTTGCCAATAATAAAAATCGACCTGTGAAATGGGACGTCGAACAAACAGCTGGAGAAGAATGGATGAGACTGTTTATGGGAAGGCATGCTAAAAAATTATCTATTAGAAAGCCAGAAAAGACTAGTTTGTCGAGAGCAACAGCTTTTAACCCTACTAATGTTGAAACATTCTTTAAAAACCTTGAAGAGGCACATTTGAGATTAGGCCCATTCCCACCTCATCGTATTTGGAATCAGGATGAAACTGGACTAACGACTGTCCAGAATCCAAGCAAAATTGTGGCCCCAAAAGGCTTAAAGCAGATAGGAAGTGTCACTTCAGGTGAACGAGGTCACCTTGTAACATTGTCTGCTTGCATAAGTGCTATCGGTAATCACATCCCTCCCATGCTAATCTTTCCTAGGGTTAACTTTAAGGAATACATGCTTAATGGTGCACCTCCTGGGACTATTGGTGGAGCCAATCCATCAGGATGGTCCAATGAATGTTTGTATGTGAAGTTCATGGATCACTTCATAGCTCATGTAAAACCATCACGAGATGAACGTGTTTTATTGATAGTCGATAATCATGAAACACATTTATCTGTTGAAGTTATTGAAAAAGCATCAGCAGCAGGTGTAGTTATGCTCACATTTCCGCCTCATACATCGCACAGATTGCAACCACTTGATGCAACTGTGTATTCATCACTGAAAACCTTCTACAACCAAGCTGTTGACCGTTGGCTATTAAATAACCCTGGAAAAACTTTTAACATTTATAATATTGCAGAAATAGTTGGTCATATTTATTCTAAGGCATTCAGTACTAGTAATATTGTTAGTGGTTTTATGAAAACAGGAATTTATCCATTTAATAGACAAATATTTTCAGAAGAGGATTTTCTGGGTTCTTATGTTTCTGATCGTCCAAACCCTACAGACAATACTATAGCTATTGTGACTGATGCTCATGAAAGGGAGGAAGAGCCGTCTACTTCAGCTGTTACACCAAACCAGAATAAAATCAGTTCCAATGCTTTTGTTTCTCCAGAGGATGTTCAGCCTTACCCGAAGGGAACAGCAAGGAAAACTAACAGACGTGGTAGAAAATGCGGACGAAGCAAAATAGTAACGGATACTCCTGAAAAGGAAGAGATAAGAAGAGAAAAAGGTAAGAAAAGAGGCTTATTGAAGACAAAGACTACTAAACATTCTGCAAATAATAAAAAAACCCAGCGTAAAGCAAGGAAATATTTAGTTTTTGAAAGTGACTCTGAAAGTGATGATCAGGTGGCTGTATCTGAAGGTGATGATTCAGATAACGATGGGGACCTATTAGAAGAAATTAACGCTCAATTAACTGATGCACAAGAAGAGCTTGAATTAGAAAGACCTAGTTTGAATAATGGCGATTATGTTCTTGTACAGTTTCCAAAAAAAAAAGGATTAACTGAACACTATGTTGGGAGAATTATTTCACAAGATTTCGGTGGGTTTGAATTCAAAATACAGTTTTTGAAACGTATTGGAATGAGTAGCAAATTTTTAATTGAAACAGAAGAAACATTCGATGTAAATGAGTCAGATATTTTAGTAAAATTGACTAAACCAACAGAATGCAGTGGCTCAGCTCGAGTTAAGGGACAATTGTGGTTTAAAATAGATTTTACAAATTATAATGTAAAATAGGAATGGTATGCATTTTAGTTATGAAAAGTTATTAATTTTAGTAGAATATTAGTAATATAAAATAAGAATAGGAAACAGTAATTTTGTAATAAACGTTTTTACTCTTGAATTATAAACTTTTATTGTTTGAAGTTAATTGTAATTAACATGACTGAATACACAAATATATTTTGTAACTATTCATAGTGTTTTATTGTGTTTCTGCTTTCTTAAATCCAAGGTACTTGTGAATGTGTTGTGAATGATCCAAGGTACAAGAGGGTGTGATCCAAGGTACAAGACCATCTTGTACCATGGATCACTTTACATGCAATTATCTATTTTTTAAAATTTAATTAACCATTATTATTCTTAAGCATCTAGATAGTGAAAACTATAGTAAAATAGCTGATACACATGAGAGAATACTTAAAACTAAAAAAAAATTGTGAAAAATTAGTTTTTTATTACATAATAGAAAAAGTGATCCAAGGTACAACAGTCTCCCCTATATCACTGATGAAACAATAGAAAATATGGTTGAAAAAACAAATATATATGCTCTCCAATCACAAAATAATTTTGTTCCAACTGACAAATCTGAGATTGAAACCCTCATTGCACTCCATATTATTATGGGATGCTTGAAATTTCCCCGAGCACGGTTGTACTGGGACGCTACACTTGGCATAAAAGTATTCATTGATCACATGAGTAGAGACAGGTTTTTTCGCCTTAGAACAAATCTGCATGTGGTTAACAATCTTGATATTCCTGTTGACTGTAGGGATCGTATGCATAAAGTGCGACCCATTTTTGATGCCGTTCGGAAAAGATGCAACTTGCTTGATATAGAACAACAGCTTTGCATTGACGAACAAATAGTGCCATTCAAGGGAAACATAAATGTAAAACAATACATGAAGGGTGTTAACGCCACTTGCACCCCCGTCTAATAATTACTAATTATTATCGTCGTTAAATACACTGATTTTGTATTAATAACCTTTTTCCCGCCTGTGCCTGTGTACTTGTCTTGACTTCCGATGGTGACCTCAGTTCATGACGTATTTTTTCTCCCTCTACTCACATTCCTTTCTTCCCGGTCAACTCACTCACTGGTTAGATTCTGCGGCATGTAGACTGTTCGTGCCTTCTCTGCGCCGGCCATCCTATGGCGTCGCTTCTGCAATCGTCGTTATGCTTCGTTCGTTTCTGATGTACCATACATCATTTTCAAGTGTGATTTTGCTTATGTGTGTAATTTATAATCATTTACAATTGTTCTTGTTTTCGTATCAAACATTAAAGTTACAGTGTGAATCGAACCCGGACACGGGTCGCGTGGACGCCGTTTCTACACTTCAGGCCATTCAACAGGTAAGCGAATTAGTCTATTTTGTTGTACGCTTTCTGATTTTGTGTTTGAGTTGACCAGTGATGTCCTGCTGTTCCAGCAGTTATTTATCGTTTTACCTTTGCCTCCCGCAGTGTACTTTCTATCGTTGTATCTTGCTTATTCAGTCGTTCCGCCGTTGGTTTCTGGCGCCTTTAAATGAAACTAGGTCCTCCGAAACAAGTCGTTTATGCTTCAGTTTACATTAATCTGCCATTAATCGTGGATAGTGGGTTGATGTCCTACAGTTACAAGTCGGCTTACCGCATCACTCGTTTTATCCAATATTTTTTGGGTTAATTTCAAACTCCTGCCATCAAGGCTCTAACATTTTGGTCCGTCGCGGGCAGGATATTTATCAGTGCATATTTGGAAATACAGTCTATTGTCTTAATTTTTCAATCGTCAACAATTTCAGTATTTTGTTTAATTCGTCGTTACATGGTGTTACATTACATTCATCGTGTTATTTATTGTGCATTTATTGTGTTTCGTGCCTTACATGTGTTCAATATATTAATAAAAACATTAATAAAATTATTAATATTAAAAACAATTTCATTTATTCAGTTAAAAAATACGGGACTAGGTTGCATAACAAATGCAACGCATTATCAGTTTGTTGTGACGCGTTCATTCAATACAAGTATCAACCAACGCTATGCTGACGTCACAGTAGATCGGTTCAGTGCTATATCTTTCGACACGGCCAGAATTTGGCTAGAGTCGCCATTTTTTCCTTCGTTCTTGTTAACTGGTTCACGCAGCTTACAGCGCATGCGTGCCCTCTCTCTCATTCGCTCTCTCTCGTGTTGTCCGTCGATACTGCTAGCGCTGAGAGAATCACTTCACTCGTGTCGTCTGCAACATACACATCATAGTTGCAACTAACCTAGATTCAATAAACAGCTGTGTTTTGTTTACATTCTATTATTTGTTTTTCGCTCGCTGTCTTCGTTCATTATTTTCAACATGGACGATTTACAATCTTTAATCAAAAAACGCAACGTTGTTAGTAATCATCTTTCTCGTTTTAATAATTTTCTTCAATCTGAAGTTGAAGTTAACCAAGTCAAATTACGACTTGACAAATTCTTAGACCTCTGGTGTGACTTCGAACAAATACAAACGAATATCGAATTACTTCAACCCGAAACAGATTTCGAATCAGAACGCACTGCTTTCGAAACTCATTATTTCCAGTTAATTGATCGCGCCCAGAAATTAATTGAATCTCTGGACAATACAATCGTTTTACAAAATCAAGTCAAGTCTTCTAATTCGCAATTAATACAATTACCTCGAATTCGCCTACCTTCATTCGACGGAGATGTTGCAAAATTCCAGAATTTCATCAGCTTGTTCAATGATTTAATTCACAATAATTCTGAGTTATCATTTGTTCAAAAACTTCATTATTTGAGGTGCTCATTAGTCGGTGAACCACTGCGTCTAATAGAACACCTGCCCCTCTCGCTTGAAAATTATACGTTAGCGTACAATTTAATTGTTGAGCGCTACTCCAACTCAAGGCGCATAGCAAATGTTCACTTAAATCAGATATTCAATTTCGTTAAATCTGACACTCCGTCCTATCAATCGTTAAAAGGTTTTCTTAATATACACGAATCATCTATCGGAGCCTTACGTCTGCTAAATATAAATTTACTTGAATATTTACTTTTTGAGATAGCTTATTCTAATTTGGATCCTGTAACAAAGCAAGCGTTCGAGGATTCAAATCCTAATTCAGCCGTGCCTACATACGAGGCCTTAATGTCATTCGTTACCGCTAAGATGCATGCTTTCGAACTCTCGAATTCTTCTCAACCTACAGATAACGCTGGTTCTTCGCACTCCAGCGATTCAAACCTCGATCAACCGGACTCAGCTAACCCGGTAACCGATGATTCCAATTCTGTACAAATTAATCGTAATTCTGTTTCACCGTCTTCTGATTCTCACAATATACCTTCGTTTTTCGTCAAATCAAATTCACTCAAATGTCTGTCGTGCGAATCTCACTTTCATTCAATTCACAACTGTAGTGAATTTCTTGCACAAAATGTAGATAATCGCTACAAAATTATTTCTCGCCTTAAACTTTGTTTTGCCTGCTTCGGGCGACACGATCGCCGCAATTGTAGCTCAAATAAACATTGTCGTATCTGCCAGTCAAAATCGCACAATACGTTGCTGCATATTGATCGCAGCCCTCAAAAATCTAATTCGTCCACCGCTTCTGTTGTTAATTCGCATAATTCGCCAACTGCTAGTCCGTATCATCCTGCCGTACATCCGGACACCGATTCACCGGCTACTGGATGCCTACTTGTAAATTCTTCGCCGCCGATTCAAGCTAATACTATCGCAACTCCGCCAATTAATTCTTGTACTACCTGCTGTGCTGATAAGCCGGTAGTTACTTCAAATTCGTCGTCCTCGTCCATTATTGTTAACCAACCTGCCGATTATTCACTTTCATGTCGACTTAACGGCCAAACTGCGCTGTTAGGTACTGCCATCGTTCATGCTGTCGATTCATCCGGCAAAATCGTTCCGCTTCGCGCTGTGATCGACAATGGATCTCAGTCCAGCATCTTAACATACAACGCCGCTCGTTCACTGCAACTCGACATCGTTCCTACTTCTAAACGCCTGCAAGGCATTACAGCCGAAGTCACCTCAGTTAAAGGTATTACAAATCTTACAATTCTGTCGTCGCAAAATTCTAGCTTTCGCCTTCCGCTTCAGGCTACTGTTATTAGCAAAATATCAGACCGCCTACCTGCTTCTCGAATTCATAAGTCAGTCGGTGAACAGTTTTCACAACATCTGCTAGCTGATTTTCGCTTCCGCAGCCCCAATCCAGTAGATTTACTGCTTGGCGCTGATTGTTTTTCAGAAATTCTCGATTTTAGCAAAACGCCTTTAATTAAAGGCGCTCCATCCGCTTTGTCAACCGTCTTCGGTTATGTAGTATTCGGAAAATTGCCCGAGCTACAACCACTTAGTTCTGCTTCAAGTAACGATTTGCTCTTAACATCTGTTTTCGCTAACAACGCTCAAGTCTCGTCGCCTGCTACTGATGTTAATCTCACATCGCCTGCTGTTCAAAATCACTCGTCAAATAAAAATTCATCTTCGCTTCAAATTATCGTCGCTGACCAACAAACTATCGTTCCTGCTAAGTCATCAATCAACCTCGATGTCACCTCAAACCCTGTAATCAGTGAATCTATCGCTTCTTTCGTCCAGCCGCCTAGCTGCCTACTCGCTTCGCCTGTATTCAACAATAATTCGAATCACGCCGCTGTTTCAACTAATCGCCCTTCTGCTTCAACTAATCGTCTTCACCATACTTCTGGCTCTTCGCCTTCAAATCGTTTCACCGCTTCGTCCGAGATCATCGCTGTTGATCCTCGTCTCGCTTCGTCTACTGACTCCGCCAGTATCTCGACCGATCTTGCTGCTGGTACTACGCCAATTCGTCGCTTCAACTCTGCGCCTCGCTTCAAGTCAACGCCTCGATTCAAGTCTGTACTGAAGGCCTCCACCGAGTCGTCTTCAGTCAATTCTTCGCCAAACCGCTTCGCATCTCGCTGCATCATCGCTAATTCGCCAATAAAACCTACTACGTTCGCCTCAGTCGATTCTACGGCTAACCAACTCATCTCAAATCATCGCTTCTCGTCGTCTCTCGCAAACACTCTCGATCAACCGCTGCAAGTCGCTTCGCTAAAGGGCAACCGGCCCTCCTCAGTCGTTTCATGTTCTGCTAACTCTCTTCGCACGCCTTTAGCCCCTCTTGGCGGGCGGGGCCCCAAACATCGTATACAATATTCACAACCGGTGAATAATTGTAATTTCAACTCTCTTCGTTCGTTCAATGCTTGGTGTGATCTTCGCAACTCTCGTTCGTCGTCTCAACCTCAATCACGGATTCACTCACAACTGGTTAGTGAAGTTCGCCGTACCGCAATTCTCGATTCTCGCCAACATTGTTCGCCTGCTCGTCAATTCGTTTCGCAACCCGCTTATCAGTTAGCTCTGCCTTTGGGCAACTAACTTCTCCGCCGTTTCACTTCGTTCCACGCTCAACTCATCTCCATTCGTTTTGTTCTTCGTTCATTTTTTTTGTTCTTCGCTTGTTTTCTTCGTTCGCCGTCTTCTTTCTTCGGTTCTTCTTCTGCGTAGCTTCTGGTTGTCAACCCTCGTTGACAATCACATCAAGATACTCCGCTTTCTCATTGGCTTCCGCGCGAGCCGTGGAAGATGATCCGTTCGTCGTTGGCCGGGCAAACCCGTGCGTTTGTCACGCCACCTCAAGATGCTCCGTTCTTCGCTTCATTCGATTCTTCTTCGTCGTCTTCTTTGCTTCGTTCTCGTCGTTTTTGCTACGTTTACCGCTCCCTGGTTGTTTCAGGGCGGGCGGCTTCGTTCTTCGATCTTCTCTGCTAGTTTTGTTTCTGTAAATCGCTTTCATCGATTTAGGCGGGCGGTATGTTAACGCCACTTGCACCCCCGTCTAATAATTACTAATTATTATCGTCGTTAAATACACTGATTTTGTATTAATAACCTTTTTCCCGCCTGTGCCTGTGTACTTGTCTTGACTTCCGATGGTGACCTCAGTTCATGACGTATTTTTTCTCCCTCTACTCACATTCCTTTCTTCCCGGTCAACTCACTCACTGGTTAGATTCTGCGGCATGTAGACTGTTCGTGCCTTCTCTGCGCCGGCCATCCTATGGCGTCGCTTCTGCAATCGTCGTTATGCTTCGTTCGTTTCTGATGTACCATACATCATTTTCAAGTGTGATTTTGCTTATGTGTGTAATTTATAATCATTTACAATTGTTCTTGTTTTCGTATCAAACATTAAAGTTACAGTGTGAATCGAACCCGGACACGGGTCGCGTGGACGCCGTTTCTACACTTCAGGCCATTCAACAGGTAAGCGAATTAGTCTATTTTGTTGTACGCTTTCTGATTTTGTGTTTGAGTTGACCAGTGATGTCCTGCTGTTCCAGCAGTTATTTATCGTTTTACCTTTGCCTCCCGCAGTGTACTTTCTATCGTTGTATCTTGCTTATTCAGTCGTTCCGCCGTTGGTTTCTGGCGCCTTTAAATGAAACTAGGTCCTCCGAAACAAGTCGTTTATGCTTCAGTTTACATTAATCTGCCATTAATCGTGGATAGTGGGTTGATGTCCTACAGTTACAAGTCGGCTTACCGCATCACTCGTTTTATCCAATATTTTTTGGGTTAATTTCAAACTCCTGCCATCAAGGCTCTAACAAAGGGAAAGCCAAATCCGTGGGGGATAAAGATTTTTCTTTTGTGTGGCCAGTCTGGTTTGTGCAATGATTTCATCATATACCAAGGACAGACTACAGAAATAAACACAGAATATTCGTGTGGTGGATTAGCAGCTTCAGTTATTCTTCATCTAACTGATATTATAAAGAAGAAAAACAATTATTTTTTGTATTTTGATAATTTTTTTTCAACATACAATATATTTTCAAAGTTAAAAGAGAGAGGGATTAATGCTGCCGGAACAGTTCGTTTGAACAGGTTTGGGAAGCCACCACTGTTTACTGATAAAGAGTTAATGAAACAAGGACATGGATCCTGTGATGAAGTTGTTAGCTTAGATGAAAAAGTAGTCCTTGTGAAGTGGTTTGATAATAAACCAATCGTTCTAGCTTCTAATTTTGTTGGGATAGGAGAAAAAGATACTGTAAAGAGGTGGGACAAGAAGCACAAAAAATATATCAACGTTCAGCGACCGGAAATTGTTCGTTTATATAACAAATCGATGGGTGGGGTTGATAAAATAGATCAATTGCTGAGCTATTATAGAAGTAAAGTTAAATCAAGAAAATGGACACTAGTAATGCTCTTTCATGCAATTGACATGGCTATTGTTAACAGCTGGTTGGAATACAAGGAAGATGCTAAAAATCTCGGAATAGCAAAAAAATCAGTCTTAGACTTGCTTCATTTTAGGCTAAGATTAGCCCATGGACTAATTTATGCAAATAAGCCAGTAGAACAAAAAAAGAAAGGGCGACCATCATCATCACCTATTCCAGAACAACCTAAAAGAAAAAGGTGTACAGGGAAAGTAAGACCGCCACCAGAAATTTCAAAAGATATGATACAGCATCTACCAGAATATGATGGATGAAAATAAAGAAGCAACTAGATGCAAAAACTTGGGATGTAAAGGGAAAACACATGTTTATTGTTTTAAATGTAAAATTCATTTGTGTTTTGTAAAGGGGAAAAATTGCTTCAAAAATTTTCATTCTTAAATATTTTTTCTTTAGAACCTAATGTCCATTCCAATGGACGTTGTGTATTTTCAAAATAAAAAAAAAATTATTACAAAAATTGATTTTTTCTTCATTTATATTACCCCAAATAACTCTCTAAACAACAAAAATAATTTTTTGGATTAATAATTTTAATCCAGGTCTGAAAGGGCTAAGAAGAAACCAAAACAAAAGGACGATTCAGAGTCAAGTGAATCTGAGATTGAGATGGAAACTGTGGACACATCCGATTACGAATCAGAAGATGAGTGTCTTTACTGTACACAGACTTGGAAAAAGGACAGGCCTGGTGAAAAATGGATGCGATGCATTAAATGTTTGATGTGGGCTCATGAGAACTGCGCTGGTTTGATAGAAAAAGAGGCATGGAAAACATTTGTTTGCGACAGTTGCTTTAATTCTAACAAGACTTAAGTGACTTATTTATAGAAAGTTATGTTATACATATTTATAATTACCTATATTTTTTAATAATTAGATTTAATTTTTCTTATTTTTAGTGTGTAATTTAATTTGTTATTGTTACATCGTATTATTATTATTATTATTATTATATCGTCATAAAAGTTATTATATTTTCGTAGTCAACATTTTTTGCTGTTTATTTCCTATCCGAAATTAGGAATCACCTGTATCCGAAATAAGGCAACCATTTGAAGGATATCATGAAATGCACGTTTGTCATTTAAAAATTTGTAACAATTTAACCACAAGAAAAATTTAAATCTGGCTAAGCAAGAATGAAAGAGTATTGAACGGGCTTTCTAATGTAGTAATTAGTGATAAGTTTTTTTACCCAGTTCCTTTGTAATCAAGCGGCAGAAAAAAGTATCCGAAATATGGCACCTTTCTCCTATTACACAACATTGTTTTCTTTATATTTTTAAACTATCAATATCCTACTAAATTAATTAATTTTTTTGTAATTTCTTGTTTTTAATATTCAGTGCCTTACATTCTTAATGTTATGCCATCTGTCACATCCAGCCATACTTTGAATAGGTATAATTTGATTTTATAAATATTTACAGTCTAGCTGATCTAAATTTAAACATGTGTTTTCAGCTTCATGATGTTGAATGTGACCCAGCACAGAAAGCAGAAATTTTAAGGTCGGTAGAACTGGATCCACAGCAATGACAGCATTGCTTACCTTAAATAATTTATCATGATCTGGATGATTATAATTTAGCATAGTCGAGTTACCATTGGCGTGGAAATAGGTGTGCATTTTATCAAACCGATTCCTTGACATTACATCCGCAATGGGAGGAAAGCGTGTTTCATCAGCCCAATACATTCTACAACTGGGCATTCTAGCAATTGAACTCGTCAAATGGATCCCAAGGTATTGTTCCATCTCAGCTGAATTGGTATTTACACTGTTGCCAGACTGCTGAACAGAGAACAGATTAGTCTGAGTGACAAAATTTTCAATTATTTGATCATCAATAAACTTTTAAAAAATATTGATAAGGTGACAGTAATTCTTCTGGAGGAGTATGAATATCACATATACTGTCTTCAAACACAAAATGTCTCGACTTTCTCCAACAAGGCTGGGAAGGACATAGTACAAATGAATTTTCCATACTGATTATTAATTCTTCTGCAGGCTGCAAAGTTGTTGGATCAGTGGAAGGGTCTGGTCCATTAAGAGGTTGGACATCACTAACCTGTTCTTGTTGAGGGGTAGATTCCGAACCTGATAGTGCTTGAAATTCTTAAAGCATTTGCTGAAGTTTGGTTTCAGACACGGTTTCCCCTAATTCGTCTTCCGAATCACCTTCATTGAACAGCTCTACATCGGACAGATCTCCACGTAAAGCCTTTTCCAGGTATTCTTCTGTAAGAAATCTGTGGTCCATTGTTACATGTCAACATATAGTACAAGAATAATTAATTTCCAGAAATAGCAATTTGAAATAAAAATTAATCAACAGTAATAAAAATTGTATGCCTACCTTGAAAATATATATTAAAATAAAATAAATAAAAATTTTTCAAGTTATATAAATTTCTAGAAGTAAACTGAAATGAAAGTAAACCGTGAAGTGAAAATTACATGCCTAGTTCATTGAAAAAGATCAAATAAATGGAATGTAAAAATTGTTACGCAATAATCCATAAATAAAACTAATCAAAAACCTTTTAATCTGTAATAGGTATAATTTACTGTGTAATAACTACTGATTACCAGTTATGCTCAGATATGCTTTATTTTCAAACAAGTAGCCTATTATTGGACACCCCAATACCCAATGATGATTATTTTACTCATGTAATATTTTGCTGTTTACAACTTTATTTCCAGTAATATTTAAAATTAGGAAGTCTAAACTAATGTAAAAATATTTAAATAATACTAATATAATTAATTTTTAAGTTAAGATTTACTGGCCTTTGGGCCAGCCCAGTCAGTCAGCTGGTAGAAAGTCGCTATTATTTGTTAAGTAACACCAGTTGGGCAAGCGACTTTGCATGGTGACCAGTTGACAGCCATCCATGAACAAACTCTACTGGGGGTCCCTGTTCAAACTCATGTCTAATCTACGTCAAAAAAAAAATACAGCAAAAAGCAGCGATCAAATTGGGTAGTTATCAACAATGTACAGTTCCCGATAACGAATAAATGCTAAAAAAAAAAGATTTACTGAATGAAACTTACCACAAATAATTTGTAAAATCCGATATTCAGAAGTGAGGTTAATTACATGCGCTTCTGCTATTCGATGATTGGTTAACAGCTTAGAATGAAACAGATGTTCTTGCAGAGCAGACAATGTAACAAACCAAATATATTGTACAAACCATGGGTATTAAAATACTCACTGGGTTGTAATAGTAAAAAATATTCCAATAACAAAACCATGATTACTAAAATACTCACTGGGCTGGAAAGGGTTAAATGAAAGCAATGATTTTTGTAAAATAAATAAATTTTATTTACAGATACATGCGAAATGAATTTGAAACCATCTCATTGCAGATTATTACTTTCCCCCACGGTGTGTATGTTGCATTATCTTCTGCATAAAAGTATGGTCCAATAATCAACCGACCAATAGTTTTATCCTGCTTGATTGAACCACTTCTAAGTTTAAGACTAATTACAATGTAGTTATGTTTCATTCCTGTTTCATCAACTTTAAAACTGACGGTATAATTAAAAACTGTCTCACTTTCACTGTTGTAATTAACAGGAGTTGAACATTTTTCTTTTACTTTATGCCCTTGACTAAAACTCATAACTTTAACAAATACTTTACATTTTCCTGAAATAAAAAAAAATTGATTATAAAAATACTCGTAAAAATTTAGTCTCAGCATAATTCCGCTCTCAGCATATTGTTATAGCTATGTGCATCATATTGTTTGCCAAAACTCGTATCTGCATGGTTTTTATGACCGCTTTCATAATTTACAAGATACACTCCAAATTTCTCATAGCGTATTCCATTCATAAGAAAAAATTATTTTGTGAACACGTTTTAAAGCATTCAGTGTTCAACACTGTTTATACTGCAGTCAGAATCTAACATCGTACCTGGAGCATACTATCTACTGTGCTCATTTTTTAAATTCTATTGTATGCCATAATCTATCTACAAGAAAGGTCAGTTCACTTTTGTGTCCCTTATAAGTGAGAAACATATTTTAACAAAATTTCTTAAGTTTTGTGCATTTGCTCATTTGCTTGTGTTACTCTCCAGTCATTTTCTAAAAGTTTTTGAAAATTGTTCTATGTATTTTGGTAAGTATAATTTATTTTATAACTACATTTGTTCAAGATTAATTTTATAATGTAGACACACAATTGTTATACAAAAATTAAAATTTAACCGTTATAAGCAGGGTGCTAATAAAATTTATGTTTTTTCTTGCTAGTTTTTTTACATCAGTGTCTAGCTGCCATAGAACATTACTTCTGGATGTCCAAATTTTGGATGAAATTTTTTTCATTTTTAATATTTTAAAAGACTGTCTGTACACTCCAAAATTTCATAACTCTTATCTTTTATGGAAGCTGATAATAAGGTACAAAAATAAATAAAAAAGAAATTTTGGGAAATTGACCAAAGAAATCCATAAACATGGAATATATAACAGTATTACCATTATTAATGATAATGACAATATGACTGGTTCTCTGGATCTTCCATTTTTTCAAAATTATCATCTAATTTCTTTGTGATAAGATTCTTTTTCCTCAGAACATTTCTTGGCAATCTGAGACAGCATCACTCTTACAAAGTTTAAGTCAGGTCACCTTGATGTTTTGTAGCCCTGCACCTAGCAGAACGAGAGCAAATAATTTAGCACTTCACCTGCCTGTCATGGGCAAACATTATGAGATAAAAACACAATTTAATTTTTTTTCATTATTTTATATAAACTTCCCCCTTTAGTTAACATTATTCTGAATCATTCTAATTAAACAATTTACTGACTTACCGGTACTAATGTTAACATTTTCAACTTGCATAACTGTAATGCCTACAGTACTTTTCTCCTTATTGAAGAACATTGCTAACTGTAGAGCCCCCGGATTGATATCAGGCTGTAAATAAAATGCACAAAAAATGTATTGTAACCAAATTTTTATTAAGCTTGACGAAGTTCAATTCAGTAAAATATTCTCACAATATTTGGTTCTGATTTGATTTCTGGTTTTCGCAAATGTGGAATACTACCAGTGAATCGAAATGAAGTTTTGAGCAGACTTCCTTGTACTGTTGCTGCTAATGACAATATAAATAATTTAGTTGGTGCACGTTTCCATCAGAATTCAGAAGAAAAACATGGAACTGTCACTCAAAAATCTTCCGCAAGGCGCAAAAATCTAAATGTATCTCCAGGAAAAAGCACTACAGAGATGGATGTTTTGCAGCCATTGAGTACTGATATTTCAGCAAATGTTAACAAAACTCACACTGAACTTCATCATTCAACAAGTGATTGCACCTAAAAACAATATTAGCCATTCTAAACATACACGAGCCACTGGTAGAGGGGTTTTAACCAAGAAGCAAGTAAAAAATACAAATGATAACGACAGTGACACCAGTTCATCAGGGCGTTTATCTTTCCAAGAATCTGATGATAGTTTGGAATTCGGTAGTGGCAGCAGTGATAAAACAAGCAGGATTTGACAGAAATGAGGAATTGAAAACCAATTTCTCAAAGAACGTGATTATGTAATAATGTCATATGAAGGCAAAAATTTCTCAGAAATTGTTGAAAAATTATATGTCCCTCATGTTATGGTGACTGCCATACAAAGAAGTGGCCAATGAAGAAAGATGTCGTAGCCTACAATGTTGATGAAGTATTACAAAAATAAACGAACCGAAGCAAGTTTCATGCTGTGAAATATTTGATGTTCCAGAAATGGCTCCATATAAATAATTTATTTGAACCCAATACCTACCTACATTTTTAACTATAGTGTATTGTAACATCTTTACGTTAATCATTTTATATTTTTATCTATTATAATTACAGTATAAACTAATTTAACTGTTTTTCTGTACTGTAACATCTTTATATTTTTAATTTATCTTTATGGTTATCATTTTATTATGTTTAGTTTATCTTATTATCATTGTAATTACAATATAAACTCATTCAACTATTTTTCCAGTACTTAACTTTATTTACATTATGTGTGTAGTTTCCTTTTAAAATTATATTTTTTTCAGTTTATTTGTGACCTCTAGTATGTTTTCAGCAATAATAAGGAGAAGTAAATTTATGAAGATCAATTAGCTGTGACCCAAAGTAACCTTCAAGGTTGATATCATTGTGACAAACAGTTTGGTTTTCTCATACATTTTTAAAGGAAATATTAATTAAATTAAAAAAGGAAAAATTATATAAATGAAACACTAAACCATAAAAAGGGTGTGTATAAAATAGATTGTGGTAATGAGGATTGTAAAAAATTTTACATTGGTACGACTAGTCGTAATTTTCAAGTGAGGTTTAATGAACATATTAAAAAAGCACTGAAATGTGACTATATCTAACTATACCAATCATATAAAAGAGGAAAAACATAAATTTGGTAAAATAGGTGAACATTTTAATATAATAGAACAATGCAATATAGAAAATAAAAATAAAATTGAAAAATATGAGATGTTCCATATTTATAAATATTTAAAAGAGCAAAAGCAGGACATTTTGAACGAACAGGTCAAATTTAGGCATGATGAAGTGATATTGACAGCTGCTGCTATCTACAGTAAAAGGGATAAATTAGAAGGAATTAATTTTAAATCAGTTTTATACTAGTGACTGAAGATGTATCATCTTCTATAGATTTTAAATAAATAAAAAAATTTTTTTAGTTTCAATTAATTATGTTATTTACTCTGAAGATGGTGGATCCACCGAAACACGTGTAAATAAAGATAAAAGTTGACACAGTTTAAAAAGAAGGTTAGTGAAATCTATTATATAAATTCATTATATAAAATATAAATATTAATTTCCTATCCTGGTCTGTAGATGAAACATTGCTAAGCTTTCGAGGTAGATGTTCATTCCTCATTTACTTACCATCAAAGCCTGATAAATATGGTCTAAAAATAATGTCACTTTGTGATGCCAAAACATTTTACTTCATGAAAGGTATTCCGTATGTTGGTAAAGAAATAAAAAAGAAGAAAAGAGATTTGCTGATTCCAGCTCATAATGTTCTACAACTGACCTCATCACTATCAGGGACTAACTGTAACTTAACTGGTTTTCTTCAGTTGAATTGACTGAAGCTCTTCGCGATTGTAAACTTACTTCCGTGGGTACACTACAGAAAAATAAACCGCAGATTCCACCTTCAATGCTTGTAGGTGCTCCACATGGTACTTTCCAATTTATGTATCAAGATGACAAAACTGTAGTTTCATATACACCAAAGCCTAAAAGTAAGGTAATCTTATTTCGTCCATGCATCACACTGGAGAAATAAATGCTGAATCGAACAATCCAGAAATCATAGTTTCATAATATCACGAAAGGTGGTGTCGATGTATTAGACAAACTTTGCCATGATACGACAACGAAAAGGAAGACTAGAAGGTGGCCCATGCGATACTTTTTCGGAATCCTGGACATTGCAGCCATACATGCTTTTGTAATTTTCAAATGGAACTCAAACTGGGACAATTTCTCCAATCACACTTGCACTGACTTTCTCAAAAGTCTTGCTTTTGGACTAACTAAACTGCTGATAAATTGGCAGCGCATTCCAAGAGAGCTGTGAGTTGCTATTAGCACCATTTTGGGTAAGGAAGTGCCATAAACAACAGCAACAGCACCAACTTGTCATCCATGTGCAAAAAGGAGGAGGTGTAGTTTTAGTAATTCTTAAAAAGACAGGGAAGGGAAGATTTATTCTGTGCAAGATGCAAGAACTGTCTGTGTGGCGAACACAAAGTTATTTTGTGTCGGAACTGTGCTGCCAAGACTAGTGATTCACATTAGGTATAAAGTCATCAAAAGGTATGTCATTTAATGAAAAATAGTCAAATGAAAAATAAAATCAAACGAAAGATAGTGTAGGTCATAAAGTCATCAAAAGCTGTAAGTCATAAATGCAAAATCTTAAGACTTAAAATTGAATTTTGTTCTTTATACTATACGTTCATAATCATTGATTTATTATCAAAAATAAAACCTGTTTTTCAATATTAAATCAAATGTCATTCTTTATTTCTAATCATAAAGGTACGATTTCGATCCTCACCGCCGTGGCAACACGCTGCCGCGTCCAATGCATCGCGCTGCTGTAGCAGCGGCGTTATGTTTTCAAGTATCGCTGCTGCGGCAGCTGCTAGACCCTGATCATAGAATGTGATACAATATACTACTCCTCCGACATACAACTTACAACATGTCGATTGTAAAAAAATAAGATTACGTTTACAAGCAGAAGAAGAGGATGATGAGATATTGATGTTGATGCTATTACGGAAACGCAAAGCTGTAAATAAAATTATACAAAACCCGTGAAGGGGAAGGTTGCTTTCAGATACTTATCGAGCGCCACTTGAAACGTGATGAAGACCTGTTTAAAAATTAATGTTGGCTGTATTCTGATGAAATTTACATGAGCCTATTTTATTCTCTTTCAGGTTGTTAGCAACACGGGAGTTCTTTCGATCAC
Source organism: Catonia carolina (assembly GCA_035578175.1). Lineage (NCBI taxonomy): Eukaryota > Metazoa > Arthropoda > Insecta > Hemiptera > Achilidae > Catonia > Catonia carolina. Next base: position 44,494,316 of record JAQMRL010000001.1, read on the forward strand.
TGGGATTGACGTACAGAATTACACCATCTTATATAAGTGTCATAGTAAAAAAGACATTACCAATTTTAAGCAAGAAACTTGTTCCTGTATTCATGCCTAATCCAACAGAGGCGTATTTTAAACGAATATCAGATGAATTCTAGACTCAGTGGGATTTCCCCAATTGTGTAGGCGCAATTGATGGGAAATACGTTCGGATCAGGTGCGCTGATAATAGTGGGTCTTTGTATTTTAACTACAAGCTAGTACTTTTCTGTTGTACTATTGGCTCTTGTAAGTACAAATTATAGATTTATCGCCGTTGATATTGGCTCATATGGAAAAGAAGGAATGGAATGGAATTCCATATATTTTCCCTGAGTACAGCATCTTTATAACCTGCCGTACTAGCATCATAAATAATTGGATGTTTGCAGACAACTTCAACCAGCTTTTCATCATCACACACCGAAAAATTTGTCATGATTGTCTGTATCGTTCGTCAGTTCTACTACACGCTGCCGCTGCCAGACTGCTTCTGGCGCGGCCTGGCGACTGGACAGCTTGAGCAGCGCAGCTCAGGCAGCGCCGCATGTGCTGCTGCGGCGGATATCGGAAACATCCCTACAACAAATGAATTGGACCAGTAGTTAGCAGCCGCTGCTATGGCAGCGCGATGCAATGACATCGGCAGCGTGCAGTCACGGCAGCGAGGATCGAAATCGTACCTTAATCATTAATTTATAATCATCAATCATCAATAAATAAAATTGTTTTTAAGTCTGACCTTCAATTTATTTACTTAAATATAAACAAAAAAAAACACTGGGTCGGATCCAACTCGACCTTACGCTTTATGTGTTGGAAAGCCACCTTACCTTAGGAGGGTTAATAATTCACAATAACTTTAAGTGTTTCTACGCTTAACAAAAAATAGATTCATAGTACACAATTTAAAACATTTAATTAAAAAATTAACATCCTTACAACTGATTGCTTGTAAAGTTTCATTTGATGTAACTTTGAAAATGGCTGCATTACATCTTCAATATAAAACAAGGCGTGACCAACTGCATCATATTTTCCTTTCTGCCATTGTGCATCAAATACCGAAAATCTAGAAAAAAGTTTAACATGAGTAATTCAATGTGTCCTCTTCCTAGTTTTATGAATTAGTAACTTATTTACCCAACTATATAACATAGTTATTGATTTAATATTAATAATTAGGTTGAGTGAGATATGATATTAATTAAAATTGAACACAGAAAAGAAGAATGACAACTTCTTACTGTAACCATTGCCATCAGACAATGTGCGCAGAACACAGAGCCATGTCTTGTGTTTTGTGCGATAAAAACAAGTGAAATAATTCAAGATTTCTAGTAATTTTTTGAACTCAAAAATTACTTCCTGTTTAATTATTTTTGTTTTTCTGTACATAATATGTAATCTAAATAAAATTTAAGTGTATTATAATAAATTCAGTGAAAACACGCAATTCGTGGACTAAAAACACAAATTTTTGAATTTAACTTTATTACATGGCTAACAGACTTTGGGACAATATTTTTGACATTCGACAACTTTTTGTGACTTCTAAATTCTTAAAAATAACAAAAACCGAGTGAGTAAATAAAATTTTTCTTGATTTTTCTTATCTAACAGCATGTACTTTTAAGAGCAAAATCTAATACAAAAAAATAAAATTATTGGTTTTTTCATTTGTATGTCTATTAAAACATCATAAGTATTCTATAATATCTGTGTTTGCAGTGTAAAGTGCGTTAGGTCCAAAAATTGGACATAACGCACTATTCCCGAAAAAGTCTGTATAGCAATATGAGGGAATAGTGCGTTATATCACATAGTCACAGGAGTTAACGCACTTTACACAGCGCATTATTTGAATAATATCTTTCGACTCTCACTGTTATGTAAAATAATGTTTATAATAATAATAATAATAATAATATTATAATTTATTTTCATGCATTATACAATATTTTCTTTTGCTTAACGTTTAAGTTGGTATAACAAACAGATGATCATATTTACTTCCCTCGTGTAGTTTGTTTAATGTGAATAATGTTGTTACATGTGAATAAAAATAAGAGAAGCTATGTTATTATTGTGTCTGATTTTGAAATATTTTAAAGACGTTTAGTAAGATGTCAAGAGATCAACAAATATTGGAAATGATCTTAAAGTCTAACAGAAACAATGAATCCAATGAAGATAATGAAGCAGGTTAGTCCTCCATTTTCATATTTCATTTGTGCACTACTTGGTTAACTTGCAGCAGTTTTGTTTATTTGTATGAACAAATTGCATACGTTAATGAAGCTTCAATAATGTATTAATAATGAATTTAGTAGCCACATTACATTTTTAAGTACCTACTTGCTTTATTTATTGTAACAAATATTTTTCTTGATATACTGGAAAAGTAGATGGAAGAGTGATAGCGGGTAATGGCCTAGTTGTTTAACGCGAATGAATTTGACATAGGTAAACCTATGTTCAAATCCTAGTTATCACTCTTTTTTTTAAATCTTTTTTATTATTAAAAAAAATTGTCTGGCATTTTAAGGTTAATTATTTTTATAATTTTTAGTTCAATAAATTGTTTCTAGGAAATAAAATTATTCTCAGGTGATCTTTACTTTCAGGTACAAGCCCTGTTCGGTCTGTACCGGATGAACTTTGGTGCTATATTGATTCGGATGATTCTAATGAAGATAAAAATTATATTCCTTCCAGTTATGATGGATCAAGTTCTGATGAAGAAAATCATATGTGCAAGAAGGCAAAAAGAAAAAAATCTAGCTTGCTCTTACGAGCCAAATGTTCCTGCCATTACAGCATTAAAGGTGATGTAAATATATCCTCGTCTCCTGAAGTACATAACTCTCAAGAAAATGTAACTGTACCTATTGAACAATGTGAAGAAAACTCAGAACTTCCAAGGGTTTATGGGTGCTGAAAGGAAAAATTCATTTGAGGAAGATAGTTTACAAATTAGAAAAAAGACAAGAAAGGGTGGTTTGAAAGAAGAAACTCGAAAAAACGATCAGAAAGAAAGCTTTAGCGTAATACAGGGAAAGAATACACAATGAAAAGTGGAAAATTAAAGCCAGCCAGGATATCAGAGCCGTTAGGTCCTTGCAGAAACTTATGTAAAAACATAATTAAGATAAGACTCGCCTTGACTTATTTCAACAATACTGGGAGATGAATAGCTTTGATAGGAGAGTAAGTTATATTTCAAGTTTAATAAAATTTGAAGAAAAGAAAAGAAGAAGAGTTAGAAATGAAGGTAATACCGAGCGTTTTAGACAGGTTAATGTCAAATATCATGTGCAAGTTGCAGGGCAATGGAAAAGACTGCAAAGTTTGTTTCATGAAAGTATTTGGAGAAAATACTAGATTTTTGGAAACAGTAATTCAAAAAAAACGAGCCTCAAATTCAGGACTACCGCAGTTGGATTGTAGAGGTTCTAATTCAAAAAGTAACCCCTGCATAATTGAAGGAAAGGTAAAAATTCAAGAATTTCTTTCAAAGATACCTGCTTATGAAAGTCACTACACAAGAAGAGATTGTTCAAAACTTTTTGTAGCGCCACATCTGACAATATCTGCATTGTATAATGAATATGCAAAGGAATGTTGCAAGGATAGTACACCGTTATCGTATCGCACCTTTTGTGATGAATTCCACAAAAGAAACTTGCCATTAAAAAGCCACAAATCGACACCTGTACTACGTGTAACAGAATCTCATTAAAACTCAAATTGTCGTCCGAGGAAAACAAAGAGGCCCTACAAATGAAACTAGATGAACGCCATAATTTAGCTGATTTTGCATACAAGTGTAAAGCAAAAGTTAAAGAGGCATCAAAAACAGAAAAAAACAAAAAAACTATCACATTTGACCTACAACAGTGCTTACCAATGCCGCTACTTCAAAATTCAATAGCATTTTATAAACAAACATTGTGGACGTTCAATTTGACAGTTTACGACTGCGATAATGGTCAAACTTATAATTATCTTTGGCATGAAGCAATGGCCGGTAGAGGAGGCAATGAAGTTGGCTCTTGTTTATACCAATACCTAATAGATTTAAATCCTGAAGTGAAAAGTTTGACCATGTATTCAGATTCATGTCCACGTCAAAACAAAAATTCTCACATGGCAGTTACGTGTATGGTGCCCTTCAACACTCTTCTTCTTTGGAGGTTATAGACCACAAATTTTTGTTGAGTCTGACAGTGAACAAGATGAGATTGAAATTATTGATGATAATTTTGAAGAAGATTTTGATGATCGTGATAGCGATCCAGACTACCACCCAGATATTGAAGAAAATGAAAATCTAATTATTAATCCAATAAGAAATTTAGAAGATGACCCAAAGGTGCCAGCAAAAAAACAGAAAAAAAATAATTTAAACAATAGTACAAAAAATAAACCCGAGATTGTAAAAACAGAAAATGAAACACTGATTGGGAAGAGTGGATATGTTTGGAAAACTTCTTGTGATAAAACTAAAGGCAAAACTCCAGCAAAAAATATAGTTCATATAAAACCTGGTCCTACTCCAATTGCACGACAGACCTCCGAGCCTGTAGAATGTTTCAAGCTGTTCGCCAGTAATGATTTATTGAACCAAGTGATGATTCATTTAAATGAAGAAATTTCTCAGCAAAGAGGTAGCCTAATTATTCAAGAATGGAGGGTATATTGCAAGACTTAGGTATACAAGAATTGGGCGCATTTTTAGGAGTTTTAATCCTATCAGCAGCACTGAACGATAACCACTTATCGACAACTCTCATGCTTGACACAACGTACAGTGGCGAAAGATATGAGCAACCATGTCCGAAAGACGATTTAACTTCATAGTGAACTGTCTTCGTTTTGACAAGTGTACAAGAAATGATCGTGTAAAACAAAATAAATTGGCAGCTATATCGGACATTTGGGAAATTTTGTTGAATAACTGAAGATCTTGTTATAAACCAAGTTCGTACGTAACTATCGACGAGCAATTAGTTGGATTTCGAGGTCGTTGTCCCTTTAGGATTTTTTCCCGTCAAAGCCTAATAAGTACAGGATAAAAATAATAATGATGTGCGACAATACCACAAAATATATGATTGATGCTCGTCCATATTATAACGCGCCGGATTTCAACGTGGGTTGAGCGAGATTGCCACTTTGCCCCACGTTGGGCGCCACTCTGTAACGCGCCGGTTTTCTCAACGTGGGGGAAATAAAAAACAAACAAAAGGAACACTTTCCAGAAACTAAAATTTTCCAAAAAACTGTCAAATTTACAAAATTTGTAGATTTAGCCCCACGCTGTCCAACAAAGCCATAAAAACGGGATTCACAAAAATAAAGCATAAAATGAAAGTAAGATCCTTCACAATTTTGAAAGACAAAATCTTAAATGAGATTTGAACTGTGTTGTCCCTAAAAATAAAATGAACACAAGTAAAACCCCAAACTTTATCTGACCAACTATCACCAATGGAATTAGGTGTTAAATTAACAAGAATCGTACGCAAAATCAAAATTAATGAGAATTTATTCAACGTAAAACAAACACCAAGTATTACATTATTCTTGTGGGCGCCATCAAATTTTTTCGCTACATTTGAAAACATAAACAATTGAAAAATACGACAAATACTAGTTAACATGACTTTAGTGACAACACAATGTTTACTCTTTATTCTCAGGGTTGCAGATTCTTTCTGCCGTATACTTGCGTCGCATAAACATACTGATCAATCATATAACCTAGTTCTTACAACTAAAAGATCCTGAAAAGTACAATAACATACATGGACATAGACATAAATTATTTGAGCTCAAAATAATTTAAAAATTGTTACTTATCTCTTTAATAATCCATTGAATAAGGGTTGTGACAATTTCGCGCACTACACATAATCCTTATGAGGGACTCGGTGATCGGTATGCATCCCGCAGTACAGGGACTCTTCGGCGCAGACCTGGATAATGCAGTTGGCGTCCTCGGTATGGGCGACAATTCGGCGGTGATGGCGATGAACGGGGCTTTAGCGATTTCACTTCGTTGTTTCACTATACGCTATACACGCTGTCTTTTCAGTCTAATACTCCATCATTATTACTGTCATTATTTATTATTTATTTGTAATTTTTATCAAAACCAATATTTAATTATTCGTTTAGCACATCATGTAAAAATTTGTTATAGTTCTCAAATGACTTTAATTTGATCGAGCACCGGCTGAACAAATGCGTTAATGAAAACATTAACATTAATTATTTTTAAATTTATCTTCCGACCTTTTTATTTTCATGAAAGCAAACTGTTCAACGTTACGGCGATATTTTTAAGGTCAAAATGCAAATTAAAATACAAAGAATATTCAAAATATTACAAAATATCCTCGGGAATTGTTTTCAAAATAAAAATAAGTAATTTAAATCAATCGCAGCACTATGTATCCCACAATGAATGCACTCAAAGTCACACAATGAAGTATCGCACTAAATCACGCGTATGCGGCACGACATGACTATTGCCATGTTGAAATTTCCACTAAGTACTTCACTATAAGTTAGAAAAATTACAAAATCGAAAATACGTGTTACACGCATTAGATCTCAAGGCGGACTCTCCTAGATTCGTGGTGCAAAACAGTTTTATGATCTAAAAATTCCCTGACGATACCAATTCTAGCACCCGAATTCTCGTATTTACTTTGGTTGATAATTTTAACAAATTTGCTTAAAACATGTTTTAGATTATTGAATACGCTATAACTAACCTTCAAAATATTAGAAAGGCATCATGGGTAAAGTTTCTGGCACTTACAAACATTATAAATATTTTTAAAATGTAATTACAGATTTTAAAAACTACCCTCTTTTATCGGGAAAATTAAGATTTATAGGTTGGTCATACACTCAGAACCAATTTCATTCCCCACCAACCGGTTAATTTTATCAAAATCGAAAATTTTGGATTTCAGCGTCCGGAGTGGTGTCAAAATTTTCAGCTCTTTCTGCTGAATCCAATGCTTTTTATCCGAAGTAAATCGCTTCGTCGGTTCAAATTTTATCACGTCTTGAAAAACACCAATAAATGTATCCATAAAGTCGGATTAATGCCGACGAGAAATTTGTAAAAAATAACTTGAAATTTAGCGTGTGCAACTAAAGTGATGCACGAAATTACTTTAGATTCTGAAAACACACATGTGAGTATTAGTCCCATGTGGAAATTGTAACTGATTCGTTAATTATTAACTAATTAGTAAATTTGCAAAATGCGGAAAAATACGTCAAAATAAAACTTTAATAAAATCTGAACGACGACGAATTTTAACAATCTAAAATTATTTTTCTATTTCCCAACATGTGGACCCTTCGATTCCACACTCACACATACCATATCTTAATCGATTAATGAGTAATTAAATTAAATGTTGGAGAGGGTTCTCCCATTTGAATAACATGTAAATGATTTTTATAACATTTTTTTCTGATTTCAGCCGCTGAAATGCCTTAAATTTAAAATTTCTCTTAATAAAATATGCTCATCTGAGTAGTATCTAAAGGCTAGTGTGAATTGATTTACAAAAATATCATTCATTCTCTTATAATTAGCGATCTAAACATTGCTGTATTTAACATAGGTTTATTAATTTATTCAGCTAAAAACGGTTTAAATTTACGGATTTTCGTGCTGTTTAGACTTATTTCAATTAGAATTTCAGCCTGATCACAAATCTGTGATCAGAATTTCAGTCCGAGGACTGTAACAAAAATTTCAGTTAAAGAAGCTGGATCCACAAGTCAGGTAGTGACCCTTACATCTATTGTCTGCCAGTAAGTCGATATTCGTCGGATCAACTCCTTTGACATGAAATATTACTTTAAGCCTAAAAATTTTTCAACAAAGATAATCGTAATTTGAGGTAAAATTCTCAGTTACACGTAAAATCTTAAATAAAAATATAGGTAAGACCATATAAAACATTAAATTTAAATTACATAAAAATTCTCGAAAACCCGTATTTGGAGATTGCCAGCTTATTCTACGGTGTTTCCAGAGCACAACACTTTTTGAATTTTACTTATAACTCAATTTTAACCTGAAATGACAAATTTTACTAAATCATACAAATTTTTCCCTTGGTGTATTCACAGGAGCATTACAATATCTAGGAAAAGGAACAGTATCAAACAAGCAAGCCGCGGCGGAATTCTTCGTTCAGGAACTTGTGAAGACCATTGAAAAATCTCACAGAAATGTGACCGTGGATAATTGGTTCACATCGGTTCCGTTATTGGAAAAAATGTTGAGAGATAAAAAACTTACAGTTGTAGGTACAATAAAAGAAAAAAAAAGAATTTCCAGTAGAGTTCAAAGACATCAATTATAAAAACCGGAAACTGGGATCATCTATGTTTTTGTTTACTGATGAAATAACTGATATATCCTACAAACGTAAAGAAAACAAATTGGTATCGTTAGTGTCATCTATGCACAATGAAGATACTGTAAACACAACAACAAACAAACCTGAAGTTGTTTTGACCTATAACTCAACAAAAGGAGCTGTAGACACATTTGACCAGATGTGTCAAAACAAGAATTGTAGTAGAAAAACGAAGCGATGGCCTTTGTGTTATTTTTACAATATGTTAAACATTGCAGTAATCAACGCATATGTTATTTATGTTCACAATTATTTTCGAAATAATGGTTACGAAACACAACCAATGTCAAGGGTACAATTTATCCTGAAACTACACAAACAGCTAACTGCTCCTCAGTGGCAAACTCAAAGAATGCAAATACCAAGACTGAGCAGAGATTTGAAGAAATCTATCACAAGGGTATTAGGCCTAGGAGTAGATAACAATCCAGGATTACCGATTCAACAAGGCCCAAGAAAATATTGCTCATTTTGTGATCCCAAGAAAAGAAGAATGACTACAACCTATTGCGCCTGTGGAAATGCGATCTGCGGTGAACATCAGAAAAAAATATGCCCCAGTTGCAGCTAAAAAAATTTTTATCTGTTTATTTGCTTTGTCTCTTTTATCATTTTTGTTTGGCGAGTATGCTATTTCATTATAAATATTGTATTATAAATAAAAATTATAATTATCATATTTTGTATTTTATTTTATTAGCGTATTTACAAAAAAGAGGTATCTATTGCATAGGGACAGTTAGAAGAAAGAGATTCCCAAATTTTAAATTTCCTACGGAAAAGGAGTTTAAAAAGCTAGGTCAAGGTTCTTCTTTAGAAAACTATGCTACAGTAGATGGAACTAACATATCTGTTATCAGTTGGTATGACAACAAAGTTGTAACTATATCATCTACTTACATTGGAGAAAATCCGAAGTATGCAACTGACCGATATGATAGAAAAATTAAAACAAAAGTTTCTGTAGACAGACCTACCATTATACGTCAATATAATTGATTTATGGGAGGCGTTGATTTGATGGACATGCTGATGGGACTCCATAAAATTTCTATGCGTAGTAAAAAATGGTACTGTAGGATTTTTTATCACCTCCTTGACATGACAACTGTCAATGCTTGGCTTTTGTTTAGAAAAGTAAAGGGAAATAAGACTGTTACTCTCACAAAATTCAGAGTAGAAGTTGCTCACACATTATGCAAAACTGGAACTACTACAGGACCAAAACGTGGACGTCCAAGTTCTGAGAATTTGGCGCAAGCATTGCGAAAGAAGAAACCTGGGCCCCAGCATCCAATTCCACCTACTGATGTACGAAAAGATAGTGTTGGCCATTGGCTTGTGTGGGGTGAAACTAGAATACGTTGTAAACATCCAAATTGTAAAAAGCAAACTTTTGTTATTTGTGAGAAATGTATAGTCGGATTGTGTTTCAACAAAATTGCTAACTGTTTTACAGACTATCATACTAACTGATTGATTGAACTTGTATTTGAATTGATTGATTGAATTTTGTATTTTTTTTGTAGTTGTTAGTTAATTATTAGTTTTATAAGTTTTGTATTGTGTTTTAATTATTTGAATCATTTTATAGCTAAGTTGTTCTTTTAAAAATTGTCCTCGTTGACTTTTATTGATTGATTGAACAATGATTTAGTTTTTATTGTAGTTGTTAGTTATTAATTATTAATTTTGTAGGTTTTTGTACTGTTTAATTGTCAGAATTCATTTTATAGCCAAGTTGTTCTTTTAGAAATTGTCCACATTGACGTAATGTTGATTTTACTGCAGTAACGGTAGAAAAAGTATTGTAAAAGGTAATTCATTTATTTCATTTATAATTCTAATTTTATAATATTGAGGTGAAATATTTTGTATTTAGGCTACAGTATCATTAAAAGGTTTGTTGATATGACATATAAAAAATATTTTATAAAGTACAATAATTTTGTAGTTATTGACAACCACTATCAGTAATACAAATTTCTTTTGCTACTTAACGCATAGTGATTCATATATGAATCAATTACAAATTCTACTGAAATATTTGGTAACATGAAATTACTATTTTTTTTAAATATTTTTCCTTGGTTTAACTTAGCAATCTACATAGGATTATAATTATTTAAACACATTTTAAAAAAATTGCGCAATGAAGGGTTAATGTATTTAATTTTTGTATTTTTATTTTGTAGCTGTATATTATATATTTATCATTATAATAAATAGTACATATGATTGTAAAAATGTTGTTTTATTATTAAAGATATTAGAAATATATTAACACAAAAAAATATAACATTAAATGTATAATAAAAAATAATAATTAGTTTTCTTCTAATGTGTAAAATTTACGTATCGCTACCAATAGGCAACATACTGATAACACTACCGTTCTAGGGTTAAATCGGATTGAAGTACTATTAGAAGTTAACTTGTTATTGATAGACTACAAAAAATTGAGTGTTTTTATGGTAATAACAGGGTGTATAAGCCGCACCCTGTTTTGAAGCAAGTAAATTGGGTAAAAAATGTTTTTCCAATAATGGATAGCAGGAGCTACAACCAACAAAAGTACCAATATAGCCTTTTCAAATACCAGTATTGTGTCGCAATGAATTCTTGGTAGATAGTATTGAAATCGAAGGAAACATACTAATGAATGGTAAAACCCATAAATCACCCAATACAATGAATGTCATTCATACATCTATCTGTACAATGCAACCCATTTCCTCTTTCTATGCTTTCCTTTACTTTCCTGTGTCCCTATCCCACTCTACAAAAACTACGAAAGTAGCCTGTCTCCATTCGGTCTTCGTCATAACGTGAGTTGAATTTGTCGGTGCAACATGGGCCGAGAATAAGTTGGCTACAATGCAAAATTCAAGCTACAAGAGGTGCGTTATGCAGAAGAAAACGGGAATCGTGCGGCAGGGAGAAAATTTTATGTTCACGAAAAAACATACGGAGGTGGATCCAAGCAAAGGCCGCGCTTCAAAAAACATCAAAAAATCGACAATCTTTTCGCGGAGAGAAGGCAAAATATCCTGAAATAGAGACCGTTCTTGGATTATGTGCATAACATACGAGCTAACGGATTTGCTGTGTCTGTAGAAATGTTGCAGTTTGAAGGCCAAAAGATAGCAGAAAGCATAAACATTTCTCGTGATGACTTCAAGGGAAGCTACGGCTGGGCAAGACGATTTATGGCACGACATGACTTGGTTATTCGACGACGGAGTCCTTGTCTGTCTTTAGATTCTCACACTAGTTCAAATGATTTTCAAGAAAATTTGCTTATAATGTCTCCACTGCCATCATGATACTTATCTTATCAAATCTAAGGTTGGCAGAAAACAACATTCGGTTATTATTACCGGAACTCTAATGAAAGCAAAACTCGAAGAGAGCAAAGAAAAAAAGAGGAAAAAATAGAGAAAGCCAAGGTTAAAATAGAAAAAATAATCAAAGACCCTAAAGTAAACTCAATCAAGAAAGTTAAGAAAATAAAGGAATTAAAGAAAAAGATCGAGAAGACAAAAATCAAGCCTAAAAGTAAAAAGAGAACGAGCAGACGCCACATCACATTTGAAGATACGTCGACAGAAGATGAAATGAAAATTTGTGATGACGATGACTATATCCATGACATATTTAGAAACAGTAGCAACACTGAAATGTGCCTTGTGTGCGGGGAATTTGGTAACAATGAAATGTGGTACAGTTGCAGGGTGTGTTCCAAATGGGCTCACTCGGAATGTAGTGGTTTTGACTCACCTCAAGAATACATACCGTAAAATCGGGTGACTTTGGACACATGGGTGACTTTGGACAAAAAAATCTATTTTATTTGGTAGTCTATGACAATTCCAAAAATGAATTTATTTTCACTTCCAAAGTATCAGTTGGTAGCACTGATGTCTGACAGCTGTTTCCACATTGTTGTACACATTGCAATTCATGTTTTCAGTTCCTAACCTCAAATTGAATTTGACAATTGAAAATAACGTAAGATTTTCCTTTTTACCACCAAATAGTACACATGTCACACAGCCTTTAGATGTGGCATGTTTTAAGGGCTTAAAGGTAAAATGGAGATCAGTTCTAAGTGACTGGAAGAACAAGAATAGGGGCACTATACCAAAGGATAAATTTCCTCACTTAGTAAAGAAATGTCTTGAAGAGATGAATGAGGAAGGTAAAGGGGAAAAGAACATGGTGTCTGGATTCAGTGCGACAGGAATTTTTCCTTTCAACCCTGATAAGGTCTTGAGGCACATCCCAAAACCAGACACACCAGCAAATACAGATGGAGAACAAAATCAATCATTGGTCAGTATTGATTCTGCATTTGAGACTTTTATGAAGGAATTACATCAAAAGGAAACATCTCTTGGTGCACAAAAAAAGAAAAGAGTGAAGATCAATGTTCCAGCAGGGAGAAGTGTAACTAATGTCGAAGAAGTTCCACAGTCCACTGTACCAATAAATAATGTCAATATAAAGCCTTCAACATCAGGAACGAAAAAGAAACAAAAAACTCAAGAGGAAAATGAGGAAGAAGTTGACGACCCAGAACCAGAAGGCCTACTTGACGACAGCTACCGGTACGATTCAGATGAGAGTGAGAACATACCGGTGGTACCAGTATCAGAGGATGAAGACGAACTTCAAGATGAAGATATTCATTATGATAACTTAAATGTGAACGATTTCCTCATTGTTTGGTTAGATTACTCAACCAAAAGCAAAACCATTAGAAAAAACTTTATTTGTCAAATTGTAAAAAAAAACCCCTAAAGACATTACATGTTCCTTCTTGAGAAAATCGGTTTCAGGGATGAACATTTATGTATTTCCTACCGAAACAGATGAGTGTGAAATAACAATGAATCAGATTATCAAAGTAGTAAAACCACTGTTTGTAAAACGAGGAAGGTATTCTTTCCCATACGAATTGTAAATTATTTGTAGGTTACAGGTTTTGTAATTGTTATATATGTTAATTTTTTAGTGGAAAATAAATGTGTTTTCATTGCAAATACTACCCTTTTTTTTAAAAACAATTAGCCTGTCCAAAGTCATCCATATCATTGGTGTACTTTGAGTTGCCATAAGAAATGCATGCCTGTCCAAAGTCACCCGGAGATTGAGGGTGACTTTGGACAAAAATAAAAAAATAAAAAAAGGTACAATGGAATGTTTATTTGACATTTTAACAAATGGAAATAGTATCTAGGGACCAACACCCTACTTTTAATACATATTAGAGGCATTAATTGTGTAAATCAAATTCTACACTCAAAGTTAAAGTTTGAAATTGTCCAAAGTCACCCGATTGTACGGTACGTGACTTTTGTCAATAAGTTAAGGTTAACATTTTTAAAAATAAATAAAATTTTTTAAAACTTTCACATTCATTATGTTGGTATTACCCCATATCTATGTTGGTATTACCTCAGGTACCGGGGAAAAACCGACATGGTGCAGCATTGATAACAAATCGTCGTAACTATTTTACTGTTGTGAATTTGAACTAAATGAAGACATAACTAGATGAGACAAACTCCCAGGTATTACAGATTTTAACAAAACTATTTTAAATGTTTTACAAAAAAAATACAAAGTTCCTTTTCTGTTAAGGTGTCGGGTATTTACCCGATCTCCCCTACATAACACACATCATGAATAACCCGAACGTTAACTTTGTGTGGGTAAAGAGCGCTAAGGCTGAATTTTTTTAAGGTTACTTATTAATATTATAATTTTTTCATGAAATAATTGAATATAATAAAAATAACCTATTCCACGTAATAGTAAATACATCAAACTACATGAAAAATATTTAAACATATTTTTTTTACTATACGGATTTACAGTATTTTTCTGAATCTTTAAATTCAATTAACCAGAAATCATGTTTTTGGACTTAACGAACTTTACGCTACAAGCACAGATATCATCTCGTAAATAATTTTCGCTGTAAAATAACGAAGAAAATTTACAAAAAAACTTGAGTCATAAATTTTACGAGGGGTTAGTAATAGTGTATGCCGACGAACGGTTAGTATTCTAGGGTTAAGAGGCCCAAGATCTGATAATAAAAACAACTGTAATGTGAGATTAGCTGAAGATAAATTTACTCATTTGCGGGAAGTGTTCAAGTATATATGGGAAGGTTGCCGATATCGCACCACTACCAATTTAAAGGAAACGACTGATTTTGCGCGACATCTATTAGGGCAGTAAGGTACTACTAGGAACAGCCAAGATGTTTCAGTAATAGTACAGCGGTCTAACAAGTAGTTTGTTTACAAACGGACAGTTTCTGAAAAGTTGTGTTTAGAAGTAATATTTTAGCTGTTGATTTAAGGCTGACGGTAAGTTTACAGTACATTTATCTTAGGTGTTATTTACTTTATGAATAAAATGGAGTTTTACCAGTAGATTAAATGTTATAATTTCTTTGCCAGTCGGAACAGTTACGTTAGACAAGTTAAAATGAGAAATGTAGCGTTGTCTCCCAAATTGCACCATGATTGAGTTGCCAAAATCGCACTAGTGCGATTTTAGCTACTTGATTCTGATATTGCGTTTAAATTTCTTTTACAGAATTTCTATTACAATGGAGAAAAGAAAATGTGGTGAATGGACTTCTGATGATATGAGTCAAGCTCTTAAAGTTTTCAATCAGAAAACAATGGGATTAAATGCTGTTTGCGTGAAATACGGGATTCCAAAAAAAACTTTCATTAGGCATCTTCGTGGGGACGTTAAACGTGGTATAAACCATGGTGCTCTTAATTCTGTAAATGGTAGACAACCAGCTTTACCAGAAGAAGCCGAAAATGAACTATTTGATGTTATTTTACAATTTGAACAATGTTTGTTCGGGCTTACGCCAAAGGATATCCGTCAATTAGCCTTCAAAATTCTTGAAATGAACCCTCATCTCCCTAACCCTTTTAGTACTAAAAATCGTACCGCTGGGAAGAAACGGTACTACTCATTTATGAAGCGGCATCCAACTCTAAGTTTACGACAGCCCGAAAACATTTCCGTGGCAAGAGCTAGGGGTTTTAACAGAGAAAATATTAACCATTTTTATGACGTCTTAGAAAAATTAGTGGATCAACATGGAATAACTGCGCTAAAATTGTACAATGTAGATGAATCCGGTTTCACTACAGTTCAAAAAAAATCACCCAGAGTTGTAGCAATGCGTGGAAAACATCAGGTCGGTGCAATAGCGTCTGGTGAAAGGGGTGTTAACACGACCATAGTGTGTTGTACTAGCGTTAGTGGCCATTACGTGCCACTAATGATCATATTTAAACGACTGAGAATGAGTGTTTCGCTTGCCAACGGCGCACCGCCAGGAAGTTTGGTTGAAGTTTCTGAAAGTGGTTATATTAATACCGAGCTCTTTCTGAAATGGTTAAAACATTTCATTGCTCACGTAAAGCCGTCTTTAGAAGAAAAAGTTTTACTCGTTTTGGATGGTCACTCGACGCATTCCAAAAACTTGGACGCCATAAAGCTAGCTCGAGCTCATGACGTTATCCTACTGCAGCTACCAAGCCACACTACTCATCGTCTACAGCCGCTTGATGTGGCTATTTTTAAACCATTTCAGGTATATTACGATGAAGCAGTTACCAGGTGGTTGAGAACAAATAAACCTCCTTTAGAACAGTGCCATGTATCAGCTTTACTTGCTGAGGCTTACAGCAGAGCTGCAACTCTGGCTAATGCAGCCAACGGTTTCAAAGCGACAGGGATATGGCCTGTAAACAGAAATGTATTCTCTGATGTGGACTTCCAGCCATCTGAAATACATAGTTTAAGTTACATGGAACAAAGGGAAGAAGATGTAGCTTGTTCTTTGTTGTCGAAACAGGAATCAGAAAAGAAAGACGAAACTGTTGATTTGCCTAACCCAGAAGAGCCTTCAACATCCAAATTGCAAGTGGCAAGTGATACCCCTACTAGGTCTACAAGCCTTAGAGTTACAGTTCACGAAATAAGTCCATTACCAAAACCAACACAACGACAGGGAAAAAGGTTGAGAAAGAGCACCCAAAAAGCTGAAGAACTGACGTCAAGCCCTTATAAAAATACGCTTGAGGAAAAAAGAATAAGAAAAAATAGTCGGCCTAAACTTAAACAACCTTCAACGTCTACGAAAGATACAACAAAAAATTCAAAGAGAAAACAGGCAGTTAGGCCTACTACTGGGCCTACCGAACGGGTAGCAGCGAAAAGGTACTTAAACACAGACATTTCTGAAACTGTCAGTGTTAAGGTTGACCCGGACGAATGGTACTGTTGTTTGTGCCAAGAAAATTTAGTGGCGAATATGTTAAGTTGTTCAAATTGTAAAAAATGGGCTCATGAATTTTGTGCGGGGATTTCAAACGGAGAAGAGAATTTTGTGTGTGATCAGTTTGCTAATAAGCCTATTAAGCCTATGTAAACAGTCCCAAACTAGAGAAATATGGCGAGAAGAAAAGGGACCTGCACCTGGTATTTATAGACCTTGAGAAGGCCTATGATACCGTCCCAAGAGAGGAACTATGGAGATGCATGAGGATGAAGGGGGTGTCTGAGAGGTATGTAAGATTGGTGAAGGACATGTATGATGGAGTGGGCACCAGAGTAAGAACCTGTGTGGGAGTAACAGAGAGTTTTCCAGTGACTGTGGGTCTGCATCAAGGCTCTGCTTTGAGCCCATATCTATTCAACTTGGTTATGGATACACTTACTGAAGGGGTGAGAGAGCAGGCACCCTGGACAATGCTTTTTGCGGATGACATTGTGCTGGTGGGAGAAACCAGGGATATAGTGGAGAGGAAACTGGAAAGTTGGAGAGAGGTATTAGAGGAGGGAGGCCTGAGGATCAGCAGGGAAAAGACTGAATACCTATGGTTTGGAGGTGAGGATAAGAGTGGAGGGGTGTGTTTGCTGAATGAAGTGGTGAGAAGGGTTAAGTGTTTCAAGTACCTTGGTTCATGCCTCACCGAGAGTGGAGGACTGGAGGAGGAAATTAACCATAGAATACAAGCTGGATGGAATAACTGGAGGCGAATGACAGGTGTATTGTGTGACAGAAGGATTGGGACAAAAATGAAGGGAAAGATATATAAGACAGTGATTAGACCGGCATTGTTATATGGTAGTGAGACTTGGCCTATGACGAGGAGACAGGGAAACAAGTTGGAGGTTGCGGAAATGAGGATGTTGAGGTGGATGCAGGGGAAGACTAGGAAAGATAGGATACGGAATGAGGTGGTAAGGGAGTCTGTGGGAGTGATAGAAGTGTCCAAGAAGGTTCAGGAACGAAGGCTGCAGTGGTATGGACATTTGATGCGTAGGGAGGAGGAGTATGTGGGGAGGGTTGTGGATGGATTGGTGGTGGATGGGGTGAGAGGGAGGGGGAGACCCCGGAGAAGATGGAGAGACGCCGTGGCGGACGACTTGAGGGAGAAGGGCCTGAGCGAGGAGGATGTGGTGGATCGGAGGGAGTGGAGGAGAAGAGTACGGAACAGCGACCCCTGAGGAAGGGAAAAGCTGAAGAGGAAGAAGAAGAAGAAACAGTCCCAAACATTTTTCTAGTTTAGCTATGTAATTGTTAGTAGGTATGATCTACTGTTCCAATTATTGTAATATGTAAGATTTACACCCGCCTTTTATATTATGCTATTTTAAATATATTTCCCCTCATTAATGTTTTAAAAATTATGTGCATTAATTTGAGTTGGCAGAACTGCATTTCGGCAGTGGTTTTAAGTAGGCTCTAGTTTTAAATAGGTTTTAAATAGTTGTAAATAATTTTAGTAGGTTAACAGTTTCTTAACAAACATAGGCATTGTACTTTCAGCCGCATGTTGTTGGTAATATAGACATTTTGACTACTCTTACATTATTTTTAGTGCTTGATTAACGTTCAAATCATTTTTGTAATAATTTGTTACTACTATTTTTACATTTTAAACTAATTTTTATCGTTATTACCTATAAGCTGTTCTTACTCATAATTGATCTATTTTTGATAGTTATATTTTCTTTTAGTAATAAATAAAGTAACATATGAAAAGTTAATAAGATTCATGTTCATTTTCCCGTAGTTTAACATGTGGTGCGATTTTAGCAACCCATGGTGCGATTTGGGAAACGGTTGCCTAAATGGCACTGTTTGTAGACTTATGGGTAAATAATTAAAAAAAATACTAAACAAGGAGATAAAATTTGATAAAAATCGTACTTGTAGTAAAAGTATCATACATTTTAACTAAATGCTTACCAACAAAATTTTTTGTGATTTGATTAGTTTATAAGTAATTTATTGAAAACTGGTGGGATATTGGCAACCTTACCCTAG
This sequence comes from Catonia carolina, assembly GCA_035578175.1. Lineage (NCBI taxonomy): Eukaryota > Metazoa > Arthropoda > Insecta > Hemiptera > Achilidae > Catonia > Catonia carolina. The sequence goes on from JAQMRL010000001.1 coordinate 44,513,186, forward strand.
TTGAAAAGTGCAAGGAGAACTTTTCAGGCGACAGTTGGCAAAGTGCTGTGGGTATTTCAAGATAGGTGTAATTTCCGCCAATATATGTGGAACAAACCTGGTAAATACGACTTAGAGTTCTCTTTGGTCGATTCTTGATCTTTTTATGTTTTAAACATGGAGATGAACTCAGGTAAACAACCCGAGGGTAAATATCATGGAGTGAGCCAGAAACCAAATGCAGTTGTTCAGAGACTTATTGAACCTATTCGAGGGAGTCGGCGAAATGTTACTTGTGACAACTGGTTTACCAGTATACCCCTTTTTCGAGATTTACTGCAACAACACAGCCTGACCAAAGTTGGGGTTATAAGGAAAAATAAAACCGAAATACCCATGTGCTTCAACAAACAAGCAGAGGAACAAGAAATAAGTTCGTCAATGCTTAGTTTCAGGGAAAATCATATGACACTCGTTTCATATGTTCCCCAAAAAGGCAAGGTTCTGTTATTAGTTTCAAACATGCATCACAGTAAATCAATTGATCCAGCCTCTGGCGATGCTAAAAAGCCAGAAATCATCACATTTTATAACAGGATAAAAGGTGGGGTTGACGTTGTTGATGAGAAGTGTTCTACATATTCTCTAGCAAGAAAAACTAACCCATGGCCACTTAAAGCCTTTTATAATCTGTTACTGTTAAACATTGTGGGAGTAAACGGATACGTGATTTGTGAATAGAATAATCATAATCGCAAACTTGTACGTAGAAAGTGGTTAAAATGTCTTGCCAACGAATTGGTTAAACCATACATGCAAAGCCGCCTAATACAAACTAACTTACCAAAAATTTTGAGAACTAATATTTTTCACATGTTGAAGGAAGAACTAGCTATACCAAATCGAATAGACGAACTAGAAGATAGTGTCAGAAAAAGAAAACGATTTAGCTGTGTGATCAAACAGGGAACAAATTACCAGACATGTGGACAATGTGGTATATACGTCTGTGGCAAACACACCAAACTCGTGTGCCTAAATTGTGTATAAGAAGGTATTTATGAAAAACTTTAATTTTTCTATCAAATATCTATAAAAAGTTGCTTTTTATTAATTAAACAAATTTTTAGAATTTAGGGACAGTAAATAATATAGTTATCCATTAGTATTGGTTTTTTATGGTTCCTGTACACAATTTTCAAAATATTTTAATTTTAAAAAATGTTTAACTAACCACAATAAAATGTTTTGTTTCCAGTATCTCTTAAATGTTAATAACTTGTTTTCAATAGTATTTCACGCAGTAATTTTTTAATTATTTTAGAAAATTAATGAGTTCACCATTAAGGTGAACCATCAAGGTAAATTTGTAAAGACTGCTTGGTAACACCTACATATCCTTAATAAACAAATTTTTGTTTGAGAATGCATAGTTTACTTATTTAATACCCCAAATTATGTAACTAAAGTGCTTATATAACAAAATACAAAAAGAAAGCAGTTAGAAACTAAAATTCCAAATGCAGGTCATGATGACCCGCAGCGACCTAAATAGGTGATGCAAAGCTTGCGATTGATCCCGGGTTAAAACCATTCCTTTGTATTATAAGCTTATGTAGAAGAACTACCTATTTTGGACAGACGTGTCAGATTTTACTCTGGTTTTCAAAGGGGGAAATCGCACAGGGGTCTAACAGTCCTAACTACAGTTGGATGATGACACATTTTAATCAGAACCATGACAATATGAGCATCCTCTACGATTAGCACGATTATTTATAACTTTGTAATTAATTATTTTAAAAGAAATACCTGACTAAAGTTAATTACTAATCAATAACAACTTACCTAAGTACTTTACCATAAATATCCTTAATATTAAATATAAACTGTTCATCAATTCTAGTTTCTAGGTTATGTTTCTTTGTAGAAAAAGATTCCTTTTCCCCTGGAAGTATTGTTAATTTTACAACAAATTTGTATATTTCCTTTGTTTTTCCCCTGCCAGCTAATTTTGATACTTTCTCAATTTGTACGGTTAACCTAAAATGCCATTGAATTAACATACAGACAAAAATAAATAACAAATTATCACATTTAACCAAATAAAAGAACAAAAAACTAAAATCAGGAGGGAGGTAATTCATGCATTGTTCATCTTGTAAACCAGTAATACAAAAAAGAAACTCAAAATTAAATTAATTAATGCTTTTTTCAATTAAATATTTATACTGTCCAGTTATATTGTATACATGTCATGGCATTGTGTTTCATCAATCCGGAAGCCAGTAATATCATCCTTCACCATCTGCATTAGCAGAAATTGCAAAACAGTCACACATACGCAAAATGTATGCAAAATTGTCACACAATTTTTTGAAAACAAGAAGACACACAATTCATTACGCTTACTACACAAATCGAAATCCATATTGAACTAATGCCTGCTTTAACCTCTGTCTCATTGATTGGGAGTAATCCTAGTCAAATTCCAGGAGAAAATATTTCTAAACAACTGTTGAATAGACTGAAAAGATGGCAATTGTGCCATCTTTCACGCAACTTGTGTGTCTTTCACGCAGCATATCTGGAAACACTGGTCGCAAGAATACCTAAATATTCTGCAACAACACTCGAAATGGCACACTTCTACTATGAACATCGCTCAAGAAGATTTGGTTCTCATTTAAAGTCATGATATTCACCGCTACATTGGCCAATCGGACGTATTCTGGAAACTTTCCCTGGAAAAGACTGAGCCATCAGAAGTAAGGTCAAGACGTTAGTTGGTCACTTAGTTTGTCCTGTTGTCAAACTTTTTCCGCTTCCTACACAATAATTATTTTCCGCACATCCCTCACCTTTTCCTTTTTTTTCTTCCACTTCTATCCTTTTCTTATCTCCGCTATCTCCGTTCATAATATTTTCCCATAATTTTTTTTTAACTCTATTAAATGACCTTTGGCTCGTTTAAGGTGAGGAGGAATGTTTGAGACTATATGAATTTTATGCCTAATTATTTATCAGTCTGTTTTTCTAAAATTCAAATTTATTATTTATCTGTCTCCACCAATGAAAATTGGTCAACCTGTGTACTTATTAATGAGTTTTAACTGAACTAGTACAGTTGTCCGCTAACTAGAAATGCGAGTGAATGCTCTCGTCTTTTTACACTTTTTCGTTTTTGCCCTATTTTTGGGAATAATACATGACCTATAAGGTTATATGCGTAAAACCGCAATAATAATAATAATAATAATAATAATTAAATCGTAATACATATCAACATTATTCTCTCGTCGACACAAATTTACACGCTGGGTATACTTATGAAAATCGACCACACAAAAAATACAGTCCACATCTACAAGATCTTTGGCAACTCTACTCATCGATAACCATTGGTACCAACCGGTGAGTCTCTGGATGCCTTCAGTAAGTCAAATCAACCTTTTTTATTTATTTATTTATTTTTCCATCTGTAAGCTGCCACATACGCGCTCCACCATTGAGCCCTACCACCAACAATGAATAAAAATATTATAACTGAAATCATCTCTAGATTACACGATGCAGTTTTTACTGTTATTTCAGTAACAAGTGACATGGGTACCAAGAATGTTGGCCTATGGTCTGAATTATAATATCAGTCATGATGGAATATGCAATTTAAATCTTCCTAATAATATAATCAGTTAAAAAATTTTGTATTTGCAGATGTCCCTCATAGGTTAAAATTATTACATAACCATTTACTTGATGATGGTTTTATTCAAAACAATAAGCTTGCACTTTGTGCAAGAGCTTGATTCAATTTAAATTGGTTAGGATCAATTTAAACGCAAATATTATGTCATTTAACATTTTTATTGAAATGAATCAGAATTTGTATATCAAAAGATAAAAATTAATACAATTTTATAGTTGTCAAGGTGATGAAACAAAATTGAATAATATGCTACTACTTGCAATTTTGTACACCTACAAAGATTCAATATTGATTAAATTCAACTTTTCAGTTTAAATTTGAGGCTTAGGTCTACCTGTAGGCCTACCCTTCAAACTATTGGTAATAACGTTTAACTTTAATAACTTTAGTAGTAACAAACGTAGTTATTAAAGTGAAATGTTATTATCAATAGTTTTTACAAGTAGTATCAAGACGGACAACAACAATCCTACCCTACAAGCTGGACTTGTATAAAGACCAATATTTCTCAAACTAATAGAAAAGTGCACAATTTCACATTAAGTAATTTGAAGACAGGGGCTGGGTACTGTTATTTATGGGATGAAACTGTGGGAGAAATGAATGTGGATGAGTTTGCTAGTATTCTTGAAAGGAGAAAATTTATTTTTAACAACTAGGCCTATGAATGCATTATAAATAGGGCTGTATAAAAATCCTAAAAATGTATTTTTTGTTTTCTTTTCAGTTTGAGATAATGAGCCATTCCAGGCGAACCAATTTAATAATGGAGCTAGCACTGAGACAGTCATCGAGTTCCAATACACCTATTAAAAACAGTGGTAAGTGACAGATTATAAGCAAGGGGGATAATATTGCACCATAGTCCTTTTTTATGCTCTTACTACCATGGTTTCAGTATTTTGTGGTACTCAGTAACAATTATATCATTTGAAATCTGTTCATTCTTTTGGCTGCTACAACGCCACAGACAGGCGAAGGCTTGACACTCTTATCACTATTTTTTGCATCAGGGGTTAAAAACTTTTGTTTATACACAAAGCCTTTTTTATTACAGATGAAGGAACCTGCAACAACCTACATCCGAACCAGATTACCGATACCACTGTTGAGGATGCGCTATGTAAAGTTAACCCAGATACCAAATCGGTACCTTCGATGGCCAACTACATTTTGGTTCCAAGTGGAAATGACAACAGTTTTGTATTAGAGTCAATTGATGATCAGTCTAGTATCTTAACAGAGATAACAGGCTGTTTTGTAGCAGAAACTGAAGATAATTTAAAAGAAGACAATTAACTAATACCATTAAGCTTAGATGTGAACTACTTAGACCTCAATGTTATTTCTAGTGTTGAAGTTGAAGACAGTATTGAAGAAAACACCATAATAAATGATGAAGGAACTAAAAAAAGACAATATTATGTTTGTATCCCATCAGATGAACACAGAGATATACCTGACAATGTAGATAATGTAAAAGAAGGAAATAATGTATCTGAAAATGACCATAATTATAGCAAGGAAATTCCACCCAGGAGGAAAAGAGCTAAAAGAGTGAAGGCAAACAAAGAATTATGGATCACAAATAAAAATAAACTCAAAAGACATCAAGGAGAAGAGTATCTTGGCAGACAGAAAAATGACGAATCTAAAATAGTTTTCAATGTAAAAAGATCAAAAAAAATTATGAAAAGTTGCTGTTCATGTCCAGAAAAAAATTTGAGGAACTTTGGATGTGCAAAGGTTTCCGATAGTGCAAGAGAAAACACTTTCAAACAATTTTATAGTTTGACTAAAGGAGAGAAACAAGTATTTGTACAAGGCTTGGTCAACAAAAGACCTGTGGTACAGCGCACAGGTGACGCTCCTGGTGCTTCTCGATGCCAATATTCTTATGTGTACCACTTAAAATCAGATAAAGCCCTGGAATGTATTAAAGTATGTAAAAGGATGTTCCTAGCTACATTAGACATTGGCGATGGGTGGTACATGACTGGATTTCAAAGGTATCAAACCCAAATGACTCTACAAGCACTGCCACCAGTGAAGAGAACACAGTTGATAAGAAAAGAAAGGGATCTTCTTTGAGACCAATTCAAGTGAGTGAAGAAAAAAAACTTTTGCTTGAATTTTTTGAAAGCCTTCCTAAACTTGAGTCACACTATTGTAGGAAGAGCTCAACAAAACTTTACCTTGAGCCTAACTGGCAGTCGAAGGCAGGACTATTCAGGCTGTATAAAGATTTCTGTAAATCTCAAAACAAATACACGCTTGTTACATCCATTCTATTTTATTCTGTTTTCACTTTTTATTCTGTTTTTGATGAGTGCAACCTGGGATTATTTCGCCCCAAAAAAGATCAGTGTGATATTTGCTGTGCTCATAAAACCGGAAACCTGCCAGAAGACCAAATTTAAAGAGCACATTTCAAGAAAAGACAAAGCAAGGTAGGAAAACACAATGATAAGACTAGTGCAGTTAACAAAACTTTAGTGTTTACAATGGATCAGCAGGCTGTTTTGCTTTGTCTATCTCTGAAAGCCTCAGCCCTTTACTATTGCACTAAACTTAAAGTGCACAATTTTACATTAAGTAATTTGAAGACAGTGGCTGGGTTCTGTTATTTAGTACATCAGTTGTACAACAGCACCATGGGTCAATGGAGAAGCCCAAAATGGTAGTAGATTACAATACTGCTAAGTCTTATATAGACCGCAGTGACCAGATGGCATCATATGCTAATCCATTGAGATGTAGTCTCAAATGGTACAGAAAAATCACTTTTGATTTAATTCTGTCAGTTGCTGTATCAAACAGTTTGTCTCTTTTTCAATCGGTTACTGGCCGCAAGATGCAAATCACTGTTTTCAAAGAAATATTGATGAAACAGTTAATTAATAAGCCAGATATCCCTCCAGTTCTCATACAAAATGAACATATTCTTGTGCCAGTAAAAAGAGGAAGATGTTTAGAATGTTATAAGAAATTGAGTAAAATGATTGGAGTGAAGGCTGCAGTGAATAAATGTCCACGACCAGTGTTGATGTGTAAAGGGTGCAATGTGCATATCTGCGTGACATGCTTTTTTGAAACGCATCAAGTTATTAAAAAAAACTAAACTGTAATGGTTTTGAGATTTTTATAAACATAGTTTCACATTATGTATTACTTTTTGAACTGAGTGATAATTACATTTGGACATTCTTATATTATTATTGTACTTTATGTATTATACATCATTACTGTGTTTTATTTTAGGTTATACTTTTTATAATATTACATTGCTTTAGTTTTGAATGTTATTTGTACTTTTTATACTAATTTTTCAGTTGTGTTCTATATGAATGTATAATTATTGTTTTTTATTGTAGGTAATATTTTTGAATAAACTAAAATAATTAATTTTTGAATTGTCAGATCAATAATAATAATAATAATAATTAAAATTAATAACAATTGTTTTGTACATAGGTTGTTTTACTTATATACTTCAACATTGTTCAACCCATAGAAAATATGTAATTCATTCCCAGGCACAGTAAATTCAAGCAGACCTGACTGTCTGTGTCTGTGTTTCTGTAATCATAACAAAACTAGTAATAAATAAGTGATAAAGCCCATTTCAGAATGAGATGTATTAGTACCACAAGAGTGTTAAATTCATAACCAGTTTATGGTTTTGTTTACAAAACTCGTATGGTACTGATCTGTCCCATTCTAAAAAAGCTGGGTTTTCTAAAAAATGAAGATAAAAAAGTATTATTTGACCAAAACTATTAAGTTTAACAAAAAAAAGTGCTTGAGAAAATTTGACAAAATCACAAAAAAATGCAGCTGGTATAAGGCTTATAACAGAAAATACCTGTAGAGTAAACTGAACAATTTCAAGAAAAATCCCAAGGACGTCAACCTGTTTTAACTCTTGTCAAATTCTGTGGCAAAAGCAATTGAATTTTGTGGCTTGAAAGGTTTTATGGAAGATACAAATTGGAGTTAATCAAATTATTAAACGACTGGTTTGACACATTCAATTCAAAAACAAAATTTGGTTACTCCATATTGCAGTGCCATTGGAATTGATTTAAATAATCAGGTCACCTTGGTTAAGAAATTTTCTGAAATTATTTTTACAGTGACCGTTGACACACATAAAAACTACTACCTTCTCAACAAGGTAAAATTTTAAGTAACAAAGCTTTAATTGAATATTATTATTTGAATCACAAGTATGGAGTAGAGTGTATTTAGACAAATCAGTTGAACGAAGATGTTTTAACCAAGAAGTTTTACACTGTATGGGCCATATTTTTTGATTACAGTATTGTGTTTTAGGACCAATGAGTGCTGTAATCTAGAGTGCAATCTTGCCTATATTATTTTGGTAAAATTTAAATTTTATCAATTTTATTTTAAAACCTGTTCGTCATCTGGAGGAAGCTGGCATGTTAATACAAATTTTTAAGTAATAGGCCATTTAAATTTAATCATTTAAATCCTCAATAATTGAGGATAATTTTAAGAATTATTATTGTTATTTGAAAATTATTTTATGAATTAATAATTATACTAGATATTAAAAATATTGTTCTTGATTTCAGATGAGGACCATGATGACATCGATGTCGATCCACCTTATCAGCCACAATCTGAATCTGATTCATCTGGAAAGGAAAGCAAGGAAGGGCAGCCTAGAAAGAAACTAAGGAATGTTACACTTTGGAAAAGAGTAAAAGCCAAAGCTTTACGCAATACAGGTGCAGAATATGTAGGCAACGGAGGGAAAGTGCATGAACAGAGGTCTGTAAAGCCATATAGTCATCACTGCTGGTATAAGTGCAATGAACACGTCTCAGAAGAAGAAAGAAAAGGTATTTTTAATAAATTTTGGGGTCTAGGATCATGGGATTTACAGACTAGTTTCATATATTCTTGTATTGAGAAACAAATGCCAAAAAAACACTCTGCTAATGCTCAGCAGCAGAAAACAATAAGTTCCTGCATCACAATGAAGGGACACCAGATCTGTAAAGAGTTTTTTCTGAAGACTCTTGATTTAAGCAATAAACGTTTTATAAATGTTTTGAAAAAGAAAACTAGTGATGGTATCCCTGTTCCTGATCAAAGGGGTAGTCATCAACCATCAAATAAATTGTTACCTTCAGAAACTGACGCAGTGAAACGACACATCAAATCATTTCCCAAATTTACAAGCCACTACTCTAGGAAAAGTAATCCACATAGAAAATATCTAGATTCTTCTCTTAATCTCACTAAAATGTATCAGCTGTATGAAGAGAAGTGTAATGCAGAAGGTAAAAGGGCTGTCCAAATTAATTCTTACCGAAATATCTTTAATACCAGTTTTAATTTAAGTTTTCACAAACCGTATACCGATACATGTACTAAATAACATAATAGAGAATGCTACTGATGAGTGCTCTAAAAATGCAGCTATTGCTTCAAAAGAAGTACACTTATGCAAAGCAGATGCTGCAAGAGCAGCTAAAAAGAAAGCTACAGAATTAGCAAAAACTGTAGAAAGTCATGTTGCAATATCGTTTAACTTGCAAAAGACAATGCCAACTCCTCTGCTTTCCTGCAGTAAGGTGTATTATTTACGTCAACTCTGGAAGTACAATTTTGGTGTCCATAACCTTGCATCCAGCACAGACGTATATGTGGCCAGAGCATGAGGGATCAAGAGATTCCCAAGAGATTATATCATGCCTTCTGAAATTTATAGAAAACCTTCCCCCAACAGTAACACTTAGATGCTTTCAGCGATAACGCTGGGGGCCAAAACAAAAACAAATATATTATCAAATTTTGGGCCTAAGTTGTTAATAACACTCCTATTAGAACAGTAGATCATCAATTTTTAATATCTGGACACTCGTTCTTGGAGAGTGATCAGGATTTTGCTCTTATTCAGAAAATTAAAAGAAAGAGCTCCAATATTTTTGTTCCCGAGGATTGGTGTTCACTGGTGGCCAAATCTAGTAGAAAGTTTGTAGTAACGAGAATGAAATTAAATGATTTTAAATCGGTTAACGCAATGTCTACGCAAATGAAAGAAAAGATTGTGGGGATAAGACAAATGCAGTGGCTTCACTTTGACAAAGCTTCTCCGTACACACTCTTTTTCAAAAGAACGGTAAGTGAAGATATACCATTCGATAGTATTAAACTAAAGAAAACTTCTGAAAATATTACAAGAGATGCTGAAGTTTTTATTTCGAATCTGCCAGCAGTACCATCATTAAGTCGGAAAAATTCAACTCATATTAACTACCATCCTTTTTAAACACTAAGTGTCTTTATAAAGATTATAGAAAAGCTATATCTTGAAATAAGCACTAAAAAATTAGCTTGAAGAACTTTAGTAAAGTTTACTTTCCTGAACATTTAAATCTGCACACTTGCTGGAATATTATTGAGTACACATGAAGTCACAGAAATTTATTATGAAACATTTTGTCAGATATTGATGTTTGAATTAAATATTTTGTTTGGGTATCTCCCGACTCGGACTGGTGTGGAAACAGGAAACTTACAATAGATAAATAACAAACTTCCAGCAAATATTTATAAAAATAACTTGGTATAATATGATACATACTTTCTATGAGATTCATCATATTCAACTTCAAAAAATATTGTTCCAGCAGCCATCTCCTGTAAACCATCTTCTTTACCAAGAACATCTAAAGCCTGCCTGGCTTTGTTCACAGCTTCAGCAGATTTTGAAATAGGTGTATTCTGATACAAAGTTATATCAATTCCATGTGCTTTGGCGACTTCACTGCTATTTTCAGGTACAGTATCATCAGCCAATAGGCTCTTAATATCCTGCAGAAAAAAATATTTACACGAATAATGATAAAAATGAACCATTTACGTAACGTTCGAAATTCCATAACTAATTCACAGTCACTCTAACCACTGAGCTACAAATCACATAACTCAGGATGACAATATTTTCTTCTTTGTTTGGTAAAATTGCTGTTGGCGTACTTTACTGTATATATTTTACGCTTCCTTTTTATTTCTGTCAGACAAGACCAAGGAAAGAAATATTTTACTTACTTTTCCTAAAATTATTAAAATCTACATGTTTAAATAACAATCAATGTACTCAGTTATTATACTATAGTACTACTCTAAATAAAATTTTACTTACCTGCATACTTTGAGACTTGAGCCACGTCGAATCACGTGGAGCACACGGACTTAAATAATCCATACTATGTAAATCAATGCTAGATTTTGTAGTAGAAAGAGATGATGAATGATTTGCAACATCCTAAAACAACAAATGCATAGAATAAAAGTATTTGGAAGTAACCTATTTATTTAAAGGAGATGTTTTCTCAAGTTCCAGACACTCTTCAATACGACAAATTTTGGATTAAATATGTGTTGAGACATGCCTAATTTGGTAAATACATAAATCTCAGAAGGTTAACATAAATTAACTTGAATGGTGTCATTTGCTTGAACAAATTAAGGAATGTGGGTGTGAAGATTGTAAGGGGAGTAGAAATTTTAAAAGAGTTCTCATGGGAACAAAACAATAAAGAATTGTTATAAGAAATAAATTAAAACCTAGTAGATTGTCCCGTGAGGGAAAAGACAGGAAGGAACCCTGTTGAGCCTTTGATGTTTGAACATATCCAGGCAGAGGAATGGTCAAACATTTGTCATTGGCTTACGGGTATCTATGTGTAACATGTGTCTGATTTGAGGATTTTTGGTGGTAATTAGAAAAGAAGCGAGTCGAAAAGGGAAGATGAAGGAGTAAGGACAGTTAGTTGGAAATGAGAGATCGAAGGGTGCACAGTGAGGTTGCTGGGCGACAAAAACGCTAAATGACAGAAAGTTGGTTAAAATATTAAAGTATCAGTTAAATTAAAATATTGCAGAAAATTATACATTACGGACAAACAATAAAAGAAACAAACAACACCATATATTCTCCAGCATCACCGCGAAAATAATACAATTTTCAACTATATCGGAACTTTATTCATCTTTTTCTTCATCGTCTCCTTGATAGTCACTTCTACTCCAAATCTTCAATAAACTACTACAGGAGCTGTTCCGGCATCCGCCAGCTACAAAACATCTCGATTTGTGCCCTCCAGACAGTTGGCGACTTCCGACCAGTCGAGGTATCCTGGTCAAGACATCCTCAGGAAGCGATCGGTACACAACTCCACCATACACCAAGTTACGAAAAATTAGTAAAAGCCTACAGGTATTTATAAATCAATTGTAAATGTGTACACACATTTTAATTTAATTTAATTGTCTCTCTTTTGTATTTAGTAACAAGGGTTTTGTATTTAGTAACAGGGTGTGTCTCAACTAACGTATTTTAATTAAAGTGATAAGTAATAATCACATTCTGTGCAATTTTTTATAAACCACCTATTTCCACTAAACCATCTAACGAACCCCACACATAAGAAATAGATTTATAATTAAAATTAAAAACTGATATATAACAAAAGTGGCAAACCCTATTGGGGGGACTTTTGATTGATTATTAAATAAAATTCAGTGTAAGAGAATAGTACAGTGTGTGGCAAAAAGTATCCAGAATTAAAAAGTTTGGCCATGAAATTGTGTACTACGAGTATGTTTGGCTCAACTTCTATGTGTGAAGCACGTTTTTCAAAATTAAACTTTATTAAGAACCGCTACAGATCTCGCCTCACAGATGACCACCTCAACTCCTTGATGAGGAATGCCTGTACAAATATGACTCCTAATTTCAGGGAAGTTGTTAAAAATAAAACAAGTCATTTTTCCCACTGATCACTTAATGGGTTGAACCCAAATTTGTATTTTTCGTTTTTCTTGTAATCTAAAGACCTGAATAAAAATTAGGCTATTGATTTTGTATTCTTATATGTCAGTAGTATGATAAACATTTTCAATTATGCGTGGACAACATTGAAATTATTTCATTTTCCTATTAAGAGTAAGGGTAGTGATTAGTTTGTAGCAGTATCTAGTTAGTCCGTAATTGGGTTTAGGTTCAGCACACCGCGACATCTTTAAGTTGTCCCATTAAAATATAAAATAAATATTTCTTTTTCACAGAAATAGTAAAGAAAAAATTTCCGGCCCGCGGTTGTTTTTAGGAAATGAAAAATGGACCCTGAGCAAATTTAATTGGTGACCACTGCCTTATAGTACTCTTAATGAACATTTTCATGGAAAACGTAAGTTAAAATATGGAGGGCAAACAGCTCTGTCATCTGATGACAAAAAATTTTTGTATGATGGTATTAAAAAATGTTGCGAATGGGGTTATCCATTAAAAAAGGATGGATATTCGTTTACTGGTGCAAAATTATTTAAACCGCAGAGGAGAAAGAATCCAAAAATTTAAAAACAATTTACCAGGAATTGAGTGGTTTCAGGGTTTTATGAAATGCCATCCTGATCTTAGTGAGAGACTTTGTCAGAATGTGAAAAGCGTTCGAGCTTGTATTGACAAGAAACAATACACAACTATTTTAATGAATTGGAAGTCTCTCTTAAGGAAATTCCATCAACGAATATAATAAATTATGATGAAACCAACTTCACGGACGATCCTGGAAATTGTAAAGTCATTGTTACAAGAGGAATGAAACACCCAGATAGAGTTATTGACTCTTCAAAGACTAGTGCCAGTGTTATGTTTGCTGTATCAGGTAATGGTATACTCTTACCCCCTCCCCTACATAGTTTACAAGGCTAAACATATTTATCCTACTTGGACAGAAAATGGGATAGTTGGAGCTGCTTATAATAGAAATTTGTCTGATAGGTTTGACATGGATATTTTTGAAGACTGGTTTGAAAGATTATTCTTCCCTTCACAAGACGTCTCCAAGGACCGATTGCTATAACTAGGGACAATTTATCTTGCCATGTCTCACTTAATGTCATTAGGCAATGTTCTGAAAAAAACATTAAATTTATTTTAGTGCCTCCTAACATGACACATTTATGCCAACCTCTGGACATTGCCTTTTTCCGCCCTCTTAAAAGAACTTGGCGGAGGAGAATACTTGAAGATTGGAAGAACAAAAATCCAGGTGTGTTACCCCAAAGTTTATTTCCTAAAATGCTCAGATGTGCGCTTGATGATGTTGGATTTAATGTAGAGGCTGATATTCGAGCAGGATTTGAATCAGCTGGTCTAATCCCTCTCCAGCGCGAAAAGGCTTTAAGAAAACTATCCCAGGAAAAAACCGATGAGGATGGTGATGATGCTAGTGATAGATAGTCAGCTTCATTTACTGAGCATCTCCAACAATTCAGGACTCCAAATCAAAGAGCTCGTACAAGAGGCAAACGCTTAAATATTCCGCCAGGTAAAAGTATTATTGTCCCATACGGACAATATTACTTATATGGGATAGTATTGAGGATGAGCAAGAAGATGATCCCGGTCATTATTCTCAAGATAATATCGAGACATCTAGTACAAAAAGTGATGATGCTGTTTCACCGTTTGAAAAATGTATTAGTGATTTAACTGATGATGTGGATAAGAATGTGTTTGGCATTGGAGATTTTGTTCTTGTTGAATTTCCGCTAGAAAATTCATCAAATTCATGATTTTATGCTGGAAAAATTTTAAATGTTTTGGAAGACATTTATTCAATTTCATATTTAAGAACAAAAATTGGTTTGAAAGAAAATTATTTATATTTTCCGAAAGAAGTGGACATTCAGAATAGTAAAAGTTCATTATTTGTTAAAAAATTAGTCGTTAAAGACATTAGAAGAGATAGATTTTTGGTCCTAAACCATGACATGAAATTAATTTGTTGAGAAACTAAAAGCGAGAAAATTTTTTAAATTAATTTTTAGGTTTTTTTTATTTTTGATCGACTTCTCTCCTAATTAAAAGTATTAATATTGATTCTTAATCTTTGTTTTAGTTATTTACATTACAATCTTTAGAATAATTTAATTCTTCTTTAACCATACAGGCTATTAGTTTCATTTTTTATATTATTTGTAAATGATTTAAAATGTTATTCAGATTTCATTAAACTCTTTTATCAAAAATTTTAAACTTTTATTATAAATCAATTTTACCATTGTCATTCAATAAATTTTGGTATTATCAACTGGTATCGATATATTGTTAATACTATTTATTTTTTAAAACTTAAAAACTGATCAACTTCACCCCAATTCAGGGGCTAAGTCAATATTATAGGTTATTTAAATTGGTGATCAACTTCACCCCACTGTATGGAGGTGAAGTCGAAAATATCAAAAAAATCTGGGTTTGAAACTGGTGAAATCATTTCTAATTAAGCTGATTATGTAGCTCATAAATTATATGAGGAGCAAATATTCAAAACGTGTTTTGTCCAAAATTTTAAAAATTGAGTTTTTTATATCAGTGGGTTCTTCTTATTCATTTCCATAAAATAGGCTATTTGACAGGTTTTTAAAATACATTTTATATGATGTAGTAGAGTTTAAGGAACCCAGTAAAAGTTGTATTTTTTAAATCTGGTACATATTTGCTGAAAAATATCAAATTAAAAATTCAATATTTAAATAGCGCGCCAAAACACTACTTTGACAATATGGCGCTGCAAACGGGTCGGTGACGTCACTTGCCTGTATTTGGTCTGTGGCACATATCATCCACATACATTTTGTTGTAAACAAAAAACGAAAGTGCGGTTGGATTTACATTTTATCGATTTATGTAACAAAATGAGTTACAAATGGTGTGCAGTTCCAAAATGTACAAATACGTCGTTAACAACTCCGGAAAAACTATTTGTAAGTGTTCCAAAGAATGTCGAAGTGCGCCGAAAGTGGTTGCAACTTTCTCGGAGGGATCCTAATGACATAGCGAATAGTACAAATATTTTCTTCTGTGAAGACCATTTCGATGTAAGTAAACATAATATTTATATTTTGTAATAATTAATTACATTCAGAATGTAAATATTTTCGTTATTGATTGGAGGTTATAATACCTCTTACATCTTCATATGCGCCGACTTATATCTTCATATGCGATATACCTCAATATCTTCATTTGCGCATTGCATGCGCAAATGAAGATATTGAAAAAATTCAATGTTTGCAGAATACTTTGCGCTTAATTGTAAAAAAGCCAATGATGTATATTGGAATCCCTGTTGACTGCTATGTTTTAGTTCACTTAATACATAAACACACCCACATACCACATGAACATATATTAATGTGTTTGAAAAAAATTAAATTAAATAGTACTTTTTCTGAACTTGAAGATAATTTTGGACTGTCATTATCATACAACAGTAAATAATTCCTGAAAAATATTCCAATTATAGCTAGCTTTTTACGCCCTTTTATTGTAAATTTAAATAAACAATCTATCAGAAAGACTTTACCGATTTCATTTCGACACAACTATCACAATGTAAGTTGTATTATTGATTGCCTGGAAATTGACATACAAAAGCCTTCCAAAGCCCTTTTTCAAGCGTTAACTTGGTCAGATTATAAGAAAGGTAATACCGTTAAGTATTTGATATCGTGTACACCTAATGGTCTCGTCAATTATATTTCTCCTGGTTTTGGGGGCAGAGCAAGTGATGTCACTATTGTGGAAAATTGCAACTTCCTAGATTATCTAGATCCAGGTACTGCCATATTAGCTGATAGAGGATTCAAGCATGTGGAACAAACATTGAGTAAAAAGGAATTAAACTGTTAAGGCCTCCTAGTGTAGCCTCTGGGTCAAAGTTATCTAAAGAAGAAGTACGGCAAACAAAAATTATTGCCAGTTTAAGAATTCATGTGGAAAGAGTCATAAGGCGTATAAGAGAGTTTAACATGTTAAAGCAACACTCTGTCATTAATAAAAATTTCTTAAGAGTGCTCAATGATATTATTGTTATAGCATGTGCACTAATAAACATTCAAGACTCTCTTATTAAATAGTTATTTAGCTCCGAAGCATAAAAGTCGGAATTATTTTTGAAAAATAATCCGACCATGATTGCGTCGACTCGGGGCAGGTTTCTGCTGTCTGCGTTTACAAAATCGTTGTCCATGGTAAAAGTAGGTACTTGACAGAATTTCTAAAATATTGCAAATAAATCACACAAAAACAAAGGAAAATCTTAATAACAGTTTCGAAAGCTAATATAACAAGTAGGCAAACGAGCCACGAGGTTTGTTTACAAGCATGTGACGTCATCATAAACTCGACCAATCAAGAGCGTTTTGTGTCACGTGACAAACGTTTAAAAATTTGCATTTTTATTTATGGATTTTTAAATAAATCAATTATTATTTTCAACTTACGTTAATAAATAACCATTTTTAAACTCTTAATTTATACTGATGACAGCAATTGACACTTTATTTTTCGCATTGTCAAATAGCCTATTAGGCTTTGAAATTCTTTCTAAATAAGTTATGTCCCACTAAAATAAAGTAATAAAAGTTGGCATTTTATTCAAAAGATGTTTTGTCCAACAGCTGATTCTGTTCAATTAATGTTTTGTCCAACAACCAATCAGAATGGAAGTAGCTTATGACTTCATTTGTTGTGATTGGTCCACTATGTCACATGATCATATCACATGCTTTTTGACATTTTATGAAAATTTTGCAAATGCTAGTGAGGTTATAAGTGCTATAAAGTGTTAGTAAGCTGTTGTGTTGTAAAACTTTTGTATTTTAGTAAGGTGTTGTGTTGAAAACTTGTGTATTTTTAACTTAGTACAATGGAAGAGTTTTCTATTTGTACTTCAGAAGGAGGAGTTCCTGTATCAGGTATTAACAATGGATCTAGAAAACGTAAGAAATGTAGAACTAAGGTTATGGCTGCTAAAAACAAGAGATATTCAGCTCCTAGTGGCTGTAATGTTTTTGTACCATGTACCCATTCAACCAAAGTATTGGCTTGCTGTCAAATTAGGCCTAAAGATGTAAAAATTTTAAGGAATAAATTGTACAGAATTCCTGATAAGATAAAACAGGATATAATAATTTCTAACCTAGTTAAAGTTAGGTCTATAAAAAGGCGTAGACCCCATAAACCTGTAGCTGAGAAAAAACCAGTAGATACTGGTAAACACACGTGCTCAGTAAAGTATTTTATACCATGTTCTGTGAATAAAAAAAGAATTCCAGTGTGTAAAAAAAAATTTTTGGCTATAACAAAATTTGGGCGGACTAGGTTATCGAATATAGTAAAAAAAGTTAATACTGGAGATTTAATTAATGAAACAAGGGGTGGTGATCGAAGAAGCCACAAAAGTGTTGCTAAAAAGGAAAAGGTTAGAGATTTCATTTCTAAACTGAGGGCTGTTGAAAGCCATTACAATCGAAATAAATCCAAAAGGGTGTATTTAAACAGCCAGTGTAGTATTTCAAAATTGCACATAGCTTATAATGCAGCGCTGACCAATGAAGATGCTTGCTTAAAAGTTAGTTTTTCTATGTTTAGAAATGTTTTTAATAACGAATTTAATATAGGATTTAAGAGTCCTGCATCTGATGTTTGTAGTTTTTGTTTACTTGTTAAAGAAAAAATGAAAAAAGCTCCACCTAATTCTACTGAGAAAAACAATCTTATGATTGAAAGAACTATTCATAGAAGAAGAGCCAAGGCTTTTTATGATTACCTTAAGGTTGAGCCTGATAATGCAATTTCTTTATGCTTTGACTTGCAGCAAATTCAGCCACTGCCTAAAACTTGTATACAAGAGGCTTTTTATCTAAGGCAGATGAACTTTTATTCTTTAGTGATTGTTGACTTGGCGACTAAAAACCCTGTCTTCTACACCTGGTCTGATGATGAGGCTGGCAAAGGAAGTACCGAAATATCTTCAGCATTACTTACCCATTTGAATGGAATGGATTATAAAGATAAGACCATACTTCGCTTATTTTGTGATGGGTGTGGAGCTCAAAACAAAAATAATATAGTACTCCACACCCTTATGTTTTACATGTACACCACAAAATGTTCGTTAAAAGAAATACAGATCTATTTCCCTATAAAGGGCCATAGCTTTCTGCCAGCAGATCGCGTATTTGGTAGAGTAGAAAAGATCCTCCGTAAGCATGTAACAGTTCTTTCAAAGAGTGAATATGTTAAATTGTATGAAGAAGTTGGGAAAGTAAATCAACTTGGAGTTGACTGGCAATTGTGGGATACAAAGTCTTTGTCTAATTATTTTAAGAATTATGAAGCAATTAGTGTGATGAAGAGAATACATATCTCCAAAGGAGTTACCATACAGAAGGAAATAAGAAAAAAAACCAAAGTGATTAAAAAAATGGAGGAACTCGAAGTGGGAGTGAAAGGTATGAGAAACTATAGAACAGAAGAAGGTGATGAAGTCAACCATACATCATTGTTCAAAAAAGGTTGTAATGAACAGAAAATTAAAAGTGTCACATTGGAAGGACTGCCATTAATTCATGCTGTGTCATCTGAAAAGAAGAAAGATATTGCGAAATTGTTAGTGTTAATGTTTGGACCTCAGTGGCAATCTCTTCCTGGAGAACACTTTGAATGGTACAAATCAGTTGTAAATAATGACACAATTGCTGATTTAGATGCAGATGAATCTGAACAATTGTGTGAGTGCCTTGAAGAAGATGTTGCCATTAGAATTTAATTATTAGACATAATAAAATAACCAAGTATCAGGACAGTAATTTTTAATAGCATTAGACAGTAATTAAATAAAAAATTAATATTTTTTTCAACTCTAATAACTTATTTTTCACATCATATTTATTTGCTTTAGATATTCTTCAACTTTTAATATTAATTTTTTAATGTGAAAGAAATAAAAATGGCTTTTTTTTAAGATGAGGTTGGTTTAATGAAATATCCTCATTTTTTCAAAATGTGTTTTGTCCCCCTATCGATTTGTTCAAAGAGTGGTTTGTCCAGTCTGTTTGTTCAAACCATGCTTTGTCCAGTATTAAAAGTAATTTTATGTTGTTATTATCAAATATTTAGGCACCAAACCTGTTAGAACTTGTTTTAAACAACTTAGTCATAATTACCGACAATTTTTACAAAACATAAAAAAGAAAATAATTAAAATATAAGTTTTTTGCGTTTTTCCACAAATTATCGAAGTGTGACAAAACACGTTTTGAATATTTGCTCCTCATATTATCTACCTAATTTTTTACAGAATTTTCCATAGTAGTATACGGGCTATATTTTTAAAAATAACATGATTTGTGATCGACTTACGGTACTTTTAACCGTTGGTATAGTCACAAATAATTTGCAGTCTTTCATACAGCACGGTCTATGACACTTTACATTGTTCAACATAACTTGCACATCAGGCCTTAAACTATAATTCATAAGATTCGTCTTAGATAAATTAAGTAATAAGCCATTCTTAAAAATATACCAATTCAATTGTGCAAGATCTTTTTCAACTTACATCTTTAACATAGTCCCAACATTAACAGTGTAACAAAGAGCAGTCATCAGCAAATGAAACCATACTACCTTCAAACTTCCCACCACATAGATCATTATACATATCAAAAAGAGAATAGGGAATAGAGAATACCCAAAAACAGAACCACGAGGAACCCCACACATTATAAGACTTGAATCTCTAAAACATTCATTAATTCTAATGCTTAAGTTTTTTGACCTAAATATGTTTTTACATATAGCACATTTTAGTTATTTTTCATGCAGCATACAGCATAATGAAGTGGTGGATAAAGGTGCTTTGTACATATTTTTATTTCCCCAGTTTATTCTTGAGAAAACAAAAAAAAACATTATCAAAATTTCTCCAACGGTTTGAGTTTTATGATTATTTTCCTGAAACACTACGATTCTTACAGTTACTGCTTGGCACTTTTCGCGTAGGAAATGCAAATAGGCCTTGGCACTAAAAGGGTTAAATCACATTCATCATTTTTATGATTTATAGTAATGTTTAACTTTACCCTCAAGTATCTCAAACTTGGTAACTAAGGGTTGGCCCACTTTACTGTATCTAGGCTCATTTATGTAATAACAGTTTTTAAAAGTGCTGTCCTGAAAAAATGGTGTTTTTAGGCATATATGCCTCTTTATAATCAAAGGATAATTATATTTATAAACGATACCGAGTATAGTACATTAAATTTTTGTTAAGTCATTTTTCCACAAAACGGTTTAAAAGTAAAGCGCTTGCTCTGAAAAATTTAACTTTCTGCACTTTTATCACTTATCTTTTGGGAGTTATCATAAATTTATCAACTACTGATAAAAACCCTGACCTTACACCATACCAACTATGATTAATGTAATATTTGTTTTTCTTACCAGTTCTGACCCAGAATAAAAAGCATACAATTTATTGTTACTAGAAGAAACTGAGATGGTAGGTGATCTCTTACAATTGCTTTTCTTCCTTTGAACAGCTGATACAGCTTTATTCCAGCTTCCTATTTTAAGTTGTTCTTTATTTGCAATTTTTTTATCAGATTCTTCATTCTTATCAGTGATATCAGTTCTTTCATGATTTGCGTCATCACCTACTAACATAAAAAAAAATTAATTTATACAACATTTTTATATCTGTTGCAATGTTTAATAAAATTATAATAATTATTTTTAAATTGCTGTTATTTATATTAATATACTCTAATGATGGTGGATCCATTAAAACACATGTAAGTTTTAAATAAAATTGTAAAAAAAAAATCTGGTGTGAAACACTCACACAACTTTCTCTTGACAATGCTAATAATAATATAACCTAACATTAGTAATAAAACATTAGAAATAAACAAAAACTAACCTCAAAAAACATAATCTTATTTTAATCATGAGTGAATCACGCAAATGAAAATCAACCTCAGCTTGGCTTAAAAATAGAGAAAATCACTCTTTTACGCTAAACTAGGCTCTGTAGAGAAAAACGCTTTAAATAAAAGTTGTAGATCTTTTAATTTCCTATAAATTTGATTTATATGCACTTTTGTCGTAAAATGCATACTAAGGCTGAAATCTTGAAAAAAATCGATTTTTCACACGTTTTCGTGAGAAAAAACAGAAAATCGCTAATTACTGCTAAATTAAGTGTTATACAAAAAAATGTTTGAAATAAAAGTTGTAGGATTTTAAATTCTCTACAACTTTTATTATATAAATTTTAGCGTTAAAATGCATATTAAAGCTGCAATCTTAAAAATACAATTTTTTTACATGAAAACAGCCTCATCAAGAATTTCAGCAAACATGGCGCCTACCCTATCTTGTAGAGCATAAAACATTTAGTAAATCAGACGATTTTTTAAAAAATCGCCTGGTTTACTCAATGAAAAAATTGCAAAAAAGTGAAAAATTACATGAATAAACTACTACTTCCGGTTATCAATTTTGATGAAAATGTTTAATGTTTAAACAAATGTTTAATATTTAACAATAAATGTTTAATGTTTAACAATGTTTAATGTTTAAATGTTTAATGTTTAATTTTGATGAAAATGTTTAGTGGAAAATGATAAAATGATTAGTGGTGTCTAATTTAAGTTTCAAGTTTCAACTTCGTACAATGTTTCGTTCTTGAGATATTTTGTATACACACACAGAGAGACCAATGGCTAAAACCATGTTTTTTGGGTTCAGGGGGTCTGAAAATGAGTAGATCCGGTGGAAACTTGATTTCGAAAAATCGACATGAAAACAATACTTTCCTTCCTATATATTCATATAGGCAAGAGAAAGTAAAAAGGTAGTCAGTACATGGTTGCTTAGCCAAGATGCGCGCAAAATCCACCGGATATTGACTCGCAATACTTAAATTCACTTATTTAAAACAGACATCCACCTAATGAGAAGCAATCAAGTCTACTCTACGATATGGTCTTGCCATAGTTGGGTACGTTGATTTCCATCATTCTGTAATTATCAATCTGTGTAAATAAATAATTGCATTAATAAAAACAGTAGTAATTTATGTAGCCTATAATATGTTTTTCATTTTCAAGTCATTTTTAGCAGAGAATAAAAAAATGTATTTATTTATTAATGTTGTTTATACTACTCTAACTATAACTAAATGTTAAGTTTATAGAACTCACTTTACTCCTGTTTTATTCTTATCGCAAATGTGTAGAAATAAATAAATTAGTATTTGAATACACCAGTTGTATGAATATTCCACACAAAACGGATTGATGAATAATGAACAATACGGATTGAGACTTATTGATTTAACAAAGCTTTTGACTATTTAACATGAACTGTTATACAAAAAAAAAAAAATGCAGTTTTATACATTCATGAAAAAGAGTTGATTGTTATAAAAATCATTTTTATCAAAGAGAATATAAATAGTTAACAATGTTATTAATAATAACATTATTACAACAATTTTCAAGTATCAGTTTTAATTTTTATCATCTTATTAATTTATCTTATTCTCATAAATGATAATTACGGTTGATACTAGAAACCATGGATTTTCAGAGTCTACTGCTTTTTGAGATTGGACTCTGAGGTAATTCCACAGTTCAACTTGCAATACTTTGGTAAAAAAAAAACAATTAAAGGCATTAGAAGTTACCAGCAAGAGAATCTCATTATGTCAGAACAGTTTGCTTGTAGTAAAAAATTGAACTCAAAAATATATACCAAACTCCCTGAAACTTTATAAAAGACCACTTTTGAAATGTTTAAAACTTAAAAAACTGCTCATCAAAAATAGTATGTATTCTGTGGAAAACTTTGTAATGCAGGAGTCAACACAAATGAATGTCATGGTGTAAAGTGTGATGTGTCTAATGCATCTTGGAAGTGAATTTTTTTAAGACGCCCAAATATAATAATCATCACCTATTATTTTTTATGTTTATTGTTATGAACTGGAGAAACTATACTGTAATCTTAAACTCTGAGGACAGTACATGAAACTGAATGATAACAGGCTCAGAAGTACCCTAAGAGTAACTTGTTCAAAAGAATAGTGGATGTTTGAAAATGATAGCATTCCCAGATTTCCATCAGGTTGTTACAAAAAAGCAACAAAAAGCGGTTATCCAGGAAGACAAGAAAAATATGTTAAGTCAACCATTTTGCTGTTTTAATGATAGGATACAAGACTGTAATTTCTTACAAACCAGTTTGTTTGCCATCTCTATTGTTATCTTTTTCTTTCTGTTCTCCTTTTTTGTTAGAAGTTGTTCTCAAGATACTATGAACTTTAGAAATAGAAATTGCTTTCTTCCATCGTTTTTTATGCTTTACATCTAATTGGTCTGGTACAGAATCTATACAGTCTTCCATGTCTTCATTAACTGAAAAATAAACAATAATAATAATTAAAACTTTAAGAGGGTACATGTATCTAGCTCATTTAAAGAATCAGTTAAACCAAATATTCTGTAACAGAAAAAATGTAATATAAAATTGCCTATGGGCGTAAACCAACTGACGACTGAGGAAGAGGTTTCCCCTCTAACTGCCTCTGTGATTGTGCGTAAAAAAATTTCTACACTTTTGACTTTTCAGGACTGAAGTGAAAGGCTTTGCTTCACTAGCTTTAATGTCATACTTTTTACAAACTGTGACATGAGTAAATTTATCACAGGGAGTTTTTATTAAAGTCAATTTTGACAACATAATATGGCTATGTCAATTAATGGTTCATTAATTTCTTGGTTTTTATTCAGTTAGCCAACCAGCTGGTTAAGTATTGGATCTTGTTTATTTCTTCAACTCTAGCATTATTCTGGCTGGTTTTATTATTTGAAGCACATGGCTCTTATGCTCATACAACAATTATTGTCAGTATCAGACCAGAGTTTGAATACTGGCAGGAAATGCAAATGCTGGAAGGATACTGATACTTTAGTGTGGCTAATCTTACATATTATTGGTTTCAGATTTCAACAACCAACAAGCACCTGACCAACCTTGAGAAAATGTGGCAGAACTTCCCACCTTAACCAATTTGTAACTTGCTAGCTTTTCCAACAACTAGCAAGCATACCGAGGCAATGATGACTGATTAAATCTGGATCAAGTGTATGCAATGCAGGCAATCAGTCAAAAAAAGAACTTCAAAAAAATACAAAAAGTCAAACTGGTAGCAATAACACTAAACATTCATCAGGAAAGTTTCAACCACCAATTTGTTAACATATTCAGCTAACCTGTTTGAACTGTAAGAGTAACTCTATTGCATGGAATAGGCATTGTAGAACCATTCCCAGTTTTTGAATCCACATTTTTTACCAGGTCATCATTTGATGGACTTCTGCCAAAACTAAAAATGAAATTCATAGTTAAACATACAGTAGAAAAAAGAAAAAAACACCAACAGTAGAATCCTGGTCGAATGAATCTGGGTTATCTAAAATCCTAATTATCCGAAACAGCCAAAAATCAATAAATGTCTGATGTATGTAATTTACATAAACAAAGTTAAAATAAAAATACTACAGTATTATTTATTCGGCTCTTTAAGTTTCATTTCAGGTCTCTTTACATTTTGTTGAACAAAGTAATAAGTCATTTCCTAATGATGCAATTCTAAATTAAAATATGGCTTGACACTGCAGTGAAACAGCCTAGAGAAGGTAAAATTCAGAAGAGAAAAGTTCTGGTTCAATTTTTATTTAGTATAACATTGTATTTAAGATAAAATGTACTGAATACGTGTTAGATAGATAGTTTTTGTTGTGTTGTTTAGGTCAACAGCCGAAAGGCTGGTTTGAACCTCTAGAGGTTTTACAAAGTAAAAATGAGGAGTGAAATGGTTTACTATTGCCCTCCTCACTGAGTTGAAAGAGTATGCTTATCAGCATGCCAGGCCCTCCGAAAAGCACTCACTTTCCACTCTGTAAATGACATCTACACTTCATTAGCCACAGGGTCTAGCTGTACAGTGAAATTCATTACTCTCAGAGCAGGTAACTCTGACTAGTGTCTTTTACACCTCTACCTCTTTTGTTCTTAAATAGTTCAGTCATATAATTTGCTGACTATGTGATAAGAAACAGAACTATTTTTTGTAGCTCTGGAACTTTTTCTTATAATTTAAAAACAATGTTCTTAATAAATTAACCTTTCATTCCTTATATCCATATTTGTAAATCAGATTTATCCGAAAGTGGTCTGCCCTAATTGTTTTGAATAATCAGAGTTTTACTAACTTATATTAGTAAAATCTGTTTTTCCGAACAGCAGGAAAACAGGCTGTATATAACACTTCAATGTATTGTTTATTCCTTTGTGCTTTTGCCCTTGAAATAGATTTTTCTTTTGATTTCTCAGAAACCCATATTCAACTGCCTATCTAAAACCACTATTATTCATTTATCATTGCTAACCCATGTGCTGAGTTTCAAATAACTGCCTAAGTTAAACCAGAAAACCTATTTTCCTCACGTATTATATTTTTGACTGTAAGTAGTGGTTTTAAATAAGCAGTAGAATATAGTTTTGTCGAGATGTCCAGAAAAAATCATTTTCTTGGACAAAACCATAAATGAACAAGAAGCACAAACATCATTTTATAACTGCTATAACATTATTGTTAAACAACTTTTCCTCATAAAACATATAATGGTTGTAGGGGAGAGTTGGGTAATTTGGACCAGTAAAATTATTTTTCATTTATCTTGAAAAATATGGGAAAATTGAAAACCCTGCGATTCTCACTATGTGTCTTTGAATATAAACTTATAGTCATTATGTCTGAATTTTGATTTAACAATACCGAAAAAAATTTAAATTGAAAACCCTAAAATTCATCATCGGTCCAATTTGGCCGACCTGTTGTTTGCTAAATTGGACCACTGACTAAGGCATGGGAATTACATGCTAGTGAAATGAGAAAATGAATAAAAATGAGAAAGTACATTTATTATTAGTATTAGGCCTAATACATAATAGACTTAAAACTAATGATTGCACTAAATTAAAATATTGATGACAAACTTATTTTAAAAACAAAAACAAAATAAGTGAACATTACAATTGTATAAAACAAAACTTTTCCTCAAAAAATTAAATTGAAAAGCAAAAATTAGCTTCTGATAATATCATAATACAATTAAAAATTAAAAAAAAACGCCTACTTTTCTTGTGTACAATTGGGACAAAAATAACTCTTCTTGCGTTCAGAAATATTTCCACAACGAGTATGAATCCAGTGACAAGACATACACTGGATCATGTTTTCCTGTACACTTTCTTCACAAATTACACAATACCAGCTATTTTCTACTTTGTCGCATGTGTCTCCTCTGAATAAAGTTTTGTTCACTCCACGCCCAAGGTCTCCGCTTCTATTTTCACGAACTCCACTTTTACGTCCACGAACTCCTCTTCCGCAACACTTTACTTCCTAAAGTTTCCTTTTATAGGGGCTGCTGGTAATAATGACAGCAGTTTGAGGCCCAGACCTTCTCCCACGTCGACATGCAGACTTTTTTGGTTTATAAAATGGCAGTGGAGATATTTCTGTCAGATTCTTCTTAAATGTTTTAATGTTTTTCCGTTGTGGCGTGTAGGTCTCATCATCAGAAGTATTTTCAATGGATGAAGGAGATGTGGAACGGCTTATTCCATTTTCATATCCCTTTGTACACGTAGAAGACCTGGAGTCTTTTATTGGTTCTACGTCATTAACTTTACCTGAAAAAGGTGATCTTGAAGCTCGTCTGTTAGTTCCTGGCTCACTTTCCTTTGTGCTATTCGATGTCAAAGCTTCAGAATCGATTATTATGTCTGCTTCGTGAGTATTTTCAAGCTGTGGACATTGGAATGAAGAATTAAAGGTATCAGCTGGTGCAAAGTGGTGATCTTGAAAGACATTTCGGTTGCAAGGCCAGATCCCGCTGGCCCTAAATGAGTTCTCTGCCACTCCAACTGTTACAGCTAAACCATACGCTTCTTTGAACAAACGGGATATCTGGGTTTGCCGAACAACTTCACCACAGTTTTCCGGCAAAAATCTTTCCTGTGCCTGAATAAAATATGTCTGGAGGGGCGCAAAAAAACTCACATCTAGTGGCTGTAAGCAATGAGTGGTATGTCCTGGCAGCTGAAGAATTATTATTCCGTTTTCTCTTGCATAGTCACAAGCTTCAAAGTTTTTACTGTGCGTTGTATGTCCGTCCAGGAGCAATAGAACCGGTTTGTCTTTACGCGGTTTAACATGTAAAGTGATGGAGCCACTTGACAAAGAGTTCTGAATTCATGTAACCTGTGACTGAAATCTGGACCAGGCTTCCTGCAGGAGCACCGACTGCAAGATCATCATCCCATTTTTGCGTTTAAAAATCACCATTGGTGGCACAAAAGTTCCGGCGGCACTCACGGCGCATACAACTGTTGTATTGACACCTCTCTCTCCACTCGTTATATTCCCTACTTGGCGTTTTCCTTTTCTGGCAACAACCTTTTGAGTACGTTTTTGGACAGTTGATAATCCAGATTCGTCGACATTAAATATCGAGGTGGCTGTAATCTTATATTTGTCCACAGTTTTTTCTAAAAGATCAAAAAAATGGTCCACATTTTCCCTATTAAACCCCTTAGCTCTTGCCATCGAGGTCCTTTCTGGTTGGCGAACAGACAGCTGTGAATTTCTCTTCATGAACGCGTAAAACCATGCCTTCCCGGCCATTCTTTTTTGGCGATTAAAGTTGTGTTTCTCTGCAACATCAAACGCCAATTTCCTCACGTCTGTTATGGTTAGTCCAAAAAATTGTTCTTCGAATTGAAGAATATGTTCAGTTAAAATCTTCTCCATTTCTTCAGAAAAGAAAGACTGTCTTCCAAATTTTTTAACTTCGTTGCTAAAGAAATTTTTTGCATCTGCATGTCTCTTAATTGTAGCTTTCGGGACCCCATATACACGAGCACACTCATTGAGACCATAATCCCCGTTCTTATAAGCTGCAACCACTAACTGTAAATCAGATTCTTTCCATTTTCCATATTTACACCTCGAATTCATGTTTCCAATCTGCACACATAATACCAGTGCCTTTATTATTATCGATTTTTATTGAAATCTTTAGAAAACTGTAGTTCGCTAAATTGGACCGGTCCAATTTGGCGAACTACAAGCGGTCCAACTTAAAGACATTACATTAAATTAGAAAAATGGAGTAAACGTGGAACTTATAATGGCATTGTCGTAAATTAATATATCAGCAAATAGAGAAGTTAACGTACTAAAAGACAGTTATATTGAAGAACTACTTACTTGAAACAATACTTCAGAAAACGTTTACACAAGGATGTCAAAACTCTTTGCACACTCCACGATATAACAAACACCAAATAAACAAAGGAACTGGTTGTTGAAAGTAAGCTTGGCTATGTTCCCCCCGTTATTACAGTAATGCCAACTATCATAGCCACTCTAATCATCCGAAACTATCGTATCGACTGAGAATCGTCCTGGTCCAACTTACCCAACTCTCCCCTACTAAAGAACACTATTAAAAAAAGTAAAAGTAAAAAATGGGTGTCCTACAACACCACATCCATCCTACAAAAGCTGAACATAAATAAAATTCATAACTGAAATTTTCATGAAATCTTTAAACAATATTCAATCTTTAAGCACTATTTTCAATTGCCTTAATTCAAAGGACAATCCTTCTCTTAAGGATGATGCTGCTCCAGGATAATTTGCTCTGTATCATCCAAGAGGCTAGATACAAATTAAAATCTTCATACAACAGTTTCAAGGTTTATGGAGGTCTAAAACTGACTCTAGTGTAAGTCTCAGCTCTCAGTTAACAGTCATTCCATTCATACTAATGAACATACCAACTTCAATAATACGGTACTATTTATTTTGTTATTATTTTAACCAGATTGGTGTTATACTATGTTGGAGTGCGGCGAATAAAAATAAAATTAGTAGCGTCGTGAAAGTGAAATCAGAAAGAACAGACGGTAATAAGGCGAACGGTCCCGACTCATTTAAACAAGAGAGATCGTGGGAACGCTCAAGTTATTATCGAAAGGGAAACTGACTCGCGCGGAGCTCCAAAAGCTATCTGAGCCGCACAGGTAGTGACTATGGACATACAGACAGTGTTGGACACTGCATTGGCAGCAAATGCAACATCTTTGGCATCAGCTGATAGTGGTCAGATCTTTAGAAAACAGTTGAAATCTACTTTGAGTGTTAGTGTTAATTTGTTGCCTAAACAGAAAGATCTGATTAGGAAAAGTTTAAACTTTCCGGTGGTTTTCGTTGGAGGGAAAAATGTAACTAATGACCATCCAGTATTGGTTGCATTTAGAGACATAGTTAGAGATAGTTATGAACTCCAATTTGGGATATGCAACATCGCAGAACGAGCATTGGTAGTGGGAGCGGCAGCAAGAGAAATACAAATGTACAATTTTAATCCACATATACACTATTACGTGTATGGTAAGGAGGGAAAGGATTATGACCGAGTAGTGCGACCAGCAATGCAAGAAATAAATAGGACATTAAAACAAAAGGCAAAAAAGACTGATAAACGTGTATTTTTGACACCCAGCAACGAGGTGAAGATGCGACCAATTGTGAAGCGATATTGGGATTTTCAGGAGGTGTACAACGATTATATGGAGTTGAAGAAAATGCCTAAAACTATTCATACGGATTACATTAAGTGTAACACATTGCTTTTCGAAGATAGTCATTATAATTTTGGTGTGGATGATTGGTTTGATGCATTTGACAAGAGTGGAGCAATGGTGGCATATGGGTATGGTTTACTACCTCTAGAGTTGATTTTTCCCGACCTTCCAGAGAATCCTCTTTACTCTATTACAAGACAGCGTGTTAATTGTAGTCCAGATTGTGTAAATAAGGATCAGCGTCAGTATTTTTATGAAGAAAAATTTTGTTTGGTTTTTAGGCAAGGTTACTGTAACGGCTATGCACATAATGTGGACAAGTGGGCCACGCTTTTGAGGAGTCCGGTTATGCAAAAGAAAGGAAAGTCTTACTCATTGTTAGTTGAAATTACTAGTCGTGCCGGCCCAGCCGTTGTGTTTAAGGTTATAAAGATGAAATGTAATGAGTCAATTGTGAGGAGTATTGAACTGCCACAACAGGATGCATATGTTAAAGTTTTAGATGTAAAAGCCTGTGTAAATACTCACACTGGAAAGGTAAATACTCCACTCGTTTATTTTAGTGTACGAGAGGATGAATATTTAGATGTTTACAACTACGCATTGTCATTGCCAGAGAAATCTATGAATTTTCAAAACATAGTGGCATATATAAGAAGAAGGATGGGCGGTATGTCCTTGATTACCAAGGAGCTGGTTGAGGCTTGGTACCTACCAAAGAGAAAGGTAGAGGCTTTGGCTGTAAATGTGTATCTTGAAGTTGCAATGAGAAATGAGCTGAGAGAAAAGATATTTTCTAATATAGATGTTACTGGTATTTTCGAAAAATTTAAGTCATTCTTTCGTAAAACAGCACGCATTGTATTTTTCCCTATTGCTATATTGATTGATTGGATTTACGCATCTAATTTAGTGGATAAACTAGTTCTTTATCCTAGTGGTGTTAGTTACCAATTTGTGGATGTTAACGACTCAGGCATAGATGCTGGATTGATGGTGCCATTGGATTTGTACGTTGACCATCCCTTCGAAGGTGACATACCATCTTGTTCAACCTGTTTCGAGTTGGACGGAAAAATGGGTGAACAGATTATACAATGTGATGAAAAACTTCAATCATCACACACTTTTCATCTGACCGATGAGGAGTTAAATAAAATGAAAGGTGGTTTGGTTAATAATGATGAAGACCCGGTAGGATTAAGAGAAGTTAAGGAGAAATGTCGTAAAAATTTACCAGCAAATGGTTTTTCAAGAACATGTAGGGTTAATTACATAGCGGCTGGTCCTGGATGTGGTAAATCGTACATGATAAGACAAATGGCCACCCCGCATGACCTTGTACTTGCTCCTTTTTCAAAACTTATGCCGGATTACACTAATTTGAGAAATCAAGAAGGGGAAAATTATAATTTGCTTTTTAAGACTACGCATCGAGCAATGGAGACTAGAGGGTGTAGAAGAATTTTCGTTGATGAATTTACAAGTATGCCTTATGAATATTTGGCGTGTATTGTTGAAGTTAACGGTGCTGAAGAAATATTTCTTGTGGGCGATGAAAAGCAAACTAAAGTACAGGAACCTGATGAAGGTTACTACATCGGTAACAGGATTAACTTAAATGAAATTGCTAAGCATACATTGCGTGTAAACTTTAGGAACCCTCGAGATACAGTTGCTCTCCTAAACAAAATATATGGGTATGAAATGATCGCAAAGTCTACAGTGGAAAAGTCTATGGAAATAGTACCAATGGAAGGATTTGAAGCGGCTGGTAAGTTGCGCATGTGTTTTTCGACAAACTCTGCTGAAACGATAACTGAAAATAGGAAGAATACTGTAAGGGCCAATCAAGGTGGAACAACTAAATTGGCCGCATTATACGTAGTATGTACCGACGCTAATTTACCGTCAGTCGAAGAGTTGCAAATAGTCGGATTAAGTAGACATACAGAAAAACTATATATTGTTCATGATGGTTCTGAGCAGTTTGAAATTCTAAAAAACAAGCTACAATTAGATGCTGATTTTTACGAGCACATGAACACCTGGCTTACATTTCCAAATGAACCACTTATTGTTTTCGAAAAGGAAGATCCTTCGGTGGCTGTTATCGTTCCTGATGTTCATCCTCCGGCAGATATGCATTATATGGTCGAAAGTTTCTTGCCTACGGCTGCTTTGGACGACATTCAAACATCGATGAACCACGAAGCAAGTGCATTGGTTCCGGCTGACTTTAACACTGGTAGATTTAATCCTGACTATATCATAATGCCACGTAATAAGCGAGGACATCCACAAAGTACTAAGGTCGAGTATTATGCAATATCATCTGGCGTAGGTAACCATTTTTCGGCAAAGAGTCCTGTACAAACTTTACAGGTTTTACAAGCTAGGTACTTTTGTAAACAACCGTTTTTCCGTTTTGGAAATAGCGAGGAGTTATTAGTTAAAGATATAGTTGACTGTTGGTTCGCAAGTAATGTTAAACCAAACATTCATCAGTACCTTTTCCAAGATGACCAAATACAAGAAATAATAAACGATTTTATTCATCATGTCAGCACAAAGCATTATCAAGATAGTTTCGGTGGTTTGGATAACGGTGACGCAAGAGTGATAAGATTTAATTTAAAAGAAATTTTTAAACCAAAACATGGTTTCCCAGATGTGTATAAGGCAGGTCAGGGTATTTCGGCTTGGTCTACCGACGCTTGTGCTATGTTTTGCAGCGTTTTTAGAGTAATGAATAAGATGATCCTTTCTACTGAAAAGGAAAATGTAATCACAGACTCTTATATGGATGAAGTTACCTTTATTAATAGGACAATTGAGGAATTTGGAAAGACCAGTTATTTGTGTATGAATGCAACTACAGATGGAGTAACTTTTGACGCGAGTCAAAATAAATTTACACAAATGATTGAAATTATCAAACTTACCTAGATATTCGACGAACAGTGTACGTATGGTGATTTAATGGTACATCTGATGAAAGTAGTTTACCTTTGGTTTTCCGTTTACAACAAGAAAAGCAAGACGTTATAAATTTCCAATACTTCATCATCTTTAAATATGAGAACACTCTTTTCTAAAAGAAAATTAGTTCTTCTTTAATAACAGTAAGGTTCAAATTTAGCAAATTGATTTCAATTTAAAATTTTTTAATTAGAAATTTGTACAAAAAAACTTTATTAAACTCATAATATAATCCTAGTGTAGTGTTTTTGGAACATAATGTATATAATGGACATAATGAGGTAACTTTGGCCAACTAACTATATAAAGATTTGAACTGCTGTAGAATTTTTAAAAATGGTGCTTTTGAAATATTTCCTAGCTCATTGGATAGATCGCACCACTGGCATTATTTGGAACTAGTTTTATAAACTCTTTGGTCTGTCATAGCTTCCGTAACTGGTGACTTGTTTACTAGCAGCTGATTGACTGTGAAACTTCTGTATTCAAGGGCAACTCCAGAAGATCTAGTAAAAATATGAGACCGATCAGAAAAAAACACATTGAAGTTAACTGACAAAACTGTATTAAACAATACAATCTATTTAAGGGAGGGGCTGATCTCATGGATAGGTTGATTGCCCATTGCCCGCATGGGGTAATACGTAAAAGATGGTATCTAAAAATTTTCTTTCATGTACTGCTTATGGGATTAGTAAAT
Organism: Catonia carolina; assembly: GCA_035578175.1. NCBI lineage: Eukaryota > Metazoa > Arthropoda > Insecta > Hemiptera > Achilidae > Catonia > Catonia carolina. The sequence continues at coordinate 44,547,182 of JAQMRL010000001.1, forward strand.
GCATGGATATTTTAAAGAAATAAAATAGATACACACACCATGTTATAAAAGGTTAGGTTAGTGGAAAAACTCCACATTTTATATTGTTCATTTTTTATATTTTTATACTAAATAAAATGTATTCAGTCGTGCTATGTTACACAATAAAACAAAATCAAGTTCCTATTATTTCAGTACATATGTTATTAACATCTTTTACTGCTAAAGTGGTCTAGAATATCTCTACCACTCAAATATTAGGTCTAAAAAGTGGTGGTGGGCAATATTCTTATGGGAAATTGACTTAGCCATGCAGAATTCATGGTTGTTACACTGACGATCATGCACCAAATCAGAACAGACACTGATTGATTTATTGAAATTTTGTAGAAATCCTTCAAAGGTGTGGTAATAACTGAAAAAGTGGTCCACTAAAGCAACTATTGGAAATCAAGTTTGTGAAAATGAGTGATGGGATAATATAGGACATTTTTTCAGAAAAGCAAGAAAGAAGAACTTGATGTGCTGTATGTAAATCGGCAACCAATAAGTGTTGAAGGAAATGTAAAATTATTATGCTTCATGAAAAAAGTTTCATTTTATTCCACACACAGTAAAAAGTTTCTTCAATGAAGGTTTATTTGTATATCATGATATAATGAATCCTAATAAAGCTTAATCCTGAAATTACCATAAGAGTGCATTGACTTTTAGAAGGGCAACGGAGTTCGTTAATATGTTAGAGTAATATTTCAGGAATATTTGGCAAAGAAATATACCATGAAGTACATACCATGAAGTTTGCTAAAGACTAAACACCACCTGTAGTGGCTGCGTAAAGATTAAGCAAACACGCATTAAATTTTTCTGCTTGTCACATAACGTAACGTTAAAATCATAATGAAATATTATAAAATTCTCAAATAGTTACTATTGGAAGCCTAATTTTTAGAGAAAATGTTATTTTTATGTAGATTATAGACCTATCATATAATGTAGATAATGTTTCTCAAGTAATTTCAATTGAAAAATTTTGACTGTAATAATATATTTTCATTTGGAAGTCACAAAGAGATCAGATATATATATATATTTATAAAATTAAACCAGAGTTTCAGTAAAATAGTTCAAAGCTCATAATTCTTGAGATGTTTTAACATGACCACAAAAGGAATAGAGTTAATATCTAACATTTTGGAATATATAAACAATTTAAAACACAACAAATAAACTGGTGCACCAAATAAACACATACTTTAACCTATCTTAGAAAATCAATATTTTCCAGACTTTAATCCGATTTCAGTAGAGGAGAACAAAATATAATATTATGTAAACCAGTGAAAGAAACAACAAAAGATGGAAAGATAGTAAACCAATATTTTGAGAAAGAAGTTCCAATAAGAGAGGCTATCGTATGTTAATTTAAATCCTTCAATTGATATCATAATTAATTTACAAAATATTTATTATGTGTATACTGAATACACGATATGCATTAATTTTCTATGCAGATAATATAACAGTACATTTTTCTAATTAAGTCAATAGAATCAACTAGACCAGTTAAGATAGACATTGAGTTAGTATATCAATATGGAATATAAAACTAATTATAAAATCACTATTAAATTCCTTACTTTTCTCATTTTTGTCAATTAATTTCTAATTAAAAATATAATGAATAAGTAAGTTAGCAAACAAATAATGTCAAACCAAAATCTTGAAGCACATAACACTAACACACATTAAGTTCGAGTAAAACTGAGATGAAGCCAGTAAGCAAACATAAATTGTACTATAGAAAATTGAGCATAAAATTGAAATGTGTTTATTCATAACATCTTCACAATTATTTATGCTAATATCATAGAATATTTTTACATAAATAATGTCCTTTACACGACAGTACACTCACATACATTACGACAACTTTACTCAAAATGGTATTTCCATTCATACTGAGGAGTTCACGTAAAATCACTGAAATATGGGCAATAATCTAATACCTAGTACGTTTGCATACTCCATGTTACGTATCAATCTGTAAATATTCTTCGCTAAAGTTACTACACCGAATTAATTACGCAACAAGATAAGTTTGATTATAACTAATATTTTTTAATAATAAATTTTTATACATTTTTATTTAATACAAAGTAGTTCTTGTTTGTGCATGAAAACAAATTTGAACATATTTAATAATAAATACCCTACAAATAATAATTAACTAATTATATTTTTAAAACAACTTAATTTCGTAAATATTATTTAATTCATATTCAATACAAAAGTGGGAAGTTATACAATGTAAAATATAATGTAATACATTCATAGCAAATCATCACATATAACAATTCATTAAGCTTTAACCTAATTGACTGTTGTCAGACTGTTTGACAGGTGTTATTAAGTAACTGAAGACATTAAAATGATTAAGTTATTCATTAACAGACAAATGTTAAATTCTTTTCTTCTTTTAAATTTTTACTTTATTAAAAAATGTAGTTATAGTGTAAAAACCAATGACTCAAATAGTTTCTATCTAGAGCTTCCACCAGCACTCCCATACAATTTTTCTTGCATTATTATTAATACAATTACAAGGCATGTCCGAAAAGTAAGTACACTTCTGTTAAAGATCATAGTTTTCTCAACAAAGTAAATAAATTATTGAACGTAACAATAATGTTTTATTTTAATATGATTTAAAATAAGTTGCTATATCGGTTCTACATAAAGATAGAGAAATGATTTTAGAACATTTTTATAGGCGAAATACTAGGGTAGTTATCATCGCCTGTTACTTCACAAAAGAGTGTACAGGGCCCAAGTGCAGGGTGTACTTTTCTTATAATACTAAAATCGTACAAACAAGTATTACAAGCAAGAAAATAAATTGTACACAAACAAGAAGTAACACCACAGGTACAAAGTATTAAAAAAAGGCTGTAAAGGGTCTCAAAAATCATGTAAATTATATAAATTTAAAGCAAATATCTTTTGTTTATAACTGCATCCAGGAGACTCCTAAAGGGAATATAGGACAAGTCAAGAAATCATATAAGAGTACATCTAATATTCCACTTCACTTAAGACTGTCACACACTGTAATATACACCGATGGGTCAAAGGAATCCAAGAGTCACGTCCAAAATAGGGCTTTCATCACCAAGAATATCAAAGGGTATCTTGAATCGCCAACACAAAGCTGCATAGCAGATACCACCTACTGACACATGGACTGGACCATCCATTTTTACAACACTGTTATGCCAAGAACAGTTTTTTTCTAATTATAGTGAAAATAAAATAAGTTTTTATTTGGTGTATCATTCAATTATGTTGTTTGATATTTCTGAAATAGAAATCTTCAAATGCAGGGACTTCTTCCGTGGTGAAAACTAAAAATAATTAACTCTCCTATTAAAAATCTAATGATACGATTAAACAGTAACTTATTCTTTAATGCATTAAACATATTTTCTACATTTATAAATAAATCCAGATACAAGGCAAAAACTCTGCAAAAAAATACCAAAGGATTTTGCCCTTGTAGCAAACCAGTGTAATGATACTTACAATCTGATTGATGTTTAACCATAGTATTCCATTAGCACTAGTTTCCCTCAAATCAACTTTAATAAATTAATTCATAAAATAATAACCGCAACTTAAAACCAGTTTGAGACTTACAGACACTGTTAGTTATAATATAATCACATATAGTGTTAGTGACTGTTTATAGCAAAACACTACATTAATAGTTTTACACGCCAATATTTGGATGTATATATAAATAGTTTGTTTAATAAGTCTTGTACTGTTTTCTAATAACAATTACTTCAAATTTTTTCCTAATTATTAGTAAATAATTAGAACATTCAGTATACAATAAGTAATACTGATAATGTATTTTGTGAATAAGGTGTTATCACTGCTTTAAACACTGACATTTAGAAACTACAGGAGGTGACAAGTTAAATAAGTAAAAAAATAAAGTAAAATAATATTAATTATTATTGTAAACGAATACACAAGAATAATTATGTGTTAAACAACTGGTTCAAAGAAAATTATATAAAAGATCAAAATAGATTTTTTAAATAACTATTTTACAAATTTTGTATTTATTATTAATTATTAATAATTGTTATTACATATTTGTAATTATTAATAATTTTCAACTTACAATAATTTCTAATAACAAGGAATGATACTCCTACAATATTTTAACCTTAGTACTTACATATTGTTTTCCAGTTTATTAACGAAAGCATCATAAAGTAAGAATTGTAAATATGTTACATGTGTAAACGTACTGCAATTAACAATTTTTAAAAATAATTTATACAGTCACTCCATGTAGTTTTTTTAATTAATGAAAATTAACGGTTTTGTAAAAACACATAATAGAAATCATACTAAAAAAAATACAGCAAGCAATAAACTTACTGCAGTAGTCAGTGATATAAACTACAATATTTCACAAAGGACAGGTGCCACCTGTACTCACAGAAACAGGTGTTTTCTTTATAACCATTATTATTTTAGTCAATAACAAGACTACTGTACTGATCCTAACTGCAACAGGCATATAATAATTTAAATAATAGTACAGTCTATAAAAGGCAACGATATCCGTTATGAAATATTCATACACAAACAGGTTTCAATGTCACAATAAATGAACTGAAAATACTAAATATTTTTAGCGATTTTCACTTGACTAAAACAGGATGTAACTATAAGATAAAAGTTATTAACATGCACACCCACAACCCAACGCTTATCAATAGTAGGTCAAATAAAATAAAGGTCAGTAAAACATTATATGTATTTCTTTTGAATATTTACAAATAAATTACAACCTGTTTAAAACCTGTTGATTTTAAGCAATCATGTCATAAAAATTCTTTATTAAGGCTGTAGTTTGCATTACAGCATGGACAACTAAAAAGCTCTTTCTTTATGAAGATTTCATAACGAACCTAGCCATGAAGTGTTCCAAGAAATTCTGTTTCATACACGCATGAATATTTTAACTCAAAATTAAAAATCACTCAGAATCTTCTGAAGTTAAATATGCATTAATTACAACCAGAGCATACCAAAAACTAAAACCTTGATCTGAATTAAAGAATCGCTCAGTGTAAATAACCCATGAAAAACAGTTATATGTTTTTACAAAATTGTTAATTTTCATTAATTAGAAAAACTGCGTGGAGTAAATTTATAATTACTGTATTAAAAATAGATAATAGAAAAAACAATAATCTAATACTCATTAATTGAATGGCTCCGCCGAACAACGTTGCAAGCGACAGTTTTTGTGAAACTAAGTTTTTAACAGAACAATGTTGCAAGCTGCTTTACCCACTACGTGGGATATTTCGTTTCTAGCATTTTTAAGTTTAACAGCCTTAAACAGCTGGTTGAATGAGCGGGAAACAGGCCGACTCGCTCAGAACAAGGTTGCAACCGACAGGATGGCGTCTATGTCTTGTGTTGTTCTCTCGCCTGGTGACCAAAAACGTCTAAACAACGGTAAAAGGAGGAACGTGAATGTGGCTGAGTGGAAAGAAAAGTACCGTAAACGGTCAAGAGATGCTGGAAATCCATATATTTCAAAAAGAAATCGGCCTGTGCCTGGAAAACTTCCACCTGAAGAGGTAAGTGGAACAACGTTGCAACTGATGTGTATTTGCATGCACTATTAATACTCATATTAATCCTAAATAAATAAAAATATTAATAAATTAAATTTATCCACTTTCGTGTCAACAATATTTTATTGTATTCTTTTGTGGCCATTTCAATCAACTTGTGATCCTCTTCGGTAAGACTGAAAAATAAATTTGCTCCTTACATTGGTATCTACGGTTGTTAACAGAACAAAACATAAACCTGATACAATATATCAATAAACTGAAGATTTTGTAATTTTTAATAACGGATAGGCTACTTTACACAAACTAATGAAAGGTTAAAATTATGTAAAAACATATTAGTAAGGTTGAGCGGGAGTTGACTGAAATACTATTAATAGTACTTACAACTTTTGTTATTTCTGTGATAGTACTACTTACAATGACTTTTGTTTCTAGTTAAACTGAAAACATGCCAAGTAACATTATACATTTTTTCATGTCACTTATTAAAATGTTTAAAAATGAAAAGTTTATAGAAAATATGTGCATACTAAATAAAATGCAAATTACTCGCTGCATGCTACCGTCATATTTTGCCTCGGTCTTTTCATGGTCACAAATATAAGCCTACGTTCTTAGGGGTCTACTTGACCCCCTTTTCTCCTTGGAAAGGATCATTTTAAATTTGTAAAACATTTTACTTCACTTTGTTTCGTTTCAGGGTAGAATATGGAAGTGCCAATACAAATGTGGACTCATTACACACGAAGAAATGGTCAAGTTATTTAAAGGCTTTCATGATATTATGGACAATAATAAACAAACAGCATTCCTTAGTTCCTGTACCAAGGTAGGGGATATAAATCGCCGTCGGGTAAGTGAGACCATCTCTTCTAGACATTGTACAGTAGAATATTATTTTCCAAGGAAAGATGCTAATCTTCGCATATGCCAGAAAACAATTTGAAACATATTGAAGATTACACGTCGCCGTGTACAAATTCTTGTTGATAAAATTAAGTTCAACAAGCCCTTATCCGATAGCAGAGGTTTGCATGGAAATCGCAATAAGACCCCCGAAGAAACACAAGAACAGATCAAACAACATATTGCTTCTTTTCCTCGTCAGGAAAGTCATTATTCGAGGAATACGAGCAAGAAGGAATGTTTGGATGCCGGACTGAGTACCAGAAAAATGTGGGAGCTTTCCTGCAATAAACACCCTGAGAGTACTGTGAAAATTCACACATACCGTGATGTTTTTAATAGTGAGTTTAATCTACGGTTTGGCCTACCTAGGTCAGACACATGTACTTATTGTGACCGGCTGCACATTCAGCTGATCGGGGCTGATGATGAAGGCACAAGAAAAAAAATTGAAAATGAAAGCAAAATTCATCACATGCAAGCTGACTCTGCTTACAAAGCATTAGCTGAAGATAAGGAAGGTGCCAAGTTAAACTCTGAAAACGTTGTTTTGTGTGTAGACCTACAACAGGTTTTGTTTTGCCCAAACCTAACGCACAGTAACGTCTTTTATCAGAGGCAGTTATCATGTTATAATTTAGCTATACATGATCAGGGGAAAAACACGGCTTACATGTTTTTTTGGGATGAGACTACTGGAAAGCGTGGTGCTGCGGAAATAGCATCATGTATTCTAAAATACGTTGAGATAAACTTTTCAAGGTTGAGTCCAGGACAAGTAAGAATTCTAAAGTTATGGTCCGATAGATGCGTGGGACAAAATAATAACTGGCGGCTCATCGCTGTTATGCAGCACCTGGTCTTGAACAAATATTTCACTACCGTTGAGCAAAAGTTTATGACGACTGGGCACAGCTTCCTTCCCTGCGACAGGGACTTTGCCCTAATTGAAAGAGCTAAAAAATGCAAAAACGTGTACGTCCCTCACCATTGGGTAGAAGTCATAGCTAATGCAAAGGGACCTCCAAATCCTTTTATGATTTATGTCATGGACACAACAGATTTCAAAAACACTGATATTATCTTTGATTCACTGGAAAAAAACAAATTTAGTATCACTAATTACATGTGGTACCAAATCACTAAAGATGATCCCATAACACTTCGTGGAAGGACATCACACAACGTCCTCCAAAGTTGGACAACGCACACGTTATCAAAAAAAAGTACAGGGACCAGGGAACAACAGACGCTGCCCCGTGCAGATTCGTACTTTTCCACCTTTGTACAACAACACACTTCCAATCAAAGCAGCAAAAAAAGGACTTGTTGGATATGTGCAAATACATCCCTGAAGAGTTTGTGCCTTTTTATGAAAACATTAAAGTTGAACAATGTTGAATAGCATTTTTAATGTTGGTTTTTTTTTATTTTGTGATCAATATTTTATCACTTTATTTTAAAAAATGAATTTTTAATATTTTTACAATTAGTAAATTTTTCTTGCAATTAGAGTAAGTTGTACTTCATAATAAGTAAGTTGAGTAAGTTGTTTATTCATAGTACTTTTCACAAGATTTATTTTATCATAAATCATAATCAAAATCATACTCATTATCATCATCAATAAGAATCATAAATAAAACTCGTATTTAAAACTGTTTTGTGATCAATGTTTGGTATCATTTTTTTATTTAAAAAATGAATTTTTAATATTTTTACAATTTGTAGTTTTTCTTGTAATTTGAGTAAGTTGTACTTTATAATAAGTAAGTTGAGTAAGTTGTTTATTCATAGTACTTTTCACAAGATTTATTTTATCATCATAAATCATAATCATAATCATTATCATCAATAAGAATCATAAATAAAACTCGTATTTAAAACTGTTTTATATTACTGTTTTATTTAAAAAATGAATTTTTAATATTTTTAGAATTCGTCATTTTTCTTGTAATTAGAGTAAGTAAATTTGGTAAAATAGATGAACATTTCAATATAATAGAACAATGTAATATAGAGAATAAAAATAAAATTGAAAAATATGAGATGTTCCATATTTATAAATATTTGAAAGAGCAAAAGCAGGACATTTTGAATGAACAAATAAAATTTAGGAATGATGAAGCGATATTGACTGCTGCTGCTATCTACAGTAAATATGAGAAGGGATAAATTAAAATAAATTAATTTTAAATCAGTTTTATACAAGTGACTAAAGATGTACCATCTTCTGTAAATTTTAAATAAATGAGAAAAAAATTTTTTAGTTTCAATTTTTCATTTACTCTGATGATGGTGGATCCACCGAAACACGTGTAAGTAGAAATTAAAATAAAGGTGACGCAGTTCAAAAAGAAGGTTAGTGAAATTATTATATTAATTCATTATATGAAATAGAAATTAGAGTAAGTTGTACAAATTTTTATTCAAAGTACTTTCACGAGATTTATTTTTTCAATAAAACTCGTACTTAAAACTGTTGTACGTTGATATTCTACCCTGATTCCAATCAGTGTTAAATACACCTGTCGAAAAAAAACGTTGCAAGCGACGGCGCTTGCAACGTTGTACGTAAACGAAATGCATTAATGATCTCATTTTCTCAGGTTAAAATGGCATCAACATAATATTTCCACTTCTAGTTAATATTATTCGATAACAATGCATAGTTTTAAAATGAAACCGCCAATTTAAACCACGCCTACATTAAATAAACAGGTTTTTTCGATTTTTGAAAAATTACTTTTTTGTCACTAGCAACGTTGTTCGGTGGAGCCATTCAATTGCAGTACATTTGCGTATGTAACATATTTGCTTTTTACTTTAGAGTCTGTCCTGCCAGATGGAACATTTGCGCACACAGTAAGGATATTTATGTTTTATTTAAGAAAAGGAAACTTCTGTCTAACTGTCCAACTTGTAAACAAAGAAAAAATTGGAAATTATAGCACTGTTATATTCATCAAAAATGTGTTCAACATTAAGTATATTTTTTCTTTTCTTTTAAACAAAAAACAATTATACCAAAAAAAAGTTTAGAAAGGTTTTAAAAGGGTGAAAAGGAAAAAGGTTTGAAAGTTTAGACATATTTATTTATAATTTTTTATCCTGAAAACAATTAAAAGTCTTAAATAATTTCTATTCTTTTCATTTATCTCTTTCACTACCTGTGTCCATCTCAATGCCCAAACTTTTAACATGTGTTAATTTTACCATCTGTGTGTTTTACCACCTTTGACTACATATGGGTATACTAATGGACATTATACCTCATATCTGTACAGTGCTGATCTCTGTTGGCATTAATTTGAATTAAGAAAAACCATATGTCTAAACAGAGTACCAATGTTGTTGCCGGGAGATATGAAACTGGTCCAACTTTTGCAAATTATTGAAATGTTTTTTCACAGTTTTGATATTTATTGATTAATTTGTTATAAGGATACTTTATATTAATTAATAGACACTTTTTCATTGAAAAATGTTCATTTGTATTTTTAGAAATGACATTACAAACCTCTGTACATCTCAATGCCTATGTGTAGTCAACGGTAGCCTGGGTCTAACCAAAACATTTACTTGATTTTAGGTTATGTGTTTGTTTACAGTGTGTATAGTAGCATTTTTGTTTGTGATTGATCTATTCCTGGTGATTTTAGAAGTGAAAAATAGTACATCGTAATGTAAGTATGCTTTTAATTATATAATTTAGTATACAGTGACTGTTGTAACTTAGTACATATTTAAATAATAGTTCAAAACTATAGTGTTTGTTTGTACAACCAATCAAACAGTTTTCTCATACTGTTCCAATGAAAAGAAATGATTATCTCTACAAATGAATCGCATCCATCCAAATGGATTTATCACAAATAAAACCAATTATTTACATTGAATATTCATTTGTTTATTGTACTGCATTCATTGAAGATCTAGAGAAAAGAAATGACTAACTATCATTAGACTAAACTTATATTTGAATCGTTTATTTCAAAAACCCCATAAGTGACATTTTTGTCAAAAATGACTTTTTGTGTTTTCCATGTTTTATTGATGAAAATACACCGTTTGGTATAGTAACACCATATATACAACTTTTAAAGGCAAAGTAATAGGCAGATGAAATTTACAAAATCGAGTGTTTGTTTCAGAAACCCCATATGTACTGTACATATGGGCTTTCTGCAACAAACTTGCTATCAGCTGATCAATCTATCAGCTGTTTTGAGGTTACGTGACTCCCAGTTTGTATCCATTATTAATTTTGCTTGCGCGTTGTCAAACCATTTTGTTTTAATACTATTATTAATATATTAAAAAATGGATTTTCTGGAAGATAAGTGTGAGACTGAAGACAATATTAGTAGAAAACGTAAAAGGGGAGTTGTTAATAGTGGCAACTACAAAAACAACATCAGAAAAAATGCTACGAGGGTAGGCTGATAAGTAATGCACACATGCTTGTAGAAGACAACTAAATAAACTTCAGTAGCGCGCCTGGTGGCATGTGGAAGTACTATTTCTCCTCTACAAGCCTGCGCAGTTTGAAGGCGTTGCTTTCATTCAGTTTGTTTTGAGTAGTGGAAGTATGGCGTCGTGTTCTGGTGCTATGTCAACGAGAATTAAACAACGCGCTGTTATCGAATTTTTAACTGCTGAGAAAGTGAATCCTAGTGAGATTTATCGTCGTTTAAAGGCTGTTTATTGTGACGATACTGTTGATAGGTCTACTGTGAATCGTTGGGTAATAAAATTTCGTGATTGCCAACCTGGAAAAGCCTTAATTGTTGACAAAACACGCAGTGGACGACCAATCACTGCCTCAGACGATAATCGTCGCAAACTCATCGATGATTTGATTCAAAATGACCGGCGAATCACTCAACAGCGTATCGCAAACCAAATTGGAATATCTAAGGAACGTGTTGGCTTCATTATTGAACAATTGGGATACCGTAAAATCTGTGCACGATGGGTACCACGCCGTCTGACAGACGAGAATAAACAGCGTCGATTGGAATGCTGTGAACAACTTTTGAAGCGCTACCGTGACGAAGGAGACGACTTTCTTTTGAATATTGTGACGGGGGACGAGTCATGGGTTCATCATTACGATCCCGAAGAAAAAAGGCAGAGCGCTGAATATCGTCATCCACATTCTCCTGTTGTGAAAAAGTTCAAAACACAACCGTCCGCAAAAAAAATTCTTTTGACTGTGTTTTGGGATGCTCGCCGAGTTTATGTGACTGATTATCTGGAACGAGGGGCAACGGTAAATTCTGCTCAGTATATACAGACTCTGAAACACCTCCGACGTCGAGTTTGTCGTGTTAGAGGCAACCTGGCGCCAATAATTTTGCAACACGACAATGCTCGTCCACACACTTCGCGTGCAACTGGAGAGGCTCTGAGAAACCTGAAGTTTCAACCAATTTTACACCCTCCGTATTCTCCCGACCTTGCGCCTTGCGATTTTTATTTTTTTCCTCTACTGAAGAGAGACCTTAAGGGTAATCATTACAGCTCGGACAATGAGGTGAAGGCAGCTATTGCGTCCTGGGTTCGAGGAAAGTCGGAAGAATTTTTCAGTGACGGAATGAAAAAACTTGTTAAACGTTGGGAGAAATGTGTAATGCTTAACGGTGACTATATTGAAAAATAAATAGATAATTTGGTAGGTTAAGATTTGTACTTTAATTTGTTATTTACCCCATCTTGCTATTTCTTTTTGTTCGTCTTCTACAAGCATGTGTGCATTACTTATCAGCCTACCCTCGTATTTTAAAAGGGAAGCAGTACGTAACTGAAAGTGGAAAAATAAAAGAAGCTGTTACCGTTGGACCTGATTGCAAGTAAGTAATCATTATTTATTTTTTTAAACAAGATTAATGTTATTTAAGTAATAAAATTATTTACGTAAAAACAGTTCATTGAGTGAATGTAGTTCAATAAAATAATATATTACTTTACTAACAGTGACGGATTTACCGGGAAGCAAAGGAAGCAATTGCTTGGGGCCCCCGATGAAAGTAAAAAATTGAAAAAATTAAAAATTGAAAAATGAAAAAGATAAGAAGTGAAAAAAATATTCTATTTTTTTTCAAACGTTTTTAAAACTTTAAAAGACGTTGTTTTATAATTAGAGTTACATTCTTGTGTAGATCTAAACCAATTCCTTGCGAGCGCAGATGGCGCTACTAACCCATGTAATTTGTACAGGCGGCCATTTTTGTTACTACTAGAATTACTAGAAGTACTAGAATTTAAGGTGGGGGGTTTCATAGTCCTACCAGTTCAGACCTGTTCAGTTATTGTGATTTTGGTGCACAGTTTTGGATTCTGTCTTAATTTTCATTTTTATTTCTGTGAAATCTGTGAGTTTTTTGTGAGATTTTTGAAAAACAATACTTAAGGTGTCTCCTAATAAAAAGTAAGTTTATTCATTGTGTTGATCAGTCATTTTGGTGTTGATGTTTCTTGTGTTGTTTGTTTATGAAAGATACTAGAATGTGTAAAAAATTTTGAAAAACTTAACTATTTAAAAACTCGATAGTTTGTTATGAAAGAAATGACTGTTTGAATCCAATCGACTTTTTATTGATCATAATTTAGGAACATGCGGTGAGAAAATCAACGATTTCTTATTTAAAGAAAACAATAACTTTTAATTTCCAACAGCGTGCGCCTTAATTATAATCAATGAAAAATAATTTTATTATTATTACAATTTATTAATACTCTCGACTCGTGCAGGTCCGCTTCATGCATCTTCTCGCTTCTTTTATATATTATTTTACATATATAAACATCTGGTTAAACAAATAAATTTGAAATTACAACTTAAAAACCTATAACATAACCTATAAAGGTGATTAATTAAATGCACATGCGCAAAGCTTATGTTGCACGAAACGAACGTTTTCGACTTTTTCATGTTGTTTGAAGCGAGAATCGAGTGTATATTAAAATAATTTTAAACGAATTCATTTTTTGTAGTAAAAGTTTTAACGAATAAATAACAATAATTAAGAAATAAGTATTCTATATTCAAAAATAATTTTTTCAATGTTATAATATTCATCGTTGACCAATGAAAGTTAAAATATTTTTTAATTATATTCAAAGTCTTATAAATTTAGTTGATGTGTCATATACATACAATGCTAAAAATGTCCAGTCTAATTCATTTTAAATTTGAATCTTTTTTACGTGATTTTAACCTTTCAGTACACTACAATGAGATTTTATTTATAATATTAATGGTGTTGAATGTCACTAATATTAAAGTAATGTTAGAATTCCACTTAAAATCTCGGAAAGTCAGCAATAAATTTTTTCATTCAGTATGTTAAAAATTATATAAATCTAAGTAAATATCTCAAATTTTATTATTTCAATATAAAAAAATGTCGAGTCGCTGTTACAGCAATATTGTGGCGCATCGTATAGTTACATACAATTTTCAAGCGCCTCGACTTTAAAATTGAAAATTTAACATTCAGTGAAATTATTCATTCATTTTTGTTTCGACAGGCGCTTTTTCGTTACTATCTAAATCAACTTTTGCAAGCATCGTCATTTGCATCAAGAAGAAACTCCAAGCTAACGATAAAAAATCATCACTTTTTAGATCAAAATTATACGGTGAGTTTTTTGACAATTATAAGATAAAAAAAACTAAAAACTGAAACTAAAAGCATTTAACATTGAAAATATTTAAGAAACTTAAAAAAAATTATAAAAATTAAAAAATTTAAAATTTGTCATAATATATAAAATGCTATTTTTATTTCTTTTATAGATATTTGAAAAAAAATCATGAAGAGAACGTACGTGAGTGGTTACCAAAAAAGAAAAAAAAAAGCTGCTGAGGAAGAGTCAGTCAAAAAACTTTGTAAAATAACACACTTTCTCACGAATAAACCTGATCCCTCGTCTCCAGATGAAAGTGAAGTTGTCGAAGAAAACAACCAAAGTGCGAGTGCCAGCGATGATATTACAGAGCCAGTTGAAACTACAGCTTCTTCAGTGGATAATGCGACACTTGGAAACCGCCTACAAATTTCCAACCTAGGTGATGATGTTGGTCTATGGCAAGATCTGTCTCAGAGTGACATCGAATATTGGGTTCAAAAAGGTCCGAGTAGTTGTCAACATTCTAATGGACCATTCGACAATTCCAAAAGAGTTTTCAATGAGACGGCAAGACACTGCACAGTAAAAGTTTTTAGCGCGACGAAAATGAATGGAGAAAAGTATAAAAGAGAATGGTTGGTTTATTCTCCGCGAACGGGAAATCTTTATTGCTTTGTCTGCTTATTGTTTTGTCCAGGCACAACCCGTTTCAGTACCGACGGATTTTCAGATTGGCGAAATTGTAGCGACGTGCAAAGCCACGAAAATTTTCAAAAACATCGGGATGCTCAATTAAAATTTTTAATTAGACAACGAAAAGAAAACGTTTCGTCAAATCTTGCCGAGCAAATTGAAAAAGATCGTGAGTACTGGATACAAGTGCTTAAACGCGTACTTGCAGTTATCCGAACTATAGCACAACAAGGTCTGGCATTCAGAGGAACGAATGAAAAGTTCAAAGAATCAGAGTGTGGAAATTATATTAAATTTTTAGAACTTGTTGCTGAATTTGATCCCTTCCTAAAAAATCATATTGATAAATACGGCAATTGCGGTAGTGGTAACACATCTTACTTATCGAAAACCATATGCGATGAATTAATTCATTTAATGGCGAACAAAATTCGAAAATCGATCTTTGAAGATATAAAAAACGCGGGGTACTTTAGCATTTCGGTTGATTCAACCCCAGATATATCTCATATCGATCAATTGACAATCATTGTACGTTATGTGTGTGCCAAAATAGGCGAACCTGTAGAAAGGTTTTTGACCTTTCTGCAAATAGAGTCATACCGGCAGGTACCTAGCGTCAACTACCCTAAACTACTTAAAAAACGGTGGGCTTCATTTTGATTTTTGTAGAGGGCAGTCATACGATAATGCGTCCAACATGAGCGGTATCTATAATGGTATGCAGGCAGTTCTTCTGGAAGAAAACCCTTTAGCAGCTTACGTACCTTGTTCTGCACATTCATTAAATTTAGTAGGAAAAGCATCCGTTGCCTCGTGTTTGGAAGCAGTTAATTTCTTTGGAGTTATTCAATCGATTTACGTGTTCTTTGCAGCTTCGACAAAACGATGGGGGTGGTTCGAAAAATCTGTTGGACCAAAGGCTGAGACTCTTAAAAAATTATCAGATACTCGTTGGAATGCGCACTCAAGATCTGTGTCTGCTGTATCGGCGCACTACGATGAATTAGCTGATACTCTGCAAGAGATTGTAAATGACGAAACCTTAGACGGCGACACTCGCAACGATGCATTTAGTTTAGTAAAAAGTATGGAAACGCTAGAGTTTGTTATCATGTTGGTATTTTGGGAGTCAGTTTTGGGAGAGTTTGAAAAAGTATCAGCCGATTTGCAAAACCCTTCGATTTCTTTAGACACTTGTGTAAATTTGTATAACATGTTGATTACGTATGTTCAAAACTTACGTGAGCAATTTTTTGATATCGAAGCAAAAGCAAAAGAGATCCTTCCTGGCGCTGATTATAAGTCGAGCACACAAAGATTGAGATTGAGACGTAGAACAGCTCAGTATAACGATGGACCTGCTTCCGATGCTTTGGAAAATGTCTCTCCTAGCGAATCATTTCGAATTAAATCTTTTATTGTAATGATCGATTCTCTACTAACAAACTTAAAGCAACGGGCTGCTGCATATTTGGATATCGCCGGCAAATTTTCTTTTTTAGTCGATTTGAACGCAACAAATGACGAAATAACAAAAAGCGTTGAGAATTTGATCGTAGACTATCCGAACGATGTTAACATGAACATAGTAACCGAAATACAAAATTTTCACGTTTATGTTAAACAAGTGTACGGAAATGATTCGAAAATGACCTTTGTTAATTTGTATCAAATTATTTTTAAAAATGAATTGTTTTCGTCGTTTCCAAATGTAGAGTGTCTCATTAGACTGTTTTTGACATTGCCGGTAACAAATTGTAGCGGGGAAAGGTCTTTCAGCGCATTAAAACGTGTAAAAAATTATTTACGGTCATCGATGTGTCAAGAAAAAGTAAGTGATTTGAGTTTACTTTTCATTGAAAAAGAAAAATTGCAACAACTAAATTTCGATGATGTGATTGAGAACTTTGCAACACAAAAATGTAGAAAAAAGTTGTAATTTAAGTGAAAATAAAATTATATTCCATTTTAAAAGTTCTTTTACTAATTTTTTCATTTTTATAAACTTAGTGGGGGGGGGGGGGGGTAAATTTTGGAACGGGGCCTCAAAATTTTTCTGCTGCTTGGGGCCCCGCCAGAGGTAAATACGGCATTGTTTACTAACCTAAACTACATTGCTACATTTAACTTTAGACTAGCACATTTTTATTACACTGGAATAGATAGAACAAAACATACTTCTTTGATAATTAAAGAATTTAAATTATATTAATTATTAATATAATATAGTAGACTATATTGTAAATAATGTGGAATATAAATATTTAAAAAAATTAAATTGTTCGTACTGTGTTACATCCTAATGAGTATACTGTATTTTATGTTTCAGGTGTCGAAAGAAGTGTTACGACAGAACGAATGAAATGGACAGAATTAATTTATTTATGAATTTTATGAGAATAGAATCAAAAAATGCTCAAGACTTATTTATTCAGACCCTTATTGAAAAGAATGATTTAATGCGTCGGACTAAAAAATCTGGAGAAGCGTCTGAACGATCGGTCACCTTCTGTTACGTTATTAAACTTAATGATGCCACTATAGAGGTATGTAAAGTTGCTTTTTGTCATATATTTGGTATAACACCAGATAGATTACGGAGAATAAACAACTTACTGAAGGAAAACAAGATCCCAAAAGATATGCGAGGACAGGGAACCTCTGGCAATGCAGTTTCTGGAGAAATCTGTAGACTCATTGAAGAGCACATACGGTCATTCCCAGTTAAAGTAACACACTATTCCAGTAAAGAAACATTTTATTTAAGTGCAGATTTAAATTTGAAAAAGATGCATTGTCTATTTCAATCTAAGCATCCTGACACTCCAGTAAGTTATTGGTTTTATTATCAAATTTTTAAAGAAAGATTTTTTTTAAGATTCGGTAGGCCACAGATTGATTCGTGTGTTACTTGTGAGTCACTTAACATAAAAAGTCCATCACTATCAGATATAGTAAAACGTGCAGCTACAGCCGAACTTATAGTTCACAGAAGAAAAAGCAAAACATTTTACTTGAAAATGACAGAAATAAAAAATAAATGCCAGACTGACAATACAATTGCTGCATTGTGTTTTGATTTTATGATGAATATTTCACTTCCTGACATTCCTGTTCAGGATATTTTTTACTACCGTCAATTAACAGTAAGTGTATTTTGTATTACAAATTTAAAAGACAATCGGTCAAAGTTTTACATCTATCATGAAGGAGTTTGTAAGAAAGGGCCAAATGAAGTCACTTCATTCATTAATGATTACATTATGAATGAACTTGACAAAAGTATCAAAACTCTGTACCTCTTCAGTGATAATTGTGGAGGACAGAACAAGAATCATACTTTAATTAGATATTGTAATGCTCTGATTGAATTACAATATTTCTCAAACATTGTACAGTACTACCCTATCAGAGGCCACTCATTCCTTCCCTGTGATAGGGCGTTTGGACTGATTAAACGAGCAAAAAATCAAATTGATCGCATCTATACGGTAAAAGAAGTGGCAGATATCATAGCCAATTCATCTCCAAAATTTACTGTGCAGATTGTTGAACGAGATAATGTTCTTGACTTTAAAAAATGGTGGCATATATTTTATAAAGCTTCATGTATGTCTGATTGTTCCTACGGGCGTTCAGTTGCCAAGGACTTAAAAGTGCAATTTAAAATTTCAAAGTATAATGAATTTCACCATTCTACTGAACATGTGGGAAAAGTAATGTGTTCTCAGTTCATCGATGGTGTATTAAATTTTCATTTTACATTGAGAATATCAAAAAATAGTACAATGCAGCAGCATCTCGCATTTCCAGCAGAACCTGCATATCAAAATCCTGTAAAAATTCATATTAAAAAAATCAACGATTTAAAGAAAGTTATTCAGTATATACCCGAGGAAAAGAAATCATTTTACGAAGAAATCTACCAATGGCCAACAATGGAGAATGAGACATATGACGAGTTTGACGAAAATTGAAGTAATTTTTAAAAAAAATCAAATAATGTATCACTAACTTATATTATATTTAAAATATGAATAAATATTGAAATTTTTAGTAAAATTAAATGTTTTCTTTTATAAAAACACTGTTTCTGTTTTATTTTTGTACAAAAAAATTGTTTATTTTAAAAACACCATGTACAGGACCATATTTAATAACGAAAATTGATGTAATTTAAAAAAAAATCAAATAATTTATCACGAACTACTTTTTATATTTAAAATATGAATTAATATTGAAATTTTTAGTAAAAATAAATGTTTTCTTTTATAAAAACACTGTTTCTGTTTTATTTTTGTACAAAAAAAATTGTTTATTTTAAAAACACCATAAGTACAGCACCATATTTACTGAAATTTCTAACAAAATAAAAAAGAAAAACACAGTTATTTTATACTGAAAGATGTGTTTTTATATGTACATAAAATGTTTTTTATATAAGCATAAAATCATTCATGTAAAAATTAAGCTTATTAATCCAGGTAGTTTTTTTCAGTTTACCGAAAATTTCATTTTTGTTACTTATGGGGTTTTTGAAATAAACGATTCATTTTGTGTTAGGTACTAGTTTTATTTGTTATATACTTGTGAAAACAAATTAATTGAATACAATTTACATATAATAAAATACAATTAGTAAATTAATTCATCAGTAATTTTCAATTATTCAGTTTTATAGTGTTTGTTTGTACATAACCAATCATAAACAGTTTTCTCGTACTGTTGGCTACTGCTTTGTTTTATGGTTTTTAATTATATTGTGAAATTTATTTGACAACATTTTATAAATTTATGTAAGTAAAATAATAATAAATTGTTATAGGTATTGAATTTATTTATTTTTTTTTTTTAGATCATGGACGACCATTTATATAATGTAGACAATGAGGCGGACATCGCAGACATCCTGAATATATTAGATGGACATTGCTCAGACCTTGAGGGATTTGGCACTGATGATGAAGTGGATGATGATCCTCTACCGAGACAGCACATTAGGATTGGTGAGTAGATTTTTATAACTAGGCCTACATAATATATTAAATAAAGTAAAACTTCAAACAGCAAAATATAATAAATGCTTCTCTTCTTTGTTGAAGGAGCTGATGTTATATCACTTGGTATGGAAATATGCGATGTTCCTAATGATAATGATGATGATGATGATGATGATGATGAGCTACAGGAGGCCTTATCACAAGCAGCTCCAATTTTAGAAGAAATAAACCATTTTTCAAATAATGAGATTACATTGACAGATACGCAAACAACAGAACAAATACATTTTATAGATGATGATGGACAACTAACGCCAATGACGGACAGATAAACAGTATCAGCAGGTGTAGTACAAGAGGACAAAACAAAAGAAACTGCACAAAAAGTAAATAAAATAAATGGAAAAAGGAACAAAAAATTAAACTCAAAATTTGCAAAAAACAGTAAGAAACTTGGTAAAAATTTAGTAACAGTAAGCATAAAATCAGCTAGAAAGTCATATAAAAAGAAAGAAAAAGCAATTAAGTGGGAAAATGGACCATTTACTCCTCCTTTAGTTGGTGAGTTTTCAGTAAACGAGGAAAATCATTTTGAATCTGACCATCCCATAGATTACTTTTAGTACTTTACAGAAGAGTGTATATATGAAATTGTTGAAAAGACAAATATGTATGCACTGCAGCAAGGTCATACCTTTCAGAACACACATGCCCAAGAAATCCGTGCATTTATTGGGCTTCACATTTTTTATATGTCTATAATAAAATTTCCCAGGATAGATATGTATTGGAGAAAAGCTTTGAAAGTTATGGTTTTCGTTGAGACAATGTCTCGAAACAGGTTTTTCCAGCTGAGGTCACACATGCACATAGTAAATAATTTAGAAATAGGAAATTCAACTGACAAATTTTTTAAAGTACGACCAATTTACAATTTTTTTAGGAAAAGGTGTCTGGAGTTAGAAAAAGAACAGAACCTATGGGTAGATGAACAGATTATTCCTTTTAAAGGACACCAAATGACCAAACAATATGTAAAGAATAAACCTAAAAAGTGGGGAATGAAAAATTACCTTTTGTGTGGTCAAAGTCGTATTATATATGATTTATTTTTATATCAAGGTAGTTCAACAAATATTTGTAAACCAAAATTTAAAACTATTTGGTGCAGCAGCATCTGCTGTTCTAAAACTCGTGAAACATGTGACTAAAGAAAACCATTTCTTATATGTTGACAATTATTTTTACACGTATAAGTTACTGAAAGAGTTAAAAAATAGAAAAATCTTTGCTGCTGGCACTGCACAAATTAATCGTTTTGGGCAACCACAATTTTTGAGCAGGGATTTTTCCATTTAACGCAGATATTTTTTGTGAAGCTGATTTTATGTCGAGTTCTGTGACTGACAGGGTAAGCTCATCGAAATCTTCCAGTCAAATAGAATCTCCTGCAGACGTAATGACAATACAATCTTAACAGAATCCTATTGATGACAATTGTTCTCCTAATTGAGACTTCTCAATCACCATCTACTTCAACAGCAAAACTTCAGTTTTTAAGTCCGGCAATTTTTAGAGGTTTTCCTAAAGCAGAAGATAGGAAAGGCAACAGAAAAGGTAGTAAAAAGAGGAAATGTATGGTGGCTACAAACACACCCGAAAAAAATGCTTTACTAGAAAAGTTAAAATTACAAGAAGAAAAAAGGAGTGATGTATAAAAAAAAAATGATTAGGCCTAAGCGATCAATCTTTGACAAAAACACAAAATTCTGACAGTGATAGTGACTTGGGAGTTACTCTACAGGACTCTGATTGTTCAGAAAAGTTTAATGAGGAGATTTCAATAAGTCCAGATGATTTTCCAGTTAAAAAAAGAACCTCAGAATGGAGATTATGTGCTTGTGGAGTTTAAGATTGAAGGAAAAAATAATTTTTTTCTGTAGGATCAGTAGAAGATATTTTAAATGGTGAGGAACTAGAAGTAAGTTTTTTGAGGAAGAGCAGCAAACTTCAAGATAAATTTGTTTTTCCTAACATAAAAGACATTTCTACAGTTAATATGAACCAAGTAAAATTAATTCTACCAAAACCTAATGTTTCTGGTAAAACGAAAAGACAGAAAAGTTTGATTTCCTTTGGTATTTCTTTTTCGTTATTAAATGTGCATTAATTTTTCCAAGGAAAAAATTTAACAATTTGAAAAAAAAAAAATTTTTAAGTTTTTATGTAGGCCTTAAATAAATTAAGTTTTTCTTATTTTGTTTGCAATTTTTAAAAAAATTTATAATTTAAAAAAAATTTATTTTTACCCCGTATACGGGGCACAGTGAAACAAATGTAATAATAAGTTTTTTGTTTAAATACTGGTATTAAATAGTTCATATATCTTTTAGGATTGCGAAGCTAGATCTGCTAGAGTAGGGACGCCTATCTATACTTGACTACTGCTTCGCTACAGCACATCAGCCACCTGGGAAGAAGCTGAAGAGCGTTGTCACTTGGGAAGAAAGTGGCAACGCTGGATGATGGCAACGCCGCCCACCCAGGACAATGGAATGGACATTCCAGAGCCGGAATTCACTGTTTTAAACAACAAGCGAGTACGCCTCAACAGATCAGGTAGCAACATTTCAATAGATACTAACAGTTCTAATGCAACCGACCCCTCCCCCTCTTCATCTACTAACAATTCTTCAACATTCCAACCTTCTAGATATAAACTCCCCCCTTTTGTATTCAAAGCTCCACCAAATGTTTCTACTATAACTAAACTCTTACACACACACACACACCTTGCAGAATCATTTAAAATAACAACTATAGGAAACTCCCTCTCCCTCTTCACTACCAATATCAATGATTATTCAAAAGCCAAAACAGTTCTCCTTTCAGAAGGAATTAATTTCCACTCCTATTACACCCAAAGAGCCGGAGGAGGTAAAAGTAGCAATAAAGGGATTGCACGCTTCCTTCCCGGAAGAAGACATCGCAGCGTTCCTTCAGGACAGTGGTTACACAGTTAACCACTGTCAAAACATCTCCGGCCGTGCAAGCAGGAAGATCAACGTCTTCCTAGTGAAGCTGGTGAAGACTCCAGGGTACAAGAAGATCTAAGAGATCTCAGCAATTTCATCAATCGTAGTTTCAGTTGAAGCATTTCGGCCCCGCCCAGGGTTACCGCAATGCTTCAAGTGCCAAAGATACGGCACTCATCTGTAAATGCAACCACGAGTTGCGTTGTGTTAAATGTGGAGAAAATCACGACGCAGCTAAGTGCGTTGCAAAGATAATAGAAGATCCGCGCTGCTGTAAAGCCAGCTGCAAAGGCCAGCATCCGGCGAATTACAGGGGCTGCCCGACCCATGTCAAGCTGCTAGCATATCGACGGAAGACGAATCAACAACAGGCGCCTGCACCGTCAAACTCACCCGCTCTTTCCCGCCCACCTACCACATCACAACAACCCATTCCTTCTAATTCTACTACTTCATCTGAACCACAACAATCTTTCCGTAAAACAATTATCAAGCAAACAGCTCCGCGCAAAACCACACCCGTCAACAAATTCCCAACTCTTCCGAAGGAGAACATCCAAATGCCCTCCAAGCCTGTTTTCCAAGCCCAACCTAAAGACTTTCCTCCCCTACCAAAACGAAACATACAACAACAAGCCCCCGATTCCACCCCCTTTAACCTCAACTCACTGATCTCATTCTTTACCTCCCCCAAATTTTTATCTTGGATTACCTCAATTCTCCCAAGACTCTCCACTGTAAAAAATATCACCGAAGCACTCACCTTAATAATCTCAGCTCTGCCCTCCCTCCTTGCTTAAATGACCCTCCGCATACTTTTGTGGAACGGGAATGGGATCGCCCGACAGAGAAACGATCTGCCATCGCCTTCTCACCGACTACAACATAGATATAGCTCTCCTCCAGGAAACCCACTCCCTCCCTCAC
This sequence comes from Catonia carolina, assembly GCA_035578175.1. NCBI lineage: Eukaryota > Metazoa > Arthropoda > Insecta > Hemiptera > Achilidae > Catonia > Catonia carolina. Next base: position 44,571,035 of record JAQMRL010000001.1, read on the forward strand.
ACCTGCTTCAAACTCCCTCCCTACTTAAGTCTACCGTTCAGACCGCCCTCCTGTTAACAACCACGCAGCAGGAGGGGTAGCCATCCTCATCCACAAGCGCCTCACGCACAACCTTCTAGACACTCCACCTGTCCTCTCAATCGAACACTTAGCCGTAACTGTCCCTCTGTTTTCCCAACTATAGTTAGTTTTTTCTAAGAATCGACACGGGAGGATTGGGTCGCTTGGTATTTCACCTCCAACTCTTCCTCTAATGAAGTACATAACCTTGTACTGGCGCATGCGCTCTCTGCTCTGTTTTCTCCCACCACAAAATTCATTTCATTCTCTGTACAGCTACAGTTCGTGTCAATTTGGTTATTGTAAGTGGTCGACTGCTAACCGAGTTTTATAATACAAGTGTTATTGTACGTTTATTGTATATTTTTATTTACGTGTAGTGTTTATTATTATTGTACTGTATATATTTTTTCAGGTAAAACTATTATTATTTTTTTTATTTTATTGTTTTATAATATCACGCTTAATTAAATTGCATTATAGCACATCGAGGACAAATAGCAAAAAGTGGGAGAGGTGTAATTTTAAAATCTCAGGCAAGAGTTTTTGTAAAACGTTTACGAGACTACTACTTTCAGCAGGAGTCCGAAAATAATGGGTCACTAATTTCTTTGGGGAAAGTGACGCAGAGAGTTGCGGATGCCCTGCAGATAAGTAGAGCAACGGTTTCAAAAATTTCTGCAGAACCTGAGATAGTAACTCCTGGTAAAGTTCGTGTACGCCAGTCCCCGAAAAGTAACATCGATTCTTTCGTTGAAACTGGTATTCGGAATCACATTTACGAATATTATAGAAGAAAAGAAATTCCAACCATTCGAAAACTTATGAAGTCTTTAAAAGAGAGCGATCTATTCCACAGTAGCCGCTCAACTTTATGGAAAATTTTTTAAAAAATAGGTTTTCAATGGAAACGAATCAATAATAGAAAATTTTTGATGGAAAGAAATGACACCGCAAATTGGCGATGTAATTTTTTACGCGACATTAGGAAAGAGGATTTCGACAAAATTGTGTTCATTGATGAGACGTGGGTTAATTCCGGTCACACGGTTAAGAAATCGTGGACTGATGAGACTGCTTTTTCTTGCAGAAAAGAACCACCTTCCATTTAGAAAAATGTTTACCGACACATCTGAAAAATAACGTCATCTTTTACAGTTATTATGGACTTTTTAACTTTCATTTTCTTAGTTAGGTAATGAAAAAATTCTGCTTTTTGTTTTGTTTGGGATGAGATAATTGCTCAACTAGAAAGTGAAAAAATGGCGACATGCATAAGACAGCATCTTCTAGGATTGCCGGCAGATGTGACAGATAAATTTGTTCCGTGATTCTTGCAACGGGCAAAATCGAAATATCCAAGTCGCAATAATGTTTTTCAAATTGCTTGGAAGAAAATAACCCTACAAGTTAAAAATTATAAACCAGAAGTTCTGCAACCATAACATACGCATCTAGAAGCAAATAGCATTCGTAGCAAAAATAGATCTTTTATGAGATAGGGCCAATTTAATTCGTTGCATTCTAAGAAAGCCACGAATACAAGTTTTTGAAACGTAATGATCCTTTATTAAATAATGGTTGCTAAGTCTTTTTCAGCGTTTTTCATTTGGCACACGTCTTTTAAGAAACCTGTTTTCATACAGTCTCTTTGTTGCTGCCCTGATGCAGTTCGCTAAGGGCGGGCACACACTGCATCAAACAAAACTGACTGAGACAAACAGAAACATAATCAGGCTATTTGAAGAAAACCAAATGGACTCGATTAGCATGGGGTTAAGAGAACCCTGTTTACACTGGCAAGGGGAAACGTTTTGTTTGGCTCACTCAAAATCAGTCACGCCTGGTGTTGTTTGAAGAACCTCTGTTTGAAGCAAACAGTTTCGAGTTGAAGAATATTTAGGTATGTACATGTATTTAAACACATTGCATTCTAGTAAAATATTTTATTTCACATTATATAATTATAATTTTATTGTTTATTGACATACACAGTATTTACAAGTAGATTATTTCATGTAATAAATTCTATTGTTGTAACGTCCCTTGTCGGCGTTACATTGTTTTTTTATATTTTTGGCGGTTTGGTTAACTAGCTCATTCTATCGAATATGCGGTGCGCTCTGCGTTAAAGTGCCTACGTGACTATTTCCACGTACCTACCTTGTCTAAAAACGTCATGCCGACTCGACTTTTGTTTTCATGCACGCAGGAAACGTTCTGTTGATTTCCAGCTGCCGTGCTAGTAGGTCGCATTTAAAGTTTTGTTGCATTGTCATGTAAAGTAATTTAAAATTTTTATAAATGTTCTAGTGTGATTACGTCTTCCCTTTTAAGGTAAGCTTTTTTTTAATAAGTTTTATTTTGGCGAACGTTAGCGTCATAAAATTTGACACAATTTTGTATTATTAAAATCCATCTAATTTGTAAACTCGATAACATGGTTTTACTTTATATTTTGTATCTATTTCTTTATTGTTCCGCTTTCATTTGTTTGTTAGTCTTGTAATTGCTTTTACATATATTATGAAACAACTTAAAACGAGTATGTATTGAATTCTGTTAAGTCATTTTATACTAATCATGCATAACCTCAAAATTGGGTTTTCTGTTTTATAATCAATTTCATTTTTTTTTTTTTTGCTTACTTGTGCTACTTGGTCTCGATATTTAATGTAAATCGTGACTAATTTTATTGTATTTTTAACCATATTTATTACCTATTATTCTATATTAATTGTAAAACTTAACATTTCTGTTAGGGCTTAATTGTTTTACTTACCTCAAAGCCTCTGTTTCGCCAAGATAACTACTATACTCTTGTCATTTTTTTTTACTTTTCTTTGATACCTTTTGATTCTTTACTGAATCACGACTGTAGCCTCTGCTACAGTCCTTTTTTAAATTTTGTGGCTAATCGCTACTTGTTTGTGTTTTAAGGGATCGAGGTATGGGATTATTCAAATAGTGGAATCTAATCTAGTCATGGAAATGTACCTAGTTATCAAAAAAACCTAATCCAGTTAAGAAGTTGCCAATTTAAAAGGGTTCGATTGTGCTGGTGCTGGCTTTGTAATTAACATTTACATGCGAAGGTTAAGTACTGGTGGGTGAATGTTAATAGTATCTGGTCCGGATAACAAGGTAGGATTCTGCTCCATTTTTTTTAACACTTGAATATTATGCTACATCTGTAACCGTGTTTTCAAAAGGATTTTTCTGCAAATCGGTATTGTTTCTACAAGAAATTTTCCTGCCTGGTCAAATCAAGTTTAGCATGGCTAATTCTTGTGCATTATTGCTAAGTGTTTTTACATGAACTTTAATTAAAATATCAACAGCAAATTTTTTTCTTAACGTTGTCATCTTATTATATCAAAATTGTTAACTAAAATTTACTAATTTTTTTGGGTAAAAATGTATATACGTGAAATTAAATATTTTAACTAAAATCGTTTAGCTTTAATAGAAGGCAAAATATGGAAGGATTTATGCATAAATTTCATTTTATATTAAAAAAAAAACTTAAGGATGCATCCATAAATACTTTACTAGTGGCTACTAGGCAATTAAGTTATTGAATCACTGGCCATTTATAAGCTTTAACTTTTTTATAATCATTGCGTCTACTGCTAAATAAATCAAAATTGATATATCTATATTTTCAAATTTTCTTATTAATATACATAAATCTACCTATTATTATTTTATGTTACCAAAGCGGAGTTATTAACTAGTATTTTGTGATATTAAACATTTTTTTTTTTGAAAAATAAGAAACACATAGCCTACATATATATAAATATTTTTTATATTGCTGTGAAACTGGTGGTAATTTACATTTATTATGAATATATATATATATTTATTTATTAAATTAAATCTGTGATAAACTGAATTTCAATCTATGTTTTTTTCTCTTTTGGTGTCACAACCTGTTTTGTTTCTCTTTAATTGTAATCCCAAGACCACTTGCTTTTGGGGGCATTTATTTTATTTGCTGCAAGCAAGGGGTTACATTGTTTATTGATGTATGCAATGTACTATATATTCTACTAGTAGACTATTTAATTTTAATTAATTTAGATTTTTATGGATTATTGATGGGTAGACCCATTGCTGAGTTAATTTGACATTTTTCTAGTTATTAGATACTAACTATTAGATAGGCCATGAATAAAATAAGATTTTATACAATTAAAGACTGATTTATTCATTGATCTGACAATGTATTAATATTCTGACAATATTAATTGTAATGTTCTACCATATCGTAAACACAAAAAACACTTAATCCAAGTGATATAAATGCAACAATATTAAAATTTTGATGAGCGATAAGTTTTTTTTACAATAAATTTATTCAAACTATGAGAACAAAATAATTTTCTATTCCCATGCTATAATAAATGTAATAAGAAATTTTTAGATAAGCTATTACTTTCACAGATCTCTGATTTCGTATTTATCACTAATTTATATCATAGCAGCTATTTCATTTGTGTAGAACAGTTTCTAATTTTTTGCGTTATTTTGTTTAAAATTATTTAGATGGAAAGCGATGTAGAGAAATTGTTAATATTGGTAGAGCAATATTCAATTATAAGATTAAAGATCACAGTAATCAAGCTATTGATTATTAAATTAAATGCCCACGCTGCATTTCAGGCGATCAGAAGTGATAGGAAGAGAGCTAAGAATAATGATAACACTGTTTTCCTTACTGTCGACCTTCAACAAACCATGCCATTACCGAAATTATCTACGTCTATAGTGATTTCACTGTAAGAACCAACTGTCGAATCAACAAACTGCATCTGTGGTAGTACGTGTAAATACACCACACAAATACATGCAACAGCCTAGCATTAGTCACCGTGTGGACACCAACACTTTTATAATTGCTAAACCAATAACAATGAACAGCCGCGTTCCCTAACGTCAATAAAATCTTTCCCTTATCACTTAATTTTGTTTAGAATTCAGTTGCATACTACTCCGTATTGTTTTTTAATTTCATGTACAGTTTAATTTTATTGTAGTTATTACTTTATTCAACTGTATGAGTCAGGTGAAAGGATACGTAGCACAGAATAATAAAACATACAAAATGAAAGAAATCAAGGAATTGCTTAGTAGTACCCTGAACGTGGTGTCCCCAATCAAATGGCGAGAATGTGTTAACCACGTTATAAAAGAAGAAACGGAATTTCGCGAAATGGACAATTTTGTTGATATTCATATTGACATGTAGGCAATGAATCGCCATCCTCATCTTCATGCACAAATTCTGATTTTGAAGACGGATACTTAGACAATACGATGGACGGAATTGAATATCTATCAGACAACCGCCCAGAATAAAGTAAGTGAGTTTTAAAATTAGCAAACAATAATAATTTTATTTATAAAGTAAGCATTTGAAATTATAAAAAAAAACATTAAAGTATTTAATTTTATTAAGCTAAAGAATTAACTACTCATAAGAGTATCAACTGCCCATGACGGACAGGTGGAGTGTCAAATTATTTACACTCAATCTGTTCGTTGCAGGGCTAAAATAAATAGTTCTGTTTCTTATCACATGGTCAGCCAATTAAATGACTGAATCATTTAAGAACAGAAGAGGTAGAGGTGCAAAAGACACTAATCAGAGTTATCTCCTCTGAAAGTAATGAATTTCATTATACAGCCAGACCCCGTGGTGAATGAAGTGAAGGTGTCGTTTGCAGAGTGGAAAATATGTGTTTTTCAGAGGGCCCGGCATGCTGATAAGCGTACTTTTCCACTCAGTGAGGAAGGCAACGGTAAACCACCTCACTCCTCGTTTTACTTAGTAAAACCTCTACAGGTTCAAACCAGCCTTTTGGCTGATGACCTAAACAACAACAAGAGTATCAAGCACGAGTCGTTTCGCATACGCCTACTACGAATATCACATAATACTTTTGGTAAGTACGGTAATGGAGCTGTGACGTCATTTACTGTTTGTTTACTTCGCAGTTGGTTCTTAAAATAAATTTAGTATAATGCTTTTTACATGCGCCAACTCTGGTTTTATAACCTGGGGATACATGTCATTAATAAAGATTTGGAAAAACCAATTTTTTGTACGTGGACGGAAGATGTCGCCGGTCGCGATAGTACGGAAGTGAGTAGTTCACTTCTTACCGCATTTGAACTCATTAGCGAGTTTAAACAAAAGAAGCATTTGATTGTTTGGAGTGACTCTTGTGCTGGCCAAAATAAAAATTTTTTAACAATCTGTCTGTCCCAATATCTCATTTTTAAAGGCATTTTCAATGTAATTGAACATAAATTTCCTGAGGTAGGCCACACATACCTGGATTCAGACAGAGATTTTGGGAGAATTTAAAAAACACTCAGAAGGCACAACAACATTTATCTGCCTGATGAGTGATATTATAAGAAGTTCATGTAAAAATAATCATGTAATTGACATGAGTCCACATTTCCGGAATTTCGAAAATTTACAAACTGACTTAAAGCTATACAACAAAAAAAAAGATGAAATTGGAGACAAAGTAAGATTAAGAGATGGAATAAAATGGTTACGAGTCGAAGAGTTTGGGTCGTACCTGTATAAAGAATGTTATGAAGACTTTGTACCATTCCGGAAAGTTAATTTGTTCAGGAACAAAAATGTTAACCTAGAAAAATTAAATATAATAATACCAAGATGCCATTCAAAATGAGGAAAAGAATTCTCCACAGAAAAGAAACAGAACCTTACAGACCAGTTAAAATTTGTTCCTGAAGAATTCAAATGGTTTTATGATGAGGTTATTAATAGTGTTTAAAAGTATGATGAAATTTATTTTAAGTTTTTCATTTAGTATTAAGAAATAATAATAAATTTTTGTTTGTGTAGTATGTCTTTTGATTAAACCTATTTTATTTTATTTTATTTTATTGTATCATATTTTATTTAAATTATTAACCGATTAATGGCCAAAGGTGCGTAAATGAACCTTTTTCAGTTCAATTTTTTTTCTTTAATTTACATAACTTTTTTCTTCTTTTAACAATTAGTGCTTATAATTTGCAAAGTTTTCATTATACAAAAAAAGTTTCGAAAGTATTTCTTGTGTAGTTTAAGATCTATATAAATTTTAAGATTCACTGTTTTACATAGTCTTGCACCAGTTTTTCCAAACAAATATCATAAACACGATTACTTTGTTATGGGTTTGATTTTTAGTTTATTTGTTAGTAAATGAGTCATAATAAATCACAAATAAGATATAATAAATTATTTTTAAAATTAGTATTGCATACAGACATTTAAAACAAATGGTGCGTTTACGGGTCATTCTCCAAATAACGTACAATATTCTGTCTTATAGATATTAAAAAAAAACTAGCAAGAATAAAAATCTAATGAAGTTACATATAATAGTGTAAAATACTTAGTAAATAAGGCAATATGTATAAAAAGGAAAAAACTAATGTTTATAAAAAAATTTGTGTCCACAGACTATGATTAGTCATGTCCGTGGACTGTCCCGCCAGTATTTTTAATATAAATTAATGTGAAAACAGCCTAATCACACACAACATAAAAGTACATAACATATTTTCAGAACAATAATAAACAGATTAATAAATAAAAAATATATACCAACATTTTTAAGTATTATTATACTGAATTTTAATATTAAACTCTTGTCCTATCAGTTTTAGTCATGTCTGTGGACAAAAGGGAAAAAGGGTATTGTAGCACTAGATCAAGTGGCAACACTGATTTAATGAAATTGGTAGATGAAGGAGGTCAGCCATGTTGGATGCTAAGCTGTTCCTAGTTGAATTAGTTCATTGTTCTTCTATTTAGTAGTGAATTAATTGTGATTGTTAAAAGTGCCAAGATCGTTCAACAGTTCCGTGGACAACTAAAAAAAGGTAAGTTATCAAGTTTTTATGAATATTGTGTTGAAATTATGTCAAACTAGAACTTCTGTCTTCACTGTAGTGAAGGAGTTAGCTTAACCTTAAATTTGCACTGGTAAAAAATAAAATACTAAGAGACCATCATGTCCATGGACATCATGTCCATGGACTGTGCTGTCTGTGGACAGTCCACGGACATGATGTGTGGTAACGGACATGACTTTTTTTGTATAGAAACTGTACACTATTGTATCAACACTGTTTAAGGACTGTAATATTTGCTCTTGTGAATATTTTAATTATAGATCACATGGTTTCAAGAAATTAAATCTCATAGCATAGTTCATCCTCCGTAGCTATTGCTGGGCAACTGTTTCCTTCGCAAAAACAACTAGGCCTATAATTGATAAATTTTAAGTGAATTTTAGCAAGTCTCTTTTGCTTATTTATTGGACCAACTTGAACATAAGAAGCCTTAATTTGTGCGAGTTAGAGCGCATCCATAAATAACAAAAAATTACCTCACCAGGCTCATATTTGTGGGGGTAGGGGGATAAACAATCACCTGAACTACTAGTAGTTTGTAAGGCATTTTTTTAAGGGCAGTCCAACATATATAAAAAATTGTTTTTAACTTTTTTGTTTCATTTATCATGATCCTAGCGTTTTTCAATCTTGATATGAGTTATGGGTAAATTAGTTAATGTTACGTTCTTATGGAAGTTGGACGGCCCTTAAAATCACATACCAGTAGAAAATATTGTTTTTAATCTGAAAAATTTATATTGTAGATCATGGCAAGAGTAAAAAAGAACATAAATACTGAAAAATATTTAGCCAAAAGAAGAGAAGCTAAGAAACTAAGTATGCAGAGAGCTAGGGAGAAGTTGAAGCAGGATCCTGAAAAGCTTGAAGAAGCAAGAAGAAAAGACAGAGAGAGGAAAAAAGCCCAAAGAAAACCAATAAGTGAAATGCCAACCCGACAACAACGAATTCTCAGAAAACAATGGAAGCAATGTTCGAAAACCTATAGAGAAAAAATAAAGCTTCAGGAAAAAGTAATAAATGATTTAGATGATAATACCCCACCATCCAGTCCAGATGCTTTTGCTACTCCACCACCTGCAAATAGAAATCAGCCATCTACTTCTAGAGTGGAAAGTGGAAAAAGAAGACAAAGAAAAAATAGGAATATGTTGAAAAAAGAGAATAAAAAGTTACAGGATGAAAATGCTACGTTGAGAAGAAAGGTTGAAACTTTACGTAAAAGAATTTACAGATCAAAAAGCCCAAATGACTCCAAGGAAGTGACACCAAGGAAAAAAGTTAAGCATATGTTAAAAGGACAAAATTGTTCAAATGAAATTAAAAAACAGCTTGTTTTTGGTGAAGTGCTTAAAAATCAGATTAATGTTAACTTTAAAGAAGAAAAAAACTTAAATAGGAAGAGATGCGTAGCCACATTTTTAAGTGGTAAAATAATCAAGAAGTATCGAATGATGTCTAAAGTTAGGGATATTATTTCTCGCAGAACCACAAACTTGAAAACTAACAATAAACACATTCACAAATTAGTGTGTGAGAGGAAAGATGTTACAGATTTCTTGTCCCAAGATGAGCACAGTAAGCAGTGCGCAGGAAAAAAGGAAACAATAACGCAAAAAAAAGTAAAGATGCAGAAACGGCTATTAACAGATTCTCTGCAGAATCTTCACAAAAAGTTTATAGCCACTTACCAAAACCACAACAACATGAGCTACTCAAAGTTTTGTAAACTTCGACCGTTTTGGATTACCATCCCTGATTGTAAAAATAGGGACACCTGTTTATGTAAAATCCATACAAATATGGAACTCATTGTATCAAAGTTAAATAGTTCACAACTAATTACTGAGAAAAATACTAAAGATGTGTTATCGAGCCTTACTTGTGATGGAGAAACCAAAGAAATTTGTCTTCAAAGAAAATGTGCAATCTGTAAACTCAGAAACATTGATATAGCTTTAAATGATGGCAACAAAAATGACACTATTAATTATTTTTATTGGAACACTATTGAAGTAGAAGTAGAAATTAAGGGAATCAAGAAGAAAAAGAAAAAAAGTGTGAAAGAAGACCGATCTACTTCAAAAGAAATGCTTGTTAGACTATTTAGAGGTTTGTTAAACAAATTTTTGAACCATGTTCTTAATATAAAACACCAGTATCGAGCCATCCGCCAAGCAAAGGAATACTTGAAATTAAATGAGGGTTTATTACACATGGACTACTCAGAGAATTATAATTGTAAGTATACAGAAGAGATCCAGAGTTTGCACTTTGGAGGATCGAAGAACCAAGCTACTTTGCACACTTCGATATTATATTATAAAGATGAAGACACAAAAGAGTTAAAATCTGTTTGTTTTTGCACTGTATCTGAAGAAAGGCGCCATGATGCAATTGCTGTTTGTGGACATCTCAAGCCAATTTTTAAAGAAATTAAAAACATAATTCCAAATCTTTCTAAAATGCATTTTGTTAGTGATGGCCCCTCCAGTCAATATCGTAACAGAAAATGTTTGTTCTCATTGGTGAATATCTGACATCTCTGTTGGGTGTAAATAGCGTCAATTGGCATTACCTAGAAGCCGGGCATGGCAAGGGAGCAGCTGATGGAGTTGGCGGTGTCCTGAAAAGAACAGCTGACAACTTAGTAGCAAAAGGAGCAGATATACAGACTGTGGCTGTTTTGGTACAACAGTTGAACCTACACTGCCCTGGCGTAAAAGTGATACATGTTACTCGTGAGGAGGTTTTGGAGTGTGATAATCTTCAACTTACGTTACCCAAGTTTAAAGGAACCATCAAAACTCATGAACTCTGTTGAGCAGAAGCTAATAAAAACCTCATCCAAGTAAGAAGTCTTACATGTATGTTATGTGCTCCAAACCAAAAATGTGAACATTTCCATATTGGACAGATAAACTTGCAAGACTCTCAAAGACAAAATACTAAGACCACAACTGCTTCAAGTTCTACACACTGTATCCTTTTTTGCAGCAAAGTTCTAAGTACTAGTATTTTTTTTACAGAGTAGGCTTAACCAATTTGCAAAAATAGTATTAAAATTTAAGACTGGGTTTTTTAAACTGTATACAGTAGAATAATGAAAGAATGAAGCGCGAGAGGGGTAGCGCAGAGCACTATGGGATTGAAAATTTTCAGTGTGCCAACCACTTTCCTCGCCAGCTGTTTACTCATATCGTAACTGTCCCAACAGCTGGCGAGGAAAGCGATTGGCAATAATGCAAAATGCCAATCCCATAGTGCTTTCTGCTACCCCTCTCGTGATTCATTCTTTCATTAATTCTACTGTAGTTCTAAAATTGGATTAGTCTTTAATGTTGTGTATATAACAAAAACAACCAACCTACACTTTTTTTAAAAAGGTAACGTACGAGCTAATTTTTAAAAACACTGTGCACAAACTAAAAAGGTACAAACATTTTTCCAGTGGGAATATTTTTGCATATTATAAAAAATGATTCAAAGCTTCAGCTAACAAACTGTACAGGTAATAGGCCTAGGAAAAGTTGTCAAAGATCTTGCACTATTTTTCTTAACTAATGAATTATAGGTGGTAAGAACAAAAACTCCATGGACAAACCATTGTTGGTGAATCCAAAAAATGGAAACAACTCTTCATTCAAGGACCCTGAAGAGGGGGATTGGCTGCTCACAAAATTTCCCGGGAAGCGCAGCATCAAGTACTACATTGCTATTGTGGAGCAGGTTGAGACTGAAGGAATTTTTGTTCGGTGTGGAAGAAATATCAATAACAATGTTTTTAAGTGGCCTGAACCTGAAGACAAATGTTTGATAGACTACGACCAAATCGAGAAAAGATTAAAGCCACCTTCTTTCAACTATAAAAATGACAGACTTGTTTCTTTTAAATTTGAAAATAAATTTGATGACTATTCTATTTTGTAAAATTATGTTACCACATACTTACGGTACATTTTGATGTAGCTACCAGACACTATTCTACATAACATTTGTCAAATAATAAATAATATAAATTAAATTCCTCATTGTTTATTGAACACTGATTTGTTTATTTAATCCCTTATGTTTTATCATTCCCTTCGGTACAACACTAATGACTGTGAGCACAGCGGTCATGTCCGTGGACACAACGATCATGTCCGTGGACATGTAAAAATTTGATATGTAAAAAAAACATATATATATCAAGTAACGATCTCGGCCGTTTAAACCTTAAATTTGTACTTGTAAAAACTTAACAAAAAATATTTTTTTGAGTTTTTTTACAAAAGTTTATATTTTTAAAATTAATGTTATTAAATTGTACGTAATTTGGAGATTGACCCTTACGCACCTTTGGCCAATAGCGGTGAATCATCACCACTCAGTCCAGTTTTTTCTTTCATCATCAGTTTATTTATACAAAAAATGTTTATGTCATTATGACATGATTTATATGAGTCATTATGAGTTGTTTGTAGTATTTATAATTGGATTGAACCTTTACAATTTTCATTCGTTGTGAAGCCTTTGTCATTTACTGCTGTGTTTTACTACTTAGTATGGTAAATTAAGTTTATTGATATTTTAGTGGTTTTTATTGAAGTGAATATATACTACATTTCAGTTGAGTTTTCTTCAATCAAATTTCTTTAGTGTTTAATTTCATGTAAAGTGTTGGATTCAGCCAGACAGGCATAAAATATATCCACTTAACAGAAATATATTTCCAGAACACCTCTTTGCGCCATCATTGACCAGAGATAGACCTATGCCTGAACTAAGTTTTTTTATTTTTTATTTACAACATAACGTATTTAAAGACAATCATTTGACACATCTTTTACGAAAAACATAAATGATAAATTTCATTGTAATTGACAATGTGATAGCATTCTCTACATTAAAATTCATTTATCTTAGTTGAACGAAAAATCACATCATCGTTTCCCCCTCCGACTACTCATCATTACTTTTGTTAGATAGTTAATTTTTTAGTACGAGTAAGTTTGTTTTGTACGGTAGAATGTTTGGCTATTTACAACAACGATTTTTGTTTATTAAAGTGTTTGTTCGAGTGTGCATATTTAACTGGAATTATGTTTTGTAGGAAAGAACTTTTTGTTTTTACCACTACGGTTTTTGTTTTATTAAAGTGTCCGAGTGTGTATATTGAACTGGAATTATGTTTTGTAAGGGAGAACTTTTTCTTTTTACCACTACGATTTTTGTTTTATTAAAGTGTCCGAGTGTGTATATTGAACTGAAATTATGTTCTGTATAGGAGAACTTTTTGTTTTTACCACTACGATTTTTGTTTTATTAAAGTGTCCGAGTGTGTATATTGAACTGGAATTATGTTTTGTAAGGGAGAACTTTTTGTTTTTACGTACCACTACGATTTTTCTTTTATTAAAGGTTCGATTGTGTATATTAAACTGGAACTATGTTTTGTAAGGGAGACTTTTTGTTTTTACCACTACGATTTTTGTTTTATTAAAGCATTCGAGTGTCTATATTTAACTGGAACTATGTTTTGTTTAAAAGAACTTTTTGATTTTACCACTATCAGTTTTGTTTTATTAAAGTGTTCGAGTGTGTAGATTTAACTGGAATTATTGGAATTATTACTTTCTTATGTGAATATTACGTGATTGAAGAGATTACTCTATAATATTAAAAACATAATATAGGCCTACTTTTGTATTTATGAGTAGGGCAAGAAACTGGAAAGATGTTCGCCCGATTTGTGAATTTCTTAAGCCCTCAAAAGCATTCTCATTCTAGACTCCGCAGAGTCGACATCGAGAGCACGCTACTCCAGAATCAGACTTCTAACTCCATTTTTTTTTTTTTTTTTAGTTTTTGATTCTACATGTTCTAACTCCTCAAAACCTTGCTGAAAATTATTATTTTGTGCATTTTTTATTTTAATTTAGCTCTAGAAACGAACTGTCCTAACTCCTTAGTAAACATTTCATCAAAACCAGACTGTCCTAACTCCAGCTGTGTTCTAACTCCTCGATTGTAAACTTATTATCAGCTGTTCCAACTCCTGTAGTCCTGTAACCGAACCATTTGTGTGCTGTGCTACGAATTTTGTTCATAGGAAATAGTTTTATTTTGTTCAGTTTTTGTCAATCGTAAATAATGGATTTTTATTTATTACAAGAAGAAAGTAATATTGATGACCCTGAAATATTGAGTTCAACTGAAAACGCCGCATTTTCATTGGAATTATTACGGTACGTATACAAACCAAATTTAACCTCACTTTAAGTTAGATTTATGATCAGATTCAATGTCGGCCTACTGTTATAATAATTTTGCAAACAGTACATTTACCTATTGTGGTTATAAAACTGTTTTCAACCCTAACATTGGTGCTGCAGGCTTCTAAGACATAATAAATACACTGCTAAGTAGTCCTATTATGAAATGTTTTTTTAATGCTTGCACGCATTGCAAGCAATGTAAAGTATAATAGTAACCACCTTTACCTGTGCTTTTACAATTTGTTGTAAATTTATTTAACCAGAACAAGCTGTAACTTATTCAAAATATTAGTTGTACCGACTTAAGAAAGTATAATAGCGTAATAAGTATCTGAAGCATGGGTAGACCTACAGTCTGTCTTTTATGAAGTAACTAAATTTACCACTATTTTACTGTGTGATGCACAAGCTTTCACTCTAAAATTTAGGACAAGAATCTCATGTAATATTGCCCCCATAAAATTGAAGTGATGAAATTGAATGAAGTATCCTATAAAATTGTCTAGTTTTCTGTAATGCTTTATTCTCCATCCTAACCTAACAATGAACAAACTTATTTGATCATGATGTAATAATTCTTGCTTATTGCAAGATATAAATAAAAATAGTTAGTAATCGTTTGTTCTTTACAATTAATAAGTAAAATCAAAAGCATATAACATCTTCATATTATAATGAATAGCTATTTACTGTATTGTACAATAAGATAGGCTACAAAGAGCATATGATTCTGTAGCCAGTTTATATTTTATTTTGAATAAATATATTTACTATTTACTGTAAATATTGAGCACTTGGGTTTAATTAAGTATGTGTGGTTTATTCCAGATGTGATCCGGAACCAACAGCTACTGCAACTGATTGCGAACAACGTGATGGTACTGATCCATCAGAAGCAGCTGTAGTAATCGAAGTCACTGCTGAAGCTGCTTTTGAACTACAAAGAGTTAGTGTGGAAAATGAGGGTAATTCTGTACATGAGATAGCAGGAAACCAGGAAGGTAACAATACAACTCGAAAAAGGCAAGTAAATACTGAAAAATGGAAGAGTGTGGAACGGAAAAGAAAACGACAAGCAGGTAATGAATACATTAGTTCAGTAAGCAATAAAAAAGTGATAGAGAGAAAAAGTCATCTAATAAAGTCATAAAAATTGTCATAACAAATGTGAGGTAAAAATAAATGAATCAACTCAAAAGGATATTTTTAAAGAATTCTGGCTACTGGACGATTCTCAAAAATTAAACTTTTATGACAAAACGTCAGCTAGAACTGCTAAAGAAAGAGTCCGTAAAGAAAATATAAATTCAAATCGGCCAAGAAAATATTCTTTCCAATATTTTTTTTTTTGTGAACGGGGAAAAAATAAAAGTTTGTAAAGATTTTTACTTAGGCATTCTAGATATCAGCCAACAGCGAATTAATTGGTACCATGAAAAAAAGAAAACAGGAGTCACTGGTACACCGACATGTGACCAGAGAGGTACAAATACCACCAAACGATTACCAGATGAAGCCAGAGAATTAATTAGGGAACATATTAAAAGCTTCCCTCATGTGCCGTCACATTACACTAGAAAAAATTGTACTAGGAAGTTTCTGGAGCAGTCACTTAATATGGCTGAAATGTATCGGTTATATAAAGAGTTTTGCAATTCAAAAAATGTAGCTCCTCAAAAACGGTGGCTTTATGAACACACTTTTAATAATGAGTTCAATTTAGGTTTTCATAAACCCAAGAAGGACCTTTGTGATGTTTGCCAAGAATTTGAAGCGTCTAAGAAATTTGGTCTTGATTATCCCAATGAAAAAAAAGAATTTCATGCTAGACACATTAAAGAAAAAAATTATGCTGAGGAAGAGAAAACTAAAGACAAAAATGAAGTAAATTCTGTAGAAAATCATGACAATGCAGTGATATGTTTTGATTTACAAAAAGTTATTATGTGCCCTCAGTCAAATATGTCACTGTTCTATTATAAACGTAGTCTAAATTATCGGTGTTTAACCTAACTGGCTATGATATTAAAAATAAGCAAGGTTATTGTATTGTTTGGCATGAAGGTATAGCTGGGCGATCAGGGAATGACTTGGCATCAGCAGTTATTAAACTAGTGGACAATATTGTTCAGAAGAATCCTTGTTTGACACGAATTGTCCTGTGGAGCGATTCATGCGTCCCACAGAATAGGAATTCAATTATGGCCTGTGCACTTAAAAATTATTTAGATAATTCTGCTCATTTATTGTCAATTGAACAAAAATTCCAAGAACCAGGACATTCTCAGGTGCAAGAAGTTGATTCTGTGCACAGTGTTATCGACAGACATTTCAAAGGTTTAGAATTGCATAGTCCGTTAGCCATTATAAGAGCTCTGCTTAATTGTAGATCTAGAAAGAGACTTGATGTTCATCAAATTAGAATGTTTAGAAACTATAAAGAAGCTGCAAGAAGAACAAACTTCAGTGATATACCATTTAGCAAAGTTAAACATATTATTTATAAAAAACATGAACGCCAAATTTCCTTTAGAACTACATTATCACCAAATTCAGGTTATCAGTTTGTGGATTTAGGTCCTGCAGAGAGGCGGAGCAATAGAAATAATACTAAAGAAAACAACTTTACTGTCCCCGAAGCACAAATTATTACAGCGAAACCGTCAATTGATAAATTGAAGATATCTGATGTAAAATCATTATATAAGTTTTTTTCTGGAAACGACAAAATTTTTTGGGATAGTATTTTAAAGTAAAAAGTAAACTTTTTGTAGTTTTTTCCTAATTTTATTGTAACTCTTTTTCAATTATTTTTTTTACTTAACTTTTTTGATTAACTTTTCTTTAATTTATTTAAACTTAAACTATTAATACTATTAATACTAGGTTAACTTATATTTTCATAGTTATGCAATTTTAAAATATAATTTTATAATTTTCTGTAATTTAATATTTCCATTTGTTTCAAATTATATTTAAAATTTACTAGTGCATAGCAGTGTATATGTTATAAATATAATCATTAAAACACAAATCTGGTTTTATTTCAGTGCTAAAATCCTAGTAAAAGCGGGAGTTAGAACGTTTCCCCAGGAAAAATCTATCTTGTGAAAAGACTTCTATGTTCTAACTCCGATGCACTACCATACATTATCTTGTTTATTTAATGCAGTAGGAATTCTAAATTTACAAAAAAATGTTGAACTTAAAAAGCAGTACTCATTTTATAATGTAGAATATAAACAATTATGCTAAAATTAAAACCTATTTTTTGCTGCTTTGTCAAAATTTCAGAAAGCTCTCCTGTAAAATTACCTAAAATGGAGTTAGAACAGTCTGATTCTTGTAACATTTATTTTTCAATGTTACAAATTTTAATATTTTAAATTAATTTCCTTACATTGTTCTAATATTATTAATTTTCGTTATCTGCTATTAATTGTTTAATTAGTTATCTCTTAATTGATTTGGTATTTTAGGCTTTAGCTTACCGTTCGCTGTCATCTGATTTTTCTGCCGTAACTTGTTTTTCTTTCATGTTTCCCTTGTTGGAGGGGGCCCGTGACGTCAGGCCCGAGTTTTCCTTTTTGGTAAATTTTGCGTGCCTCGCCCTTCTTGCTGCAATAGGTCATGACGACGGACGCGTTTTGTCTTTGTGCCGTTCATGTGTTTTTTTAGTCTTTTCGGGGTGCCGTTATGCTGCCGCTTTTTATGACCATTTTGCTTTCCCGTGTTACGGTAAGTCTGTCTCCTTTTTTTTGAAGTTAAAATCCCATTGAAGCCGAAAATGCTTAATTTAAAATTTTGTGAATTTTGTAAACCCTTTGGGTATTTTAAATTTTCTTAAATCTTTTATAAATTTCTTTTCACGATCTTCTGCGTCTCTGGGCTTTTAGCTACCTTTTTTGGTGTTTTTGGGGTTGCCCCTTTACCTTACTAAGTCGTGGTTTTTCTGCTCTTTGCAGGGACCCGGTGTTGGGCTGATTTTACCCGGTGTGGGGCTGGTTTTACCTAATTTGGGACTCAATAAAAACTAATTTTGGATGAAGCTTATTCATGTCCTAACCAAGGCAAAATTGCTCAAGAATTATTAATATTTGTTTGGGGCAAGTGGCACCCGACGCCTGAAATGCATTTCGCCATCCGAAGATTTGCTGACGGCATTACATTTCGTCTTTCCTAAAATTAGTCTTGAAGCCTCCGCAACATAAATTTTTTTAATATAACTTTTCATTTATTACCTCGTCTTATATGATAAAATGTTTGTCGGACGTTACCGCTTAAGTATGCTGGCAAACATGTTGCAGTGCGGAGTTAACCAGTTTTTTTATTTGTAATTTTAAAAAAATAATAAAATCTTTTCTACTTAAATTTTTTAATATATCTCTATAAAAAAATCAAATCACTTTAATTTTGATCTGTATTTAATAAATTTTTTTAAAAATGGCTTTATATAAAAAAGGGGTATACTAAAAATTTAATTCTTATAGATAAAATAATTAATTTCATTTGTATCTAATTTATCTTTCTTTAAAACGAATCAATTTACGATTCCTTATTAAATTATGTATTGTTCTACTTAATCAACTATTATGTAAAAAGGCCTATTTTTATTGAAAATTTTAATTATTAATATTTCTCGGTAATTATATTTATTATTTATAATCTACCTTTTTATAAATTTTTTAATCTGGATCCAGCAAATTGTAAGTAGGCCTACTATTATATATATATATATATATATATATAACTATATTTTTTTAGTATTTTTGTTTTTTTTAGATTTAGATGGTTATTATCATTAAAATCATTTGTGCGCTAATCTGGCCTTTTGCAAAAATTAAGAATTAGTTGGTTATCCCAATTTTGTTAATTAATTATTTAAATTTTATTAAAATATTCTTGATAATTTTTTTTTTTCTTGTTTATTTAAAATCACACCACTGCAGTCCCTCCTGTTGGAGTTTTTTTTGTTTCCCCCATTGCCAATTTTGTTTTGTGGTCATTTTAAATTCACCCGAACAAAAGGGGTTACATTCTGGAGTAGCGAGCAGCTACTACAACAACAACTACCACACCGACTACTACCACCTGGGAAGAAGGTGAGGACTGCTACCAGGTGGGAAGAACTTGGCAACACTGCAGCAGCATGACAACGCCGCAGCCCACCCAGGTTGGAATGGACATTCCAACCGACGAAGAATTCACCCCTGTCATAAACAAAAGGGCAAGAACTCAACAGCAGTCTCCAGATTCAGGTAACACCGGCACATTATCTAATGTAACCGACCCCACCCCCTCTCCACTCACAAACAAACAAACAACTTCTACTTCTACTTTCTCTTCCAAGTATACACTGCCACCCTTTGTATTTCGTTCTCCACCTAACTTCACCACCGTTTTGAAATCGTTAACAACACACTTAACTTACTCTTACCGAATTACTACACGTGGGAATTCACACTCCCTATTCACTCAATCTATCCAAGATTACGCCCAAGCAAAAACAGTCCTATTATCGGAAGGTCTCAACTTTCATTCCTACTACACCCAGGAACCAAATGAGGTAAAAATCGCCATCAAGGGCCTTCACTCATCCTTCGAACCACAAGACATCACCGAATTTCTGGAGGCAAAGGGGTTTAAAGTAACCCATTGCGAAAACTTAAACGGCCGTGCAGGCAAGAAAATCAACGTATTCTTATTCAAAATTCAGAAGACACAAGACTTTGAAAGAATATACAATATTACATCCATCCTTTCGATCATGGTCACGATCGAAGCTTTCCGGCCCCGACCTGGGTTACCCCAGTGTTTTAAATGCCAGAGGTACGGACATTCATCAGTTAATTGCAACCACGAGCTGCGCTGCGTGAAGTGTGGAGGCCAGCATGACGCAGCTCAGTGCGTTGCAAAGATCATTGATGAGCCGGTATGCTGCAATTGCAAAGGACAGCATCCGGCTAACTACCGCGGGTGTCCTACCCACGTCAAGCTCCTCGCAGACCGACGAAAGAATTCGACCACTACTAAGACTACAGCTGCACGACTGGCCTCATCGGTTCCGTCCCGCCCTTCTACTTCTAATACCCAAATTCCAACCCCTTCTACCTCTTCAGCTCCACAGCAAAAAACCTTCAAAAAAACCATTTTCAAAAAACCAACAGAGCGTAAACCCGCCCCTGTCTCAAAAATTCCCACTCTCCCCAAGGAACCAGTACAGTCACCTTGGAAACCTATCCCACCATTACCTGCTAAAAAATCAGACGACTCTCCCTCCGACGATGCCCCCTTCTCCATCCAAAGCATAATTCAATTTCTCACCGCCCCGAAATTCCTAACCTGGGCACTCTCCTTGCTTCCACGTCTCTCTGCTGTAAAATCCGTCCCTGAAGCCATCACTGTCATCATCTCAGCTCTGCCCTCCCTCCTTGTCTAATGACCTTCCGAATCCTTTCGTGGAACGGAAATGGGATCACTCGCCAACGAAACAACCTCCACCGACTTCTTCTAGACCTCGACGTAGATATAGCTTTACTGCAGGAAACTCACTTCCTCCCACACACCCGTTTTAAATTATCCCCTTACATAGTATACCGCGCCGACCGCCCTCCTGTTACCAATCGCCCAGCAGGAGGGGTAGCTATCCTAATTCACAAACGCCACACACATAACCTCTTAGATACAACCCCTATCCCTTCCTTAGAACACATCTCAGTCACTGTACCCCTCTTCTCCCAATTAGTAACTTTCACCTCCGTCTACCGCCCCCCGACTTTCAACCACTTCGACCCCTCTGCCCTTGCCGCCATCTTCACCCAGCAACACCCAGTATTCGTAGCCGGCGACTGGAACGCCAAGCACGTCGACATCGGCTGCCGCACGACGAACACTGCAGGCACCTCCCTTCTCACCTTTCTAGATGAAACTCCCCTGCCACTAGCCCTTCATGTCCCAACTACGGCCACCAGAATACCCTCAACAAACATCCATCTGCCCGACATCCTTGATTACGCCGCCTCGGTCAACTTCACCTTTCTTCCCGACATCGATGTCCTTCCTGAGTTAAACTTAGACCATCTCCCTGTATTATTCACTTTTACTTCCCCTACTTCAAACACCCAAGCATTGCCCACCAAAAACAAAGTCTCCTGGCCGTCCTTCTTTGATGCAGTCAATTCACAACTTCCCCCAGAACCTCCCATAATCAATTCTATCCCCGAGCTGGAACGACATCTCCAGACGATCTCCTCGCTACTCTCCCAAAGCATTCTTCAAAATACTTCCCCACGCCCACCTCAGACCAGGTCATCCCTCCCGCCTGCAGTGAAGGCAGCAATCGCAGACAGACGACGTTACTGACGGCTCTGGCAGCGAACGAGGGACCCCCATCACCGTCAGCTCTTCAACCACGCTGCTGCCAGATGCAAGCTCCTCGTCGATCAACACAGATCCAGTCAATGGGAGGAATACCTCGACCACGTAGCGGATAACGGCAGGCCATGGGAGGCTGCACGCCAACTACTGTCAACTCAGAGGAGGACACATCCACTGCGGACTCCGAACGGATTGGCATACTCGGCCCAAGAGACGGCAAACACCTTCGCCTCACACTTTGAACTCCACTTTCAAACTCCTCCACCCGTACATCCCGAACAGGATGAACTAATTTACAGAGTGGTTACCACCACTCTCTCCGACCCGACGCCCTGCCACTTTCAACCTTTCACGATTGACGAGGTTACTTCGGTAATCAAATCAATCAATCCTAGGAAAGCCCCAGGCCCCGACAACATCTCCGGATACGCCATCCTGAACTCTCCACCAGAGCTCAAGCCCCATCTCTTATCAATTTTCAACGCAGTAATTGCACTGCAACACTTCCCCGCTTCATGGAAGATCTCCAACATCATCACTATAATCAAACCCAACAGACCCCGGAAGCTATAGGCCAATTTCTCTTCTTCCAATTTTATCAAAACTTTTCGAAAGACTTCTTCTCCCACGTCTGCGCCAAACTATCGAATCGGCAATCCCTGCCGAACAATTCGAATTTAGACAAGGACACTCCACCACCACCCAACTCCTCCGCATCGTAACGGCACTAGTGGATGCCAGAAACTCCCACAACCATACGACGGCTGTGCTGCTTGATTTTAAAGCAGCATTTGACAGAGTATGGCATGTGGGTCTCCTATTTAAACTAGCTCGTTTCTTCCCACCAGCCACTGTCAGGCTCATCCATTCGTATCTTTCTGACAGAAAATTTCAAGTCTCTGCCCCCAGTCATCAATTCCACTCAATCAAATCCCCACTTACCCCATCTACCGCAGGTGTACCTCAGAGCTCAGTCCTTGGGCCCCTTCTCTACCTAATGTACACCTACGATTTTCCAGAAACTGAAACAATCAAACTCGGACTGTTTGCCGATGACGCTATTCTATACCGTCACGGCAGAAGCCTCCGTCTCAACTGCCGCGCAATCCAAAATCATCTGCTGAATATCTCTACATGGTGTCGCATCTGGAGACTCACCCTAAATCCCACAAAATGTGAGGCGATACAATTCACCTTTCAGAGGAATCTCCCGCCGCCACTACGCCTGGAAGGACAACTGCTCCCATGGCAGGACAGCGTCCGCTACCTGGGAGTACTGCTGGACAAGCGCCTTACACTCCGTCACCACATCGAGGACAAGCTATGCAAGGGCAGGGTTCTCCTCGCCACTCTTTCCCCCCTGCTTAACTCTAAATCCTTTTCTATAAAACTAAAACTACTCATGTACTCCTCAATTCTTCGTCCCTATCTTCTATATGGCTCACCTGTCTGGTGGCCACTCCTCTCCAAATCCAACAAACGCAAAACAGCCGCCTTCCAAAACAAAATTCTTCGTCGCACCACTAAAGTCCATTACCTCATTAATAACCAAATAGTCCATGAAAGCCTACTTTTCCCCACCCTAGAAAGCTATACCTACACAACTTCCAGAAAACTCCACGACTCTGTCAGAACTTCAAGTCATGCCATCATCAGAGACATTTACACCGCACCTCACCCGCCCGAAGACTACATCAATCTACCGTTCCACAATTTCTCCTAAAACCCAGTAAAACTACAACTCCCGCCCCATAACATACACCCTAAACGACAATTATTCCCACGTAACACACACAAACACCTACACTTTACAAAAACGATTTCAATAAGAAACCTAATTTATACCTTTCCCAACAAATCATCCCACCATAAAAAAAAAGGCCAAATACTCAACAATTTAAAAGAAAAGAGCCGTTCCTCTACCGAATACACCTATTTATTTATTTCATATACACCTAAAATTTCCTTCCACCAACAAAATTATACCCTCAAATTACTAACCTTCAATTAACTGGCAGATTTCCCCACCTTTCCCTGCTCATAGCTTCTACAGAGTCCGAATCCAATTAATAACCCTCAATATTCTCCTGATTCTTTACCTGAGGTTACATTAGTTCCGATAATTTGTTCCACGAGCGACCAGGTGTACACTTACACGATGTCGCCGACATAGGGCTTCTTAGCCCTCTCAACCTGGATTCTGGAAGCCCTCAAAAATTTCCAAATACAATAAACTGTTATTATTCTTACCTAAACAGGTTTGTTAAGGGGGTAACTTTGCAAAAAATCGAAAAAAATCATTTTTCTGTTTTTGATTGAATATTATGGAATGAAATCTCCTTTTTAAAATGGTGTAAAAATTATTTTTATACGTGGTCTGAAACTGATATAAAAAAAATATTTGTTGCTAACCAACCAGTCAATAAGTTAACACTTCGCAAAAACGAATTGCTTTCCGTTTTGTTCGATTGCTAAGTTTGAAATTCGCTTCACATATTAGCTAACTAGATTCTTTCACTAGATAACTTCTTCCTTCAGCTGGTATACAAATATTTTGTCCACATTTTGAACCTAACTAAATCAAGTTAGCTCTTGTTGTTTTGTTAGTGTAATTGAAAGTGAAGTGAAGAGCTGTATGTTTATTGTCGGCTGTGTTATTTTTATTGTACTGGGTTGTTATTATTTTCTTTAGTATGCCAAGAAGTAAACGTGTTTTTAAAAAACGTATTTACTAGAAAAGTAAACAAAGGCCCATTGAAATAGTCTGCTCACCAGACATTCAACATCCTTCGCCTAACCAACAAAATGATTCGCCTACTATACCGGTTTCACAGAAAACTACGCCTATATCATCATCCAAAAAGAAAGTGCTTCTTTTGATAAATACGAAAAGCAAAGTGGTGATTTCCAATATGATATTGTAGATATAAGTAAATTAGAACAAAGTTTACGGGAAGTTGCAGTTTTTAGGTTATGTCATTTTCCTTTGAGCATAAAACGGAAAACAATAACCGGACTTGCAAGTGAATTACTATTTCAGTGTACTTCATGTGATTTGAATGTAAAGACAACTAACAGTGATGCCATTCATAATGAAGTTACAAATAGTACTTTATATGTTATAAATATTCGATTAGTGTATGAGCCATTGGAAAAGGGAAAGCAGCCGCTGATATGTTTTGTTCTCTTATGAACCTTAGTCCAGTGGTAAATTTATATCATGCACATGAAAGATTTTTGGGCTCTATTGTAGAAAATGTCTGTAAAGAGTCCATGAAAAGAGCTGTCGAAGAATCGATTTTTGAAAATGGTAATTGCAGAGATTTTGCAGTCACAATTGATGGGACATGGCAGAAGCGGGGTCACACATCTCTGAATGGCGTTGTTTCTGCCAGTTCATTGCTTACAGGAAAAAAAGGATGTAGAAGTGTATGTATACATATTTAGAATTTGAAGGAAGAAAGGGCCCCAATGAAGTAACGTCCATGATTTTACACTACCTTAATAATTTGCCTGATGATGAGAGACAGGAAGATTTAGTTATGCTTAGTGACGGCTCTCCTGGGCAGAATAAAAACGCACAATGGTACTATTCTTGTATTGTATTGTACATATTTTCAAGATGTTCAAGAGCATAGTGTATCTGTTCCCAGTAAGAGAGCACAGCTACTTAGCTAATAACAAAGACTTTGCCCTGATCTCAGCACAGAAGAATAAGACGAGCAATGCTGAAATTCCTTATCATTGGGATATGACGATTTCTCAGGCATGCAAGACACCTCGTCCTTTCAAATTACGTGTTATGAGAAGTAACATGTTTAAGAATATAAAAGAAGCTACAGAGTTATTGTTTCTCAAGACACCTAAGCCACCTCTCCAACTGTAGAAAGTGAAGATGTTAAAAATTGATAGGGATTACCCAGAAGTTTTTATTTAACCTGTAAACTACAAGATTGCAAGCGTGGACTACGTTGTTGAAGTGAACAACTAACTAATAACTAATAAAAGAAAGATTAAAAATCGAAATTAAAATAAACTGCTAAACTAATAATATTATTAACCAAATTAATAAACGATGTATCTTTCTATATAGTGATCCGAATTTTTGAAATTTTTTTTAATTTATGCAAATTTAAATATGATATAGTCACTTGTAACATGAACTTGATGAGCTGTGTGATGACGCTATCCGTACAGCAAAGATCGAATGTGGACGCTCCAACGAAAATTTAAATTACAATATTAAGATTCAACTATATAGCAGTCTTGTTTTGATCGTTTTATGAATCATCAGTTAGCAATAGTCGTGTGTTTACGTGTGCGTGTTAATGTGCGTCCGTACGTTCTAACACGACGCATTTCCCCTACAAAACAATTCTCCCCACTACTTCACAACTGGTTATGCATGTAGAGAGAGATCGAGGGAGTCCGAAAATACATATCCATCCACACAAAGCCTAAAATAGCGCAATTCAGTATTCTGTTCTGTGTAAATGTAACCTAACGATTGATTTATGAACACATCAATAAATGATGTAACGAAATTTCTTACTCAGTTATACATTTAGCTTGTGACTGATTAATTGTATTGTTTGGTAATGGAAGTACCTACAACTTTATTAGGTACAGTAAAAGATTGATTTTGTAGATAACCCAAATTCTGAACAATAGGCCTATAGGTAGTATTGTTTGACGTGGCAAATATATTCAAATTTACAATATAAAGTCAATGATTACCACACTGATATATTCTCAAAAAATCAAATTAAAAATCATATATAACTAAATACGATAACATTCTGATTTACAGATGTATATGTGCCAAATTAGTTATGTCATAAATAAATAATTCATCCCCAATTAGGCTAAATTAGTTGGAAAATAAAATTGCAAACAAATTTACAAGTACGATACCTAAGGGTACGGAACGGAAAATATTGAAAATTTTCACGTTTCCGGTTTTTTGCAAAATATTGAAATGTAGTGTTTTCTCCATCCAATGGTATACAATTTGTTGGGAATTTAGCAGTTTCTATCCAAAAAAAAATGTGTTGAACCCTTACGTTATTTTCTAAACATTACCAGTTTCCATAAACATCTCAAACACTAAAGATAAATTCACAATATTTTTTATTTTTTACGATATTTTTATTTTCTCTTGCCTATATAAATATATAGAAAGGAATGTATTGTTTTCATGTCGATTTTTCGAAATCGAGTTTTCACCGGATCTACACGTTTTCAGACCCTTGAACCCAAAAAAACATAACTTCGCAATTCAACAGTTTTTAGCGATTGGGCTGTGTGCGTGTGTGTGTGTGTGAACAGAATATCTCAAGAACGGAACCTCGTACGAACTTGAAACTTAAACTAAGATAGACACTACTACCGGACCCGACACAAACATTTTAATCAAAATCGGTCAACCGGAAGTAGTAATTTATTCGTGTAATTTTTCACTTTTTTGCGATTTTCTCAAAAACTGGTCCTACGATTTTTTTTTAAAAATCGCCTGGTTTACAAAAATTGTTATGCTCTACGAGATAGGGTAGGCGCTATGTTTGCTGAAATTCTTGGTGAGGCTGCCGAACGAAGAAGAATAGATCCGTTTTCTGCGCTCTTCAAGCTACTCGGCTTAGTGACACGGAAGCATCGTCCTTTCTGCAAGTTGCTGTCGCTGAATTGCATCGATATTCAGACTAGTTAGAAAGCGGTTTCGTTCCTCTTCAAAGTGACCACCGATGACAAGTTAGGGCGCTGTAAATTACGGCCGTTATGTTTATCAGTCTGCGACGTTTCAGCCGAAAATAAAACTTGGTAGGGTTTTTCTTTCCTTTTTCTTCTTTCCCTGTATTGATGTACATTCTTTTTTCTTTTCAAAAATGTATTTTTTGAAAACATTCCAGGGTTGCAGCTCAGCAATGACTTATGTAATTTATAGTGTGTCATCACTGAATTGCGTTGCACTATCGCTCCTTGATACCTCGCCTCGTAACTTCTAAGCCTTGTAAAGTTCTTTTCCCACCAGTGAATTTTGCCACTGCGTGGTTGTAGTGATCACCAAAGTTCCTGTCTATATCATTTAAAAGGCTGTAGGAATTCAAGCTGACAGCGAGTTGCTTCTTCAGTGAGTTGAAATAGCCCACAAGATTTCAGGTCGGGCAGCAAATTAGACTGGTTCCTTTTATACCAGTATGTTCGCAAAAGTAACCAAACTTAGGACAAATCTAGTGGTTCCCAAAAAATACATGATTTGGGCCATTTAAGATATCGTCTTTGAGGAGGTCCACCCTGTTTTGACAACTTTACGTTTTCAATATGTTATCGCTTCAGTAATGGCATACCAAAGTCTGTATAAGTTTCCCTATTTTTATTTTTTTTGCCCTGTATAAATATAATTACATAGAAAGGGAAAGTATTGTTTTAATATCCACTTTTGAAATAGAGTCTTCAAGAGATACCACACGTATTCAGGTCCCCGAACTCAAAAACATGGTTTTAGCGATTGGTCTCCAATGTGTGCGCGCGCACACGTATGAACAAAATATCCCAAGAATAGAATTGCAAAGTTGGAACTAACCACGTAAGTTAGGTACCATAAGAGGACCCGAAACAAATAAAAATTTCATAAGATCAGTCAACCGGAAGAAGTAGTTAATTCGTGCAAATTTTCACTTTTTGCGATTTCCTCGGAAACGGCTACTACGATATTTTTTAAATCGCCTCAACTAAATTTTTGTGCTCTAAAAGATAGAGTAAGCGCCATGTTAGGTGAAATTATTGAGAGGCCTGTGCTCTGGTGGTGAATCATTTTTTTAAAGTTTCCGCCTTAATACGAGGTGTGGCTATTATAACGATACTTACGATGTAAAAAATTTAATTTTAATTTTATACATACCCTTATACCCTTTTATACCCTTTAATATACACTCTTTCTCTATCCCTACAACGCTCCATGCGAATTTTCCATTGTTGGAAACAGTGCTGGAAGTCATCTTCTCTCAGCTCCTTCAGGACACGAGCCGCTTTCTCTTTTACAGCTTCCACAGACTCAAATCTTGTCCCTTTTAATGCAGATTTCACCTTCTTAGGGAACAGGTAAAAGTCACATGGTGCAAGATCTGGTGAATAAGGTGGATGTTCTAACACTGAGATGTTGTACTTGGCTAGGAACCTCTTGGCAGTTAACGCGGAATGAGCTGGCGCATTGTCTTTGTGGAGAACACATGATTCATCTTTCCACTTTTCGGGGCGTTTTTCCTTACTCTTTGACGAAGTTTAGAAAGTACCTGAAGGTAGTAATATTGATTAATTATTTAACCTGCAGGAACCCAGTGAAGGTACACAATCCCATGGATATAAAAAAAGACAATCATCATTGCTTTAAATTTTGACTTGCTCATTCGAGCTTTTTAGCTCTCGGTCAAGTTCGGCTCTTCCTGTACATGGATTGGCGCTTCGTTTCCGGATCATAAGTAAAAAACCACGTTTAATCACATATTATTATAGTTTCACAAAAATTTAGGTCATTTTCAGTCGCGTACAAAGTGTCAGTACAAACATTTTTGCGAGCTTCATTTCAAACATTTTTGAGCGGTACGTGTCCTGAAGAAGCTGACAGAAGATGACTTCCAGCACTGTTTCCAACAATGGAAAATTCGCATGGAGCGTTGTAGGGATAGAGAAGGAGTGTATATTGAAGGTGACAACAAGTGATTATGTATAAAATTAAAATAATTTTTTTTACTTCAGTCTCGTTATTTAATAGCCACACCTCGTATGCATTATAGAGAAAAAGTGTAAAAAATTAAAGTTGTAGAACATTAAAAAAACCTACAACTTTTCTTTCAAACATATTTTGTACAACGTTTAGCGTCAGTCAGTGATTTTCTGTATTTCTTCATCAAAATCGGTAGAAAATGGGATTTTTTAATATTAAAGCCGTAGTAGCCTTAGAAGTTATGACAAAAATGTATAAAAGTTATCGGGAATAAAAAGATCAACAACTTTTATTTCAAACGTTTTTCTTTACAGAGACTATTTTAGCGAAAATTGGTGATTTTCCGCAGTTTAACAGATTGATTTTAATTTTGCTTCATTCACTCATGATTAAAATTAGATAATTTTCATTTACCGTTGTTTACTAATGATGAAATAAAGGTTATAAATATGGGTTTTTACATTGACAAGAGAAAGTCGTGTGTTTCACACCAAATTTTTTTTTTTGTATAAATCCAACGATAGCGCCCAGGAAAGTAAATAAGATTGTACTATATTGTATTTTGGAAATTATTACTGAACTGTTTTTGGAGTCAAATGTAAGAAATAATTACCTAGTACTGAATAAATTAATATTTTATTAATTACTTTGAAACTAGCAATTTTGTCCAGACAAAGGAAATCGCGTTTATTTGATAACAAAGGAGAGCGACATATCAAAATATTATGTATCACTGTCACCTAAATTACTTCAGATTGCACACATTTTTATGCTAAATGAAGCAAGCGTAATAAATATTACGTAACAGTATAAAATCGTAGTATTTATAAAATATGTAGTAATAGTAGCTGTAATTAGTGGTTAGATAGGATATAGGTACTGTATTGCTTGAATAAAAGCAAATGTGTTTATAAGTTATTATGAATGTCACTCAAAACCAAAACAAATATAACAGAACATAATAGGCTGTAACATATCATATATTATTCTAAAAAATCCTATTAAACCCTCACACTTTTAAATTTTCCGATATCTGGCCGTAGGCACAATGCTAAAAATTTACAAGAATTGAACTTGTTTATTTGGTTGAAGGAGACATCGCGAAAAACTCATCTTTATGTATACTGCAAAATTAACTGAAAAATAATATAACAGAGTAGGTCTACTTAAGTGCACGTACTATGTGACATTTCTCGTTAACATACGCCGTGAGGGGAAGGCTAGTGGAAGAAGTGGTAGTAGTATAATCCGTTACCGCTCGCTGCGCTGTCTGATGAGTAACCAGTTCAACTAACTAACGCTGCATAACATAAGAAAAAATCGTGACGTCACACAATTTTCGTGCGCGTTTTCCATCAAAACTACTAGGAATTTAAAAAAAATAAAAACTAATTTAGAATTCTGTTATTAATTGAAAGCCAGCAAAATTTTCAAATACTTTAATCGATGTTTAATTAAAGAATTGGCATTTAATAGAAAATCCCTTCATAAAAAGAAAACACAGTGGAAAATCGATTTTTTTAAAAAGTAAGCCAATTTTTAAAAGGTCTAGGGCCCATGCTGTCCAAAATTCGTCGAGAGAAATGAGTCCGTATACGAGATTTGTGTGCAGCAACATGACAGAAAATCGCGTTATTACAACCAGCGCTCAGCTGTATAGTTGAATCTTAAGAAGTCATCAATAGATTTTGTGCTATATATAAATGGAAAGAACAAGTTTTTTAATTAAGAAATCTAACCGGAAATTCGGACATGCAATAAATTAAAGTTATTTTATTAAAATTCATATCTTAGTTTCATCGCCAGACGCCATACTAACACCATTTTTCTATTTTTTTAAGGCGAAAAACCTTATTACTAACACCAACGCTTAGTTTCGATCATCAACAGGAAAACAAACCGGTAATCGTCAATAAATTATTATAAAATACACTGAGATATATTTTCTAAATTTATTTATTTATTTAATCTATTCAAAACTATTTAATTTAATATTTAAAATTCAAAAGGCCAGTAATAAAATTCTAATCGTTAAGTACCGATTGTCAATTGTTTAATTTTAGATCGTCAATTGTTTTCTTTATAAATTGTTTGCTTAAACAATAAACAATTATAAATCGTAAACACCTGAGATTAATAAAATTTAGAATCATCATTTTTGTTTTATTATAAATTATTAAGTAAATTTATTTATTTTTTTTTTTTAAATAAACGTCTTAACGAACAATTTGTGATTATTTATTTATTTCATTTAATTTCCAATATAACCCATCCGTAGAGTTGCTACAAACTGTAGAAAGTGAAGATGTTAAAAACTGATAGGGATCACCCAGAAGTTCTTGCAAGGTTTTCATATGACAGCCATGGAAGAAACATAACGTACTGAAACGAACGAATTTGCTGCCTACGACTCTTGAACTGCTACCACTGTACAACCAAGACCCAGGAATAAAACCAGCCACGGCATTCTATGAGGGTTTTATTAAAGCTCAAAATCCTGTTTGTGTTCAAGAAAACGGTGATACCACAGAAATACATTCTGATGACAAGATTGCGAAGTTAGCACTCTACCAGTAAGGACTACATACCTGCGCTCACGAATACTGCTTCGCTGCAATCATCACGTACACCACCTGGGAAGAAGGTTGGTTTCGTCTGCCTTACTTGGGAAGAAAGTTTGGCAATCCAGCAAGATGGCAACGCTGCCGGATAACAATGAAACCGGTATGGACATTCCACCCAAGGATGGATTCACCCCTGTTGTCAACAAAAGGCCAAGAATTCAACCAATACAGCAGTCACCAGATCCAGGTACCACCGGCAATTTAACTAATGTAACCAGCCCCACCCCCTCTCCATCTAACACTAACAAACAAACAACTTTCTCTTCCAAATACACTCTGCCACCATTCGTATTTCGTGCTCCACCTAACTTTTCCAATGTATTGAAATCGTTAAGTACACATCTGACATATTCATACCGTATAACAACACGTGGGAATTCACACTCCCTATTCACCCAATCAATCCAAGACTATGCTCAAGCCAAAACTGTCCTATTATCGGAAGGTCTCAACTTCCATTCTTATTACACCCAGGAACCAGATGAGGTCAAAATCGCCATCAAGGGCCTTCATTCCTCATTTGACCTGCAAGAAATCACTGACTTTTTGGAGGAAAAGGGGTTTAAAGTGACCAAGTGCCAGAACATAAACGGCCGTGCAGGCAAGAAAATTAATTTACTCCTGCTTAAACTACAGAAGACACCAGATTTCGAAAAAATCTACAACATCACTTCCATCCTTTCAATCATGGTTACAATTGAAGCATTCCGGCCCCGCCCTGGGTTACCCCAGTGTTTTAAATGTCAGAGGTACGGACACTCGTCAGTTAATTGCAACCACGAGCTGCGCTGCGTGAAGTGTGGAGGCCAGCATGACGCAGCTCAGTGCGTTGCAAAGATTATCGACGAGCCGGTATGCTGCAATTGCAAAGGGCAGCATCCGGCTAACTACCGCGGGTGTCCTACTCATGTCAAGCTCTTAGCAGACCGCCGCAAGAACTCATCCACCTCGACGACTACAGCTGCACGACCGGCCTCATCGGTTCCGTCCCGCCCTTCCTCTTCTAACACCCAAATTCCAACCCCCTCTACTTCTTCAACTCCACAGCAAAAACATTTCAAAAAAACGATCTTTAAAAAACCATCAGCGCCTAAACCCGCCCCTGTCTCAAAAATTCCCACTCTTCCCAAGGAACCCGTTCAGTTACCTTGGAAACCAATCCCACCTTTACCCGCTAAAAAATCAAATGACTCTCCTTCCCACAATGCCCCCTTCACCATCCAAAGTATCATACAATACTTAGGGGATGGTGATAGCAATGGGTTTACTAAAGTAGTTGAGAGTAGTCCTTATGGAAAAGACGTCGTAATTGAAAAGTTAGAGTGCATAGGGCATGTACAAAAACGCATGGGTTCGCGGCTAAGGTCTTTGAAGAAAAAAATGAAAGGTGTAAAACTAGCTGCTGTAAAAGTTCATGGAGGAAAAAATAGATTAACAGATGTAGTAATAGATAGACTACAAACGTATTATGGGTTAGCTATTAGGAGAGGTGTTGGGAATCTACAACAGATGAAAAAAAATGTGTGGGCTGTGTATTTTTATGTATCATCAACCGATAACAACCCTCAACACGGTTTATGCCCTAACGCTGATGAACCTGATGCTTGGTGTAAATACAGGGTGCGGCAGCATAACTTCCTTTTTTAAAATGCGCGCCATTCAGTTAGTTGATGTCATAGCGGAGCGCTAGTGGTCTCGTTCAAGACGGGGTACTGTAAAGTTTTGTCCCGACACGGTTCAGTCGCCATCATGCGTTGGAATAGTGAGGAGCGTGCCTTTGCCGTTGAGGCCTACTTTTCAAGCGGATGTTCGGTTATTGCAACACAGCGTGCATTTCGGAATCGTTTTAATTTAGCCCCGTTGGCTCCCGTCCCAGACCGCAAATCAATTGTTACATGGGTCACTACATTCAGACAAACTGCAAGTACGACAAAACGAAGAACTGGAGTCCCTCGGCCCGTTAGATCACCTGAGAACATTGAAGCAGTGAGAGCGTCAATGTTGCGATCACCACGGCGTTCTGCGCGCAAACACGCATATGCCCTTGGACTATCCGATCGTTCTGTGAGAAGAATTCTTCGTGATGATCTTTATTTTCATCCCTATAAGATGGCGATAGTGCAGGAACTTTCAGAACGTGACTTCAATTCTCGGATGAACGCGTGTGAGCTTCTTCTTGATGTCGTTCCCGAGGGTGCTATTGTTTTTTTTAGCGATGAAGCCCATTTTCATTTGTGTGGGTCGGTTAACAAACAAAACATGCGCTACTGGGCTGACACCAACCCTCGAGAATTGCATCAAAGGCCTTTGCATTCACCCAGTCACAGTGTGGTGTGCAATTTCCTCAGCTGGAATTATTGGTCCCTGGTTTTTTGAGGAAAATGAGGTTACAGTGACAGTGAATTCGGACCGGTATGTAAACATGCTACAGAATTTTTTATTCCCACGGCTAGAAGAGTTGGATTTGGGGGACACTTGGTTCCAACAAGATGGTGCAACAGCACACACTTCAAGAGCATCGATGGCTGTTTTGAGGGAACACTTTCCAGAGCGCCTTATCTCAATTAGAGGCGATTTGGAATGGCCGGCACGCTCTCCCGATCTGTCCCCTTGTGATTTTTTTCTATGGGGTTTTTTGAAATCCCGTGTTTATGTGAACCGTCCAAGAACCCTACAAGATTTGAAGACCAACATCCAAGAAGAAATTGCCAACATAACACCTGCTATGCTAACAAGAGCCATGACAAACGCCAGAAATCGGTTTACGCAATGTATGGAAAATGGGGGACGTCACCTAACAGATTTGATCTTCAAAACAATGTAAATAAAAACTTTATACATGTACCTACATTATAAAAAATAAATAAATATTTTCCGATGCATACAATAGTTTTTATTGAGTTTTGAAAAAAGGAAGTTATGCTGCCGCATCCTGTATAAAAAAGCCATAGCTCTAAACAACGAGTACAGCCATAAGAATTCTTTGCCCACAGAAGTTATGAGTACTATAAAGCCAATTTTTAGAAATCTTGCTGAAACTAAGCTTTTAGAGCGATGCCTTCACGGAGGCACTCAGAACTCAAACGAGAGTTTTAATAGTGTTGTGTGGAGTAAAGTGCCTAAGGAAGTATTTGTAAGATTAAATACACTAAAACTGTGTGTTTATGATGCAATTTTATCATATAATGATGGTTGTAGTAGTAAACTGGCTATTTATTCACAACTTAAATTAAAATTTAGTGAACACTCAGTTCAAATGTTAAAAAAAATTGATTATATACGGCTCAAAAAAAGTTTTAAAGCAGTGGAAAACATGACGAAGTTAGCTCAGCAAAAAAGAAGATTAAAAAGAAAAATCTCAGAAGAGAAGGAAGCCAATACAGATGACCCTCAGTATGGTGCTGGATTGTTTTAGATAATTTTTACTGTATAAAAGGTAAGGTCAACTTCAATTCGCTTTTCCGGAAATTGCATTTTTTTACATTCAGGTACACTTTTCTCAGAAACTACTTAAGGTAGGATGCTGAAATTTTTGTGAAATATTACTGGCTATGTAATGAAGCTCTGGAACCAAAGGAATTAGTATTAAAGCTTTATTTCTTTAATTAAAAAAATTTTTTCTTTAAAAATTGCCACGGATTTTAACATATTTTTCAAAAAATCCCAGAATTTTTAAATTTTCTTGAATTTAAGTAATTATGGTTCCACAGACTAATAAAAGTATAACAAAAAGCCTGGGAAAAAAATCACAGTTGTAGCTCTAATAGTTCCTGAGATAAGTGTACCTATATTAACATTACAAGTATAGGGGTTCGCGCTCCCCTTAAAATGGGCAAACAAATTAAGAAAATAGGAGATAAAGTAATTCGTGTCAAACTAGATAAGTCGTGAATAACGTCTATCAATTTATGAAAAAAGAAATAAATGAAGGGCCAATACTTTTTAAGCAAGCGCAGAGGAGAGTCACAGCATTTTTTTTTTTTTTTTTTTTTTTTTAAAGGCGAAAAACCTCGGCGAGGTTATCATCGCCTGTTGTTCTACACAAGGGTGTAAAAAGCCCGAGTGCAGAACGCCTTTTTTATATATATATAAAATAGTTAAAAAATCTTATAGACTAATATCACAGACATCACAGGCTAAAAAACGCTAAAAACACAAAAAAGAAAAACACACATAAACTTAAAATTAATATCACAGCTAGAAAAATAAACACAGAAACAACATTAACACATATGTAATTAAAATCTTAAAAACTAGTATCACAACCAAAAATAAATAAAATATTACATTAAAAAAAAGAAAGAAAATATCACAGACATAAAAGGTCACAAAAGGCTGTAAAGGGGCCACACAATATGAACACAGACATAATATAAATATAAACTTATAACTAATATAAAACATATACTATGGGGTAACACTAATAGGACATATATTAGACACAGTTGTATACACCAATCGATCGTAAAAATTTTATAGCCACGTCCAAAATAGGGCTTTCGTCACCGAGTATATACCTTAATTCCGAGGGAATCTTGAATCGCCGACGCAGAGCTGCGTAGCAGATGCAATCTACTAAAACATGTTTGACTGTCAAAGGACAATCGCATCTGCCACAAATTGGAGCATCACCAGACGTCATGAGATACCCATGGGTTAATCTGGTGTGCCCAATTCTAAGTCGCGCGATAACAACTTCTTCCCTTCTGTTCTTCCTCAGTGACGTATCCCAGGGCTTAACATTATCTTTTATTTCACGAAGCTTGTTGCCATGGGAGCCAGTCCATTCTACCTGCCAGGAATCAGTGATGACACGCTTCACCAGGCCCACGAAATCTGACACAGTCAGATATTGCGTGAAGGCCGGTTGGCGTGCCGCCTCCTTAGCGGCCAGATCAGCAGCCTCATTTCCAGAGATTCCGGCATGACCCGGAACCCAGCAGAAAACAACGCTTACTCCTCTATCGTTAAGCTGCTTCACGGTGCCGTGGACATCTACAACTAGCGGGTGGCGTGAATATAAATCAGTAATCGACTGAAGGGCACTAAGCGAATCAGTGCACACCAACACCCGACGCCCACGCACACAGACTACAGACAGAGCTTTACTAAAAGCGTAAAGTTCAGCCGTGTAAACACTGGTTCCCACAGGTAATCCAAACAAATAGGTTCTCCCATTAGCAACAAACGAGCAACCAACTCCAACATCCGACTTTGATCCATCAGTGTATACAACCGTAGATGGTTTAATAGCTTCAACTAACTCACTGAAAATGCTATTAAATACCACAGAACTTGTGTCTGCCTTTGAGTATTTACACATTTCAAAGTTAATGTGTAACTGAGCGATGGTCCAGGGTGGAAAGAGACATGAATTACATGGGTACACACGAGGAATCGCAATACCGAGGTTGTTGCATATCCCCAACGCTCTTACACCAAATGGTGAAGGCAATCGGGCATTCATCAGATGCAAATCATGACAAGGGTTGTTGAGAATGATGTCATGCAAAAAATGATAAGGTCTAGCTTTCAACTTGGCAAAGTACGTCAATACAAGCTGCTGGCGACGTCTGTGTAACGACATTTCTCCACTTTCAACTAAGATGCTGACAACAGGGCTAGAACGAAAAGCACCTGTAGACAATCGTAAACATGAATTGTGGATCGTGTCAAGCATTCTCAGCGAAGTGGGAGTAGCAGATGAGTACGCTACAGCGCCATAATCTATACGTGATCGCACTAGAGCCTTGTAGAACCTTATCATACATGATCTATCAGCTCCCCAACATGTACCTGTAAGAACACGCAGAATATCAACCACCTTTAAGCACCTAGCCCGTAGGTCTTTTATATGCGGAACCCATGTAAGTCTTTTGTCGAATATAAAACCTAGAAACCTGATTTCAGTGCTAACTTCGATATGCTGATCCATTAAATACAGACTTGGAACATTATCAGTCCGTATTCGGCAAAACTGAATGCATTTAGTCTTCTCAGGAGAAAAACTAAAGCCAGTCTGCCGTGACCATTCCTCAAGACGGTATATAGTAAGCTGTAGGGCTCGTTCAGCTGAAACAACATTTCTAGATGCAACATATATCGCAAAATCATCTACAAACAACGAACATTTAACAGGGTATACGCAACTTTTCACAATATTGTTAATGGCAACCGCAAATAGGGTACAACTAATTACACTCCCCTGCGGTATACCATTTTCCAAATCAAACCTGTTTGACAAACTCTGACCAACCCTTACACGAAATGATCGGTCATCCAGAAAGTCTTTAATGAAGGCCAACATGTTCCCAGCGATGCCCCACTCCCGCAAGGTATTAAGAATACCTCGTCGCCAAGCCGTATCATATGTATTTTTCAAATCAAAGAATACGGCTACGAGGCGCTGCCGCAATGCAAACGCATTGCAGATAGCCGTCTCAAGGGCCACCAAGTGGTCTGTCGAAGACCTCCCTCTCCGAAAACCGCTCTGTTCAGGAGCGAGGAAGTCATTCTTTTCCAGATACCACATGAGACGACTATTCACCATTCTTTCCATCACCTTACATACAACACTTGTCAGAGAGATGGGGCGATAGCTGGAGGCCAACATTTTATCTTTGCCAGGTTTGAGGATCGGGACAACAATTGCTTCTTTTCAAGATTCTGGAAGCTTTCTAGAAGCGTATATTTTATTAAAAATATGTAGGAGTTGCCTTAACCCGGAGTCTGGTAAATGCGCTATCATCGAAAGTGTAATTTCATCTCCTCCAGGCGAGGTATTTCGAGAAACTTTGAGCGCTTTTCTTAGTTCAGGCATTGAAAAAGGAATGTTCAGAGGATCATTTGTGTCCGCTATATGAAAAGGAAGAGATTCAATGGCTTTCTTATGATTTTGAAATTGAATTGAATATGAAGACGTGAGAGACGCTGATCTTAACGAAGAGCCAATTGCATTCGCAATGTCGATTGGTGACGTCATCACGGAACCGTCAGTTTGCAACCCTGCAACTCGGTGCGGAGACATCTTTCCACAAACGGACCGCAGTTTTCTCCACACCGTTGTCACAGGGGTACTCCTATTAATATCTGCAACATAACGGCTCCACGACTCTCTCTTACTCTCCAGAAAGATACGCCTACAGCAGGCCCGAGCTCTTCGGTAAGCTTCCAGGTTAGCATCCGTAGGTCTGCGACTAAAAATGCGCAGGGCCCTACGGCGGTCCTGAAGAGCCTCCTTACACCGACTATTCCACCAAGGCACCGGCGGCCGCCGCGCTTTACCCGATGTTTTAGGAATGCTCTGGGCAGCTGCTGCAGACATCCTCTCCACAAAGGAAGACAACAGGCTTCGTGCATCATCATCATCTTCATATTCAGATTCCATCAAACTTGAAAACTCATTCCACAGTGCAAGCTTCTCTATCCATCGTTTTGGAAGGTCATCGACAGACTGGTAGTCAAAAAACTCGACCACCACCGGTCGATGATCACTTCCGTACAGGTCTGGCAGTACTCTCCACAACAACCGTGGTACAAGGGACGGGCTACAGAAAGTAAGGTCCAAGCACGACCAGGATCCTGTTGAGGATGACATGAATGTTTCAGATCCATCGTTCAATAGACATAAGTCTAAATCACTCCGGACCCTCTCCACCATGTGACCTCTACCATTGCACAGTGAGGAGCCCCAAGAATAATGGTGACCATTGAAATCTCCTAGTAATATACATGGACTTGGTAACTGTTCCAGTAATTCTCGTATGGCTAGGTATGAAATTTCTCTATTTGGTGGTAAGTAAATATTACACACACAAACTGACAACGGGACAGTAATCCTGATTGCCACGGCCTGAAGATCCGTCTGAATATCCAGACTTATCCCTTGCATTGACTGGTGAAGTAATATAGCGACCCCACCACCAGGGCCACCATGCAGGGAATCTTTCCTAAACATCTCGTATCCACAAACGGAGATTGAGACATCAGGCTGTAACATCGTCTCTTGCAGGCACAGCGCAATCGGACACTTTTCCCGGATCAATAACTTTATGTCTTCATACCTAGACCGGATCCCGCGAACATTCCATTGGATAATATTATTAAAGGGTATTTCAGAAAGAAAAGGACTTATGTGTCAAACACAATTTTCTCCTTCCCTTTCTTTCCTTTGACTTGTATAAAGCCCTTTTCTAGGGCCGATGAATCTCCTATCATATCGTGGATCTTGGACCCAGACGAAGGAGATTTTAGAAATTTAGACGCATCCACTGGAAGCGTCTTGGGCAATAAAAAGGGTTTCCCCTTTGAGGTAGAGGCGACTGTCTTATTTGACAGCTGAACTTTTGTATTCTGCGTCGCAGAAAGGTTACCAACTTGAGGCACTGAACTCTTTAAACCAATTTCACTCTGTTTGGTGCTTAATAAAGCTTTCAGTGCAGAAGTCAGGGAAGCAACCTGTTTAGTTAGGTTCTCAACAACACTCTTCAACTCAACGCATGACGAGCACTCACCAGACACACGAGACTGGACACTAGTTGCAGCTGCAAACGAAATGTCAGGCTGGACTGCATTTCGAATGCTATTTCGTTTTCTGTACTCGCTCCGGGCAGCCGGAAAAGAAAGCTTCTGTTCAGACGAAATTTTCTGAATTTCCCGTTCTTCTTTATACTTGGGGCATTCCCGAGACCTTGCTGAATGACTTCCTTTACAGTTTGCACACAGTTCTGTTTCAGAAGTGCATTCGCTGTCTAAGTGGTCAGGTGAACTGCACTTGACGCATATCGCAGGTTTCTTGCAGTTTGTTTTCGTATGTCCGTATTCCTGGCACTGAAAACAGCGCAGAGGGTTTGGGACATACGGTCTCACTCGAACAGACAAGTAACCCAACTTAAGACGATCCGGAGGTTGAGGGGTGGAAAATGTTATGATAAGTGTCGGGGTACCGACATCAATTCCATTTTCCCGACGCATAACTCTTTTGACTTGCGTCACTCTCTGGGAGGTAAGCTCCTCCAATAACTCAGCCTCAGACATATCTTGTATATCTCGAGAGTAAACCACTCCTCGAGAAGAGTTGAGGGATCTGTGCGGTTCTACAGTGACTGTAGTACTTCCAATTTGTGTAATTTTAACAACGCTGCTACTTTGCTTCGCAGACGTTGTTTCAATTAACAAAGTACCATTCCTTAGTTTTTTAATTGAATGTGGCGAGCCACAAACCGACTGCACAGACCTGTTAATAATGAAGGGGGAAACTTTTGATAGCGACCCTTCTTCTGCAACACAACGAACAACGAAAAATTTGTCCGTGTTACTTAATACACCACTATCACTATCGTCAGACAAGCTAGACCATAGTCTTTTACATCCAAGGGAAGATTGTTTGTTAGACATTATCTTTAGTGCTTTTCCAGTCATCGTGAAAGCAGGGTGCGGGCGGAGAGATGACCCGCGCACGCCGCAGGTCCCTAGTAAAAAGAAGGACCCGGCCGAGTACTCCCGGCAGCCATCTCCCACATATTTCATCCGGGCCGGGGAGTCAGGTACAGCCTGACCCACTGATACCGACGTCCCAGAGGCTCGCACGCAGCAGTAAGAGCTCCGACACTCTTACCCATGGTCCACTTCTTGCCACAGTACCGAAGCGACTGGAAGGGCTAAAGGATGGCGCAAAGCCGCGGCAGAGCAAGCTCACAGCAGCACAACCACAGTCCAGACCTTCCAATCCGGAAAGGGTTACGCACGACCAGCCCGCATCCCATCCTCGCCAGCATTATAAATGTGTGTAAGAAAACTTTGTGTATGTGTTGTGTGTAGGGTATGTAAATGTGTGTGTTGAAAGAAAGTGTGGTGTGTGTGATGTAGATTGGACTGAGTCAAGCATTCTCAGAGAAGTGGAAGTAGCAGATGAGTAGGCTACAGCGCCATAATCTATACGTGATCGCACTAGAGCCTTGTAGAACCTTATCATACATGATCTATCAGCTCCCCAACATGTACCTGTAAGAACACGCAGAATATCAACCACCTTTAAGCACCTAGCCCGTAGGTCTTTAATATGCGGAACCCATGTAAGTCTCTTGTCGAATACAACACCTAAGAACCTGATTTCAGTGCTAACTTCGATATGTTGACCCATTAAATACAGTCTTGGAACATTATCAGTCCGTATTCGGCAAAACTGAATGCATTTAGTCTTCTCAGGAGAAAAACTAAAGCCAGTCTGCCGTGACCATTCTTCAAGACGGTATATAGTTAGCTGTAGAGCTCGTTCAGCTGAGACAACATTTCTAGATGCAACATATATCGCAAAATCATCAACAAACAACGAACATTTAACAGGGTATACGCAACTTTTCACAATATTGTTTATGGCAACCGCAAATAGGGTACAACTAATTACACTTCCTTGGAGTATACCATTTTCCAAGTCAAACCTGTCGGACAGACACTGACCAACCCTTACACGGAACGATCGTTCATCTAGAAAGTCCTTGATGAAAGCCAACATGTTTCCAGCGATGCCCCAATCCCGCAAGGTATTGAGGATACCTCGTCGCCAAGCTGTATCATATGTTTTTTTCACATCAAAGAATACGGCAACGAGGCGCTGCCGCAATGCAAACGCATTGCAGACAGCCGTCTCAAGGGCCACCAAGTGGTCTGTCGAAGACCTCCCCCTCCGAAAACCGCTCTGTTCAGGAGCGAGGAAGTTATTTTTTTCCAGATACCACATGAGACGACTGTTCACCATTCTTTCCATGACCTTACAAACAACACTTGTCAAGGAAATGGGACGGTAGTTGGAGGCCAATGTTTTATCTTTACCAGGTTTGAGGATCGGAACAACAATTGCTTCTTTCCAAGTTTTTGGAAGCTTTCTAGAAGCGTATATGTTATTAAAAACATGTAGGAGTTGCCTTAACCCAGAATCCGGTAAATGCGCTATCATCGAAAGTGTAATTTCATCACCTCCAGGTGAGGTATTTCGAGATACTTTGAGCGCTTTTCTAAGCTCAGGAAATGAAAAAGGAATGTTTAGAGGATCATTCGAGTCCGCTATAAAGAAAGGAAGAGATTCAATGGTTTTCTTATAATTTTGAAACTGTACTGAATATGAAGACGTGAGGGAAGCTGATTTAAAGAAGGAACCAATCACGTTAGCGATGTCGGACTGTGATGTGATCACAGAACCGTCAGCTTGCAACCCTGCGATTCGATGTGGAGACGTCCTCCCACATACCGAACGCAGTTTTCTCCATACCGTTGTCACAGGGGTACTCCTGCTAATATATCCAACGTAACGGCTCCACGACTCCCTCTTACTCTCAAGAAAGACACGCCTACAGCAGGCCCGAGCTCTTCGGTACGCTTCCAGGTTTTCATCCGTAGGTCTGCGACTAAAAATGCGCAGGGCCCTACGGCGGTCCTGAAGAGCCTCCTTACAACGATCATTCCACCAAGGTACCGGCGGACGCCGTGCTTTTCCCGATGTTTTAGGAATGCTCTGGGCAGCTGCTGCAGACATCCTCTCCAGAAAGGAAGACAACAGCTTTCGTGCATCATCATCATCTTCATATTCAGATTCCATTAAACTTGAAAACTCATCCCACCGTGCAAGCTTTTCAATCCATCGTTTCGGAAGGTCATCGACAGGCTGGTAGTCAAAAAATTCGACCACCACTGGTCGGTGATCACTTCCATACAGGTCTGGCAGTACTCTCCACATCAACCTTGGAACAATGGACGGGCTACAGAAAGTAAGGTCCAAGCACGACCAGGATCCTGTTGAGGATGACATGAATGTTTCAGATCCATCGTTCAATAGACATAAGTCTAAATCACTCCGGACCCTCTCCACCATGTGACCTCTACCATTGCACAGTGAGAAGCCCCAAGAATAATGGTGACCATTGAAATCTCCTAAGACGATATATGGAGCTGGTAACTGTTCCAGCAATTCTCTCATGGCTAGGTATGAAATGTCTGTGTTTGGTGGTAAATAAACATTACACACGCAAACCGACATCGGGACAGTTATCCTGATTGCTACAGCCTGAATATCCGTTTGGATATCCAGACTCATCCCTTGCATTGAATGGTGAAGTAATATTGCAATCCCATCACCAGGGCCACCATGCAGGGAATCTTTCCTAAACATTTCGTATCCACGAAAGGATAATCGGATATCAGGTTGTAACATCGTCTCTTGCAAGCAAAGCGCAAACGGACACTTATCCCGGATCAATATCTTTATATCTTCATACCTAGACCGGATCCCGCGAACATTCCATTGAATTAAACTATTAAAGGGTATTTCGCAACGGAGGAGTTACGTTTCAAACACAATTTTCTCCTTCCCTTTTTTCCCTTTGACTTGTATAAAGCCTTTTTCTAGGGCCGATGAATCTCCTATCATATCGTGGATCTTGGATCCAGACGGAGGAGATTTTAAAAATTTAGACGCTTCCGCTGGAAGCGTCTTGGATACTGAAAGGGGTTTTCCCTTTGAGGTAGAGGCTGTCTTACTTGACAGCTGAGCTTTTGTATTCTGCGTCGCAGAAAGGTTACACACTTGAGACACTGAGCTCTTTGAACCAATTTCTGTTTGCTTGGTGCTTAATAACGCTTTAAGTGCAGAAGTTAGGGAAGCAACCTGTTTAGTTAGGTTCTCAACAACACTTTTCAACTCTACGCATGATGAGCACTCACCAGACATACGAGACTGAACACTAGTTGCAGCTGCAAACGAAATGTCAGGCTGGACTGCATTTCGG
This sequence comes from Catonia carolina, assembly GCA_035578175.1. NCBI lineage: Eukaryota > Metazoa > Arthropoda > Insecta > Hemiptera > Achilidae > Catonia > Catonia carolina. The sequence goes on from JAQMRL010000001.1 coordinate 44,615,808, forward strand.
ATGCTATTTAGTTTTCTGTACTCGCTCCGGGCAGCGGGAAAGGAAAGCTTCTGTTCAGACGAAATTTTCTGAATTTCCCGTTCTTCTTTATACTTAGGGCATTCCCGAGACCTTGCTGAATGACTTCCTTTACAGTTTGCACACAGTTCTGTTTCAGAAGTGCATTCGCTGTCTAAGTGGTCAGGTGAACTGCACTTTGCGCATATCGCAGGTTTCTTGCAGTTAGTTTTCGTATGTCCGTATTCCTGGCACTGAAAACAGCGCAGAGGGTTTGGGACATACGGTCTCACTCGAACAGACAAGTAACCCAACTTTAGACGATCTGGAGGTTGTGGGGTGGAAAATGTTATGATAAGTGTCGGGGTACCGACATCAATACCATTTTCCCGACGCGTAACTCTTTTGACTTGCGTCACTCGCTGGGAGGTAAGCTCCTCCAATAACTCAGCCTCAGACATATCATGTATATCTCGAGAGTAAACCACTCCTCGAGATGAGTTGAGGGATCTATGCGGTTCAACAGTGACTGCAGTACTTCCTATTTGAGTAATTTTAACAACGCTGCTACTTTGCTTCGCAGACGTTGTTTCAATTAACAAAGTACCATTCCTTAGTTTCTTAATAGAGTGTGGCGAGCCACAAACCGACTGCACAGACCTGTTAATAATGAAGGGGGAAACTTTTGAAAGCGACCCTTCTTCTGCAACACAACGAACAACGAAAAATTTGTCCGTGTTACTTAATACACCACTTTTATCACTATCGTCAGACAAGCTAGACCATAGTCTTTTCAATCCAAGGGAAGATTGTTTGTTTGCCATTATCTTTAGTGCTTTTCCAGTCATCGTGAAAGCAGGGTGCGGGCGGAGAGATGACCCGCGCACGCCGCAGGTCCCTAGTAAAAAGAAGGACCCGGCCGAGTACTCCCGGCAGCCATCTCCCACATATTTCATCCGGGCCGGGGAGTCAGGTACTGCCTGACCCACTGATACCGACGTCCCAGAGGCTCGCACGCAGCAGTAAGAGCTCCGACACTCTTACCCATGGTCCACTTCTTGCCACAGTACCGAAGCGACTGGAAGGGCTAAAGGATGGCGCAAAGCCTCGGCAGAGCAAGCTCACAGCAGCACAACCACAGTCCAGACCTTCCAATCCGGAAAGGGTTACGCACAACCAGCCCGCATCCCATCCTCGCCAGCATTATAAATGTGTGTAAGAAAAACTTTGTGTATGTGTTGTGTGTAGGGTATGTAAATGTGTGTGTTGAAAGAAAGTGTGGTGTGTGTGATGTAGTATTATTGTTGTGTGTAGTGTAAGAGCAACCTGTGTATAGTTTTGAAAAAAGGTTAGCTCTTAGCTGGGGTCCCGGGGTTGCCACACCCGAACACCCACATATATATGCATGGACGAGCATTCATATATATAAGAATGGGTGCCCCCTGGGGGCGAGAGTCACAGCAGCTACCGGAATTTCAAAAAGTGTCCAAAGAATTTTGAAGGAGGGTAACATTGCCAGGGAAGAAGAAAAACCTATACGAACACCGCATAAGAAACGCCCGAGGAAAAAATTTTAAAAAAACAGATGATTTTGACAAATGTGTCGTTTAACGAATTATTAATGACTTTCACCTGAAGGAAGGCCAACGTCTAACAATCAAAACATTGCTTCCTATTTTGAAAAGGAAAATTAATTACAAAGGCGGTTCGTGGTCTCTTCGTCAAGTAATTAGAGACCTTGAATTTCGTTGGAAGAAATAAGAACTCAGTAGACAATCGTAAACTCCTAATAGAGAAGCAAGACATTCAGGAAAAAAGATTATCCTATCTTCCTGCGTTACATGAATATCAAAAAGATGGCAGACCGATAATTATACTGACGAAACATATGTTCATTCATCGCACATGCAACCTTATTCTTGGATAGATACAGCAGGCCCGTCATCTTCAAAGGAACCTTGTGGATTAACAGTTCCTCTGTCTAAGGGAAAGACTACTATCATTGTACACGCGGGCAGTAAAATGGATGTGTAATGGATAACGCACTGTTAATTTTCAAATCCGGTCAAAAGTCTGAAGATTACCATGACGCAATGAATTCCGACAATATCGAACGGCGGCTTAAAGAAAAACTTATTCCTAATCTTCCTCCTAAATCAGTATTATTTTTTTTTTTTTTTTTTTTTTTTTTTTTTTTTAGGCGAAAAACCTTTGAAAGGTTATCATCGCCTGGTACATAATAAATAAAATCTTATAAGCTAATATCACAGACATCACAAGCTATAATACTCTAAAATCACACAAAACATAAACACATAAACTTAAAACTTAATATCACAGTTAGAAAGAAAAAACACAGAAATCACATTAATACTTATGAAATTAAAACCTTAAAACTAGTATCACAACCCAAAAATTAAAAATTTAATTCAAAAAAAAATTTAAAAAAAAAAAAAAACACAGACATAAAAGATCACAAAGGGCTGTAAAGAGGCCACTTAACATGAACACATATGAATATAAACTTATAACTAATATAAAACACATACAATATGGTAACTAAGAGTAATAGAACATAATATATTAGACACTGTTGTACGAGATACACTGATCGATCGTAAAAATTTCAAAGCCGCGTCCAAAATACGGCTTTCGTCACCGAGTATATTCCTTAATTCAGAGGGAATTCTGAATCGCCGACGCAGAGCTGCGTAGCAGACGCAATCAACCAATACATGTTTGACTGTCAAAGGACAATCGCACCTGCCACAAACTGGAGCATCACCAGACGTCATGAGATACCCATGAGTTAATCTAGTGTGCCCAATTCTAAGTCGCGCGATGACAACTTCTTCCCTTCTGTTCTTCCTCAGTGACGTAGGCCAAGGCTTAACAATAGGCTTTATGTCCCGTAGCTTGTTGCCATGAGAGCCAGTCCATTCTACCTGCCAGGAATCAGTAATGACCCGCTTCACCAGACTAACGAAATCAGACATGGTCAGATATCGTGTGAAAGCCGGTTGACGAGCCGCCTCCTTAGCGGCCAAATCAGCAGCCTCATTTCCCGGGATTCCAGCATGACCCGGAACCCAGCAGAAAACAACACTTACTCCTCTATCATTAAGCTGCTTCACGGCGCCGTGGACATCTGAAACTAGCGGGTGGCGTGAATATATATCACTAATCGACTGCAGGGCACTGAGTGAATCAGTGCACACCAACACCCGACGCCCACGCACACAGACTACAAACAGAGCTTTACTAATTGCATAAAGTTCAGCCGTGTAAATACTGGTTCCCGCAGGTAATCCAAACAAATAGGTTCTCTCATTAGCAACAAACGAGCAACCAACTCCAACATCCGACTTTGATCCATCAGTGTATACAACCGTAGATGGTTTAATAGCTTCGACTAACTCACTGAAAATGCTATTAAACACCACAGAGCTTGTGCCTGCCTTTGAGTATTTACACATCTCAAAGTTAAAGTGTAACTGAGCGATGGTCCAGGGTGGAAATAGACAAAAATTACATGGGTAGACACGAGGAATCGCAATATCGAGGTTGTTGCATATCTCCAACGCTCTTACACCGAATGGTGAAGGTTGTCGGGCGTTCATCAGATGCAAATCATGACAGGGGTTGTTAAGAATACTGTCATGCAAGAAATGGTAAGGTCTAGCTTTCAACTTGGCAAAGTACGTCAATATAAGCTGCTGGCGACGTCTGTGTAACGACATTTCTCCACTTTCAACTAAGATGCTGATATCAGGGCTAGAACGAAAAGCACCTGTAGATAATCGTAAACATGAATTGTGGACTGAGTCAAGCATTCTCAGAGAAGTGGAAGTAGCAGATGAGTAGGCTACAGCGCCATAATCTATACGTGATCGCACTAGAGCCTTGTAGAACCTTATCATACATGATCTATCAGCTCCCCAACATGTACCTGTAAGAACACGCAGAATATCAACCACCTTTAAGCACCTAGCCCGTAGGTCTTTAATATGCGGAACCCATGTAAGTCTCTTGTCGAATACAACACCTAAGAACCTGATTTCAGTGCTAACTTCGATATGTTGACCCATTAAATACAGTCTTGGAACATTATCAGTCCGTATTCGGCCAAACTGAATGCATTTAGTCTTCTCAGGAGAAAAACTGAAGCCAGTCTGCCGTGACCATTCTTCAAGACGGTATATAGTTAGCTGTAGAGCTCGTTCAGCTGAGACAACATTTCTAGATGCAACATATATTGCAAAATCATCAACAAACAACGAACATTTAACAGGGTATACGCAACTTTTCACAATATTGTTTATGGCAACCGCAAATAGGGTACAACTAATTACACTTGCTTGCGGTATACCATTTTCCAAGTCAAACCTGTCGGACAGACACTGACCAACCCTTACACGGAACGATCGTTCATCTAGAAAGTCCTTGATGAAAGCCAACATGTTTCCAGCGATGCCCCAATCCCGCAAGGTATTGAGGATACCTCGTCGCCAAGCTGTATCATATGCTTTTTTCAAATCAAAGAATACGGCAACGAGGCGCTGCCGCAATGCAAACGCATTGCAGACAGCCGTCTCAAGGGCCACCAAGTGGTCTGTCGAAGACCTCCCCCTCCGAAAACCGCTCTGTTCAGGAGCGAGGAAGTTTTTCTTTTCCAGATACCACATGAGACGACTGTTCACCATTCTTTCCATGACCTTACAAACAACACTTGTCAAGGAAATGGGACGGTAGTTGGAGGCCAATGTTTTATCTTTACCAGGTTTGAGGATCGGAACAACAATTGCTTCTTTCCAAGTTTTTGGAAGCTTTCTAGAAGCGTATATGTTATTAAAAACATGTAGGAGTTGCCTTAACCCAGAATCCGGTAAATGCGCTATCATCGAAAGTGTAATTTCATCACCTCCAGGTGAGGTATTTCGAGATACTTTGAGCGCTTTTCTAAGCTCTGGCAATGAAAAAGGAATGTTTAGAGGATCATTCGAGTCCGCTATATGGAAAGGAAGAGATTCAATGGTTTTCTTATAATTTTGAAACTGTACTGAATATGAAGACGTGAGGGAAGCTGATTTAAAGAAGGAACCAATCACGTTAGCGATGTCGGACTGTGTTGTGATCACAGAACCGTTAACTTGCAACCCTGCGATTCGATGTGGAGACGTCCTTCCTCATACTGAACGCAGTTTTCTCCATACCGTTGTCACAGGGGTACTCCTGTTAATATCTCCAACGTAACGGCTCCACGACTCCCTCTTACTCTCAAGAAAGACACGCCTACAGCAGGCCCGAGCTCTTCGGTACGCTTCCAGGTTTGCATCCGTAGGTCTGCGACTAAAAATGCGCCCTGAAAAATGGTCCTGAAGAGCCTCCTTACAACGATCATTCCACCAAGGTACCGGCGGACGCCGTGCTTTTCCCGATGTTATAGGATTGCTCTGGGCAGCTGCTGCAGACATCCTCTCTACAAAGGAAGACAACAGCTTTCGAGCATCATCATCATCTTCATATTCAGATTCCATTAAACTTGAAAACTCATCCCACCGTGCAAGCTTTTCAATCCATCGTTTCGGAAGGTCATCGACAGGCTGGTAGTCAAGAAATTCGACCACCACCGGTCGGTGATCACTTCCATACAGGTCTGGCAGTACTCTCCACATCAACCTTGGAACAATGGACGGGCTACAGAAAGTAAGGTCCAAGCACGACCAGGAAACTGTTGAGGATGACATGAATGTTTCAGATCCATCGTTCAATAGACATAAGTCTAAATCACTCCGGACCCTCTCCACCATGTGACCTCTACCATTGCACAGTGAGGAGCCCCAAGAATAATGGTGACCATTGAAATCTCCTAAGACGATATATGGAGCTGGTAACTGTTCCAGCAATTCTCTCATGGCTAGGTATGAAATGTCTGTGTTTGGTGGTAAATAAACATTACACACGCAAACCGACACCGGGACAGTTATCCTGATTGCTACAGCCTGAATATCCGTTTGGATATCCAGACTCATCCTTTGCATTGACTGGTGAAGTAATATTGCAACCCCATCACCAGGGCCACCATGCAGGGAATCTTTCCTAAACATTTCGTATCCACGAAAGGATAATCGGATATCAGGTTGTAACATCGTCTCTTGCAGGCAAAGCGCAAACGGACACTTATCCCGGATCAATTATTTTATATCTTCATACCTAGACCGGATCCCGCGAACATTCCATTGAATTAAACTATTAAAGGGTATTTCGCAACGGAGGAGTTACGTTTCAAACACAATTTTCTCCTTCCCTTTTTTCCCTTTTACTTGTATAAAGCCCTTTTCTAGGGCCGATGAATCTCCTATCATATCGTGGATCTTGGACCCAGACGGAGGAGATTTTAAAAATTTAGACGCTTCCGCTGGAAGCGTCTTGGATACTGAAAGGGGTTTTCCCTTTGAGGTAGAGGCTGTTTAACTTGACAGCTGAGCTTTTGTACTCTGCGTCGCAGAAAGGTTACACACTTGAGACACTGAGTTCTTTGAACCAATTTCTGTTTGCTTGGTGCTTAATAACGCTTTAAGTGCAGAAGTTAGGGAAGCAACCTGTTTAGTTAGGTTCTTAACAACACTTTTCAACTCTACGCATGACGAGCACTCACCAGACACACGAGACTGAACACTAGTTGCAGCTGCAAACGAAATGTCAGGCTGGACTGCATTTCGGATGCTATTTAGTTTTCTGTACTCGCTCCGGGCAGCGGGAAAGGAAAGCTTCTGTTCAGACGAAATTTTCTGAATTTCCCGTTCTTCTTTATACTTAGGGCATTCCCGAGACCTTGCTGAATGACTTCCTTTACAGTTTGCACACAGTTCTGTTTCAGAAGTGCATTCGCTGTCTAAGTGGTCAGGTGAACTGCACTTTGCGCATATCGCAGGTTTCTTGCAGTTAGTTTTCGTATGTCCGTATTCCTGGCACTGAAAACAGCGCAGAGGGTTTGGGACATACGGTCTCACTCGAACAGACAAGTAACCCAACTTTAGACGATCTGGAGGTTGTGGGGTGGAAAATGTTATGATAAGTGTCGGGGTACCGACATCAATACCATTTTCCCGACGCGTAACTCTTTTGACTTGCGTCACTCGCTGGGAGGTAAGCTCCTCCAATAACTCAGCCTCAGACATATCATGTATATCTCGAGCGTAAACCACTCCTCGAGATGAGTTGAGGGATCTATGCGGTTCAACAGTGACTGCAGTACTTCCTATTTGTGTAATTTTAACAACGCTGCTACTTTGCTTCGCAGACGTTGTTTCAATTAACAAAGTACCATTCCTTAGTTTCTTAATAGAGTGTGGCGAGCCACAAACCGACTGCACAGACCTGTTAATAATGAAGGGGGAAACTTTTGAAAGCGACCCTTCTTCTGCAACACAACGAACAACGAAAAATTTGTCCGTGTTACTTAATACACCACTTTTATCACCATCGTCAGACAAGCTAGACCATAGTCTTTTCAATCCAAGGGAAGATTGTTTGTTTGACATTATCTTTAGTGCTTTTCCAGTCATCGTGAAAGCAGGGTGCGGGCGGAGAGATGACCCGCGCACGCCGCAGGTCCCTAGTAAAAAGAAGGACCCGGCCGAGTACTCCCGGCAGCCATCTCCCACATATTTCATCCGGGCCGGGGAGTCAGGTACTGCCTGACCCACTGATACCGACGTCCCAGAGGCTCGCACGCAGCAGTAAGAGCTCCGACACTCTTACCCATGGTCCACTTCTTGCCACAGTACCGAAGCGACTGGAAGGGCTAAAGGATGGCGCAAAGCCTCGGCAGAGCAAGCTCACAGCAGCACAGCCACAGTCCAGACCTTCCAATCCGGAAAGGGTTACGCACGACCAGCCCGCATCCCATCCTCGCCAGCATTATAAATGTGTGTAAGAAAAACTTTGTGTATGTGTTGTGTGTAGGGTATGTAAATGTATGTGTTGAAAGAAAGTGTGGTGTGTGTGATGTAGTATTATTGTTGCGTGTAGTGTAAGAGCAACCTGTGTATAGTTTTGAAATAAGGTTAGCTCTTAGCTGGGGTCCCGGGGTTGCCACACCCGAACACCCACATATATATGCATGGACGAGCATGCATATATGCATGGACGAGCATGTAAAGGAGATAGAGTGACTCATCAAAAAGTAATTTAACGAGCTGCAGTGATATGAGGTGTAAAACCAATCGAATAAATGTCTCATCGCCGGCCGCAGTACTGTAAGTAAATGATGTTTCAATTTTACCATAGTTATAATAGAAAGAGAGACCTTTCCGTCATCACAGTTGTGTGTGTGTGTGTGTGTGTGTGTGTGTGCGCGCGCGCGCGTGTGTGTGCGTGCGTGCGCGCGCGCGAGAGAGAGGGGGGTAAAGAAAAGGGGGCGGGAGGGAGAAAGAGATGTTCATCCCTACTAACGAATCTAGTAGCCCCTACTCAGGCCTCACGTCTCACCGATTCCCTCTACGACTTTCTGCATTTTTACTTTGACTGCAACGTACTACTTTACGTTGCCTTGCAAGTTAGCCCTTCTTCCAAGATGTTGTCCTATATAGGATACTTATAGCGAGATAGAATCAGCTTCAAGTCGTCTTTGTCATACTCTTCAATATTCCATCGAAAATTGACATGTTTGAAGAATCAGAAAAAGACGACTCAATGCCAGACAATATAGAATACTAACAGTGGGTGACGCAACACAGAACTGAGATGGTAACAATATTAAAACCTTGAGAAGAGTTTTTTGAAGTATTAATTGCTAACCTTGAAAAACTAAAAATGGACAATTTTCTCTAGGGAAATTTATGAAAGACAAGAAAGAAACCTGGGCAATTGATGAAAGCTTGGTTCTCGCTGAATTTTCAGAAAAATACTCTTTCGTTGCACAAGACGAAGTACAAGGGCACCCCTAGGTAAATGAACAAGATACAGTTCATCCATTTGTGGTCGACTATAAAGATCAAGATAAATAAAAAGTCATAGTTTACGCGTCTTAAGTAATCATTTTGAACACAATACTGCAACGGTCCGTGCATTTCAACTACAGTTATAAAACTATATAAAACAGCATCACCCTACCATAAAAAAAAACACAACTTAGGACTTTTAAGATATAATACTGCTACACATATGTAGCGATGCATGCGGTGGACAAAATCGTACCAACACGTTGGTACGATTACTAATGACTCCGGTATCTACAGGTCGCTTCAAAAAAATTTATCAATATTTTCCTATCCGTGGGCTTTCTTTCTGGCCATGTCATAATTCTATAAATGTATAATTCTATAAAACTAAAACAATAGAACGTGTAGGGTTTGCAAAAAATATTTTAATTTATTGTTGTAATTGTGGCAAAGACATAAAAACATTGTCTACATCAACGAAGAAGATTGGAAACAATGCTTAAGATGTAAATAGAAGAGTAGTAAAAAGTTTTACTACAATAGGAAAAGGTTTTTCTGGTTAAGAACAGTTCTGCATGGTAATGAACATGGATGGCATAAGCAAACAGACATTCCATGAGCATTCACACAATATTTATAGTGCATCCAAATGTAGTGCAATAAATAATATGGCAAAGGCTCGTCAGCGGGTTCGAGAACATTTTATAAGCTTGGACCCGTCCTTGTCAAATAATTCTGTAATAGATGCAGTATCATTTGATAGGACTTTGCATCGCCGTGGTTTAACTTCAAACTATGGGGTAGGATGCGTTATAGAAGTGAATACAGGGTTACTGATAAGACTTTTGTATATTGTCTAAGTTTTGCCGGAATTGTGTAAATACTAAAGCCTTGCTAGAGAAGGCAGCCTAGAATATCACTTTTGGTACAAAGGGCATGAACTTCAATGTGACAAAAACTACACTGGCTCATCACTAAACATGGAAACAAGAGCTGCAGAAATATTGTGGCAACTTTTTCAGTATATAAGTTCTGTTACACTACAATTGTTACTGATGGTGACTCAAAAGTTTTCCCCCATCTTACACAGATGAATGTTTATGGACCAAGTGAAACCATTTTGAAGAAGGAATGTTTCAACCATGTATCCAAGCGGCTTGGTACGGCGTTGAGGCTATTAGTAAAAAATTGCAGAGTGCAAAAAATAACTTTGGGTGGGAAATCGTAGGGTAGTCTTAAAGATAGCACCATTGTTAAGCTCACAAGGTATTACTAAAAATAGGAGGTGGCGTTCAAAAAGAGTTTAGTCACAAAAAAATCACAAAATTAGATAAGGCCATTTTTTTTGTTCAGAATGTAAAATCCTAAGTCATTGTGCATTTAAAACTGACCAAAAAAATCTTGTCCAATGTTATTTTAATATTAAAGGGCAGGAGACCAAACAAAAAGAGTTTTGTTCATCAGCTACGTTCAATCAAAAACGGTTGTCACATTAGCCAATCATAATACAGTATCCATGGAAACTGCTACCCATCATGCTTTGCAAATTGTTGATGTTTTTATCATTGTATGAAGTGAGGTTATACTGAATTGTTGCAAAGTTTATTGTGTGGTCTAGTACTGTCTGTCTTTTTTAAACATGAGTGACGTAGATGATGCTTTCGTGAGTGTAGGTGAAGGAAGTGATGGCTCGAGGAAAAGATCAGTTAATATCAGAAGAAAAGAAGTAGAAAAGAGAAAGCGGTTATCAAAGCCCAAATGTTACAACTCATTCAACCCCTGCAAAGCATGGTTTAGGTTTTTTTTTTTTTTGAGGCGAAAACCTTAGCGAGGTTATCATCGCCTGTTGTTCTACACAAGGGTGTAAAAAACCCGAGTGCAGAACGCCTTTTTTAATATATATAATAGTTAAAATCTTATAATCTAGTATCACAGACAAAATAGGCTAAAAAACGCTAAAACAAAAACAAAAAACATACACACGTAAACTTAAACTTAATATCACAGTAACAATAAATAACAAAAAAAAAACATTGACACTTACTTAATTAAAATCTTAAAAACTAATATCACAACTAAAAAATTATATTAAAAACAAATAATATCACAGACATATGACGCCGAAAAAGGGTGTAAAGGGGCCTCATAATAAAAACACAGACATATATATACAAACTTACAACTAATATAAATACATATACTATTAAATAGAACCGATTAGCACATATAAAACATTGCAACACACCCCAGACTGTCAGACACTGTTGTACACACTAATGGATCGTAAAAATTTTAAAGCCGCGTCCAAAATAGGGCTTTCGTCACCGAGTATATTCCTTAATTCAGAGGGAATCTTAAATCGCCGACGCAGAGCTGCGTAGCAGACGCAATCAACCAATACATGTTTGACTGTCAAAGGACAATCGCACCTGCCACAAACTGGAGCATCACCAGACGTCATGAGATATCCATGGGTTAATCTGGTGTGCCCAATTCTAAGTCGCGCGATGACAACTTCTTCCCTTCTGTTCTTCCTCAGTGACGTAGGCCAAGGCTTAACAATAGATTTTATGTCACGTAGCTTGTTGCCATGAGAGCCAGTCCATTCTACCTGCCAGGAATCAGTGATGACACGCTTCACCAGGCCCACGAAATCTGACACAGTCAGATATTGCGTGAAAGCCGGTTGGCGTGCCGCCTCCTTAGCGGCCAAATCAGCAGCCTCATTTCCCGAGATTCCAGCATGACCCGGAACCCAGCAGAAAACAACGCTTACTCCTCTATCGTTAAGCTGCTTCACGGTGCCGTGGACATCTGCAACTAGAGGGTGGCGTGAATATATATCACTAATTGACTGCAGGGCACTGAGCGAATCAGTGCACACCAACACCCGACGCCCACGCACACAGACTACAGACAGAGCTTTACTAATAGCATAAAGTTCAGCCGTGTAAACACTGGTTCCCGCAGGTAATCCAAACAAATAGGTTCTCCCATTAGCAACAAACGAGCAACCAACTTCAACATCCGACTTTGATCCATCAGTGTATACAACCGTAGATGGTTTAATAGCTTCAACTAACTCACTGAAAATGCTATTAAACACCACAGAGCTTGTGCCTGCCTTTGAGTATTTACACATTTCAAAGTTTAAGTGTAACTGAGCGATGGTCCAGGGTGGAAATAGACACGAATTACATGGGTAAACACGAGGCACCGCAATATCAAGGTTGTTGCATATCTCCAACGCTCTTACACCGAATGGTGAAGGTTGTCGGGCGTTCATCAGATGCAAATCATGACAGGGGTTATTGAGAATGATAACATGCAAAAAATGATAAGGTCTAGCTTTCAACTTAGCAGAGTACGTCAATATAAGCTGCTGGCGACGTCTGTGTAACGGCATTTCTCCACTTTCAACTAAGATGCTGACAACAGGGCTAGAACGGAAGGCACCTGTAGACAATCTTAAACATGAATTGTGGACCGTGTCAAGCATTCTCAGAGAAGTGGAAGTAGCAGATGAGTAGGCTACAGCGCCATAATCTATACGTGATCGCACTAGAGCCTTGTAGAACCTCATCATACATGATCTATCAGCTCCCCAACCTGTACCTGTAAGAACACGCAGAATATCAACCACCTTTAAACACCTAGTCCGTAGGTCTTTAATATGCGTAACCCATGTAAGTCTTTTATCGAATATTACACCTAGAAACCTGATTTCAGTGCTAACTACAATATGCTGATCCATTAAATACAGTCTTGGAACACTATCAGTCCGAATCCGGCAAAACTGGATGCATTTAGTCTTTTCAGGAGAAAAACCAAAGCCAGTCTGCCGTGACCATTCCTCAAGACGGTATATAGTTAGCTGTAGGGCTCGTTCAGCTGAAACAACATTTCTAGATGCAACATATATCGCAAAATCATCTACAAACAAAGAAAATTTAATAGGGTACACGCAACATTTCACAATATTGTTTATGGCAACCGCAAATAGAGTACAACTAATTACACTCCCTGTGCGGTATACCATTTTCTAAATCAAACCTGTTTGACAAACTCTGACCAACCCTTACACGGAATGATCGGTCATCCAGAAAATCTTTAATGAAGGCCAACATGTTCCCAGCGATGCCCCACTCCCGCAAGGTATTAAGAATACCTCGTCGCCAAGCCGTATCATATGCTTTTTTCAAATCAAAGAATACGCAACGAGGCGCTGCCGCAATGCAAACGTATTGCAGATAGCCGTCTCAAGGGCCACCAAGTGGTCTGTCGAAGACCTCCCTCTCCGAAATCCGCTCTGTTCAGAAGCGAGGAAGTCATTCTTTTCCAGATACCATAGGAGACGACTATTCACCATTCTTTCCATCACCTTACATACAACACTTGTTAAAGAGATGGGGCGATAGCTGGAGGCCAACGTTTTATCTTTGCCAGGTTTGAGGATCGGGACAACAATTGCTTCTTTCCAAGATTCTGGAAGCTTTTTAGAAGCGTATATTTTCTTAAAAATATGTAGGAGTTGCCTTAAGCCAGAATCTGGTAAATGCGCTATCATCGAAAGTGTAATTTCATCTCCTCCGGGCGAGGTATTTCGAGAAACTTTGAGCGCTTTTCTTAGTTCAGACATTGAAAAAGGAATGTTCAGAGGATCATTTGTGTCCACTATATGGAAAGGAAGAGATTCAATGGTTTGCTTATGATTTTGAAATTGAATTGAATATGAAGACGTGAGAGACGCTGATCTTAACGAAGAACCAATTGCATTCGCAATGTCGATTGGTGACGTAATCACGGAACCGTCAGTTTGCAACCCTGCAATTCGGTGCGGAGACGTCTTTCCACACACGGACCGCAGTTTTCTCCACACCGTTGTCACAGGGGTACTCCTGTTAATATCTGCAACATAACAGCTCCATGACTCTCTCTTACTCTCTAGAAAGATACGCCTACAGCAGGCCCGAGCTCTTCGGTAAGCTTCCAGGTTAGCATCCGTAGGTCTGCGACTAAAAATGCGCAGGGCCCTACGGCGGTCCTGAAGAGCCTCCTTACACCGATTATTCCACCAAGGCACCGGCGGACGCCGCGCTTTTCCCGATGTTTTAGGAATGCTCTGGGCAGCTGCTGCAGACATCCTCTCCACAAAGGAAGACAACAGTTTTCGTGCATTGTCATCATCTTCATATTCAGATTCCATTAAAATTGAAAACTCATTCCACCGTGCAAGCTTCTCTATCCATCGTTTTGGAAGGTCATCGACAGACTGATAGTTAAAAAACTCGACCACCACCGGTCGATGATCACTTCCGTACAGGTCTGGCAGAACTCTCCACAACAACCGTGGTACAAGGGACGGGCTACAGAAAGTAAGGTCCAAGCATGACCAGGATCCTGTTGAGGATGACATGAATGTTTCAGATCCATCGTTCAATAGACATAAGTCTAAATCACTCCGGACCCTCTCCACCATGTGACCTCTACCATTGCACAGTGAGGAGCCCCAAGAATAATGGTGACCATTGAAATCTCCTAGGACGATATATGGAGCTGGTAACTGTTCCAGTAATTCTCTCATGGCTAGGTATGAAATTTCTGTGATAGGTGGTAAATAAATATTACACACGCAAACCGACACCGGGACAGTTATCCTGATTGCTACGGCCTGATAACTATATTTCAAGTCTTCTTTTGTTAAAGCAAGTCAAAAGGAGAAGGCCTAGGCCTGCATCTAACGAACAACGACCTGACTCTTATTCTGTTGAGTACACATTAATTACAAAACAAAACAAAATCCTGAAAGTATGTAAAAATTCTTCATGTCTATCATGCTAGTTAAATCTACCAGATTAAGAAATATTGTTGTACATATCCACAAAAAGTGAGCATATATCTGAAAACAGGGGGGGAGATCGAAAATCTGTAGTAGGCTAAAAAGAAGCAACTCGTCAAGGATTTAATTCAGAAATTAAGGGGCAAGGAAACATTGTGCTAGAAAAAAATCAAAGCGTATTTACCTGGATGCTAATCTGAATATTTCAAACCTGTGGCAAATGTATAACAATACTCAAGATGAAATGTAACAAAGTATCAGACTATGAAGACTATGTTTCGAAGAATTTTTCAAACATATTCTAATATAGGATTTCGCACGCCAGTCTCTGACATATGTAGTTACTGTTATAATATTGTTAATATACTGTTATAATTATAATTTCATCCGGGCTGGGGAGTCAGGTACTGCCTGACCCACTGATACCGACATCCCAGATGCTCGCACGCAGCAGTAAGAGCTCCGACACTCCTACCCATGGTCCACTTCTTGCCACAGTACCGAAGCGACTGGAAGGGCTAAAGGATGGCGCAAGGCCTCAGCAGAGCAAGCTCACAGCAGCACAACCACAATCCAAAGTCATCGAATATAAAAAAGAGTCAAAATAGAACTGATTTTTTCGTCTTTTGTCGAATAATTTTACAAGTTTTTTTTTGGGAGGGGGTATAGATATGTATAATAAATATCTTATTATAAATATCTATTCTTCATTAGTTTCATCAATTCGACAACTCGTGTAGTGAAAATTATTACAATTTGAACATGGCTAATCTAGACATCAGCAATGACTACGAAGATATGTTAATTATTGATTTAGAATATGATCAAGATATTATGGACTATGTAGAAGAAGTGATTTACATACCTATAGTGGATTTAAAGCATAAACTACAAAATCAAACAGTTAACCAGACAGATCGAGTACTGCAGATACAAGTACTGCAGATATACAATCATTAAGTAATGCGGATGTACGTACAAATGTATATGATAAACATTAAGTAGATGAAAATGAAGCAAGTAAAGTGAACAAAAAAATCTGGTGTGAAATACTCACACAACTTTCTCTTGCCAATGCAAATAATTAATAATAAACCTAACATTATTAATAAAATATTAGAAATAAACAAAAACTAACCTCAAAAACATAACCTTATTTTAATCATTAGTATATGAAAGACGCAAAATGAAAATCAAACTCAATTTGGCTTAAAAAACGGAAAATCACACTTTCACGCTAAACTAGGCTCTGTAGAGAAAAATTCTCTAAATAAAAGTTGTAGATCTCTTAATTTTCTATAAATTTTATTATATACACTTTTGTCGTAAAGTGCATACTAAGGCCAAAATCTTAAAAAAATCGATTTTCACATGTTTTCGTGAGAAAAAACAGAAAATCGCTAATTACCGCTAAACTAAGCATTATACAAAAAAAAATGCTTGAAATAAAAGTTTTAGGTTTTCAAATTCTCTACAACTTTTATTAAATACATTTTTGCTCTAAAATTAATATTAAAGCCGTAATCTTAAAAAAACACTTTTTTTACGTAAAAACACCCTCACTAAGAATTTCAGCAAACATGGCGCCTACCCTATCTTTTAGAGAATAAAAAATTGAGTAAATGAGGCGATTTTTAAAAAAATCGTAGGACTAGTTTTTGAGAAAATCGAAAAAAAGTGAAAAATTATACGAATAAACTACTACTTCCGGTTGACCGATTTTAATGAAAATGTTCGTGTCGGGTCCGGTAATGGTATGTAACTCAAGTTTCAAGTTCGTACGATGTTCCGTTCTTGAGATATTCTGTTCACACACACACACACGCGCGCGCGCGCGCGCGCGCACGCACGCACGCACACACACACAGACCAATCGCTAAAAACATGTTTTTTGGGTTCAGGGGGTCTGAAAACGTATAGATCCGGTGAAAACTCGATTTCTTAAAATCGACATGAAAACAATACTTTCCTTTTTATATATTCATATAGGCAAGAGAAAGTAAAAACTAAAAATAGATAATGTATGTAGTCGAAAAAATATCAAAATTTGGAAGTGTATAAAGATTCTGTGAATACTGGAAAAAATCAACAAATTAATACAGTAAATACAGAACTGAATAACGTGGATGTGATACAGAATATACAGGAAATTTTAAATATATAGAAAATTAGTAATAGCTTAAAAAAAATATTTGCTGCTTAAGTGTTTAAATGATGTTTCTTCTTTTAAAAATAAAACGCATCGTCATAAAATAAAATTTTTAAATGATTGTTTCTTCCCTTTGTCGCCAGCGGCTCCCACCATTATCAGCGATATGCATACGGTTCCAGAACCGGCCGTGAGTAGCGCTGCCGACACGCAGCAAGGAGTGTGTCCCCCTCCACCTGGAAGGGGACTCGCTTGGAAGGGATTTAAACAACGGCATCGGTCCGCGGAGCTCAATCAGAGATCTCAGTGCGCTCTGAGATCTCGTAGAGACCAGATGCACGCCAGTCAGTTCTGTGTTGAGATCAGTTTATACGATCAGTTTTAATGCTTTTCATGTATAAATGTGTTTTATTGTGCGACTATGAGTTTTTATTTTTATTATTTTCTTCAAGCGTGAGTGAATGTTTCTTCAGTGTGTGTGCGTCGTTATTTTTATTTAAAAAGATAGGACTGACAACCCTTAGATTAGTTTAGTGAAAAAGACAGGACTGAGAAGTTCTAAGTTAAGTGTAAGTAAAAAAAAAAAAAAAAAAAAAAAAATGTTATCGTAAGTAAATAAACCAATTAATTTATATATTATTTATTAATAATATATTTAAATAAAACTATTTAATACAGTATATTTAAATATTTTTAAAGTGTATAAAATATCTACTGTAAATGAATCAAGGACAACACCTGCCGTTCTCTCCCCTCTTATGGATATAGAAGGGGAGATTAATGAAGAGGGTGCGACCCTCTTTCAGCAAGTGAAAAAGAAGCGGCAAGCCGCTGCTAACACAACTAACAGTGCTGCCAACCCTGACAATCCGCAACCAACTACAGCAGGTGAAATACCTCCGTTTATTTTTAAAGTACCACCGAACTGGGGTGATATAGCCAATGAGATTTCGCAAGCTAGAGTAACCACTGTAAAGACCACGTCAAAAGGGTCAACTTATGCTATCCATTGTACGGTTATAAACGACTATAAAAAAGTCAAAAATATATTAAGTATGGTATTTACTACCATACTTATTACCTAGAAGAACCTAAGATTATTAAAGTTGCGATAAAAGGGCAATATCACGGCCATGACACGGCCGACATTGCCACCGTGCTCTCACATGCGGGGTATTCTGTTAGTTATGTGAAGCCCATTAAGGGTCGAACCGGCAGGCCAGTGAATGTTTTTCTAGTCTGTCTGAATAAAACCGATAAGGCAGAAAGCATATATCAGCCGACATCTCTCTTCCATGTAATGGTCTCAGTTGAGCCGTTTAAACCAAGACCAGGTCTGCGGCAATGTTACCGATGCCAAAGGTATGGGCATGCATCGGTAAACTGCAACTATCCTTTGCGTTGTGTCAAATGTGGACTTGAACATGACGCAAAGGAGTGTTCGGAAAAAAGCATTCCGGCGCCCAAATGCTGCAATTGTTCCGGGGCACACCCCACCAACTACAGGGGTTGCCCGACACATACAAAACTGATAGCACAACGGCGTAGGGTGGAGAAGAATCCGGCCACACCCGAAACCGTCCCGAAACAATCACCAACTCATGCCCAGACTACACCAAAGACCCATCCGGTCAAGAATAAAACCACTACAATAACCAAAACAATAACAAAAACTCAGCGGAAACCTCAACCACCTCCAAAAAATACCTTTCCCACCCTTAACGAGCCGGCTATTAACATTCCGGCCAAACCCGTCTTTTCTAATAAAGAATTCCCACCACTTCCCTCTTCTTCAAAACATAGCCCACCACCGGTCGCTCAAACCACACCCCCTCTAGTAGAACTTTTAACCTCCCCCAAATTCCTAACTTGGATAACACAAACGTTATCCAAGCTTTCCGCCGCCAAAAACGTACCCGAAATCATCACAATTATAATTACATCGCTCCCTTCCCTTATGTCGTAATGGCCCACACCATTATAACGTGGAATGGCAACGGTGTTACCAGACATAAGAACGATCTACGAAGATTCCTGGAGGACTACAATGTAGATATAGCCCTCCTTCAAGAGACTCACCTCCTACCCGACAAACCCTTTAAGTTATCTCCCTATATTATCTACAGATCCGACCGCCCCGCTACCAACCGTAACCGATCACTAGGCGGGGTGGCCATCCTCATCCATCGCAGACTCGCCCACAGTTTAATTGAACACCCTCCTATCCCATCCATAGAGCATATCGCTGTATCTGTGGCTCTCAACTCCCGCGTAATTACTTTTGTGTCCCTTTATCGCCCCCCAAATGGTACCTATCACCCATCTGACCTTACAGATCTCTTCAAGCTGCCGCAGCCGTTATTCGTAGCCGGAGACTGGAACAGCAAGCACGTAGACTTCGGCTGCAACTCTACGAATCAAACGGGTTCGTCGCTTCTCACTTTCCTTGAAATGTGTCCCCTGCCCATCTCCCTACACCTTCCGACTACTCCTACAAGAATCCCGCCAATGCAAACTAGCTCCCCAGATATTCTAGATTTCGCCCTCTCCCTATCGATAAATCAAAGTCCCGGCATACAAGTCATCAACGACCTTAATTCCGACCACTTACCCGTCTTGTTTTCTTTTCCAAAAAGACAGTTATCATCGCCCGTTGTTCTACACACGGGTGTAAAGGGCCCGAGTGTAGAACGTACTCTTTGTATTACAATATAAAACTTAAAACTAGAAATATCACAGAAAAAATTTATTTATGAATAAAATTTATATTAAAAATAAAACTTATAAGATACACATACAAACACAAACTTATATCTAATATCACAGTAAGATTGAACAACAATTACAACGTATGAATTAAAAATCTTACAAACTAGTATCACAGCAAATACAATATAAATTAAATTAATATCACAGACCTGAAGGATAAACAAATGGCTGTAAACGGGCCACGAAAATATAAAAACATACACAAATACACATATAAAATATAAAAAATAATAAATACACAAACATATAAATATACACTTATAATAACTAATATAAAACATACACTATAAAATATAACTGAATAGACTAAAATAAAACATTACAGATCACCCTAGACTATCAGACACTGTTGTAAACACTGATGGATCGTAAAAATTTTAAAGTTGCGTCCAAAATAGGGCTTTCGTCACCGAGTATATTCCTTATGTCAGAGGGAATCTTGAATCGCCGACGCAGAGCTGCGTAGCAGACGCAATCAACCAATACATGTTTGACTGACAAAGGACAATCGCACCTGCCACAAACTGGAGCATCACCAGACGTCATGAGATATCCATGGGTTAATCTGGTGTGCCCAATTCTAAATCGCGCGATGACAACTTCTTCCCTTCTATTCTTCCTCAGTGACGTATCCCAAGGCTTAACATTACGTTTTATTTCCCGAAGTTTGTTGCCATGAGAGCCAGTCCATTCTACCTGCCAGGAATCAGTGATGACACGCTTCACCAGGCCCACGAAATCTGACACAGTCAGATATTGCGTGAAAGCCGGTTGGCGTGCCGCCTCCTTAGCGGCCAAATCAGCAGCCTCATTTCCCGAGATTCCAGCATGACCCGGAACCCAGCAGAAAACAACGCTTACTCCTCTATCGTTAAGCTGCTTCACGGTGCCGTGGACATCTGCAACTAGAGGGTGGCGTGAATATATATCACTAATTGACTGCAGGGCACTGAGCGAATCAGTGCACACCAACACCCGACGCCCACGCACACAGACTACAGACAGAGCTTTACTAATAGCGTAAAGTTCAGCCGTGTAAACACTGGTTCCCACAGGTAATCCAAACAAATAGGTTCTCCCATTAGCAACAAACGAGCAACCAACTCCAACATCTGACTTTGATCCATCCGTGTATACAACCGTAGGTGGTTTAATAGCTTCAACTAACTCACTGAAAATGCTATTAAATACCACAGAACTTGTGTCTGCCTTTGAGTATTTACACATTTCAAAGTTAATGTGTAACTGAGCGATGGTCCAGGGTGGAAAGAGACATGAATTACATGGGTACACACAAGGAATCGCAATACCGAGGTTGTTGCATATCCCCAACGCTCTTACACCGAATGGTGAAGGCAATCGGGTATTCATCAGATGCAAATCATGACAAGGGTTGTTGAGAATGATGTCATGCAAAAAATGATAAGGTCTAGCTTTCAACTTGGCAAAGTACGTCAATATAAGCTGCTGGCGACGTCTGTGTAACGACATTTCTCCACTTTCAATTAAGATGCTGACAACAGGGCTAGAACGAAAAGCACCTGTAGACAATCGTAAACATGAATTGTGGATCGTGTCAAGCATTCTCAGCGAAGTGGGAGTAGCAGATGAGTACGCTACAGCGCCATAATCTATACGTGATCGCACTAGAGCCTTGTAGAACCTTATCATACATGATCTATCAGCTCCCCAACATGTACCTGTAAGAACACGCAGAATATCAACCACCTTTAAGCACCTAGCCCGTAGGTCTTTTATATGCGGAACCCATGTAAGTCTTTTGTCGAATATAACACCTAGAAACCTGATTTCAGTGCTAACTTCGATATGCTGATCCATTAAATACAGACTTGGAACATTATCAGTCCGTATTCGGCAAAACTGAATGCATTTAGTCTTCTCAGGAGAAAAACTAAAGCCAGTCTGCCGTGACCATTCCTCAAGACGGTATATAGTAAGCTGTAGGGCTCGTTCAGCTGAAACAACATTTCTAGATGCAACATATATCGCAAAATCATCTACAAACAACGAACATTTAACAGGGTATACGCAACTTTTCACAATATTGTTAATGGCAACCGCAAATAGGGTACATTTTTTTTTTTTTTTTTTTTTTTTTTTTTTTTTTTTTAGGGCGAAAAACCAGACGGTTATCATCGCCCGTTGTTCTACACGCGGGTGTAAAGGGCCCGAGTGTAGAACGTACTTGAATATAATATAATATATACTTTTTTATTTAAATATAACTCCTAAAACTAAAAATATCACAGATAAAGAAAAATTCATAAATAAAATTTACAGTAAAGAACATTTATTTTAAAAACTTATAAGATAAACATACACACACAAACTTAAATCTAATATCACAGTTGGAATAAACAACATTTATAAACTATCACATAAAAATCTTAAAAACTAGTATCACAGCAAACAATATAATTTACATTAATATCACAGACCTAAAACATAAACAAAAGGCTGTAAATGGGCCACGAAAATAAAAAAAAAAATAAAACACACAAATACACATATAACATAAAAACAACATTAACGTTTCCCCATTAGACATCTTTATATACACAGATGGATCTAAGAAATCTCAATGTTGAGTCTAAAACATGGCTATCGTCGCCGAGTACATCACGCAACTCGCAGGGTATTTTAAACCGCCGACGCAGAGCTGCGTAGCAGATGCAATCTACCAAAACATGTTTTATTGTCAAAGGACAATCGCATCTGCCACACGCTGGAGCATCACCAGACGTCATGAGATACCCATGCGTTAATCTGGTGTGCCCAATTCTAAGTCGAGCGATGACAACTTCTTCCCTTCTGTTGTTCCTCAGCGACGTAGGCCAAGGCTTAACGGCATGTTTGATATCACGTAGCTTGTTGCCATGAGAGCCAGTCCATTCCACCTGCCAGGAATCAGTGATGACACGCTTCACCAGGCCCACGAAATCTGACACAGTCAGATATTGCGTGAAAGCCGGTTGGCGTGCCGCCTCCTTAGCGGCCAAATCAGCAGCCTCATTTCCCGAGATTCCAGCATGACCCGGAACCCAGCAGAAAACAACGCTTACTCCTCTATCGTTAAGCTGCTTCACGGTGCCGTGGACATCTACAACTAGCGGGTGGCGTGAATATAAATCAGTAATCGACTGAAGGGCACTAAGCGAATCAGTGCACACCAACACCCGACGCCCACGCACACAGACTACAGACAGAGCTTTACTAATAGCGTAAAGTTCAGCCGTGTAAACACTGGTTCCCGCAGGTAATCCAAACAAATAGGTTCTCCCATTAGCAACAAACGAGCAACCAACTCCAACATCTGACTTTGATCCATCCGTGTATACAACCGTAGATGGTTTAATAGCTTCAACTAACTCACTGAAAATGCTATTAAATACCACAGAACTTGTGTCTGCCTCTGAGTATTTACACATTTCAAAGTTAATGTGTAACTGAGCGATGGTCCAGGGTGGAAAGAGACATGAATAACATGGGTACACACGAGGAATCGCAATACCGAGGTTGTTGCATATCCCCAACGCTCTTACACCGAATGGTGAAGGCAATCGGGCATTCATCAGATGCAAATCATGACAAGGGTTGTTGAGAATGATGTCATGCAAAAAATGATAAGGTCTAGTATTCAACTTGGCAAAGTACGTCAATATAAGCTGCTGGCGACGATTGTGTAACGACATTTCTCCACTTTCAACTAAGATGCTGACAACAGGGCTAGAACGAAAAGCACCTGTAGACAATCGTAAACATGAATTGTGGATCGTGTCAAGCATTCTAAGCGAAGTGGGAGTAGCAGATGAGTACGCTACAGCGCCATAATCTATACGTGATCGCACTAGAGCCTTGTAGAACCTTATCATACATGATCTATCAGCTCCCCAACATGTACCTGTAAGAACACGCAGAATATCAACCACCTTTAAGCACCTAGCCCGTAGGTCTTTTATATGCGGAACCCATGTAAGTCTTTTGTCGAATATAACACCTAGAAACCTGATTTCAGTGCTAACTTCGATATCCTGACCCATTAAATACAGTCTTGGAACATTATCAGTCCGTATTCGGCAAAACTGAATGCATTTAGTCTTCTCAGGAGAAAAACTAAAGCCAGTCTGCCGTGACCATTCCTCAAGACGGTATATAGTAAGCTGTAGGGCTCGTTCAGCTGAAACAACATTTCTAGATGCAACATATATCGCAAAATCATCTACAAACAACGAACATTTAACAGGGTATACGCAACTTTTCACAATATTGTTAATGGCAACCGCAAATAGGGTACAACTAATTACACTCCCCTGCGGTATACCATTTTCCAAATCAAACCTGTTTGACAAACTCTGACCAACCCTTACACGAAATGATCGGTCATCCAGAAAGTCTTTAATGAAGGCCAACATGTTCCCAGCGATGCCCCACTCCCGCAAGGTATTAAGAATACCTCGTCGCCAAGCCGTATCATATGCTTTTTTCAAATCAAAGAATACGGCAACGAGGCGCTGCCGCAATGCAAACGCATTGCAGATAGCCGTCTCAAGGGCCACCAAGTGGTCTGTCGAAGACCTCCCTCTCCGAAAACCGCTCTGTTCAGGAGCGAGGAAGTCATTCTTTTCCAGATACCACATGAGACGACTATTCACCATTCTTTCCATCACCTTACATACAACACTTGTCAGAGAGATGGGGCGATAGCTGGAGGCCAACATTTTATCTTTGTCAGGTTTGAGGATCGGGACAACAATTGCTTCTTTCCAAGATTCTGGAAGCTTTCTAGAAGCGTATATTTTATTAAAGATATGTAGGAGTTGCCTTAACCCGGAGTCTGGTAAATGCGCTATCATCGAAAGTGTAATTTCATCTCCTCCAGGCGAGGTATTTCGAGAAACTTTGAGCGCTTTTCTTAGTTCAGGCATTGAAAAAGGAATGTTCAGAGGATCATTTGTGTCCGCTATATGAAAAGGAAGAGATTCAATGGTTTTCTTATGATTTTGAAATTGAATTGAATATGAAGACGTGAGAGATGCTGATCTTAACGAAGAACCAATTGCATTCGCAATGTCGATTGGTGACGTAATCACGGAACCGTCAGTTTGCAACCCTGCAATTCGGTGCGGAGACATCCTTCCACAAACGGACCGCAGTCTTCTCCACACCGTTGTCACAGGGGTACTCCTATTAATATCTGCAACATAACGGCTCCACGACTCTCTCTTACTCTCCAGAAAGATACGCCTACAGCAGGCCCGAGCTCTTCGGTAAGCTTCCAGGTTAGCATCCGTAGGTCTGCGACTAAAAATTCGCAGGGCCCTACGGCGGTCCTGAAGAGCCTCCTTACACCGATTATTCCACCAAGGCACCGGCGGCCGCCGCGCTTTACCCGATGTTTTAGGAATGCTCTGGGCAGCTGCTGCAGACATCCTCTCCACAAAGGAAGACAACAGGCTTCGTGCATCATCATCATCTTCATATTCAGATTCCATCAAACTTGAAAACTCATTCCACCGTGCAAGCTTCTCTATCCATCGTTTTGGAAGGTCATCGACAGACTGATAGTCAAAAAACTCGACCACCACCGGTCGATGATCACTTCCGTACAGGTCTGGCAGTACTCTCCACAACAACCGTGGTACAAGGGACGGGCTACAGAAAGTAAGGTCCAAGCACGACCAGGATCCTGTTGAGGATGACATGAATGTTTCAGATCCATCGTTCAATAGACATAAGTCTAAATCACTCCGGACCCTCTCCACCATGTGACCTCTACCATTGCACAGTGAGGAGCCCCAAGAATAATGGTGACCATTGAAATCTCCTAGGACGATATATGGAGCTGGTAACTGTTCCAGTAATTCTCTTATGGCAAGGTATGAAATGTCTGTGTTTGGTGGTAAATAAATATTACACACGCAAACCGACACCGGGACAGTTATCTTGATTGCTACGGCCTGAAGATCCGTCTGAATATCCAGATTTATCCCCTGCATTGACTGGTGAAGTAATATAGCGACCCCACCACCAGGGCCACCATGCAGGGAATCTTTCCTAAACATTTCGTATCCACGAAAGGATAAATCGGATATCAGGTTGTAACATCGTCTCTTGCAGGCAAAGCGCAAACGGACACTCATCCCGGATCAATATCTTTATATCTTCATACCTAGACCGGATCCCGCGAACATTCCATTGAATTACACTATTAAAGGGTATTTCGCAACGGAGGAGTTACGTTTCAAACACAATTTTCTCCTTCCCTTTTTTCCCTTTTACTTGTATAAAGCCCTTTTCTAGGGCCGATGAATCTCCTATCATATCGTGGATCTTGGACCCAGACGGAGGAGATTTTAGAAATTTAGACGCTTCCGCTGGAAGCGTCTTGGATACTGAAAGGGGTTTTCCCTTTGAGGTAGAGGCTGTCTTACTTGACAGCTGAGCTTTTGTACTCTGCGTCGCAGAAAGGTTACACACTTGAGACACTGAGCTCTTTGAACCAATTTCTGTTTGCTTGGTGCTTAATAACGCTTTAAGTGCAGAAGTTAGGGAAGCAACCTGTTTAGTGAGGTTCTCAACAACACTCTTCAACTCAACGCATGACGAGCACTCACCAGACACACGAGACTGAACACTAGTTGCAGCTGCAAACGAAATGTCAGGCTGGACTGCATTTCGGATGCTATTTAGTTTTCTGTACTCGCTCCGGGCAGCGGGAAAGGAAAGCTTCTGTTCAGACGAAATTTTCTGAATTTCCCGTTCTTCTTTATACTTAGGGCATTCCCGAGACCTTGCTGAATGACTTCCTTTACAGTTTGCACACAGTTCTGTTTCAGAAGTGCATTCGCTGTCTAAGTGGTCAGGTGAACTGCACTTTGCGCATATCGCAGGTTTCTTGCAGTTAATTTTCGTATGTCCGTATTCCTGGCACTGAAAACAGCGCCGAGGGTTTGGGACATACGGTCTCACTCGAACAGACAAGTAACCCAACTTAAGGCGATCCGGAGGTTGAGGGGTGGAAAATGTTATGATAAGTGTCGGGGTACCGACATCAATACCATTTTCTCGACGCGTAACTCTTTTGACTTGCGTCACTCGCTGGGGGGTAAGCTCCTCCAATAACTCAGCCTCAGACATATCATGTATATCTCGAGAGTAAACCACTCCTCGAGATGAGTTGAGGGATCTATGCGGTTCAACAGTGACTGCAGTACTTCCTATTGTGTAATTTTAACAACGCTGCTACTTTGCTTCGCAGACGTTGTTTCAATTAACAAAGTACCATTCCTTAGTTTTTTAATTGAATGTGGGGAGCCACAAACCGACTGCACAGACCTGTTAATAATGAAGGGGGAAACTTTTGATAGCGACCCTTCTTCTGCAACACAACGAACAACGAAAAATTTGTCCGTATTACTTAATACACCACTATTATCACTATCGTCAGACAAGCTAGACCATAGTCTTTTACATCCGAGGGAAGATTGTTTATTTGACATTATCTTTAGTGCTTTTCCAGTCATCGTGAAAGCAGGGTGCGGGCGGAGAGATGACCCGCGCACGCCGCAGGTCCCTAGTAAAAAGAAGGACCCGGCCGAGTACTCCCGGCAGCCATCTCCCACGTATTTCATCCGGGCCGGGGAGTCAGGTACTGCCTGACCCACTGATACCGACGTCCCAGAGGCTCGCACGCAGCAGTAAGAGCTCCGACACTCTTACCCATGGTCCACTTCTTGCCACAGTACCGAAGCGACTGGAAGGGCTAAAGGATGGCGCAAAGCCTCGGCAGAGCAAGCTCACAGCAGCACAACCACAGTCCAGACCTTCCAATCCGGAAAGGGTTACGCACGACCAGCCCGCATCCCATCCTCGCCAGCATTATAAATGAGTGTAAGAAAACTTTGTGTATGTGTTGTGTGTAGGGTATGTAAATGTGTGTGTTGAAAGAAAGTGTGGTGTGTGTGATGTAGTATTATTGTTTTGTGTAGTGTAAGAGCAACCTGTGTATAGTTTTGAAATAAGGTTAGCTCTTAGCTGGGGTCCCGGGGTTGCCACACCCGAACACCCACATATATATGCATGGACGAGCATTCATATATATAAGAATGGGTGCCCCCTGGGGGCAAAAAATAGGGTACAACTAATTACACTCCCCTGCGGTATACCATTTTCCAAATCAAACCTGTTTGACAAACTCTGACCAACCCTTACACGAAATGATCGGTCATCCAGAAAGTCTTTAATGAAGGCCAACATGTTCCCAGCGATGCCCCACTCCCGCAAGGTATTAAGAATACCTCGTCGCCAAGCCGTATCATATGCTTTTTTCAAATCAAAGAATACGGCAACGAGGCGCTGCCGCAATGCAAACGCATTGCAGATAGCCGTCTCAAGGGCCACCAAGTGGTCTGTCGAAGACCTCCCTCTCCGAAAACCGCTCTGTTCAGGAGCGAGGAAGTCATTCTTTTCCAGATACCACATGAGACGACTATTCACCATTCTTTCCATCACCTTACATACAACACTTGTCAGAGAGATGGGGCGATAGCTGGAGGCCAACATTTTATCTTTGCCAGGTTTTAGGATCGGGACAACAATTGCTTCTTTCCAAGATTCTGGAAGCTTTCTAGAAGCGTATATTTTATTAAAAATATGTAGGAGTTGCCTTAACCCGGAGTCTGGTAAATGCGCTATCATCGAAAGTGTAATTTCATCTCCTCCAGGCGAGGTATTTCGAGAAACTTTGAGCGCTTTTCTTAGTTCAGGCATTGAAAAAGGAATGTTCAGAGGATCATTTGTGTCCGCTATATGAAAAGGAAGAGATTCAATGGTTTTCTTATGATTTTGAAATTGAATTGAATATAAAGACGTGAGAGACGCTGATCTTAACGAAGAACCAATTGCATTCGCAATGTCGATTGGTGACGTAATCACGGAACCGTCGGTTTGCAACCCTGCAATTCGGTGCGGAGACATCCTTCCACAAACGGACCGCAGTTTTCTCCACACCGTTGTCACAGGGGTACTCCTATTAATATCTGCAACATAACGGCTCCACGACTCTCTCTTACTCTCCAGAAAGATACGCCTACAGCAGGCCCGAGCTCTTCGGTAAGCTTCCAGGTTAGCATCCGTAGGTCTGCGACTAAAAATTCGCAGGGCCCTACGGCGGTCCTGAAGAGCCTCCTTACACCGATTATTCCACCAAGGCACCGGCGGCCGCCGCGCTTTACCCGATGTTTTAGGAATGCTCTGGGCAGCTGCTGCAGACATCCTCTCCACAAAGGAAGACAACAGGCTTCGTGCATCATCATCATCTTCATATTCAGATTCCATTAAAATTGAAAACTCATTCCACCGTGCAAGCTTCTCTATCCATCGTTTTGGAAGGTCATCGACAGACTGGTAGTCAAAAAACTCGACCACCACCGGTTACTACGAAACCATATTTTAACATTCAGAAGACCACCGTCTCCACCTCCAGATATGAGCGGACCTAATTCAAAGCGATAACAAACGATGGTGTACCCTGATTATTCGAGGCCACAACAACCGCCTCTCCCCCACCGGAAAGGGGCGGAGCTAACGTAAAGCGATAACAAACGATAAAATCGTTCCATAAAATACGAAATTATCCATTCTCCGCTTTAAATACAGGTCTCTGGGGTTACACAGGATTTTGTAAATAACAACTTGCTGTTGTAAACAACTGCTTATTGATACGAACGCGTAAGTATAAAAACCAGGGGGTAAAAACCTCTGTGCTCTTACTCTGCTTTTATTCTTGTCCAAGCTACAGTTCAGTGCATTTGCCGTCCGCATTGTTGGTTCACCGTTACACGTATTCATGTTTCTTCATTAGTGATTATCAAGTTGAAGAAGTTGTATGTGTTCAGTGAAATAAAACTGCATTTGTATCTTTTTTAAATTTTATTTATTAATTCGTCGGAAATCACCTGCAGCCTTACCCACAACATTAAACCTGGTGGCAGCTAGGTGGAATATCTTAACTCGATTGACGTTGTTTGACTTCGAAATACTTGCCTGTTTAGTGAGTAAAACGTCGACAAAAAAAGTGCCGTGAAGAATCAACATCTTATATTCGACGGTTCACGACCAGCCAGATCGAACACACGTGGATCTATTGGATTTCGAGAGAATCAGTGTAAACGCGCCCGTTGTTGAAAATTCATCGTAAAATTCAGGTCACAACCTCTCTTCGTAGCCAAAGACCACAACTTACCAAGTCAACATCAGCAACGAGAGTTAACTACACGAAGCGCAACAAAGAGACGACGTCGGTGGATTTTCATCCTTTGGGAGTCAGCTACAGCATTTACAACGTATTGATTCTATATTTTGTGTAACTATTAAAAGTTGAAATGAAATTGTAAGTAAAAGTACTTAAGCAATAATAATTAATATTAAATAATTCATATACATTTTAAAAAATTTAACTTCGTTATTTAAATTAAAAAGGTGAGCATAAAGTCTTCCCCGATTATAAAACTTTTATTACAGAATAACCGTTTGACATAATAATTTAAATTTGGCGCTGTTACATAGGTTAGTGTTAGTAGTTTTTGTGACCAATAGATGGCGCTAGTGCTCCTCAGCAATGACGCGGTCTGTTAGTTCACGTTAGTTGCTGGCGATATGGCGTCGAAGCAGAAAGAAAGCGCAATGTGTGCTTTGGTTTCACGAAATGAAATCGCCCATCAGTGTTCAGCGTAATTTTCGGGCTTCTTATAGACGCAGCCCTCCTGATGTTAAATCAATAAAGCGATGGTATGAAAGGTTTAAAGAAACAGGCAGCGTTGAAGATCTTCGTAGAAGTGGCAGGCCTAGTGTGAGTGAAGCAACTGATCGTGTTCGGCAATCGTTTCACCGCAGTCCATCTAAATCAACTCGTCAAGCATCACGTGAACTTCAAATACCGCAAGCAAGTGTGGTGAAAATTCTTCATAAAAGATTTAGGTTGCATGCTTATAAAGTGCTAATCGTGCAGGCCTTGCAACCGAATGATTTGCTGAGACGTGCAGAATTCGCAACTGAGATTCTCAACAGGATTGATGACGCTAACGATTACTTAATCAATCTATTAAAATGTGTTATTTTAAACTTTGAAAGGTGATGTTAGATAGTTTTACTCATTATGTAGAATTTTTTTATATTTTTTTTATGAGGAATTTTTGTAACGTTAGCTAGCGGAGTAAAACTTTTAGCCTTTTTCTGTGAATTCTAACGGCACCGGTTTAATCGAGACTTTAAATTCTTTTTGTGTTGTATTTTTATTCTTTATTGTAACAACGCAATTTTCAGTAAGAGAAGTATTTAGAATGTAGTTAACTGGTTTTTAAGTTTTTTTTTAACGTCCGACTGTTTGATAGTATTTAGGTATTTAGGTCAAATTTTCAAACCCATTTAAGTTTTTCCTCTGTTTTAAAACAATAGCATTGTTTTGGTTTCGTGATGGTTTCTAAACAAGACTCTAAAATGAAAACCAATGAAGAGAGTAGTGACGACAAATCAAAGAGAAGGGAATACAACACCAGTAACTTAATTCAAGCCCATAACATGGTTCAAAGTGAGGTTTCAATTTATAAAGCTTCTAAGGAATGCAGTGTTCCATGGTCCATTCTTAAACGCTATGTTCAAGAAAACTGTGGAGATGAACAAAGCAAGCCTATTGTAATAAACAAGCTGGGTTAAACCAAATGCTTTAACTTCTGAAATGAAAGTAAAACTATACAATTTTTTTATTAACATGCAGGAGTTAGGGATTGGTTTGACTAGCCTAAAAGTAAGGCAGCTGGTATATAAAATTGCTGAAAGAGGAGGAAGGGCTAACTATTTCAATAGCCCTGACTAAACGATTTAAATGTTTTTTGTACCACCTTACCCTTTTTTGGACTTGTGGTTGCTGGTAGATGTGTTCTAGGATGGACCATACGAAACACATACTATCATGTTCATTCCTAATGTTTATGACCGCTCTACGGTCGTTAATTTTTTTGGGAGTAGGGATAAATGAACCGGCTCCGTATAGTGGACAATATTGGACTATATGTAAGTCGCACGTTAAAAATCTCTAAATTGTCCAACCACTGCCTCTGGACGTGTTCTATTCAATACTATTCTGGATTTTTACAATAGCTTCTTCGTATTGAATATCCATTTCCGGTATGTTTAATTCTACATTAACTAATTGTCTCGTCTTACCGTGAAATACAGCAGTCTGTAAGATCAATGTTGGTTCCAGGGCCTCCTCGTGGTGAGCCGTCTTCTCCATTTCGAGGTATAACGCGATGTACCATTTAATAGTTCCGCCGAGTTTAATTCCGTGATAGACCAACTCATCGATAACGGTCGGTTTCATTTCTCCAAAAAAGAACAACAGGTCATGCACCTCTTGGTCGGTGAAGTCAAAACGCAATGAAACGATGCGTCCGTCGAGAGCGACAAGAACTTTAGAGTTTGGAATATACATGTTTTTTCGAAGTGCACGATAAGAAGTGTGAGTACAGCAGGTAGTTGTGTCTATTTATACGTTTAGTTCATCTTCTGTTTCTTTTACTGTCACGTTGGCAATGGTACACGTCTGAACTTGAAACGAAACAGTGAAGCTCTAGATGGTGAATTTGTACATTTATTCTTTATATTAAATGCTCCACAAAGAACTAAACCAGTCTTTATTTAGGTTTTGTACATAATTGGTCGTGTCCGTAAAGCAGAATGTGAAAAAAGGGAGATGTAAGATGGGTGAAGTTGTACATCAGTATTCTCTATATCAACATTTAAATCTTGTTATAATAATAACTAAGACTTTATTATGAGTAATAGTATTTAATGTTAATTGTTTCTAACCTTAAAAAAATATATAATACACATAATTTATCTTAATGGGAAGATCTCATATACACTTTGTTTGCTTTACATGTAGTTATAAATTTGGGAAAAAGTTAATAAAGTTAAAACACATTTAGCTTTGTTATGAGTAACGATAATTAATGTTAAAATTATCCTTATAATAATTATTTATTTGTACTCTCAACCAAAAAAATATATTATCTTCATGTTAGACAAATTTTAGTTTCCCATCTTTTTTTTTCTTTTTTTAAGGCGAAAAACCTTGGCGAGGTTATCATCGCCTGTTGTTCTACACAAGGGTGTAAAAAGCCCGAGTGCAGAACGCCATTTTTTTATATATATGAAATAGCTAAAATGTTATAATCTAGTATCACAGACATCACTGGCTAAAAAACGCTAAAAACACAAAAAACATACACACATAAACTTAAACCTAATCACAGTTAGAAAAAGAAAACACAAAAATGACATTGACACTTATGTAATTAAAATCTTAAAAACTAGTATCACAACCAAAAAATTAAAAAATTACATTAAAAAAAAAGAAAATATCACAGACATAAAAGATCACAAAAGGCTGTAAAGGGGCCACATAATAAAAACACAGACATTTGAATGTAAACGTTAGGGTAAAATTAAGAGGACATTAGACACTGTTGTATACACTGATCGATCGTAAAAATTTCAAAGCCGCGTCCAAAATAGGGGTATCGTCACCGAGTATATTCCTTATGTCAGAGGGAATCTTGAATCGCCGACGCAGAGCTGCGTAGCAGACGCAATCAACCAATACATGTTTGACTGTCACAGGACAATCGCACCTGCCACAAACTGGAGCATCACCAGACGTCATGAGATACCCATGGGTTAATCTGGTGTGACCAATTCTAAGTCGCGCGATGACAACTTCTTCCCTTCTGTTCTTCCTCAGTGACGTAGGCCAAGGCTTAACAATAGGTTTTATGTCACGTAGCTTGTTGCTATGAGAGCCAGTCCATTCTACCTGCCAGGAATCAGTGATGACCCGCTTCAACAGACTCACAAAATCAGACATTGTCAGATATTGTGTGAAAGCTGGTTGACGAGCAGCCTCCTTAGCGGCCAAATCAGCAGCCTCATTTCCCGGGATTCCAGCATGACCCGGAACCAAGCAGAAAACAACACTTACTCCTCTATCGGTAAGCTGCTTCACGGTGCCGTGGACATCTGCAACTAGCGGGTGGCGTGAATATATATCACTAATCGACTGCGGGGCACTGAGTGAATCAGTGCACACCAACACCCGACGCCCACGCACACTGACTACAGACAGAGCTTTACTAATTGCATAAAGTTCAGCCGTGTAAATACTGGTTCCCGCAGGTAATCCAAACAAATAGGTTCTCCCATTAGCAACAAACGAGCAACCAACTCTAACATTCGACTTTCATCCATCAGTGTATACAACCGTAGATGGTTTAATAGCTTCAACTAACTCACTGAAAATGCTATTAAACACCACAGAGCTTGTGCCTGCCTTTGAGTTTTTACACATCTCAAAGTTAAAGTGTAACTGAGCGATGGTCCAGGGTGGAAATAAACAAGAATTACATGGGTAGACACGAGGAATCGCAATATCGAGGTTGTTGCATGTCTCCAACGCTCTTACACCGAAGGGTGAAGGCTGTCGGGCGTTCATCAGATGCAAATCATGACAGGGGTTGTTGAGAATGATCTCATGCAAAAAATGGTAAGGTCTAGCTTTCAACTTGGCAAAGTACGTCAATAGAAGCTGCTGGCGACGTCTGTATAACGACATTTCTCCACTTTCAACTAAGATGCTGACAACAGGGCTAGAACGAAAAGCACCTGTAGACAATCGCAAACAAGAATTGTGAACACTCTCAAGCATTCTTAGCGAAGTGGGAGTAGCAGATGAGTAGGCTACAGCGCCATAATCTATACGTGATCGCACTAGAGCCTTGTAGAACCTTATCATACATGATCTATCAGCTCCCCAACCTGTACCTGTAAGAACACGCAGAATATCAACTACCTTTAAGCACCTAGCCCGTAGGTCTTTAATATGCGGAACCCATGTAAGTCTCTTGTCGAATACAACACCTAAGAACCTGATTTCAGTGCTAACTTCGATATGCTGACCCATTAAATACAGTCTTGGAACATTATCAGTCCGTATTCGGCAAAACTGAATGCATTTAGTCTTCTCAGGAGAAAAACTAAAGCCAGTCTGCCGTGACCATTCTTCAAGACGGTATATAGTTAGCTGTAGTGCTCGTTCAGCTGAGACAACATTTTTAGATGCAACATATATTGCAAAATCATCAACAAACAACGAACATTTAACAGGGTATACGCAACTTTTCACAATATTTTTTATGGCAACCGCAAATAGGGTACAACTAATTACACTTCCTTGCGGTATACCATTTTCCAAGTCAAACCTGTCGGACAGACACTGACCAACCCTTACACGGAACGATCGTTCATCTAGAAAGTCCTTGATGAAGGCCAACATGTTCCCAGCGATGCCCCAATCCCGCAAGGTATTGAGGATACCTCGTCGCCAGGCTGTATCATATGCTTTTCTCAAATCACAGAATACGGCAACGAGGCGCTGCCGCAATGCAAACGCATTGCAGGTAGCCGTCTCAAGGGCCACCAAGTGGTCCGTCGAAGACCTCCCTCTCCGAAATCCGCTCTGTTCAGGAGCGAGGAAGTTATTCTTTTCCAGATACCACATGAGACGACTGTTCACAATTCTTTCCATGACCTTACAAACAACACTTGTCAAGGAAATGGGACGGTAGTTGGAGGCCAATGATTTATCTTTACCAGGTTTCAGAATCGGAACAATTGCTTCTTTCCAAGTTTTTGGAAGCTTTCTAAAAGCGTATATTTTATTAAAAATATGTAGCAGTTGCCTTAACCCAGAATCCGGTAAATGCGCTATCATCGAAAGAGTAATTTCATCTCCTCCAGGTGAGGAATTTCGAGATACTTTGAGCGCTTTTCTAAGCTCAGGCAATGAAAAAGGAATGTTTAGAGGATCATTCGAGTCCGCTATATGGAAAGGAAAATATTCAATGGTTTTCTTATAATTTTGCAACTGTACTGAATATGAAGACGTGAGGGAAGCTGATTTAAAGATAGAACCAATTACGTTAGCGATGTCGGACTGTGATGTGATCACAGAACCGTCAACTTGCAACCCTGCGATTCGATGTGGAGACGTCCTCCCACATACCGAACGCAGTTTTCTCCATACCGTTGTCACAGGGGTACTCCTGTTAATATCTCCAACGTAACGTTTCCCATCTACAATCAGATAGAAATATTTTTTTAAATAATTTTAAAATATGGTTTTCCATTCACGCTTCGTTTCTTGCATATTTAATTGAAATCTGAAGGCTAAATTGTGGGTGCTCCCTGCTTAATTATTCCTACTGTTCGACGTGAACATGCCTTTAATACCGAAGAAGGCCTGCGAAAGCCAGACATCGTTGCAGTCAGAGGAGATTCCGCCACCGTTGTCGACGTCCAGGTCCTGTATGGTGCCAGACCGTTGAGAACTTCTCATGAAAATAAAAAAAAATCGTTACTGTTGAAAGATGTTTCAAGAAATCTTGAAATAGCAGACAAGTTTGTCCGTTAAATATTTTAGTTACAAGTAATTTTTCTTATAGAGGTAGTCAACTCTAAAAATGTTTTTTTTTAGAAAATCATAATTTTTTTTTATTATTTAATAGTTCCAAGTTTTCTCTTTAAGAATATATAAACATTATAAGCATACAATCGTTAATAAACATAATAAAAAATATTTTAGCGACGAGTGTCAAGGAAAAGTATTCAGTTTTTTTACGAAAAACTTCGTTTTTTGCACAAATATGTCTAAAATAACCTTCAAAAAAACCCGGTAACATGTATACTTTTTATGAACAGCGAATCATACTGTATTTAGTACACTAATTTCCTGTTAGATGCCGTTAGTGTACACGAAGAAAGCCGTGGTTTACTAGCAGACTGCAACCATGTGATTGCATATAAAAGTGTCATGGCGGTTAGTTTACATTCGGTCTGTCTATCCGTATTTCTCTGAAAAACAGTTGAATAAAAAAAATTATGTATATTATTTTTTACTTTAGTTAGTAATGTTTTTTATAAGTTAGCAGGTTTTTTAAATTATAATTTTAGTTGTTATGCTGTTAGGACAGTGTTATAGAGTTACGTGTTAAGGACTTGTGTATGTAGGTTATGTTTATCAGTATAGTGTATAACAAAATTTATAAACTTTTTCGTTTTGTTAGTTGTTTTGTAGATTTTTAAATTATAATATTAGTTTTTATACTTTTAGGACAGTGTTTTAGGACTTGTGCATTTAGGTTATAATTTTTAGTAGTGAGTAAAATAGATTGAATAATAATTTTAGTTATACTGAGTGACAATATTATATTATAATAATGCCTAAAGTAAAAAGTAGTGTAAAAATAAGGAAGGCTAGATGTAAACTGGCTATGCAAAAACGGTAGCATGAAACTTTTATTCAAGCAAACAGTGACGTGACGATTGGAGATGCTCAGTCCCAAGCTGGATGTTCAAATAAAAGTGTAAGTAAATTTACAGACACAAATTACAGTAATGCAAGAATATCAGACTTTCAAACTTCTCAAATTGATGATGCAGAGGAGGTTGTGCCTGCACCTGAATATTTATTTATGGACGGTAATGCTATAACAGGGTTCCCACGGACCTGGAAAGTCAGGGAAACTGGTAAAGGGTCAGGGAAGGTCAGGGAAACTTTTTAAAAAAGGCCGACAATCAGGGAAAATTTTCTAAAATAATGTAAAGTCAGGGAAATTTATTAAAACCATTTAGATTGCGTTAATTTTTTGGAAGATTTGTTATGTTGGAATGAGATAGTTGCTGCGGAGATTACTTAAGTTTTGAAAAATCTGTGGTCTACAATCAAGGTAAGTAGTTAAATATTTCATTAACATTATTAGAGTTATCTTCTGCTTGTAATTTATTTTATTTTAATTGGTTACAGCTGCAGTAAGTGGTGTTACACAATACCAGCTTACTGTAGACAGAGGGTGGCATCTCTGTCCATCTGAGCCAACCGCGTTGTCATGTATACTCTATTTGTTATGGTATACTTAACAACGCATATTTTTTAAATAAGACAAAAGATTAATGGCGTTGTTTTTTCAGGTCTGAATGAACTTGAAATAAAGTATCCAAAATTTAATATCATACTATGGAATGCATGTAATTCTTCACAGTAAATTTTAAACAATGAATTGAAGTATGATTTCATTTTATGCATCTTAAAACATCAAGGTAAGCCTCATTTAAAGATATTTGTGGAGTTGAGTGAAGAGGTAAAATGTATCTATAAATTAACTGTTATCACCGTTCCAGCTGATTGCATCTGTACCTCCCTTGGGCACGGCCTAGCCGGCGTAGTGGTAAATTCGGCACATTGCATATTATTGTAATGCTTAATTTTGAAATAAAAATTCTGCTTGAAAAAAACCAGTACACCTGTGACACGTTTACTGTTGCATTAATTTCATATGTGAATTTTTTGAAACATCTAAAGAAAAATATTACATATTATAACACATGCATATATAACATGTTTAATATACTTATTCTTTGTGTAATATACTTGTTTTGTTTCAGATCCAAGCAAGTTACTTTAGAAAATAATTAATTTTTGTGTCAAAGTGGTGAACAATGGCAGGGAAAAAGACTACATTCAATGATCAGTGGTTGGACACTAAATTAAATCCCAATTTTTGCGGATGGCTAAAGAAGGCCAAAGATGAAAACAGTGCTTATTGTGAAATTTGTAAAAAGACATTCGGTCTCTCAAATATGGGTCGGCAGGCAGTTACAAGTCATGCAAGCGGTAAAATGCATAATAAACTTTTAAAATTGAAATCCTCTCACCCTCAGTTAACATCATTTATTGTAAAAAACAAAGAACCTGAACCTACTCCAGCAGCTCTAGAACCTGCTAGAGATCCTGCTGTTGGATCATCAACTCTAACTCCTGGCTGCTCCTCATCTGACTCTGATAGAATTTCATTACCTCATGAAAGTTCAATTTCTTCTTTCGTTATCAAGAAGGAAGTTACCGAAGCTGAAATTATCTGGGCAATGAGAGTGGTTGAACGTAATATGTCGTTGAGTTCATGTTCAGACATTGGTGAAACCTTTCAGCTTATGTTTAAAGATAGTGTAATAGCTTCAAAATTTACACTGGGAGAAACCAAATGTTCGTATGTCATAAATCATGGACTTGCTCCTTATTTCCATGAAACATTGAAAGACCGCCTAAAAAGTGTAAACGACTATGTTATTTGTTTTGACGAATCACTGAACAAGGTAGTTCAAAAAGGTCAGATGGACGTATTTATTAAGTATTTTGACATAAATAAAAATAGGGTATCTACTCAGTATTATAACAGTGCATTTATTGGAAGGGCAACTTCGGAACATTTGCTGACTGGGTTCTTACATTCCATAGAGCCTCTTCAAAGAAAAAATTTGTTACAGGTCAGTATGGATGGACCAAATGTTAATCTTAGCTTTCTTAAAAAACTTGAGGGCATACTGAATGAGAATCCAAGTGAGAAGCAACTAGTTAACATTGGTGTATGTGGTTTGCACGTAGTTGATGGTGCAATTAAAACTGGTATGCGTGCCACCAACTGGAATTGTGACATTTTTTTGAGGGACCTTTATTACATTTTAAATGATGCTCCAGCAAGAAGAGCAGAATATACAAACATAACTGGCAGCACATGTTTTCCTTTAAAGTACTGCTGTACTAGATGGCTAGAAAATGTAGCGTGCATAGATAGAGCTCTGAAGATATTAGATGATATATCCAAGTTCATTAACAAATCAAAGTCTGTGCATACTAAACCTTATAAATCAGTGGAAGATCATTGTGCAGATAAGTTTTTGAAATGTCAATTGTCCTTTTTTAGGACTATATCGGCAGAGTGTGAGCCTTTCTTGAGAAGGTTTCAATCCAGTTCTCCTCTCTCTCCATATCTTTACACCACTTTATTGGATTTGGTGAAAAGTATAATGGCACGGGTAGTGAAGCCAGAAGTGTTAAAATATGCTAGTTCTGGAAGCAAGATGATAAATTTACAGTTAGAAAATAGTGAAAACCTCCTTGAACCAAAAAAAATCGACATAGGTTTTCAAACCTTAAAACATATCAAAACTTTGAAAAACGTACCTGAGTTAGACCTGTTGAACTTTCGAAATCAATGTCGGACATTTTTAGTCAAAACAATACAAAAACTGCAAGAGCGAAGCCCTTTAAAGTATAAAGCTGTCTCTGGATTGTCTTCCCTAAATCCGGAAATTTTAAAGGTAAATGAATTAACACAAATTTGTAATTTAAGACGTTTAATTAAATAGAAAAACAAAATAAATAATTATTACTACAACAAAATAATGACTCTACATAAAATATTCTCAGGGATTAATTTATAATTGTTTATGAACAATAAACAAAATAATAAATTAAAATAAAAATATTTTAATAAAAATATTTTATATTAAAATAAAAATATTTTGGATGTTAAAATGAACAATTTTAACATCCTACAAATACAACAATTGAAAAATTTTAATAAAACTAAAGACTATCGGTACCTATTTAAATTGAAAGTAATACTGGTTTTTAGATTTTAAGAATTTAGATTATTATTTAATTTTGAATACTTTATAAATTGAGAACTAGAATTCTATATGGATATCAGTTGATAATATGAATACTTAGTTGAATTTTACTGGTTCCCGTTATAATTCTTTGAAGATGTACTGAAACGTTGATTCTTAGCGTCGGTCTATAACAATTGGATTCTTGCTGTTTTTTAAACTTGAAGTATTTTAAAATATTCTCCGATCTTCCATTTAAAACTTTTATTGTTCATTATAGCTCATAACTTTGTCCATTCACTGATATACTATTTGATAGATATTAGTAGTTTTTAATATTATAATTTTAAATTTTTTTTCTGGAGCATTATTATAATACGTTCGGTACGGTTAATGGATG
Source organism: Catonia carolina (assembly GCA_035578175.1). Taxonomy (NCBI): domain Eukaryota; kingdom Metazoa; phylum Arthropoda; class Insecta; order Hemiptera; family Achilidae; genus Catonia; species Catonia carolina. Next base: position 44,656,487 of record JAQMRL010000001.1, read on the forward strand.
ACGTACCGCTCGCTGATTTCATGATTCAAGCGACGATGTCACCTTTGAAATCTGATTAAATATTTTAAACTGTTTAAGAAAAACGGATCACTATTTAAAAATATACACTGTACATTACTTTAGTTATAAATGTTTTTAGTTAAATATTTTATCTTAGTTTCGAATTTTAATTCACTTTTTACTAAATATGATTTAGTTGTTCATTTTGATAGAGTTGTACTCACTTCCAATCTCGTTGTACGTATGTTATAAATTATAAAATTGATTGAAAATTAACTGATATTCTATTAATTAAAAAACTGTTATTATTATTTACCAGTATTTATACATTATAAAGCTATTAATATTATTTAAAAGTTTTAACAGATTTATATACCAGATATTACTAGACTCGATATATTTCTATTTATAAATTAAGTAGTGGCCAGCCTGTCTGTTTGACCTAGTCCACTAAATACCAAATGTAGGTCAAGTTCATTCTACATTTATTCCCTCTCGTTATATAAAAAAAATAAAAATTAATCTTAATTTTTATTTTTATTTTTTTTTTAAATTTCATAAAACATAAAATAATACATACTTAATATATATACACACTTAACAACTAAATTCGTTTATTGAGTTTCATTTTTATCTTCTAAACTAACTCTTAATTTATTTAAATAAACATAACTTATTAACTAAGGTTTGTGTTTTAATATTAAGAAATAATGTGATCTGTGTTGTGAGTGCTTATTATATTTAAAAACAAAATTATTAACCTTTTACATTCTTGTAAACATACTTAGAAAACAAAAATTCTAGATTTACTCAATCTATTTGTCAAAATAAAAAAATGCTTCTTATTTGAATTCCTACTTGGAATAAGAAATAAATTATACATAAACACTTAAATAAACATACAAAAAAATATAAATTCACTTAATAACACTTAATAATAAAAAGAAAATCATTTTGTACTTGTAATACTCTAAAAGTTAGGTTATGTCCACCTCGACATACCAATTTTTGCTTAAATTTAAAGTAATCATCCTTCTTATGTAATTTTATTTATAGGTTAACATAATTAGATCATTTTAATTAATCTGTATAAGTTTCAACAAATTCTGTTGATGTTAAGTCTATTTAAAATGAAATTCTCAAAAATATTTTGGCCTACAATCCAAAAATATGTATTTGTCTAAGTCAACATTTAATAAAACTCCTATTTGATACTTTCTTTTGGTTAGATATGCTCTAACTAGCTAAATTAAAGAGTGTTCTAGTATTATATTCAATTACAAATCAACTTATAATGGTTTACAAACATTATTATGACATAAATCTGAAAAAAAATTTTACAATTTAAGATAAACTTGGAAAATATCTTATTTTAGTGGAATATTTATAAATTAGCAGTTCTACTCACAATAATATTGTACTAATTGGATACATACATGAATACAATTACCTATAATTAATGAATTACACCTTTAAATTCATGAATTACAAAAAAAATTATAGTTCTGATCAATTATCATCAGTTTAGGTTATCTAAATCTAGGTACACTATTAATTAAATTTATTTGTTAATCGTACTAACTAACATATTAACTTAATCATAAATACACAATCTGAATATAATTTTACAATAATAATAAAAAACTACAAAAACAGTTACCTTATAACCTATGATATAACATCTAACCCTTTCTAGACACCAAACTAAATAATCTTAATATCTAACCTGGCCTATCTTTATACCTATTTATCACATCTACTCTTTCATCAAGTTTATTTGTAGCTAATTTATTCCTAATACTTGTAACTTTATAATTATTGCCATTCTTAAGATTTTGATTTCTATTTTTATTTTGTTTATTATTATTATTATTGTACTGTGTAATTCTATTATTTTTAATATATGGATTATACCTGTAATTTTTTCTATTTGATCGTTGATTAATTTTATTATTATTATTGAAATTTCTATTCCGCTTATTAGGATAACTATTTTCCCATTTATTTCTGTTATATCTCTGGTTCATTATTTTCATATTTGTTTTGTTAATATATTTATTTACTTCTCTATTCCATTGTAACTCTTTGAGTTTCTCATTCATATTTTCTATTGTTTCACAGAATTCATTATTATTTATACCTACTAATCTATCTTTCTTTATCTCTTCTAATTCATTAGTTACTACTGCTATATTTTGTTTAATCTCACTTCTAACATTACCTAGTTTACTTTTAATCTCATCTTTTACTATATTTCTAAAATTACCTACTTTATTATCTATTTCAGATTTAACCTGCTCTAATTGTCCATTAACCTCACTTTGTACTGTATTTAATTTATTATTTGCTGTATCTATTTTACTGGTTAGTTCTCTATTGACTACCTTTTGTTCTAAGAATTTTTTATTTACATCTGTCTTTATTTCTATTAATTTCTCTCCTAACTCTGACTTAATTTCTAACATATCCAATTTTATGTCTGATCTAACCTGATCTATATCTGCGCTTTGTTTTTTCATTTTATCATTAAAATTTAACGTCTGTTTGTTCATATCCTCCTTTAAACCTATTTCTAAATCTGACATTCTTCCATTTAAATTTGACACATTTTCATTTAAACCTGACATTCTTTCATTTAAATCTGTACTCAATTTTAGCATCATACTCATTAATTTATCCATCTTATCCTCTGACCTCATTCCTCTATTTTCACTATCACTATTATCGCTACTATCGCTATTGTCTTGGCCTAATTGCCTCCCAGACCTTAATTCGATATTCGTCATGATACTCAATAAACGAATCACAAATATTAAACAATAAACAATTATTTATAAATTTATGGTTCTTTAAATTTTATTTAAGAATTATTTTATAAAATGAAAACCTCGACTTTAAATAAAATTGCCTAAACGTTGCGGCGCCAAAAATGTAGCAACACTACGGTTGTACAATTTTAGAGGTAAATGAATTAACACAAATTTGTAATTTAAGACGTTTAATTAAATAGAAAAACAAAATAAATAATTATTACTACAACAAAATAATGACTCTACATAAAATATTCTCAGGGATTAATTTATAATTGTTTATTGTTCATTTTAACATCCTACAAATACAACAATTGAAAAATTTTAATAAAACTAAAGACTATCGGTACCTATTTAAATTGAAAGTAATACTGGTTTTTAGATTTTAAGAATTTAGATTATTATTTAATTTTGAATACTTTATAAATTGAGAACTAGAATTCTATATGGATATCAGTTGATAATATGAATACTTAGTTGAATTTTACTGGTTCCCGTTATAATTCTTTGAAGATGTACTGAAACGTTGATTCTTAGCGTCGGTCTATAACAATTGGATTCTTGCTGTTTTTTAAACTTGAAGTATTTTAAAATATTCTCCGATCTTCCATTTAAAACTTTTATTGTTCATTATAGCTCATAACTTTGTCCATTCACTGATATACTATTTGATAGATATTAGTAGTTTTTAATATTATAATTTTAAATTTTTTTTCTGGAGCATTATTATAATACGTTCGGTACGGTTAATGGATGACGTACCGCTCGCTGATTTCATGATTCAAGCGACGATGTCACCTTTGAAATCTGATTAAATATTTTAAACTGTTTAAGAAAAACGGATCACTATTTAAAAATATACACTGTACATTACTTTAGTTATAAATGTTTTTAGTTAAATATTTTATCTTAGTTTCGAATTTTAATTCACTTTTTACTAAATATGATTTAGTTGTTCATTTTGATAGAGTTGTACTCACTTCCAATCTCGTTGTACGTATGTTATAAATTATAAAATTGATTGAAAATTAACTGATATTCTATTAATTAAAAAACTGTTATTATTATTTACCAGTATTTATACATTATAAAGCTATTAATATTATTTAAAAGTTTTAACAGATTTATATACCAGATATTACTAGACTCGATATATTTCTATTTATAAATTAAGTAGTGGCCAGCCTGTCTGTTTGACCTAGTCCACTAAATACCAAATGTAGGTCAAGTTCATTCTACATGTCGGACATTTTTAGTCAAAACAATACAAAAACTGCAAGAGCGAAGCCCTTTAAAGTATAAAGCTGTCTCTGGATTGTCTTCCCTAAATCCGGAAATAATTGTATCACAACCTGAACTTGGAAAGACAAAGATGATAAATCTTCTTGAGATCCTCTATGAGAAAAACAGAATTTCAGAAGATACAGCTGAAAAAACCAAATCACAATATGAAATACTCTGTAATGAAGCCAAGAATCTCTTCAAAGATGATTTTAATAACTTTTTGGATGCTCTGCACGATAAAGAAAAGGAAGAAATTAGACTTGATGACTTCTATGCGTCCCTCTTGTTGAAAAACAATAAATATTCTGAGCTATGGGAAGTTGTGAAATTGACATTGATATTTTCTCATGGTAATGCTAGTGTTGAGTCTGGATTTTCAGTAAATAAATCTCTCCTTACTGAGAATCAAAAAGAATGTAGCATAGTGAACCAGAGGATTGTGTATGATGCACTGAAATATCACGGAGGTTTGCAAAATGTGAAAATAGATCAGAAAATGTTGTCAGCTGTTAAAATGGCAAGAAGCAAATATGAACATTAATTGGAGAAAAGTAAAGAGGAGAAGACTGAAGATGAGACTCGTGTTAACAAAGCAAAATTGAGAGCAGATTTAAAAAAATTACAAGAAGAAAGAAAAGTATCAAGAATAAAACAGCAAATTGAAGAAGAAGTTATAGCCTTAAAAATCCAAAAGCTGGAAGAAGCTTTAAAGTAAACTTGTTTTGTTTATCAGACAATGTAAGACTTTCCTTTTCAAACTTTATCAATAGATTTCTTGTTAAGGTATTATGTTCTATTTAGTTACATAATTCATTGTAATTTAAGTTTATTTTTTATTTTGTTCTATTTGTAAGAGTTATTTAAACTTTTTCTTGTCTTAATTGCTCCTTACTAAGCTTAGATTTGTTAAGTTATGTTTATTTTAGTATAATTGTGAGTAAAGTTTTATTTTGTTATTTTTTCAGTTGTAAGAGTTATTTAAACTTATTCTTGTCATAATCATCACTACAAGTTGTAGTTTTTATTACCTATTTTTGTTTTATTTGGAGTCTTAAGCATTTAGAATCCGATGTCTTATTTTATATTTCTTAGTTGCTCCTTACTAAGCTTAGATTTGTTAAGTTATGTTTATTTTAATATAAGTGAAGTTTTATTTTGTTATTTTTCAGTTGTAAGAGTTATTTAAACTTATTCTTGTCATAATCATTACTACAAGTCGTAGTTTTTATTACCTATTTTTGTTTTATTTGGAGTCTTAAGCATTTAGAATCCGATGTCTTATTTTATATTTCTTAGTTGCTCCTTACTAAGCTTAGATTTGTTAAGTTCTATTTATTTTAATATAAGTGAAGTTTGATTTTGTTATTTTTTTCAGTTGTAAGAGTTATTTAAACTTATTCTTGTCATAATCATTACTACAAGTCGTAGTTTTTATTACCTATTTTTGTTTTATTTGGAGTCTTAAGCATTTAGAATCCGATGTCTTATTTTATATTTCTTAGTTGCTCCTTACTAAGCTTAGATTTGTTAAGTTCTATTTATTTTAATATAAGTGAAGTTTGATTTTGTTATTTTTTTCAGTTGTAAGAGTTATTTAAACTTATTCTTGTCATAATCATTACTACAAGTCGTAGTTTTTATTACCTATTTTTGTTTTATTTGGAGTCTTAAGCATTTAGAATCCGATGTCTTATTTTATATTTCTTAGTTGCTCCTTACTAAGCTTAGATTTGTTAAGTTCTATTTATTTTAATATAAGTGAAGTTTGATTTTGTTATTTTTTTCAGTTGTAAGAGTTATTTAAACTAATTCTTGTCATAATCATCACTACAAGTTGTAGTTTTTATTACATATATTTTGTTTTATTTTGAGTCTTATGTCAATCCGATGTCTTATTTTATATTCTGTTAATAAAAAGGAGGCGTAAGGGCGGCTATGGGGATGGTGGAGGCCGTATTAAATAATAAAAAGTTGTTGCTTTTCTTGCTCTGAATAAATACCTATATACATATTAAGAAAACTCACAGTACCTACAATATGCCGTGGTCAGGGAAATTTATAGAAAATGGTCAGGGAAAGTCAGGGAATTCACTAAAGATTTTTTTGTGGGAACCCTGTATAAAATCCCTGTCCACTGTGGTTGCAACGTGAAATGGAAATTCTTCCAGTTGCCTATTCTGGCTTTAGAGGTAAACTTACTGTAAAGTGTAAGAACTGGGATGAAATAGTAACAACTGTTTCTACTTCACCAAAAATTTCAAACTCTCGTGGTTTCGATGTAAATAAACGAGTTATAAATCTGTGTATCAGAGGTATAGTACACCATGTGCCATAATCAAGATTTTACAGGAGAGCCATTAAAGTTTTAAAATTTACTATATTGTTCATATTTCTTTCAGCTTTTTATTTACTCAAAATATTTTTACTGATACTTTCTCATTTTAGTTTAAGCTAATTAATGTGTAATGAATAAAATGAAAATTGTTGTTTTCCACCTGGAAAATGGACATAGTGTTTTTTACTTCTGAATCTGCCTAATTTTCCCTACACTATGTCCAAGTGAAATAATTTAATGTCAGAAGAATTAGGTGTTAAATTAAGGAGTAAGGTAGAATACGCTGGAAATATCATGTATTAAAATAAATAGTAATAGTAATAAATAGTTTCATGACTCTTGCACAACCTTCCCTTTTTGCTCATGGAACTTTGCCCTGATAGATGTCTCTTTTTTCGTGGTTGCATTCCAATTTTTCTGGATCTCTTTGCCGTTTTCTACCTTCTTGCTTGATGTTAGCTTTGTTTACTACCGTATAAGATATTTCCTTTGTCTCCACATTTACATCTTGAATAATTTCAGTTCCCTTCTGCCATTACCCATAAATTAGCGTTTATTATGTGGTTCTGAAGAAGAAACATTTGCGGGTTGTACATAATCTTCATCTGCTGACGTGTCATCTGTCTCGCTACCACTACTACGTAACAATAAGTCTTGATGCAACAAAATTATTTTATATTGTCCTCCAGTTTGAAAACTATTGTCTACATAAATAGAGTAATTGACTTCTCCAGTTGAATGAGGTATGTCGTTGTTAATGGCTACTGCAGTATTAGTCTGTAAATGAATGGGGCGATTGGTAATAAAACTGATTGATACTTATGTTTGTAAAAACAAATTCTGTTAAATAGGATTTTAAAAACAAAACGAAGAACTGAGGCATGCGTGAGCCATGCTGTAGTAGCTGAACAGTCGGATGACCTCATCAGTTTATTCATTGCGTTGATATTATGACGGAGTCTAAAGAACTGCGCGAATTTAATGCACTAAAACGTCTATTTTTTGTAAGAATGAAGATATAAGTGGATATGGTGTTGTATAGTTTCATACTTTTTCAGAAGTCTAGAACACCATGTGCATATAGTACTATATACCACAAACGAAAGAACCACATAGTGTAGTTTTAAGAAGCCTTATTTCAGTTCTTATTAGGATTTTAACATAGTGCAGTATACCACTGGAAAGAGCAGAAAAAGTTATATAACCTAGTGTTAAAAACTCAATTTCGATAAAAATGGACATAGTGTAGAACACCTCCGCCACACAGAAATGCATTTCTAGCTATTGGAAAAGGGCATTCTGCAATGGAGCAATTCTCAATGGCGATGAACATGAACTGTTAGCAAACAGTCTTTCAATAAAGAATCAAAAGAATTACACGCCAATGCAAAAACAACTGGTTCGAATTTTTTGGAAAAATCAAGGAATCGAGTTCGACAGTGTTACAAAGAGCTAAATCCATTGCTTGTAGATAACGACATGATTGATCTAGCAGTCTCGTTTGATGGGACATGGCACAAACGAGGCCATACATCTAATTATGGTGTTGGCTGTGTCATTGAACAAACAAGCGGACTGGTAATTGATTATGTTGTACTAAGTAAATATTGCCAGAAATGCACAATTGTAGAAAATGAACTGAACAGTGCAGATTTCTCAGTATGGTAAGAGAAGCATAAGTCATTGTGTGACAAAAACTATGATGGTTCTTCTGCTGCCATGGAGACTAAAGCTGCAGAAATCCTGTGGTAACGTTCTTCATCACTGGGACTAAGATACACCACCCTTATCAGTGATGGTGATTCAGCTGTGTTTTCACATTTGAATGATTTGAAAGTGTATGGAGAAAATGTAAAGTTGGAAAAGGATGAATGCATAAATCATGTCGCTAAGCGCTTAGGGACTGCGCTCCGAAATTTGGTAAAAAAAGCTCGCAGTAATGGAATAACACTGGGTGGCAGGGCACATGGCAGTCTGAAGGAAACCACGATCGACAAACTTGTAGCATATTACAGAAAAGCCATTGCTGAAAATGTAAATAAGGATGTCGATTCCATGAAGTCTCCTATAATGGCTACTCTACATCATGGTGTTTCAACAGATACTGAACCGAAGCACACTAAATGTCCTACTGGTGTAGGAGAAGAAAACTGGTGCTTCTATAATAGAGCTGCAGCACAGAATAAAATACCTGGTAGTCACATTGAAAATGTTCACACACCTATTAATTTATTAGTATTGAAACATGTAGTGCCTATTTATAGTAGACTCACTGACAGAAATTTATTAAAAAGGTGTGTAAAAGGACGGACTCAAAACTGCAATGAGAGCCTTCATGCTCGCATTTGGCAGAATTGTAATAAGGCACAAAATGTGTCAAAACTATTTGTTGAGTCAGCAGTTTCTAAAGCAGTCAGTACCTTTAATTTTGGGAGTGTAGCTCATGTGTCTGCAATGAGAAATGCACTATTATCACCTGGGAGTAACACCATCCATTTAGCTAGAAGACGTGACTATAAAAGGAAGGTAAGAATGTGCCGGTTACAGTCTGTGAAACACCAACAAAGAAAAAGGAAATGGAAACTAAAAAACAAGAAGAAAGAAGAGAAAAAACGGAAAAAAGAGGGCACAACTTATGGTTCTGGCCTATACTAAAGCCATCATAATAGGTATGTGAATCTTTTTCTTAGTTTCCAGCAAATTTTTATTTCTTCGGTTTTCTGGCACTAAAATTCTTATAACTTTTGTTGTATTAATGATATCTGCACATTTTTTTATATTTTTTGCAGAAATTTATTCTCTATAATTGAGTAGCTCATTTCCAAAACCTGCTATTTTGAGAAAAAATCGAAAATGACATTACATTCTTATTCTCATGTTTTTTGAGCGCTGAATTCATCGGTGATGTTATTTTTTCCTAACACTGCTATTTCTTATATAAATTAATGGTGTGAATTCAGCTTTGTTTCCAAAAGCTGCTATTTGTTAGGCCTAAAACTTGCTGATTCATTTCCTAAAAATTCTGTTTTATTGTAAGTTCCTAAACCAGCTATTTCTTTGTTAATAATACGGCGTGCATGAATTGTGTTTCCAAAACCTGCTATTTACAAGATTCAAAATGGCGGCTTATAGTAGCAAGTTCCTATTTATATTTTCATCTAAGATGTAGATGCCTACATAAGGCATTTTATTTGTAATATAACATTAATTGAAATAATATTCATGAATAATAATATTTATTATTATTTGTATTACTTACTAAATAAAATTATATTATTTTCTTATCTAATATTAGTTAAAAAATAAAGATCCAAACAAAAGAATTATTAAAATATAAAACATACCTATTAAGTTTTATTCGAATTTCAAATCAGCTGTTAAGTTTGCTTTCCGGGCAGTAGAATTTGTTGTTTGTCATTGTTTATTTTGTAGTGAGTTTTTTTCAGTTAGGGTTATTAGTTTTTGTTTTAAAAATGAACTCTGTTGACAATTTTGAGTCGGAAGAATTCAGTGAATTTGTGGAAGAATGTGAGAAAGGCAAGGGGCGTAAACGTTTATTAAATAAGAATCAGTGGGAAAAAACCAAACAAAGACTTGAAAAACGCAATAACCGTAACAAAGGTTGGAAAGTAGAGTGTAATCATGAGGGAAAAAATTTCTGTTTAGCTAGGACTGTGGCAGACCATGATCTTGTACTATTTCATAGTAAGTACTGGGGGCTGCAAAACGCTGTGAAAGAAATACAGTATATACAACGTAATATTCAGGTATGTACCGGTACGATACATTCTTCTGCAGATCCTAAACGCAAATGTTCACTTAGTACTACTTACTATATTCAGTCTTCACAAGGGCCAGTTCGAGTTTGCAAAATGTCATTTTTGAGTATTTTAAGTATCGGCAGCTCGAAAGTAGAAAACGCAGCAAAGCAGTTAATGAAAGAAGATGAGGATATCACGGAAAAAAGAGGAGGGAGAAGAGATACTGATGGCGATAAAAGATTAAATGAGATTGCTAATCATATAAAAAAATTTCGCTGTCGTGAAAGTCACTATGGTAGGCAGAACATTCCTTGCATGAAATACCTGCCTTCTCATCTATCAGTTAGCAAAATGCATAAAATATTTTTGGAAGAAAGTAGGAGATCGCTTAAGGAATGTCTGTATTCTAGATATTGGACAGTGTTTAGTACCCAATTCAATCTTGGTTTTGGTTCGTTAAAAAGCGACAAATGCAGTGAATGTATTCGTCTGAAGAATCTGCGCAAAACAGAAACGGATGCAGAGAAAAAGAAGGAGCTGATAATGCAGTACGCAGTACACAATAGGCGTGCTCAACGATTTTACAAGGAACTGAATTTGTTTTCTGAAGAAACTTTAACAATAAATTTTGACCTCATGCAAAATCAGCCCTTACCGAAAACACCAATCGGAGAAGCATACTACGCACGGCAGTTGTGGTACTACACTTTTGGCATTGTCATACACACTAAAGATAAGTTGTTGAACCAAGACACAGTATTCTTTTATCGATGGCTAGAAAGTGAGTATGGCAGAGGTTGCAACGAAATTACTTCTTGTTTGAACCATTTCTTAAATAAAGTGCTTAGTGATGGCCACTTAAATGGAATTAAAAAACTAAGATTTTTCTCAGATTCTTGCGTCGGGCAGAATAAAAATTATACGGTTCTCACGGCATTGATTCGTTTCTGTCAGAGTAAAAATCTTCAATTTGAGTGGGTTTTTCCTGTTAAGGGGCATTCCTACATACCTGCTGATCGAGCTTTTGGACTATGTGATAGGAAATGTAGGAAAGTGGAAGAAATTATTTATCCTGATCAATATGATCAAATTTTGACTGAAGTAGGTAGGCCTACATTGTTTAAGGCACCTGATGTAGTTTTCAGTGACTGGAAGCTGGTTTGTGACAAGTACCTCAGAAGTGAAAAACGCTTTAAAATCACAGAGGCAAAAATATTGATGTTAAATAATCCAAAGTCTAATAGAGTTAATTTTCTAGCCACCTACTCAGGAGTTTCTACATCACATGACATTTACAAACACATAATACTTCTATGCCAGAGGATTATGTTGATTAAAAAACTTAATAAAAAAAATCATGCCACTCAAGCAAAGTTGAATGATGTGAAAGGACTTTTAACTGCTATGGGCAAAGACTGGAATACTATGGACTTCAACAAAAACGTGTTCTCATGTCAGCAAAGTGTAAATTTAGCTCATGAAAGTGATGATGAAGACATTGCTGTTGTTTCCGAAGACATTTTCTAAGTATTTCTATTTTATTTTCAATAATCATACAAATTCATAATCATTAATATTACATAATAATTATTAATAATATACTGTTGTTTTAAGATAATTTTTAGGCTTCATTAAGTTAATAATGAACCTGAACGTTTCATTTTAAATAGAGAACCACTGGATTTTTATTTTTTCCAAAATCTACTATTTTAACACTTTAGTTCCTAAACCTGCTATTTTGAAAGTTTGTGGGCAAAACCTGCTATTTTACCTTACATTCATTTCCAAAACCTGCTATTCTATTTTTTAAAACCAAAATTACTAAATATAAAATAAAAATTTCTAAAAATAAATTAGCCCTGACTACAAAATGATTTTTTTTATATTAAAAAAAAAATTGCTCTCAAATCGGTTCAGTAAATATTTTGTGATAGAATTATCTCCTACTGTAAAATTCTACAAAACCTAAATAGCAGGTTTTGGAAATGAGCGACTCAATTGTGACAATGATCATCATGATAAGTACACTACAGAATTTTATAGAAAAACATTAATCTGAAATGACATTTGGTTTTTCCATATTTTCATTCAAAAATTCATTACTTAAAGTAAAAAGATGGTAAACAAAAATTAATTATGTCAATTATAGAACACAATTTTCTGATTTATTTGGTATAAGCAAATTACAAAAAATGTAAACAGTAACAAAGTTATAAGAGTTTTTGTGAACGTCTGATTTTTTATATGTAACCCTTGTATAATGGGTTGTAATGCATGAATTTAGCTTTTGGTTACATAAAATGGTTTTTGAAATTTGCTGCTTTTTCAAGTAAGAACAAACCCAATAACATAAACGCAATAAAAAAATTTTTAAGTTTTAGAGATTACTACCCCCTTAAAAGTCAATAAATTGTTTAGACATCCTGTAATTTGTATTTCATTTCATAAATTTTATTAATCAATTTAATTTTAAAACATTGTTAGCTACTAGTTCTGAATTGAAATTTTCTAAAGCAAATTTACGGTGTTATATTTCATGGTTTGCCCGTTAATATTTTTTTCCCTCGTTAACGTTAGGTTAGGCCTACGTTGGTTTTATAACATGCGTAATTGTTTTAATAATTGGATTCCTATCTCTACCAATACAATCGAACGTCGCGTGATATGTACTCTGTACATACGATTTACGCTGACGTTTCTCTTTTTGTAGGCTACATTGAACCGTCGCTTTCAATGTCAATGTAGAATTTTTTCTCGTGCATGAATTTTTCCTATATTCTACGCAGTTGCCTTGTAGCTGCGGACGAGTTAACATCCTCTTTAAAGCTCCAGGTAATTTACTCACGATGATTTTCTTTTACCTCTAATTTACATTTAAATTTAGAATTTTCATTTAATTCCGGTTAGGATTTAGGTTTAAATTTTATACGGCTTGTGTTTATTTTAAAATATTTGGTGAATTTAATGTAAAACTGTTTACCCGATGTTTAAGTATTATTTTTTTAATAATCATTATGAAAGTTAAGATTTGGTCTGCCTTTCGCATTCCAACTTAATATTAAAAATTAAAATCAGTATTTTATCTCGATTATTTTTTTATTATTATTTCACGTTAAATTTATGGTTGTAATCCGAGTAATTTTTACGGAGAAAGACGTTTGTTTTTCAAATGCTTCTCCCAACATTAAGATCGTCCTATGACCACCTCAAATGGTCATTTTCAGCGTCGACTTCAAACTTTTTCTTTCTTAATTTTACTTTTGTGATAAGAGCTATTTTTATGTGGAAGTCAGTTCAAACAATTTCTAACAAACCTTGTTTTTCATTGTTATTTTCTTTTTCATTCTAAAAATAGTCATAGTTTTTTTTAATGTAACGTTTCTTTTTTTGTAAATGATTTTTGGATAATAGATTTTCTAAAATAGATTTTTGACGTTTTATATGATAGTTCTTTTTAGTTTTTTTTATTAAATTTTTGTCTTTAAAATTAATTATCGAATATTTGTTTTTTTTTTTGTTTCTTAAAATTTTCCTTAAATAGTTTCTTGTTTAAAATAGCTTGTTAACTGATTTTCAAACGAAAATAAGACATCTTTATTTCTCGTTTTCAAACTTAAATTTTCTTACAATTTATCTGTTTAATTTAATTCAAGGTTGTTTGTTCAAATTACATTTTTATATGACTGCGATGATTGACAACCATTTCGCTATTTGTGGCATGAAGGTATAGCAGGAAGAGGTGCCAATGAAGTAGGTTCCTGTTTCTATAGTTTTCTGCTTAATGATACTTCGCCAAAAATTAAAAATTTTATTATGTATTCTGACACATGTCGTGGTCAGAATAAAAACAGCCACATTGCTGTCACTTGCATGGTAGCATTAAAACATTCTTCAACTTTGGAAAGGATTGACCATAAATTTCTATTGTCGGGCCATACACACATGTAATGCGACGCTGATCACAGTGTAATAAAGGATATAGAAGAAATTTAATGGTAGCATAGATCATCCACATGACTGGGCTCAGTTGATTCGCCAGGCAGGTAAAAAGAGACAATTTATAGTCAAGGAAATGTCGCGAGAAAATTTTTTCGACTTTGCTGGATTGTTGAAACATGAACTTCAACTGCGAAAGGTTGATGAAGATGGAAACGCTGTGAACTGGAGATATACAGGTATATACCTGTATAAAGTGGCTGCGGTATGAAAAAGATCAACCAGGAATTGTTTTTTTACAAAAATGAATTAAGATAGTGACAACTTTAAAAGACTCAATTTCAGAAGACGAGGACAACGAAATGACATAAAATTTAATCCATGCCTAAAGTACAACGAAGCAAACAAAATATCTATCAAGAAAAACAAAAGACTTGATGGAACTCATGCCATTCATTTCTTCTGTATTTCATAACTTTTACAAAGAACTGGAGACATTAAAATCTATCAGAAATACCCTTCCAGATACAATTATTCAAGAAAGTGATAACGATGATTAAAAATATATTGTAGTGACCAGGACCTCAAGATCTCGTGGACTCTTTTTTTTGCAATATCGTGTTTAATTTTCTATACACACGGTATTCTTAGACCCACAACTAAGAATATTCGGAAAAAGTCATTTCGCACTCCTTTAGTTGTAAATAATTTTTTTTAGAGCTCGATATTTTCAACTGAGGCAAAATTTAAAATGTGTTAAGGATAATGTTATTGGTGACGATATTAAAAATAAAGATAAGACTTTGGAAGGTTAGACCCGTACTGGAATCTATTAGAAATGGGTGTTTAAAACTTCATAGACCATCTTATTTAAGTGTAGATGAGCAAATGATTTCAATTTACTGGCCGTACTAATTTAAAACAATTTGTTAAGGGAAAACCCAATCCCGTTGGCTTAAAAATGTTTATATTAGCTTCACCTGATGGCCTAGTTCTTGATTTTGTGGTCTATCAAGGCAAAGGGCAAACTTTTACAAATTCAAACGTTTCAAAAGAATTCAGTATTGGAGAAAGTGCAGTAGTTCAGTTGATGGATAGCGTAAAAGAAAATTCATCCATCTATGTAGACAGATACTTTACGACTCATAAATTAGTTTATTATTTAATTGAAAAAAAATTGTTGTTACTGGTACTGTCATGAAAAACAAATTTCCTAATGCCCCATTCATGACTGATAAGGAAATGAAAAAGCTACCTCGTGGCAGCGTTGAAGAATATGTACGAGATGATTCCAAAGTTGTTCTCATGAAATGGTACGATAGCCAGCCAATACGGTTTATGTCATCCAAACATATTCGTTGCCAATGGGTAGTTGTAAACGTTAGAATAAGAAGACAAAAAAGTATGAGGATGCTCTTTTGCCTTGTTTAGTTGCATGTAATAACAAATATATGGGTAGCGTGGATCTGAACGATAGAATTTCTTTTTACAGAAATAAATACAGAACAAACAAATGGACTGTTAGAACTATACTCCACTTCTTTGACTTGGCTTGCGCAAATTACTAACTTCTTTACAGAAGTGATTTTAAAGCATTGAATAAAAAAACCCGTTGCAGTTTCTGGACTTCAGACTTGCATTAGCTGAGCAGCTGATTGTAAGTACCATTGAGGAAAGCAGCGACAGTTCAGATAACGAAGAAGATCCTCCTTCGAAAATAGTAAAATTACCGTGTCATGATTTAAGGGTAAAACATGCATCTCATTTGCCAGAAGTGGTTGAGTTAAGAAACCCAAGTAGGTGTCGACTGGAAGGATGTTCTGGTAAAAGCAGAGTTTGATGCATGAAGTGCAATGTTTTTTTGTGTTTGACGAAAACAAAAAACTTTTATGCCAATTTTCATAAATGACTGTTCGTAGCTATTTTTTAATTTATATGTTTATGTAATAGGTGTAGATTATTGTACAATTTTCCTCAGTAATAGTTTTTATATTGTTTAGAATGGTTATTCCAATTTAGGGTATTGCTGTAAAATATTTTCAATTTTAAGGGGGTACTCCCTCACAAAAATTGTAAAATAATTTTTTTTTCAAAATTTTTTTTTTATAATTTCTGATAAGCTTAAAATGTTCTGAATTTAATGATTATTTTACATTTAAAATATGTCACTTATTAACCAAGAAAATGCTATTTTTGTAATCATATGTTTAATGTAAAATTTCGCGTAAACAGCTGTAAAAACAACGATTTACGAAAATTAATATCTCCTGAAAGAAACCTCGTAGAAGGCTAATTCTTTTTTTGAATTGAAGCTAATTTACCGCTCTACAACACTGTGTAGTTCTCTATTGCTCTACCGTGAGCAGCACTGTGCATATAAACAAAGTATCATATGTTGAAACGCGTGTGTTGTGTTTGTTTTTGCGCGAATTTTGTGCTCTTAGTTTATTATAAGGTAAGGTAAGGTAAGGTTTATTATAAGGCTCTAGGTAAGTTTTTAGCTGTGATTTTAGTAAATATATTATTAATTATTAACTGCTTAGTTATAATCATTACGACGTGCAATTACGCGTAGTTTTTATAACTGTTTTTATCGTTTTCCTGAGCAAAGAAAGTGCGTTGTAGAGGTTATGTGTGTAAAGTTTAGTGTTTATTTTTTTGTTTAGCTTTAGGAGGTTATTGTTTCCTGTACATTTTTAATATTTACTATTACTAAAGGACAATGGCTCCAACAAAGCAAAGATCAATAAAAATTGCTAGGGCTTTATCCAAAAAAAAAATAAAGCAAAAATGGCTATTAGCAAAAGGTGGTCACAACAGGTCCCAAAAACTGATGTTGGTCAATCTCCAAGACCTTGTGAAAGTGAAACATTAGCTAGTAAGTACTTAGATGATAGTTTTTATACAAAAAATAAAAGAAGTTTTGATTTTATGAAATGTGACATTGCCACGAGCGAAGCTGAAACAAATGCTCCTGAATATTTGTACATGGATGCTAATTATTTAAAATCAATGTTTGGAAATTTGGCTTGTCCAAAGTGTTTTAGTGTTAATTTAAACATGTCAGTTCAAAAAAATGTAGGATTTTGTGTGAAATTAATTGTAGATTGTAAAAACTGTTTTGAAAAAGTTTCTGATGTTACCAATTCAAAAACAATTTGTGATACTAATGTGTTCGATGTAAACCGTAGAGTTACTAAAGCATTTACAGCTATTGGTAAAGGCTATGCCTCAATAGAAAAATTTTGTATGGTACTGAACATGAAACATTTAGTAAGTAAAAATATGTTCTACCAAGAGACAAACCAGCTGCACAAATTAGCAAAAATAACCGGCATTGAGTATCTTGTTGAAGCAAGAAAACGAGTGCGACAACACCATGCCAAGCTAGATCCTTCAGTTACTGATAATTCTGTTTTAGATCTGTCAGTGAGCTTTGATGGCACATGGCACAAGCGAGGCCATACCTCCAACTATGGTGTTGGGTGTGTCATTGATATCGACACAGGATTAGTTATCGACTACTGTGTGTTATCTAAGTTTTGTCGTGAATGTGTAATCGCGAAGGATGAATTAGGTAAAAACAGTCCAGAATTTTATTTCTGGTACACAGGGCATCAACTAAGCTGTGGAAAAAATTATACTGGGTCTTCACCTGGTATGGAGGTAGCTGCTGCAGAAATTCTGTGGAAACGGTCATGCATGTATAAGTTTCGTTACAAAACCCTGATAAGTGATGGAGATTCTAAGGTGTTCAGCCACCTACAGAATTTGCAAGTGTATGGTAGTGATACTGAACTATCAAAAGCCGAATGCATTAATCATGTTTCCAAACGGCTTGGAACAGCACTAAGGAATACTGTGAAATTGTGCAAAGCACAAAAAATAACATTAGGTGGCAAATCATTTGGGAGTCTCAAGGATTCTACCATCGTAAAATTGACTCGTTATTATCATAACGCCATAGTAGCCAATGTCAATAAAAGTGTTATTTCAATGAAACAGTCAATATTAGCTACACTAAACCACTGCTCTTCTACAGACAACGAACCACGTCATTCAAAGTGTCCTGTAGGTAACACAAGCTGGTGTTTTTTCAATCGTGCAATTGCATGTAATGAAGTACCAGGCAAGCATGCTGACAATATTAAAACACCAATTAGTCTCTTGGTTTTACAACACATAGCTCCTATTTATAGAAGACTTACAGATGAAAATCTCCTTCAAAGATGCATCAAGGGCTACACCCAAAATATGAATGAGAGTCTTCGCAGCAGCATATGGAGGAAATGTGACAAATCAAAAAATGTATCTAGAAGATTGGTTGAAACTGCAGTTGCAGAAGCAGTGAGCGAATTCAATTTTGGTATTGTAACTGTAATTTCAGCAATGAAACGAGCTTCCTTGTCCCCTGGTTGTAGAAGTGCAATTCTACTCGTAGGTCAAAGGCAGGATCGCAGAAGGAAACGCAAGATTGTAGCTGCGCAAACTGCAAAATACAAGGACCGGAAAAGAAAATTACGGATGAAAAACTTAAAAAAAGAAGAATCAAGAAAGGAAAAAGAAGGTGTGACTTATGCAGCTGGCAACTTTTAGATTAGGTTAACACTACAGGTAACTTTTAAAATAATAATCGATAATTCAACTTCAGTTTTTCGCAAATTTCTTTTTTTTAAATGTGCTAGCGTTGGAACGTAAATAACTTTAGTCAAAATTGACAAAAATCCTTACTTTTTTTTAAAATATACTCAGAATTTTTAGATCTATGATCTGGAGTATTTGGTTTTTTGCAAAAACCAATGCCAAATTTATTAAAAATAAATAAAGTTAAAAACTGTATAAATTTTTTTACATATAATTTTTTTATTTTTTATTTCTTTTTAAGTTAAAATTAAAAAAATCTAAATACTACAGATCATGCAATTAGCCTTTTTCTTTCATTTAAAAAAAATCAGTTAGATATCAATAAAATTGGTCAAAATATTTACTTTCCCGTGAGCCCCTAAATTTTCACTAAAACCCTGCTTTTAAGGGTTGTTTTCAACATTTTGTTAACTTTTTTTTTAAGAAAAGTTACTTATTTTGAGCTTAATTAATCTGTAATAAAATATTTGCTGTAAATCCAAAGGGACACATTTTCATGTTTTTGAGGGAGTACCCCCTTTTAAAAGTCAAGCAAGAAGATTCTTAGCAAAATCTCCACGACAAACTTCACGCCTTCCATCAAGTCACCAAATAAACGACGGTAAATATTTAAAAATGAATAAAAATACTATAAATAAACCATTGCCTAGCGAATATTTAAGATTAATTCCTCAATATGACGGTTCACCTGTCGAATTAATTCACTTTATCGAAATTTGCGAGAAATTATGTAAAGAGTATTGTACTAATACAATCGTAGAAAGTGCACCCAATCATTGGATACTTTTTAATTCTGCTAGCAATAAACTAGGAGGTGTAGCTAAATTGGTAGCTTATAATAATAATTGCGATAGTATTCCCTCATTAATAAAATCTCTAAGAGAAAATTTTGCAGATAACAGAACTGTTCCTCGCCGGCCGCGTTGGCGATGTTGGTAACGTGCTCGCCTCTCATCACGCGGTCTTGGGTTCGAATCCCACTCGGGCATGGCATTTTTTCATACGTTACAAAAAAATTCATTTCATTCTTCACCGTCTGCATTAGCAGCAATTTGCAAAACAGTCGGACGTTAAACCAAAAGAAAAACTGTTCCTCAATTAATTGCGGAACTAACTAAATTAAAATCATTCCATAAGGAACATCCCATTAGTTTTATTAATAGATTAGAAGAAAAAAGAACCAACATAATAACAAAATACAAACTTGATGGTATACAAGGACATGTACTGACAATTCTTATCACACAATTAGATAATCAAATTATTAACACGTTAATTCATGGCATACCATTACAGTTAGGTACACCTGACGTCATGTTGTGACGTATGAATCATCTGATTGTGTTGTTGTTTATAATATTTTGTGTTCGTGAGATTTAAGTTTTTGCGGTAGTGTACGAGCTATTTGTTGCAAAATGTCTAGGTTTTCTACTCGGGTTTTTAAAAAGCGAATTCCAAAGTCTTCTGGAGTTCGAAAACCTACATGTGTTAGTGTGTTAATTGATTCTTTTCCGTCTACATCAACTTCAACTGATGAACCAAAAGTTGGGTTAGACGTAAGTTCTAAACGTAGTGCTTCGAAAAAGAAAATCCCACTAAGTTATGATGAATATTTAGAGAAAACAAAGGTTGATAACATTAATCAAATTATGAATACGGACAATTTATCAATTGCTGTGAATAATTCCTTGGAGTGTAGTAAATGTAAGGAGGCGAAGTAAGTCAGTGATCGGCTGGCTTGCATGTGCCGTAGCATCACGTCCAAGAGTGCACACCTGCTCCCTTACTTGTTGTAGCAGTTTTTCGTGCCCGTGCCTCTGGAAACTCCTCGGCCTTTTTATGGCTACTCATCAGCCAAGCAATGGTCTCGCCGAGGTGAGCTGAGATGCTGGGCTTCAGTCTGTCTTTCCCTATCCTTGTCCTTGGCATCTAGCACTTTTTCTATCCGTGCTAGAGGCAACTTCTCCTACTGTAGCTTTGCCCAACCCAGTGGTGTTATGCGTTTACCGTGCCGAAGGGTGGATGGCACTGGGGCTTTAGTTAGTGTCTTTAACGGTGCCTGTAGGATACCTGGCTATCTCCTACAGTAATTGTGCCTTACCCCTGCATGCGGGGCTCTGCAGGGGCGGACCGAATATTTCCCTAGCTACTCGTGGGACCACAAATGGAACCGAATGAACTAAAAAACTCAAATTCAAAAGAACAGGGGGATGAACGTCCCCAAATGGAGGCCCAACCAGAAATGGGGGGGCCAGAAGAAGCTGATGGGAATGCAAGTCCCATGGTCATCGACGACCAAGGGGAACAGCAGGCGAGGGTGGCAACACCTGAGCGCCTGGGTTCTCCGGAGGTGACGTCAAAGGAAGAGGTGGAGCTCCCTAAGAATGAGGGAGGAACTTCGAAGGTACCCAAGGAGGTGGGTAAAAATGTTACTAGGCTGAGTGGGGCTGCTAAGAAGCGCCTACGATGGCTCCTAGTAAAGGGTGTTCCATACGAGGAAGCGAGGGAGGAGGCCGTTCGGCCTTTGTCTCCGAAGAGGGGTGAAAAACCCCTTAAGAGGCAGAGGTCGGATGGGTCGACTCCTGAGCAGACTCGGGTGAGAGATCCCCCCAAGAAGAGGGCAAAAGGTCCTCCAACGGGAGAGAAAGTGGTGGCTGGTCCTGGTATGGAGTACAGCCGGGTGGTCGCGGGTTCCAGGGTTGGTATCCTGGCGGTCGGCTACCCGGAGGTGCTTCTGTCCAGGGAGCAATTGAAGGCCACAGAGAAGGCGATCCTGGAGAGGGTGAGGGGACTCGACATTGAGGGGGAGATTTCCCCGAAATTCGTGGGCTCCACATTCAAACCGGGATACCTGGTCCTGACCTGCAAGGACGAAGGTACTGCGGATTGGGTCAGGAAGATAGGGGGTGCTCTGCAACCATGGAAGGGGGCTAGGCTCAAGGTGGTGGGGGAGAAGGACCTTCCCCGGCCTGTGGTTGTGGTAGGGTACTTCCCTAACAGCAAGGAGGATAAATCGGAGGAGATCCTCAAGATGGTGGCTGTAGAAAACCATGATCTGCTGGTGGACCAGTGGAGGGTTATGCAGAGGTTGGAGAACAACCTCATGGTCCAGTTGACCTTGGCGGTGGACGACCGGTCGGCGGTCAGGCTTCGGAGGAATCCGGAGGTTGACTTTAAGTTCGGTCAGATACGGCTGAGGTTAAAGGGATCAAGAATGGAGGAAGGAGCGAGTACTGATGTGGAGGGGGGGCAAGGGACGGAGGTGAGTAAGGGTCCTGATGTCCCCAAGCAAGCATCAGTAAAGGAAGGAGGGGCTAGTGAGGAGGCCCCGGCTTCGATGGAGGGAGTGGAGATGGAGGAGCCGCCAGTGGAGGAGGGGTGTCCGAATCTGGTGGTGGCAAGTCCATCTCAAGCGGAGGTGGAGGGACCTGAGGAGAAGGGGGAGTCTCCTCGGGCGGTGGGTAGTCCACCGCAGAGGAGAGCTCCTAAGAAGGGAGGTAAGGGTCCTTCAAGGAAATCTGGTGGAGGAAGGAGGGATGGCAGTCCCGTTGCCGGTCCGTCGGGGACGGGGCGGCAGGTGCTCCAACCAGGAGGAAGAGCTCGTGGGCCGAAATTCCTGCAGAAGCAGGATAAGAGGGACCACGGGAAACACAGACGACACTGAAGAGCGACGTCGTCCAGGTGAACTTTCACCATTCCAAGGCAGCGTCAGCGGCGCTGGGTGAAAGGTTCTGTAGGGAGTCGCTGGATATGGTGCTTGTCCAGGAACCATGGAGTAGAGGTGGACGGATCTGCGGACTCTCCTCCATAAATGGTAAGTTGATATATGATACTAGTATATCCAACCCTAGATCATGTATAGTGATCAGAAATGATTTAAAGTGTTTCCCTTTGTGTGTCACTAGGGACCTTGTAGCAATCTCTGTGGAGTTGCAGAGGGGGAGTAGGAGGGAAGAGGCTGTTGTGGCCTCCGCCTACTTCCCGGGGGATTGCGATGAGATGCCCCCTGCGGAGTTTCGTCGGCTGGTGGAAGGCTGCCGGAGACGAGGCCAGGAGTTGGTGGTTGGATGTGACTCAAACGCACACCATACCGTTTGGGGATCTACCAACACCAACAGGAGAGGTGAGTACCTACTTGAATATTTAATTAGTAATGATTTATATTTGAGTAATATAGGTAATGAGCCTACCTTTGTGACTGCTAGGAGGAGGGAGGTCTTGGACCTCACTATAACTAGCGAGCTCACGAGGTATGAAATCAGAGACTGGAGAGTCTCTGAGAAGGCATCTCTTTCTGACCACAGGTATGTGGATTTTGCTATGTGCCTGGGGGTCGGGAGGAGTGAGAGTAGAAGGGTACCGAAGTTGACGGACTGGGAGGGCTTTAAAGAACAGGTGCAGTCTGAAATGGAGGACGTCTGTGGCACCCCTAGGTCGGTAATAGAACTAGAAAGGGTGGCAGACAATGTAAGAGAGCGTCTTAACAGGGCCTTTTGTGATAACTGCCCTGAGAAAAGACGAAATATGGTAAGAAGGGTGCCATGGTGGAATAGTCGGCTGGAGAAGTTGAAATCCAGGACTAGGAAACTGTTTAATAGAGCCAAGTATAATGGGGAGTGGAGTGAATACAAAGTGGCTCTAACTGACTATAATAAAGAGTTGAGGAGGTCCAAGAGAAGAGCCTGGAGGTCGTTCTGCGAGGGGGTAAATGAAACCCCTGCTGTTGCACGACTTCGGAAGGTTCTGAGCAAAGACCACTCAAATCCAATTGGACAGTTAAGGAGGGAAGATGGAACCCTGACTGAAAGTATGGAGCAAACGGTGGAGGTGTTGTTGGAGACACACTTTCCCGGCTCGCTAGTGGACCGCCCAGATGAGGAGGAGAGGGAGAATTGGGGCGGTCGTGGAAGGGATCTGGCCTTGGCGAGAAGGGAGGCTTGTGAGGTCTTTACGTTTGCCAAGGTCAAGTGGGCTGTGAGTATGTTTAGACCATACAAATCGGCTGCCCCTGATGGGATTTTCCCTGCTATGTTGCAAAATGGGGGCAACAAGCTAATTAGGCATCTGCTACATATCTTTAGGGCCAGTTGTGCACTTGGATATGTACCGAGGAGCTGGAGGGAGACGGAGGTGGTCTTTATACCGAAGGCTGGGAAACCCCCAATTGAGCCTAAGTCATATAGACCGATCAGCCTGACTTCCTTTGTGCTCAAAGTAATGGAGAAGGTAGTGGACAGACACATCAGGGGTGGGGCCCTACAGGAAAGGCCCCTGCATGGGTGTCTGCATGCCTACCAGACTGGGAAGTCTACTATTACGGCTCTTCATGTTTTTTTTTTTTTTTTTTTTTTTTTTTTTTTTTTTTTTTTTTTTTTAACGTCCGACTGTTCTGCAGTTACTGCTAATGCAGACGGTGAAGGATGAAATGATATTTTGTAACGTATGAAAAAATGCCGTGCCTGAATGGGATTCGAACCCAAGACCGCATGATGAGAGGCGAGCACGTTACCAACTGCGCCAATGCGGCCGGCTTCATGATGTGGTAACACGGATTGAGGGGAGCTTGAGGGATCAAGAAATTGCCCTGTGTGCCTTCTTAGATGTGGAAGGGGCGTTCAATAACACCCTGTTCATGTCGATTGAGAAGGCTGCAAGGAGGAAGGGTATCCAATCTAGTGTGATTAGATGGGTCGGGTCTGTTCTTAGGGATAGAGAAATAAGGACTCGCCTGGGGGGCAAGTCGGTGACTGGTAGGGCTAGAAAGGGCTGTTCGCAGGGTGGGGTGTTATCACCCCTCCTGTGGTCACTGGTCATTGATGAGCTGCTCATTCAGCTGACGGAGGAAGGATTCGAGGTGGTCAGTTATGCTGATGACCTGGTGATCCTGGTCAGAGGTAAGCATGCGACGACCATCCGGGAGCGTATGCAGGTTGCCCTTAACCTTGTCCACACATGGTGTGAACGGGAGGGACTGCGTATTAACCCGGGAAAAGTGGTTGCTGTTCCGTTTACCAGGAAGAGGACAATGACTCTGGGTGCTTTGACTCTGGAAGGAGTGGAGCTAAACTACTCCCCAGAGGTGAAGTACCTGGGGGTTGTCCTGGACAAAGGCCTGTCTTGGAAGGGCCATATGTCCAGAACTATAGAGAAGGCTACAAAGGCCTTATGGATATGCAAGAGTCTGTTTGGGAGGACTTGGGGGCTTAGGCCTCATATGGTAAAATGGGCTTATGTGAGCATCATTTTGCCAATGGTCACATACGCAGCGTTTGTATGGTGGCCAAGAACTAATCTGAGGACGGCGCAGGATCGGCTGAAGAAGCTACAGAGACGCCTGAGGATATGTGGTGCTATGGGCACCTGTCCGACGGCTGCGATGGAGGCGATGCTTGATTTGCCTCCTCTTCACATTCAAGTGAAGAAAGAGGCGATAATTTTTTTTTTTTTTTTTTTTTTTTTTTTTTTTTTTTTTTTTTTAGGGCGAAAAACCAGACGGTTATCATCGCCCGTTGTTCTACACGCGGGTGTAAAGGGCCCGAGTGTAGAACGTACTTGAATATAATATAATATATACTTTTTTATTTAAATATAACTCCTAAAACTAAAAATATCACAGATAAAGAAAAATTCATAAATAAAATTTACAGTAAAGAACATTTATTTTAAAAACTTATAAGATAAACATACAAACACAAACTTAAATCTAATATCACAGTTGGAATAAACAACATTTATAAACTATCACATAAAAATCTTAAAAACTAGTATCACAGCAAACAATATAATTTACATTAATATCACAGACCTAAAACATAAACAAAAGGCTGTATATGGGCCACGAAAATAAAAAAAAATAAAACACACAAATACACATATAACATAAAAACAACATTAACGTTTCCCCATTAGACATCTTTATATACACAGATGGATCTAAGAAATCTCAATGTTGAGTCTAAAACATGGCTATCGTCGCCGAGTACATCACGCAACTCGCAGGGTATTTTAAACCGCCGACGCAGAGCTGCGTAGCAGATGCAATCTACCAAAACATGTTTTATTGTCAAAGGACAATCGCATCTGCCACACGCTGGAGCATCACCAGACGTCATGAGATACCCATGCGTTAATCTGGTGTGCCCAATTCTAAGTCGAGCGATGACAACTTCTTCCCTTCTGTTGTTCCTCAGCGACGTAGGCCAAGGCTTAACGGCATGTTTGATATCACGTAGCTTGTTGCCATGTGAGCCAGTCCATTCCACCTGCCAGGAATCAGTGATGACACGCTTCACCAGGCCCACGAAATCTGACACAGTCAGATACTGCGTGAAAGCCGGTTGGCGTGCCGCCTCCTTAGCGGCCAAATCAGCAGCCTCATTTCCCGAGATTCCAGCATGACCCGGAACCCAGCAGAAAACAACGCTTACTCCTCTATCGTTAAGCTGCTTCACGGTGCCGTGGACATCTACAACTAGCGGGTGGCGTGAATATAAATCAGTAATCGACTGAAGGGCACTAAGCGAATCAGTGCACACCAACACCCGACGCCCACGCACACAGACTACAGATAGAGCTTTACTAATAGCGTAAAGTTCAGCCGTGTAAACACTGGTTCCCGCAGGTAATCCAAACAAATAGGTTCTCCCATTAGCAACAAACGAGCAACCAACTCCAACATCTGACTTTGATCCATCCGTGTATACAACCGTAGATGGTTTAATAGCTTCAACTAACTCACTGAAAATGCTATTAAATACCACAGAACTTGTGTCTGCCTTTGAGTATTTACACATTTCAAAGTTAATGTGTAACTGAGCGATGGTCCAGGGTGGAAAGAGACATGAATAACATGGGTACACACGAGGAATCGCAATACCGAGGTTGTTGCATATCCCCAACGCTCTTACACCGAATGGTGAAGGCAATCGGGCATTCATCAGATGCAAATCATGACAAGGGTTGTTGAGAATGATGTCATGCAAAAAATGATAAGGTCTAGCTTTCAACTTGGCAAAGTACGTCAATATAAGCTGCTGGCGACGTCTGTGTAACGACATTTCTCCACTTTCAACTAAGATGCTGACAACAGGGCTAGAACGAAAAGCACCTGTAGACAATCGTAAACATGAATTGTGGATCGTGTCAAGCATTCTCAGCGAAGTGGGAGTAGCAGATGAGTACGCTACAGCGCCATAATCTATACGTGATCGCACTAGAGCCTTGTAGAACCTTATCATACATGATCTATCAGCTCCCCAACATGTACCTGTAAGAACACGCAGAATATCAACCACCTTTAAGCACCTAGCCCGTAGGTCTTTTATATGCGGAACCCATGTAAGTCTTTTGTCGAATATAACACCTAGAAACCTGATTTCAGTGCTAACTTCGATATACTGACCCATTAAATACAGTCTTGGAACATTATCAGTCCGTATTCGGCAAAACTGAATGCATTTAGTCTTCTCAGGAGAAAAACTAAAGCCAGTCTGCCGTGACCATTCCTCAAGACGGTATATAGTAAGCTGTAGGGCTCGTTCAGCTGAAACAACATTTCTAGATGCAACATATATCGCAAAATCATCTACAAACAACGAACATTTAACAGGGTATACGCAACTTTTCACAATATTGTTAATGGCAACCGCAAATAGGGTACAACTAATTACACTCCCCTGCGGTATACCATTTTCCAAATCAAACCTGTTTGACAAACTCTGACCAACCCTTACACGAAATGATCGGTCATCCAGAAAGTCTTTAATGAAGGCCAACA
This sequence comes from Catonia carolina, assembly GCA_035578175.1. Taxonomy (NCBI): domain Eukaryota; kingdom Metazoa; phylum Arthropoda; class Insecta; order Hemiptera; family Achilidae; genus Catonia; species Catonia carolina. The sequence goes on from JAQMRL010000001.1 coordinate 44,684,033, forward strand.
TGTTCCCAGCGATGCCCCACTCCCGCAAGGTATTAAGAATACCTCGTCGCCAAGCCGTATCATATGCTTTTTTCAAATCAAAGAATACGGCAACGAGGCGCTGCCGCAATGCAAACGCATTGCAGATAGCCGTCTCAAGGGCCACCAAGTGGTCTGTCGAAGACCTCCCTCTCCGAAAACCGCTCTGTTCAGGAGCGAGGAAGTCATTCTTTTCCAGATACCACATGAGACGACTATTCACCATTCTTTCCATCACCTTACATACAACACTTGTCAGAGAGATAGGGCGATAGCTGGAGGCCAACATTTTATCTTTGCCAGGTTTGAGGATCGGGACAACAATTGCTTCTTTCCAAGATTCTGGAAGCTTTCTAGAAGCGTATATTTTATTAAAGATATGTAGGAGTTGCCTTAACCCGGAGTCTGGTAAATGCGCTATCATCGAAAGTGTAATTTCATCTCCTCCAGGCGAGGTATTTCGAGAAACTTTGAGCGCTTTTCTTAGTTCAGGCATTGAAAAAGGAATGTTCAGAGGATCATTTGTGTCCGCTATATGAAAAGGAAGAGATTCAATGGTTTTCTTATGATTTTGAAATTGAATTGAATATGAAGACGTGAGAGATGCTGATCTTAACGAAGAACCAATTGCATTCGCAATGTCGATTGGTGACGTAATCACGGAACCGTCAGTTTGCAACCCTGCAATTCGGTGCGGAGACATCCTTCCACAAACGGACCGCAGTCTTCTCCACACCGTTGTCACAGGGGTACACCTATTAATATCTGCAACATAACGGCTCCACGACTCTCTCTTACTCTCCAGAAAGATACGCCTACAGCAGGCCCGAGCTCTTCGGTAAGCTTCCAGGTTAGCATCCGTAGGTCTGCGACTAAAAATTCGCAGGGCCCTACGGCGGTCCTGAAGAGCCTCCTTACACCGATTATTCCACCAAGGCACCGGCGGCCGCCGCGCTTTACCCGATGTTTTAGGAATGCTCTGGGCAGCTGCTGCAGACATCCTCTCCACAAAGGAAGACAACAGGCTTCGTGCATCATCATCATCTTCATATTCACATTCCATCAAACTTGAAAACTCATTCCACCGTGCAAGCTTCTCTATCCATCGTTTTGGAAGGTCATCGACAGACTGATAGTCAAAAAACTCGACCACCACCGGTCGATGATCACTTCCGTACAGGTCTGGCAGTACTCTCCACAACAACCGTGGTACAAGGGACGGGCTACAGAAAGTAAGGTCCAAGCACGACCAGGATCCTGTTGAGGATGACATGAATGTTTCAGATCCATCGTTCAATAGACATAAGTCTAAATCACTCCGGACCCTCTCCACCATGTGACCTCTACCATTGCACAGTGAGGAGCCCCAAGAATAATGGTGACCATTGAAATCTCCTAGGACGATATATGGAGCTGGTAACTGTTCCAGTAATTCTCTTATGGCAAGGTATGAAATGTCTGTGTTTGGTGGTAAATAAATATTACCCACGCAAACCGACACCGGGACAGTTATCCTGATTGCTACGGCCTGAAGATCCGTCTGAATATCCAGATTTATCCCCTGCATTGACTGGTGAAGTAATATAGCGACCCCACCACCAGGGCCACCATGCAGGGAATCTTTCCTAAACATTTCGTATCCACGAAAGGATAATCGGATATCAGGTTGTAACATCGTCTCTTGCAGGCAAAGCGCAAACGGACACTTATCCCGGATCAATATCTTTATATCTTCATACCTAGACCGGATCCCGCGAACATTCCATTGAATTAAACTATTAAAGGGTATTTCGCAACGGAGGAGTTACGTTTCAAACACAATTTTCTCCTTCCCTTTTTTCCCTTTTACTTGTATAAAGCCCTTTTCTAGGGCCGATGAATCTCCTATCATATCGTGGATCTTGGACCCAGACGGAGGAGATTTTAAAAATTTAGACGCTTCCGCTGGAAGCGTCTTGGATGCTGAAAGGGGTTTTCCCTTTGAGGTAGAGGCTGTCTTACTTGACAGCTGAGCTTTTGTACTCTGCGTCGCAGAAAGGTTAGACACTTGAGACACTGAGCTCTTTGAACCAATTTCTGTTTGCTTGGTGCTTAATAACGCTTTAAGTGCAGAAGTTAGGGAAGCAACCTGTTTAGTTAGGTTCTCAACAACACTTTTCAACTCTACGCATGACGAGCACTCACCAGACACACGAGACTGAACACTAGTTGCAGCTGCAAACGAAATGTCAGGCTGGACTGCATTTCGGATGCTATTTAGTTTTCTGTACTCGCTCCGGGCAGCGGGAAAGGAAAGCTTCTGTTCAGACGAAATTTTCTGAATTTCCCGTTCTTCTTTATACTTAGGGCATTCCCGAGACCTTGCTGAATGACTTCCTTTACAGTTTGCACACAGTTCTGTTTCAGAAGTGCATTCGCTGTCTAAGTGGTCAGGTGAACTGCACTTTGCGCATATCGCAGGTTTCTTGCAGTTAATTTTCGTATGTCCGTATTCCTGGCACTGAAAACAGCGCAGAGGGTTTGGGACATACGGTCTCACTCGGACAGACAAGTAACCCAACTTTAGACGATCTGGAGGTTGTGGGGTGGAAAATGTTATGATAAGTGTCGGGGTACCGACATCAATACCATTTTCCCGACGCGTAACTCTTTTGACTTGCGTCACTCGCTGGGGGTAAGCTCCTCCAATAACTCAGCCTCAGACATATCATGTATATCTCGAGAGTAAACCACTCCTCGAGATGAGTTTAGGGATCTATGCGGTTCAACAGTGACTGCAGTACTTCCTATTTGTGTAATTTTAACAACGCTGCTACTTTGCTTCGCAGACGTTGTTTCAATTAACAAAGTACCATTCCTTAGTTTTTTAATTGAATGTGGGGAGCCACAAACCGACTGCACAGACCTGTTAATAATGAAGGGGGAAACTTTTGATAGCGACCCTTCTTCTGCAACACAACGAACAACGAAAAATTTGTCCGTGTTACTTAATACACCACTATTATCACTATCGTCAGACAAGCTAGACCATAGTCTTTTACATCCGAGGGAAGATTGTTTATTTGACATTATCTTTAGTGCTTTTCCAGTCATCGTGAAAGCAGGGTGCGGGCGGAGAGATGACCCGCGCACGCCGCAGGTCCCTAGTAAAAAGAAGGACCCGGCCGAGTACTCCCGGCAGCCATCTCCCACATATTTCATCCGGGCCGGGGAGTCAGGTACTGCCTGACCCACTGATACCGACGTCCCAGAGGCTCGCACGCAGCAGTAAGAGCTCCGACACTCTTACCCATGGTCCACTTCTTGCCACAGTACCGAAGCGACTGGAAGGGCTAAAGGATGGCGCAAAGCCTCGGCAGAGCAAGCTCACAGCAGCACAACCACAGTCCAGACCTTCCAATCCGGAAAGGGTTACGCACGACCAGCCCGCATCCCATCCTCGCCAGCATTATAAATGTGTGTAAGAAAAACTTTGTGTATGTGTTGAGTGTAGGGTATGTAAATGTGTGTGTTGAAAGAAAGTGTGGTGTGTGTGATGTAGTATTATTGTTGTGTGTAGTGTAAGAGCAACCTGTGTATAGTTTTGAAATAAGGTTAGCTCTTAGCTGGGGTCCCGGGGTTGCCACACCCGAACACCCACATATATATGCATGGACGAGCATTCATATATATAAGAATGGGTGCCCCCTGGGGGGAAGAGGCGATAAGAACTGCCTTGAGGCTTGAGGGCAAGATAGGGGTCCCATCAAAGGAGATGGGCCACACCAGGATCTTCAAAGTGATTGAGGGGATGGGTGTGGTGGGTGGTCCTCGGGACCGTATGAACAGAACATACGACTTCTCCGACACACTGAAGGTGGAAATTTTCGATCGGCAGGAGTGGGCGGAGGAACAACCAGGTATACCGGAAGGAGGTACCGTTTGGTATACTGACGGCTCAGTGATGAGCGGAAGAGCGGGATTGGGGGTCTGGGGGGCCGGTGGGAAGATTTCCATGGCCCTTGGATGTACCATAACCATCTTCCAAGCAGAAATATTGGCCATTAAGGTCTGTGCGGAGAGGTGCATTGAGAGGCGCCTCAATGGGTCGCACATTTTTATTCTGTCCGATAGTCAGGCGGCCATCAAGGCTTTGAGTTCTTGTACTTTTGAGTCGAGGTTGGCCTACGACTGTCGGGAAGTTTTGAATGCCGTGGCCAGGCGTAACGTTGTGACGCTGCGTTGGGTGCCGGGGCACCAGGGAGTGTCTGGAAATGAGAGAGCGGATGCCTTAGCTAAGAAGGGTGCAGCCTCTCACTTCATAGGCCCAGAGCCATTCTGTGGAATTGGGGAGGGCTACTATAGAAGTATAGTAAGGGCCTGGGAAGAGGAGGCTAAAACCTCCTATTGGAAGAAGGTGCCAGGCTGTGTACAGGCAAAGAAATTTATTGCCTATTCCAGCAAGAAGGCTGGAATATATAATAGACTAGGAAGACAGGATTTGAGGAGGGTAGTGGGCCTGATGACTGGTCACTGTAATCTTGGGTATCATCTATCCAAGATAGGAGTTGCTGGAGACAGCCTATGTAGATTCTGTCATGAGGCAGAAGAGAAGGCTGAGCATATTTTATGCAGCTGCGAAGTGGTTGGCTGCAAAAGAAGAGCGCTGATGGGTGAGGATGTGTTGACACCCTCCCAGGTAAGTGCACTAGATCTCAGGCAGATCCTGCGCTTTATTGAAAGTGTGGGTCTGGCTTAAATAAGGGATGGGGGCAATCACAAAAGATCTTTTAGGTCGCGGTGAGGAGGGGCTGTGTAGGCCTGAACGCCCTGATGTTAAGTAAGTAAGTAAGTAGTAAATGTAAACAAAGTGGTGTTAGGTCATCAGTATCAAAACAGATAGGTTTAGCAGCTGAAATTCTCATACATTGTAATAATTGCAATTTTAGTTATAAGTTTTTTAATTAGTAATCAAACTGATGCTGAAACACAAGGTAGAGGTACTAGTAAGTTATTTGAAATTAACATGAGATTTTGCTATGCGTTACGGTCAGTTGGGAAAGGTAAAATAGCTGGACAGTCATAGTGTGGTATCTTGAACTTACCAAAACCTCTTCAAAGAGATGAATTGCATATAAAAACAGTGGGTTCTACAGTCCAAGAGGTGGCTGAAAGCTCAATGAAAAAAGCAGTTGAAGATGCTGTTAAAGAAAACTGTATTGCGAACACCGACAATGAAAGAAAGATTCCGGTTTCATTTGACGGCACTTGGCAGAAGCGGGGCCACCAGTCTAAAAAATAAAGTTATGACAGCTGCAAGTGTTGATAACGGAAAAATTATAGATGTTAGTATACTACCAAAGTTCTGTTATTGTTTAGATAAAAATAATCACGAGAATAATCGTACAGCTAATTATGAAGGGCCTAGTGATGGAATGGAGTTGGTAGGTATAATGGAAATTTTCAGGCGCTCAGTTGAGAAGTATGATGTTATGTATAACAGATACTTGGGAGATGGTGATAGTAGGGTTTATAGTGCTGTGTGTGAATCTAATGAGTATGGAGATGTGAAGATTGATAAACTGAGTGTATTTGGGTACATCCAAATAAGGATGGGTTGCAGGTTACGGAAACTAAAACTAAACATGAAGGGACAAAACTCCCGGACGGTATAGGAATTGGTAGAAAAATAGACTAACTGATACTCTGATTGATCAGATCAATCATATTATTGGTCAGCTATAAGAGGAAATTTAAATTCCTTAGATAATATGAGGTGTGCTACATGGGTAATTTATTTCCATAAATTGTCAACCGATAAAAGGAGCCTTGCCATGGTCTGTGTCCTTCTGGCTCTAACACCTGGTGCAAGTACAAATAAAATGAAAAGTGGTGGAACTAAATACCTCCACAAACATTCTAACCTATCACCTATAATGCATGCAATCAAGCCAATATTCAAAGACTTATTAAGTACTCAACTTCTACAAAGTGTACGCATGGTAAAACTCAAAATGTTAATGAGAGTATTAACAACCTTTTGTGGACTAGGGTCCCCAAAAATGTGTTTGTCAGGCTAACTACACTTAGCACTGCATGTACTACACTGTATGATAGTGTGGGAGTATTCAATGAAGGAAATATAGTAAAATGTTAAGTAGCCTATTAGAGAAACTAGGTTTCAATGTGGGACTTACATACAGCGCAAACTATGAAATCACTTGATGTAGAACGGATAAGAACTGGTGATAAGAAAATACTCGTAAGTGAATTTGAAGAGATGGCAGATTATGAAGCAGGAATGTTTTAAAAAGTAAAAAATTATAAGGTAAGTAGTTGTTTTCTTGATTTCCCGCATATTACATTTTTTTTCACTTAAGCAACATTTTCTCAAAAACTAATAGTTATCTTAATGAAATTTTCAGGAGTTATTTCAGTAGTACTTTTACAGATATTGACTCATGGATTTTTAAAAATACTTCATATAAAAAGAGTAGAGTAGAATATATAGTCTTCTTTTTTTCGGCGAAAAACTTGGCGAGGTTATCATCGCTTGATATATAAGGTCTTCTAACCCTTTCGCTACCAACGGGACTTATGTGTCCCGACAGGTTCGAGAAATTGACTGGTGGGTAGTAGGCTCTTGTTGTGTCCCAGTGGTACTGTAACCTCTTATTTACAGTTTTACTAGTATATAGTTTCAAAAAATTCTCACAGATCGCAGAACTTCGGAGCACAAGCCATCAATGTTGGTTGGTTGACATCTTTATCCTTTAGTACTGATTTAACACAGTTGGAGTTGAGGTAATAGAACAGTAGTAACGAAGCAACAACCGTTATAAGCATGCAACATCGTTTATTCTTTGTATTGGTAAGTAAATTACATTTTTGTATTTATTTTTTACAATCATGGGATATTATTGTCCCATTGGTATGTTTTACTGGGACATTATTTCCCAGTGGTACTGAAGTACATACTTTCTAGCAGGTTACTTTAGCAAATTTTGCTACTTCAACATATTTTATCTTAGAATTTGTGCAAGAACTAAATAGTTCATGGTCGTAATAATGTAATTATTAACTCAACAAGTAAAAGCCAACTAAAAGTAAAAGAATGCCAAATACTACCACATCTGTTCTGTTATAAATAGTTGTAATTGCCTCAACCAGCTAAGGAGCGTAGAAAAAGCCTATTACAGGATTTACTAGATCAAATAGTGCATTCAGTATTATGTAAGATGAGTTGATGTATGCCTTCTAGGTTATATTATTTGGTTTTTTATTCTTCCAGATTTCAACATGGCCAAGAGAACTTTGAGCAATGACTCAATTAGAGAAGAATTGGAAAATTCTGATTCAGATGATTCGTTTTCTTTTGACGATTCGGACGACCAAACACATGAAAACAGCAGTGGTGTCGAGGATGACTCGGGTAGTGAGTCTTCAGTTGAAGGTAATGTCACAGATGGTTTTTCTTCTATCTTGTATACTAATAATTTTACATCTAACTTTTCTTGGATACATTCCCGAAAAACTGATTTTTCAAAAACTATAAAAAATTTTAAAAAAATTTCTGAAAAACAGAACAAGATGATGAAAAAACCATCTGTCACTTTTTTCTTTAGGTAATTATCAACAAGTTAGCACAAAGAAAACTCAAAATATTGTTAACTGAAGTTCCGTGGAACATTTTCCGAAACCCATTACAAAAAAAATTAAAAAAACCATTCTTCAATAAATTGTAGTACCCAGAGGACGATCAAGGAATTTAAGGACATTATATATATATATATATATATATTGTGATGTTCATATTCCGCCCGGTATTTGAAATAAATTGTAAATGTATAATTTTGTTATTTTATTAAGACAGGTAAAAATTTGGCTAGAAACAAAATTCAAAATGTTATGAAATTGACTTATTTAGTACAAACATATAAAATTTGAATTAAGGTGCAATTTGGAAAAAATTTAAATTTAATTAATTTGAAATTATTTAAGGTCTATCTCAGAGTAATATTTGATATTAGGAGGTAATCAAGAATTATACCTCATGTTACTTATAGCTTTTGTGAAAAATTTGTACAATAGATCAGAATATTTCATGTCAAAGTAACTTTTACCGGTAATATTAGATGACCAATCGAACAATGAAAGACCCTTTTTAAGCCTAAATTTTATTCCTTATAAGTAAGTTAAAAATTTTATTATGTTAATTTTATGTTAATTTGAATGGAAGATTTGAACTCTGGATGAAATTCTAAGCAATTTGAATCCAAATTTGATAAAATTCTGTAAAGTATAAAGATTATTAGGTTAATTTCTTATAAAAATGCGTATATCGGCTATTAAGCTAATTACGTTAATTACACGAAGTAGGAATAATTCTTGAAGCATAGAACGATTTATTTCGATGTAATATGTGGTTTTGAATATTATAATGTAATTAAAAAATTTTAGAGAATTTATTTGAACGACAAATTTGATATTTTAATTAAAAACACATGTATAAGTATAGGAGAACAGTGTGTCAGATTTTAATTAATTACAAGATTTTTTTTTTTTTTTTTTTTGTTTTAAGGCGAAAAACCTTAGCGAGGTTATCATCGCCTGTTGTTCTGCACAAGGGTGTAAAAAGCCCGAGTGCAGAACGCCTTTTTTTATATACAAATATAAGCTAAAATCTTATAAGCTAGTATCACAGATATCACAAGCTAAAAAACAAAAACGCTAAAAAACACAAAAAAAACATACATACATAAACTTAAACTTAATATCACAGTTAAAACAAAAAAAACACAAAAATAATATTGACACTTATGAAAACTTAAAAACTAGTATCACAACCAAAAAATTACATTAAAAATAAAAGAAAAGAAAAGAAAGAAAATATCACAGACATAAATATCACAAAAGGCTGTAAAGGGGCCACATAATAAAACCACAGACATATGACGTATAACATAAACGTATAATACATAAACGTATAACTAAAATAAAACACATACCATAGGGTACAACTAAAAGGACATTAGACACTGTTGTATACACTGATCGATCGTAAAAAATTCAAAGCCGCGTCCAAAATACGGCTTTCGTCACCGAGTATATTCCTTAATTCAGAGGGAATTCTGAATCGCCGACGCAGAGCTGCGTAGCAGACGCAATCAACCAATACATGTTTGACTGTCAAAGGACAATCGCACCTGCCACAAATTGGAGCATCACCAGACGTCATGAGATACCCATGGGTTAATCTGGTGTGCCCAATTCTAAGTCGCGCGATGACAACTTCTTCCCTTCTGTTCTTCCTCAGTGACGTAGGCCAAGGCTTAACAATAGGTTTTATGTCCCGTAGCTTGTTGCCATGAGAGCCAGTCCATTCTACCTGCCAGGAATCAGTAATGACCCGCTTCACCAGACTAACGAAATCAGACATGGTCAGATATCGTGTGAAAGCCGGTTGACGAGCCGCCTCCTTAGCGGCCAAATCAGCAGCCTCATTTCCCGGGATTCCAGCATGACCCGGAACCCAGCAGAAAACAACACTTACTCCTCTATCGTTAAGCTGCTTCACGGTGCCGTGGACATCTGAAACTAGCGGGTGGCGTGAATATATATCACTAATCGACTGCAGGGCACTGAGTGAATCAGTGCACACCAACACCCGACGCCCACGCACACAGACTACAGACAGAGCTTTACTAATTGCATAAAGTTCAGCCGTGTAAATACTGGTTCCCGCAGGTAATCCAAACAAATAGGTTCTCCCATTAGCAACAAACGAGCAACCAACTCCAACATCCGACTTTGATCCATCAGTGTATACAACCGTAGATGGTTTAATAGCTTCAACTAACTCACTGAAAATGCTATTAAATACCACAGAACTTGTGTCTGCCTTTGAGTATTTATACATTTCAAAGTTAATGTGTAACTGAGCGATGGTCCAGGGTGGAAATAGACAAGAATTACATGGGTAGACACGAGGAATCGCAATATCGAGGTTGTTGCATATCTCCAACGCTCTTACACCGAATGGTGAAGGTTGTCGGGCGTTCATCAGATGCAAATCATGACAAGGGTTGTTGAGAATGATGTCATGCAAGAAATGGTAAGGTCTAGCTTTCAACTTGGCAAAGTACGTCAATATAAGCTGCTGGCGACGTCTGTGTAACGACATTTCTCCACTTTCAACTAAGATGCTGATAACAGGGCTAGAACGAAAAGCACCTGTAGATAATCGTAAACATGAATTGTGGACTGAGTCAAGCATTCTCAGAGAAGTGGAAGTAGCAGATGAGTAGGCTACAGCGCCATAATCTATACGTGATCGCACTAGAGCCTTGTAGAACCTTATCATACATGATCTATCAGCTCCCCAACATGTACCTGTAAGAACACGCAGAATATCAACCACCTTTAAGCACCTAGCCCGTAGGTCTTTAATATGCGGAACCCATGTAAGTCTCTTGTCGAATACAACACCTAAGAACCTGATTTCAGTGCTAACTTCGATATGCTGACCCATTAAATACAGTCTTGGAACATTATCAGTCCGTATTCGGCAAAACTGAATGCATTTAGTCTTCTCAGGAGAAAAACTAAAGCCAGTCTGCCGTGACCATTCTTCAAGACGGTATATAGTTAGCTGTAGAGCTCGTTCAGCTGAGACAACATTTCTAGATGCAACATATATTGCAAAATCATCAACAAACAACGAACATTTAACAGGGTATACGCAACTTTTCACAATATTGTTTATGGCAACCGCAAATAGGGTACAACTAATTACACTTCCTTGCGGTATACCATTTTCCAAGTCAAACCTGTCGGACAGACACTGACCAACCCTTACACGGAACGATCGTTCATCTAGAAAGTCCTTGATGAAGGCCAACATGTTTCCAGCGATGCCCCAATCCCGCAAGGTATTGAGGATACCTCGTCGCCAAGCTGTATCATATGCTTTTTTCAAATCAAAGAATACGGCAACGAGGCGCTGCCGCAATGCAAACGCATTGCAGACAGCCGTCTCAAGGGCCACCAAGTGGTCTGTCGAAGACCTCCCTCTCCGAAAACCGCTCTGTTCAGGAGCGAGGAAGTTATTCTTTTCCAGATACCACATGAGACGACTGTTCACCATTCTTTCCATGACCTTACAAACAACACTTGTCAAGGAAATGGGACGGTAGTTGGAGGCCAATGTTTTATCTTTACCAGGTTTGAGGATCGGAACAACAATTGCTTCTTTCCAAGTTTTTGGAAGCTTTCTAGAAGCGTATATGTTATTAAAAACATGTAGGAGTTGCCTTAACCCAGAATCCGGTAAATGCGCTATCATCGAAAGTGTAATTTCATCACCTCCAGGTGAGGTATTTCGAGATACTTTGAGCGCTTTTCTAAGCTCTGGCAATGAAAAAGGAATGTTTAGAGGATCATTCGAGTCCGCTATAAAGAAAGGAAGAGATTCAATGGTTTTCTTATAATTTTGAAACTGTACTGAATATGAAGACGTGAGGGAAGCTGATTTAAAGAAGGAACCAATCACGTTAGCGATGTCGGACTGTGATGTGATCACAGAACCGTTAACTTGCAACCCTGCGATTCGATGTGGAGACGTCCTTCCACATACCGAACGCAGTTTTCTCCATACCGTTGTCACAGGGGTACTCCTGTTAATATCTCCAACGTAACGGCTCCACGACTCCCTCTTACTCTCAAGAAAGACACGCCTACAGCAGGCCCGAGCTCTTCGGTACGCTTCCAGGTTTGCATCCGTAGGTCTGCGACTAAAAATGCGCAGGGCCCTACGGCGGTCCTGAAGAGCCTCCTTACAACGATCATTCCACCAAGGTACCGGCGGACGCCGTGCTTTTCCCGATGTTTTAGGAATGCTCTGGGCAGCTGCTGCAGACATCCTCTCTACAAAGGAAGACAACAGCTTTCGAGCATCATCATCATCTTCATATTCAGATTCCATTAAACTTGAAAACTCATCCCACCGTGCAAGCTTTTCAATCCATCGTTTCGGAAGGTCATCGACAGGCTGGTAGTCAAAAAATTCGACCACCACCGGTCGGTGATCACTTCCATACAGGTCTGGCAGTACTCTCCACATCAACCTTGGAACAATGGACGGGCTACAGAAAGTAAGGTCCAAGCACGACCAGGATCCTGTTGAGGATGACATGAATGTTTCAGATCCATCGTTCAATAGACATAAGTCTAAATCACTCCGGACCCTCTCCACCATGTGACCTCTACCATTGCACAGTGAGGAGCCCCAAGAATAATGGTGACCATTGAAATCTCCTAGGACGATATATGGAGTTGGTAACTGTTCCAGTAATTCTCTCATGGCAAGGTATGAAACTTCATTGTTAGGTGGTAAATAAACAGTACACACGCAAACCGACACCGGGACAGTTATCCTGATTGCTACAGCCTGAATATCCGTTTGGATATCCAGACTCATCCCTTGCATTGACTGGTGAAGTAATATTGCAACCCCATCACCAGGGCCACCATGCAGGGAATCTTTCCTAAACATTTCGTATCCACGAAAGGATAATCGGATATCAGGTTGTAACATCGTCTCTTGCAGGCAAAGTGCAAACGGACACTTATCCCGGATCAATATCTTTATATCTTCATACCTAGACCGGATCCCGCGAACATTCCATTGAATTAAACTATTTAAGGGTATTTCGCAACGGAGGAGTTACGTTTCAAACACAATTTTCTCCTTCCCTTTTTTCCCTTTTACTTGTATAAAGCCCTTTTCTAGGGCCGATGAATCTCCTATCATATCGTGGATCTTGGACCCAGACGAAGGAGATTTTAGGAATTTAGACGCATCCACTGGAAGCGTCTTAGGCAATGAAAGGGGTTTCCCCTTTGAGGTAGAGGCGACTGTCTTATTTGACAGCTGAACTTTTGTATTCTGCGTCGCAGAAAGGTTACCAACTTGAGGTACAGAACTCTTTGAACTAATTTCAGTGTGTTTGGAGCTTAGTAAAGCTTTCAGTGCAGAAGTTAGGGAAGCAACCTGTTTAGTTAGGTTCTCAACAACACTTTTCAACTCTACGCATGACGAGCACTCACCAGACACACGAGACTGAACACCAGTTGCAGCTGCAAACGAAATGTCAGGCTGGACTGCATTTCGGATGCTATTTAGTTTTCTGTACTCGCTCCGGGCAGCGGGAAAGGAAAGCTTCTGTTCAGACGAAATTTTCTGAATTTCCCGTTCTTCTCTATACTTAGGGCATTCCCGAGACCTTGCTGAATGACTTCCTTTACAGTTTGCACACAGTTCTGTTTCAGAAGTGCATTCGCTGTCTAAGTGGTCAGGTGAACTGCACTTTGCGCATATCGCAGGTTTCTTGCAGTTAGTTTTCGTATGTCCGTATTCCTGGCACTGAAAACAGCGCAGAGGGTTTGGGACATACGGTCTCACTCGAACAGACAAGTAACCCAACTTTAGACGATCTGGAGGTTGTGGGGTGGAAAATGTTATGATAAGTGTCGGGGGTACCGACATCAATACCATTTTCCCGACGCGTAACTCTTTTGACTTGCGTCACTCGCTGGGAGGTAAGCTCCTCCAATAACTCAGCCTCAGACATATCATGTACGAGGGCTATTCAGAAAGTAGATTACGTTTTCGTCTGTTGCCGCAAGGGGCGGGGCAATCGCGGACATTTTGGTATGTGGGCGTTCTGCCGTTCAGTGGCTATCCAGCCGTGCTAGTGAGAGGGTGATCGCGCTGCTCGTTCCGTTTTTATAAGCTTTTGAAATGTGTGCTGCAATCGCAAATCCCGCGAGTTGTGAAGTACGATCTGTGATAAGGTTTTTGTTGGCAAGCAACCATAAACCAATAGAAATTTACCGGAAACTGTGTGCAGTGTATGGAAATGACATTATCACTGAAGGTGGAGTTCGTCAGTGGTGCATTCGCTTTAAGAATGGCCGAACTAATGTCCATGACGAAGAGAAGAGTGGTCGACCGAGCATTGTGACTGATGAACTGACTGAGAAAGTCAATGAAAAGGTGCGTGAAAACCGCCGTTTCACAATAACGGAGCTTTCCTTTTGTTTCCCACAAATTTCAAGAACTTTGCTGTACGAGATTGTTACACAAAAGCTAGGCTACCACAAATTCTGTGCAAGATGGGTGCCAAAACTCCTTACAGAACACCACAAGGATCAGCGCATGGCTGCATCATTAACATTTCTTGATGGTTACGACAAAGCTGGTGAGTCATTTCTTGACCGAATCGTAACGGAAGACGAGACGTGGGTAAAACATGTTACCTGCGAGACAAAATTACAGTCTATGGAGTGGGGACACACACATTCCCCTAAAAAACCAAGAAAATGTCTCCAAACATTGTCTGCAAGGAAGATTATGGCGACTGTTTTTTGGGATAGGAAAGGTGTTATTCTTATCGATTTTTTGGAGCGTGGTACAACAATCAACTCTGAGAGGTATTGTCAAACGTTGCAAAACTTAAGAAGAGCGATTCAAAACAAACGTCGGGGAAAGCTGACGAACAAAATTTTGTTTTTGCATGACAATGCCAGACCTCATACGGCAAATCGCACTCAAGGTGTCCTTGATGGATTCAAATGGGAGATTTTTCCTCATCCGGCTTATAGTCCCGACCTTGCACCCAGCGACTTCCACTTGTTTCCAAAGATGAAGAACTGGCTTGCAACACAACGTTTTGATGACGACGTGGAACTGCAGGCGGGCGTGACTAACTGGCTGACATCTCAGGCGGCTGAATTTTACGATGAAGGCATTTCAAAACTTGTTCACCGCTACGACAAGTGGCTCAATTTGTTTGGTGACTATGTAGAAAAGTAGTGTTTAAGTTGCTCTTTCAGATGTACATAATAAATTTTTTTTTCTGTAATTTGTTATTTTTTTATTCCAAAACGTAATCTACTTTCTGAATAGCCCTCGTATATCTCGAGAGTAAACCACTCCTCGAGATGAGTTGAGGGATCTATGCGGTTCAACAGTGACTGCAGTACTTCCTATTTGTGTAATTTTAACAACGCTGCTACTTTGTTTCGCAGACGTTGTTTCAATTAACAAAGTACCATTCCTTAGTTTCTTAATAGAGTGTGGCGAGCCACAAACCGACTGCACAGACCTGTTAATAATGAAGGGGGAAACTTTTGAAAGCGACCCTTCTTCTGCAACACAACGAACAACGAAAAATTTGTCCGTGTTACTTAATACACCACTTTTATCACTATCGTCAGACAAGCTAGACCATAGTCTTTTCAATCCAAGGGAAGATTGTTTGTTTGCCATTATCTTTAGTGCTTTTCCAGTCATCGTGAAAGCAGGGTGCGGGCGGAGAGATGACCCGCGCACGCCGCAGGTCCCTAGTAAAAAGAAGGACCCGGCCGAGTACTCCCGGCAGCCATCTCCCACATATTTCATCCGGGCCGGGGAGTCAGGTACTGCCTGACCCACTGATACCGACGTCCCAGAGGCTCGCACGCAGCAGTAAGAGCTCCGACACTCTTACCCATGGTCCACTTCTTGCCACAGTACCGAAGCGACTGGAAGGGCTAAAGGATGGCGCAAAGCCTCGGCAGAGCAAGCTCACAGCAGCACAACCACAGTCCAGACCTTCCAATCCGGAAAGGGTTACGCACGACCAGCCCGCATCCCATCCTCGCCAGCATTATAAATGTGTGTAAGAAAAACTTTGTGTATGTAGGGTAACTTTGTAATTAAGCCGTAAAAATAAGCTTTTATCGTATGATAAAGACAATGTTAATTAGTGTCATTATTCTTTAATTAATGAGTATTTTTAAAATGTAATTAGATAAAAAGATGTATTTTGTTGATATCTTTAAGATTCGTATACCTAGAAATGTTAAAATGTTAATAATAAAAAGTTATTTGAAATATTTTACGGTTTCATAAAACAATTATTTTATGGAATTTTAGTCAAAATTAAATTATGTGATTATTAAAAAACTAACGATCCGATATAAAAAAGAAAAACACCTTTGTAATCAGCAGAAAAAACCCTTGAATTTGATGTAGGGCTCAATGCTGTTCTTTTAAATTTAAATTTTTGTTATAAATAATGTTAGAGTGGGGATGGATTTCTCTCATGGTTGAATTGCCAACCTCACGCACAGTAATAAATCACATAGAGTATTAAAATTATATAAATGTCAAATGATGTTAAGTTATGTTCTATAAGCTTTATTGTAATAAGAAAAACTTACATATTGTGTATTTTAAGTTATCACTTATTTATATTGTTTTGTTTCACCTTAATTTGTCTGTTATTAGCAATTTTCATTGGGAAAAAATGTATGATTAATCTGCACAGGTTGGCACTTACTTTTTGTAGATGTAATTTTCAACCAAAAATTCAGAGAGTCCTCTCTTAGACACGATGCGTAACAGACGTATTTTAAAATTGCTCGTAAAATTTTTTATATAATAGTATGGAGGGGATCAAGTACTCTGTATTTAGGGCCGATATGTTTAGGCCATATGTGAGAGAAATAAATTGTTAAATTTTATTTAAAGTAGTGTCAACTATAAAAAATTTATTTATTTTAATAATGCAAATTAACGGAAGTGATGTCAATTGTGGAATTAAATACATCAAGTGTTTCAATGGTGTTCTGTGTTTTATAAGCAAATAGTGTTTTGTGCTAAATATTTTTTTATAAATGTGTTCGGGTAATCTGCGTATAATAACCACCTGTTAATTTTATGGATATCCAAAAAAAGATAAGTAACTAATTTTAAGCAATTTTTGTAACAAAATTTTATATGCCTAATTTGTATTTAGCATTTACTAACAAATTTAATATGATTGGTTAATAATTTAAAAGATCTGTTTGTCTATGAGCTAATTCACTGAGTTCAAAGTTCCCATCCCTGTCTGTTTGTATTAAAGAATTTTTTTTTATTTATTTATTTTATTTTTTGTTGAATGATTTTAGGCAAGTTCTGTCTTGTAATGTTGATCATGGCTTACTTTTATTGTTTCATTATGATAAATGATTTTGATATTATGATTCTATTCTCTTTTGTTGTAACGGCCATCAGGGTAGTTTTATTAATAGACAACTATAGAGCTTTTAACTCTATTGAAGTAGTAAAATGTAAATTAAAAAGTTTGTTTTATCTTTTTTATTAATATTTTTAATAAATTTCGATTAATTTGTTACCTTTTAAAATTGTAGTTTGATTTATTGATTGATGAAATTCCAATATCCCTTGTATGTAAGCATTGTGATATGAACTTTGTTTTATAATAATTAGTTAATTGTATTCGGAGGGTTTTTCGAGCTGTCAAAATGGTTGTTGTTTCTAGAACTTGAGTCTAGAAAGTTTTTTTTTATTTTTATTTATTTGATTTTTATATATCACAATCCTTACATCTATTTAGATTAAGCTTATTTTCAGCGTTCCTGTCATTGGGGTAAAGGAGAATGAATTTTGATTGAATGGACCGCATGTCGTCTGTCAAACTGTTCTGTTACCGAATCAGCTGTTTTCTGTCAGATCGATTTGTTTACATGATCAGCTGAAAAGGCAGATATAGGTTAATGTAGCCTTACTGTATGTTTGTTTAATGTAGCTTACCTTTTTCTAAATTTAAATTTGTTTTGAGTTTTCTGCTTTTTAATTAATATTTTGTTTTATTTTATTCACATTTCGTATTTATATTATTTCATTGTGATGTTGTTTTTGTTTTAAAATCGCGAGTTTAAGATTTTTTTTTTTTTTTTTTTTTTTTTTTTCGACTTGGATATTTTGGATTGATGTTTAATGGGTCTCCAGTTGCCCTGCTTGGATGATAACCAAGGTAAGTTCGGTCAATAGTGGCATCCTGACCGTGGTCGTTTTTTGTTTACTTTAAGTTTCTTTTTCCGGTGACACCCCAACACCTGTTTTTGATGTGTCAGTCGGCTGGTGTGTCGGCATTTGACTGTTACAATATATATATATATATATATATATATGTACTACTATCATTTTCGCGTCCATACATTGACAATTTCCTAACAATCTGGAGTCCGAGTGCAATTTGGCGTCCGTATACGGACGCCAAATTGTAATCCTTAATAAAAACTTAATAAAAATTTATTGTGACATGGTTTTCGGACGTAATTTTTTTAAACTAAAGTACATAGTTTGGGGCAACAATATTTATTTTTTGAGAATTTTATTGTTACTCAGAGAGACACAAAAAAATAAATAAATTTTGGTACCGGATGCGAAATGGCGGTGTTTTGAAACTATTTTATACACCGTACCTTGGAGAGTTTCTCACCAGAGTGCTCTCGCTACGCCCCTATGTAAAAATATACGTATATTATGTATATTCTTACAAGGACGGCAGTTTCACATCTGCTATCAATTTCGCGTCCACCGGTTAAGAAAATAGACAAAACAAGTTATAAATAGATATTGTGTTGTGTTAAGAAAAAAAGTTTAAAAGAATAATAAAAACAAATTTTTATTAATCATCGAATTACAATTCTTTCAAAACTCACAATCTAATTTACTAAACATTCAAATAAATATTATTCGGCAAATTATTTGATATAAGTAATACAATTAAATTAAAAATAATTATATATTTTTTGATAGAATTAAAAAACTCTCTTTTCCGATAGACGATTTTTTGGGTTGACAAACTATCCTGGAAGGAAACCGGTGCTGCGCATAGTAGTGTCAGGATTAAATTATTCTTATGGCTGGCAGGATATCTTTCTAAACGCATTGTATACACAACGTATATTATACGCAATTTTGAAGAGTTGTTCTCCGCCGTGCTGTCACCTTCCATACATGAGTCCATCGCACACCGCTTTGGTTTCTTTTTTCAAATTAGGCATAAACCCACTATCAACGAATCCATGAACAAATCCTTTAGTAATTTGTTTACGTCGTTCGTTTAGTAACCAACGGGTTGGTCTAGTCTAGAAGAAAAGTCGTCGCCGCAAGTCAGCTGTTTAGCTGACTTTTCGACAGCTTTTCTGACAGCTGATTTTCGGAGATGGAGGTTCCTAGTTTAAATCCTAGTATATAGTATAATTGGTTCTTTTATACGAATTTGAATACTAGACAGTGGTTACCAATGTACTTTGATGGTTGGGGGTCAATTAACCATACTCTCTCAGGAATGGTCGGCCTGGGTATGTACGAGACTACAGCTCATTTAAACGTCATACATATCATTGGGTCATGGGGTTGCTTATTGTTCTCAATCGAACAAATTGCAACCTACACGCATTAGGGATAAAACAAAACAAAAATTTGTTTAAGAATTTTTAACATGTTATTTCACGCTTTTTTTAACATTACACCACCTGACAATTGTCAATAAATATTTCCTTATTACGCTTACGATGTGTAAAAAGAATGCGCATTTTGTTGTTTGCCCACTCTCACTGCAAAATGGTTCAAGTACACTTCCATAATGCTATTTCGTATCATGTAATATGTCGCCCCAATTACTAGGTTTAGCAGTTTTACAGTAAGTAAATAAAACATTAAAGAGAAAAAACTTTTTCTAAAATATAAAAAATTAAAAATGGACTAGGAGTAGATTATTATTAACCTTGTTTTTTGCTTAAAAACAATGCGATAAAAAATTAAACTAAGAAATTCGGGAAATAGCAAACTTTACTAGACAGACCTGAACAAAGTAGGCATATTTTAATATTTATTCTGGACCGATTTTCTTTCATTATAAAATTCTGGACAGAGATTACAGATTTCAGAAAAAAAATGTTAAGGGTAGAATAAAGTACACCCATTCAGTTTTTTCCCTTTTTCTCTTACAACATCTTAACAAACGACATTTTTTTTAAATGCCCGGAAAAAACAAGGGCCATCGATTTAGACAAAAAAGTTTAAATATTAATGAGTGGGTGACGTAAAGTGAAGTTTGTACCATCCAGTTCACCTCGATTTTCTCGCGAGTATGAGCTTAACAATCGTAATATTTATGGAACGTTCCAAAACAGCAAAACGACTCTGGATAGGGATAACGATAAAGTTTAAATTGAATTTCTTAGAGTATCGCCACCATTCCTAAGTTTTTCACGATTTTTTTCGCTAATTTCGGCAGACCAAACAAAACAATTTACAGAACAATCCAGAACAAATGAGAGCTATCATTTAAAGTAAAAACCAAAAAGTATTGAATGCATGGGCTTATACTTGCCACTCCAAATTTTTCTTTGATTTTCTAGCATATTTGAACGGGAAAAACGAAATTTTCGCGAAATGATCCGGTACAAACGAAGGGCTGTCAATCTATGTAAAAAAACTTTAAAATATTGAGTCGAGGGGGATTAGAGTGACATTAGCACCACCCAGTTCTTCTCGATTTCTCGCTTACTTGAAAGGAACTAAAAAAATATTTTGCGAGACCATCCGAAACAAACGAAGGTCTGTCCCTGAAGTCCAAAAAAAATTTAAAAAGTTGAGCGGGAGGAGGCCAGTGTGAAGTTAGCCCCTCCCGGCGTTTTTTCACTTATTTGGACGGAACAAACAAAACATTTTCCGGAATAATCCGGTAGAAACGTAGACCGATCAATTTTACAAGTTAATTTTTGAAATTTTTGTATGGGGGCCAACTTTACAGTCCTGGTTTGAACTTCTACAGGTTTAGCTAAGTAAAACAAGGAGTGGGGTGGTTTACAATTGCCTTCATCGCCGAGTTGAAAAGCTTATCAATATGCCAGGCCGTCTAAAAAGCACCTATTTTCCACCCTGCAAATGACACACCTCACGTTATTCACCACAGGGTCTGGCTGCATAATGAAATTCATTGCGCTCAGAGGAGATATAACTCTGACAAGTATCTTTTACACTTGTACCTCTTCTGTTCTTAAATACTTCAGTCATATGTTTGGCTTACCATGTGATAAAAAAAAAACTAAATTTTTTTTAGTCCTGAAACAAGCAAATCGAGTGCAAATAATTTAACACTCCACCTGCCTGTTATGTGCAACCCCTTACAGTACTATTATTTTATTAAAGGCAGTTGCCTCTGACAATCAAAACATGCATTTTATTCGTCACTTGGGCGAGTAAATTTAAATCGATAATTCAAAGGATACCCACATCGAGAAAATGTTTCCAAACGGCGAAAATATTTTTACAAAAGATAATAAATTGATAAGAGAGTAGATTAGTCGATTTTTTTAAAGTAAATTCAGTACACTCGCAAATGTCCAACACGAGTCCTGAAAGTGTAGGTCAACAGAGACTGTAATTTCCCGATACTGAAGAAGCTTACTGAAATTAATCATTAGCAAAAACAAACCCCTGTTATTTATTTTTTGTTTTTGTAAAGCTTTTGACCGTGTCCCGTATGATTTGCCCATAAAAAAATTGAGGTGTATGGTATTAGAGGGACATCAGAGGGTCGAATTGCCATCCAATCATTGCAAAGTTAAAACAAAATACACATAAAATTTTATACAAGTTAAAAGGGGAGTTCAACGAGTTAGAATTTTAAGACCCTTGCTATTTTTAATTTTTGTTAACGATCTCGCTGAATTTCTTGGCTCCTTCAATGTTATATTATTTGCTGATGATACGATAATATCTTTCGAAGATGAAAACTATGAACAAGGTTTAAAACTAAAGAAGCTTGAAGTAAGGTTATAGACTGGATGCAATAAATAATCTTGTTCTCAACTCAGATAAAACTGTGGCCAAATGCTTCACTGGTCGTAAGGAAATAAGTAACCAAAGTAAGGATATCTCCATTAATGACAATATATCAAAATCTTTTGTAACAGGTAAGTTACAAAATTTTTAGAATTAATATTAGGTAGCAAACTATCCTGGGACAGTTGTATTAAGGAACGTGTCTGCTATATAATCAATTCCTACTGCTACGCCCTAAAACGCTTAAAAATAAGGTACTTAGCGTACCAATACCTTTGAGTATTTATCATGTTTACAAATTCTGTTGGATTTGTTTTTAATTTAGTCACACTTAAACTTATTCAAATGTATGTTTAAAAAATCAAATAATGTTCAAATTATTCCGTCATATAATTACTTTTTATCTAGTTTTTTGTTAATTATAATGATTAAAATTTTTAATGATCAAGTTGACTTATGAATATGGACACTGTTTACTATTAAGAATTCGTTTCTAATCAGTTGGTCCTAGCATATTGTTTGGCTGTCTTGGTCAAGGTTTCACATAGTTTTTCTTGGCCTCTCCAAGTGAATGCCTTGTCTGTCTCCTTTTTGTCTTCTGTGCAATAGTATAACCTTCCAGTTCCTTATCCCAAGCATTTTGACTTGTCAAAAATAATGTACATTATTTTACGTAACAATAAGGTTTATTTATTTCATTATTTGTAATATTGATTCCTAGATTGGGTGGTTGGTTGACGATGTAAATAAAGTACTAGAAACCAAAAGAATATCAACAAAAAGTGGCCACCATGGCTTTTACAACACTAAATAATTTAAAAGAAAACGCAGAGAAAAATATCAGGGTTTGGAAGACTGACTGAAAGTTGTTTAGCCGAAAAATAATCTTGGAAATGGCCTGTTAAAGGATAACCTTCAATGTGTACAAAACAGCTGGATACGAGAATTATTAGTGTAATGTATACTTTGTTGAAGATCAAAGATTACCATTACTTGAGGAACAAGAATAAAAATACAAACTATGACTAAGCCGGACTGCATTTCAAATGTTGTAGAAATTTTACTGGCCAAAGTACTTTTGTATAATTTATAAAATCATTTTGATTCAGTCACTAAAACATGCAAATATAAACCTAGAGAGAAGCGAGGCTTGGGAAGACCTAAAAAGAGATGAATACTGGAACAGGCCATTTTTTTTTTTTGTTTTTTTTTTTTTTTAGGGCGAACAACCTGGACGGTTATCATCGCCCGTTGTTCTACACACGGGTGTAAAGGGCCCGAGTGTAGAACGCACTCCCTGTATTACAATATAAAAACTTAAAACTAGAAATATCACAGAAAAAATTAATTTATAAATAAAATTTATATTAAAAATAAAACTTATAAGATACACATACAAACACAAACTTATATCTAATATCACAGTAAGATTGAACAACAATTACAACGTATGAATTAAAAATCTTACAAACTAGTATCACAGCAATGGCTGTAACGGGGCCACGAAAATATAAAAAAACATACACAAATACACATATAAAACATTAAAAATAATAAATACACAAACATATAAATATACACTTATAGTAACTAATATAAAACATACACTATAAAATATAACAGAATAGAACAAATAAAACATTACAGATCACCCTAGACTATCAGGCACTGTTGTAAACACTGATGGATCGTAAAAATTTTAAAGTTGCATCCAAAATAGGGCTTTCGTCACCGAGTATATTCCTTATGTCAGAGGGAATCTTGAATCGCCGACGCAGAGCTGCGTAGCAGACGCAATCAACCAATACATGTTTGACTGACAAAGGACAATCGCATCTGCCACAAACTGGAGCATCACCAGACGTCATGAGATACCCATGGGTTAATCTGGTGTGCCCAATTCTAAGTCGCGCGATGACAACTTCTTCCCTTCTATTCTTCCTCAGTGACGTATCCCAAGGCTTAACATTACGTTTTATTTCCCGAAGTTTGTTGCCATGAGAGCCAGTCCATTCTACCTGCCAGGAATCAGTGATGACACGCTTCACCAGGCCCACGAAATCTGACACAGTCAGATATTGCGTGAAAGCCGGTTTACGTGCCGCCTCCTTAGCGGCCAAATCAGCAGCCTCATTTCCCGAGATTCCAGCATGACCCGGAACCCAGCAGAAAACAACGCTTACTCCTCTATCGTTAAGCTGCTTCACGGTGCCGTGGACATCTACAACTAGCGGGTGGCGTGAATATAAATCAGTAATCGACTGAAGGGCACTAAGCGAATCAGTGCACACCAACACCCGACGCCCACGCACACAGACTACAGACAGAGCTTAACTAATAGCGTAAAGTTCAGCCGTGTAAACACTGGTTCCCACAGGTAATCCAAACAAATAGGTTCTCCCATTAGCAACAAACGAGCAACCAACTCCAACATCCGACTTTGATCCATCAGTGTATACAACCGTAGGTGGTTTAATAGCTTCAACTAACTCACTGAAAATGCTATTAAATACCACAGAACTTGTGTCTGCCTTTGAGTATTTATACATTTCAAAGTTAATGTGTAACTGAGCGATGGTCCAGGGTGGAAAGAGACATGAATTACATGGGTACACACGAGGAATCGCAATACCGAGGTTGTTGCATATCCCCAACGCTCTTACACCGAATGGTGAAGGCAATCGGGCATTCATCAGATGCAAATCATGACAAGGGTTGTTGAGAATGATGTCATGCAAAAAATGATAAGGTCTAGCTTTCAACTTGGCAAAGTACGTCAATACAAGCTGCTGGCGACGTCTGTGTAACGACATTTCTCCACTTTCAACTAAGATGCTGACAACAGGGCTAGAACGAAAAGCACCTGTAGACAATCGTAAACATGAATTGTGGATCGTGTCAAGCATTCTCAGCGAAGTGGGAGTAGCAGATGAGTACGCTACAGCGCCATAATCTATACGTGATCGCACTAGAGCCTTGTAGAACCTTATCATACATGATCTATCAGCTCCCCAACATGTACCTGTAAGAACACGCAGAATATCAACCACCTTTAAGCACCTAGCCCGTAGGTCTTTTATATGCGGAACCCATGTAAGTCTTTTGTCGAATATAACACCTAGAAACCTGATTTCAGTGCTAACTTCGATATGCTGACCCATTAAATACAGTCTTGGAACATTATCAGTCCGTATTCGACAAAACTGAATGCATTTAGTCTTCTCAGGAGAAAAACTAAAGCCAGTCTGCCGTGACCATTCCTCAAGACGGTATATAGTAAGCTGTAGGGCTCGTTCAGCTGAAACAACATTTCTAGATGCAACATATATCGCAAAATCATCTACAAACAACGAACATTTAACAGGGTATACGCAACTTTTCACAATATTGTTAATGGCAACCGCAAATAGGGTACAACTAATTACACTCCCCTGCGGTATACCATTTTCCAAATCAAACCTGTTTGACAAACTCTGACCAACCCTTACACGAAATGATCGGTCATCCAGAAAGTCTTTAATGAAGGCCAACATGTTCCCAGCGATGCCCCACTCCCGCAAGGTATTAAGAATACCTCGTCGCCAAGCCGTATCATATGCTTTTTTCAAATCAAAGAATACGGCTACGAGGCGCTGCCGCAAAGCAAACGCATTGCAGATAGCCGTCTCAAGGGCCACCAAGTGGTCTGTCGCAGACCTCCCTCTCCGAAAACCGCTCTGTTCAGGAGCGAGGAAGTCATTCTTTTCCAGATACCACATGAAACGACTATTCACCATTCTTTCCATCACCTTACATACAACACTTGTCAGAGAGATGGGGCGATAGCTGGAGGCCAACATTTTATCTTTGCCAGGTTTGAGGATCGGGACAACAATTGCTTCTTTCCAAGATTCTGGAAGCTTTCTAGAAGCGTATATTTTATTAAAAATATGTAGGAGTTGCCTTAACCCAGAGTCTGGTAAATGCGCTATCATCGAAAGTGTAATTTCATCTCCTCCACGCGAGGTATTTCGAGAAACTTTGAGCGCTTTTCTTAGTTCAGGCATTGAAAAAGGAATGTTCAGAGGATCATTTGTGTCCGCTATATGAAAAGGAAGAGATTCAATGGTTTGCTTATGATTTTGAAATTGAATTGAATATGAAGACGTGAGAGACGCTGATCTTAACGAAGAACCAATTGCATTCGCAATGTCGATTGGTGACGTAATCACGGAACCGTCAGTTTGCAACCCTGCAACTCGGTGCGGAGACGTCTTTCCACACACGGACCGCAGTCTTCTCCACACCGTTGTCACAGGGGTACTCCTGTTAATATCTGCAACATAACAGCTCCATGACTCTCTCTTACTCTCTAGAAATACACGCCTACAGCAGGCCCGAGCTCTTCGGTAAGCTTCCAGGTTAGCATCCGTAGGTCTGCGACTAAAAATTCGCAGGGCCCTACGGCGGTCCTGAAGAGCCTCCTTACACCGACTATTCCACCAAGGCACCGGCGGCCGCCGCGCTTTACCCGATGTTTTAGGAATGCTCTGGGCAGCTGCTGCAGACATCCTCTCCACAAAGGAAGACAACAGGCTTCGTGCATCATCATCATCTTCATATTCAGATTCCATCAAACTTGAAAACTCATTCCACCGTGCAAGCTTCTCTATCCATCGTTTTGGAAGGTCATCGACAGACTGGTAGTCAAAAAACTCGACCACCACCGGTCGATGATCACTTCCGTACAGGTCTGGCAGTACTCTCCACAACAACCGTGGTACAAGGGACGGGCTACAGAAAGTAAGGTCCAAGCACGACCAGGATCCTGTTGAGGATGACATGAATGTTTCAGATCCATCGTTCAATAGACATAAGTCTAAATCACTCCGGACCCTCTCCACCATGTGACCTCTACCATTGCACAGTGAGGAGCCCCAAGAATAATGGTGACCATTGAAATCTCCTAGTAATATACATGGACTTGGTAACTGTTCCAGTAATTCTCGTATGGCTAGGTATGAAATTTCTCTATTTGGTGGTAAGTAAATATTACACACACAAACTGACAACGGGACAGTAATCCTGATTGCCACGGCCTGAAGATCCGTCTGAATATCCAGACTTATCCCTTGCATTGACTGGTGAAGTAATATAGCGACCCCACCACCAGGGCCACCATGCAGGGAATCTTTCCTAAACATCTCGTATCCACGAACGGAGATTGAGACATCAGGCTGTAACATCGTCTCTTGCAGGCACAGCGCAATCGGACACTTTTCCCGGATCAATAACTTTATGTCTTCATACCTAGACCGGATCCCGCGAACATTCCATTGAATAATATTATTAAAGGGTATTTCAGAAAGAAAAAGACTTATGTGTCAAACACAATTTTCTCTTTCCCTTTCTTTCCTTTGACTTGTATAAAGCCCTTATCAAGGGCCGATGGATCTCCTATCATATCGTGGATCTTGGACCCAGACGGAGGAGATTTTAGAAATTTACCACCGGTCGGTGATCACTTCCATACAGGTCTGGCAGTACTCTCCACATCAACCTTAGAACAATGGACGGGCTACAGAAAGTAAGGTCCAAGCACGACCAGGATCCTGTTGAGGATGACATGATGTTTCAGATCCATCGTTCAATAGACATAAGTCTAAATCACTCCGGACCCTCTCCACCATGTGACCTCTACCATTGCACAGTGAGGAGCCCCAAGAATAATGGTGACCATTGAAATCTCCTAAGACGATATGTGGAGCTGGTAACTGTTCCAGCAATTCTCTCATGGCTAGGTATGAAATGTCTGTGTTTGGTGGTAAATAAACATTACACACGCAAACCGACACCGGGACAGTTATCCTGATTGCTACAGCCTGAATATCCGTTTGGATATCCAGACTCATCCCTTGCATTGACTGGTGAAGTAATATTGCAACCCCATCACCAGGGCCACCATGCAGGGAATCTTTCCTAAATATTTCGTATCCACGAAAGGATAATCGGATATCAGGTTGTAACATCGTCTCTTGCAGGCAAAGCGCAAACGGACACTTATCCCGGATCAATATCTTTATATCTTCATACCTAGACCGGATCCCGCGAACATTCCATTGAATTAAACTATTAAAGGGTATTTCGCAACGGAGGAGTTACGTTTCAAACACAATTTTCTCCTTCCCTTTTTTCCCTTTTACTTGTATAAAGCCCTTTTCTAGGGCCGATGAATCTCCTATCATATCGTGGATCTTGGACCCAGACGGAGGAGATTTTAAAAATTTAGACGCTTCCGCTGGAAGCGTCTTGGATACTAAAAGGGGTTTTCCCTTTGAGGTAGAGGCTGTCTTACTTGACAGCTGAGCTTTTGTACTCTGCGTCGCAGAAAGGTTACACACTTGAGACACTGAGCTCTTTGAACCAATTTCTGTTTGCTTGGTGCTTAATAACGCTTTAAGTGCAGAAGTTAGGGAAGCAACCTGTTTAGTGAGGTTCTCAACAACACTCTTCAACTCAATGCATGACGAGCACTCACCAGACACACGAGGCTGAACACTAGTTGCAGTTGCAAACGAAATGTCAGGCTGGACTGCATTTCGAATGCTATTTAGTTTTCTGTACTCACTCCGGGCAGCGGGAAAGGAAAGCTTCTGTTCAGACGAAATTTTCTGAATTTCCCGTTCTTCTTTATACTTGGGGCATTCCCGAGACCTTGCTGAATGACTTCCTTTACAGTTTGCACATAGTTCTTTTTCAGAAGTGCATTCGCTATCTAAGTGGTCAGGTGAACTGCACTTTGCGCATATCGCAGGTTTTTTGCAGTTAGTTTTCATATGTCCGTATTCCTGGCACTGAAAACAGCGTAGAGGGTTTGGGACATACGGTCTCACTCGAACAGACAAATAACCCAACTTAAGGCGATCCGGAGGTTGAGGGGTGGAAAATGTTATGATAAGTGTCGGGGTACCGACATCAATTCCATTTTCCCGACGCGTAACTCTTTTGACTTGCGTCACTCTCTGGGAGGTAAGCTCCTCCAATAACTCAGCCTCAGACATATCTTGTATATCTCGAGAGTAAACCACTCCTCGAGATGAGTTGTGGGACCTATGCGGTTCAACGGTAACTGCAGTACTTCCAATTTGAGTAATTTTAACAACGCTGCTACTTTGCTTCGCAGACGTTGTTTCAATTAACAAAGTACCATTTCTTAATTTTTTAATAGAGTGTGGCGATCCACAAACCGACTGCACAGACCTGTTAATAATGAAGGGGGAAACTTTTGATAGCGACCCTTCTTCTGCAACACAACGAACAACGAAAAATTTGTCCGTGTTACTTAATACACCACTATCACTATCGTCAGACAAGCTAGACCATAGTCTTTTAAAACCAAGGGAAGATTGTTTAGTTGACATTATCTAAGTGCTTTTCCAGTCATCGTGAAAGCAAGGTGCGGGCGGAGAGATGACCCGCGCACGCCGCAGGTCCCTAGTAAAAAGAAGGACCCGGCCGAGTACTCCCGGCAGCCATCTCCCACATATTTCATCCGGGCCGGGGAGTCAGGTACTGCCTGACCCACTGATACCGACGTCCCAGAAGCTCGCACGCAGCAGTAAGAGCTCCGACACTCTTACCCATGGTCCACTTCTTGCCACAGTACCGAAGCGACTGGAAGGGCTAAAGGATGGCGCAAAGCCTCGGCAGAGCAAGCTCACAGCAGCACAAGCACAGTCCAGACCTTCCAATCCGGAAAGGGTTACGCACGACCAGCCCGCATCCCATCCTCGCCAGCATTATAAATGTGTGTAAGAAAAACTTTGTGTATGTGTTGTGTGTAGGGTATGTAAATGTGTGTGTTGAAAGAAAGTGTGGTGTGTGTGATGTAGTATTATTGTTGTGTGTAGTGTAAGAGCAACCTGTGTATAGTTTTGAAATAAGGTTAGCTCTTAGCTGGGGTCCCGGGGTTGCCACACCCGAACACCCACATATATATGCATGGACAAGCATTCATATATATAAGAATGGGTGCCCCCTGGGGGCTAACCCAACTTTAGACGATCTGGAGGTTGTGGGGTGGAAAATGTTATGATAAGTGTCGGGGTACCGACATCAATACCATTTTCCCGACGCGTAACTCTTTTGACTTGCGTCACTCGCTGGGAGGTTAGCTCCTCCAATAACTCAGCCTCAGACATATCATGTATATCTCGAGAGTAAACCACTCCTCGAGATGAGTTGAGGGATCTATGCGGTTCAACAGTGACTGCAGTACTTCCTATTTGTGTAATATTAACAACGCTGCTACTTTGCTTCGCAGACGTTGTTTCAATTAACAAAGTACCATTCCTTAGTTTCTTAATAGAGTGTGGCGAGCCACAAACCGACTGCACAGACCTGTTAATAATGAAGGGGGAAACTTTTGAAAGCGACCCTTCTTCTGCAACACAACGAACAACGAAAAATTTGTCCGTGTTACTTAATACACCACTTTTATCACTATCGTCAGACAAGCTAGACCATAGTCTTTTCAATCCAAGGGAAGATTGTTTGTTTGCCATTATCTTTAGTGCTTTTCCAGTCATCGTGATAGCAGGGTGCGGGCGGAGAGATGACCCGCGCACGCCGCAGGTCCCTAGTAAAAAGAAGGACCCGGCCGAGTACTCCCGGCAGCCATCTCCCACATATTTCATCCGGGCCGGGGAGTCAGGTACTGCCTGACCCACTGATACCGACGTCCCAAAGGCTCGCACGCAGCAGTAAGAGCTCCGACACTCTTACCCATGGTCCACTTCTTGCCACAGTACCGAAGCGACTGGAAGGGCTAAGGATGGCGCAAAGCCTCGGCAGAGCAAGCTCACAGCAGCACAATCACAGTCCAGACCTTCCAATCCGGAAAGGGTTACGCACGACCAGCCCGCATCCCATCCTCGCCAGCATTATAAATGTGTGTAAGAAAAAATTTTGTGTATGTGTTGTGTGTAGGGTATGTAAATGTGTGTGTTGAAAGAAAGTGTGGTGTGTGTGATGTAGTATTATTGTTGTGTGTAGTGTAAGAGCAACCTGTGTATAGTTTTGAAATAAGGTTAGCTCTTAGCTGGGGTCCCGGGGTTGCCACACCCGAACACCCACATATATATGCATGGACGAGCATTCATATATATAAGAATGGGTGCCCCCTGGGGGCTGGGAGCAAAGAAGGCTCCGATGGCTGAGCCTGGGGTGCGGCGTAGCCCGGTCAAGGAGGTTAAGCGGGATAGTCCTGTGAGGGAGGTTAGGCCCTCCCCGGGGGCTCTCTATGCGGCGGTTGCGGCAAAGAGTGAGGGAAGCGGGACCGACAGGTCCAGCAAGAACTCCAGGGCAGTAGTAAGAGTGAAGGAAGAGCCGAAGAGCGACACGAGTGCCTCAGACAGACCGGCGAAGAAAGGGAAGGCTTTCAGGAAGGCCAAGGAGGTGCCAAGAAGTGGGGATAGTGGCACGGACAGGTCCGACGCAAGAAACAATGTGGTCTGTCGCATTAACATTGTTATTCATAAAGGTGTACAAAGTAAGGAAATTGTTTTTATATACTCTTGAGCTGAAGACCAATCTGCAAGAGGATCAACAGAAGTGGCTTCCGCTCTTCTAGACTTCTTGAATATTTTGCAAGATAGAATTATTCTTCAGTCCAACGATGATTTACGACCTACAACTCTTCGGCTTTTTTCAGACGCTGCGTCTAGCCAAAACAAAAACTCTACCATTATTGGCTTTCTATTCAATTTTATTCAATACGGTCCGGTATTTATTTGACAAGGTGGAGAACTTTTTCCCGATACGAGACCACAGCTTCATGCCACCTGAAGAGTATTCGGTAGGATTGAAAAAGTTATCAGGAAACAGGAGAAAATTATTTCACCGTATCACTACCACAAAATATTACAGAATCATGGAATCGTTAAAATTCTGTCACAAGATTGGAGAGTATTTAATTTAAAACAATGTTCAGACATTATTTTAAGGAAAAAATTTCTATTTCTAATGAGGGGACAACGCGTCTTTTGTTATCAAAAAGGAAAGCGAACTATTGCAGTTAAAAATACTTACACAGGGGACTTTCAAGACCATGGAATCATTAAGAATAATTTTTTGAAAAAATGGCAAAAATACTACGAAAATGTAAGCATTGTTTCAGAAACTAATCACGTCAGTGAGCTTAAGAAAAAAGACGTACTTGAACTATTAAAGTTTATATTATTAACCTATGAAGATCAAGAGTACATACTTCAACAAGACCCTACAAAATACTACTGCTGATGAAATGAGGTTAGATTTTAGTAAAGTACAATTTGATGACCACGAGCCCTTCTTATAAAGTTTTTTATCAATGATCGTATTGATAAATTAGCAAATTAATCAGGGTCAATTATTCATTTTTCTAAGGATCAATTATCATATATTAAATCCATGAACACTGAATTGGAAAATAATGTGCAAGCTGTCCATAATTTAGCACAAACTTTTGGTAACTTTGTTCAGGTCACTACGACCTTAGCTAAAAATGTGTCAGATATATCAATTTTACTTACAACTTATATGAATTTTGCGTCCGTAGTTAGGGAAATTCAAAACTCTGTATTAGTAATTCAGAGAGAATTGTTGGAATTGCGACAGGGATTAGATTCAGCATCCATGGGACATTTAAGTGTATTACTGTTGCGCCAAGTTTATTTTTAGATGTTTTGCAAGAAGTATCCTTACATTTAGGACCTGATTTAACTTTTTTAGCGTCAACTAATTTAGATAACATTTATATTTACTATCAGATTGCGAAAGTGCATGCTGTTAGCACACCAACGGGTATTCGTCTGTTTATAGACGTTCCTTTGAAATCTAAGGATCGAACATTTTCTTTGTATCATGTCAAGCCTTTGCCGTACTATAATACAGATTTAAATCATTTTGTTGCTGTAAAGGTACCGTCAAAATATTTTATGGTATCAGAAAGTGGACAAATGTTCGCTATGCCTACTACTGAATATATTCAAAAATGTACAGTTGGAATGTTTCCAGTCTGTCCTTCGGATATACCTTTATATGTCAGTCATCGACATTGTTTAGTTGCCATTTATTTAGAACGACCTGATGATGTTAGAAAATATTGTACTTTTTCTGTATAACCTTCTAAATTTGAATCTATTTTATATCGAACGCCCAATAAAATGGCATGGGTGTACAGCGTCGCTGAAGCTATTAAAATTACTTGGAAATGTGTTTCACAGCACATGGGGAAATTTCTAGACAGTTCACGTGTTATAAAATCAGAAGTTATTAATGGGACTGGAGTTCTCAATAATAGTAAATTTTGTGAAATATATTCTGACCATTTTAATCTTTTTCCACACTTATCAGGGGTATCGTATTATAACTTGTCTTATCCGGACGTACATGTACCCACCATACCGTCTTTGATGACTGAAGAAAAGGTAGAAATTTTTAAATCTTTTCATGAAATCATGGATGTTGTAAATACCAATGTCACAGCGGTATTACATTCGTTATCGAATGGTAATGACCCTGTGGATTTTAACAATTTAGTAAATGAATTACAAACTATTTCAACTTACCACAATTCTGTGACTAAGGTCCGTCGGTATACACAGTTTTCTACTGTTGGAATTCTTTTTGTTTGTTTATGTATCGCCTTGATATGGAAGGGACGCCGCAAGGTACTACAAACTTGCCACCGTCGAACACCTACTGTGAGACCTATTATTCTGTCTGAGTTATTGCCTACGTATGAAGCCGACTCGCCGCTGGAGGTCCGAGCTTCTGTAGAGAGGGAGGTGGGACATACGCCGCCTGCAGAAACTGTTGCTACAGCCGATTCGTTGTTGAAATCTGTATTCAAGCCTTCTGTATCTCCACGTATTTCGCCTTCTATGCCATGAAGCCATCAATCGTCACCATGACGTTTGCCATCCTCATAGGTGAATTTGTTCAACATCCGTCAAGCACTGATGAGTACATGGGTTTAACAACATGAAGAAGATGTCAAGCAGGGATTATGTTTTTTTGCTTTTGGATATAATATTATGTTTAACGCCTTTTATTTTGTATTAATCATTATGTGTAGAATCATATAATTTGTATACTAACAATTTTGGGTCAGATTCCGTTATATGCCCCCAATACTTTTCCCTGTATTTTTCCTTTCTTTTTGCTGTATTAAACATTAAATGTAAGCAATATAATTTAATTATATATTATTTATTAATAAACTAGCATTTCGAGGTATTCCGCTATTGTTGTCGCTGTTATCTTATCGTTCTGTCGGGAATCCCGATTACGGCAGTCCGCGCGCCATTGCAACGTTTCAGTTCAACTGTCTTACCTGTACAGTTAAGTAGTGTACCTGCGTTTAGTGTTAACATTGTTGAAAATGGATTTACCTTCAAATATTTTCGAAGTTTATGAACTGACGAAGGTAAAAGAAAGGTGCGTGTCATTTTTCCAAAATGTTAATATTATATCAACAGAAAAACTTTGTGATAATGGTCATGAAATGACATTAAGCGTTACGGACACTCGGGAACGTTGGCGTTGCAGAAAAAACACGTGCCGTCAGGATGTTCAATTAAGATCCAACACTTGGTTGGAAAATTCGCGTTTGGGTTTCGACAAAGTGTTGTTATTCATTTATTGTTGGAGCCATAAACTTACAAGTGTAAATTTCTGTGAGCGGGAACTAAAAATTAATCACAACACTGTAGTCGACTGGAATAACTACATACGAGAGGTGTGTGCAGCTAAATTACTAGCCAATCCAATTGTAATAGGAGGTCCTGGACTGACAGTGGAGATTGATGAATCGGTATTCGCCAAGCGAAAGTATAACGTCGGTAGGGTGCCAAAACAACAGTGGGTTTTTGGTGGCATTTGTCGCGAGACAAAAGAATGTTTTTTATATGCTGTTGAGGACAGATCTGCTGCTTCGCTTATTCCCATCATTGTTGAAAGCATTGCACCAGGAACATGCATCATGTCCGATAAGTGGCGATCCTACAATGGAATAAGGAATGCTAACAGGAACTACGATCACAACACTGTCAACCACAGTGAAAACTTTATTGATCCGCAAACTGGTGCTCACACAAACACTGTTGAAAGAATGTGGGGCGTAGCTAAGTCAAGCTTTCGGCGTCAGTATGGCACTCATTCGAAAATGATCGACAGCTACCTTTGTGAATTTATGTGGCGGAAACAACTCAATGATAACACTAACCCATTTGAAGCTATACTTCAAGACATTGCGGCTTTTTGGCCACCTCAGTAAAAACTTTCGGTAAAATTTTGTCTGTTCATTTTGGTGTGTGAATAAAATTACTCATTCATTATTATTCAGTTTATAATAATAATAATAAATTATTATTATTATTATAATAATAATTTTAATAATACATTTAATGTTTAATACAGCAAAAAGAAAGGAAAAATACAGGGAAAAGTATTGGGGGCATATAACGGAATCTGACCACAATTTTGTATTTTATTTTGTTATTTTGGTTTTTTTTCGTTAATTGTATTATGAATCCTTTTCCACTTTTGTACAACGTTTAAAAGATGATCGCATACCGATCCCTTTTTCTCTGGGGGGAGGGATATGTAGGCATATGGTTTTTTGTATTTTGAGTTGGTTCAAATATTCAAATAGTTAAATAGATAAAATAGTTTTGTTGAAAAGAGAAATAGAAAGTTGTTTACATTTTTGGTTTGTTTATTTGTTTGCATAATTTTATTTAGCTTGGATATTTTTTCAACGTCAATATGATTTATGGATATTTTGGTTTGACATTAAGAAAAATTACGAGGGCCATCCGGAAAGTAGTACCCGTTTCCGCCGCATGAGGCGCTGACGAGGCGAGCAGCCGCCGGTCAAGGTCAGATCGCTTCAGTGGCTTGTCTGCCTTCTCTGTTGTAAGTTCCGCGACGCTAGCATTGCCTGTCTTGTTTCTGTGACCGTTCATAATGTTTAAAAAAATTGAGAACGCCGCCAGTTGTGAAGTGAGGGCTGTAATAAAATTTCTCAATGCAAGAAACGTTCGACCTTGTGATATTCATCGCCAATTAAAGGAAGTGTATGGAGACGATGTGATGGATGAGTCATCTGTTCGGCGCTGGTGTCGTAATTTTAACTTGGGGAGGGGGAACACACACGACGATGAGCGTTCAGGGAGACCATCTGTCATTACAGATCAACTGCTGAGGTCAGTAGACGAATTCGTGAGGCACGATCGGCGCGTTACAATTGATGACATCTGTGAACATTTCCCTAATGTTTCTCGCACAATTCTTCATGAAATTGTCAAAGACCATCTGCATTATTCAAAAATTTGCGCAAGGTGGGTCCCTCGCATGCTTACAGATGAGCACAAAACCAAGCGTATGGCTGCTGCATTAACATTTTTGGAACGTTATTCTGATGAAGCAGACGCGTTCTTGAATCGCATAGTTACTGGTGATGAAACGTGGGTTTGTTATGCTTCACCTGAGAGTAAACGACAGTCAATGGAGTGGCATCATCCTCATTCACCAAAGAAACCAAAAAAATTCAAGACTGTTCTGTCCACCAGGAAACTTATGGCAACCATTTTCTGGGATCGACGTGGTATACTGCTTATTGATTTTATGGCCCGTGGAGACACTATTAACGCTAATGCGTATTGTGAAACATTAAAGAAATTACGGCGGGCAATACAAAATCGACGGAGAGGTCTATTGTCTGATGGCGTCATTCTCCTCCATGACAATGCCAGGCCTCATGCAGCGGGGATAACACAACAACTTCTGCAGCAATTCAATTGGGAAATTTTCGACCATCCACCGTATAGCCCGGACTTGGCCCCTTCAGATTTTCATCTCTTTACAAAACTTAAAGAGTTTTTGGCGGGAAAAAGATTTGACAGCGATGAAGAACTTAAAGAAGGTGTGACTACGTATTTCGATCGGCTGGCGGCGGAGGAATATGATGCTGGAATACAAAAACTCGTCACACGTTATGACAAATGCTTAAATTTGCTTGGAGATTATGTGGAGAAGTAGTTTAAGGTATGCTCTTTTCAATAAAAATGTTTACATTTGTTAATATTTACTTCTGTGTCTTTATTTCACAAACGGGTACTACTTTCCGGATGGCCCTCGTATTATCTGTTATTATTTGGTTTCTTTACCTTGCTATTGCAAGATTATATTTGTCAAAAGTGGTTAATTAACAGCAGGATATAAAATAGCGTATCTTGTGTTACCTTAACCGACTAGATAGGTGTATAATTAATTACCTGTCCGTATATTACTATTTTTGAAACCACACCTGTATGTTATTATTGCAATCAAGGATGTGGGTAGATGTTTACCTGGATTATCAAATAGATGTTGACCTTTCCTGTTAAAGGTGTAAGTATAAATACACCTGGTAAAATCTTATAGACACACAAGATATCATCTGTTGAGAACGTCATGCTGCACGAGCATTCGATACTTCTGCCCGGACGAGGGTTCTACTTGACTATTTTCATGGGTATGCACTAATTTAATTAATATCTTATATGCAAAAGTAAATGAATATAATTTAGACTGAGGTTTGAGGTGGATTAATTAAGTAAATTCATAATTGATTGTAAAATTAAAGAAGGTTCTGTGTCAATTTAAAGTTTAAATATATTTTGTTAAATTCTTTTAAATTTAACTCGTTCTCCAGGTATTCGTAGGAAATGGATTCATATTAATTAATAAAATCACTTATTTGTTTAATATTGGTTTATGGTTGAATAAATTGAAAATTATCTTATTAACACCAAACTTTGTCTGTTTTTAACATCTTTTAAAATAATCTGGTCACCACTCGGCCGGCACGACAATATATTTGAAATTTGAACATGGAATTGTATTCAAATACTTAAAAGCATTTTATTGTATTCTTACTTTCTTAATTTCTCATGAATTCTTTTTTTTTTGTTTGTTATCGTATGATTTATTCCGTAGTTAACTCTAATTAGTTTGATTTTGAAACCGCTAAGTACCGCTTTACAAACCAAGGCGTAACTTGTTTTACTTATCGCCGGAAGATATGGTTTACCTAAATGTACTTTAATAACGTTAATTATAATTGCTGTACGCTTTGGTTCATTTGTTCGTTGTTACTTATCTTAAGATAACACAAATGTAACTTTCTAAAAGGCGACCTACTTCGGTTAGCCAGTAGGGGGGAATGAGGAAAACAGAGTTTTCAAGTTAAGTCAAATTACAACAAAGGATATAAGAATTCCAGGATTCGATCCGTCTACACCTAGACTCAGCATAAAGAAGAGACTAGCCAATCCACTGTAAGAAGATGCAATTAGCTTACGTAGGTAAGAAGAGAACACAAACCATTATACATTTTAAAATGAAAAACAACAGATATAAACATTAAAACATTAACTTATTTTAACTTAAATTCATTTTAATTCAAATAAATATGAGCTTATATTATATATAGTTATGATAGCTTAGCTAAGAAGATGGGGAGTTGCTTAAACATAATATGTAACATTAAAGAGTTAGTATAGAATCTTAGAATCTACGTAGATCTATAAAGATACATAAAGATAAATGAGCCGGTGAGAATGAAAGTGGTGTAAGTCAAGAAATTGCATAAAATGAGTTAAGTCAAGTTTTGTGTTCCTTAGCAACTACTCTATTGACTTAGTGGTGTAAGTCATTAGTACAAATATTGACCGCTAGAGAGCAGCACCAGTTTAGCCAGTGAACAAAACAGCTGCTCAATTTAGAATGACAGTGGTGTAAGTCAGTACCATCCACACGCCTCTAGGTCACTTCACGATGTCGCAAGAGGTGCAAGTACCAGCAGGTAAAACTGAGAATTCCTTCAGGCGCTGGCTCTCGGCTCGCAAAGAGTTGAGAGGCCACATCGTCGCAGTGGGCAAGCTCCGGGAGGAGATTAAGCTCCTAGAAAAAGAGGTCCCCTGGATTAGTCAAATAAAGGGGAAAATTAAGACAAGCGACGGGCCCGCATCCTACCTGCCCGTCAGAGTTCCGGTGGAACAGCGGGAGCCGGAGACGGATCCGCTAAAGTTAGCGGCCAAACAGCAGAAACGGAGGCTGCGTCGGGCGAAGGAGAAGGAACAGAAGAACAAGCAAACCACGGCGCCCCTTCTCTAGAAATCCAGAACCGAGGCGCAGCAGAAATACGAGCTGGAGAGGAAGAGGTCCCAGCCCCCCGCACAAGCACAGGAGCCCCCGAAGCAGTTGTTCGACATGGATGCCCTGATGGAACAAAACCGGGCCCTGGTGAATGCCCGAGGCTCAGCGAATCGCCAAAAGAGCGCGGTCGGACAGCAGAGAGTCCTCCCAGGAGTCCGTCGCCTCCACCTCCTCAAAGAAGAGCAGAGGATCCTGCTCTTCTTTGAGGAGGTGGAGGCGACAGACCCCTGTCAGTTCAGTACCAAAACTTGTGGCTTATTTACACTGGTTGTTTTGTGAAGCTAAATTGAGTTTTGTTCCGTTTATTGAAAGGTGTTGTACTTTTAATGCATTAAAGAGTGTAAACTGATGAACTAAGTAACTGTAAGTACTGTTTTGTGAATCAGTTAAATTAAAAAACATCTGCAAACACGATCACTTTCTGATCATCACTAAAATTGAGGTTATAATATAGTGTTACTTCTTCATTTAATTCCTGTATTTTTTTAATGTTTAATTTAAGTTTTTTCTTTTGTTCAATTAGTTTAATTAAAATTTTACCTTTAAAACTTTTGTTTGAAAGACACTATTCTTCATTCTGGTAATTGTAAAACTCTTTTAAAATGTCACTACAGTTGAATAATCGATTTGAACCTCTAAGTAGTAGTGATAGACTCTATTGTAGACGACCTCGACAATCATCCTGACTACGACAGTGAAAATGAAGGTGATAGGCGTAGGCCTAACCTAGTTCTTCCCCGTGTAAGACTACTAGTGAATTATTCTTCCAGCTCTGAATCAGATGAGGCCAATTACGTAGAAAATAGGCAAAATATTATTGGACCTGCCAACAACATCAAGTCTAAGAAAAGGACTAGAAACCCGGCTCAACATAAACAAACAACTGCAGCACGACTAAGAAATTCGGGCCAAAGATATATTACAAAGAAGGGCTTTGTTGTAAACGAGAAACAATTTCTGGACGTGCCATGTAACTGTAAACTTAAATGTAGTCAGAATATTTCAAAGGATGAACGGAAATGTATGTTTGACAAATTTTGGGAGATTGGAAATTTTAAAAGGCAAAATGCTTTTATTTGCGGGATAGTACAACGCAATGAAATAAAACAAAGAAGGCCAAGAAAAAAAGGGGGGTTTGTTACGGGGAGGATCCAACAAATATTTTCTGAAATCAGAGACAGGTATATCAGTGCCTGTTTGTAAATCATATTTCCTTCAAACATTTTGTCTGTCAGATGGAAGAGTCACCAGGGCACTGAAGAAAAGTATTGCAGGTAACTCCCCTGGTGAAGACCTTCGAGGTAGGAAAGGTTGTCCTTCAAGAAAAATACCAGAATCCAGAATCCAGGTTGAGAGGGCTAAGAAGCCCTATGTTGGCGACGTCGTGTAAGTGTTACACATGGTCGCTCGTAGAACACATTATCGGAACTAATGTAACCTCAGGTAAGAATCAGGAGAATATTGAGGGTTATAAATTGGATTCGGTCGAAACAAGCTGTGAGCAGGGAAAGGTGGGGAAATCTGCCAGATAATTGAGGGTATTAATTTTGAGGGTTTAGAAAATTTTGAGGTGTATAATAAATGGTAGGTGGATGAATATATATATTGTATAGGTGGATGGGATAATTATTAGATAGGAAAAACGGCTCTTTTCTTTTAATTGTTGATTAGTTGGCCTTTTTTTTTTTTTTTTTTTTTTTTTTTTTTTTTTTTTTTTTTTTTGGATGAAAAATGTTAACTGGTCAGATTAGATACGATGGTATTTATTTCTGGCCCAAAATTATAAAAGATATGATTCAGGGCATCCGTTGGGATGTAACCTTTCAACTCGATACTGTTGACATTGCTCAAATTTCTCGATCTTTATCAGCCACTGTTAGATCATCCATGACCTCAGATCGTAAGGGGGATGAGTTCCATAGATATTTGAATTTATTCTCCATGCCTGAAGTTTTACGGGTTATATACTCTTCATACGCTAATCCTAATTTATTTGTTATAAATATGGACTTACTAATGTGTAGGTGTTTGTCTGGATTTGGCTGGCAGTAAAGTCGGAGATGATGTAATAAAAACGTCTTTAGAACGTCTTAGAATTGAAGCTGACACATCGCTCAGTAACATAAAAATTCAACGAATTGCAAATTCCGAAAGGTATTATTTGCACGTAAAAAATGCTGTCGATGCAAGAAAAATTCCTCGCTTAGCGTATCCAATTAAGTTTGTGCCGGTATGTGAAATCCAGCCCATTCATGATGTCCAAATAATAAACTGCGGAAGTTTTTCAAATGAAGCGTTCGAAACGAATGCTAGCATGCCATATGTATTACAGAGGTATTCTCAATCATTATACGCTGATACTATTGGATCTAGACGTACATTAAATGACATTCGATTTACGAGTTATAGAAGAATGATGCAAAGCGCACATTTAATTTCACTTCATGGAAATAAAATGATTGTAGATACTGACAAAATTGATGAGGAGACTCTCGTAATGAACAGACGTAAGTTAGATTTGACTAAGATTAGAAGCAACAATTTAATTAATATAATAAATAATGTAAGTGACGATAAAACTAGATCAGAGCTGATAGCTTATGCTGGGAGTACGTATGTTGAGGTTAAATCACATGCCATCCCACCAGAATTAACATTGCCTAAAATTCCTGACAATGTAGATAACTTTCGAAGCGCAACTCTGCCTATAAGTGCTATAGAAGCAGAGTTAATAGCTATGGCAAATCATTTTTTCGCAACGCAGCATTATCATCCAATGAATTTATTACGTGATGTACAGTCCTTGATGCCAGGTTCATTGTGTGTTTCAAACGAAACGCAAGAATTATGTAGTAGCTACCCAGCTAACGTTAGGGTGGTAAAAATGTTAACTGGTCAGATTAGATACGATGGTATTTATTTCTGGCCCAAAATTATAAAAGATATGATTCAGGGCATCCGTTGGGATGTAACCTTTCAACTCGATACTGTTGACATTGCTCAAATTTCTCGATCTTTATCAGCCACTGTTAGATCATCCATGACCTCAGATCGTAAGGGGGATGAGTTCCATAGATATTTGAATTTATTCTCCATGCCTGAAGTTTTACGGGTTATATACTCTTCATACGCTAATCCTAATTTATTTGTTATAAATATGGACTTACTAATGTGTAGGTGTTTGTCTGGATTTGGCTGGCAGTAAAGTCGGAGATGATGTAATAAAAACGTCTTTAGAACGTCTTAGAATTGAAGCTGACACATCGCTCAGTAACATAAAAATTCAACGAATTGCAAATTCCGAAAGGTATTATTTGCACGTAAAAAATGCTGTCGATGCAAGAAAAATTCCTCGCTTAGCGTATCCAATTAAGTTTGTGCCGGTATGTGAAATCCAGCCCATTCATGATGTCCAAATAATAAACTGCGGAAGTTTTTCAAATGAAGCGTTCGAAACGAATGCTAGCATGCCATATGTATTACAGAGGTATTCTCAATCATTATACGCTGATACTATTGGATCTAGACGTACATTAAATGACATTCGATTTACGAGTTATAGAAGAATGATGCAAAGCGCACATTTAATTTCACTTCATGGAAATAAAATGATTGTAGATACTGACAAAATTGATGAGGAGACTCTCGTAATGAACAGACGTAAGTTAGATTTGACTAAGATTAGAAGCAACAATTTAATTAATATAATAAATAATGTAAGTGACGATAAAACTAGATCAGAGCTGATAGCTTATGCTGGGAGTACGTATGTTGAGGTTAAATCACATGCCATCCCACCAGAATTAACATTGCCTAAAATTCCTGACAATGTAGATAACTTTCGAAGCGCAACTCTGCCTATAAGTGCTATAGAAGCAGAGTTAATAGCTATGGCAAATCATTTTTTCGCAACGCAGCATTATCATCCAATGATTTAATTTCAACTTCATGGAAATAAAATGATTGTAGATACTGACAAATGTAGATACTGTGTAGGTGTTTGTCTGGATTTGGCTGGCAGTAAAGTCGGAGATGATGTAATAAAAACGTCTTTAGAACGTCTTAGAATTGAAGCTGACACATCGCTCAGTAACATAAAAATTCAACGAATTGCAAATTCCGAAAGGTATTATTTGCACGTAAAAAATGCTGTCGATGCAAGAAAAATTCCTCGCTTAGCGTATCCAATTAAGTTTGTGCCGGTATGTGAAATCCAGCCCATTC
This sequence comes from Catonia carolina, assembly GCA_035578175.1. Classification (NCBI taxonomy): domain Eukaryota; kingdom Metazoa; phylum Arthropoda; class Insecta; order Hemiptera; family Achilidae; genus Catonia; species Catonia carolina. The sequence goes on from JAQMRL010000001.1 coordinate 44,727,171, forward strand.
ATGATGTCCAAATAATAAACTGCGGAAGTTTTTCAAATGAAGCGTTCGAAACGAATGCTAGCATGCCATATGTATTACAGAGGTATTCTCAATCATTATACGCTGATACTATTGGATCTAGACGTACATTAAATGACATTCGATTTACGAGTTATAGAAGAATGATGCAAAGCGCACATTTAATTTCACTTCATGGAAATAAAATGATTGTAGATACTGACAAAATTGATGAGGAGACTCTCGTAATGAACAGACGTAAGTTAGATTTGACTAAGATTAGAAGCAACAATTTAATTAATATAATAAATAATGTAAGTGACGATAAAACTAGATCAGAGCTGATAGCTTATGCTGGGAGTACGTATGTTGAGGTTAAATCACATGCCATCCCACCAGAATTAACATTGCCTAAAATTCCTGACAATGTAGATAACTTTCGAAGCGCAACTCTGCCTATAAGTGCTATAGAAGCAGAGTTAATAGCTATGGCAAATCATTTTTTCGCAACGCAGCATTATCATCCAATGATTTAATTTCAACTTCATGGAAATAAAATGATTGTAGATACTGACAAATGTAGATACTGTGTAGGTGTTTGTCTGGATTTGGCTGGCAGTAAAGTCGGAGATGATGTAATAAAAACGTCTTTAGAACGTCTTAGAATTGAAGCTGACACATCGCTCAGTAACATAAAAATTCAACGAATTGCAAATTCCGAAAGGTATTATTTGCACGTAAAAAATGCTGTCGATGCAAGAAAAATTCCTCGCTTAGCGTATCCAATTAAGTTTGTGCCGGTATGTGAAATCCAGCCCATTCATGATGTCCAAATAATAAACTGCGGAAGTTTTTCAAATGAAGCGTTCGAAACGAATGCTAGCATGCCATATGTATTACAGAGGTATTCTCAATCATTATACGCTGATACTATTGGATCTAGACGTACATTAAATGACATTCGATTTACGAGTTATAGAAGAATGATGCAAAGCGCACATTTAATTTCACTTCATGGAAATAAAATGATTGTAGATACTGACAAAATTGATGAGGAGACTCTCGTAATGAACAGACGTAAGTTAGATTTGACTAAGATTAGAAGCAACAATTTAATTAATATAATAAATAATGTAAGTGACGATAAAACTAGATCAGAGCTGATAGCTTATGCTGGGAGTACGTATGTTGAGGTTAAATCACATGCCATCCCACCAGAATTAACATTGCCTAAAATTCCTGACAATGTAGATAACTTTCGAAGCGCAACTCTGCCTATAAGTGCTATAGAAGCAGAGTTAATAGCTATGGCAAATCATTTTTTCGCAACGCAGCATTATCATCCAATGATTTAATTTCAACTTCATGGAAATAAAATGATTGTAGATACTGACAAATGTAGATACTGTGTAGGTGTTTGTCTGGATTTGGCTGGCAGTAAAGTCGGAGATGATGTAATAAAAACGTCTTTAGAACGTCTTAGAATTGAAGCTGACACATCGCTCAGTAACATAAAAATTCAACGAATTGCAAATTCCGAAAGGTATTATTTGCACGTAAAAAATGCTGTCGATGCAAGAAAAATTCCTCGCTTAGCGTATCCAATTAAGTTTGTGCCGGTATGTGAAATCCAGCCCATTCATGATGTCCAAATAATAAACTGCGGAAGTTTTTCAAATGAAGCGTTCGAAAAGAATGCTAGCATGCCATATGTATTACAGAGGTATTCTCAATCATTATACGCTGATACTATTGGATCTAGACGTACATTAAATGACATTCGATTTACGAGTTATAGAAGAATGATGCAAAGCGCACATTTAATTTCACTTCATGGAAATAAAATGATTGTAGATACTGACAAAATTGATGAGGAGACTCTCGTAATGAACAGACGTAAGTTAGATTTGACTAAGATTAGAAGCAACAATTTAATTAATATAATAAATAATGTAAGTGACGATAAAACTAGATCAGAGCTGATAGCTTATGCTGGGAGTACGTATGTTGAGGTTAAATCACATGCCATCCCACCAGAATTAACATTGCCTAAAATTCCTGACAATGTAGATAACTTTCGAAGCGCAACTCTGCCTATAAGTGCTATAGAAGCAGAGTTAATAGCTATGGCAAATCATTTTTTCGCAACGCAGCATTATCATCCAATGAATTTATTACGTGATGTACAGTCCTTGATGCCAGGTTCATTGTGTGTTTCAAACGAAACGCAAGAATTATGTAGTAGCTACCCAGCTAACGTTAGGGTGGTAAAAATGTTAACTGGTCAGATTAGATACGATGGTATTTATTTCTGGCCCAAAATTATAAAAGATATGATTCAGGGCATCCGTTGGGATGTAACCTTTCAACTCGATACTGTTGACATTGCTCAAATTTCTCGATCTTTATCAGCCACTGTTAGATCATCCATGACCTCAGATCGTAAGGGGGATGAGTTCCATAGATATTTGAATTTATTCTCCATGCCTGAAGTTTTACGGGTTATATACTCTTCATACGCTAATCCTAATTTATTTGTTATAAATATGGACTTACTAATGTGTAGGTGTTTGTCTGGATTTGGCTGGCAGTAAAGTCGGAGATGATGTAATAAAAACGTCTTTAGAACGTCTTAGAATTGAAGCTGACACATCGCTCAGTAACATAAAAATTCAACGAATTGCAAATTCCGAAAGGTATTATTTGCACGTAAAAAATGCTGTCGATGCAAGAAAAATTCCTCGCTTAGCGTATCCAATTAAGTTTGTGCCGGTATGTGAAATCCAGCCCATTCATGATGTCCAAATAATAAACTGCGGAAGTTTTTCAAATGAAGCGTTCGAAACGAATGCTAGCATGCCATATGTATTACAGAGGTATTCTCAATCATTATACGCTGATACTATTGGATCTAGACGTACATTAAATGACATTCGATTTACGAGTTATAGAAGAATGATGCAAAGCGCACATTTAATTTCACTTCATGGAAATAAAATGATTGTAGATACTGACAAAATTGATGAGGAGACTCTCGTAATGAACAGACGTAAGTTAGATTTGACTAAGATTAGAAGCAACAATTTAATTAATATAATAAATAATGTAAGTGACGATAAAACTAGATCAGAGCTGATAGCTTATGCTGGGAGTACGTATGTTGAGGTTAAATCACATGCCATCCCACCAGAATTAACATTGCCTAAAATTCCTGACAATGTAGATAACTTTCGAAGCGCAACTCTGCCTATAAGTGCTATAGAAGCAGAGTTAATAGCTATGGCAAATCATTTTTTCGCAACGCAGCATTATCATCCAATGATTTAATTTCAACTTCATGGAAATAAAATGATTGTAGATACTGACAAAATTGATGAGGAGACTCTCGTAATGAACAGACGTAAGTTAGATTTGACTAAGATTAGAAGCAACAATTTAATTAATATAATAAATAATGTAAGTGACGATAAAACTAGATCAGAGCTGATAGCTTATGCTGGGAGTACGTATGTTGAGGTTAAATCACATGCCATCCCACCAGAATTAACATTGCCTAAAATTCCTGACAATGTAGATAACTTTCGAAGCGCAACTCTGCCTATAAGTGCTATAGAAGCAGAGTTAATAGCTATGGCAAATCATTTTTTTCGCAACGCAGCATTATCATCCAATGAATTTATTACGTGATGTACAGTCCTTGATGCCAGGTTCATTGTGTGTTTCAAACGAAACGCAAGAATTATGTAGTAGCTACCCACCTAACGTTAGGGTGGTAAAAATGTTAACTGGTCAGATTAGATACGATGGTATTTATTTCTGGCCCAAAATTATAAAAGATATGATTCAGGGCATCCGTTGGGATGTAACCTTTCAACTCGATACTGTTGACATTGCTCAAATTTCTCGATCTTTATCAGCCACTGTTAGATCATCCATGACCTCAGATCGTAAGGGGGATGAGTTCCATAGATATTTGAATTTATTCTCCATGCCTGAAGTTTTACGGGTTATATACTCTTCATACGCTAATCCTAATTTATTTGTTATAAATATGGACTTACTAATGTGTAGGTGTTTGTCTACCCAGCTAACGATAGGGTGGTAAAAATGTTAACTGGTCAGATTAGATACGATGGTATTTATTTCTGGCCCAAAATTATAAAAGATATGATTCAGGGCATCCGTTGGGATGTAACCTTTCAACTCGATACTGTTGACATTGCTCAAATTTCTCGATCTTTATCAGCCACTGTTAGATCATCCATGACCTCAGATCGTAAGGGGGATGAGTTCCATAGATATTTGAATTTATTCTCCATGCCTGAAGTTTTACGGGTTATATACTCTTCATACGCTAATCCTAATTTATTTGTTATAAATATGGACTTACTAATGTGTAGGTGTTTGTCTGGATTTGGCTGGCAGTAAAGTCGGAGATGATGTAATAAAAACGTCTTTAGAACGTCTTAGAATTGAAGCTGACACATCGCTCAGTAACATAAAAATTCAACGAATTGCAAATTCCGAAAGGTATTATTTGCACGTAAAAAATGCTGTCGATGCAAGAAAAATTCCTCGCTTAGCGTATCCAATTAAGTTTGTGCCGGTATGTGAAATCCAGCCCATTCATGATGTCCAAATAATAAACTGCGGAAGTTTTTCAAATGAAGCGTTCGAAACGAATGCTAGCATGCCATATGTATTACAGAGGTATTCTCAATCATTATACGCTGATACTATTGGATCTAGACGTACATTAAATGACATTCGATTTACGAGTTATAGAAGAATGATGCAAAGCGCACATTTAATTTCACTTCATGGAAATAAAATGATTGTAGATACTGACAAAATTGATGAGGAGACTCTCGTAATGAACAGACGTAAGTTAGATTTGACTAAGATTAGAAGCAACAATTTAATTAATATAATAAATAATGTAAGTGACGATAAAACTAGATCAGAGCTGATAGCTTATGCTGGGAGTACGTATGTTGAGGTTAAATCACATGCCATCCCACCAGAATTAACATTGCCTAAAATTCCTGACAATGTAGATAACTTTCGAAGCGCAACTCTGCCTATAAGTGCTATAGAAGCAGAGTTAATAGCTATGGCAAATCATTTTTTCGCAACGCAGCATTATCATCCAATGAATTTATTACGTGATGTACAGTCCTTGATGCCAGGTTCATTGTGTGTTTCAAACGAAACGCAAGAATTATGTAGTAGCTACCCAGCTAACGTTAGGGTGGTAAAAATGTTAACTGGTCAGATTAGATACGATGGTATTTATTTCTGGCCCAAAATTATAAAAGCTATGATTCAGGGCATCCGTTGGGATGTAACCTTTCAACTCGATACTGTTGACATTGCTCAAATTTCTCGATCTTTATCAGCCACTGTTAGATCATCCATGACCTCAGATCGTAAGGGGGATGAGTTCCATAGATATTTGAATTTATTCTCCATGCCTGAAGTTTTACGGGTTATATACTCTTCATACGCTAATCCTAATTTATTTGTTATAAATATGGACTTACTAATGTGTAGGTGTTTGTCTGGATTTGGCTGGCAGTAAAGTCGGAGATGATGTAATAAAAACGTCTTTAGAACGTCTTAGAATTGAAGCTGACACATCGCTCAGTAACATAAAAATTCAACGAATTGCAAATTCCGAAAGGTATTATTTGCACGTAAAAAATGCTGTCGATGCAAGAAAAATTCCTCGCTTAGCGTATCCAATTAAGTTTGTGCCGGTATGTGAAATCCAGCCCATTCATGATGTCCAAATAATAAACTGCGGAAGTTTTTCAAATGAAGCGTTCGAAACGAATGCTAGCATGCCATATGTATTACAGAGGTATTCTCAATCATTATACGCTGATACTATTGGATCTAGACGTACATTAAATGACATTCGATTTACGAGTTATAGAAGAATGATGCAAAGCGCACATTTAATTTCACTTCATGGAAATAAAATGATTGTAGATACTGACAAAATTGATGAGGAGACTCTCGTAATGAACAGACGTAAGTTAGATTTGACTAAGATTAGAAGCAACAATTTAATTAATATAATAAATAATGTAAGTGACGATAAAACTAGATCAGAGCTGATAGCTTATGCTGGGAGTACGTATGTTGAGGTTAAATCACATGCCATCCCACCAGAATTAACATTGCCTAAAATTCCTGACAATGTAGATAACTTTCGAAGCGCAACTCTGCCTATAAGTGCTATAGAAGCAGAGTTAATAGCTATGGCAAATCATTTTTTCGCAACGCAGCATTATCATCCAATGAATTTATTACGTGATGTACAGTCCTTGATGCCAGGTTCATTGTGTGTTTCAAACGAAACGCAAGAATTATGTAGTAGCTACCCAGCTAACGTTAGGGTGGTAAAAATGTTAACTGGTCAGATTAGATACGATGGTATTTATTTCTGGCCCAAAATTATAAAAGCTATGATTCAGGGCATCCGTTGGGATGTAACCTTTCAACTCGATACTGTTGACATTGCTCAAATTTCTCGATCTTTATCAGCCACTGTTAGATCATCCATGACCTCAGATCGTAAGGGGGATGAGTTCCATAGATATTTGAATTTATTCTCCATGCCTGAAGTTTTACGGGTTATATACTCTTCATACGCTAATCCTAATTTATTTGTTATAAATATGGACTTACTAATGTGTAGGTGTTTGTCTGGATTTGGCTGGCAGTAAAGTCGGAGATGATGTAATAAAAACGTCTTTAGAACGTCTTAGAATTGAAGCTGACACATCGCTCAGTAACATAAAAATTCAACGAATTGCAAATTCCGAAAGGTATTATTTGCACGTAAAAAATGCTGTCGATGCAAGAAAAATTCCTCGCTTAGCGTATCCAATTAAGTTTGTGCCGGTATGTGAAATCCAGCCCATTCATGATGTCCAAATAATAAACTGCGGAAGTTTTTCAAATGAAGCTTTCGAAACGAATGCTAGCATGCCATATGTATTACAGAGGTATTCTCAATCATTATACGCTGATACTATTGGATCTAGACGTACATTAAATGACATTCGATTTACGAGTTATAGAAGAATGATGCAAAGCGCACATTTAATTTCACTTCATGGAAATAAAATGATTGTAGATACTGACAAAATTGATGAGGAGACTCTCGTAATGAACAGACGTAAGTTAGATTTGACTAAGATTAGAAGCAACAATTTAATTAATATAATAAATAATGTAAGTGACGATAAAACTAGATCAGAGCTGATAGCTTATGCTGGGAGTACGTATGTTGAGGTTAAATCACATGCCATCCCACCAGAATTAACATTGCCTAAAATTCCTGACAATGTAGATAACTTTCGAAGCGCAACTCTGCCTATAAGTGCTATAGAAGCAGAGTTAATAGCTATGGCAAATCATTTTTTCGCAACGCAGCATTATCATCCAATGAATTTATTACGTGATGTACAGTCCTTGATGCCAGGTTCATTGTGTGTTTCAAACGAAACGCAAGAATTATGTAGTAGCTACCCAGCTAACGTTAGGGTGGTAAAAATGTTAACTGGTCAGATTAGATACGATGGTATTTATTTCTGGCCCAAAATTATAAAAGATATGATTCAGGGCATCCGTTGGGATGTAACCTTTCAACTCGATACTGTTGACATTGCTCAAATTTCTCGATCTTTATCAGCCACTGTTAGATCATCCATGACCTCAGATCGTAAGGGGGATGAGTTCCATAGATATTTGAATTTATTCTCCATGCCTGAAGTTTTACGGGTTATATACTCTTCATACGCTAATCCTAATTTATTTGTTATAAATATGGACTTACTAATGTGTAGGTGTTTGTCTACCCAGCTAACGATAGGGTGGTAAAAATGTTAACTGGTCAGATTAGATACGATGGTATTTATTTCTGGCCCAAAATTATAAAAGATATGATTCAGGGCATCCGTTGGGATGTAACCTTTCAACTCGATACTGTTGACATTGCTCAAATTTCTCGATCTTTATCAGCCACTGTTAGATCATCCATGACCTCAGATCGTAAGGGGGATGAGTTCCATAGATATTTGAATTTATTCTCCATGCCTGAAGTTTTACGGGTTATATACTCTTCATACGCTAATCCTAATTTATTTGTTATAAATATGGACTTACTAATGTGTAGGTGTTTGTCTGGATTTGGCTGGCAGTAAAGTCGGAGATGATGTAATAAAAACGTCTTTAGAACGTCTTAGAATTGAAGCTGACACATCGCTCAGTAACATAAAAATTCAACGAATTGCAAATTCCGAAAGGTATTATTTGCACGTAAAAAATGCTGTCGATGCAAGAAAAATTCCTCGCTTAGCGTATCCAATTAAGTTTGTGCCGGTATGTGAAATCCAGCCCATTCATGATGTCCAAATAATAAACTGCGGAAGTTTTTCAAATGAAGCGTTCGAAACGAATGCTAGCATGCCATATGTATTACAGAGGTATTCTCAATCATTATACGCTGATACTATTGGATCTAGACGTACATTAAATGACATTCGATTTACGAGTTATAGAAGAATGATGCAAAGCGCACATTTAATTTCACTTCATGGAAATAAAATGATTGTAGATACTGACAAAATTGATGAGGAGACTCTCGTAATGAACAGACGTAAGTTAGATTTGACTAAGATTAGAAGCAACAATTTAATTAATATAATAAATAATGTAAGTGACGATAAAACTAGATCAGAGCTGATAGCTTATGCTGGGAGTACGTATGTTGAGGTTAAATCACATGCCATCCCACCAGAATTAACATTGCCTAAAATTCCTGACAATGTAGATAACTTTCGAAGCGCAACTCTGCCTATAAGTGCTATAGAAGCAGAGTTAATAGCTATGGCAAATCATTTTTTCGCAACGCAGCATTATCATCCAATGAATTTATTACGTGATGTACAGTCCTTGATGCCAGGTTCATTGTGTGTTTCAAACGAAACGCAAGAATTATGTAGTAGCTACCCAGCTAACGTTAGGGTGGTAAAAATGTTAACTGGTCAGATTAGATACGATGGTATTTATTTCTGGCCCAAAATTATAAAAGATATGATTCAGGGCATCCGTTGGGATGTAACCTTTCAACTCGATACTGTTGACATTGCTCAAATTTCTCGATCTTTATCAGCCACTGTTAGATCATCCATGACCTCAGATCGTAAGGGGGATGAGTTCCATAGATATTTGAATTTATTCTCCATGCCTGAAGTTTTACGGGTTATATACTCTTCATACGCTAATCCTAATTTATTTGTTATAAATATGGACTTACTAATGTGTAGGTGTTTGTCTACCCAGCTAACGATAGGGTGGTAAAAATGTTAACTGGTCAGATTAGATACGATGGTATTTATTTCTGGCCCAAAATTATAAAAGATATGATTCAGGGCATCCGTTGGGATGTAACCTTTCAACTCGATACTGTTGACATTGCTCAAATTTCTCGATCTTTATCAGCCACTGTTAGATCATCCATGACCTCAGATCGTAAGGGGGATGAGTTCCATAGATATTTGAATTTATTCTCCATGCCTGAAGTTTTACGGGTTATATACTCTTCATACGCTAATCCTAATTTATTTGTTATAAATATGGACTTACTAATGTGTAGGTGTTTGTCTGGATTTGGCTGGCAGTAAAGTCGGAGATGATGTAATAAAAACGTCTTTAGAACGTCTTAGAATTGAAGCTGACACATCGCTCAGTAACATAAAAATTCAACGAATTGCAAATTCCGAAAGGTATTATTTGCACGTAAAAAATGCTGTCGATGCAAGAAAAATTCCTCGCTTAGCGTATCCAATTAAGTTTGTGCCGGTATGTGAAATCCAGCCCATTCATGATGTCCAAATAATAAACTGCGGAAGTTTTTCAAATGAAGCGTTCGAAACGAATGCTAGCATGCCATATGTATTACAGAGGTATTCTCAATCATTATACGCTGATACTATTGGATCTAGACGTACATTAAATGACATTCGATTTACGAGTTATAGAAGAATGATGCAAAGCGCACATTTAATTTCACTTCATGGAAATAAAATGATTGTAGATACTGACAAAATTGATGAGGAGACTCTCGTAATGAACAGACGTAAGTTAGATTTGACTAAGATTAGAAGCAACAATTTAATTAATATAATAAATAATGTAAGTGACGATAAAACTAGATCAGAGCTGATAGCTTATGCTGGGAGTACGTATGTTGAGGTTAAATCACATGCCATCCCACCAGAATTAACATTGCCTAAAATTCCTGACAATGTAGATAACTTTCGAAGCGCAACTCTGCCTATAAGTGCTATAGAAGCAGAGTTAATAGCTATGGCAAATCATTTTTTCGCAACGCAGCATTATCATCCAATGATTTAATTTCAACTTCATGGAAATAAAATGATTGTAGATACTGACAAATGTAGATACTGTGTAGGTGTTTGTCTGGATTTGGCTGGCAGTAAAGTCGGAGATGATGTAATAAAAACGTCTTTAGAACGTCTTAGAATTGAAGCTGACACATCGCTCAGTAACATAAAAATTCAACGAATTGCAAATTCCGAAAGGTATTATTTGCACGTAAAAAATGCTGTCGATGCAAGAAAAATTCCTCGCTTAGCGTATCCAATTAAGTTTGTGCCGGTATGTGAAATCCAGCCCATTCATGATGTCCAAATAATAAACTGCGGAAGTTTTTCAAATGAAGCGTTCGAAACGAATGCTAGCATGCCATATGTATTACAGAGGTATTCTCAATCATTATACGCTGATACTATTGGATCTAGACGTACATTAAATGACATTCGATTTACGAGTTATAGAAGAATGATGCAAAGCGCACATTTAATTTCACTTCATGGAAATAAAATGATTGTAGATACTGACAAAATTGATGAGGAGACTCTCGTAATGAACAGACGTAAGTTAGATTTGACTAAGATTAGAAGCAACAATTTAATTAATATAATAAATAATGTAAGTGACGATAAAACTAGATCAGAGCTGATAGCTTATGCTGGGAGTACGTATGTTGAGGTTAAATCACATGCCATCCCACCAGAATTAACATTGCCTAAAATTCCTGACAATGTAGATAACTTTCGAAGCGCAACTCTGCCTATAAGTGCTATAGAAGCAGAGTTAATAGCTATGGCAAATCATTTTTTCGCAACGCAGCATTATCATCCAATGATTTAATTTCAACTTCATGGAAATAAAATGATTGTAGATACTGACAAATGTAGATACTGTGTAGGTGTTTGTCTGGATTTGGCTGGCAGTAAAGTCGGAGATGATGTAATAAAAACGTCTTTAGAACGTCTTAGAATTGAAGCTGACACATCGCTCAGTAACATAAAAATTCAACGAATTGCAAATTCCGAAAGGTATTATTTGCACGTAAAAAATGCTGTCGATGCAAGAAAAATTCCTCGCTTAGCGTATCCAATTAAGTTTGTGCCGGTATGTGAAATCCAGCCCATTCATGATGTCCAAATAATAAACTGCGGAAGTTTTTCAAATGAAGCGTTCGAAACGAATGCTAGCATGCCATATGTATTACAGAGGTATTCTCAATCATTATACGCTGATACTATTGGATCTAGACGTACATTAAATGACATTCGATTTACGAGTTATAGAAGAATGATGCAAAGCGCACATTTAATTTCACTTCATGGAAATAAAATGATTGTAGATACTGACAAAATTGATGAGGAGACTCTCGTAATGAACAGACGTAAGTTAGATTTGACTAAGATTAGAAGCAACAATTTAATTAATATAATAAATAATGTAAGTGACGATAAAACTAGATCAGAGCTGATAGCTTATGCTGGGAGTACGTATGTTGAGGTTAAATCACATGCAATCCCACCAGAATTAACATTGCCTAAAATTCCTGACAATGTAGATAACTTTCGAAGCGCAACTCTGCCTATAAGTGCTATAGAAGCAGAGTTAATAGCTATGGCAAATCATTTTTTCGCAACGCAGCATTATCATCCAATGAATTTATTACGTGATGTACAGTCCTTGATGCCAGGTTCATTGTGTGTTTCAAACGAAACGCAAGAATTATGTAGTAGCTACCCAGCTAACGTTAGGGTGGTAAAAATGTTAACTGGTCAGATTAGATACGATGGTATTTATTTCTGGCCCAAAATTATAAAAGATATGATTCAGGGCATCCGTTGGGATGTAACCTTTCAACTCGATACTGTTGACATTGCTCAAATTTCTCGATCTTTATCAGCCACTGTTAGATCATCCATGACCTCAGATCGTAAGGGGGATGAGTTCCATAGATATTTGAATTTATTCTCCATGCCTGAAGTTTTACGGGTTATATACTCTTCATACGCTAATCCTAATTTATTTGTTATAAATATGGACTTACTAATGTGTAGGTGTTTGTCTGGATTTGGCTGGCAGTAAAGTCGGAGATGATGTAATAAAAACGTCTTTAGAACGTCTTAGAATTGAAGCTGACACATCGCTCAGTAACATAAAAATTCAACGAATTGCAAATTCCGAAAGGTATTATTTGCACGTAAAAAATGCTGTCGATGCAAGAAAAATTCCTCGCTTAGCGTATCCAATTAAGTTTGTGCCGGTATGTGAAATCCAGCCCATTCATGATGTCCAAATAATAAACTGCGGAAGTTTTTCAAATGAAGCGTTCGAAACGAATGCTAGCATGCCATATGTATTACAGAGGTATTCTCAATCATTATACGCTGATACTATTGGATCTAGACGTACATTAAATGACATTCGATTTACGAGTTATAGAAGAATGATGCAAAGCGCACATTTAATTTCACTTCATGGAAATAAAATGATTGTAGATACTGACAAAATTGATGAGGAGACTCTCGTAATGAACAGACGTAAGTTAGATTTGACTAAGATTAGAAGCAACAATTTAATTAATATAATAAATAATGTAAGTGACGATAAAACTAGATCAGAGCTGATAGCTTATGCTGGGAGTACGTATGTTGAGGTTAAATCACATGCCATCCCACCAGAATTAACATTGCCTAAAATTCCTGACAATGTAGATAACTTTCGAAGCGCAACTCTGCCTATAAGTGCTATAGAAGCAGAGTTAATAGCTATGGCAAATCATTTTTTCGCAACGCAGCATTATCATCCAATGATTTAATTTCAACTTCATGGAAATAAAATGATTGTAGATACTGACAAATGTAGATACTGTGTAGGTGTTTGTCTGGATTTGGCTGGCAGTAAAGTCGGAGATGATGTAATAAAAACGTCTTTAGAACGTCTTAGAATTGAAGCTGACACATCGCTCAGTAACATAAAAATTCAACGAATTGCAAATTCCGAAAGGTATTATTTGCACGTAAAAAATGCTGTCGATGCAAGAAAAATTCCTCGCTTAGCGTATCCAATTAAGTTTGTGCCGGTATGTGAAATCCAGCCCATTCATGATGTCCAAATAATAAACTGCGGAAGTTTTTCAAATGAAGCGTTCGAAACGAATGCTAGCATGCCATATGTATTACAGAGGTATTCTCAATCATTATACGCTGATACTATTGGATCTAGACGTACATTAAATGACATTCGATTTACGAGTTATAGAAGAATGATGCAAAGCGCACATTTAATTTCACTTCATGGAAATAAAATGATTGTAGATACTGACAAAATTGATGAGGAGACTCTCGTAATGAACAGACGTAAGTTAGATTTGACTAAGATTAGAAGCAACAATTTAATTAATATAATAAATAATGTAAGTGACGATAAAACTAGATCAGAGCTGATAGCTTATGCTGGGAGTACGTATGTTGAGGTTAAATCACATGCCATCCCACCAGAATTAACATTGCCTAAAATTCCTGACAATGTAGATAACTTTCGAAGCGCAACTCTGCCTATAAGTGCTATAGAAGCAGAGTTAATAGCTATGGCAAATCATTTTTTCGCAACGCAGCATTATCATCCAATGATTTAATTTCAACTTCATGGAAATAAAATGATTGTAGATACTGACAAAATTGATGAGGAGACTCTCGTAATGAACAGACGTAAGTTAGATTTGACTAAGATTAGAAGCAACAATTTAATTAATATAATAAATAATGTAAGTGACGATAAAACTAGATCAGAGCTGATAGCTTATGCTGGGAGTACGTATGTTGAGGTTAAATCACATGCCATCCTACCAGAATTAACATTGCCTAAAATTCCTGACAATGTAGATAACTTTCGAAGCGCAACTCTGCCTATAAGTGCTATAGAAGCAGAGTTAATAGCTATGGCAAATCATTTTTTTCGCAACGCAGCATTATCATCCAATGAATTTATTACGTGATGTACAGTCCTTGATGCCAGGTTCATTGTGTGTTTCAAACGAAACGCAAGAATTATGTAGTAGCTACCCACCTAACGTTAGGGTGGTAAAAATGTTAACTGGTCAGATTAGATACGATGGTATTTATTTCTGGCCCAAAATTATAAAAGATATGATTCAGGGCATCCGTTGGGATGTAACCTTTCAACTCGATACTGTTGACATTGCTCAAATTTCTCGATCTTTATCAGCCACTGTTAGATCATCCATGACCTCAGATCGTAAGGGGGATGAGTTCCATAGATATTTGAATTTATTCTCCATGCCTGAAGTTTTACGGGTTATATACTCTTCATACGCTAATCCTAATTTATTTGTTATAAATATGGACTTACTAATGTGTAGGTGTTTGTCTACCCAGCTAACGATAGGGTGGTAAAAATGTTAACTGGTCAGATTAGATACGATGGTATTTATTTCTGGCCCAAAATTATAAAAGATATGATTCAGGGCATCCGTTGGGATGTAACCTTTCAACTCGATACTGTTGACATTGCTCAAATTTCTCGATCTTTATCAGCCACTGTTAGATCATCCATGACCTCAGATCGTAAGGGGGATGAGTTCCATAGATATTTGAATTTATTCTCCATGCCTGAAGTTTTACGGGTTATATACTCTTCATACGCTAATCCTAATTTATTTGTTATAAATATGGACTTACTAATGTGTAGGTGTTTGTCTGGATTTGGCTGGCAGTAAAGTCGGAGATGATGTAATAAAAACGTCTTTAGAACGTCTTAGAATTGAAGCTGACACATCGCTCAGTAACATAAAAATTCAACGAATTGCAAATTCCGAAAGGTATTATTTGCACGTAAAAAATGCTGTCGATGCAAGAAAAATTCCTCGCTTAGCGTATCCAATTAAGTTTGTGCCGGTATGTGAAATCCAGCCCATTCATGATGTCCAAATAATAAACTGCGGAAGTTTTTCAAATGAAGCGTTCGAAACGAATGCTAGCATGCCATATGTATTACAGAGGTATTCTCAATCATTATACGCTGATACTATTGGATCTAGACGTACATTAAATGACATTCGATTTACGAGTTATAGAAGAATGATGCAAAGCGCACATTTAATTTCACTTCATGGAAATAAAATGATTGTAGATACTGACAAAATTGATGAGGAGACTCTCGTAATGAACAGACGTAAGTTAGATTTGACTAAGATTAGAAGCAACAATTTAATTAATATAATAAATAATGTAAGTGACGATAAAACTAGATCAGAGCTGATAGCTTATGCTGGGAGTACGTATGTTGAGGTTAAATCACATGCCATCCCACCAGAATTAACATTGCCTAAAATTCCTGACAATGTAGATAACTTTCGAAGCGCAACTCTGCCTATAAGTGCTATAGAAGCAGAGTTAATAGCTATGGCAAATCATTTTTTCGCAACGCAGCATTATCATCCAATGAATTTATTACGTGATGTACAGTCCTTGATGCCAGGTTCATTGTGTGTTTCAAACGAAACGCAAGAATTATGTAGTAGCTACCCAGCTAACGTTAGGGTGGTAAAAATGTTAACTGGTCAGATTAGATACGATGGTATTTATTTCTGGCCCAAAATTATAAAAGATATGATTCAGGGCATCCGTTGGGATGTAACCTTTCAACTCGATACTGTTGACATTGCTCAAATTTCTCGATCTTTATCAGCCACTGTTAGATCATCCATGACCTCAGATCGTAAGGGGGATGAGTTCCATAGATATTTGAATTTATTCTCCATGCCTGAAGTTTTACGGGTTATATACTCTTCATACGCTAATCCTAATTTATTTGTTATAAATATGGACTTACTAATGTGTAGGTGTTTGTCTGGATTTGGCTGGCAGTAAAGTCGGAGATGATGTAATAAAAACGTCTTTAGAACGTCTTAGAATTGAAGCTGACACATCGCTCAGTAACATAAAAATTCAACGAATTGCAAATTCCGAAAGGTATTATTTGCACGTAAAAAATGCTGTCGATGCAAGAAAAATTCCTCGCTTAGCGTATCCAATTAAGTTTGTGCCGGTATGTGAAATCCAGCCCATTCATGATGTCCAAATAATAAACTGCGGAAGTTTTTCAAATGAAGCGTTCGAAACGAATGCTAGCATGCCATATGTATTACAGAGGTATTCTCAATCATTATACGCTGATACTATTGGATCTAGACGTACATTAAATGACATTCGATTTACGAGTTATAGAAGAATGATGCAAAGCGCACATTTAATTTCACTTCATGGAAATAAAATGATTGTAGATACTGACAAAATTGATGAGGAGACTCTCGTAATGAACAGACGTAAGTTAGATTTGACTAAGATTAGAAGCAACAATTTAATTAATATAATAAATAATGTAAGTGACGATAAAACTAGATCAGAGCTGATAGCTTATGCTGGGAGTACGTATGTTGAGGTTAAATCACATGCCATCCCACCAGAATTAACATTGCCTAAAATTCCTGACAATGTAGATAACTTTCGAAGCGCAACTCTGCCTATAAGTGCTATAGAAGCAGAGTTAATAGCTATGGCAAATCATTTTTTCGCAACGCAGCATTATCATCCAATGAATTTATTACGTGATGTACAGTCCTTGATGCCAGGTTCATTGTGTGTTTCAAACGAAACGCAAGAATTATGTAGTAGCTACCCAGCTAACGTTAGGGTGGTAAAAATGTTAACTGGTCAGATTAGATACGATGGTATTTATTTCTGGCCCAAAATTATAAAAGATATGATTCAGGGCATCCGTTGGGATGTAACCTTTCAACTCGATACTGTTGACATTGCTCAAATTTCTCGATCTTTATCAGCCACTGTTAGATCATCCATGACCTCAGATCGTAAGGGGGATGAGTTCCATAGATATTTGAATTTATTCTCCATGCCTGAAGTTTTACGGGTTATATACTCTTCATACGCTAATCCTAATTTATTTGTTATAAATATGGACTTACTAATGTGTAGGTGTTTGTCTACCCAGCTAACGATAGGGTGGTAAAAATGTTAACTGGTCAGATTAGATACGATGGTATTTATTTCTGGCCCAAAATTATAAAAGATATGATTCAGGGCATCCGTTGGGATGTAACCTTTCAACTCGATACTGTTGACATTGCTCAAATTTCTCGATCTTTATCAGCCACTGTTAGATCATCCATGACCTCAGATCGTAAGGGGGATGAGTTCCATAGATATTTGAATTTATTCTCCATGCCTGAAGTTTTACGGGTTATATACTCTTCATACGCTAATCCTAATTTATTTGTTATAAATATGGACTTACTAATGTGTAGGTGTTTGTCTGGATTTGGCTGGCAGTAAAGTCGGAGATGATGTAATAAAAACGTCTTTAGAACGTCTTAGAATTGATGAAGCTGACACATCGCTCAGTAACATAAAAATTCAACGAATTGCAAATTCCGAAAGGTATTATTTGCACGTAAAAAATGCTGTCGATGCAAGAAAAATTCCTCGCTTAGCGTATCCAATTAAGTTTGTGCCGGTATGTGAAATCCAGCCCATTCATGATGTCCAAATAATAAACTGCGGAAGTTTTTCAAATGAAGCGTTCGAAACGAATGCTAGCATGCCATATGTATTACAGAGGTATTCTCAATCATTATACGCTGATACTATTGGATCTAGACGTACATTAAATGACATTCGATTTACGAGTTATAGAAGAATGATGCAAAGCGCACATTTAATTTCACTTCATGGAAATAAAATGATTGTAGATACTGACAAAATTGATGAGGAGACTCTCGTAATGAACAGACGTAAGTTAGATTTGACTAAGATTAGAAGCAACAATTTAATTAATATAATAAATAATGTAAGTGACGATAAAACTAGATCAGAGCTGATAGCTTATGCTGGGAGTACGTATGTTGAGGTTAAATCACATGCCATCCCACCAGAATTAACATTGCCTAAAATTCCTGACAATGTAGATAACTTTCGAAGCGCAACTCTGCCTATAAGTGCTATAGAAGCAGAGTTAATAGCTATGGCAAATCATTTTTTCGCAACGCAGCATTATCATCCAATGAATTTATTACGTGATGTACAGTCCTTGATGCCAGGTTCATTGTGTGTTTCAAACGAAACGCAAGAATTATGTAGTAGCTACCCAGCTAACGTTAGGGTGGTAAAAATGTTAACTGGTCAGATTAGATACGATGGTATTTATTTCTGGCCCAAAATTATAAAAGATATGATTCAGGGCATCCGTTGGGATGTAACCTTTCAACTCGATACTGTTGACATTGCTCAAATTTCTCGATCTTTATCAGCCACTGTTAGATCATCCATGACCTCAGATCGTAAGGGGGATGAGTTCCATAGATATTTGAATTTATTCTCCATGCCTGAAGTTTTACGGGTTATATACTCTTCATACGCTAATCCTAATTTATTTGTTATAAATATGGACTTACTAATGTGTAGGTGTTTGTCTGGATTTGGCTGGCAGTAAAGTCGGAGATGATGTAATAAAAACGTCTTTAGAACGTCTTAGAATTGAAGCTGACACATCGCTCAGTAACATAAAAATTCAACGAATTGCAAATTCCGAAAGGTATTATTTGCACGTAAAAAATGCTGTCGATGCAAGAAAAATTCCTCGCTTAGCGTATCCAATTAAGTTTGTGCCGGTATGTGAAATCCAGCCCATTCATGATGTCCAAATAATAAACTGCGGAAGTTTTTCAAATGAAGCGTTCGAAACGAATGCTAGCATGCCATATGTATTACAGAGGTATTCTCAATCATTATACGCTGATACTATTGGATCTAGACGTACATTAAATGACATTCGATTTACGAGTTATAGAAGAATGATGCAAAGCGCACATTTAATTTCACTTCATGGAAATAAAATGATTGTAGATACTGACAAAATTGATGAGGAGACTCTCGTAATGAACAGACGTAAGTTAGATTTGACTAAGATTAGAAGCAACAATTTAATTAATATAATAAATAATGTAAGTGACGATAAAACTAGATCAGAGCTGATAGCTTATGCTGGGAGTACGTATGTTGAGGTTAAATCACATGCCATCCCACCAGAATTAACATTGCCTAAAATTCCTGACAATGTAGATAACTTTCGAAGCGCAACTCTGCCTATAAGTGCTATAGAAGCAGAGTTAATAGCTATGGCAAATCATTTTTTCGCAACGCAGCATTATCATCCAATGAATTTATTACGTGATGTACAGTCCTTGATGCCAGGTTCATTGTGTGTTTCAAACGAAACGCAAGAATTATGTAGTAGCTACCCAGCTAACGTTAGGGTGGTAAAAATGTTAACTGGTCAGATTAGATACGATGGTATTTATTTCTGGCCCAAAATTATAAAAGATATGATTCAGGGCATCCGTTGGGATGTAACCTTTCAACTCGATACTGTTGACATTGCTCAAATTTCTCGATCTTTATCAGCCACTGTTAGATCATCCATGACCTCAGATCGTAAGGGGGATGAGTTCCATAGATATTTGAATTTATTCTCCATGCCTGAAGTTTTACGGGTTATATACTCTTCATACGCTAATCCTAATTTATTTGTTATAAATATGGACTTACTAATGTGTAGGTGTTTGTCTACCCAGCTAACGATAGGGTGGTAAAAATGTTAACTGGTCAGATTAGATACGATGGTATTTATTTCTGGCCCAAAATTATAAAAGATATGATTCAGGGCATCCGTTGGGATGTAACCTTTCAACTCGATACTGTTGACATTGCTCAAATTTCTCGATCTTTATCAGCCACTGTTAGATCATCCATGACCTCAGATCGTAAGGGGGATGAGTTCCATAGATATTTGAATTTATTCTCCATGCCTGAAGTTTTACGGGTTATATACTCTTCATACGCTAATCCTAATTTATTTGTTATAAATATGGACTTACTAATGTGTAGGTGTTTGTCTGGATTTGGCTGGCAGTAAAGTCGGAGATGATGTAATAAAAACGTCTTTAGAACGTCTTAGAATTGAAGCTGACACATCGCTCAGTAACATAAAAATTCAACGAATTGCAAATTCCGAAAGGTATTATTTGCACGTAAAAAATGCTGTCGATGCAAGAAAAATTCCTCGCTTAGCGTATCCAATTAAGTTTGTGCCGGTATGTGAAATCCAGCCCATTCATGATGTCCAAATAATAAACTGCGGAAGTTTTTCAAATGAAGCGTTCGAAACGAATGCTAGCATGCCATATGTATTACAGAGGTATTCTCAATCATTATACGCTGATACTATTGGATCTAGACGTACATTAAATGACATTCGATTTACGAGTTATAGAAGAATGATGCAAAGCGCACATTTAATTTCACTTCATGGAAATAAAATGATTGTAGATACTGACAAAATTGATGAGGAGACTCTCGTAATGAACAGACGTAAGTTAGATTTGACTAAGATTAGAAGCAACAATTTAATTAATATAATAAATAATGTAAGTGACGATAAAACTAGATCAGAGCTGATAGCTTATGCTGGGAGTACGTATGTTGAGGTTAAATCACATGCCATCCCACCAGAATTAACATTGCCTAAAATTCCTGACAATGTAGATAACTTTCGAAGCGCAACTCTGCCTATAAGTGCTATAGAAGCAGAGTTAATAGCTATGGCAAATCATTTTTTCGCAACGCAGCATTATCATCCAATGAATTTATTACGTGATGTACAGTCCTTGATGCCAGGTTCATTGTGTGTTTCAAACGAAACGCAAGAATTATGTAGTAGCTACCCAGCTAACGTTAGGGTGGTAAAAATGTTAACTGGTCAGATTAGATACGATGGTATTTATTTCTGGCCCAAAATTATAAAAGATATGATTCAGGGCATCCGTTGGGATGTAACCTTTCAACTCGATACTGTTGACATTGCTCAAATTTCTCGATCTTTATCAGCCACTGTTAGATCATCCATGACCTCAGATCGTAAGGGGGATGAGTTCCATAGATATTTGAATTTATTCTCCATGCCTGAAGTTTTACGGGTTATATACTCTTCATACGCTAATCCTAATTTATTTGTTATAAATATGGACTTACTAATGTGTAGGTGTTTGTCTGGATTTGGCTGGCAGTAAAGTCGGAGATGATGTAATAAAAACGTCTTTAGAACGTCTTAGAATTGAAGCTGACACATCGCTCAGTAACATAAAAATTCAACGAATTGCAAATTCCGAAAGGTATTATTTGCACGTAAAAAATGCTGTCGATGCAAGAAAAATTCCTCGCTTAGCGTATCCAATTAAGTTTGTGCCGGTATGTGAAATCCAGCCCATTCATGATGTCCAAATAATAAACTGCGGAAGTTTTTCAAATGAAGCGTTCGAAACGAATGCTAGCATGCCATATGTATTACAGAGGTATTCTCAATCATTATACGCTGATACTATTGGATCTAGACGTACATTAAATGACATTCGATTTACGAGTTATAGAAGAATGATGCAAAGCGCACATTTAATTTCACTTCATGGAAATAAAATGATTGTAGATACTGACAAAATTGATGAGGAGACTCTCGTAATGAACAGACGTAAGTTAGATTTGACTAAGATTAGAAGCAACAATTTAATTAATATAATAAATAATGTAAGTGACGATAAAACTAGATCAGAGCTGATAGCTTATGCTGGGAGTACGTATGTTGAGGTTAAATCACATGCCATCCCACCAGAATTAACATTGCCTAAAATTCCTGACAATGTAGATAACTTTCGAAGCGCAACTCTGCCTATAAGTGCTATAGAAGCAGAGTTAATAGCTATGGCAAATCATTTTTTCGCAACGCAGCATTATCATCCAATGAATTTATTACGTGATGTACAGTCCTTGATGCCAGGTTCATTGTGTGTTTCAAACGAAACGCAAGAATTATGTAGTAGCTACCCAGCTAACGTTAGGGTGGTAAAAATGTTAACTGGTCAGATTAGATACGATGGTATTTATTTCTGGCCCAAAATTATAAAAGATATGATTCAGGGCATCCGTTGGGATGTAACCTTTCAACTCGATACTGTTGACATTGCTCAAATTTCTCGATCTTTATCAGCCACTGTTAGATCATCCATGACCTCAGATCGTAAGGGGGATGAGTTCCATAGATATTTGAATTTATTCTCCATGCCTGAAGTTTTACGGGTTATATACTCTTCATACGCTAATCCTAATTTATTTGTTATAAATATGGACTTACTAATGTGTAGGTGTTTGTCTGGATTTGGCTGGCAGTAAAGTCGGAGATGATGTAATAAAAACGTCTTTAGAACGTCTTAGAATTGAAGCTGACACATCGCTCAGTAACATAAAAATTCAACGAATTGCAAATTCCGAAAGGTATTATTTGCACGTAAAAAATGCTGTCGATGCAAGAAAAATTCCTCGCTTAGCGTATCCAATTAAGTTTGTGCCGGTATGTGAAATCCAGCCCATTCATGATGTCCAAATAATAAACTGCGGAAGTTTTTCAAATGAAGCGTTCGAAAAGAATGCTAGCATGCCATATGTATTACAGAGGTATTCTCAATCATTATACGCTGATACTATTGGATCTAGACGTACATTAAATGACATTCGATTTACGAGTTATAGAAGAATGATGCAAAGCGCACATTTAATTTCACTTCATGGAAATAAAATGATTGTAGATACTGACAAAATTGATGAGGAGACTCTCGTAATGAACAGACGTAAGTTAGATTTGACTAAGATTAGAAGCAACAATTTAATTAATATAATAAATAATGTAAGTGACGATAAAACTAGATCAGAGCTGATAGCTTATGCTGGGAGTACGTATGTTGAGGTTAAATCACATGCCATCCCACCAGAATTAACATTGCCTAAAATTCCTGACAATGTAGATAACTTTCGAAGCGCAACTCTGCCTATAAGTGCTATAGAAGCAGAGTTAATAGCTATGGCAAATCATTTTTTCGCAACGCAGCATTATCATCCAATGAATTTATTACGTGATGTACAGTCCTTGATGCCAGGTTCATTGTGTGTTTCAAACGAAACGCAAGAATTATGTAGTAGCTACCCAGCTAACGTTAGGGTGGTAAAAATGTTAACTGGTCAGATTAGATACGATGGTATTTATTTCTGGCCCAAAATTATAAAAGATATGATTCAGGGCATCCGTTGGGATGTAACCTTTCAACTCGATACTGTTGACATTGCTCAAATTTCTCGATCTTTATCAGCCACTGTTAGATCATCCATGACCTCAGATCGTAAGGGGGATGAGTTCCATAGATATTTGAATTTATTCTCCATGCCTGAAGTTTTACGGGTTATATACTCTTCATACGCTAATCCTAATTTATTTGTTATAAATATGGACTTACTAATGTGTAGGTGTTTGTCTGGATTTGGCTGGCAGTAAAGTCGGAGATGATGTAATAAAAACGTCTTTAGAACGTCTTAGAATTGAAGCTGACACATCGCTCAGTAACATAAAAATTCAACGAATTGCAAATTCCGAAAGGTATTATTTGCACGTAAAAAATGCTGTCGATGCAAGAAAAATTCCTCGCTTAGCGTATCCAATTAAGTTTGTGCCGGTATGTGAAATCCAGCCCATTCATGATGTCCAAATAATAAACTGCGGAAGTTTTTCAAATGAAGCGTTCGAAACGAATGCTAGCATGCCATATGTATTACAGAGGTATTCTCAATCATTATACGCTGATACTATTGGATCTAGACGTACATTAAATGACATTCGATTTACGAGTTATAGAAGAATGATGCAAAGCGCACATTTAATTTCACTTCATGGAAATAAAATGATTGTAGATACTGACAAAATTGATGAGGAGACTCTCGTAATGAACAGACGTAAGTTAGATTTGACTAAGATTAGAAGCAACAATTTAATTAATATAATAAATAATGTAAGTGACGATAAAACTAGATCAGAGCTGATAGCTTATGCTGGGAGTACGTATGTTGAGGTTAAATCACATGCCATCCCACCAGAATTAACATTGCCTAAAATTCCTGACAATGTAGATAACTTTCGAAGCGCAACTCTGCCTATAAGTGCTATAGAAGCAGAGTTAATAGCTATGGCAAATCATTTTTTCGCAACGCAGCATTATCATCCAATGAATTTATTACGTGATGTACAGTCCTTGATGCCAGGTTCATTGTGTGTTTCAAACGAAACGCAAGAATTATGTAGTAGCTACCCAGCTAACGTTAGGGTGGTAAAAATGTTAACTGGTCAGATTAGATACGATGGTATTTATTTCTGGCCCAAAATTATAAAAGATATGATTCAGGGCATCCGTTGGGATGTAACCTTTCAACTCGATACTGTTGACATTGCTCAAATTTCTCGATCTTTATCAGCCACTGTTAGATCATCCATGACCTCAGATCGTAAGGGGGATGAGTTCCATAGATATTTGAATTTATTCTCCATGCCTGAAGTTTTACGGGTTATATACTCTTCATACGCTAATCCTAATTTATTTGTTATAAATATGGACTTACCAATTATGCTTCTAAGTGAGAGCATTTATGAAATTATTGCTAGATTATTGCTTAATGTGTTACTAGTGCCGTCATGTATACCTTATGAACATAGAATTAAGTTCAATAATGCGTTAGCACACTTTATTATGAAGTATAAGTTAGCTGGTGATACTCACGATTACGGTATGCCCAATCTGTTTGGTACAGATTGGAATTCTGAGACAAGAGATTATTTAAAAGAAAAATACCTGATGATGAAACAAATTATGTGATGGAACACATTGGTTCATTTCCGTGCTATGAAAGCCACTACACAAGAGTACACAATCCCAACAGGAAATACCTTAGTGACACTCTAAATATAAGAAAAATGTACTCATTGTATACAGAAAAATATAATTCTGTTGGCAAAACCCCCGTAAAAGAAAACTACTATAGAAAAGTATTCAACACTAAATTCAATTTACATTTTTATGTACCTAAGAAAGATACCTGTAAAAAATGCAATACTTTTAAAATTAAAATTTCTAATCCTGAATTGAATGAAGTAGAAAAAAGGCATCTTCAGGTGGATCATGAAGTGCACTTACGCTAAGCTGAAATAGCTAGAAATTGCATGAAGGAAGATGCCAATTCAGCCAAAACTAATCCGGAAACTTACGTCTGCAGTATAGATTTACAAAAAGCACTTCCTTTTCCGGTTTTGAGTGTAAGTGATGCATACTATAAGAGAAACTTATATTGCTACAATTTTGGCATTCATGATTTGGAGAAAGGCCTTGGTTATTTTTATGTATGGGATGAAACAAAAGGATCCAGAGGAGCTCAAGAATTGTCTTCATGCCTAATTAAACATTTGTTGTTGTTTTTGTTTTTTTTTTTTAAGGGCGAACAACCAGGGCGGTTATCATCGCCCGTTGTTCCACACACGGGTGTAAAGGGCCCGAGTGTAGAACGTACTAAAAACTAGAAATATCACAGAATAATATAAAATAAAATTTACATAAACAAAAAAATTTATATTAAAAACTTATCAGATAAACATACACAAACTTAAATCTAATATCACAGTAGGAATAACCAACATTTATAACCTATCAATTAAAAATCTTACAAACTAGTATCACAGTAAACACAATATAAATTACATTAATATCACAATCCTGACAGATAAACAAAAAACTGTAAACGGGCCACGAAAATATAAAAACATAGACAAATACACATATTAAATTAACATTTGAAAACGCAAGCAAACAATCATAAAAAAGTAGTAATTTATAGTGATTCGTGTACAGGGCAAAATCGTAACATAAAGATGACTCTTGCCTTAATGAGATTTATTCAAAGTGATGAAACAAATATTGAAGTATTAGATCAAAAGTTTTTGATATCAGGACATTCATTCCTCCCCAACGATTCAGATTTCGGAAGTGTAGAGTCAGCAGTGAAAAAAAGAGATTTGTACCTACCTCAACACTGGTACAATATCATGTTGACTTGTCGCCGCACCAAAAAGTTTACATTGTGTGAAATGAACCGTGAAGAATTCCATTCTTCTGCAAATTTGGAAAGGAATATCAGCAAACGAAAAAAGAATACTAATAACCATGCTGTAAACTGGCTAAAAATGCAATGGATTAGGATTGAAAAAGAGGATCCTACAGTATTAAGTACAAAGAAACAATCCAAGATGATATGGGATTCGAGACCATTAACATTACTCCAACTGGTCGAAAGGGTAGGCCAATATTGTTAAAAAATGTACCTACGGAAATCTTGTATATAAACAGAAGGCCAGTTTCTCTGAAGAAGAAGCAAGACATGATGGATCTTCTACCTTTCATTCCGCCCTTCTACCATGAGTATTTCAACAATCTCTGTGTCACGAATGAAGAGGACAACATGGGACCCTTACCGTATGTGGAAGATGACAATAATGAAGATGAATAATTTTTCAGAAATATGTTAGAGGGACAGATGAAAAGTTTTTTAATTTTGGTTTAAATCTAAAGAAACAATTTTTATTTTCACAGCTTGTTATTTTTTTGTTTCATTGTTTATTTACGGGGAAAACTACCGTAATTAAAAAACTATTTCCTCAAGAGATATGGAACTTCAATTGTTCAATTTCAATGTTAAATAAAACAGATCTTGTTAAAAGTAATAGGCAATTTTTATTACTACCTTTAACTTTAGTCCATACCACCCGTCATCAGTTTAGTATGAAAGTGGTGTAAGTCATTTTTTACAAAATATTTTTAATTTTCTATGACTTATATAGAAGTTTGACTAAAAATAACTTTACAGATAAATTTGTCATTATTACACGTTATATTTTCATGAACTACACTCAATAATATCTGGCGCTGATTTTTTTATAGCCGTTCTAACAAACTCTTATTTATTTTAAAACGGAGTTGGTTGACTTATAATTTTTCCAAGTTATCCTAGCGTAGTTGTAGGATGCGCAGAAGGCTAGTTTCGGTACGCCTGTTGTAGAGGAATGGGTGGGGGTGAAGGTAGAAGTTGTATAGGAAGTAAGGAGTAGGGGAACCGTTTGGTGTTCGATGCAATACGTAGAAGTGGATCAGTCGCATCGTTCTGTGCTTACTAGTGAAGTCTGCTTAGTGACTGGTATTTAAACAGTTTTTTTAATACTATAATTATCTAAAACAGTATTTCTCAATACTATATTATTTAAACAGTATTTTTCAATACTATATCTGAAACAGTATTTTTCAATACTATTATTTAAACAGTATTTTTTAATACTTTACACTCTTCTATTTATATAATGCCTCAGCCAAGATCTGCACGCCGTTTGGGAGCAGGGATTGCTCTTAAAAGCCAGAGTAAATACATAATCATGAATGTATTTAGTAATATTTCAGCAGAAAACCCTGAAATGCAACGTTCCGATATTCATAAGCGCGTGGCTAATCTCTGTGGAATATCGGTACACACAATAAGAAAAGTTATCACGGAATCGAATAAATTAGGAGCAAATGACACATTCAGTACACCAGGAAAAACTCGAGACCGGAAAATAAAGAAAACAAATCTTGATAGTTTTCAGAAGTCTGCTTTGAGGAATATCGTTTATTATTTTCACAAAAATTATCAACAACTACCAACTTTGGGGAAAGTCTTATCCACCTTGAAAACATAAAATCCTGAACTAGGACTCAACGTTTGTATAGAAACATTGCGGAAAATTTTGAACAACATGGGTTTCAAGTGGAAAAGAACTGAAGACAATCGTAAAATTTTAATTGAAAAGCACGACATCAGATTCAAACGTATCATGTTTCTGAAAAAAATTAAAATTTATCGAGAAGAGGGACGCCCGATTATTTATTCCGACGAGTCGTATATCCATTCCACCCACGGTAAACCATTCGCATGGACTGATAGCACAAGTAATGGCTATAAGAAAAACATGTCAAAAGGATCGAGACTAATAATTGCACATGCTGGGAATGAGAATGGAGGAGTGACTGATGCCTTGCTGATTTTTAAATCTGGGCAGAAAACGGGGGATTATCACAACGATATGAATGCACAGAATTACGAGAAATGGTTGAAAACGCAGCTTATTCCGAATCTTCCTGCACATTCTGTTCTAGTTATTGACAATGCACCATACCACAACAAAATATTGTCTCCAGCACCAAATTCGAACAGCAGAAAGGACATATTACTGGACTGGTTGAGATCAAGAAATATTCCATGTTGTGCTAGTATGTTTAATTTGGAATTATACGAGCTAGTAAAATTAAACAAACCCCGCTTAGCAGAATTTTACTTTGATAAAATAATGGAAGAACACGGACACTGCGTATTAAGATTGCCGCAATATCATCCAGAACTCACCCCGATCGAATTAATATGGGCAAGAGTAAAAAACGACATAGCGGCTTGTAATATTGGCAACACAATAAATGACGTGAGAGATATGGTAAATAAAAAGTTTGAGGAATTGACTCCGGAATTTTGGAAGAACTGCTGTGACCATGTTCGTAAAACAGAAAATGAGTTTTTCGAATCTGACAGGGCAGCAGACTTGATGGCAGACGAAATGATTATTGCGCTTGGCAGCAATAGTGATGACAGTGCTGATAATTCCGAGTCAGACACTGATGAAGAAGATTTAGAAGGTATACAGCCATTACCAAAAATATTGTTTTAAAAAATTAGGTTTAATAATAAATGTATTATTAAGTATAATTATAATGCTAATTGTATTGTATCTGTTGTTTAAAATTGTGTATTGAATTAATAAATGTGATGTACAATTAAAACCCTGAAATAAACTAAAAAAGATGAAACAGAAAAAAACAAACATTTTCATTTGATAAATGCGCAAAGGCACTTGAGCGTGCGTGCGTCTTCACACACGTGTCTCCTGCGATAGCGTTAGTTTTGTACGTTGCACGGTGACTCCCCACCCTCACGCACAATATCTCCCGTTAGTGGCAAACACTTCCCCCAACATGCGCGTTGACTACGCTAGGTTAACGTAGAAGACTAGTACACCACTTTCATTCTCACCGGCTAAGTAAAACCTACATTATGTAGGTTTTAAACCATGTACCTTAAGTACACTCAATGTACTTTAAGTAAAACCTACATTATGTAGGTTTTACTTAAAGTACTTAGTAAGAATATCAGTTTAAAATAATAATTATGAATCAGAATCAGTAATATTGATTAAATAAAATAATGTAAAAGAATACTATAATCATACGAAAATAGAATTAAAATTACTTTGTTTGTAACATGAGAAATGCTTAAAATAATTAAATAATTACAATTACAAAATAATCGCTTCATTAAAACCATTTACAAACTAAGAGATTGGTTATTATTTCAAACCAGCTTAACTTCCAGCCACCTTGCCTCACCGCTCGGGCACGACTATATCCTTGCACATTCTTTTGATTATATCGATGGCCTAATTCTAACACCACGTATCTGCAAAAAATACACTTTTCGGATTTTTGTGGGAATCGAAGCTAATAACGTTTTGCCATCTAATTTCAATACCACGTAACTGTACGATGAAGGTAAAATGTTTTAAGGGGACTTGCACAGAGAAAAAATTTCAAAAATTCGATTTTCGGTTTTTTACATATTCAAATTCTCCCGGGTTTTCTGTTTAAAATGATATATAATACTACTAATTTAAAATGATATAAAAGGTTTTAAAAATAGTTTTGAAAATATAGTTACTAACCAATATTTCATAGAAAATTGTGTGTACTACCGAAATTATTTTTTAATGTTTTATTATTATGCAGTGTGGCTAAAGTCTGTTGCCTGTGTTTCCTAACCTGTTTGATGAATTCTAACCTATTTTAGGTTATGTTTGTTTGTTTATTCCTGTTATTCAGTTTCCAACAGTGTAGTGTGTAAAAGAGTTTCAGTTTGAGACATTCAGGGAATAAAATTGGTTTTCTTCTTGTAATTAGTTTGTTTTTATAGTGTTTTTTTTATATTTTATAAACAAAATGCCTAGAATAAAAGTATTTAATAAAAGGAAGAATGTAGGGAAGAAAACCCAACAGAATGTTGCTTCTCAAGAAGAAATGTTGGTTGACATCCAGGACCCAAGTACAAGTAGCAATATTAGTGCAAGTAAAACTAAGTTACGTGAATGTAGTTCTTCAACGGAGAAACTTTTGAACTCTTTGCCACAATATGATAAGTATGACACAGATAATAATAATTTTAATTATGATATGTTTACTTTCAATTTACTAAATGAACTTCTGTCTGAAATAAGTGTTTGTAAATATTGTAATGGGCCTCTACATGCATATAGTAGTGGAAGAAAGGGTTTGGCGTGCAATGTAAATATTCAGTGCGATTCATGTAGTAACAAGGTATCAAAATGCAATTCTAAAAAGGTAGATATTGATAATAAGAAATTACATGATATAAATATCCGATTAGTGTATGCATTTCGTTCAATCGGGAAAGGCGGAAATGCTGGTATTACGTTCTGTGGTGTAATGAATTTGCCCACACCACCAAGATTTACTTTATATAATAATATTTTATGCAATGTTGCAAAAGAGGTATGTGAAGGTACAATGAAAGATGCTGTGGCAGAGGCTGTATTACAGAATGATGGTAACACAGACATTGCAGCTGCTTTTGATGGGTCGTGGCAAAAACGTGGTTATCAATCACTAAATGGTATTGTGTCAGCTGCAAGCGTATCAACAGGCAAGATAATAGATTTATGTGTTTATTCAAAATTTTGTAAATGTAAAAATAGATTTAATAATGAACATAATGATAATTGCTCTGCTAATTACACTGGAATTAGTGGAGGCATGGAGGTGGAAGGTGTGCTTGATATGTTTCAACGGTCCCAAAAACTGTATAACGTAAGGTACAAGTATTATCTAGGGGATGGTGATACAAAAGCATACAAAACAGTTTGTGATAAAAACCCTTATGGAGATAATTTTCAAATAGAAAAATTAGAATGTATTGGCCACGTCCAAAAACGAATGGGCACGCGTTTACGAAATTTAAAAACAAAAATGACGAGTCAGGTACTATCTGATGGTAAAGTTTTGGGTGGACGTGGTCGACTAACTGACTCAGTTATCAATGAGATTCAGTTGTACTATGGTTTGGCTATAAGAAGAAACACAGGCAGTGCTGAAGACATGAATAAAGCTATATGGAGTGAGTATTTTCATCTTTCAGCAAGCAACGAGGAACCAAGTCACGGTTTGTGCCCAAAAACAGAGGACACTTGGTGTAAATATGTAAAGGCTCTGAGAGCCAAAGAACCATACGACCATAGTAAGCATACACATCTTCCACCAACTGTTATGCAGGCAATAAAACCAGTTTTTCGTGATTTGTCCAATCGGCTTCTTTTACAAAAATGTTTACATGGTGGTACTCAGAACGTCAGTGAATCGCTGAACAGCACTATTTGGTCTCGGATACCAAAGAATATTTTTGTATCTAGAAACACATTGGAATTTGGTGTATATGAAGCAGTGAGCTCGTTTAATATTGGTCACATCACAAAATGTTTAGTATTTCAAAAAATTGGATTGTACCCGGGGAAAAATTGTGTTCAGGCATTAAAAAAAATTGATGAAAAGCGTATCAAAGAATCTGAAAATAAAATACTGGAAATTAGAATAAAATGCAGAGAAGCAGTGAAAACAGCAAGACAGAAATTAGAAGATAAATATCAAGAAGATGAGGATCCAGATGATCCAGTATATGGTGCAGGTATGCACTAAAGCAGCTACTCTCTCAGTCAGGTAACTTTAATTGTTGTTTCCCGTAAATTAGGTTTTTTTACATGTAGGTACACTTTTCTCAGCCATCTGATGAGATATTTTAACAAATTTTTTTTTATTTTCTTCAGAACAGTCTCTTCTTTCTTGCTATGGAGCCTAATTTACAGTATATTTAGCTTTTTCTTTTTTAAATATTTAATATTTTCGGTAAGAACATGAATAAGGTAAGGGTTTGGGTTAAAAATCATATAAATATTAAATTTAAGTAAATAAAAAAACGATTTCCACCATGTTATAAAGAAAGATGTAACGAACAAAATCATAAAAGACCCATGCTTATACGTGGTCTGGTTGTGGAGAAATGTGTACCTGAAATCAGTCAAATTAACATTGTCAGGATTTCTCTGTGCAAGTCCCCTTAAGGGGAGGTTGTACCATGGTTTTGGTCAAAAATTTCAATTTTATTTTTTTGGGGTATTTCAATGTCTTATGGTTTTTTTCTTACTAGAAAACATAAAATTATATTGTAGAAATTATTTAAAACATAAAAATTTTGTGTTTGTTTGCAGCTACTTTTTGGCACAAATTACGTTTTTGGCATATATTGCAATACTATATAACATTTCATTGTTTCCTTTTTGTAATCGATATTTTTACGTGATCTATAGGGAAATTTGGTTCTTACATTGTCTGTAACATTGCTGCATCACCGTTTGTTGAAGTTTGTCAGCTGGTATTATTTACTGTATTATTTAAAAGTGTGGTTACTTCTGTGTTCAGTGATTATTGTTCAGTGATAATTGTTATCTCTAATAATTTTCATTTATATTCAATTGAGTAAATTAATATATTTTTATATTATTAATTAACAATGCCACGTAGCCAAAAGCTATTTAAAAAACGTGCAGGGGTCCTGGTCGGTCAGGTGTAAAAGCAAGTGAAACTGAAATGTGTAGTGACAGTGTTTTAGATGTTTCCACAGCAAGTACATCTTCTGAAAGAAAATTAAACACATCAGGAAATGTTTTTGAACAATTTAGTGAAGAGTTTAGTGATTTAAGTGCTTATATTACGGAAGGTAACATTATTGTTAACCTTAAATGCCTGAATAATCTAATTTCTATTATTGCTGTCTGTAAATTGTGGCAACAAGGATGGTTTGAGATTGTTTGAAGACACAACCAAACGATTAGGGTTAGTTTCAAAAGTGCAAACAATATGAAAAAAGTAAATTTGTTAGAACCTGTAAAAAGACCCCCTTAGGCTATAAAAATAACCTAAGATTTGTGTACAGTATGAGGGCCATAGGAAGAGGTACAGACTCAAGTACAACATTTTGCTCTCTGATGAATTTACCTTCTCCTCCATCTCGGTTTCAACATTTTACAAATGTTATTGGTGATGCAGTAAAAGAAACTGCTTTATTATCAATGAAAGCAGCGGTCAAAGAAGCAGTTGAAGCTAATGAAGGTTCAACGGATTTAACCATTGCACTTGATGGGACGTAGCAGAAACGGGGACACAAAAGTTTAAATGGTGTGGTCTCTGCTACTCCCATTGACAATGGAAAAGTAATTGATGTTGAAGTTTTAACAAAATACTGCCATGGGTGCAAGTTTGCAGATACACCAGAGAAAAAAGAAGAACATAAAAAATGGTGCCAACAAAATTTTGCCGGTGTGAGTGGAGGAATGGAGGTGGCAGGTGTTGCAAATATTTTCAATCGTTCCCTTGAACAATATGGAGTAAGATACATAAAATACTTGGGAGATGGTGATAGCCCGGCTTTTCAAAATGTGCTGAAATTAGCTCCATATGGGTTACAAGTAGAAAAACTTGAATGCATTGGACATATCCAAAAACGCATGGGCACTCGGCTTAGGAGGTTGCGACATGATCTCAAAGGGAAACGATTATCTGATGGCAAAACAATTTCTGGAAAAGGTAGACTAACTGATAAATTAATAGACAGTTTTCAGAGCTATTATGGATGTTCAGTATAGTTCCGTACTTTTAAATTAGGCGCTTGGGTTAGCCCGCTTAATTATTCTTCCCGCATAAATATATCTTTGTTGGACCTATTTCCTCTCCCTCCTTACTCCTTCTGCTTGTGATCGCCTGATCGATATCTACCAATAATCATCGAGCTGATTAATAACGCCTGCGCAATGCCTTTCTTCTTCGTTTCAACTAGTACGTTTTCGGCCATGTTGAGCCTCCAGCGACGCCGCTGGGCTTCGCTTCACTTGCTGATGTACTGTTCATCTTGACGGACGTGTCAAGTCATTCGTTTCACCGGAATTAGCGTGCATTCCGGCAATGTGCTTTAGCTTTTCGTTATAACCAGTCTTGCCGTATGGCTGTGTTATTTAACAAGTTAATCGCAATTATTCGTAATTATTTATTTCATTGTGTCTCCGCATATTACCTTTTCCTACTCAATGTGCTTAAGTTTCGACCTCATCAGTGCTTTAATCGTTTGTGTGCTCGACGAAAAACTGCAATTGTGTATTCTCATTATTACTATTAAACTGTTCTTAGTGATATCGACAAATCCCTGTGGCGCCACACATCGAATCAACCTTTTGCGTCCTGGATGGAGTATCTACGCTGTACATGTAAGTCTTATTACAATTATTATTAGCTTAAGTGCATTGATCCTAATTGTGTTTCATTCCCATCCCTTTGTGTTCAACGGTTTTAAGCGGGTAACCTTGCTTCGAAACGGTTTCTCTGGTTTGACGGTTCATTGTGCCGGCTAGCTGCTGGTTTTTCAAGGTATAACTCCCCAGTGGAGGAAAAGCTGTACCACCATTCAGGCTGAGTACTCCACAAAGTGGTCCACCGCGCCTGGATAATTTATCAACGGTCACTACGCGTCTGGATACCCTTAAATGGTTAGATCAGGCGGAATTTATTTAGGGGATTTAGCGTACCTGAATTTATTCAAATTGTTTTACTCATTAAAATACAGTCCATTATATTGCATTCAAATACTGTTACAAATACGAAAAACAAACAATTAAAATATTTCATTTATTAAATATTAATTCAGTTCATGTCGATAAAATTGTGTAATTCATTCTGTATATGTGTGTGTGTTTAAACGAGGTTAGGTCGGCGTGTAAAGTAGTATACCAAACAAGTTTGAACAAGTCGTATATCTCTTTCTTTGTCTATCAATTCGCTCTGTTCAACCAGTTAACATTGTACGGACCCCCTCCAGTGGTCTACGCGCATACGGGTGAACGCACCCCCACCTCGATCACTGACATTCTCAGTTCAACAGCTTTGGGTGTCACCAGCTGTTCTTTCACCAACGTACTGCAAACATCGTTTCATCAAAACACTCCACTTCTAAACAACGTACAAACACTTATTATTCACTGTGTTTATTTTCAATCAGCATTAAACATCGTTTATTAACGTGGTTACAATTAAATCATGTGTGCAATTCGTAACGATTAGATATCAAACTTGCCAAGTCAACTTTGATAATCCGAACGTTTCAGATCCGATTATAGCGAATTTCCGGATTTCATCGTATGTCGTATATACTTCAAACAAATGTTGTTTAGGTTGTTACCTAATTAATAAAAATAAAACAAAATCGTTTTAAAATATCAAAAATAAGTTCTTTATCGTCGTTGCCAATAATTAATTTATTTTTTGTGCAACATGAATCCTGATTCGAATCCGTTGTTTGTCAAAGCGAGACAAATTTCTCGAGCGTTAGAGGTGATCGCTTCTGTTCAATCTAACATCAATGTCCCAGTTGTGGCTAACGAAGCCTTCCGCGCCGAAGCGGATCGCTTACATAACGAATTTCTCTCAATTTTGTCGCAGTTATCTGATCAATTAAACGATAATCACTCACCCGAGGCTGAAAAAAGCCTCGCCGACTTGCAGAACGAAGTAATAAGTAAATATTACCGAATTCTCGCCTACGTTTCGCCGACATTTAACGAAGTAAACAAATCAGTTTCGCCTAATTCTCCAGCGCAACTACCAAAAATAAAATTGCCTGTATTCAATGGAAGACTCGATGAGTTTCCAAATTTCATATCACTATTTAACGATTTAGTGCATAACAACGCTCAGCTGTCTCCGGTGCAAAAGTTGCACTATTTGCGAACAACTTTACGGGACGAGCCATTAAAATTAATTTTTCATTTGCCTCTAGTTGAGGAAAATTACAGTTTAGCGCACAAACTGCTAACCGACCGCTATTCAAATCCACGTAGGTTAGCCTCATTGTATTTATCGCAAATTATAAGTTGTCAAGTCCCTGCTGAATTTGACTACGAACAATTTAAAAATTTTCTCAGCGTTCACGAATCGGCGTTTTCCGCCTTAAAATTGTTAAATATCGATTTGGTTGACTTTCTGCTGTTTAGCCTGTCGTATCATAATTTAAACACCTCGGTTCAACAAGCGTTTGAAGCTACTGTTGACTCCACTGCAATACCGACCTATGCCGGTCTTATGTCTTATATCGCCTCTAGAATGCGCGCTACAGAATTAGCGACTGTAACGCCCAAATCGCCGACTGCAACAGCGAAACCGTTTGTACGTCGATCTTTACAATTTCAAAATAACTCGACTAAACGTACTTCCTTGCTTGCCGAAACCAAGGACTTCGAGCCTCGTGACCCCGATGCCATGGGATGTCACTTTTGTAATTCAACCGGTCATAATATTTACACTTGTACGGATTTTTTGTTGCTTACGCTGGACAATCGTTATCAGGCCATCACCGATATGCGCCGTTGTTTTTCCTGTTTTGGAAAACATAATCGAATAAATTGTCGCTCAACAAAATCTTGCAAAACATGTGGTGCCAAAGAACATCACACACTACTGCATCGAGAACGAACTCTACCTGGTAACAATCGCCTTCAATCAGACTCTGAACGCCGAGTTCCGTCCAACCTCTCACGCCGAGCTACGGACACCCCTCATAGTCGACCATACACAAGTTATCAACAAGGTAGTTCCGCCGAGCCTGCGCCTACGAGAATTGCCGCCGCCGAATATTCTGCATCTGATCGACGGTCAGAAATTCGACGCCCCGTTTCGCCGCCGACTAACGATTCTCGCCATTCTGCGCCGTCGTCCAACAGCCTGGATCGCACTGCGCTTACCTGTCAAACTGACAGCACCGCTGTCTTACTTGGTACTGTCAATATTCTGGTTCGTAACGAGCACAACGATTATGTACGCCTTCGCGCCGTTTTAGATTCCGGATCTGAAACTTGTCTGATCACAAATCGCGCTGCGCAATCGCTAAACGTAGCCATAACGCCCAGTCGCCAAAATTTAGTCGGTATCACCTCAACTGCCGCTACAATTAAGGGCGCTGTTCAATTACAAGTCGCTTCAATCTTAGATAACGATTTTAAAATGTCCGTCACCGCTTTGGTAGTCAATAAAATCACTAATGACTTGCCAACTGCTCGCATATCGAAGTCTGCCGCGGCCCAGTTTGTTAATAAGCCGCTTGCAGATCCTGAATTTTATCGTGCTGCACCTGTCGATTTGTTACTTGGCGCCTGTGTTTTCGCTGACATCGTGTCAACCGAACAATGCTCGTTTATCGCTGGCACACCCTCCGCCCTATCCACCGTTTTTGGATGGGTCATCTTTGGTCAAGTTCCGCTCAACAATTCGCCGGACTACTGCCGAAATTCTACAACATTATTCACTCAAGTCACCGACGTTCAAGCCGACCTACAACGCTTTTGGGAGTCGGAAGAATTAGCCGACCTGCCGATACCTCATCCAGACAACGAATTCTGCGAGCAGTTGTATAGTGATACAACAACAAGGGACAGCAAGGGTCGCTACACTGTCGCCTTACCATTTAAAGGGGATTACGCTCCTTTAAAATCAAATCGACAAATCGTGTTCCGTTCAGCCGCTAATTTCGCGGCTCGCATCGCTTCCAAGCCAATCGTGGCTGAAAAATACCATCAGTTCATGCACGAGTACCTCGAATTAGGGCACATGACGCTTGCGCCTTCACCGTCTCAATATGTTATTCCGCATCATGGAGTTTTTAAAACACATGATCCCAACGGCAAAATACGAGTTGTTTTTAACGCTTCGTTTCCCGATCCCGCCGGCAATACACTCAATAATATTTTATTGCCGGGTCCTAAACTGCAAAAGGACATCGTGGATATTCTTAGCTCATTTCGTACTCACCGCTATGTCATTTGTACCGATATAAAAATGATGTATCGCCAAATAAATGTGCGCGCTTCTGATCGCCGTTTTCAGCACATTTTTTATCAAAACTCCAATAGTTCGTCGCCTCAAGAATACGAATTGAACACCGTCACGTATGGCCTCGCGCCTTCTGCTTATTTGGCCCAGCGCACCCTGCTACAACTTTCCGCCGATGAAGGGGAAAATTATCCGTTAGCAGCCAACTCGATCGTTCAGCACTCTTACGTCGACGATATCATCACCGGTGCTTCAACTTTAAAGGAAGCCAATCAACTTGTTACCGAATTAACGGAGCTGTTCGCCCGCGGAGGATTTGAACTTCGCAAGTGGTCCTCTAATTGCGCTCAATTATTAGAACGATTTCCGAACGAATTCTTAGAGTCTGCTTTAGATTTCTCTAGCGACTCCACTATCAAAATTCTCGGCTTACAGTGGTCTCCTATTAGCGACGCCTTTGCTTATCAAGTCGCAATTCACCGATCTGCCTACAAAGCGAACTGTATTATCGTACCTTGCTCGTACTTTCGACCCGCTAGGGTTTCTTACTCCAGTGACGTTCTGGATCAAAACCTTGATAAAAACGCTGTGGAATAACGAAATGGCATGGGACGATCCATTGCCCAACGATATCAACGAAATATGGCTCAACTTCGCTAGTAAGATGTCATGCTTGAAAACACTTACTATACCTCGCCAACTGACCGTACCGAACGCCGTATACCGATTACTAGGGTTTTGTGACGCTTCTGAAAAGGGTTATGCTGCGTGCCTTTATTTACACGTCCAGCATCACGATTCTGTCTCTGTTCACCTGCTCAAAGCTAAAAGTCGTGTGTCGCCGTCTAAAACTGTCGTCACCATACCACGCCTCGAATTATGTGCCGCACTGCTGCTGGCACGCTTGACCGAGTCTGTATTTGATCTTCGAACTTCGTTAAACTGCACCGAGATCCGCCTTCACTCCGACGCCAGTATTGTCTTAGCCTGGCTCCACACGCCTCCACATCGACTTAAAGTTTACGTCGCCAATCGAGTGCTTCGCATCCTGCAGAAAACTGACCTCAGTGTGTGGTCGCACATTCCTACTGCCGAAAACGCCGCCGACATCGCCTCGAGAGGATGTACTCCCGATTGCCTTCTGTCTTCCGAAATCTGGTGGAACGGACCTACTCGCTATCATCTGCCCTTCGATTCATGGCCAGTTGTTAGTACCCCGACTCTGCCTGCCGAACAACTAGATCTTCGCCCGGAAAAACTGAGCTTAATCGCCTCTGCATCCAACGAAGTAGCGGATGAAATTTTGTTGAAATTTTCCGACTACGCCCGAGCTTTACGAGTAATCGCCTACGTACGTCGATTCATCAAACGAGCCAAATCGAAAGAAGTCACATTTGCGCCGTTTATCACCTCGGACGAGCTTGCTCAAGCCCGCGTCGTATGTGTTAAACTAACTCAAAAACGGCACTTCTCTAGCCAAACAGACAAGTGCGCTTCTAACAAAGTACAAACGCCAAGCTTCGCCGCGCTTCAGCCATTTTTAGACGAAAATGGGGCGCTCAGGGTGGGCGGTCGCCTTTCTCGCGCCAACACCAACTTCAACAGCAAACATCCTTATTTGCTGCCTAAACACAGCCACCTTACGCACTTGGTCTGTGATTATTATCATAAAGTTTCTCTGCATTCTGGGCCTCGCACTACTCAATCTTTGGTAGTGCAACAATTTTGGATATTGTCCGCCCGCAGCGTAATTCGTCAACGCATACATCGGTGCACTCACTGTGTACGCTTCAGCAAAACAACGACCCAACCGCTCATGTCGGATCTTCCGCCTTCAAGAGTCAACCACATTCGCGCCTTCTATTCAACCGGAGTAGACTACGCCGGTCCCTTTGCGGTTAAGGTTAGCGGAACCCGCAGGGCCACCACAACAAAAGGTTATTTATGTCTGTTCGTCTGCATGAGCACTAAGGCCGTGCATCTGGAATTTGTCTCTGACCTCACAACTGACGCCTTTCTCGCCGCATTTGACCGCTTCGCATCACGCCGAGGTCTACCTGCGGAAGTCTTCTCTGACAACGGAACGAACTTTGTCGGAGCCAAAAACGCTTTCAACGAGATTTACCAATCCATCAAATCATCATCCGCCGTCATCGGAAACGTGCTAGCCGCCAAAAGCGTGCGATGGCACCTCAACCCTCCCGCTTCGCCGAATTTCGGAGGCCTTTGGGAAGCCGCCGTAAAATCAGCTAAACATTGTCTCGCTCGCCTTTTGGGAAAAACCATTCTTACGTACGAGGGCTATGCCACCCTCTTTGCTCGAATCGAAGCTGTTCTCAACAGTCGTCCTCTGTTTGACGCCTCAACTGATCCTGCCGAACTCGACACCAATCTGACTCCAGGTCATTTCTTAATAGGTGTTTCGCTTGTCCAGCCTCCTGAAAAACCGGTTCCTGAAAAGCTGTCTCTTAAGTCTAGATGGCTATTAATAAAAAATTTAACTCAAACATTTTGGAAAATCTGGTCAAAAAATTATTTGCACACTCAGATTCAACGAAATAAATGGACCAAACCCGGAACCAACG
This sequence comes from Catonia carolina, assembly GCA_035578175.1. NCBI lineage: Eukaryota > Metazoa > Arthropoda > Insecta > Hemiptera > Achilidae > Catonia > Catonia carolina. The sequence continues at coordinate 44,768,232 of JAQMRL010000001.1, forward strand.
TCTCAATCGGTCAAGTCGTCATTTCCCGGCAAATGGACACCTCGCCAGCGCAGTGGCCGCTTGGCGTCATATCGCAAGTCTTTCCTGGACACGATAATGTTGTTAGAACTGTCGAAATCAAAACTCAACACGGGCATTACGTACGCCCCGTCTCGTCTTTAGTTTTGCTGCCCACAAACTAAGGTTCCCGGGCGTCCTGGGACGACGTTAAACTCACCCCCGCGATGGTCGCTTTTCGCGGTATTTTTTTGCGCCTTGTTCGCATTCTCTGCTGTCTCATCTTGTATTTGAGTCAGTTTTACTTTGGGTTTATTACCATGATCAACGAGATCCACTAGAACGCCATCGTCGTTTGTTCTCGCCTCAATGCCGTTAATTGATGCATCTTCTCCGCTTCCTCGTATTTTGGAGTTCACTTCTAAATCAATTATAATTTACTGTCAATTGGCAATTAGATCCCACTTCGGGCTGCTGCCGTCTTCTGTGTCTTGTGAGTTTGTTGCCAACGCCGAGCGCCGACTGCTCTTCCTTCAACGTTTGCGAGCTGCCGGGCTGAACGACGCCCGCCTGTTCTGAATAAGCCTTTGGAAGCCCTCAGAATGTGTATCGAGATTTATTCGTTTCTTCTGCGCCTTTGCTAGGCCTTCAACGTTTGCGAGCTGCCGGGCTGAACGTCGCCCGCCTGTTCTGAATAAGCCTTTGGAAGCCCTCAGAATGTGTATCGAGATTTATACGTTTCTTTTGCGCCTTTGCTAGGCCTTCAACGTTTGCGAGCTGCCGGACTGAACGTCGCCCGCCTGTTCTGAATAAGCCTTTGGAAGCCCTCAGAATGTGTATCGAGATTTATTCGTTTCTTTTGCGCCTTTGCTAGGCCTTCAACGACTGCGATTTTCTGAAGTCATCGAATTCTTCAGATTCTCGTTTCTGCACTCAACGTCTCCGTTCGTCTCTCGTCGCGCTTGCTTTTAAGCCCTCGCTTAGAAGCACAGCAAAATGTCCGTTTACCGTTTGGCTCTCGCGTGAGCCTGTGGAAAATGTTCCGTCTTCTGGCCGCCACAGACCGCGCTCTGTGGACGCCCATCAAGATGTTCCGTTCGTTGTCTTCGTCGTCTCAACGTTTGTTATCTTCGCTTCGCTCTCAACGATATCTTCGACCTCAACGATCGTCGCACTTCTCCTGCCTTTTGGTGGGCGGTGCACTCCTCGCTTCGTACTCTACGCTCTCATCGAATTGTCTTCGCTACGATATTGTAAAAATCCGTTTCCGCATTTTTAGGTGGGCGGAATGTTCAGTATAGTTCCGTACTTTTAAATTAGGCGCTTGGGTTAGCCCGCTTAATTATTCTTCCCGCATAAATATATCTTTGTTGGACCTATTTCCTCTCCCTCCTTACTCCTTCTGCTTGTGATCGCCTGATCGATATCTACCAATAATCATCGAGCTGATTAATAACGCCTGCGCAATGCCTTTCTTCTTCGTTTCAACTAGTACGTTTTCGGCCATGTTGAGCCTCCAGCGACGCCGCTGGGCTTCGCTTCACTTGCTGATGTACTGTTCATCTTGACGGACGTGTCAAGTCATTCGTTTCACCGGAATTAGCGTGCATTCCGGCAATGTGCTTTAGCTTTTCGTTATAACCAGTCTTGCCGTATGGCTGTGTTATTTAACAAGTTAATCGCAATTATTCGTAATTATTTATTTCATTGTGTCTCCGCATATTACCTTTTCCTACTCAATGTGCTTAAGTTTCGACCTCATCAGTGCTTTAATCGTTTGTGTGCTCGACGAAAAACTGCAATTGTGTATTCTCATTATTACTATTAAACTGTTCTTAGTGATATCGACAAATCCCTGTGGCGCCACACATCGAATCAACCTTTTGCGTCCTGGATGGAGTATCTACGCTGTACATGTAAGTCTTATTACAATTATTATTAGCTTAAGTGCATTGATCCTAATTGTGTTTCATTCCCATCCCTTTGTGTTCAACGGTTTTAAGCGGGTAACCTTGCTTCGAAACGGTTTCTCTGGTTTGACGGTTCATTGTGCCGGCTAGCTGCTGGTTTTTCAAGGTATAACTCCCCAGTGGAGGAAAAGCTGTACCACCATTCAGGCTGAGTACTCCACAATGGAGTAGCCATTAGAAAAAATGAAGCGTGCTGTATGGGCTATTTACTTCCATACCACTTCAACAGATGCCCAGCCAAAACATCAGCTTTGCCAAACAGATGAGAACACATGGTGTAAATATAATTAATCAAAAATAAAATAATTTGCCATATAGTCACAAGAAGGTGTTTCCTACAGCAGTAGCAGAAAAAATTAAACACATTTTCCAGTCATTGTCAGAACCATCTCTTTTGAAAAAATGTTTACACGGCCGGACACAAAATCCAAACGAGTCCTTCAATAACATCATATGGTCCAGGGTGCCCAAGAATGTATTTGTAGGCATTACAACACTGTCATTTGGAGTATATGACTCGGTGATTTCATTTAAGGGCACCAGTGCATGAAAAAAAATCAAAAATATCAATTTTTGTGTTTTTGTTTAAAAATGTAGTTTGGAATTCCCTCTTTAAAATGGTGGTATTTTTTATTAAAATCGGATAATTAAATATGTAAAAAATTAATATTTTACAAAACGTTGTCAAGAAGGTTTTTCAATAGAATAGAGCGGCTGACCCTTTTGCCGCCCTTGCGGCAACTGTTTAACTGTAAATGGCATTATTCTTTTTCTTATTGTTTTACATAATTTAATTGTTGACAGTATTTTATAGTTTTTGTGTTTGTCAACCTGTCTGCATCACATGAGTTTTATTGTTAGTTTATAAAAACATAACCTTTTACATTTTTTTTTTTTTTTTTTTTTTTTTTTTTTTTTTTTTGGTTTAACGTCCGACTGTTCTGCAATTACGGCTAATGCAGACGGTGAAGGATGAAATGATTTTTTTGTAACGTATGAAAAGATGCCGTGCCTGAAAGGGATTCGAACCCAAGACCGCATGATGAGAGGGTGTTACAAGTGTTAGTTTTTGTGATTGTGTAGTGAGATTTGGTTTGTGTGGTAGGTTTTTTATTCTTTGAATAATATTATAATGCCTAGATATACATTAAAAAGGAAGAAAGGCCCAGATGTAAAGAGTAGATGGAAAAAGACAAAACAATTTGCTTCTGAAGTAAATAACCCTAGTGAAATTTCTAACCTAACCTCTCCAGGTCCTTCCAGAGTTAGTACTTCACCAAAACATTCAAGCTCAAAAACTAAACTGGGTAATGTACAAACAAATTATGATAAATACATGAATGATTTTGAGTATGATTTAGTAGTTTTGAAGATCTTGGAAGAAAAACTTAAAAACATTGCTATGTGTAAATAACTTAGCTGTAAATAAAAAAAATGTTTGTGGTTTTGCAGTAAATATTATAATTATACAGGGTGATTCATGAAGTTCTCCCCCCACTTCTACAGCACATTGTACTAGTAAAAATAATGAAAAAATGTTATATAAACATAGGTCCGAAAACGCTTCGTTAGCGAGTTACAGCTAGCGAAAGTTTCGCCTGGATTTCAGTTCACCAGGTGAAATGAGGTCTTCCTGGAATTGTGGTAAGGTAGATTAAGGGGCAAATTCAATCATTTCTTATGGTTTTTGATCTGATAAATTGAATAAAACAGGTCCCAGATCTGTAAGTTAAATAGTTTTTGAGAAAACCAGTGTCAAATGCAAAAAAATGGAGTGAAAATCACATTTTTTCATCTTTGGGCAAGAATAACTTTCTTATTTCACCAAGAAACAGTTAAAAATTTTCAATAAAAAATGTAGAAAATTTTATTCTGAACAAACCGGTGTAAATAAAGTACACAGAAAGCGAATAGATGTTTGATTAAATGAGTTTTTATTCATAAGAGTACAAAGTAAAATTAACCGGAAAAACTAAAATGAAAAAATGTGTTTTTTTCACTCCATTTTTTTGCATTTGACACTGGTTTTCTCAAAAACTATTCGCTTTCTGTGTACTTTATTTACACCGGTTTGTTCAGAATAAAATTTTCTACATTTTTTATTGAAAATTTTTAACTGTTTCTTGGTGAAATAAGAAAGTTATTCTTGCCCAAAGATGAAAAAATGTGATTTTCACTCCATTTTTTGCATTTGACACTGGTTTTCTCAAAAACTATTTAACTTACAGATCTGGGACCTGTTTTATTCAATTTATCAGATCAAAAACCATAAGAAATGATTGAATTTGCCCCTTAATCTACCTTACCACAATTCCAGGAAGACCTCATTTCACCTGGTGAACTGAAATCCAGGCGAAACTTTCGCTAGCTGTAACTCGCTAACGAAGCGTTTTCGGACCTATGTTTATATAACATTTTTTCATTATTTTTACTAGTACAATGTGCTGTAGAAGTGGGGGGAGAACTTCATGAATCACCCTGTATGTACAGTTTGTGGGAAGGAAGAGAATTTTAAGAACTCTGTATCAATAAGTAAAGAAAAGAGTGTATTTTATGATGTCAATCTAAGACTTGTGTATGGCATGAGAACTATAGGGAAAGGAAAAGCGTCAGCTGAAAAGTTCTGTGGCATTATGATTTTATGTAAACCTCCATTTAGATTTTTCAGCCATGAGAAATGCTTATTGTCTGCGGCCGAACTGAAAGTGACAGTTTAATACCACTTAAACAAAATGAACCATTAATAACTTTGGTAAACAGTGTGCAAAATAATTAAATAATAATGTAGATAATATTGGTCAGTCTATTAGTAATGAACTACATCAACACATTAGAGGGAGAAAACGGCCCAAAAATCCAGAAAATTGGAAGAGAAGGGAAAGTAAAAACAAAGTGAGTGGTGCACCTTACAAAAATCGTTCAGGAAAGCTTCATAGAGGTAAAGTTTTTAATGATAATCCATGCAACTGTAAAAAAACATGTAATTTAAAAATTTCAAGTGAACAGAGAAAAATGGCATTTTGTGAATTTTACAATCTTTCCGATCTTACTAAGCAGAATATATTTTTACGAGGCTCATGTCAAGCTGCTAGCATTGTCAGGCGACGTCCATCATCAGGTACGAAACCAGCTAGAAATAAATAATTTAATTATTTTATTCGTTTAGCCGACGATACTGTTAAAGTGTGTAAGAAATACTTCAGAGAGACATTTAAAGTTAGTGATGGTAGACTTTACAATGCATGTTCAAAAAGTAATGTTAACGCTATTGTTGATCGTCGGGGGAAACATGAGCCTGGCAACAAAGTAGATATTGCTGGCGTCATTGAACACATTCGATAATTTCCTGCTTATTACAGCCACTACACAAGGGCGCATAATCCAAATCGTAAATATTTCAATCCAGAGCTAACAATCAAAAAGATGTACGATCTATACTCTGAGAAATGTAAAGATAAAAATTTAATTCCTGGAAGGAAAAAATGTATTACCATGTGTTTAGTACAAAATTTAATCTCCATTAAAAGATACTTGCCAGGTTTGTGATGGTTATCGTAGGACGCTTGAGGCATCCTGCAATGAAGAAGAGAAGAAAATGGTACAAAAGAAAAAAAAAATTCATCTTATTGAAGCAGAAATTGCTAGAAATGAAACTTGATAAAGAAAAATGTGGTGAAAATTATTATGCTTTTACATTTGACATGCAAAAAGCACTGGCGTTTCCAAAATTATCTACATCGGTGGCATATTATAAGCGTAATCTATATGTTTATAACCTTGGTTGACATTGCTTAAAAACTGACCAGGGATTTATGTGTGTGGTCTGAGACCAAAGGTTCTCGTGGGTCTCAAGAGATAGCTGCATGCCTAAAAAAACATACTTTTCAATGCTAAGAATCATAAGCATATTGTAGCCTTTTGTGATTGTTGCACTGGGCAAAAAAGAAATATTAAGCTTGTTTTAAGTCTCTTAACTCTTTGAGGCATGGTGGTTAGTGTATTGAACCACTTTATTTAAATCCTTTCATGCATGGTGGTTAGTGTCAATGACCACTTTACAAATGTTCTTATAGTTACATTTGCACGATGGTTAGCAACAGTAGCCACTTATGTAACTTTACAATATACACCACTAGATAGCACTGACTAAACAACATTGAGGTTTGTCAACTGAGTTACAACCAGAACAGCTGATATTCATTACAGTACATACAAAGCTTGTTTGTGAAGTTGTATTAGTGGTATTTTTTGTTGTATGTATTATTGAGTTGTTCAATGTAATTTTTTAAGTTAAAATAGGGGTTTTTTTAGTATTGGTATGATTGAAAGTTCTGTAAAGTGTGTAGTTTGTTTTAAATTTTGAATTCATTGGTGGTTATCAGTGGTGTTCACCGTGCATATAACCTCAAATTTTTTAATATTGCATAACATTGTACAGACCATTTTGTAAGTACTGTATATTATTACAATATTATATTTATAATAATGATTCGAAGAGAGAGGCTCTCTATAAGAGAACTTAGTGATATTTTGAATGGAGTTGAAGATATTCCTTCTGGATCTGATGAAGATTGCAATGACGATTCTGATGCAGATCCATCATTCTGTCCTGTAAATGATTCGAGTTATCCTATGTTATCATCAGATGAATCTGACGAGGAAAGTAATGAACAGAATCCTGGGTCTAGTTTACAGGATCAAACCAATCAACCCCTTATTCCTAGTCGGCAGTCTGTAAATATGAATCATCAGTTACTTACAGCAGCTAATGTACAAAATAATTGTGTAAATCTTGTACCTCTTACAAGTGAACCTGTTTGGGATAATGTTGACAGAGAAGTTATTCCATGCCCACAATTCACTGAAAAACAGGGCCCGGCAGAAGCAATACGTAACATGGATGATAAAGAGTCCATTATCAATTTTTAGTCTCATCTTTGATGATGAACTTATTGAGCTCATTGTGTTTCAGACGAATCTGTACGCAACGCAAGAGGGAAAACCCTACAAACCTACAGATGCTAATGAAATAAGGGTTTTTTTAGGAATTAATATTTTTATGGGTATGAAAAATCTTCCCAGCTACCGCGACTATTGGTCATCAAAACCAGATTTTCATGACTATTATATTGCTCCTGTTACGACAGTGAACAGATTTGGTTGGTTACTAAGTCACATACATTTCAATGACAATTCCTTAGAGCCAAAGCGAAATGAAATTGGGTATGATAGATTGTTCAAGATCAGACCGATAATTAATTACATTGAAAAGGCATTTACAAAAAACTATCATCCTCATCAAAAGCTTGCAGTTGATGAAGCAATGGTAAAATTTAAGGGCAGATCAAGTTTAAAACAATACATGAAAGACAAGCCCATAAAACGGGGATTTAAGGTCTGGATGCTTTGTGATTCAAAAGGATATAATGTAAGATTTGATGTATACACCGGTAAGAAAGATTATGGTAGACAGATAGGTTTAGCATCGCGTGTCGTTCTTGACCTTCGCAAAGATTTTTTTGGTAAAAATCATAAACTTTTCATAGATAATTTTTTCAATGGTTATGAACTAATGTTGACACTGAAAAAGAATAATATTTTTGCCTGTGGTACACTCAATCCCGCAAGGAAACACGTGCCGAAATTGAAAAATGAGAAGACTATGTCAAGAGGAGATTATAACTGGAAGCAGACTTCTGACGGAATAACTGTGATACGTTGGATGGACAAAAAAATTGTACACTTCCTTTCAAATTACCATGATCCAAATGAAGTTATGTCAGTCAAGAGGAAGGAGAAGAATGGAAGTATAACTATGGTCCCTTGTCCAAAAATACTGAACGACTACAATATGAATATGAATTTTGTCGATAATTTTGATCGTCTAAAAAAAGATTACCAAATTGACAGAAAGAGTAAGAAATGGTATCTTGTTTTTCATTTCCTGGATGTTTCTGTCACAAATTCATTCATAATTCATAAGCAGATTACACCATCTAGACAATTTAACAAATAAAAATTTTCGTCGTGCTCTATATGACGGTTTGATTAATAAATACACAGTGAGGCGTGAAAGAGCACCAAAACGATCAGTTGAAATAAAAGGACATAAACCACATGTCAGTAAACATATCAGGTTAGAATCGGCTAGTCATCAACCAAAAAGATCCTCATCTAAACGATGTGCAAAATGTAGTACAAAGAAGAATCCAGTGCGTACAATTTGGATGTGTACAACATGTGATGTGCCACTATGTTTGCGAAAGGATAAGGACTGTTTTCAGCAATTCCATAAAGACTGATATTTTAACCAAAAAACTTATATTTTACATTTATATTTTATATTTTCTTTATATTTAACCCAAAAAACATTTTTAAATATTAATACTAATGTTGCAAAATATTTTCTATTTGTATTTTACTTTTGTTTCTATTTTACAATTTCTTACAGTAACAAATGCATGGCGGTTAGTGTTGCTAACCACTACTTTTTTTTTAATTTCAAGCGTTATTTTGTAAAAATAAGATATAAAAATATTATTGTATCATTTAGAACTACTTAATAAACTCATATTCATTAAAAAATTAAACATTTAATTTTTTGTCATAACATGTGCATGTAAGGGTCAAAAACGGTTACGGATCATTATGCTTCAAAGAGTTAAAGTTAATGGATAGTTCTCAGATTGCAGCAGAATGTTTTGACCTCAAATTTCTTGTGTCAGGACATAGTTTCCTGCCAAATGATTCAGATTTTGGTGTAATAGAGAAATGTGCACGTAAAAAGAAAATATTTTCTCTCCTCAGGATTGGTTCGACACTATACTTGCAAGTAGGAAAAAAAACCCTTTCATGCTGGTTGAAATGCAACGTCAAGATTTTCTTTCAACAAAGAATCTTGAAAATTCTATAGTGAACCGCAAGACAACTGTTGATGGGCAAAATATAAACTGGCTAAAAATTAGATGGATAAGAATTTTAAAACGTGAACCTCTTACCATATTCATTAAGGAAAGCTTTTCAGAGTCTACACCATTCAAAAATGTTAGTTTAATGAAAACTACCGTAGGACGGCCACGAATATCGCTTGCTGCAGTTGAGCAAAATGAATTGTATCCTGAAGTTCGACCAATTTCGATTCAAAAAAAGAAGAATATGATGTCATTGTTACGATACATTCCACCTGTATACCATGGATATTACAAAAATTTGGTTACAAACCGTGCAACTCCTGAACTGGACCTTGATGACGACGCTCTAGTTTATGAAGATGAATGAAGAAACACATTGATAATAAGCTCTTATTAATCAATTACACTAATATTGTATTTAGAAATTAAAATATTTTTTAAAATCACATTGTCTTTTCATTGAATCATAACATTCTTCATTTGACAAAGTGATCAACTCCAAATATTTTTGAGAATTTTAACAGAATTATGAAAATATGTTATTAATTTGTTTTAATTTAATGTAAAAAGTTTTCCTTTTTTATGAAACATATTAGTGAACAGCTGCAGGTTAATAAAAGTAGCTGGAATTAAATTGAGTTGATTAACTTTAACCTCTTTTTTATCAGTTCAGGCAAATGTGGAGTTAATCACGTTGGCTTCTGACTGCCTCAATTGAAGAATTAAGGAAGAGGCTCATTTGACGTAAAAACTGAGACTGGCCATAACATTTCATACTAACACATGCTAAAGCTGTCTCACTGCTAAACTTTAGATTAGATATTGCTAATGCTTTACTGACGTCTGGTAAAGTATTTCTTCATAAATGTGGACATCCATCAAGTTTAACACCATAAAGTAGTCCTCCAGTTAAGCGAGCAGTAAATACCAGCGCAATAGCTGATGTCTGGTATGATCAGATCTCACATTGGCCAGAACACAGAACCAAAACAGTGTCCTTAAAGGATTCAAATTCAGATCTGAAAGGGTTCTTATTATTATAAAATCAACTTTTTTCGAGGCTGACAACTCTAGACCCACCATTTACCAAAAGTTTTAAATGATGGTCTTGGCAATAGTATGAATTTTTAGAACATACAATACCCTAAGTAATTCTCTTTCAAAGCATAAGTATAACCTTAGGGTAAGTGCACAGTGATCGCTGAACACTGGTGTGGAAACCTGCGTGCTGGTCATCTGCACATATCAGCTCATACGGGTTTTTTTTTGTACAAACCTACCTGCTGCTTTCTGACAGGTTGCTAAGTGTTCTTGACAACATAACGGGTGTTTCAAAAACCCAAGGATGAACGTGTTTTTATTATTGAAAGTTATTGCGCATATAAATCTTACGAACGTGTGAAAGACGAGTTTCAGTTAAAATTTCTCAATTCTCAAGTACCTAATAACACCACAATATCGCGTCTGATTAATAAATTTCGTGAGACTGGCAGTGTACAGGATCGGAAAAGCACAGGTCGACCATCAGTGTTAACAGAACAAGTTTTGGACGATGTGAAACGTTTGACTACCTCACCCGGGAAATCACTTAGAAAGTTATCTTCACAGGCCGGATTATCACTATCTTCCACTTTACGGGCTACAAAAAATTTAATCTGCATCCTTACCGCATCGGTGTCATTCATGAACTGAAAGAAGTTGACCATGGGAAACGTATACAGTATTGTCATTGGATACGTTCTCTTGTTAATGACAACGTTGTTGAAATATTGGATCGTGTTTATTTCAGTGACGAAGCATAGTTCCACTTGGATAGTTACATCAACAGCCAAAACTGCCAAATATGGAGCGCTCATAATCCTCACACATTTCATAAACATCCACTACACGCAGGTAAAATTGGTGTTTGGTGTGCGATCTCCCGGCGTCGTATTGTTGGGCCTTTATTTTTTGACACATTTGTAGATGGTGTGGTGTACCGCAACTTAATTGAACAATTTATAGCGTTGTTAGAATTACACGATCGAGATTGTTGGTTTCAGCAGGATAACGCAACATGCCATACTTCTACTGAAACAGTGAATATGTTACGAGAATTTTTTGGCCATCGTGTGATATCAAAAGGATTGTGCCCACCAAGATCCCCAGATCTTACTCCTGCAGATTTTTTTTCTTTGGGGGAATTTAAAGAGTGAGGTTTTTAAAAACAATCCTCATACAATTGAAGAATTGAAGGCTAATATTGAAAGTGAGATTACAAACATTAATGAGCAAACACTACGAAAAGTGGCTGCAAATGTTATGAAACGTGTCCGAACTTGCATTACAAGCGAAGTCATTTTGAACAATTATTGTGAAGTTTTAAAGGTAATCTGAATGTTACAAAGGTAATAATTCCATACCGTATAATTTGTAATTACTTAATGTAATAAATTAGCATTCTCAAACTTCGAAGTGCGTCCTTTTTGAAACACCCGTTATAAAATGTATACATAAATAATACATTTTTAATTGTAACATAAGGTTTATAAAAAATAATTTAAAAGATTATTGCTGGCTAAACAATGCTTTATAATATTGAATACCAGTAGTCAAAAAGTTCAAAATACCTCAAAGCATCACAAGTCTTTCTTCCGGTAATATTGGTTGCTTATCTAAGTTTCACCATTGTTTTTTTACACTAAGTTCTCAATTTGTCAATATAAAATTAAATGTTTCCAGGGTCATTCTCATGTAATAAAAAACCAGTCTATATATTTTTTTTAATTGCAGAAAAAGATGATTTTCTGTAATTAATGTCACTAACGGTATCTCGTCGTTAAATGATAATTTCGTGTAAACGTTTTCCATTAGAAATAATTAATAATCACTTCTGCTACTGCAACTCATGTTGAATACAGACAACTGAAATAAGGTTAAACGCGTAATTACATGTTCCCACTATGCACACTCACCAGCGTGAATCAGCACCTGCAACCAGCGTTCACAGTGTGCTTACCCTTACTGTTGCTATAGATTTATACTATATTAAAATTATTTTAGAAAAGTACTTACCGCTAGCGAGGCAACAGTCAGTGCTATTGCAACATGACTGAACTCCCAGTTAATTCAGCCAATTAAATACTGAACTTGTTTAAGTAATAGGTGGATTAATTTTGAAAGAATCTTATGGAATATTTACTAGCTGCTTTAGGTTACTTTAAAATGTTTCACCAAAATTTTTGAAGATAAATATATGCACGAGCTTAAAAATATTCATAAGTGTTCTTTTGAATTAGCCTGCACTACTAAATACGCAGTAGCAAACTTGTGACTCTGGTAGACAAAACATTGTTGTAGTGGCAGTATAGTACGTAAAAAAAAAGCCTACCCTAAGTCAGCCATGTTTAAATAACCTTTTAAGTATTTTTCACTCCTAGATATCTGAAAAATTGTGAGCAAATAAATGGCAAAAATTAAGAACAGTTTTATTTTTGTACATTTAAATAAAGACAAAACATTACTTTTATATTAATTCTTTTTAAATTCTGGAACAGTAACAATATTTTATCTCTGTGCTGAATCAGTCATCTTTTGCCTGTTGTTTCATAAACATTTACATTTTACACAAACATTAACATTTGAGAAATCAGTAATTATTTATTACTCTCACTGTAGGAAAAGAAAGCACTAATTTGACAGTACCAACTCTGTTAAGTTACACTTTCGAAAACAGAATTGCTTAAGCTTTGAGCTTGTAACTTCCCCCTGTAACAGGTGGAGTGCTGAATATTATTTGCACTAGTCTGTTGGTTCCACGGCTGCAAAAAGTAGTTTTCTTATCACATGGTCAGCTGATTAAATGACAAAGTATTTAAGAACAGAAGAGGCAGAGGCCCATAAGACACTAGTCAAGAATCTCCTCTGAAAGTAATGAATTTTATTGTACAGCCAGACCCTGTGGTGAATAAGTGAAGGTGACATTAGCAGGGTTGAAAATATGTGCTTTTTAACTCATGAGAGGAAGGCAATTAATTGAACAGACGTTTATCCTATTAGTGGTTTGGAATAGGGTCGTGGAAGCACTGTAAAGGGAACCGCCTGTACTTATTTAAAGAACAATAGAAATATTATCCATTTTGTCTAATACAAATGTTTGAATGTATGTACAGTGTCGGCAAAAAGTTTAAGGACGCTCCTAATATCGAGAAAATGTTGCCCTGTCCTTAATGTTACTGCAAACTGGTAATTGTTTGAATTGTACATTAACATGCATAAAAAATAAAAGATTTTGGTACAAGTATCATGAATTTATCTCTCCTGGTTCAAGAGTATTGGAAATGTTTGTTTTTCAATTTTACAGGCAAAAAACACCTTTTTTGGAGGGGGGAAATTGATTTAAAAAAAATTTGGTGGAGTTACAGCAATTATTTTTTGTACAGCTCTAGTTCAGTTGTAAACATAAAAAAACACGACAGATACATTTGAAAAAAATGTTCACTTTTAAAAAAGGTTCACTTGGGGTCTCACAATTTTTAAGAAAAAAAATGACTTTTCTTGCATTTTTTATTTTGATAGATTTTTACGATTGATAGATATACCATGCCAGATCGTATCCAGCAAGGAAAAAAAGCAAAAGGAGGTCCAATTGATTATTAGGGTTGCATAAATTAGTTTATATACACTTACATGTCATTTTTTTGTAATAAATAGGTTTATAACATAAGTTTTTGTTTTTCTTTGCATGTTCCACTGGTCAGCATCAAAAATTCCCCTTGAACTTTAATAGGTGATCTTTATGTATTTTGACCCCCTGAATCCGAATTTGACGTCCGTTTTGCTCCATCACTCACCATTTTTAGGGGATGGGCCACTCCCCCTTATTTGGGAAATTTCAACTTTTTATCAGTCTGGTGTAACTATGGTATGAAATTGTGCAGTTGTATCACGGTTTTATGGTTCTTCAAGGCCTACCTAACACTGAAAGAGTACAATAAGAGAGTATTGATGTATTGATACATTTTGTGCATTTTTACTTATACAATTTTTCTGGTTCAAGATACTTTCATCGAATACATATACTTAAAGAGAGTGATTTTACTTGGAGAAAGCTTTTCTCTTGTACTGATCTCTGGGAGTTTCACGCAAGAGTGACCAGCAGTAGTCTGCTAACATACTTGAGTTCCACTTCCTAGAGAACAGTTTTTCGAAGAGTGCAATGTCTTGATGAAACCTTTCTCCGCGTGCATCGTAAACTGCTCCCAACTTTCGTGGGAAAAAGTCCAAATGCGCGTGTAGAAGGTGCAATTTAATAACATGTTCCAACCCATCGACTCGTATGCAGATAGTAATTCTTCAAAGAGTTCAACATAATTTTCACTTTTGTTAAATCCTGAAAAATGTTCACACATGTCCTTAAATGCAGCCCAAGCTCTTTTTTCTTTCCAATTTAAGTGATTGATGAACACTGAGTCTTTAAAAAGCTCTCTGATTTGTGGACCAACAAAATTCCCTCTTTAATTTTTGCTTCACTCAAACATGGAAATTGGCTCTTCAAATACTGGAATCCGTCTCCTGTTTTAGCGATAGCTTTCACGAACTGTTTAATCAAACTGAGTTTGATACGCAAAGGATGCAGAAACATGTTTTCACTCGGGACTAAAGGCTCATTGGCAACAGTTTATTGACCAGAAACTAAACTTTCGCACGAGGGCTAATTTCGAACGGTATAATTTTTATCGCGGGCTCGACTATCCCATTCACACAGAAAGCAACAATGTTTGGTGTATCCCGATTTAAGTCCTGTAAGTAAAGCCATAACCTTAAAATCAGCGCAGAGCTTCCGGGGATGATCTTTATAACCAATTTTTCAAGGATACGGCTGATATTTTTGTTGTCTTATTCATGTTGACCACGTATGCAACCAGAACTGAGGGCAAATCATTACCATTTGCCAACATAACTTTTAAACTGGTTTTAGATGAGTCGATGAATAGGCGCCAATTTTATGAATCATCTAGCATGTTAGGTTCAATCACTAATCTATTTACATTATTGCAGTACACTAAGTCACCATCCTCCGAAAACAATTGTTGAAACGAAGCTAGCCGGGATCTAAAAACAGAAATTTTCACTTTTTTTTCCAAAAGGTTCCATTGCTGAAGCTGAGACCCGAGCAGTTGGGCTTTAGTTTCTGGGAGATTTAAATCCTGGATGAGATCATTAAGCTCCTCTTGTGTGACAAGATGAGGCTCTAAGTGTAAAAAATGTACTGAAAACGTTTAGTCGTCGCTAAGCTTATCACTTGGCCCAGCTTCCCACCTTGGCAGACACCCACCCTGCTACACCTCTGAACTAACAGTGATGTCACCCCTCCTCCTTTGGTCTTCATGCACATAAATGTGCGTGCACTGAGATAACATTTGGAGGGGAGGATGGGGTACTTGCAACCTCCCCCCGCCCATTGCTTTATTAGGAATAACCACTTTTAGGTGATTTTTCGAGAATTTCGGGGGGGGCGACCCCCCTCAAAAACGGTGGGTGATAGAGAGTAACGGAGGTCAGATTTGGATTCAGGGGGTCAAGATACTTAACAATCACCCATCAAAGTCTAAGGGGAAAAAATTTTCTTTTTTTTTGCAGACCAGTGTTCTTAAACTTTTTGCCGACACTGTATGTATATAATGTTCTCTTCATTAGTTAACATTTCATGTTAATCAACCTACTGGCTGGAACAGCAAGCAGTCTACGCAACTGACATCTGTACCACGATTCTGGTTACATTCCCTGTCAGGTCTGTAATTATGTTATCACTCACTCAGCATCAATGTACAAACAGTAAAACATTAAAAATGTGTTATAACGCTCAGGTATGCAGTGTCATACACCGGGTGTCCTATGGAATTTGAACTATAGGGAAATAGTATTTATTTTCATTTGATTGTTAATATTTTCTTCCCATAAAATAAATGAAGACTTGTTATAGTCTGGAATCATTAGATGTTTAAGACCTTTTAAAAAATATCAAATTTGATGCACTTTAAGCTGTATTTTAGCTTAAATATAGAAATATTCGTAACAATTTTCCATCTAAGTATTATAAATTTCATAAACTTTTTGCATTGTTATGTTTTGGAGTAATGACGTTCTGATCCGGAGATGTAAAGATTGGAGGGTTGAATCAATCAGCAGTAAATTTTTAATTGTTCAAAAAATTACTGGGAATTAAAAAAATTATTTTTTAATTTTGACAATTCGTTTTATATTTAAAATTATTTACTTAAAATTTGTTTTTTTTTTGGAAGCAAATTCAATATTATTTTAAATACCTAAATATTTCAGCACCATTTAATTATCAGACAGCTCATGGTTGCAATAATTTCAGATGATTGCAACAATATAGATTGTTGATGATAAACAAATATTAAAAAGTAAATTTTTTTTAATATTTCCAATATTTTTTGAATAAAAAAGTTTTACTGCTGATTGATTCGACCGACCTATCTTTACATCTCCGGACTAGACATAACTCTCCATAACAGACATAAAGTTAATAAAATTTACAATACTTAAATGGAAAACTGTTACAAATATCTGTATTCAAGCTAATATACAATACGCCGCATTGGTATAGTTGGTAACAAGCTCACCTCTCATCATGCGGTCTTGGGTTCAAATCCCATTCAGGCACAGTATCATTTCATAAGTTACAAAAATAATTTCATCCTTCACCGCCTGCATTCGCAGTAATCGCAAAAGTCTAAAGTTAAACAAAAAAAAACTAAAATACAGCTTAAAATGTATCAAAATTTATATTTTTTAAAAGGTCTACATTTTCTAATGAATCCCGGCTATAACAAGTCTTTACTTATTCATGGGAAGAAAATATTAACAAACTAATGAAAATCAATGCAATTTCCCTATGGTTTAAATTCCATGGACACCACACCTAGTATATACTATGCTTCCCAGCAAATTTGACAAAGGAACATGAACAAGACAATGTATGCTAATCTTGCTTTCAATTTTCTTTAATTTTGATAGCGTGGTGGGTACATAAGAAATAATTTCTGATCAATTGTTGGTCTGATAGTTGTGCATACCATACTTGATACTTTACTTTTGATATTACCCTAAAGAGCTAGTCAGTTTGAATATCCCTACCATTTAAAAAACTTTGTATATTGTTTTTTTCTGCTAATAAATTTTATTAAAAATAACTTCAATAAAAAAACACTAATGAAATAAAAAAAATATAATTTCAAATGTTTTAAATTATTTAATAAATAATAATAAATGTAACATAAAACACATTAAAAATCAAAATAAAACAAAAAAATAATAAATATGTTTTAGTGTGGCATTCTAACGCTCAGCCTCTCTTTACACACGCATGGCTATGCAGATGATTCGATGCGAATTTTTCTTGTTAACATATTCAATTGCCCATAACAGACAGGTAGAATGTAAAATTATTAACACTCAATCTGTTTGTTGCAGGGCTAAAATAAATAGTTCTGTTTCTTAACACATACATGGTCAGCCAATTAAATGACTGAATCATTTAAGAACAGAAGAGGTAGAGGTGCAAAAGACACTAATCAGAGTTATCTCCTCTGAAAGTAATGAATTTCATTATACAGCCAGACCCTGTGGTGAATGAAGTGAAGGTGTCATTTGCAGAGTGGAAAATATGTGCTTTTCAGAGGGCCCGGCATGCTGATAAGCGTATTTTTCCACTCAGTGAGGAAGGCAATGGTAAACCACCTCACTCCTAGTTTTACTTTGTAAAACCTCTACAGGTTCAAACCAGCCTTTCGGCTGATGACCTAAACAACATTTTCAAAAAAATACAGTGCTATCAAAATCTATATAAAATCATTTACTCGTTGTTATTCAGTTTCCGAACAACTGTAGTAATATAAGTAAGGTTACACCCTTATAATAACAATAGTGTTGGCTGTACATAGTCCTATACGTCAAAATTTGCTGGGAAGCATGTTTACAACCACAATGTACAGGAGTGTAACCTACTCAAGCCTTTCAGAACCATTTTCAGTTGAAAGGTGCTAACATTAAAATAATGAAAGAACGCTTACAATTTCAAAATACCTTTAATAGCAATAAAAAAAAAATCATTATCAATTTAACTTTTAAAAAAACCAGCAACCTGTATAAAAATAAACAGAAGAAATTCAATAACACACAAACTTCACATAATTTAACATCTAAAAATCGTGCATGCCAAAAAAAGATGTGCACATAACTTTTTGCTGGCACAGAAATAACATGTTACTAATGTTAAAAACCATTCATTCACACACAAAAATCTTGTTAAAACAGTTCACTTTTGTAAAGCAGGATGAAAAAGTAAAACACATTTTACACCAAAAACGATAAAGTATAATTAACTTTTTACCTTCTCAACATAGAAATATAAATGTGGGATACTGCACATAGTAACAACCAATCTTTTTATGCTGTTATAATTTACCAAAAGAGGCATAACTCAAAATGTTTGAAATACGAAGAGATGTGTTATCCCATAATTTTTACACAACATGAAAATACAAGGGTCATTCAATAAGTAGACAAATCGCTGTAGTTCAGAAAAGAGTTGTTCAATCAATACAATAGTTTCAGTGCATGAAGTTGGCATCTTTGTACTTTGTTTCTTATCAGCTATTCAAGAGTATTTGACAAGCATAATCTCAAATGTTTTTACTCGAGCATTTCACACAAAACAATTGCTCAGCGATTTTTAGTTGTAAAAGGTATCAAAATTAGTGAAATCCATTAAAGAATGTAGAATGTATACAGGAATAATTATTTGAACACTTACAAATGAGTAGAACAGTTAAAAAGTGGCTGTGACAAGTAACAAAGTGGACAATTTGTTGAAGTTTCAACTTATCCCTTGAATCTCACAATAATGCATTAAATCAAAAAGACATACTATTGTTAAAATGATAACTGAAGAAGTGCACACAAGAGTTCACAACTATCCATAACATTATTCAAAATAAGCTGCAGTACAAGAAAACTTATGAAAGATGGATTCCAAGACAACTTATGGATACCCACAAAGAAACCAGGTTTTAAATCGGTGAACAGTTGAAAGAATGATGTTTAATTGAAAAACAAGAATTTTTCAGTCAAAAATGTTAGAATTTTTTAACATTAAATAAAATGTTTTTGAGCTACGGCAATTTGTCGTTTTACTTAGTGAATTGACCCTCACATAAGTTTTGATGAATAACTTGAAGCTACAACGAACGTTTCAAGGTGGTAGTAAAATTGCAGTAAAATACCATCCTAAATATATATCTTTTCAGATTTTGGCCACTTTTAGGCACAGCTCTAAGTTTCCTTAATAAATATTTTTTTTACTCTCACCTATTCTTATTTAGTTTCAAGTTGGCCTACCAATAGGGGAACTAATTCATGTTACCAAAATTATGAAATATGGACTATACATGGAAGTGGTAACATTCAATGTCCAATGAAGTTATTTCTTATCTGAGAAAATAGGTTAAATGTTCAATTAACCTGCTAACAATAGCAACGTTGGTTCCTAGCCTATTAATAATTCACTGCTTTATCATGCCCTTGTTAATACTGTTTAAAATTTTTTATAAATAAGTTAAATCGCAGCCACTCTCGAATGCAAAGAACTTAAATAAAATATGTAACATTATACATCCCGTGGGAGTTGGCTGGTCTCCTATCGGGCGCCTCCCCAGGTGGCGGATCGGGGAATGCCTCCTAGATATAGGGGGTACCGGAGAAATCAAATATCCGGGGCGGACCAAAACCAGCAACAAAACTGCTGCCTTGCAGATGAAACTCAGTGGAATTTCAAAGGCTAAGGGAAGAAAACCCTGAAAGAAAAATCACCTGGTCCTCCAGGTTGGGGGTTGGTCGAGGTGCTAATAACTCCTCCCCGGAAAAAATAACCTATTGTGAAGCCTCAAAATGAGCCTCGGAATTGGGACAAGAATAACGGAAATGGAAAAGGAAATGCCAAAAAAGAGATTAAGAAATTTGGATTGGAATCTTGCCACCTGGAACGTGAGAACAATGATAAGAGCTGGAAAAATGTCGGAAATAGCAAATGAAATGATGAGATTCAATATCCAATTGGTTGCGCTGCAGGAAACAAGATGGCATGGAAGTGGAAGAATTGATAAGAAAGATTTCACTTTTATGTATAGTGGGCCAGAGGACAGGACAGGACAGGGAGGAGTTGGTTTCATGGTAGGAAATAAACTGAAATCATCCATTCTAGGCTTCTACCCAACAGGTGGTAGGTTGTGCCGACTCAGAATGAAGGGAAAATTCAGAAATATCAGCTTCATCTGCGCCTATGCTCCAACAGAAGAGGCAGAAGAAGATGTCAAGAATAGCTTCTATGAAACATTGGAAAAAGAATTCAGACTGGTGCCCAAATACGATTTGTTGATAGTACTTGGAGACTTGAATGCGCAAATTGGTAAGGAGGATTTTTTGAGAGGAGTGTACATTACATGAGAGGAGTGTACAAGTGTACATTACATGAAGATACAAATGAAAATGGAATGAGACCGTGAATTTGCAATGACAAACAACATGATTCTAAGCAGTACGTACTTCCAGAGAAAAAATATACACATGGGTACCTGGACCTCGCCATCTTCAGAAGTGGTCACCCAGATTGATCCATGTTCTAGTATCAAAGAGACATGCCTCTTCTATAATAAATATGAAATCTCAAAGAGGGCCAAACTGTGACTCTGACCACTTTCTTGTATCCGTCAAACTAAGAGAAAAACTTTCAAGAGTGGAATATGGAAGAAGTGCTAAAAGATGTGTTTTGGACATAGGAAAACTAAGAAATGAGGCGTATGCAGAGAGATATGGGAATGAGCTGGACAGACTGATACCGGAGGGTCTGAATGACCTGGAGGAGGGAGAAAGAGATATTCAAGTGTTGTGGGATAATTTGAAGAGCACAATCAATGATGCGGCCAATGAAAAGCTGGGAGAGAGGAGAAGAGGAGGAAATGAGGAATGGTATGATGAGGAGTGTAAGGAAGCCATCAAACAGAAAAACGAAGATAGGAAGGTGATGGTCCAAAGAGACACCAGAAGAAACCGTGCCAAGTATTTGGAGTCGAAAAACAGCCAACAAACTGTGTAGAAAGAAAAAAAGAGACTATATGAAGAAGCTCATTGAAAACATAGAAGTAGCAAATGAGCAAAACGAAAGCAGAAAATTTTATCGGGCTGTCAAAAGAATGAAGAAAGGATTCCAGCCTAATTTAATTGCCTGTAAAGATCGTAATGGAAGAGTACTAGGTGAAGAGAACGACATAATGGACCGATGGGCTGATCATTTTAAACATGTATCGAACAGAGAGGAGAATGATGAGGTGGAACAAACTAGTTATGCCAGTGCAGAACCCTTGCTGCCTCCCCCAAGCCTTCAAGAAGTAGAGGAATTGATTTAAAAAGAGTAAAAACAACAAAGCACCAGGGGGAGACTCAATACCGGTTGAGCTCATAAAGTATGGTGGAAAAAAGATTGTAGGAGCTATGCATACCCTAATAATGTGGATATGGGAGCAAGAAAAGATGCCTGAAGAATGGACCAAAGGTGTAATATTCCCCATACACAAAAAAGGTGATAAAATGGTATGTAACAATTACAGAGGTATAACACTGCTCTGCACATCATACAAATTGTTCTCTGCTCTGGTGTTGAAGCGAATGGGAGCGTATGCTGAGGAAGTAATGGGTGACCAACAATGCGGCTTCAGGCAAGGCAGAAGTACTACCGATCAGGTCTTTTCAATTAAAAAAATCATGGAGAAATGCTTTGAATACAACACAGATCTGCACATGCTTTTTGTAGATTTTCGACAAGCATTTGACAGCGTTAAGAGAAGCAAAATGAAAAAATACTGAGAGTTTGGAATCCCAAGAAAGCTCGTCAATCTTGTGAGTTTGACAATGGATGGTACAACAGCTCAGGTTAAGATTGGAAACAAACTAAGTCCAAGTTTCAACGTTACAACCGGTGTCAGGCAGGGAGATGCACTCTCAGCTACTCTCTTTAATTTAGTGCTGGAGATAGTAATTCGAAAGCTAGGTCTGAGAGGGACAATAGTTAATAGAATGTGTCAAGTCCTGGCCTATGCAGACGATGTAGTTTTGATATCAAGGAATAATAACAGCCTTAAAGAACTTTTTTGCACACTGAGGGATGAAGCTAGAAAGCTGGGCCTAGAGATAAATATTGTTAAAACCAAGTACATGAGAATGTCTGCAAATGAACAAAGATGACAGGTGAACAGCTTGAAAATTTCAGATGGTTGCGAAGTGGAAGGCGTCAGTAAGTTCAAATATCTTGGGGTGATGCTGATAGCAGATAACAGAACCAGTCTTAAAATATGTAACAGAATTATGATGGGCAGTCGTGCATATTATGCCAATCAGAAAATTTTCAAAAGTAGATTAATATCCCGAAGAACAAAGGAAAAGATGTATAGGACATTAGTAAAACCGGTTGTGACGTATGGTGCTGAAACGTGGACAATTTTGAGTAAGGATGAGAGAGCGTTGAGGTCGTTTGAAAGAAAGATGTTCAGAAGGATATGGGGACCAATATGCGATGGAGGAAACTGGAGAGCTAGGTGTAATAATGAGATTGACGAAGCAATTGGAAGGGAAAATATAGTACGTTCCATAAAGGCAAGACGAATTGAATGGTTGGGACATGTAGTGAGAATGGGTGAGGAGAGAGGCCCATTGCGAGTGATGGATGAAATGATGATTGGAACAAGAGGAAGAGGACAACCAAGGAGAAGATGGCTGAACGACGTGGTGGATGATCTTCGTAGGCTGAGTGTCAAACTGGCGGAGGAGGGCCCAGGAACGCGATATCTGGAGGCGACATGTAGAGGAGGCCAAAGTTCACCCAGGACTGTAGAGCCGAATAAAGTAAAGTAAGTAGTAACATTGTACATTTTATTTGGATTAAAGTTTATGATAAACCAATCATTTACCACTTTATAATCACTACTAATAAATTTACATTTACAGCCAAGCTCTAAACATACAAACAGGTGGCAAAAGTACAAACACCATGGGAAGTTTTAATTTCAGCAAATACAAATTTTATCAGGCTTCTTTAAAATACCTAATAATGCTTTTTTTTAACTTTTTCACTGCTGACCACGCACAAAAAGTATGCTGGATGTATCATTGTACTTGCTGCCCAAACACTTAGTGTGTGTGATGGAAGGCCTCTGCTAGAATAAACTTAGGGATTATATATTTAGTTTCAGCTGTTCATCAGTGAAAGATACATCTCTCAGCAGTCACTACCTCAGTTATACTTCAGTTTTAGCATTGTCTTGGTGGGAATAATCGGTAAAACATAACTGCATCGACAACCAGTTTTCTCCCCACTCCTTTAATGACATGTACTGGTTTGAGTCCAAAACTAAATCCCACCAATTAAAGCATTACATTTTTATTATCATTACATTTAAATAAATCTCATTGATCATTGTTAATTACTAGTTACTAAATATAGTATGTTTCAGAAATTTTTATTTTCACATCAAACAATAACTACAAAATACTACACAAGCCAGGTACACAAACTAAAATGCATTATTTTATTTCCAAATAGCTCAGAGACAAAATGTTGTTCTAAACAAAAACGATGATTAAAAGTACAGGAATTAACTCTTTTTTTAAACAATCGAAAAGAAAATATTGGATAAAACAGAAAAAGATATCAGGAGAATAAATATTTTATGAAGCTGAACAATACCGATAGAATTTAGACTGCAAAAAAACCTTTCCCTAAAAAATGAAAATGTAACACTACATATTAATGAATCAAAAGCTTTGAAAACTTTTCATTACCTCAACTATAAATACTAATCTCCATTACTTGCTAGTCGGGTATTGAAAAGTGCAAATCGGTAAAAATAAATTGAGGGTATGAAGGATGCTTTCCGCACACTTCTGGTTTTATTTGCGCATATTTACTACAGTTACACCTTTACCGCATATGCTACAAAAGTGGAGAGAAAGGTTCCACTGCCCTCTACCACAAATTAACACGCACTGGTTCTTTGAACTCATAGTATATCTTGATTCATCTTCTGGGAGAGAAAATAAAGTGCCCAAAGAGGCTAAGACTATTCCTAATCTGGAATTCATTTCATCAGATAATTATTGTAAAATATTGCACTACACTAACCAATGCATAAATTAAATAATAGGAATGATAATGAAAAATGAAGATATGCAAATTTAAAAGACAGTACTGAGGACAGGTCTGAGGAAGTTGGAAGCTGGCTCCTAAAATAAGTTAAATTACCATATCATTGAAAAAACAAGAGATGGAGTGGGGGCTCTGAATGTTTGAAAAGAATATTTAAAAACTAAAAAAAGAATGCCTATTAGACCTGTTAATTCATAAAAAATACAATACAATTACTTTGTTCAAAGAGATGGCAAAAGTAGCATCACAGATGGAGATGTGCCATTAAAACCTTGTTGGAAATTTTCCATAACTTATACTAGTTTTTAAATTATCGTCCTGTACTAAAATAATGAATTTTGAAACTGAAAACTGATTATGTAAGTCTTCGAAAAGATTTTCTTTCTAATTTTTTAAGTTGACAATAGCAACAATAAATAAGCTTTTGAATAACAATTGACTGCAATAAACTGTCAGTAACATTAATCGAAGTCTTGTGAAGTATCGCACAACAGATTTTTTGTTGCTTTGTGAGCTAACTGAAGTTATTTATAACACTTAAACAATGCAGTTCTGAATCAACTAGTATAAAGAGGACACACCATGTGTATTCACAAAAATATCCTAATGACCACAAGACCTATCATTTTTAAATTGACTAGTTTATCATGGTCTCTGGAATATCACTGTTATATGAAGAGGAACATTGGAAATTCACAAAAAGCAGCGTTCTACCTCACTGAGATACTGTCACTTTGTTAAAAGGTACCTAATGTACAATGCATATAATTTTAATATTTCCTGAAATTAATTATAAACCAGAGAGAAATAAAATTGACAACTTTAAATTCAATGACCCCGTTGCAAGAATGACTAACAAGAATAACCACGGATTCACTAAAAAAAATTAAGCCAAAACAACATAAAAAAGATAACCCCACTGACCACCTACCCAATGCTTCATAACAAAAAGCAACGTTCTACCTCACTGAAATACTGTCACTTTGTTAAAAGGTACCTCTAATGTACAATGCATATAATTTTAATACAGTATTTCCTGAAATTAATTATAAACCAGAGAGAAATAAAATTGACAACTTTAAATTCAATGAACCCGTTGCAAGAATGACTAACAAGAATAACCACTGATTCACTAAAAAAAATTAAGCCTAAACACAACATACAAAAGATAACCCCACTGACCACCTACCCAATGCTTTATAACAAACTAAACGTAAACAACAATAATTGTATTTTATTGGATAAGAAAAAACCAGGAAAAGCTAACATTTACTTCACAAAACTCAAAGCACATTTAAGAGAAATTTGTCATATTAGCAACACAATTAAACCTATGAAATCAGCGAGTTTTACGTGCAATAATGAAAGTTCAAATATTTTAACACGCTCTCGAATAAATTCTTTTATCTAATTTCATTACTGATAAAAAATTATGAAAAAATTCAAGGTGCTTTATATAATACGTACGCTTCTTTAGCATATATAAACATAAACATTGCTTAATGTTTGATGAGCGAAAATGTTTTACAAAGCAGTTTAGTGAATAAACCCATATTTTTTATTATATCGGGTGAACATTGGGCGAGTTACAGCAGTTTAAAAACTGTAGCGGAATTGGAAGAGCGTGCAATGCTATTACAGGCGACATAAAAATGCCTATCTATCCTCAGTACTAGCAAATGATATGTGTGCATTACACATTGCACATAAATATATTACTTTAACACACATACATAAAATAACAGTAGTAAAAAAATGTTTTTGTAGATGTTTGAAAGCCCAAGAATAAAATAAGACAAAAGAAATATCTTCCATCACAAAAACCGGTCCCCTTGGCTAAAGGTTAAATGTAAAGAAATAAACTTCATATATTTCACAGAATAGAAAGAAAGAAAGAAACAGCATTGCATTCATACCAACTCAAAAATGAAATATTTAAAAAGGTACTCCTGTTTGGAACACAGGTGAAGCCTTCGAAGAGGATGGCCACTTTGCTCTTTTCATAGGTTTGTTATACCTACACACTAAATGCATACATTATATATCAAATAAAAGAGCATTTAAAGGGGCGAAATTTTATATACATATAAATATAGCATGCAAAATCTTAATAAATACATAAGCTACACCGCCTTAAAAACAGTAACTACCAGACCGACTACAATCTGCTCCAGAGTTTGAAGAGTTAAGGGACATCGAGAGCAAATATCCCAATTTCTCTGTCCAAACCCTTAAAAAATGTATGTGCTAAATTTCAGCTCACTCTCTTTGTGATCAGGATGCAAACAGCGAGACTGCAGACGTGACAAAATATCAACAAACAACTTCATCCTGAACTGAGCCTTATCTCTCGTATGCTTTTTTCCTACTTCTTACTAAAGTACATTTTCACAGCACAAAACACATCAGTTGGCATCTTCAGAGAACACATGATTGAGTAAACGAATCACTATGTCCTTTCTTAAACAACTTAACAGTCAGTAGAGATAAAGTATACAAAATCATAGAAAACATTACATTAACATCTAAAAATTACTATTTAAAAAATTATACTTAAATTACAGATACTGTGCAATATACCACAAACAACTAGCCGATTTACCAAGAAATTTCATTATTGTGTAAAGAGCACACAGCTAGTTCACTATACAGCAGCACTGGCTACAAAATAAGAACAGCTTAAAAATGTTGCAGTCAACAACGAAGTAGTAACCCAGTATAGTTTTCTAGGTCATTGAACCATTTTAAGGATAATTCTTCTTATATGGCATTTCCAATGGTTGCTTTCCTAGTTTCCCGGGTATTTATGTGTAGAATTCCTTTAACCCCTTACCGGTTTATGTCGGAATATTCCGACGTAGGCGATGTGCATTATTAGAGCCTTTGACGGAATATTCCGTCGTCAACTTTTTGTCCGGTTCTATTTCGTTCTGTGTCGTAATATTCCGTCGTTTTATGAAGGTATCTGTTAGTTCTAAGATTCAACGAAAGATTGCGCTTCTTTCTTGTTTTTATCGTAGTCTACAGGTGTTTTTACGTTATTTGATGTGACGGTTATTTACAGGTTACGTTGTTTATACCGTTGTGCTGTGACTGTGTTTACGTTTGTGAAATAGTTTTCGTAGTTTGTATTATACGTTTTTACGTAATTATACGTAATTCATACGTTTTTGTCGTATGAGTTAGTTAGTTATTGTATGGTACGTTTTGTTTTGTGTTTTATATTTCGAGTTAGGCCTAATAATGGCATCTACTTCAAAAGACGCTGACATTGTAGATCTGCTTGATCAGTTGGAATCTGATTACGATAGTGACAGTAGTGATAGTTCTGATGATATTGATAATGATACAGTGTTGTTACTAAATCAGGGTGATGATGATGATGATTTTGTTGATCGTAATCAGGAAGTTGGTGCAGGTGATTCAGGCCAATTTGATCCTAGAAACATTGAGTGGGTAAATTACCATGAATCGGATTCATTTTGTAGACCTTCCAACTTTGTTGGACAATCAGGAATAAATGTCGAAATTCCTGATCCAAACGATGTTTTGAGTATATTTCAGTTGTTTATAACTGATGAACTGATAGATATGATCACAGACCAAACAAATATTTATGCAGAAAATTTCATAGCAAATAAAAAATTGAAGTTATTCTCCCGATTCCAAGGGTGGAAACCTACCAACAGAGCTGAAATATTTTTGCTCATTGCAATGTATGTTATGCATGGGCTTATTTGGAAGCCAGAGGTAGATAAATACTACACAAAAAAGCCTCTGTTTGCAACTCCGGGATTTTCTGCTATTTTACCTCACAAACGATTGAAATTGTTATCACGCTTTTTGCATTTTACTAATAATGTGACACCCCAGACAAATAAAAAGTTACATAAAATAAAACCCGTCTTAGATTATGTCAATAATAAATTTTCAGCTCTTTACACTCCACACCGAGAAGTAGCTATTGATGAAAGCCTTTTATTATGGAAAGGTCGATTGGGCTTTTTGCAGTTTATCAGAATAAAGCGTGCTAGATTTGGAATCAAGACTTATGTTTTGTCTGAATCATCTACTGGGTATATTTATAAACTTATTATATACACAGGTAGTGAAACTGAAATAGTGAATAATCCTAAATACGGGCACGCTACAAATGTTGTGCTTACTCTAATGAATGATCTACTTCATAAAGGCTATTGTGTTTATGCAGACAATTATTATTGTAGCCCTGAACTTGCAATTACGCTCAAAAATATGGACACAGATCTGGTGGGAACTGTTAGACAAAATAGAAAGGGTGTCCCAAAAGATTTTGTCAACCAGAAGATAAAAAAAGATGAAATGATTGCATTAAATGAAAAATCCGGAAAACTGATGCTTTTAAAATGGTGTGATAAAAGACAGGTGTTATGTTTGTCAACTTGTCATGAGCTTGCTCCAACTGAGGTAAAGAGAAGAGGTAAAGATGTCCTTGTTCCATCCCTTGTAAATGACTATAATATTTACATGGGAGGCGTCGACAAAATGGACCAGATGCTTGGCGCATATCCTCTAGAGCGTAAGCGACAGAAGATATGGTATAAAAAAGAATTCAAGCATCTTATAAATATGTGCATATTCAATGCACATATTTTGCATAGTAGTAAAGGGGGGAAATTAACATCACTCCAATTTAGAGAAGCTTTAGTAGAATCTATTGTGGATAAACATTTTGTTGAGAAGCCGAAGAAAGGAAGGCCATCTCTTGGCGAAGACCCATTGAGGCTGCGAGAAAGACACTTTCCTGAATATGTTCCAACTGCGGGTAAAAGAGCAAATGCATCAAGAAGGTGTGTAGTATGTTCGCTCAATAAAAAAAGGCGTGACACAAGATATCAGTGTACAGAGTGTGATGTTGGTTTGTGCGCAGCACCATGTTTTAAAATATTTCATACTCAAAAAAACTATTAAAATTAATTTTGAAGTTAAAATAGTTGTTCATAGTTTTTGTGTTAATTTATAATTATAGTTTTGTGAACATTTGTTGATATTTATGAACATTTTCGGACTACATTTCCATATAATCAAATTCAGGTAGGTTAGGTTACCAATTTAGAAAAAAAATACATTAAACATAATTTGCATGCAAAAAATTGTTTTTATTGTCATATTAGGTCATAATTAGTCAAAATACTTGTGTTTAAGCAAAAAAAAAAATAGAGCAAGATAGTATCAATTTCTGAAAAAAAAAATAAACCGGTAAGGGGTTAAGCTGATATTTTTCACAATAAAACCCCTTGCACAATAATACTATCTGTATTGAACGTGGAAATATAGTGATGAAGAATTAACAAGAACTTATATGTTTTTCTAAACTACGAGGGGAAATTAAGCAATATGAGGTTTGTTCAGAATCAAACTCTATTTTGTTACATGCAACAAATGACAGGAACATGTTATGCACTGGCATATCAATGCAATCTACTTTAGCACACATGTGTAGGCTGGTCATGTGACCGACACATCAGGTGGCAGTAGCGGAATATTAAACACTTTAGCAGTATGACGGAACATGTTAAAACAGTGATCTGCATCAAATTTTAGTTTTCAAAGCAATCAAATGATGCAGATGAACATAATTCCAGCAGACCAACACAAAAAAATTTATGGATAAAGTCTACCTTATTAGTGGAGGATCAATGTTATTACCATCCAACTAGTTATGGAGGAAGCAATTAATATTTGTTAAGTTTATTTAATTTTGATGAATTTAGCTATGCAGAGTTGCTTTAAGGCACAATAAAAAACTGAACTGCTACTTAAAATTATTAAAAAATTTTTTTCAAGACTGCACCTAAACTAGCCTCAATTTTTTTCAAACTATCATAACAAATTTTAGATACTCCCACCTCACTAGAAGACGCCAATTTCAAAGGGCCCCAATTAGAGTCCCGAAATGATTAATCATGTTAACACAAAACAAATAAGACTTACATCCATTACAAAACACGTCTTTTTGAACAAACCTCATGAATAACAACAAAAATATTTGTCAGCTGTAGTAAATTAAAAAGAATTTGATGTTTTAACTATTCTGCCTATAAAGTGGTAGAGTACAATGCAAACTCCACTTTGTTAAAAAAATTCTGTATAAATATATTTAATAAATAAAAGCATTAATTTTTTACTTACCTTATTTTAAAAATTTGCAATCGTAAATGTAGCACTGCAAAAATGTAATACAGCTTTCAAATATTGAATTAATATTAGGAACCTAAGTCTTAAATATTTTACTTTGTACTGTACAACATTCTAAAAATACCTTAACAGCGTTAAATAAGAGAAAACACTTATTATTTAGGTCCATGGTTATACAAAACAATGTCAACAGACATAATTCCAGGTGATGATTGCTAAAACACCATCAATGCAAGCAGTATATTCTAACCTGACTTACAATTAACATACCTGACAAAACCTATAATATGCCAATATAAAATAAATAAAACTTAAAAACTATTTTAATAAAAATAAACTGATTCTTATAATAAAAACGGTACAGCCTACCTTCGCACGGCGTATTTCCGAGAATGAACCGACGAGACAGTCACCCGACCGTATTGATATGGCCCAACTCCGTCGAAACCCGTTCAGTAAAATAGTCAGCAATCGGTGGGAATCCGAGGAAAACGTAACGCAAATGATTCAAAATAATTTACATTGTATATCCTTTATTCTCATTTAAAATGTGACAAAAATAAAAATTGATTACTGAATTTGAGAATACAATTACATAAAAGAAACGGCAGATTTTATCCAAGATTAAACATCTGACGGAAAGAAAGCTAACTTATAACTAATTTACAATACTACGTTTATATCTAACATATAAAATACACGGAAAGACGTAAAAAACAAATATTACAATAAATCTTCTCAAAGATAAATTAATCGACCATCTTACGGTACAGAGAAAATAACACAAATTTATGATAAAAATAAACTGTATTTATAACAAATAATTGTAAACGAAAAATAAGAGCATAATAAACAGTGATGGAACAGAATTTAAACTCGTTATACATAGTAAAAAAATCATTACATCTACAACAAACGATTTACATTTAAAAGATTACTTAGATAAAAATCTGTCTACAGCAACGTGGATTAAGCACGGTCGTCCTCGGATTCAGTCCCACGGTCCGCTCAATTCACCGAACGCTTACCGCACATCATCACGCAACCGTCCATTCGCCCGAACAAACGGGTTAATACGGCGCGTATCGGCGCGGGGATGCACCACGGAGACTCATTCTGGCAAACAAAGCCACAACGTTAGAGCTCATCTTAAAATTACAAAACATCTTAACTTACAATGTAACATGCACAAAGAAAATGACATCTACACCGCCCAGTCGGGTCGAGTTGTAGTCACTGTACAGCAATGTAACGGAAAAAGAAAAATCACGTTTACAGCCACATACGCCTTAACAGAACAATGCAAGTTATGTAACTTACAATCAAGCAAGACAATAACTTGCTAACTATGAGCCAACCATCAAAAAGAATTTTTAACAATATAAATATTGCGACTATTCAAACATTTTTTTACTTATTCAGGCAAGCAACAACTGCCTAATATTACGTAGCAGTTAACTATTTTTAAGTTTTGTACACTGTACGTTCTTTTTCATGTTTAGATCAATTGACTAAGCATTAACTGTTTTAAATTTTAATCCTAACAAATCTGCATCACATTACCAATAGCACATAAAACAAGGCATTTTCATTGTTACTTTCTTTTTTGCACAGATTGTGAGTAGTGGCTTATGTCTGGACTTTTCTGTATCATGTTAGACAACTACTCTTGTCAGAAATACTAGCAAGTTACTTTTTCCAAAACACTTAAATTACTTGTTTTTTTAATGAAATTTTAGATCACATCCAGTCCATGAAATATGAGCAACCTAAGTTACATGAATACGGGAGGAAAACTATTTTTCAAGAATTCTAATCAGACACAAAAAGTTCTCATACACTAAGTAAGGATCAGTTGTCAGCTGCCCTGGCCCATTAGATATCAGTGATGTAACAATGAAATGGAAAACTGCACGACTCTTTAACCGAAAAGGCAGAAACAATCAAGTAAGAACTAAAGAATTCCTCAACAAAAAAATCACTATTTTTTAACTGACAAAATATTTAAATTATCACAAGACAGATAAACACTTCACTAAATTATACAAAAGAAACAATCATTTTCAAGCTTTTGTATTATCATTTACATTTTTCTGCAAAAAATCTGTGGACATACAATGGCACTGCACTGTATCACAATATTTGGCCCACTGTTAAAATCATCTCCTGACCTGGTTTTTGTAAAAACAGTCACCCATCAATAACACTTTTTCACAATAAAAGAGTTATTACATAAGTTACGCCAAATGTAGTTGTAAATAACCACCTTACACAAAATACAAATCATAACGAGTCAGCTACATATACAACTATCTCAATGTTGTGTGTCAAAGCACATGACAGATAACAGATCCAGGATTTACAATTGCTCTCCGTATACTGATTACCTATATAATTTCCAATATAAATGGTATGTTACATTAAGGTGTTTTTAATAATACGACAAACAATTAGAAATGTATGTATATTAAAACCGCTATCTGAATACGAACTGAACAGGAATACAGAAAAATTTGGCAGTAGGTTAACCAGTAAGGTTTATACACAAATGTATTCATTTTACTAATTACTTATATATTTTAATAAATGAAATGGTCATAAGTAAATTTAGAAGAGCTAAATGCCCAATTCAAATATTTTGGATGGCACAATAAAAGAATTTATACATTGATTAGATTAAAACTATTTTTTTTAAAGAAAATTCCACCTGTTGTCGATTTATGAGAAACATAATCACTGACAAGATACAACAAATCTAAGAGAAATACACAAACCCTGAAAACATTGACTCCTTACACAATTAAAAATTTCACTACTTTATGATTTGATATTGCTGATAAAATATCCGAGACTACGACCCACAAAAATAATATCCCTGCTACAATGTTAAAATAAAAATTTCCCACTTTGGCTACTAACAGTTCTTATTTTGTTACGTTCGTATCACATTTTTCTTTATTCCTCAAATTAAAAAATACTTTTAGCAATGAAAACATGACAGCTTTACCACGCAAAATATTAACTTAAAAAACTTCAGTTTCACAATTGAGAACCGTGTAAATTATCTAAAAATCCAACTATATAGTTCACAATTAATACAAACCAGAAATAACAATTTTTTAAAATCACAGAGACACAGTTATCTGCTTAAAAAGAGAAGCTATCCACAGGAAAGTGAAATTTATGTTACAATTTTGCTACTCCTTTTTAAATGCAAGCCACTTGAAGTCATATCACTAATTACTCATTTACCCTACAGTTTAACAAACACCTTTATTTCAACTTGCTGCATATGTTACTTTATCACACTAAGTCATGAATAGTAAATACAAATTTATTTTTAAAAAACTAAGTTGGTCACAAATTACAATTTTAAAATGTATTTGGCATGCCCGTGGAACATATTGAGATGGGTCAGACAAGTAGCAAGGATTACCAGTGACATTAATTAGCTGAGTGGTGGAAAAAACTGGTGATAATTATTTTATAAAATGAATTTTTTTTTTGTTTTGCAGACTCAAAAAAAATTTTAATTTTCGTAAAACAAAAAAAAACACTAGCAAGAATGTGTACTCATTCCCAATCAGCAGTTTAATGTTGATAATTACCAAAAATAATGCTCAGGAACCATGATTTAACATTTCATAAATAAATATCTTAGAGATAATGATTCTCTTGTACAATGTTTCAATAATTAATAATTCAATGCAAAATAACATTGTTAATCTTTTGAAAACAAAATGAAAAATAATGTAAAAATGACCAATTCATCTTTCAAAATATATGAAAACCCCTATTCTCTCCCTGGAAAATCAACTACATATAAGCTATTCTATTGATTCAATTGATTCAAAATACTCTATATACACCAAACTAGCACAACCAAATTTAAAAAATAATTTAACAACAATAATTAAACCACATTCAATTAATCCAGTACAGTATCTTTCCACTTTCTCATCCTAATTATTAACTAGTTCCTCTCTCCCCAATATTAAAACCTTTCATTCAAACTTGTCATTTCTAAAGCACTTTTACTTCCATAAATATTTCTGTTTATGAAGTCAAGTATTTGAACATTAAATATTTATAAGTTACAAAGACAAACAAAAATAAATCATAATTTCTGAAAGCAGTGAAAACCCTGTAAAAAAAGCAAAGGTTTAATAACAACCATTTTTGAAGTACTTAAGACAAAGTATTTAATCTGGAGAATAAAGCAGTCTGGGCAAGAATGTTACATACTGCTTTTACTTTTTTCCCCTAAATAATTAACAATTTTATTTGATTTCTATAAACAAGCCCAGACAAACTTAACATTTTCATACTTTAAATTTTGATTGTTTTCTACAATCTTCCAGCAGCTTTTTTGCTGAAACACGGTAGACACTCAGTTTAATTCAATAAAAGTTCACAACCTCTTCAAAAACAAAAATATTATCCCTATTTCCAACAATTACACTGCAACTAAGCCCTTTTTGACAATTTTTTGAACACTCATGCAAAGTCAACACAAATACAAAAGCTAAAAACATTACTTACCTCCGGTCATCATAATCTCTGGTGTAGTCATCATACATACTCCGCCTGAAAAGATACAATTATATTTATGATCATTATTTCTTAAAAAAAGATACATTTTAGATAAAAACTATTTTACAAATTGGTTTAGATATCATATATATTACAATAGACTGTTGGGAAACTACGGAACTACAGTTAAACAACTGGAGTGCAATTACAATCACTAAATAAATAACCAAAAATTATGAATTTGATGAAAAACTCGTTTAAAAAGCCCAACTACAGACATTTTGATTTCATATTCAATTGTTAAGCACATTCAAGATTAATGCAAACTGAAAATGATAATGAAATTGAAAATGAGCAGTGAAACCCACGAGACCTGACCAGGCCCCTTGTCAAAAAGCCAGCTGCGCTCACCTAAACATAAGACATAAAACCCTAAAACATCTAACACAAACCGTAACACCTAAACACAAAGAGCCAGCACTCAAAAACATGTAGAGTAAGTTCACGACAAACTTTTCACTGGACTAAAAAGAACTGATCACGTCATATTTTTGCTATCCTATCATTAAACAGTAATAAATTAACAATGAACAAAAACTAGACTGTCAGCCCAAAATTCCTTAGGATGCTGTCAATTAGTCAAAAAAAAATTAACAAGCTGCTGCTTTTAAGACCTGTATTCTGTAATAGCGTGCAGAATAATTTCAATACGCTCGTTGACTAAACTATTTTTCAAGGCTGATGAGCTCTGAATGTATGCATTGCCCCCTACCAACTTTATTGCTAGCCAATGACTAGCCAGCAACGTTGCCAATACTTGCTCTTGTAGCTCTATTATATATTTTGTCAGCCATTTTTTTGGTCTTTCAATAACACTTATAACCTATAAAAATACAATCAGCTGATTATATTATAAAGTATTGCATATGTTAACGCGCTCTATAATCAATGTGTTCAGTACGAGATGCAAGACGAGAGTGAACTATTGCGGCTCTTATACACATGCGCGGGTTATGTTTGTCAGGTACAATCTGACAACACTGGCAAACAATCTGATTGGTCTAAACATGTGGAACAGCAGAGCTCATCAACCGTGAAAAGCATATTAGACAACATGACATAATACATTAATAATAATGATAAAGATTTATTTGAAAGATACACCCATAACTTAATTTCAAGATAAATTCTTTCTTTTAATTTTGGAAATCAGAATTGAAGTATAATTAACACTTAGTCGTAAACAAAATTTACAAAGGTCTCGAAGTCAGTAAAACGTTAAATTGTATATTTTTATGATTTGATAAGCCATCAACAATGTATTTTAAACTACAATAGTGGACTAGCATCTACAAACCAGGCCAAAGTTATGTTCTTCATCAAAGATGGCCTTCTACAGTTAACCAGAATTAATGGACTCTGCTGTCTTTATAGGCTAGCAAGAATTGTTGCAATGAAGAAGTGTTCAGATTGAAAAATAGTACTGCTGAAAAAAAATTATCAATGCATTGTAAATTTTCAGTAGGTACCATTTGGTTTTATAAAAACTGCGATTCTTCTGGCTTTTTACACATCAACTCATTTTTAAATAGGCCCTCGCTAATCATGCTGTCACAGGGTCAAGCCTGACAAGGTTTATACGCTGAAGTGTTAATTATTCAACAATCACTAACATTACCGACCAAAAACGTACCCAAACCTGGAAGTAGAAGTTGGTGGTGATCTACGGCTGAACATGCTGTAATCACTTGACCTTTCAAACGAGTCACGAAGTGAAGATGGGGGCCCACGCAGGCTGCTCAGCGGAGGCAATTCACCACGGCGAGATCCAAGCGACGGTGGCGGCAGGAAATCTCTAGATCTGAGGGATGGTGGTGGTGGTGGCCCAAGATCACGTGGTGGAATGGGAGGGAAGCGGCGATCAAATGAATCACGAGAGTCATCATAGTATCTGTCATAGTAACTATCCTGTAAATAAGAACACAGACTGTCAATGATTTAACAAGACTACTTGTCTCAACTATAGCATATAAGTTACACATAAAAAACAATTTTTATTTTCTGTCAAAAACCAGCTTACAAATACCATAAAAAAACCTAATAATTTAAAATACAGTACAACACCAATTTTACTTTCAGACTATACTTAGAAATCCATCTATTAAATCAAAAAACAATATTTTTTTTAAATTTAGATATTGTTTTTAATTCATATATACAAATTTTGCAATGCATAAATGGAATGCATCAACCATTTTAATTGTGTACTACATTTTCCAAAATCATTATTATTAGTCCATACAGTAATAAAAATGATTTCATTACTAGTTATGTAAATAAAAACAAGAGTTTTTATTTTTAAATCAAATTTAACAGTTTTACTGCATCCATTGTAAGGTTTCAACACTGCCAATGATATTTTACCTTACATACATACAAACCAGCATTTTTGATTGCTTTTGCCAACTAACTCAAAATGTCAATTACAGTATGTTGTAAAAGATTAAGCAGTTTGACAAAAATTTTGATGTTGAAGATTTCGTCAAAAACACTCCTTCAGCATGTACACACACACACACACACACACACACACGCGCGCGCGCACACACACATAACCACATTTAAAACAAAACAAACGTACAAATGTTAAATTGTTGCATTCTTCTTACCTTGGCACCAAATCGAGCACTCAGCATAGTATCTCTTAAGAATGGGGGTGGAGGAGGTGGAGGGTATGGTTCACGTCCAAACAATCTATCCCTGAAACCTCCTCTGTCAGGTCCCATCCTAAAACACAAAAATAACAAATTTTTCATTCTGCTTCTAAAAGAAAACAAGTGCCTGTCCAAACATTTCTTTAACATGTGAGGCCAAGCATTATTATAGCAGAAATGAGTTTG
Organism: Catonia carolina; assembly: GCA_035578175.1. NCBI lineage: Eukaryota > Metazoa > Arthropoda > Insecta > Hemiptera > Achilidae > Catonia > Catonia carolina. Next base: position 44,805,979 of record JAQMRL010000001.1, read on the forward strand.
CAGATTACATCTAACCTATTAACATCCTAAGTAGAGTATAAGGTTACCAAATTTGCTTAGTCACACGGAGAGCTCCGCCAACTCCCTTTGACTTCTTGTCAGTCTTGTACAGTTTAAACGTGAACGTTAAAAACGTTTTTTTAAATCAATTTAGAAAAACACGGTTAGGCTGACATGAAACTTAGCACTGAAATCTCTGTTTGCTGGTAAATTCTTTAACAAATAACAAACTTTTATTATTTTAAGTAACTGTTTAAGAACTTTAAAGCAAAACTTTTAGTAATGCAGTGGTAGTACAGTGGCACCACAGGACTGGATGATGATAACATCATGGCTCTGTGCTGTTCTGGGCCAGTGCGCTTTAACTCAATCCACAAACTTAATAGAAACTTCTATTAGAATTACCGCCTATAAGCACATGCCAAATTTTTTTAAACAATTTTAAAAATCATTAATTTACACAAAACAATAGCCTTAAAGTCTGAAAACCCTACAAAAAGTTCAAATGGCCACCATAACATGAACAATTAAATAGCCACACTAATTGTTCATGAACATCAGTTTTCTTTTAACAAACACACAGTATGAATTCAGCATTTAATTATTCCAAAATCACTTTCCTACTGGAACAGGTGAAGGAACAAGAATACCAATGAATTCTTCATCAAACAAATACAGGTAACAAATTATAAAATTGAAAATTCACTTGTTTTTGCTTTATAATACAGAAGCAGTGAGTTTTACCCGCAAAACCTGCACAGAGCTCTCTTCTTTAGTGGGCTACATGAACAAATGTATATATAAAACTACCCATCTATATCTGCTGAGAACATAATTTGTTTAAAAAAATTAACAGAAACTTACCCAGACTTAGGACATTCTTTTGACCAGTGGCCACCTCTACCACACCTAAACAGAAATAACCCAAAATATTTCAGAATCTCACCATAAAGAAAAATACTGTTTAAAAATGCTAAGAGATTTCCACTACATGTATAATGCGCTTTTACATGTCATGACTTTCCGTTAAAAACTAAAAAATTAAAAAATTCAATCAGCCACGCCTACAAGGTCGTTTCAGATTTCAATGGTCAATTAATTGTTACAACCTACATTTCAAATTTTAGATAGGCTTTTATCAAAATCAACAAACTAAACTAATGCGACACGCAAAAACACGCTATTAAAAAAAATATCTTTACCTACATTCACAACAGTTAATATTCAGTCCTTCATGTTGAAGTGAAGTAGCAGGCGTATCCACTCACGCTCCATAAAAGGGCATAATAATGTTTTGTCGTAATATAATTAGTCATCAATCAAAATATTGGAAAAAAATTTACAGAAGTTTTACATAAATCGTGAAGTCAAAATTATAAAGCACAAAATTATAAGCATTTAGAATTGACAAACAAAAATTGATAAACCGCTTTCTTTTTAATGTACAATATTAACAGCAGCAAGATTTAAGAATTTATTAATTAAAAAAAAAAAAAAACAATTTACCTGTAACATTGTTCAGGATCGCCCATTCCAGGTCGTTGACGAACACGGCTAGTGGATACCTGGACTTTAATTGGCTGGCCATCAACATTGTAGCCATTTAACTCTTTTATGCATGTATTCACATCACTGGTATCAATATGCTGTAATGACAGTTGAAACAGTCAGCTCTACATCAATTACTTCTATTATTTAACAACCTCTATTGCTTTAGAAAATATACTTCATGTTCAAAATAAAGACATTAAGGTGACCACTAGAATATTCTACTGCATGAATATTTCACTACCATTTTCAACTGCCTTTATCCTTACTCCCTACATGATCTACATGCGTTTCAGTGAATCCACCATTATCAATATTATATAAAATATATGAAACAATTTAAAGCAAGAAGAAGATGTGGCACATTCTGTCTTCTATACAAAACTTTTTTTTCTAATCTATCAATTTTCATATTAATTGTAGATGGCAGCAATCAATATCACATCATTCTTAAAATTAGATTAGCTCATTCAAAAACCTATATATGATGCATGATGGGGGACATATCTCATTTTTTAATTTTATTTTAATGGCAATTAAGTCTAAAACAAATCTTTCGGTCAACTATTTTCATTTATCAAATAAGAAAATACATCGTAGATCAAATTTGTAAACCGATATCATCATTTTAATATAAAAAAATCCCTGCTGTCATATCTGTCAAATTTTGAAGTGCAATTTATGTTAAAGAATTTTTTTAAAGAATATTCAATAATTTAAGTAACCATCAAAATTATTCAATTTTAAAAGTTAAGATGTAGGCCATGCTAAGAATTTCCAGGCTTGCTGTCTGACCAATATTACAGTGTATACTATCTAAAAGCGAAAGCACTCCACGTTTATTTTTATATGACCACACAGGCTCGAGCAATTAGTAACTTTTTACAAATGTCATTAAATTTTTTATTTTATTAAGCAAACAACAAAAAGAAATATTACATTAAATTTCTGTAAATAAACCTCAGAAAAAAGTATATAGGCCTAATGTAACTTACACGTTTATGTAAATAAAACAAACATTTTGTAATCTTGTTATTATAGATAATAACAATGTTAGTCACTGTTTTGAAGGTAATAACAGACTGACATCGCGTCACTGGCACGTTACCGTTGTATCATCAGTCCTTTACTATTGACTCATGTATGTAACGCAATGCCAACAGTAACACGCTGGTGTAACACGCAGTCTGTCTGTACCTGGCCTAATGCATCACTGTTTACAATTTTTATAAACATTATTTGTATTTTCAACATGAAATGAGATACGTTATACTAAAAGGGTAGTAGCATGACGGCTGGCGGATGACTCTGCATTACAACGGCAAGCTTAGAAATTTGTGGTGTGGCCTATACAGTACCCATCAAAACTACAGTTTGAAGGTTTTGCATTGATCAAGATGATTACCAAACTGAGCAGGTCATAGATGAATAGGAATAACTTGTACCCATTTGAAATTTAGCAGCGTCCAGCACAATTTTTTTTTGTCAGACTGTTTTGCCGTTACTGCTAATGCAAATGATGACAAGGATGGTAGATGAAGATCAGTGATGAAAAAATGCCAAACCTGACCGGGAATCAAACCCAGGACCCCAGCGTAAAAGCCAGTTGCGCTAACCACTACACCAACAAGCCGGCCATAACTATAATAAATAACTAATTTTACGGTACAAAAAATTAAGATAAAATAAAATATTTTACTCACCACAAATCCATAATTACGCACAATATCGCATTCAACGACTGTGCCATACTTAGCAAACAAAGCTCTGACTTGGGGTGCTTTCGTATTATCTGACAAGTTCCCAACAAACAGTTTCGTAGTGTGAGGTCCTTTACGGCTGGTGGCTACTTCCACTTTCATGGGTGTCCCATGAATAACTTGACCATTCAAGTTTGTGATTGCTTCACGGCCAGCCTCTTCATTCTCCATATGCTACAATAAACGTTAAGTATTCAATTGTGGTTACAATTAACACAGCTAAATAACCAAAAATTTACAGCTACCTACTGTAAGTTAAGTATTTCCTTTATAATAAATCTGCTATTGATATTGAGTCACGAGAATACTTTTTGTGTATGGATGGGCAGTGAGAAAGAGAATAAAAATCTTAGTGATGCCAATCTCAACAGTGAGACACTAGACTTTACTACAATGTAATTGCACAGTTAGTTAACCACATGTTACCTTTCAGTTAATATATTGATGCCGGCGTATAAGATTGCACTTGTACATGCAACCTGCAGAACCTCTACAGTACCTTAAAATATCAATTAAAGGAAACAACTGATTTAATTTTAGATAATGGTCATAACTGTTACTGACAGTATGATGACCGGTAACAATCAGCTGTCAGCATTACTATATTAATACTGTTATTAGAAAGGCATGACTATTGCACCGCGTACCTCACCCGGCCAACACTATCTCTCTCTCGCAGAAATGCAATCTTGTATGCCAGCTATTATACTTCGTTGTGACAAGACACTTTTTCCACTTAAATAAACCCAATTTCCTTTAAAGCTATTTTAACCTACAACATTTCCAACTAAAATTTAGCCTATTTCAAAACCGGTATTAACGTTTCACATGTCTGCATCACTTTCTCATTGATATAACAAGTTTCCTTTTTTACCAGGTGTTAAAAAAACTTTAGACGAATATCTTCTTCAGTCTTTACCTTCCTTTATATTTTGCATTTTAGAAAGAGTAACATCACAATAGTTAGCCTCTCTCTCTCTCTCTCACGGTTTTTGTCTTAACATAAATATAAAACCAAATAAAAATACCTTTTTGTGCCTTAAGATGCACAAAAAGATATTGTTGTTTGGTTTAAACTTCACAGCAATTTTTTTTTTAATACATTGCATATTAAATTTCGTTCAGCACTGTGAACAGTTCGACCGCATTTTCAAGGAACCAATATTTCTGTTCATGGTAACCAACAGTTATACTTGTACAGTTAACCTGCAAAAGGTTCCGCAATATACTGTATCTTCTCTAAGTATAGTTTACATTGTTGTGTTGGCAAACAGACACCAAAGCAGTCACACACTGATGCTTTTCCCCTTAAAACCAAAAACAAACTCGTAACTAGAGTAACTACACAATATTTTTTCTCATAGAAGTATTAATAACATGGGGCACACATTCATATAAAACAGCCAAGTTAGCACTTACTGTTTTACATCAAAAACATCTGCCAGTATTACATGTCAAAATGTACCAGGGTTACATCATTCATGTTACTGAATTATCACTTATCTCTCTCTTTCTGCATATCTTTTCTCAAATGAAATTGCCTAGCCGCACGCAGCAAAAGCCATCTCTCTACTGTAATACTAATTAAAATTCAAAAATTATCCATCAAGAAAGAATCCAATATAATATACAAAAAGTGATTGGTTTTAATCCGTCAACTTTTACAAAGAAATTAAATCAATTTTTCTAAAATCTGTAAATGGCCATAAATAATTAATAAAATAAAAAACTGCCATTCAAGAATTGCTTAAATAGGATATTGATGTAATCATTCACCTCAAAAAGAAATATATTAAGAAATTTTATTAACCATTCTACTTATTACTGAAGTGAATAAGCTTCCAATCACCAATGTTATCTCTTAATAATTATGATAGCAAGGAATCTTTTTTAAATTCTGTTATCAAGGTCAATTTTAAAATATCTTATAAAGCTATCTTAAAATAATTTTGATCATTACCACATTTTAAAAAAAAATAACACTCCCTAATTCATATTAATCAATTTGAAATTTCTATTTTCACTTAAAATACAGTAATCCCTCGTTATCTGCAGGGGTTACGTTCCGGAGCGTTACCGCAGTTTTACCATAACCGCTAATAACCGGATAATAATACCTTATATGAACGAAAAGATAGAGGTTAGGTTCTAAAGGTAAAGTCCTGTAGTCTTTTTAAGTGTTAGTAGTTTTAGAAACATTTTACCATTATAATGTATGAATATTTAATAAATACAATAATGTACGCATAAAAAATTTAAGTTGCTTTAAAATAGTTATGGCTCTTTGCTTCTTCTTTTTTTCAAACTCCTTGTGCTCAATCAGCTTCTGAGTCCTCTTTTGAATTAAAGGGTCCTTTCCGTGACTGGATCAGTCTCCAACACATGGTCAGCCAATGTGTTGCCATCCTGAGGATCTTGTTGACGGTTTGTGAAGAAATTCTTGGCTTCGTTCCAGGATTCTCAAACACACTAAGAACTATACATACGTACGAAAAAGTTAAGAATGGCACAAGGAGGAAAACGTATGGAAAAATTACAGTTGGTGCCTGGGCGTACGTATGGTGGTGAGGGTGGGGTGTTGCTGGCGGGGCCTGGTACCCGGTGGCGCGCTCACTACGTACAGTACGCGGAAATCTAGCTTGGCTCATGGCGGCCGTCGCCATACTAGTGTGTGCTCAACAGGATACGGATGCCGAAACATTTATTCAAACACATGTTTTTAGAATTGTATAACTTTCCAACCAAGTACGATGTACATAAGGTGAGAAAACGCATGTATTTTAAGGTTTAAGGCCCAAGGACAAAGTCTACGGATAACAGAAACCTGCGGATGCTAAACCCACGGATACCAAGGGATTACTACTATATACCACTTCATAACTCATCAATCGTTATTGAACTAAGAACTAAAAATCCATAAATATAATAGTATTTTATTAAGGACACAACCCTGAATGCAAGGTAGAAGTAATAAGCGGGTAAATTTTAAAGCACACTGAAAGCGCAATTTCAAACATTACCGAACAAACTTTACAAAACGTTGCTGCAAATTTCATGAAACGAGTGCAATCTGTATTCAGATTACAGGAAATCACTTCAAACATCTATTGTGAAATTAAAAAGTTATTAAATTTTGAACATTGTAATTTGCTATTCATTTACAATGTATCTGTAATAGATATAATAATAATAATAATAATAGATGTCATATTTAACATAGGTTTGCAACCTTAATAAAGAAAACACCAGTTACTTAATTTCCTTACCACGAAACCATAGTTTTTGACGATATCGCATTCAACAACTTTTCCATATTTTTCAAAGAGCGGTCGTATATCAGTTGCGGTAGTTTTATCAACCAAATTTCCTACGAATATTTTAAAAGTCCCCGTACTATTGAAACCAGGCATTTTTTTTTCAAGTGTACCTACAAAAAAAATTACACTGTCACAATTCAATAAACAAAGATAATGCACATTTTCTTGCAAACTATTAAAATACATAAAATAGGGTGAAATTTTTATACAACTACACCCACACAAATTTATAAACTGAGGCTTCAGAAATCATTATGCAATTATTAATATTTGAATACAAAAACACAGACTACATTAAATATGCACTATTGTAATTAATTTTTTTTAAATTTTACAGATAAATATCAAGAATCCATTTTGTAAATTGTTATGTTTTAACATTAATAAATCTGTTCAAAATGCTTAAACAAGTATTTAACTGCGCAACTACACATAGTTTCTAACTATGTGAAAAAAATTACCTAAATTTTTTTATTTTAGGAACATAATACCCAATAAGGATGAAGTAATTTTTTAGATTTCTTTGTTAACAAATATCAATCAAAGCACCCCAAGGACAACCTGCCAATACCTAACTGTCGTCAAATACAATGTTCCAATAATATAACAAAATACACGGAGTGTCAGCTACCAACCTGTTTAAACAATCATTTTTTAGTTCCTCATTGAGCGAGACTGAAAATTATGACACTTTCACAGAATCCATCATCGAAATTACAATAATAATGCAACATTCAAAAAAATAAATACAATTTGGTAATTCAAATTATACACTCCCTAATGAGTCATTCCACTAATTGTATAATTTTATTTATTTGGGTAGCAACGTTTCATTAAAAAACTGGTAATTTAAATTTTACTAGAGTACTTAACCTCAAATCAAACTAATGTACCAAAATAAAACCAGAAATATAAAATTCACACAAATTTTAGCAATATAAAAAATATAAAAACAACAATGAAAATTCATTAAAACAATTAAAACTGATACCAGGTTACAATAAATTTAATGTAATTTTTTATAATTCAATAGTAGGACAACATGCAAAATCCAAACATTTGATACATTGCACTGTTATCTATGCTTATTTATTTATCAAATAAAAAATTAAAGATTAATTAATTTTAAATTTTAGATTTCTTTCAAGTTTTTATGGCATCTAATGTCAATTAATTGCCAACCCTAAGAATCCTAACACCAGTTTATAAATACCATTCAAATTCTAAACACAAAAAAACACAAGTTAATATGAAAATTTAAAATTTTTAAAAAATCTACAATTACCCAATCTCACCTCAAATAAAATAAAAAAACAAACTGAAGGCTTACATTTTACAGTACCTACCAAAAAATTATAATAAATTTCATAATAAATCTGTGAACTGCCAAAGTAAATGTTGATTATGATGAAGACGGTACCATGGTCGTGACAATTTAACACTAGTAATTTTGTGGTCAGAAAAAACAGCAAGGGAATTGAACTGTTAATAACCATAACATTAATATTGCCATGGCAACGGATGCCTTCTTCTTTCCTCAGCCAGTTCAGTTTATACATTTTGTACATAAACTCAAATGCTCTTAAATAATAAACACACACAGACACTTTATTATTAAAAAAGTCACAGCTGAATACAACAGCTGAAAAATAAAAAATAAAAGTTTAAAAAAATGTTTTTAATTACCAGTCACAATCTCAAAAACAAAATAACAGGTGGAAAATTGCAATTTAACTTATATGAAACCAATTACATGACAGTAGTAGTTAATCATAGAGGAGGGCCTACAAGTGTCCTGCAAAACAAAACCAATATAAATCAGCAGATTAATAAAATTAAAATAAAGGCTAAGTTTTTTATTTACTAAATGTCAAGATTCTGGACTGACATAGAATAATAAGTCATTGCAGATCAGGTACAAAAATCTAAAAATTTTAAATAATTTATTATTGGGTTCACATTTAGTTATAGTGGATTTATTTAGTTATAATGGATAGTAAAGGACAAATTGAGCTCAAAAATGACATCAAAAAATTAAGGTTAAGATCATATAGTTAGTTTTAAAAAAATAGTATTCTTTTTAATTACGGTTACCTCAAATTTTTCTTTAGCATACAAGCAATAATACTAATAAGTCTCACAAAATAAAACTTCTTTTAATTATAGATACTCAAATTGCTCACAGTCTACAAGTAAACACAACACTGAGGGTTTACCTTTTCAGAGTTTAATCATTGTCATTACCTGATGTGCTGAAGAATTATACTTCAGGTTACTTCACCTATCAGTAATGCATTAAGTTTTTGAAATAGAGTTCAGATTCAAGAGATCAAACAAATAAAATTCTGGAGCTCCCAAAGATGAATTTAAAATATTTACTTAGCGCCAGTCATATAATTATCATTATTACGCTGATCTGTATTAAAGATGGACATAATTTACTAATCAAAAACCACATAATTTATCTGATTAAGCTAAAATCTTACTAGTGTTAATTACCATTTTCTTATACAGTTAAAATTTTTACAGCCAAACAGAAATATTTAAGAAATAATGATTTTTAGCGGCTCTTTTTATACTAACTTGAAAGGTTGATGATTAAACACACAAAGGCAGTTAAAAATAAAGTAATAAAAAAAATTGGTCGCTTTGGCAACACACCAACGCATGCAATTATGCTAAGACCAGCAATTCTTTTACAACAAAAAAGATATCTCTGATCTTAGAATGCTGCAACTGGTAATTTAGATTAATTTTAGATCTATGAAACAATGATAATAAACACCGGAACAAATACAAAAATTTTTGACAAAATATTGTGTTGATTTGCAAAACAACAATGTTTTTTTAACGTAAGTTTTGTTTTTAACATAATGTTTTTTTAACATGAGTTAAAATAAACTCACCTACCACTACTGAACTTTTTTTTCATCAATTGAAACCCTACTATCGGTTTCATAATCATAGACACCCAAGTTTGAACCCTTGCATCTCCAAAACAATGAGTTGGATTTAGACATACTTTACATCAAAATTTAACTCATTTTATTCTGCCTTGACCCATAATAGTCCTATATTTTTAGTGTTGTTCAAAAATTGCCATATCGAGGTTGGAAGACTATAATTATTTGACTGAAAAGTTTGAAATTTTAACACAACATAGAAAATTATATTCTTACAGCGTGTACAAAATTTCAAATTAGTACGTTAATTAAATTTTGAATTATTAATAATATTCTGAACCTTTACTATCTCTGTAACCGCTCGATCATTCGACAAACTTTCGTTTTATTCAGCGTAAAAAACTTAGTACAAATATGTAAATAACATGAAATATTGATTAGCCCATATTGTGTTCTTACATGTCAGCAGATAGACCATTTGTGTTATTAGAAAAACAATTAAAAACAAAGGAGAATGTTCTTTACCCAGAACAATACGATAATATTGTTAACAAAGTTGGCAATTTACATATTTATCGTAAAGATTTTTTTTTGTTAAATTTTAATGAACTTGTTAAATGCAATACCCTAAATAAAAAATTGTTAAAAATTTAGTGCCAAAAAAATAAAGATAGGAGGTAAAGGTATAGGACCATGTTCAAGTTACAGTGCTGACCCATCTTGAGAACGTAAGTTGTTGAAAATGGGCTGTAGCTACCGAAATATCTGCGGTAATATTGAAATCATAAAAGGAAAAAATCACATTAAGGAAGCAAAAATGAAGGATGTCAAGACTATATTGAAATCCGTAGGTTATAAAAAAGAAAATTTGAACTATTATAAAGAACTTAATACGATTGAACATCATTCACATTATGAAAGTGATGTAAGCGACATTGATATAATACATAATGAATATGATGAATTTGATGTTTAATAACAAAATATTACATGAAATTTAGTCAATATTATTCTTAGTATCATTATTATTTGGTTTATTCATTTGTATTATTCATAGCTTTGTGTTGTTAAATTAAAAGAAATATTATGCGTTTTTGTAAGAAATAAGAAAAATTAGTTAGTATTAATATTTTTATACGTATAATACCTTGTATTCTTACCTTGTTCAGTTGCTGAAATTATTTTTGCACTGACATGTTTCAGTGGTACCACCTTCTTTAGAGCATCATTTAGTGTAATCAATCACTTCATTCAAGCTAGTTTTATTGAAGTGACTGAAGAGGTAACATCTCATTTAAAAATTTAAAATATTTTAATTTTCTGATATTATTATGCACTCACAAGAAGGCGGTAAGCCCACTGAAACCCATCAGTGAAAAAAATAATTTTAGCAACACTCAAGAAGGTACAAATTATTGTATTGGAAGAATAAATTAATAAAAACAGTTTCAAGTTACATTAGGTGTAATAATCATATAGGTATCTGATAATGATAATACGTATTTCTATACCTATTATATTATACCTATAATCATATAGGTATATATAGGTATACAAATCAATCAAATTTTAATGCGATTGATTTATTTATTTTCACAAACCACCAGGTATATTTCCAATAATGTTTGGAGTCAAAAAAGACTATATCCAGTTTTAGACTCAAAAAGTACCAAATCCACATTTTCCTACTCATTATCTCTGTGAAAATTGAATTCACATTTACTATTTAATAAAAATGTGTAAGAAATGCCTAATAGTGATATCTGTAAAAAGCCTCACATTATTTAAACATGTTTAAACAACGATTTTCAAAAAAATTGTTTCCTAAAAAATTTACTTAAGTGGATACGGTACTTTTTGCAAATAACCTCCTCAATTATAGAGTTACACGCCTAACATATGAAATATGTTGCGGTAGCAAAAAAACCGGGTCTTGTCAAAAAGCCTAGTCAAAAATCTGCAGAAAAATAAAACATCTAAGGAACCAATACATCACTTATAGTAGCACCACCACATATTCTTTGCAGATTGACAACTTAAAATGTCCCACATGGAATGAGTACTTAGAAGCAATGCTACATCAATTATAATGACAATCACCCATTCACCCAGTCATAAACTCCCATATTGCAACTGTAATAAGACTGTGCATTACAGTACAGCCAATGGAATTTTCAAATGGAGTTCTGCATAAAAACATTTTAAAATTTTCAAGAAAATCAATAAATTTGAAGTTGAGAAAACCTTTTAAAGATTGCTAGGTTTTTGAAATAAAAATATAAAAAGACATGAAATTAAGTAAAATTTAATACCTCACTTCAAGTTCGGGTTTCATGTTTCTATCGTTGCATGCTCGAAGGGAATGTGTTTATTGAAACTAAACTACTAAGCCAAGTCAGCTCCAAAGTTTCAAAAACCAAAAACCTTATGCCAACTTATATTTCACCTGGTTTTGACACATTACTGTCAATATTGCTTGCCATTATTTTCATGATGTTCATTCTCTAACAACTATAATTCATTTTATATATTTTACTGGTTGAAATGTTTCCTCTGGATTGATATTTTAAAAAGTATAAATAACTAATATACAAAACGTTTATGTTTTCATTTTTTTTGATCCAAGTAAAATAATTGCTATGTCAAAAGGTCTATTTTTAGGCAAAATTACAAGTACAGCTCGGTGGTGGTCATTGTAAATTCAATATCTATTTTTTTCCAGCATTGTAGGCAATTCTTAATTTACTTAAAATTCAGAGTTTAAAAAAAATCAGTTACCCATTTAGTTTTTAACCTTGACATTAATTTAAGTTAAAAATCTGGTGTAAAACGACTTAATTTTAATCTTAAGTAAATAAAGCTAAATAAAAAATTAACCTCTTTTGGGACGATACTTTGTAAGAAAATTACGGAAAATCAAAAATTAATTCTAAACTAAGCTCTGTACAGAGAAATACTATAAATAAGTCTTCAGGTTTTTTAATTTCTACAACTTTCCAAATGCTTTTTTGCTCTAACATGCATAAAAGCCGCCGCAATCTTCAAAACACCAAATTTTTAGATTTCAATGAGAAAAATATTAACCGATGCAAAACTAACCTTTTACAAAAAAAGTGCTTATAATGAAAGTTGAAGTTGGCCACCTCCATGGTCCAGTGGTTAGCGTTCCACACTGCAAAATATAGGCTTCAGGTTCAATTCCCAACAGAGGAGGGAAAATTATTACAACCCCACAATTCCTCAACCCAATGTAGACGCTAATAACAAAGATGTTGATGGAACTTAAAAGAAAAGTTGAAAGTTTATTAATTTTCTTCACTTTGATTACATATGCTTTGCACATGAGTGTTCCCAGACAAGCCATGGTCTTTCAGGTTGTAACTTTATAGAAGAACGGAAACGGTGAATGAAACCGAAATTTTAAAAAAATTATGTGTAATGATAGCAGTGCTTTATATCGCTGCCCTACCTTAATTTTGTTTCCTATTGTCACTTTATAACAATTTAATTATTGCTCCTAGAAGGGCAGCTGTCTCCCCCCCCCATGCTTTTACACTAAAATGTAATATTAAGACCGCAAAATTTAAAAAAAATTTTACGAGAAAAAAACCCAAAAATTCCAACCAGGCGTGCAGCTTACCTATGTAACTTTTCAGCACAAAAATGTAATAAATGCGGCATTTTAAAAATAAATTGTGGGAGCTGTTTTTAATAAAATAGCATTTGTTAACAACTTCCAGCTGAGCTATTTCATGAAAAATAAAATGTCGGGTCCCCATTATTGTATCAGTTTTAACTTTGTACGATATTTGGTTCACACAGACTGATAAACCATGTTTTTGGGGTTCATGGGCCCTGAAAACATGTATTTTTGATGAAAACAATACTTCCTTCTATATATTACGTGCAGCAAAACACGAAAGTAATCTTACTTCTATGTAACACTGGGAAATAACAATACCATAGGAACAAATTAACCACGTTTACAGAACTTTCTTTTACTTTTAGAAACCTAAAACCTCAAGGAATAATGAGCATTTAAGAAGAATATGACAATTTAGCTAATACAAGAACAACGTAGCTAATACAATTACCTACGCACAAGCCTCCGAGGCTTATGTAGGCATCATCACTCAATAAAACAAAAAACTTTGTTAATAAACATAATAAACTGCAGCATATAAACATGGATTGGAGCAGCACAGATGAAGACACTGATGGGATTGTGCAATAATTTTAGTCCATCAACACTAATGGCTAAATTTCTTTTGAAAAATCAAAGCCTTTAGTTGGATGTTTTGAAATCAAAATTTTAATTAATTATGTTACATGATTCAACTGAGGGCACAACAAAATATGGAATAATGCTTGACGGAGCTTTTTCTAGATATTTAAATAAATTTGAATATCAAGTATTTATTTATAACATATTTCAGTTTCCATATTACCTATTGTTTCATTCTTAGAAATAAGAGCAATGAAGAAGTCAAATCAGAGTAAAATTGTAACCAATATATAACTATCAGTACAAAAATAACCCTAATATTTTTCTTTTGGTCATAATCAGTCTCTCAACTGGTTTGATAATCCTAAAATACCCAACCGAAATCCCATATATACCACTAATGTAAAATACCATTATATAATGTAGGGATCGCTTGAATGGCGCCGGATAGTATCCTCACTTAATAAATTTTTTTAAATAACAACTTGAGTTTTGTACAAGTAATACTGTCTGTCTATAACCTGACGGCCTCTGACAGAGAGGAGCAATATGTGGATTGTAAAACTATTTCAGAAAACATTTCTAATTATTTAAGTAACTAAAACGTGTCGGATATAACGTATTTTTATAAAACTAAGTATTTTGCATGTTTTTGTTCAATAAAATTATTTTGAAAAACTTGCTAATGAGATAATTATAATGTAATAAAAGTTTTGTTATTGAATAAAAAAAAACTGTTCTCATAACTTTAAAATGTAATGATTTTCTGTTAAAATTTATTGCATGCATAATCATTTTCCATAATTATTACAGACAAACCTGCAACATATTATAATTATCAGTGAAAAGTTGTTGAAAAAAGATGCATGCATTTGAAAAAAATACAGTTTTTTCTTCAAAAACAAAATTTTTAAAAAATTATACATTATCTCATTAAGCGTGTTCATCAAAATAATTTTATACAATAAAAAACATACGAAATACTTTGTTTTATAAAAATGTAATTTCCGACAAGTTTCAGTTACTTAAAAAAATCTTAAATGTAGACTATGTTTTCTGAAATGGGTTTTACAATCCACATATTGCTCCCCTCTGCCAGAGGCCATTAAAGTTACAGACAGATAGTATAATCTCAACAAAAAAAAGGTATAAAGGTATCAATAATATTAAAAGTTATATATGTAAAAAAAATATATGGTTATAGAGACAGTATTAATTATACAAAACTCAAGTTATTTAAAAAAATTTATTAAGTGAGGAGACTATCCGAACACAAAAATGTAATACCAGGAATCGAACCCAGGCTGGCCACGTGGCAGGACACCTTTCTACCACTGACCCATCAAAGCTTATACTCAACAGCAATTACAAACTGTACTTAAAGCTACAGATAGCAATACTGTAAGGGCGACACGGAAATGCCAACTTATAAGATTTTACCCATCCAAAACCAGCCCGTTACCACCAGCCCAACGTGCCTATAAAGGTTTTCACTTCAATAAAATTATTTATGTTACTGCTGATTTACATATAGGCTTAACTAAATAATCATAAAATTTTAAATACAGATAAATATAATTATTAGACAAAACACCGGAAAAAAACAAGTTAATGGCACCTGCAGCCACAGCAATATCAAAAGCTACTACATCTTACGTACACACAAGTCTGATCTGTAAATGGGAGTTTGTTTACAATGTGTTTGAAATTTTTAATTTTTTGCGACCTTTACCTAACATATTAACTTATTTTTTGTTATTATAATCCATTAAGTTCTATAATCATTTTACTTCACAGTAGAAAAATTTACTAAGAAATAATGTGGTGTTTTTCTTATGTGACAATGCAGAATGTTATAGTACCTAAGGAATTTTGAAAATAAAATACCTTACTACATGAATAGTCTTGTTTCTTGAAAATATTTTTTTTGAAATTGCTATTTGTGCGACTGAATATTAAACACTCACACAAATATTATATTTTGCACAGTGAATTTGTGCAAGTGGCTATTTGTTTCTTCAAAAAAATTCTCCACTGTACTAAGAAAATTAAATTAAAAAATGTTTACATAAAGTTTCATAAATTTAGTAAACAAAAAAATTATAATTTCATCCATATAAACGAAAAAATTTATAAGACTACAAAACAGTTTTTGAGTCGTTTATTGTCAGCTGAAGATAACACTATAAATATCATTAAACTGGTCCAGATATATTGATGTGTATTAATTTTATTTTCCATGTACCAATAAGGTAAAACTGTTAATATTGACATAATACATCGCATTATTTTCTAAATTCTGTAATGTACAAATCTAAAATTCATATTACATGTCTTGTTTACAAAGCATATTGCATCCAATTAATTTATTCGTAAGAGATTCCTGGACAGAATTCCTGACAGATATTAACTGAAAATGTAGTATTATTTTAGGGCCTAAATTGGATGTTAACATTCCTTTCTTTTATATCAAATAAAAAAAAATCATGGGTTAAGTAACTTTCTAGGAACAGCTGAACCGAAAATAAATTTTTGTACTAACAAATTTATTTGTTCCAATGAAAAATATAAAAACCAGGGAAAAAAGTTAATATAGAATCTGTACTAGTTTTACTGCAGTTTTTTAGTTTTGAAAATGTTTATCTTAACAATAGATGAATCACCCATTCAAAGACATTTTCCATATTTTTTTCATGCTATCAAAATTTCATGCTTTCACAAATTTACATGTATAATTAAAAGGACAAATGAATGTCTTCCACAAGATCTTAGAATAACAAAAGAAAATGTATTGCACAACAAAACCTTCATGTAGAAAAAAACAATTTATTGATACAATTTAACAATTTATAGAAGATTGCTTTATTCTTAAAGCCTGTTAACTAGAAAAATTGTACACGTTTATTTAAACATAGAAGATAAAATTAACTGTTTTCCTATTACATAATTTTTGTACTAACTGATTTACTAATTTAGACCTAACTGATCTTCAGGCAAATATTTGGTATCAACCCACAACCTGCTCTTGTAATTTATTATTCATAAAAACTAATTTTAACCTTTTATTAAAAGCCTTAATATATCTACTACTTTTAATGGTTGAACTTTAGGCTACTGTTTAAAATTCCTAGTCATTTCATCAAAACCATCCTAATCATCATGATAAAAAACAAGTTTTTATTCTACAAGTCAGGACCACTAAGGATGAGGAGGCAATTAACACAACCCTGATACTAATTCACCATTATGGAAAATATGCTGCAACCCATAAAAAAATTACACATGAAACAAGTAAAATTTTGTCCATAAACCTGTTGAATTAAGTTTTTTTTAAATTGGTCTTAACATGTTTTCTCAAGCTACTTCAATTTCCTATCGCTAAAATTGTGTAAAATAGGCCTTGTATATTTCATTCATTCTAAAATCCACCACTAAAGATAAAAAAATTTTAATAAATATACCAAGTACTGCGTTCTATCACAGCATAACGATAAACAAAAATTTGACAATAGGCCACGCCAAAGACTACGCCTAATAAAAAAAACCAAGCAATAAGCCTACCAATACATGATTGTATAATACGATACAAAAATATTTACATATCCTTCATGATCGAAACACTGGTTCTTAAAAGTAAATAACGCACCGTCACAATTTCTTTTACAGCCAATGACGGTAAACACTAACTTACAAAATATAAACATGATTTTCTAAACGTTCTAAAAACCGGGACAATAGCAGTTTCCCACAGTTCAAAAAATAATGATATTATACAAATTTGGAAACCACAGACATAAATGAAAACGTAAATACTTGAGGTAATTACTTTTAAACAAAAATAACACATTTTTAGGTAACAAAGTGGCGAACTTACCTCCACAAACAAAAACGATTTCAACCGACGCCACCAAAAAACGACGCAATAGATACTTCTTCTAATGGCGACAAGAACGAACGAAAAGCGGAAGTTCAAGCAGTCATGATGGAAGCAGGCTGGTCAGCCAATTACATAGAGCTAAAAACTTTCCATGTGCTATTAACGTTATGTTTGTTATTAAACAAATAAAAATTTGCATAAATTTCGGAAATCATGTGCTGTAGTTATAGTACTAAATCATGAAATGCTGTTTCGTAACATATGATACACATAGGTGTTTTTGTAAAACACTTTTTATAATTATTGTTCGTAATATTTTGTCAAAATTTTATTTTTAAATCATTGTAGAACTTACTGCGGATACAGTTTCCATGTTTTTCTGCTTTGCAGAATTTTTTTACACCTTGAAAATGCGTCATATCATTTGATAATAAAAATATATTGACTGTAGTAATTCATTTAATTCCAAAAATTAAATTTTATTAACTTTCTATTTGCAGAGACAGGTTATCTTGGGTGTATTCTATTGTGTCAATAAATAAATCATTTCCACGAATGATACGATACCTCCCTTTTAAATTTTATACTGACATAGGATTTGTATTCATTGACATACTTTTTTACTTACAAGACGAGCTGAACGATGCCGTACGATTTATTAGGACTATGTTATGGCGTAACGAAATGAAATTCTGTACAATCAATTGTCATTAAATATGTACGATGCAGTTAAAGTTACTGAGTTAGAATTTTGAAAAGAAAGATTGAATTAAACCTCTTCACTGGTTTCATAGTCCGCGAAGTCACTCAAAATGTCACTTCACGCGGAATTATCAAAGTGTAGTCACAAATGAATAGTGTAAGATCCCCGTTATGATTTAAAACGTGTTTTCAAAAATTTAATTGGCCGCCCAGGTTTACCATAATTCAACACTTAGGCATATCAGCTAATTACAAAAATCATCACCGCAAGAATTGTACCGACAAATCGACAGGTTATAACTCCAAAAATAAGCAAGTGTTAAAATCCCTTAGTAATTTAAATATAGATAGGCTGTAAGTTATAGTAGTAACATTTTTAAAATCTGTTATTTACGTCTCAAAATTTCGTTATAGTGTCAACCAATTTAAATTTCGAATTGTTTGTAGTCCCTTTACAACCTGGTTAAAATTGTCTTAAATCGTTCCCAGTTTGGACCTGCAGGAATTTGTGAATGATGATCTCACACGAAATGGCCATGAGTTGTTGAGATAGTGTAAGAATGTAGGCCTACTCCATATCCATGAAACTGAACTAACCCTCTTTAAAAAAATTTTATGTGATAATGATAACGATGTTTTTGTTGCTTAATAAAAATATTGCATGAACAGATAGAGCTTGTGTTCTTAAAATGCACATTAATGATTTGCATGAAACTTTCAACCAAACTTCATTAAGTACAAAATATCAGATACACAAACCAAAGCTTATGTAGGCATCACCAATCAAAAATAAAAAAATTAATCTTCACTACAAAAATCATGAACAATTAACTTATAATTTACATGACTATAAAAATGATTAGTAGGTAAATAAGTGGAAGCTTATTATTGACTTAACCATTCTAAACCATTGGTCATTAATATGACAAATAATTGCATTAAATAAAATTTTAAGTTTTGTGGTATAAATAATTAATACACAAATTTATGCAGACTATGATAGTGAAGAACATTTTTGATCATACAATACGGTATGCAGTATTGTAAATAAACTTTATGTTACTGAAAGTAAAGCAAATCATCTATTTTAACGTTAGTATGTTTTGAAATCTCTTTGTGGAATGGAAATCACAAATTCTAAAAATTATTATAGGAACCGGATTGGTCTAATGGTACAATCATCACCATGAATCAGATGATGTAGGTATTGAGATGAAGAGTCCATGGTTCAAATCCTAGTAAAGGTAGTTACTTTCTTATGGATTTGAAAACTAGACAGTGGTTACCAGTGAACTTTGATGTGTGTGGTTCAATTAATCATACTTTTTCAGGAATGGTTGGCTTGAGTCTGTAGTTGACTATACCTCATACCATACAATCTTCATCTCATTGGGTCACAGGGTTGATTATAATTTGAAATTGAACTGATTGCAATGTACACACATTAGGGTTTAAAAAAAATTATTATTGGAACAGTTTTATGTAAAAATTACTTATAGACAGACTGTATGAATGCCCTGTAATCGACTACATATAAACAGAGTTCTTGTCAGTCCTTGACACAGTAGATTCATTATATTCATGTTTATTTACTTCTCAAAATATCTTAGTTTATACAAGATTTTTTTTTGTATTTTATGACTGCATAGGATCACTTTAGTCAGTCCATTAACCAAGTTTCTCCGATGAGATTGTTCGGGCCTTGCGGTCCTCCCAATACTTCTTCATATGTTCCGATCTTTGTACCCTTTCTGGTGTTGAAAAAATTTGTGTTGTGAGTTTTCTTCTTGTAAGTTTGAAGCGGGTATATTTGTTTTGGATTTTATTGTTTAATTTTTTCTTGTCTGCTGTATCGTCTGGAGTAAGGCCAATTTTCTCCAGATCCTCTCTTATTTCTTTGATCCATCTGCATCCTGTTGAGGTGTTTTTGGAGTTGAGGTTGTACTTAACCAGTTGCTTTAGGAGTTCTACAAGGTTTAAATGATATAACAATTAAATTAAGCCTTTAAAATTATGAACTCTCTTTTTCAGCACCAAACATTTTAGTGTTTGTGTACCGATGTGGTCTTACTGTGAAATTTAACCATTACTCAAGTTCTACTTCTAATCCTTTCTGGTAAATGTCAGCTGGTATAATGAAATAAATTACTCATAGTATAGTTACTTGAGTTACGAGTTTGCTTTTATTTGCAACGGGAGTAATGGGGAAAAGCATCAGTGTGCATGCGCGACTGCTTTAATTTCATTACAACCAATGCAACAATGTATACTATACCCAGAGCACATACAGCATATCACGGAACCTTTTGTAGATTAATTGTAAAGAATATAACTGTTTGTTACCGTAAACAGGAATGTTAGTTTCTCGAAAACGTGGGCAGACTATTCACAAAGCTGAACAAAATCTAATATGCAGTGTAATAATGCTGTGAAGTTGAAGCTGAAAAAAATGCCTTTCCCTGCCTCTTAACAAAAGCCTCGAGCGAGTGGCTAACTACTCCGACGTTTCTCTTTCCACAATTCAAAAAAGTCTTCAACAGTTTTGTTGACACCTGGTAAAAAAATAAAACGGTTAGGTAGATACTAAAGAGACAGGTAGTGAAGACACTGGTGAGAGTGAAAGTAAAGAAGGCGATTCATTCATAGAAAATTTTGTTCTAATGGAATAAGCTTACACAGCTTACAAAATGTATGTAGAAACTCCACAGTAGTGTCTCACTGTTGAGGTTGGCAGCACTGCCAAATTTTTTTATTCCCTTCCTCACAGCCCATCCATATGCAAAAAGGCAATCTCGTGACTTCAGTATCTATACCAGCTCATATGGCATGCAAACCTGTTTCCTCCATTCCAGAGGAATAATACTGTCACTCTTGATATCTTCTTATGTGTGTACTGTCTGATCAACCACAGATCGTGTACATTGAAAACCAAATAATGCATTTTACTACCAGACTCTTGCAATGACTTGATAGTTTCTACAAATCTCCACAGATCGTACGGGCTGGCAGAACCAGTGCCTGGTATGGTCAAAATTGTCATAGAAATGTCAACTATTTATCCTCACCATGGAAGCACACACATAACCATAGATTAGCATGACCTGAGCCATTGTGTAATTTCTCTTTACTCATATTTTTGTTAATCTAATCAACCATACAACATTAATGAACTTTAAAAATAAAACTGGCCAATATTGTTTTATCCCATTGTATAAATTAAATGTTTTTACAATAGGATTAAATATAGGCTGCATTGTAAATGTTTTAGAGTAAACACTTATTTTAAAACTATGTGTACCATTCTGATTAATCTTGCAGGTAATCAAAAAATGTATGTTATTGCACAAATTCAACTTCAATTTCACTATCTGGTAGTGTAATTGATCCCAGAGTGAGCAAAGGAAAACCATACAAAGAAGTTGGTGCACTTGCAAGTCAGCTCCTTGATGGTAGTTTTGCCCAGCTTTTCTCAGCCATTACTGTCTACGAGGTAGCCCTGTACACCTGTTAATTTTCATTTTCTGCAGGGAATTCAGGGAAAGTTTGACCAAAAATGCTTTTACAGAAGGCTCTACGTACTCATATTACGAAAATTTTTGTTTAGTGAAAATAATTCTTTATTAATGTGCAAATTTAGATTTGAATATAGGCATAAGGACAATCATTTTGGAGAAGTGATGATACAAAATCATGAATTTTTATGAACAATAGTGCATTTAGCAAATTCACAAGTACAAACTAAAACTGTTAGAGGGCAACATATATGACGGCATGACAATGTGTAATATTATGGCAAATTGCGTTAATTAGCAATCTGAACTCATAAGTACCAACAAACCAAGTGAAGTATTTAATAATTAGAGGTAGTTTTGATGATCGAGTGATAGAAAAAGTTTGTAAATAGAAGCAGAGTACTGACTAATATGCAGTACTACTGATACTATATAGGTAATGGTACTTGCATAACTAGTGCAGCAGCTTTCATAGTATTGTAATGCCAAACGACTGTATGCACAGTTTCTATTTATGCTGATTAAATATTTAGCTTTGTGTGGTTACAAAAAATACAGACTACAGCACTGTTCAAAACTAATAACATAACAAAAAAATATCTCTACAGAGCCTAGTTTAGCGTCAATGATTTTCTGTATTATTAAGCCAAATTAAGGTTGATTCATTTTGCATAATTCACTCATGATTAAAATAAGGTTGTTTTTTGTTTATTTCCAATGTTAGGTTATAAATGTTTATTATTTGCATTGGCAAAAGAATATTGTATGTGTTTCACACCAGTTTTTTTTTATAAACAGCTGCCCATAATTTAAAAACCTTGTGTGAAACATAACCGAAGATTATATATTCCTAATGTAAATAACGAACACTATAAACTATGTTTAACCGGTTGGCTGCCATGAGATGTGCATGTGATCCTCAGGTGTTCATCAATACACGCCGTGAGGATCACTGGCGATTCTCACGGGTTTGTCCATACAGGCTGTGAGAATCCATGCTGGTTTCTCAGACACCATTGCGATTCTTTCATTGTAATGTTTGTAGGCCTAAGAATACATTGAATTTGATGCAGGCCTATTAGGACTACTGTAAAATACATCTGTACTCAGGTGCAATCTATGTGCGGAAAAATTAGTACTACACAAAAACTAAAGCTATTGATACTTGGGTTATGTTTATTCGTATAATTGATATTTATAATAATGGGTGTTTTATTAAGGATGCAACTCTAATTATAAGAAGATAGAAGTAATACATCGGTAAATTTTCTGTCCCCCAATCGGTATGTAATCGTTTGGCAAGTGTAATTTCCCCGTTCTGAATTAATCGTCAGTATTGCGTTTGATAAATAAATTCTGTAGAACTGAGAGTGTACTCGATGAGAAACCACCTCGCCAGCCAACAAAGTTAACCGCAGAAGTTCTCGAACTTTGTTGGCTGGCGAGGTGGTTTCTCATCGAGTACACTCCCAGTTCTATGGAATTTATTTATCAAACGCAATATTGACGATTTATTCGGAACGGCAGAACAGGGAAATTTCAACTGAAACTTATCTTGCACACATTTGTAAGATTACACGCTATGTAAGTCTCTACAATAAACACGCATTCTTCCTTGGAAAACACCATTGCTGACAATATAACGAAACGACTGCTGTCACCACTTTAATGCTTGACTGGAACATTTTAAGTGTCTTAGTAGTTGGCCTTGAATACACTGTGGCCAACATACCAATTGGGGGACAGAAAATTTACGGATATATTACTTCTACCTTCTTATCAAGGTTGCGTCCTTAATAAACACCCGTTACTATTTTATTTGTTCATATTTGTGTTTATTTTTCAACTACTATTGTAAGGATCACAAGTTTCCTCAACATTTTTATTAATTATCTGACATTGTATTAACTTTTTACTTTCTCTTGCCTATATGAATATATAGAAAGGAAAGTATTGTTTTCATGTCGATTTTTCACCGGATATACAAGTTTTCAAACCCTCTGAACCCAAAAAAAATATTTTCAGCGATTGGTCTGTGTGTGAACAAAATATCTCAAGAATGGAACATCAAACAAACTTGAAACTTAAGATACCACTAGAGGACCAGACACGAATATTTTCAACAAAATCGGTCAACCGGAAGTAGTAGTTTATTCGTCATATTTCACTTTTTTGCGATTTTCTCAAAAACGGGTAAGATTTTATTAAAAACTGCCTCATTTACTCATTTTTTATGCTTTACAAGATAGGGTAGGTGCAATGTCTGCTAAAATTCACTGAGAGGCTGTTTTCTTGTAAAAAATGTTTTTTTTAAGATTGCAGCTATGCATTTTAGTGCAAGAATGTTATATAACAGTTGTAGAGAATTTAAAATCCTAAAACTTTTGTTTCAAACATTCTTTGTATAACACTTAGTTTAGCGATTTTTTGTTATTTTTTTACCACAAAAACTTGTAAAAAAAATCAATTTTTTACGATTTCAGCCTTGGTACGCATGTTACGACAAAAGTGTATACAATCAAATTTATCGGAAATTTAAAGATCTAAAACGTTTATTTCAAGTTTTTTCTCTACATAAGACTAGTTTGGCATGAATGAGTGATTTTCCTTATTTTTAAGCCAAACTGATGTCGATTTTCATTTTGCGTCTTTCACTTATGATTAAAATTAGGTTATGTTTATTGAGGTTAGTTTTTTTGTTTATTTCTAATGTTAGAATATATTATTCATCATTTGCATTGGCAAGAGAAAGTTGTGTTTCACACCAGTTTTTTTATTACGTTATTGATCATATTTTGCAATTTTTCTGAGCAGTCCCTGGTGAAAGTTAACTAATTATGATATGGCCTGTGCGGACAGTTTACCCTTATACATTGCGGCAGCCAACCTGTGAAAACCATGAGTAAATGACACAAAAGGAAAATCAAACTCTGTAGAACTTAATACAAAAAAATTACTAATAAATGCTAAACTAGGCTCACAACAAAATGCTTGAAATAAAAGTTGTAGGTTTTAAAAGCTCTATAACTTTTATTATACACTTTTGCTCTAAAATGAATATTAATCCCTTGTAGTGGCAAGCGTTTCTGTGAGCGATGATTAGTATTTATGCTAAAAGTGCCATCGTCGCTCACAGCAACGGTCCGTATTTCGTTATTTACAACTCTATGGTAGTACTAAAATACATAATAAAGTAACTAATCGAATAAGAAAGAGTCAGTTTATCACATAATACATCAATATATTACACACTAATGATATATCGACTTTGTGTACTGCATCATTTTACCGCCATGTTTGTTTAGTTATTTTTACTCTACTTACAATCCCCGTTTCAGTGTGATGTAATGTTATAAATGGTGATTTATGAAGTTTATTTGAATGGTTTGTGTAAATAGATTTTTATATCTTTAGGTTTTAATTTGTTAAGTTAAAACTGTTTTTATTGTGTTCTGAACAAATCATGAAATAATAATGTAGGTTTTACTTTTGCTTACCTAGTTAAATTTCTTTTACTTTTATGTTATACTTAACATAAATTTCTTCAAAATGAACCTATATAAAACAATTAAATATAAGTTTTGTTTGGAATTTCTAGACCTTTAACATGTACTAAATGAAAATAAAATAAAACTGCAACTAATATCTTTTTTTTATGTGAACTGAAATTTTGTTCATGGTTTTTTTCAAATTTTGACTAGACACGTGGCAGCTTTACTGAGTAAATAGAAAGGTTATTACAGATAGAGAATTACCCAGTTTATTCTTAAGAAAGCAAAAAAAGGTTATTGAAATTGCTCAAATGGTTTGAGTTTTATGATTATTTTTCTGAAACACTACAATTCTTACATGGTACTTTTCACATAGGAGATGCAAATAGGCCTTAGCACTAAAAGGGTTAAGGCCGCAATCTTAAAAAAAAATCATTTTTTCCTGAGAGCACAGACCCCCCCCCCCCCCCGCAAGAATGCCAGCTGACATGCAGTGTACCCTATCATGTAGAACATAAAAAAATGTAATACACAAGACAATTTAAAAAAATTGAAGGAGTCGTTTATCACACTAATAAAACTACTATACTTCTGGTTTACTGATTTTGATGAAAATGTTTGTGTCTGGTCCAGTAGTATTATCTAACTTAAGGTTTCAGCTTCATACTATTCTGTTATTTGGTTTCTACTATTTCGAGTTATTTCACACTATTTCAAGATATTTTGTTAATACATGCACAGACTAGTGATGGGTATTATTTAACATAATGATTACTGGATTGAGCCAGTTATAATGACAACAGGTGTGAAAAACCCCTGTTAGCTGTCACTTTATAACACCACGATTCACAGGCATTTAATAAACTGGTGTACAAATGACGCTTGTCTGATTGTTACAACTAAATAAAGTCATCAATAATCTTTTTGTCTAATAACAGCACTTTAAAGTTTAACTATGTTATAATACTGTTATTAATACAAACACAAGGTTGACAAATCTCACTGAATCTCTCACGGAGACAAAGTTAATACAAACAGCACTATTTCCTGTAACCAAATTCAATTACGGGAAACCAAACGCAATTTTCCACGAACACAAGTGTAACCAGTCGCACTGAATCTTTTACGGACACACAACAAGGCACTATAGTTAATACACTGTACACCAAGCAGAGAAGTCAGCAGCCATGCTGCCAGAAAGGCGTTGGGAGGGTTAAAGAGTCAAAACAAACCATCCAGCAAGTCATGATGTCACAGTCGGATGGTTTGTTTTTACTACCATTTTCTGCACAAATAAGCCTTTGTACAAAAAATTTACCTGTTAGTGAATAATTTAGTTCACCTTCACTGCATATTTCGTGCTATTACCTTTTACTACATTTTATTGTAGGCTGGGCAATAACAAGTTTATAGAATCCTGTTATCGAACAGGCTGTTATTTATCAAAAAATAGCTATTCCCCATCACTAGCACAGACCAAACTCTAAAAACATGGTTTTTGGGTTCAGGGAGCTGGAAAATGTGTAAATCAGTAAAAACCCAAAATTTAAAAAAATTACAAAAACAATACTTTCCTTTCCTATACATCCATATTAGGCATGAAAAGTAAAAATGAAAATAATAACATTTGGCAGACCAAGTCAGGGATTTAATAACAAAACGCTTATAGTAAAAACTTTTCATTTATTTTTACAAACCATAATTCTTAAACTATTTTTTCCCAGCCACTTTGGGAGTACCTTTCTGAGCCTTTAGAACCTTAACCACAATCTTCTGTTCTTCAATAAGGAAAGCTCTGACAATCCTGGAATACGAAAACATGCAATCAATAAATTCAACAACAAAATTTACCAAGAATCAATAAATATTTTTAACACCTCATACCATCAGTTAACATGCTGAAGCCGACTACTACGTTTCCATAGTTTTTGTTACATCACCAACACGCTGGGCATTAAATGCTGTTCAGGTAATCAAACCATTCCTACAAGCACTAAAGTGAAGGTTGTCTTCTGTTACCTACTGCCAGGAATTTTTGAACAGATTCTAAAAGTGTCCTCCCATGTGGCACAATTATGTCATTATAATTAATTTATTACGAGGCGTGTTCAGAAAGTAAGTACAGTTTTTAAAAAAAACAATTTTTTTTCAACACAATTTTATTTCTACATGAAAGCCAAACCTTAAACTATTTTTCGACATAGTTTCCACCGATGTTCAAACACTTGTCGTAGCGGGTGATCAATCTGTCTATACCCTCTTCGTAGAAGGTTCCCACCAACAAATGTAGCCACGACTCTACGGCAGTTTTCACTTACTTTTTTTAAACCTTAAGAAAACTTAAGTTAACTTAAGAAACCTTAAGAAAACTAACCCGGGCAATTCAAAACAAACGGAGAGGAATGCTCAGTAACGGAATTGTGTTGCTCCATGACAATGCTCGGCCCTATACCGCTGGTGACACTCAAAAATTGGTTCGACAATTTCGTTGGGAGCAGTTCGATCACCTGCCCTACAGCCTGGACTTGGCACAGTCTGACTACCACTTGTTCCTACACATGAAGCACGAGCTAGGCGGCCAACGCTTTGAAACCGACGATGAAGTGAAAACTGCCATGGAGTCGTGGCTACATTCATTGGTGGGAACCTTCAAGCAAATACTACATTTTTCACAGTTG
This sequence comes from Catonia carolina, assembly GCA_035578175.1. Lineage (NCBI taxonomy): Eukaryota > Metazoa > Arthropoda > Insecta > Hemiptera > Achilidae > Catonia > Catonia carolina. The sequence goes on from JAQMRL010000001.1 coordinate 44,833,992, forward strand.
AGGAGAACGAGCATTATCACAGGAAAACATTAGAAACTCTACTGCTTAATATTATAGCAAATGGCTCTCAACATAAATTCGGGCGTATACTGGAGCGCAGGTGGAAAAGTGTGTTCAAAACGGACATGGGGGGGAGCAGACATTCTTCCCAGCATATACTGGACATGCAGGACACGCAAATATTTTTTTTCAGGTTCAGAAATCAGTTCATGTTTGGCTATTTAGTGTGATGGATCATTTTTGTGAGCATGGTACGTTAGGTTAAAATCAGGATTCGTCTGATTCCAGTATAAAGAATTAATTTTTCTGTTTTGTATGTATTTCAAAACGAAAGGAGGAGAAAAGTTTGTAGAAAAAGTGATTTTACGAAAACGATTTCTATGTAAAACGCAAGGCGGGTTCAAGGTAACACAATAGTTTGACAATACTACATTCAAGAACTTAACTAGGTTTACAATGGAACTGTTTTTCATGTAATCAGGATGACTGGTATTTACAATATGGTTTCGGTGCGCACAAGTTCAATTAACTTCTCTTGAACTGACATGTTCCCTGCTCAACGTGTGCATTAAAACTGTGGTTGCCCGTCACCCAATACACGGAATGCTACAGGCAACAACGGCTGCACAGTTTTCCCTCCTGCGCTCCAGTAGATGCCCGGCCTAAAGGTTGTCACAGTGTTCATGTACGTTTAGCTGTAGGGGACTAATGCAAAGTGCGTTTTAAATGCTGCTTCCTATTGTAAATTAAATAATCTCTTTGTTAATTTCGTTTGTATACTTGAATGTCAAATTTATCAATTATTGTGTTATCTAACATCAAAGTGACATGCAAGTAATACTTACTTTTCTTTGACACACTTGTGGCACAGCACTCCACCGTAGCAACGCTTTACTGTTTTCTTTCTGTGGCACATTCGTGCCCTTTCCATTGGTCGTGAAGGTGTGATACCCCTAAGCTTTTCCTTGCAATTACCACATCTGGGTAACCTCTTTGGCTTTTTCAAATACTGGTAAACGAGACGACCACCCGGAGTACGGACACTGTAAATAAAAGTATATTTAAGATAAAATATTGTGACAATATCGAAGAGGAATATGGTTACGAAATTTCTAGATAGGTTTCTATCCATAAAATGTGAAATAGCAAATAACAGAGTGACAAAGTAACAATAGGGTTAGTTATAAAAGGATATTTAAAAAGAGCCGTGTATAATAAAGTAGGTTCTTAGTTGTACAACTATTTGTGAAAGAGTCTGTTGGTTACCTGTAACACCTTTTATTCTAATGTGACTTGTTAATACTAGTTATGATTTTTCGAGAACCAATAAAAATGATTTTTGTATCGAATATATCTGCTTTTCTAGAATTATCTCTTTGATCTACCTATATAAAGGGACCCCCGAGTACCGTCAGTGAGTTAGTATTCGTTTGATCTTTGACAAGTGTTTATGGCATGTGCTATCGGTACGTTAGATCAGGTCAACGTGTCCTGGGCATTGGTCAACTATTGTTATACTGTCTATTATATATGTGCATTGTGTATTCAGTCTTATTGTATAGGTACAATCTGTATCCAGTTTTATTGTGTATGTGCATTCTACATAATTGTTTATAAGTAGTACTAAGTAAATTATTAAGTTATTTATTGTATTACTTCATTATAATTAGTTGATAATTTATTTTGTAATCTTTTAGTTGTAATAAATACTCGTAATTTTAAACTTTAGTGTATTAATTATTTAATTACCTAGATCCCAAAACATACCTTAGCGATAAGTGATACAATATTACATAATCTAGTTACGTTTTTTAACAATATAAATGTGCAAATACAAAAAAATAATTAAATGAAATTACTTTATCACTGCACATGTTATTCAACTCATAAAAAGAAGATGTGGGCAAATACGAAATTAATTACAATGCAATTTGAATTTAACAAAATGATAAATATGTAAATCAAAAGCTCAAAAAATAATATTGCTCTATCCAATAGAACAGTTTCCTCAAACATTTATCCTGTAAATACCTCTTATAGAAATACATTTTACACGACACGACACAACACAATACATTAGCATATCAAAATCAACTGTTATGACAGATTTTTCCATGTGGTGAAAACATCTATGGAAACAGAGTTTGGCCACATGCATTGGAAAAACTACACTAATAATTTCCTCTAATCTTTTTAATGAACCCTTAAGGTACAGATACAGTGGAAACCTCCTTATCCAGATCAATTGGGATCTAGGGTAAGCCTGGTATGATAAATACAAAAAAGGGATGTTTGAATTTCTGAAATACAGTACAGTATGTATGTAATACGATTGAAAAAAATCTGGTGTGAAACACTCACACAACTTTCTCTTGCCAATGCAAATAATTAACAATAAACCTAACATTAGTAATAAACAAAAAACTAAACTCAATAAATATAACCTAATTTTAATCATATATGAAAGATGCAAAATGAAAATCAACCTAAGTTTGGCTTAAAAATACGGAAAATCGCTCTTTCACGCTGAACTACGCACTACAAAAAAATTGCTTTAAATAAAAGTTGTAGATCTATTAATTTCCTATAAATTTGATTATATACCTACACTTTTGTCGTAAAATGCATACTAAGGCCTAAATCTTAAAAAATGGATTTTTCACACGTTTTCGTGAGAAAAAAAAAAGAAAGAAAATTGCTAATTACCACTAAACTAAGCGTTATACAATAAAATGTTTGAAATAAAAGTTGTAGGATTTTAAATTCTCTACATTTTTTATAAATAAATTTTTGCGCTAAAATGCGTATTAAAGCTGTAATGTTAGAAAAACAACTTTCTGACGTGAAAACAGCCTCACAAAGAATTTCAGCAGACATGGCGCCTACCCTATCTTGAAGAGCATAACATTTTTTAACAAACCAGGTGTTTTTAAAAAAAATCGTAGGACCAGTTTTCGAGAAAATCACAAAAAAGTGAAAAATTACACGAATAAACTACTACTTCTGGTTGACAGATTTTGATGAAAATGTTAGTATCGGGTCCGGTAGTGGTATGTAACTTAAGTTTTAAGTTCGTACAATGTTCCGTTCTTGATATATTCTATTCACACACACAGACCAATCGCTAAAAACATGTTTTTTGGGTTCAGGGGGTCTGAAAACGTGTAGATCCGGTGAAAACTCAATATGAAAACAATACTTTCCTTCTTATATATTCATATAGACAAGAGAAAGTAAAAATGCCAAGTTGTCAATTACAATATACATAAGTAGGCTACATTTGTTAAAAAAACATACTACAGTATACAGCAAGTCAAAAAAATAAAAATATGAATGTACTATACTGTCTTAGGTTATACAGCACATATAAAGAAGATTATTATACAGTTGTATACACAACACGATCGTGCATTTCTACAACTTTGTTCTGATGTTAGTCACAACAAATGCAACTTAATAATATTAACATAATAATCTGGATAGTTATGTTAGTTAAGTAACATTCGTGGTATCTTTTCAACTCAATAAACAATTTTATCTATTCCATATTAATTTAGGTCTTTTTTATTGTGTCCTGATAAGGAGGTTTCCACTGTACCACACTTTGAGAACTGCTGCATGATGAAATAAATAGTAAATGCTAAAGTTTGACTTCGGTAAAAATATTCTGTAGGCCATTTAGTCCATAGGTAAACATTTTATATTGCTATAGAGTCCCAGCTCCATGTAGTTGAAAGGAATGCAATGCATTGTTATAGTAGTGGGAGAATGAATGAATTAGTAATGTTCCACAGCTGATGCATTTGTAGTAGTAGCGTGTACTAACTAGAGTAAAAAAATATTCTTATCATCCAGCGCATTAATTTAACAAATATCTACCGGGTTATTAACTTGGCTGGATTCATAAAATTTAACTTATCAATTTATAACAAAATATGAAAATAAGTAAATGTAAAAAATACAAACAATCATGTTAAATACGGAAAGTTTGAAAACAAATGTTTTGTATCTAGAGTAATACAACAATCGTTCTCCCAGCAAGCGTCATTCATTCATTATTATTATAAAGATTAAGAATTTATAGAACTCAAAATTAATGAAATCTAGTGGCCAACTTGTATTTTACTAATGCTCAATGCAACAGAGAATTTTATTAAAAGGACTTTGCTTAGTATTAACACTAACAATAAAGCCCCCTTGTTGGTGTAGTGGTGATTGCTGCTGGCTTCTATGCCAGAATACTGGGTTCAATTCGAACTGATCAGGTCTAGCATTTTTACCAATATATATCACCTCATCATTACCTACACACAAGTCAAGGCAGCATGATCCCATGAAAAACACTTCATTGAATGTTGTCATAACCTAACAAATATATTGCTACTAAATATAACCTAATTAAATAGTGGGTATATCCAAAGCACAATTATTTCTCAAATCTGTGTTTCTTAGAAATATTTGTAGAATTTACACTGTAATAAAAGTAGTAAACCATTCAAATAAAGTTGTAAAACCAGTAAAAATAAAAATGTAAAGTCCAGCCTTTCTTAGTTTGCTCCTAATGTAAACAAATAATGACGTCACTGAGCGCATTATATAAAAATGAGTACACGCTGATTAAAAAGTAACAACAAATTACTTTCAAAAGTATTTAAATACAAAATACTTTTAAAATTATTTTTATAAATGAAAATGTTAGGCCTACATCATTTCATTACTGATGTTTTAACTACTTTAAGTACTTATAATTTAAAAAATACTTAACTTAATAGGAATACGACATCCATAAAGTCGCGACTCTAGTGTGTCCCTGTAGTAGCTGGCTTTGGTTTGTTGACAGTAAGAGCAAACTAATAACGGCTGAACTGTACTTATGCCCATCACCAGATTCCATATCAGGACAACTGATAGTTGTAGATCACAATGTGCAATTATGGATATATGGATAAGGTGATATTACTTTCCACTTTTGTCAATAATGATACAATCACAACAGGGACCAAAATATTATAAGTTTAGACCCATCTCGTGTATAACTAGTCTTATCATGTAAACTCTGTGGTCTCTCATGATACATCAGCATTCGGATCCTAGCCTAACATGACAATACCATGCCATCTAATTAGTTCTTGTACTTTCTGTTGTACAGTTGGCAGAAATGCTTAAAAATACAAAATGTTAGCTCCCTTTAACAGGGGTAGTTTAGTTCTCATATCAGTACAAGAACGACAATCTACTTATTGCAATTGGGCTGACATTAGCTTCAACAAACCAAAGGAGAAACGAGATCAAATTGCAGTAAAAAATGGTTACAAAAAAGACAAATGTCTCATTCTTGCTAGCACCATTTTTTTTCCGTAGCTGATTGATCATATTCTTTTTACCTAATTATACACAACTTCTCGTTTAAATGTATTATGGTAAGGTGAATTCTTGTTATTCCACATACAAGGAAAATGTGATATATAATTTAATAAAATAAGTCACAAATTCGTTATTTGTAATCTGTAATGGACAAGGTTATGACAGAAATAAGAAATGAACTGAAGCTTTTATACACAGGGTTGTTTGAACTGATAACTGGCAACTGACTCAATGGTTTTCCCATCGAGCCAGCTTTCAGCTTGATGTTTATACATCAGTTTTAACTGACAGTTCATCTGAAATGGAAACTATATTGGCCGTGTAAAAGGGACCTTATATCTAACGATATTTATGCATTCCCTAACTAAACCATGCCATGCTACCAGGAGACTGAGCAGGCTGGGAAGTTTGATAACATTCTAAAAAATATCTGAAATTTAACCAGACACCCAGTTTTCCAACAACGTAACACTTCAATTTAATCTCATAAAAAACACTAGTCTACGTTGTATTTTTAAAAGGCGAAATCCTGGCGGTTGACATCGCTTACGAGTTGACAACACAATGTGGTCAACACGAGCTAGATTTCCTTTGAAGTGAAAATGAATACATTAAATCACCGTTAACGCAGACATAAAAATTTTAAAATTACGAAATAATAAAATATGTTAACGTAGACTGCTTAGTTACTTACACTCGTCGACGATTACTTTTAGTATTGTAGGAGAGACGTCTCCTGTAGGTTAACCGCTGTACCATTTTTCGGGTACCTAAAATGAGAAAATATAAAAAATTAATTCAATATAATTATATATGGCAAAACAATATCATAAGATAAAATAATTAACAGTTTTCAATTGACTATTTTTCAATAAATTACTTTACTCACCTTATTTCATGCAATCTACCAAGACAACGTTACACGTGCCCTACAAACGGAACTAAAGACAGAACAATGGACGCTAAAGCAAAAATTACCTTTCATTTAAGATTAAAAAAACCGAATTTTAAGAACGAAAAGAACGATTTATTACATATACGCAACAAAGTATTTCGAAACAAAATGAATTATTATAGCTAAATTAATAGTGCATATTTTCTTAATTATAAGACTTGTTTAAAATTAATATATATGAATTTTATAAACTACTATTTAGAAACAACACAAAGTAAACTGCTGTAATTTAATAATATATTATCATAGTATTAATTTATACTCTCATCATAGTTAAAAATGATGTTAAGTTTGCAATCCGTATATAACTTTGAATATAATTTATACTCAAAGGTACGTAAAGAAATGTACTTAATGTTTGTCAACCTGTAACAAAATTTTGCAGACGACTTTTCAAATGTTGCTTCGCTTGGAAACATGTAGACTACACTTTATAACTAAAATATTATTTTCGAGTTTTCCACTTCGTAAATACGTGAAGAGAAGAAATTATGATTTAAACACGTGTTTTTAATATTTTACTTAAAACCAGGCATTTTGTCTAAATTACCTACCCATTATCTTAGACTAATGAAGCTAAAGACTTGTAGTTTTTAATTGGTACTCACAGTAATAAGAGGGTCATTCGTAACATAAGGTTCCCATGATTTTTAAAAATAGACAGCTATATTTTTTATCTTAGTGTTATACATCAATTTAAAGCTTAAAACTTACGCTATTTTTCTACATAATCGCCATTTCTGTCCAAGCACTTTTGCAGACGATGCTCCAACTTTTCTATCCCCATGTTGTAGAATTCTGCTGCCAATCCTTTGAGGAATCGAGTAACCTCTTCCTTGACTTCATCATCGGTACTGAAGCGTAGGCCACCCAAGTGTTCCTTTAATTTTGGGAATAAGTGATAATCACTTGGGGCTAGGTCCGGGCTGTAGGGGGAGGGGTGGGGCACAACAGTCCAGCCAAAATCTGTCAGCAGTTCTTGAGTTTGATGCGAGACATGAGGTCGAGCATTGTCATGGAGAAGCCTCACACCACTGGACAATCTTCCTCTCCGGCGGTTCTGGACCGTGCGGCGTCTGTTTTCTTAATGTGTCGCAATATCTATCAGAGTTTACTGTTGTTCCATGAGGCAAAAAGTCGATCAAAAGAAGGCCCTTCCTGTCCCAAAAGACGGTTGCTATGACTTTCCCAGCAGACTACGTTTGCTTGAACTTCTTCGGCTTAGGCGAAGTTGAGTGACGCCATTCACGTGATTGCTGCTTGGTTTCGGGGGTAAAGTGAAACGCCCATGTTTCATCGTCTGTAACAATTGAATCCAAGAATTCTTCCTTGTTGTCTTCACAATATTGCAAAAACTGCTGGGCACACGCGACACGTTGCTGTTTGTGGTTTTCTGTGAGCATTCGTGGTACCCACCGCGCACACACTTTGTGATAGCCTAATTTTTCTGTTAAAATCTTATGGATTGTGGTGTTAGAAGTCTCAGGAATACGCAAAGCAAGTTCGTTAATGGTGATTCTCTGATCTTCAAGCAATATTGTCCCAACTTTTTCAACAATTGCATCTGAAACTGAAGGCCATCCGCTTCGGTTTTCATCGTGAATTTCTGTGCGGCCTTCACTGAATTCTCTACACCATTTCTGAACATGTTGAACAGATATGCGGTTTTCGCCATAAACTTCGATTAACTGATGATGAATGTCAATAGGTAAAATCCGTTTTGCATTTAAAAAATGTATCACAGAGCGAATTTCGCATCTGGCGGTAACAGCGATAGGGAGCTCCATCTTCGAAGGGTGCTAGGCCAGCACTGATCGACATAGTGAGGAGGGATTGGTGCGGAAAAAGAGGGAGAGCTGATGAGTAAGACAGTGGTGCCAGATTTCTCCCAGCACATCGCATTCTGTCTTGGCAGCTAAGGGAACCTTATTTTACGAATGACTCTCGTACTATACATTTACTTATGAAAGGATATTTTGGCAGTGAATTGATTTAAACCTCAGTTACGGCTGTTTTATTGTGATACATTTAGTGACTCCACAACAGTAATGATGGAAAAACTTTTTCTATCTAAGGCGGAGTGCACACCTATGCAATACGATACGTAAGATACAATATTTATCGTATATCTTACATGAATGCACACCGTGATACGATTTTATTTGTACGATATAATCTTACTAATTTCTTCAGTATTATAATGAGTTCTTCAAGCAAAGAGGATGTTGTAATCTCCCTTTGGTATTTCCGTAGAAGGTGGAATAGAAGGATAAACAGAAGGTTTTGGGTTCATCCATATAATTTACATAATGCACACCACAGCTCAGCTATTGTAAATAAAGAACTATCACTGCATGAAGATAAATTCACGGAGACATACAGGTCTGACACTTCTCTTCTACTGTAATCCTTTAATTGGTAATTCCATATACACGGATATTTTTGTACCTCATTTACAAAGAATATCATAAAAACAGGATCGTCCTTCATATTGTAATAATAATAATTATTATTATTATACACGTTGTAGACCCTTATGGATCACGTGAAGCTTCTATGGTTGTTAATCATCATATCATGATGTTTTAACAGTGGTGTCAGGGCAACTAATGTATTAAGATATTTATCGCATAAGACAAGCCGAACATATCGTACGCTACAAATATCTTACGATAGATGTCACTGTATCACTGGTGTGCGGCAAGTTTTCACCAGCAATGTGTTTTGTACTGAGCAAGCAGACATCTATAGCATAAGATAAATATCGTATCGCATAGGTGTGCACTCCGCCTAAAGGTTACAAAATCATTTTGTCTAAAGTTGTATTAGATAGCATTTAAAATATGTATAAGCCTAAAACCAATAAAGGTATTGGCTGCTGAGAAAATGGGTCAAATGTTAACATTAGTCAGTTTGGGATTGCGATCCCCCAAAATGGATGTGGGTTTTAACATTTAATAATTTTCGGCCCAATCCAGGACTTTCTGCTTTGTAGGCTAGTGTGATAACTACAATGCCATGGAGTTAGCTAAGTACTATACCTTTTTTACTTTCTCTTGCCTATATGAATATATAGGAAGGAAAGTAATGTTTTCATGTCGATTTTAAGAAATCGAGTTTTCACCGGATCTATACGTTTTCAGACCCCCTGAACCCAAAAACATGTTTTTAGCGATTGGTCTGTGTGTGTGTGTGTATACAAAATATCTCCAGAACGGAACAACGTACGAACTTGAAACTTAAGTTACATACCACTACCGGACCCAACACGAACATTTTCATCAAAAACTGGTCCTACGATTTTTTTAAAAATCGCCTGGTTTACTCAATTTTTTATTCTCTACAAGATAGGGTAGGTGTCATGTTCGCTGAAATTCTTGGTGAGGCTGTTTTCAGGTAAAAACGAAGTTTTTTTAAGATTACGGCTTTAATATGCAATTTAGCGAAAAAAATTATATAATAAAAGTTGTAGAGAATTTAAAAACCTACAACTTTTATTTCGAACATTTTTTTGTATAACGCTTAGTTTAGCCGTAATTAGCAATTTTATGTTTTTTTCTCACGAAAACGTGTGAAAAATCGATTTTTTTTAAGATTTCGGCCTTAGTATGCATTTTATAATAAAAACGTATATAATCAAATATATAGAAAATTAAAAGATCTACAACTTTTATTTAGAACATTTTTCTCTACAGAGCCTAGTTTAGCGTGAAAGAACGATTTTCCGTATTTTTAAGCCAAACTGAGTTCGATTTTCATTTTGCGTCTTTCACTCATGATTAAAATAAGGTTATGTTTATTGAGGTTAGTTTTTTGTTTATTTCTAATGTTTTATTACTAATATTAGGTTTATTGTTAATTATTTATATTGGCAAGAGAAAGTTGTGTGAGTGTTTCACACTAAATTTTTGAACATAGTATCATGATTCTACTAATTAGAAACATTAAACTTCACACTTGACCAACCAAAGTTTTCCTCAATGTGTGAAACCCTTCGAAACTTTTCCAGTTTAATTTCTGTATCTCATGATTTTATAAAAGAGACTTCATATTCTATTCATAAATAACTTCATATTCTATTCATAAATAACTTCCTATTCTAATAAAAATAATTACATTTTAAATCAATTAATTAACAACACACCCAAATTGACTCTACAATAGTATACCCAAAATTACCTTTTTATCTATTCGAATTGAAGAAAATCTGAATATTATACCAATAAATTATGAATTTTCTTAAAGTAAAGGAAAGAATAATATGAGCTAATAAAAAAAAATCACAGCCGGGTCAAACAAAAAAATAAGTTTAAGCATATTGAAATATTTCTATTATTATGAATTTAAATAAGTCATGTAATAAACCTGATGTTGATAGACAGAGAACACCTGAGAGGAGTCAAGCCATGGAATAAGTGTGAACAGGTCTGTCACAGCAACTAACTATTCAACACCCATGTCGTGTTCAAGGTATTAATAAATGTAGGATTTTACAGCTGATCTGCCATTTTAATAACAAAAAAAATGTAAAAAAGACTTCAGAGAAACAAATGATTGAAAAGTGGCTGTGCACGAGTTTTTTTGGACCACAAACAGCGACCATCCTAATGCCACTTTGTGGATAATACAGTTTAGACAGCCACAGCACCAATGATGTATTAATAGATGTGTCATCTTACAACTGATCCGCCATTTTAATATCCAAAAAATCTGGTGTGAAACACTCATATGACTTTCACTTACCAATGCAAATAATGAACAATTTAACCTAACATTAGTAATAAAATATTACGAATAAACAAAAAAACTAAGGCTGAAATCTTAAAAATTAATTTTTTATGGATTTTCATGAAAAAACAAACAAAAAATCAATAATTACTGCTAAACTAAGTGTTATACAAAGAAATATTTGAAATTAAAGTTGTAGATTTTTAGATTGTCTACAACTTTTATTATATACACTTTTGCCCTAAAATTCATATTATGGCCACAATGTTAAACAAAAAAAATTTTTTTCTAAGAGAGCACAGCCTCGCCAAGAATTTCAGCAGACATGGCGCTTACCCTATTATGTAGTAAATGAGGCAACTTTAAAAACTTGTTTTTTTGGGTTCAGGAGGCCTGAAAACGTGTAGGTCCGGTGAAAACTCGATTTCGAAAAATCAACTTTCCTTCCTATATATTCATATAGGTAAGAGAAAGTAAAAATTGTTCACAAGACTTCGAGAAACATATAGTGGCCAGTTAGTGGTTGAAAATTGGCTGTACATAAGTTGTTTTGGACCACGAAAAGCAACCAATCTGACGCCGCCTTGTGAAGAATACCATTTACAGACACCCACTGTCACCAACGATGGCTCTTGGAGGTCACCCTTGTGAGTTACTACCTAGTGTTTTGTACTTTTTCCTTTTGAATCTTAATAAGGTCCACTATTGACCAACATTCTGTGATAGGGGCTGACACTGTGATATGGACAAATAGGAACATCAATGATTAAAAAAACAAAAGATACAAAAAAATGTTATAATGTAAATAAAAATTTTAACAGAATGATTAAATACAATATTGTAACTTTCTTTTAATATAACTATTTTTATTTACATATTATTCTAACAGTTGATGATGAAGACCAATTATTATGAACTTATAGAAAAATAAAAATAATATATTTTTTCACTGTACATCTATTTAAATTATTTAGCTGTTGTTTATTATTGGCACAAAATCAAACAATAGAATACTTAAATAGTAATGCTACAAAGTGAAGTATTTTTAATATTCTTACAAGTTATTATGTAATTAGTCCAAGCTAAAATTGAATTGACACCAACGTTAGTTGATCAAAGTATTTAAATACCAATTCAAATTTTGTTTTTGAAGAAATGAACTATCACTGCCAGTCCTTAATTAAACACTCATTTTATTATTAGCAATCAACCCTTAGCTATTTCTAGTCCTAAACACACATCATACTACAATATATACTAATTTTCAAAGTTTATGAGTTCTGAACGTATGCATTGGCCCCTACCCACTTCATAGCTAGCCAATGACTTGCCAGCAAAGTTGCCAATACTAGCTCTCATAGCTCTGTTATATATTTCATCAGCCATTCTTTTGGTCTTCCAATAACAAATATAACATATGGACATACAACCAGCTGATTACATTGGATGTTAACGCACTCTACGAGTTCAGTACGAGATGCAAGAAACAAGTTAACTACTTTGGCTCTTATATGCATGTATGTTTAATGTTTGTCAGGCTGATACATTCATACAATCTGACAACGCTGGCAGGTGTTCTGATTGGTCTAAACACCTCGAACAGCAGAGCTCATCAATGGTGAAAAGCATTATAGTTTTTTCTACTGAAGATGATGACTAAGCAAGCCTAAAAACTTTGTATGTATATTCAGTAAAAGAAGAAAAGTGTGTTAATTATTAATGAACATTATAAAAATGTATATACCCCTACAACTGTTTCAGCTGAAACTCGTATCGATATTTGACCAAAACTTTTTCAAATTTTGTAAATTTCACTGTAATACAGTAGTGTGCTGTATAAATACAAAAAATGAATTAAGTGATTCCCAAAAAAAAATCTTCAAATCATGAACACTATCCCGAAAGAATGCAAACAATAAGTAAATGCACGAAACATTTATTTGCAGACTTTTTGTTTCATTATGGAAAATTTTCAGATTGTTTGTCCAACTGACTGAATTAGAATAACTGAGGGGTTACTGTAATATAAAAATGAATACTGTAGCCAATTAATTAAAAACCCAAAACTAGTTACAGTATTTTAAAGATCTTACTTTATCTTCTGTGCCAGAGGTCTAGGGTTAAAATTCCTGTCAGTTCTGGTACTTCATCACTTTATTTTCATCTGCCTTACGATATAGCAATGGATGAAAGATCATTAGCGTAAATACATTATTAAAACGTGTAGTTACATATTTTGATGACATAATGTATTATCATTTCAATCTGAACACATTTTATAAAAAATGAGTTTTCAGCATCTTTGTTGTATTCTTTAAAGATACACATTCAGATAATTACAATACTAATAAAACATCTAAAAAAATGAATAATTTAACATTTATTTCAATAAGATAAAATTATCAAGGCACAAAGCACTCATTAAAAACTGTAACTAGGTTAATAAATTATACAACTGCTGCTTCTCTAGACGACAATCTTCTTACTTTTCTTGGAGGATCTGAATCATATTCACCACCCAAAGTATTTTCAAGCACTGGAGACTGCATTTCTTGTTGTTCAATCTGTTGGTCCTGCGACAAGAATAAAATATTGCATCAATACAAATGAGAATTCTAACAATAAAACTGAAGTGTTGTTCTGCTAATCATCGAGTTTTTTGTACCTTACATTTTTTTAATACAATTTTATGTATAAAGGCTGTTGTGTTGTTAAGGTTATCAGCCGAAAGGCTGGTTTGAACCTCTAGAGGCTTTACTAAGTAAAACAAGAAGTGAGGTGGTTTACCATTGCCTTCCTTACTGAGTGGAAAAATACGCTTATCAGCATGCCAGGCCCTCTGAAAAGCACATATTTTCCACTCTGCAAATGACACATTCACTTCATTCACCACAGGGTCTGGCTGTATAATGAAATTCATTACTTTCAGAGGAGATAACTCTGATTAGTGTCTTTTACACCTCTACCTCTTCTGTTCTTAAATGATTCAGTTACTTAATTGGCTGACCATGTGATAACAAACAGAACTATTTATTTTAGCCCTCCAACTAACAGATTGAGTGTAAATTATTTGACACTCCACCTGTCTGTTATGGGTAGGTATGAAGGCCGGTACATTATTAATTTATTTTGTTTTATTTAAATTAATTTAACTCATTTCCATAGGAAGCTCATAGTTCAAGTAGAGGTGTCTAGTTTACAACCCCACAAATAGGTAGCGTTTCTAGGTGATCTCCCTAATCTCCTTCCTGTCCAATTGGTGGTAGGAAGTAGTTATGATTAACTATCAAAACAATAAAGGTAAACAATACAATAAGGGTTTTAAACCCTATGTTTACAAAGGTAAACAATGTTTGGTGGTAGGAAGTAGTTATGATATTTTTGTAGTTGTGATTAATAACATGGTTACTAGATTGAGGCGTTATTGTGATAACAGGTTACTAAAAACACCCTATTAATTTAGTAACAACTTGTTCAGCTGTTCCTTTATAACACAGTGATTCAAAGCCGTTTAATAAACTGATGTACGAATGACGCTTGTTTGACTGTTATAACAGCGTAAGACTGTTAAAACTAAATGATGTTATCAGTAACCTTTGCGTCTAATAACACGACTTTTAAGTTTGACTACGTTATAATCAGGTGCGGATCCCGTGGGGGCGATTGATTTTCCCCAACTGACCAAGTGGTATACGAAAAATGTTGAGGGTTGAACCGGATAAAGCGTGAATCTGTATTATCTGCGTTCCTACCTCAGCTCGCTGACAAGAGAACTCCTCAAGAAGAAGAAAACAGTTCTCTAGAAGTTGTATGCAAGCGATATTACAGCTTAGCTGGCTTTAGCAGCTCCATAATGCTTTGTCATCTTAAAGGGGAAATCCAAAGGTGGATGGCAAAATGGAAAATACGACATGAACAGAAACAAGCTATTCCAAAAAATGCCTTAAATGCGTTTTTAAGCTGCGACAAAGAGGTATACCCTACCATCCACCTTATGCTCAAGGTTCTAGCCTCTCTTCCCCTCAGCATCACCAGCGCTGAAAGGAGCTTTTCATCTTTGAGACAGCTCAAGAAATGGCTCAGATCAACAACGACCGAGGAGAGATTAGTAGGTCTGGCCCTACTCAACATCCACTGAGACATTCCTGTCAATGTTCCTAACGTCATCACACGATTTGCAAAGAGTGGTAATCACAAATTAGATTTTATTGTGTAAATAAGTTTGATTACCTTTAGTTGTACATTAATTTTAATACATGTGTTGTAAGAAACTTGATACCTTTATTGTTTCTTTTTTTCTTCCTCTTCAAAAATCTGAATCTGAGTATAAATTTTTAAGTTACTACATATAGTCCAACATGGCTGGTACCAGCCGGGACGTAGCAAAAGATGGGTACTTTTCAACTTTAATGTGACTTAAGTATTATCAATCAATTTTCGAAAAATAGAGCTCTAAAACGTTATTTCGAACTCAAAAATACAAAAATTTTCTGGGGGAGCACCCCCGGACCCCCCTTTGGTTAGGGTGTACCCCCAAACCCCTCGTTCACCCCCAAAGTCAAAGTCCTGGATCCGCGCCTGGTTATAATACTAACTCAAGGTGGATAATCTCACTGATCTCTCATGGACACAAATTAAGGCAAACAGCACTATTTCCTGTAACCTTATACAACCACGGCAAACCAAACGAAATTTTTCACAAACACATGGGTGGCCAGTTACAGGTATCAGACGAACTAATGTCCCATAGCCGAGCAAGTAAGAGGGAGATAGTGGCATAACTACGCATGCGCTCAAAGGTCTTTACCGTTATAATCCAAATCTGAAAATATACTAGTCATTATCTTGCTTGTTAGTTTACTGCGTGCATAAACACTTGCTCACAACAATGAGTGAAATTATACAATGTTATTGGAACGGCACGTATGGCTTGTGCGAGTGAGAGCGTTATGCATTCTCTCACTCCCACGGCTACGGGACTTTAGTTCTTCTGAATACTGTACCCTGAATCATTCACAGACACACAGCAAGACAGTATAGTTAGTATACATTGTATACCGAGCCAAAAAGCCAGTAGCCATACTTCCGTAAAGGCATCAGCAAGACTAAAGCAAGTTAATACTCAAAACTAATTTTTCAGCGAGTCATGATGTCACCGCCGGATGGTTTGTTTTGGCTACCATTTTATGTACCAATAAACCTTGGTACAAAAATATATCTGTTAGTGAATAATTTATTAGTTTACTTCTTTTCTGCAAGTGTCGTGCTATTACATATTACTACATTGTATTGTAGGCTGGACTATATTATTATAATAACAGGTTACATAGAATCCTGTTATCGAGCAGGCTGTTATTTTCAGTAACATGTAATAAAAAAAATAGCTTTATTTCCAATCACTATAGGAAGTCAAGAAAGAATGATGGAACATACAAATCAACCTAGTCTTTTTACATTTATACCAAGAAGATTCTCATCAATTGAGATTAACAAGGCAGAGCGATAACTGTGAATGGAAAATGCAGCAAAAGTATCTAGCGCAGAATTTCACAAAATTCATGTAATAAGTGATTTATAATGAAATATTAGGACTTTATTTTCCAACATCCGATAAACCATAAATAACAGACAAGTGAGTATAGAATTTTTTTTACTGAAAGTTATGACTTCTTTGATAATTGAGGCATTATCATACTTGTGGACAAGCTTTCCAACAACCTCTTCATAAAATGTTGCCGCAATGAATTTAAATGAGTCTTGAAGCTACTCATTAGTTCGGAAGCACTAGCCTCCTTCATAGCCACTTCTTCAGTTCAGGGAAAAGATGGATGTCACTCGGAGTTAGGTTGAGACTATATGGCAGGTGATCGAAAATGTGCCACTGAAATTGCTTAAGGAGTTGTTGGGTTCCACTATCACTGTGAGGACAGGCGTTATCATGGATTAGAACAATTCTAGAAGACAGCATGCCTCTTTTTTACTTTCTCTTGCCTATATGAACATATAGGAAGGAAAGTATTGTTTTTATGTCGATTTTAAGAAATCAAGTTTTCACCGGATCTACACATTTTTGGACCCCCTGAACCCAAAAAACATGTTTTTAGCGATTGGTCTGTGTGTGAACAGAATATCTCAAGAACGGAACATCGTACGAACTTGAAACTTAAGTTACATACCACTACCGGACCCGACACGAACATTTTCATCAAAATCGGTCAACCGGAAGTAGTAGTTTATTCGTGTAATTTTTCACTTTTTTGCGATTTTCTCAAAAACTGGTCCTACGATTTTTTTAAAAATCGCCTGTTTTACTAAATTTTTTATGCTCTACAAGATAGGGTAGGCGTCATGTTTGCTGAAATTCTTGGTGAGGCTGTTTTCGCGTAAAGAAATTGTTTTTTTAAGATTGCGGCTTTATTATGCATTTCAGCGCAAAAATGTATATAATAAAAAATGTAGAGAATTTGAAGTCCTACAACTTTTAATTCAAACATTTTTTTGTATAACACTTAGTTCAGCAGTAACTAGCGATTTTCTGTTTTTTCTCACGAAAACGTGTGAAAAATCGATTTTTTTAACATTTCGACCTTAGTACTCATTTTACGACAAAAGTGTATAAAACCAAATTTATAGAAAATTAAAAGATCTACAACTTTTATTTAGAGCATTTTTCTCTACAGAGCCTAGTTTAGCGTGAAGGAGTGATTTTCCGTGTTTCTAAGCCAAACTGAGGTCGATTTTTATTTTGTGTCTTTCACTCATGATTAAAATAATGTTATGTTTTTGTTTATTTCTAAGTTTTATTACTAATTAAAAATAAATATTTGTAATGTTTTATTGTTAATTATTTGCATTGGCAAGAAAAAGTTGTGTGAGTGTGTCACACCAGATTTTTTATTTTTAAAGGCTCTCCACAAACTTTGTAAGGTTTCACAATAAATATCTGCATTAATCGTGATCCTTGGCTGCATTAAGTCCACAAGAAACACAACGAGGAGTTTCAAGACATCGTCAAGACTCAATTAAACTCATTGGCGGCAACATTTTATTGGAAAGCTTACTTTTAGTAATAAAACATTTATTCTACATTCACTTGTCTTTTACTTATTGGCCTATCGGAGGTTGGAAAAAACTAGCCCTCATAGTAACCAAAATAAGCAATGGTGATCAACATAAACAAGTTTCAAAGTAGCTTTAGGATGTTGGTTTTTCACAAATATGAATATTGGTTTAACATAAATTATCTCAATGAATTTCAGAAAATAAAATAAATGAAATACTTGCTTCTTTTTCATAATAAATTTTGATACTTTGCCAGTTATCATGGTATAGTCACTTGAGTCACGAGTTTGCCCTTGTTTGCAACGAGGGGTAAAGGGGAAAAAGCATCAGTACGCATCCACGACTGCTTTAATTTCAGTAAGACAAACATAACAACTTATACTATACCCAGAGCGCAAACAGTATATCGCGGAACCTTTTGTAGGTTAACTGTATGAATATAACTGTTTGTTACCATAAACACAAATGTTGGTTTCTCGGAAACCATTCGAACTATTCAGTGCTGAACGCAATGTAAAAAATGTAATGTGAAGTTGAAGTTAAACAAAAATGCCTATTCGTGCCTCTTAACACAAGCTGTAAGCGAGCGGCTAGCTACTGTGATGTTTTTCTTTCCACAATTAAAAAAATAAAGAAGGAAATTAAGGATGCAAAGAAGCTATAATTTAAGAGTTTTGTTGACACCTGGTAAAAAAAAGAAAACGGTTAGGTAGATACTAGAGAGACTGATAATGAAAACACCGATGACAGAAATAGTAAAGAAGGCGATTCATTCGTAATTACAGTAAATCAAACATTTTTAGTCATGTAATTCAGCTATAAGCAATATTACAGGTCATATTTATTTCTTATAAGGTTTATGAAGAAAACATTTTCTCTGAATAAACCACGGAATAGAATAAACTGCACGGTAGTGAAATGTACGAGTAGTGTCTCACTGTTGAGGTTGGCAGCACTGCAAATATTTCACTTCCCTTCCTCATAGCCCATACATACGCAAAGGCAATCTTGTGACTTCAGTATCTATATCATCAGTTACTATTACCACTTCACACCAGTCCCAATTTTAACTTGTTTAATTCGATCATTCCGTAATAATAAATCACTGTTGTTGCCAATGACCAAGAAGTAACTTTAAGGTAAACTAAAAAAATGTCTTAATTACTTGCAAATCATACAAATTAGAACCGCATGAATTAGTATGGTTTAATTCGCAGAACAATAGGAAAGAAAGTGAGACAGGACATCCTAAGTGATAATTTATAGAGCAATGGCTGTACCGTTCATAACATATTGGAGTGAAACACGGGTGGCCCTAAAGAAGAATAAATCTTGTATCCAGGCTGCTGAAATGAGATTTTTGCGGGGAACCAAAGGTTCTTTTTGGTTAGATAAGAGTATATAACAAAACAATACACGCCGAGTTAAACATTCAGACTGTGTCAAACATTAAGAATATATAAGAGAAACTGGTCCAACCATTTACTTCACATGCCAGCACACAGACTTCTTCTACGAGCATGGAGATATAAACCTAAAGGGAAGTGAGGTATGGGAAGACCTAAGAAGATATGAGGGCTGGAACAGGCCACTGAGCCTAATCCTTAACAGATGATGATAATGGTGGTGATGAAGATTATCACATATCAGAAAATTATATTATTTAAACTGGGTTCTTAACTAAGGGTACAACTAAATTTGTTAAAAGAGTATTTCACTCACTAAACTTTAAAATAAATGGTTTCATCAACTTACACACCAATGCTTGAACAACAGTTTAGAAGAGATAAGATAACTTGAGATACTTCTAAGTGAAAACCAAGAACATCTGGATTAACTTTTAATATAATGGTCCGATCTCAAGACAAACTGATGAAAAATTATGAGAAATAATTAGAAATATATTTCACATTATTATCCCACATGTTTACTTTACTTAGCGTAACGTAACATGTGAAGAAAGCTCTTTGGTGGCAAATTTTAAAATTGTCATCTATCATTTCCCTTTTACCGTTCGTCCATCTGTCACACCCATATGTCAGAAACTACAAGAATTAGCAATAAACGGTTTTCGGATTCGTAATCTACACAGAAAGTTAGTGGGCCTAAATTGGGTTTCAAGTTCCGGTTTCGACTGGAAGTGGCCTGAAACCGGAAGTCAAGAAATCAAAATCAGAAACTACAACAGGTAGCAACAAATGGTTTTTGGATTCGTCATCTATACAAAGGTCAGTGGGCCTGGAATGGGTGTGAAGTTCCAGCTTCGACTGGAAGTCAACAAATCAGTCAGAATTTGAAACAAAAATAGTCATTCAATTCCTCTTAAAGAGTAGATACAGAAATCACTAATGGTTTTGCTATAGGTCAAAATTAAGCTTTTTTAAAAATTGCCACCAGCCATGAGACAATAAGTTATCTCATGAAAGGGATTTTTTATTTAGGAATGTAAGTGCATAAATGTGTCAATTTTGTCACAAACATCTTGAGACATGTCAATAAAATAATGAGACTGATGTTATATAATTTTTTTTAAATTAATTAAAATTACAATTGCACAATGTCTCCTTCAAATTGGCTTCAGCTGGTTAGTTACAGAAGTTTTAATCGCTTCTACTGTCTCAAAATAACACCATTTGAGGGGACTTTTTCAATCTTGGTAATAGAAAAGTGTCACAAGTACTCAAGTCGAGGGAATAAAGGGGTTGAGAAGCTACAGGGATGTTTTTACTTGTTAAGAACTCATTGATTGAAAATGCAGAGTGACAAGATGCATTACCAGTTACTCTTGATACTTGGTCTCACACCCATAATGTGAGTCAAATTTAACTGTTCCTCAATCGTTCAGACTCAATCAATGGACAAGATCTCAGCTTCTGGCAACATTTTCATTATTTCTTGTAGTAGCAGTCGCCCGCTTCGAGGTTCATCTTTAATTTCTTCTCTGCCTTCTGAATATGCCTTAAATCACCTTAAAACCTGGACCCTTGATAAAAAAATTTCTCTGTATTTGTAAGCCTGCTGGTACTCTTTCTGTCTCAATTTCACCAAGGTTGAACCAAAACCTGGTAGGACATTGTTACTTAAAATTGATTGTATTCATTTTCAGAACAAAAGGATAACATTCACAGAAAAAATACTACGGACAACCAAATGATTCTATGGAGTTCAAACTTGTACTGACTGGCGTACCACAAGTTGGTCTACCCCTCCCTAAATTGATATCCCCTGTGTTACCATTCATTGCATTATGTTGTCAGTCTCATCACTTTATTAACAGACCTTATATGATTTATACTTTACAATGTACAATTTACTAGTAATTCTTACTTACAAATAAGATTCAATAAAATTAATTCTTATATTTCTAATATAAAATGCTGAAAGTTGCTGTACAAATAAAAATTCTTCAAAAATATGTTCCTGCTGAATCACTGGAAAATTATAATTTCAACATAAAAATGTCAACAATCAACAGTAACAATCTTGGGATGTAAAAGTAATCTCTCACAAGTCTTCCAAAATTATGTACAATTACATTAATAAAATAAATAATTTATAAATACATTTTTGAAATGCATCATGCCAACCATTAATATAAATTACAGTATAAATGAAATTTTTATGCTCATAAGACAGGTGGAGTGTAAAATTATTTACACTCAAACTGTTTGTTGCAGGGCTAAAATGAATAGTTCTGTTTCTTATCACATGATCAGCCAATTAAACGACTGAATCATCTAAGAACAGAAGAGGTAGAGGTGTAAAAGACTAATCAAAGTTATCTCCTCTGAAAGTAATGAATTTCATTATACAGCCAGACTCTGTGGTGAACGAAGTGAAGGTGTCATTTGCAGAGTGGAAAATATGTGCTTTTCAGAGGGCCTGCCATGCTGATGAGCATACTTTTCCACTCAGTGAGGAAGGCATAGGGTAAATCACCTCACTCCTCGTTTTACTTAGTAAAACCTCTACAGGTTCAAACCAGCCTTTCAGCTGACGACCTAAACAATACAACAAATGAATTTATCACCTTACTTTTGGTTGCTACCGTTCTGAATTTTAATTTTTAATTTTAATTATATGCTCTGAAAAAGGTGGTACCACCGAAACGTGCGAAAGTTTTTTGAACTTAAAAAGTAACCAAAAGTAAAGTGATAAATTTCATTTATACTGTAATTTATATAATAAATGTTTGTTTTTACAAATCTGCTTTACAATTCTTCAGTTACATAGATGTGTTAAAATATTTTATTTCTGCTGATATGCGAGTAATTTTTTTTTTTTTTTTTAAACGTCCGACTGTTCTGCAATTACTGCTAATGCAAATGGTGAAGGATGAAATGAGTTTTTGTAACGTATGAAAACATGCTATGCCTGAATGGGATTTGAACCCAAGACCGCATGATAAGAGGCGAGCACGTTACCAACTACGCCAATGCGGCCAGCGATGTGCGACATGCGAGTAAAGGATGTGAAATAGTTTACTAAGCTATTTAAATGTTTCTTTTTCTTTATTACGTATCACTACGAGAAAAAATTTCTCATTCTACTAAACAACATGAATTGTATGTAGAACAATAAACTAGATTTTCATTTGTGGATCTATTTAATTGTTGCTAATGAAAAATTTTATTATAGTCAGAATCAAAATAATTTCAGCTTCCCAGTGAATGCTAGTATGTCAGTTTAGTCACTTTACCCAATTTACTACATTAGTTAAGGATATTTACCTGGACTGAATTGCAACTCTGATTGATCATTGTTGCAGCTTCACTAATTTATAAATCACCATGTACAAGAAGTTCAGTCTCATAAATTGTGTTTAGTTGATATTTCTTCCTAGTCAGTACTACTACAACCACAATTTTTTAATTATTGTTCTTGTAATTTTTAGTTACATTCAGCAAAAGTAAATAAATAAGTAAAGATAACTTGACAAAGATTATAATATAATGAGGTAAGTTTAGCTTTATTAAAAAACACTTTACAGTAGGCCCTATTAATATTATAGCAGCCAAAAACACAATAAAAATATATTGTGCGTGCGTTTATCAAATTTCATTTCAAAGTATTGACAAAGAAAGTAAAGAGAAAGATTGAACTGGAGGTGTTGTAGATGTATAGACTAATACACATACTATGACTAATGTACAGAGTTTAATACAAATACATATATAAACAGATATGGGCGCTTGTGTGGCTATTGTATTTGTGCTAAAAGATTAAAGGTTTTTAAAAAAATCTGGTGTGAAACACACACATGACTTTCTCCTGCTAATGTAAATAATGAAAAAAAAACCAATCATTTCCATACAGGTCTGGCAGTACTCTCCAGCTCTATTGAACACGGATTCTGATGAGCAAAATATGGAAAATCACCTATTGACGCTAACTAAGTTCTGTAGAAAAAAATGCTTAAAAGTTGTAGGTTTTCATTTTTTTTTAACTTTGATTATGATGAACATTTTCGCCCTTAAAAATCATATCAAGGTCGCAATCTTAAAAAAACAACTTCTTAACCACAAGAGCAGGAAAATTTAATAATAGAGGCGATTAATCAAAATTCTAGAGCTGTTCGAAAAATTGTAAAAAGTGAAAAATCGCATGAATTAATTGTTACTTCCAGTTGACCAATTTTGAATGAAATGTTTGTGTTGGGTATCTAACTTCCAAGTTTCAAGTTGGAAAGTTGTTAACTTCCAAGTTTCAACTTTATAGGATTTTCATTTTTTGAGTTATTTTGTTCATACACATAAACCAATCGGTAAAAACATGTATTTTGGGGTTAAGGGACCTGAGAATAAGTTCAGTAAATGGCCTTGATTATCCAACCAAATCACAAAAAAAAAAATTTAATTTTTTTACTCAGCGATAATTTAACAATATGAAGTACAAAGTATTATCATTTTTGTATTTACCATTTATATTATGTTTCTGTCTATAAATATTGTGTAAAATTTGTTTTCAGGTTTAAAACATTTTATCAGTATTACGCAATTATGCATACCACGTCTGATTTTATTCTAGTCGCTAAATAATGCAACTGCAATACTACTCGCCCTTTGTACATATACTAACAAGATCATTCCTGTTCCCTCACAATGTCACCAGCAGCCTGATAAAGAATAACGGTTTAAGAAGGGGTGTAAATGCCAAAGCTTTCACTCTTCAATGTGGATTCTGATTTTGTCTGTGTTGTTGAAATTAAAGAAGATATTTTAGCATTGAACATGAAAAAAAAGAACATTATAGTGATGAAGAAACAGGACAGAAATTTGGAAAACTTTCAACAGTACGACAATGGATTGATGGACTTCTTAACTACATTAACGAAACTCTGACTCAAAATTTTATTACCATTTTTGAGAATTCAAAGAAACTATAAGAGGTAAACCAAGAAATACAGTACAATAGCTAAAAATCTACTCATCTTTCAAGCCTGTTATCAAAGGACCTTCCTCTGATATAGCAGCCTTATATTACAACAAATCTCTTATCCGCAATTGGTGATTATAAGAAAAACTGTCCACTGTAGAGAATTGTATGTAGCTACTGTAAAAATTTATATTTAAAAAAAATTAATCCCGTACTTTTTTCGTCTAATTTAGTTATATTTTTCAAGTATAATTTGTAGGCCTATAGTTTTCTTATGTGTTTACGTACTGTAGCCTATATATTTTCTGTAAATAAACAGTTTCAGTTTGTTTTACAGAAACATTTAAATAATTTTCAACTGCATAATTTAATCGTTTAATGTTAAGCTATTATTAAGTACACTGCTCATACCTGTGTTAAGTTACCCCCTCGCCTTGGTTTACCCAAAATCAAATAAAACCTTCAGTTTATCCGATTCCCTGCATATCCGACCTGACTTCAGCTCCAATTACATCGGATAGCCGAGGGTTTACTGTATTTCCGGTGAAAAATCAACATGAAAACATAACATTCCTTACCTATATGTTTTACAGAGGGCAAGAGAAAGTAAAAATTAATGGCAATGCTATCTAGTAGACAGGTGCTTACAAGTTACAGCTTAGCTTTCACATTTGTCTGGAAACTTCCGTTTTTAAAAAAAATCCCTGATTTCTCTGATTGGCAGACACCCTAATTTACTTTTCAAAATACACTTTTGTACTGCAAACATGTACAAGAGTAAGTGAAATAATCATAAGCTGAAAGTACCTGAGTTTGTGGAGGCGTTAAGCTGTCTAAAGTACTGGAATCGGCAGCAGTTGTGGTGTCGGTTACAGATACACAAACTTTATCACTTGATGGAGCAGTACCGGGTTCATTTGTTGATGCAGTAACAGGTGGATAGAAATACGGCGGCCTACAATAAATCCCAGGATTTATCGTGACAGATTTTGTGCAATTGTTTGTTTTGAAAATACCGACAAGACGATCAGCCAATTCAAACATATTAGCTCTTAGAGATATTATTATAAACTGAGCATTCTTTGTTCTTTCCTGTAACACAAGAGTTATATTTTTAGTAACAGTACACGTAACAAATGTGTCAATGCATAAACAACTTGAAAGTAAACAAACTAGTAACATTTACATTCTATAACATATCCAAAATTACACATTCTAAATGTATGGGGTAAAATTTATCTGTAGAATAAATTGTTTTTATTTTACAATCACTTGTGTAATAGTAAATTTTCCAGTGTGGGAACGCTAAAAATTTTTGTGAAATTGTATGAAAAGCACAATTTAGTTTAATATTTCCACGATTTTCTACAATAGCCCAGTGCTTTGCATATTAGAGCTTGCTGAACTATGAGGTATTTATTAAATAATGCATAGACAACGATAGAGGAAAAATTTAGTAATAGTACATAACTATACTTATCTTATATAACTAACTTATACTTGTAGTTAATCTTATTTATTTACTTTAATTAGCATCATAAATTAGAAATGCAATAGACTTTTTCACGTAATCACTCTGACATCAGCACTGTCTGTACACAGTCTGTCTATTTGGGCTTGACTGCAGATGTGTCTCTCACAGATATTATGTGAATCAATCAAAAACCAACTAAATAAATTGGCTTAAAAATATTTACTTTTTATTAAATTGTGGAAAAACCAGTGTGAGAATGCCGTTCCTACCTGTTCCCGCTACATTACACCCCTGTTTAGAATTAAATTGTAATTTAAAATAAAGACTAAATGCTAAACTCTGGTCTAGTAAAATACAGATGAGGACACATTAATAATTATGTCTGTATCAAGCCCATAACTATACATGGTGGATCATGTGAGAAATGAAGACCAATTTCCAGGATACCATAGTAGACAGAATACTGATTGGACAGTTGGTATTATATGGTACTAGATAAAATGCCCGTTCTTCGAACAGTTTTCTTGGTGTAATGGACGGTTTGTTGGTGTACCGAGTTAAATCCCTGTCAGGTCTGATATTCTTTAATCATGGATTGTTATCTATTCGTACCTCCTTTCAATGTCAGCATTATTATAAATGAAAAACATACTTGGACATAAAATAAAAGCAAGATCTTGGTGTAAATCAAGATATGCAGTGCTTTATTATTTTCAGAAGCGTAGTTAATTTTTAATGTCCAACAATAATGATTACTTTAGTGAATGTAAATTAGCCAATATTGAGATATGACAATAAATCTCAATATATTCATATTTCTTATCTTCATCTTTCTTCTTCTTCTGACATCCACGGCATAGGCATGTCTGCCTGTTCCAGTCTATAAGATTGCCTCCTTCTGTTAATTTTTAATTTTGTCGATTTCTTTTTAATTTTTTAATTTCTAGTTTTGTTCCCATCTTTTCCTAGGCCTTCCAATATCTCTTCTTCCTGTTGGTTTATATTTCAGAGCCTGAAAGGGGATTCTATCAGATGGCATTCTTTCCAGATGTTCTCTCCATTTGATTCGATACTTCTCCATCATCCCGTTCAATGACTCCACCCCTAGTTCATTTCGAATATCTTCATTTCGCAAGAGATCCAATCTTGTACAGCCTTTAACACTCCTTAGAAAGCGCATTTCTGCCGCCTGAATTCTGCTTGCTTCCTTTTTACCGAGAACCCATGCTTCACTTCCATACAACAATATTGGGATGGCCATTGTGTTATGGGATGGCAATTTCAATATTGTTTTACTTAAATAAATTTACTACTTATACAGAGCAATGAAAATTGATGTTTTGAAGATTAACTCACACAAATGTGTGTGTGTAATGTAACTGTCGGTAATTTCATTATTCGCTACAGAGCAATAAAAATTGCTGTTATACCGTTAAATGGAAGGTAAATCACAATAGGAACACCACGATGTTCATCAACCGACTTTTAGTTAACTACTAAGGTGACTGTCATTCATTTTTGACAATGTGACCGAGAAAGGGTGTGTCGTGTAAGGTAGGGGGAGGGTAATGGTGGAAGGGGTAGGGTAGGTAACTATAGTTTCGGAATGAATGTCTGCAGCGCGTAGGCCTATGTTTATTCTGTTTGTTTCCTAAAATATTGCTATGTTTATTTTTATAAAATTGGTAATATCTCAGTTATTATGCATGAAAATGAAAAACTTTACATAATCAAACTTATTTGTCTTCTAACGTTTCGTAATTTCGATTATATAAAATTTTTTGATAAATTGACTTTTAATGGAGATATTCGCAGTTTTTTGTTTACCCCTCCCTCTGAACCCTCCAACCCTTCGTGATGTTAAAAAAATTTATAGCCTATTTTCATTTCGATAATGTCCAGAACATAAGTACCAAAATTCATTGAATTTGGTTCAGCGGTTCTAGCATGATGCCGTAACATACAAACGGACAAAAATTTAGCTGAACTTATTTTCGGTGTTTATTTGGTAGATCTGGCGTAGAAACAAAATTTGGGGCATTTTGAAAAATTGTACAGACAAAATCACAATTTTATTAATATAGATTGGCATGTCCAATTAATGGCTGTGAAACCAAAGTGTGATACTTTTCCATCCAGAAAATAGAAGAGGTTGTCCTCAGAAAACATGGATACAGGAGATGGTGGGCTGTAGAATGTGAGAAGTGAAAAAATCTATAGGACAACCTGAAAAAAATTAATATGAGAATGACACCTGTTTCTTTTTAAATATTTGGGTTATGTTTTAATAGCACCTCCAAGCATCTGTGATAGAAGTATAGACTAACTGAATGATAGAAGAATCAATCTAAAGATTATCAATAATAGCTGCAGCTAAGCTTTTCATCTTAATGTATCTGAAAGCTTTTATCGTTCATACATTACATAAAAGTTAAATGGTAATGCAACAAGGAGTGAATCTAAAATTTAGAGAAAATGAGTTATCTTCACAAACATGTAATAAAAATGTTATTTTACAATAAGAAAATAAGGACTTAAACTACACTTCCCCTCCAATTAACATAATAATTAAAAAGTTCCATAAGATGACTTCTGACATTTTGCATGAAGCACTTAAGCCAGATGTTCTTATTTTAGATGAAGTGAGACACAGTTATCCAACAGCTGATAGATGAATCCTATTCCTAAATGTTACAGTAATCAAAAACTCAACTTTCTTCTTAGTTGAATGAATGTTGTTTCATGACCACTTTTATTAAAATTGCCAAAACTAAAAAGTACTCAGACCCCTTTACGTTCATTTTGGATAATGCAAACAGTGAAGAGTGATAAGGTAAAAATGACAGACTCCGACTGAGAATCAACCCCTGGCGTAGAAGTAGCGAACAAGATTTGATTCCTAATTATATGGTATACATAATTCACAAGCTCAAGCTTTCACTCTGTCCTAAGTTAGAACTGAAGGAACTGGTGGCTTAGGGTAGATGAGACAAGGAGAGTCAAAAATAATGCTTGTCCTACTGTAGCAACTGACATCACTCCAGACTCTGTAATGTAATTATAAGAATGGCTCAAACGTATTGGACCGATGTTATTTTATTGACTAGTATTCTGGACACTACAGCTCGCTACGGGCAAACCTTTAGCAAAAGAGTTATAACCACCTAGAAAAACTTGTCATTAAAAATAATAGTATTACTAAACAAAAATATCAACTAAGAAATTCTGAGCAATTAATTTAAACAAATGTCCAAACTCCAAACCAGTTTTTCTCAAAACAAGAATGTGGGTTAATTTTTTGTGCAACACCATCCAGAAATGTTTAAAAGGTATAAAAAAAGGCAATACTTACTTTAATATAATGGCCAACAATTGAAACATTTTTGAAATCCAAAGCAGCATCAATCTCATCCATAACATATAATGGAGTTGGCTTATAATAATGCAATGCAAAGACTAACGCCAAAGAAGACAAGGTTTTTTCTCCACCAGATAAATTTGATATGTTTTTCCATGATTTCTTTGGTGGCCTCACACTGGTAAAACAAAACACAGAAATATATTTTTAGAGTAACCATCATAGATAAGATCCTGGGAACAGAATGAAATCAAAGACAATAAGCACAGGAGTCTGCAATTGAAAATAACTCAATTCTCTTTTAGAAAATTGCTCTGTTTAACAAATTAAGTAAACAGTCTACGCAGAAAAACAACTTTTTTAATTTTTCATTAAAAGTCATGATTTTGGACACATCACCATTTTTAAATGTATTTGTTAGAAATTTATAAAAATGTACTTTTCATAGACCTATGTCAAGATAAAAGTTAACCCTGGGTGAAAAAGTTTCTATGTTTGATTTTTGATTAGTACAAGGAGAACCCATTAAACTATAACTTTAAATAAATATTCAACATCACACATTAAAAATAACCATAATTTCAATTCCTGTTTAACACGTTAAAAATGTCCAACAAAACATTGCCGCACGGATGTGGATGCATTCTGTTCAGATATTATTTTCATTATTTTTATGTACCTACATATTTAATATATCCAACTAAAATTTTCCCGCAGGACAAGGGACGTGTTCTGTTCAGATATTATTTTATGACTATTTTCCAGCCATCACACAGCTTGAATTACTTATCATTCAAAATTCCTCAGTAGACCTTTCTAAATGCTTGAGTGCAGTAGTTCTGCAGTATCAGTATGGGCACTGTAAAATCAGTACATATAGGTAAAATGTTATTACTTCCCAAATTACTGATGAAAAAGCACTTCATAGGACAATGAATCCGAAAACCAGCCATCGAATGATGGTTTTCACATCCATTGTCATTATCATAAATGTAAAACATTTCTTGTAATGACTTTTATATCGGCATGACCTCTAGCTCATTAAAAAAAAACTATTTCAAAAACATATACAAGCTCATAAATATGGAAAACAAAAATGTAAATATACAGAACATGTTCAAATAAATAATCACAAATTTTTCTAAATTAGAAGACATTACTGTTCTGGAAATAAATGATATAGAAGACATTACTGTTCTGGAAATAATTGATAAATAAGTATAACATTTAAACATTGGAAAAAATACTGTATTTTTTTTTTTTTGATGGCCTCCACTCACCCCTTACAGCCATCCCAACCTCCATGAAGGTAACTAACAGGGAAGCGGGGACGACCTACATGAGTAGAACAAGTGCAGCAACAGATAGAAATCCTTGAACGCTGCACTTACCTATCGGGACGTCAAAAGAAATCACTAACTCATATGTCTAAAATCACAAGTAAAAATGCGCAGGGATTGGCAATGATACCACACCTAGTGTGTAAAGACAACAATGATGAGAAGAAAAGTAACACTAACTAAAGACAAACAACCGAGCTAACAGCCAAGTAGAAAAACCACTTATCAAAGGAGGAGTCCAATATGACTTAATAACGCTGGTAGGCTACTCAGTTCACCTACCAACTCGTCATATGGCTGTCCCAACTGAATCAATCCATCCAACATAACACAGTTTCCCTCTTAAAAGTTGATATATTCTTGTTGAATATATCAACCCCCGCAACCGTCAACAAAATTCATAATGTTTACGCATCTTGCCAGGGGAGATATCCACGTCTTTACTTTGTAATCCAAAAGCCTGTGCCCTCTGGAGTTTGCATATGGCACCCTGTACGCTACAAGCGCAATATCAACACTGATTGCTCCATGAATTGCCTTGTATAAAAACATGACATCTGCTATATCACGCCTCTTATCCAATGTCATTATACCCATTTGGGTACACTCCTCTTCGTACTGATCACCCGCCTTACACATGCCACGCTGGCGCAAGTGATACAGCAACCTCTTCTGCACAGCTTCAATACGCTGGTCGGTGTATCCTCTATCGTAGTTCCAAACAACTGAACAATACTCTAAAACTGACCTAAGTATTAAAAACATTATTAATAATAATAATAACTTGATAAACAAACAAATTTAGTTTAACAATGACAATTGGCTAAAATATATCATAAATTATTAAATATAATTAAATAGTTCCAATTTCTGACGTAGATACTAACAGCAGAAGAATTTTCTATTTTATAATCAGTCTGAAATCAAACTTTGACATAGGAAGATGCATTCTTCACAATAATTTCTAGAAGCTTCATGATATTACCTGATGAGCGGTGCACACCACAAAAATGCTTGTAAGGTTAAGAAAATAAGAAAAAAAAGCAGTAAAAAAAGTAAATATTCAAAGTTTTTTAGAAACTCATTATATTAATATGGATTCTGCTGCTAATTGCTTAAATAATTAAAACATTTTTGTAGTTATTATAATTACCCTACGAGTAAACAATAGAAATAAAGAACAGCCAAACTGATTGAAAAGTAAGAATTTTACAAAAAAAAAGCAAATTACAATTGAATAATAAAGTTGCAACAGAAATGTAAACATCTACAACTCTATGGCTAGCCATAATTAAAAATAATAATATTGTGTTATACTTTCACTGATCATAAGGAGATTACCATCAATTTAGATTATCCTACCTAAAGATAATTCCTTCTGAAAAAGGATCTAACGAGTCGACAAGTTCCAATTCTGCATCGCCTCCAAGAGTTATCATCTGGTACATTTCTTTCAATTTAAGAGTAATTATGGTAAATCCTGCCATAAATTCTTTTAATCGAGATTTGCGAGCACTGTCATGCCAATCACGACATTCATTTCTTCTTGCAGTCACCTCATCTAGTTCTTTTGTTCGTTCATTGTATTGCTCAACCTAAAAGAATACACAACAATCAGATCTTAATACAATAATGAGGACGTTATCACAATTTTGATTTTAGAAAAAAATTTGGTAATTAAAACTGGTTTAAAAGATCAACCATTAATTTGTCATTCATAAAAATATTTTTAAATGGTGTTAACGCCATTTACAACTGGGTTATGTAGTTATTTTTCTCCCGGTCATCTATGTTTGTATCCCGCGCCCTATCTTGCGGGATTCATCCTAATTAGCTGCTACAGATTTCTTATCGACTGTTAAATTCGGTATTACGCCACCCACCAACATCCCTTCCTATTCTCTAACTTCCCCCTTTGTTTCGCTGTGTTGTTGGCTTATGAAATGTACGCATGCATGTTGCTTACGCTGTATATTCCAGCATATAAAGTCTGGATATACTTAGGCTGTGTTTACGTATTTATGCGTATTCTGATCGGGCCTTCCGAACTCTATTATTTAATTAATATTTTTAAGGCTTTATGTTTATGTGCAATTCTAACTGTTGCTGCTATAGTGCTTTCAACAAGGATTCAACCTGTGATAACTTTGGCTTCTACAACGGTAAACATGCTACATCTCTAATTCCTTCTGGTAAGTGACTGCTCCTCGTTTTACTTAGTAAAACCTCTACAGATTCAAACCAGCCTTTCGGCTGATGACCTAAACAACAACAAGTGACTGCCTATCTCGTTTACTTTTTGTTTCGGGACGGAGGTTATTTTCTGGATAACCTGTGTATTTCACTCTATTATCCTCTCTTTCTGCCCATACCAGACAGGTGGAGTGTCAAATAATTTACACTCAATCTGTTAGTTGCAGGGCTAAAATAAATAGTTCTGTTTCTTATCACATGGTCAGCCAATTAAATGACTGAATCATTTAAGAACAGAAGAGGTAGAGGTGTACTGTGATACTAATCAAGAGTTACCTCCTCTGAAAGTAATGAATTTCATTTTACAGCCAGACCCTGTGGTGAATGAAATGAAGGTGTCATTTGCAGAGTGGAAAATATGTGCTTTTCAGAGGGCCTGGCATGCTGATGAGCGTACTTTTCCACTCAGTGAGGAAGGCATTGGGTAAACCACCTCACTCCACGCTTTACTTAGTAAAACCTCTACAGGTTCAAACCAGCCTTTTGGCTGATGACCTAAACAACAACAACAACAACAACAACAACAACAACAAGTGACTGCTTATATGCAAATTGCTTAATCTAATTGCATTAGTGAAATTCATTCAGTTCCATTTCTGCATTCCCTATTATTTCCTTGGTTCGATCCTACTTTCATATCTCGTTACCCGCTACTTAATCACACATTTGCTACTGCTAAATGATTTGGTTGTGGGTGTAGACCTCTTTAAAATTACCCTAGTTCTCCAGAAACAACGCATAGAAACAGGTTATTCAAAATTGTACCAAATTTCCACACCTAGCTTAGGCTAGACTTAACAAATTGTATATCTCATCCATCATTTAGACTTAAAAGATTATATACAACTTGACCCCTTAAGCATATTTTATTTTTAATGCTTAGTTATATCCCTGTGCTTTATCTTTTTCTTTAAAATTATCATTTTAAAAAAAAATCAATAATTATTAAGACAAAAATTCCTTCACGACAATGTTATTTCTTATTAAATATTTCCTGTAATTTCAAATTGAGAAATAACAGCCTGAAAATAATCAATCTCAGCCCTATCAAAATACCCGTTTCATTTGTGATATCAAAATTGATGCTTAACGTATCATTGCAGGGACATTCATCTTCATACATTTTGAGACATATAATATATATAATATATATTCTTTCTTAAGACATATAATTACTATCTGAATTGGAATTATCAAAATCAATAAATTCTCATTGCCAAGTGAACCATCAATATCTGAATCAGTACACAGTTGCTTTTTACCACCATGATGACATGAAAACAAACATGTGGATGGAGTTCACAGTCTCATAAAGATTGATTCCTAATTGAACATGAGTGAAAACATCAATATTGAAATAAAAATTATTATCAATAACATTTATTATAACAATCCTAACAGTCAGCTTGTAAAAAAACGTTTGATTATTTGTTTTACATCTGTTTATATCGAACATTGAGTAGTGCAAGATAACTTGTCAAAAATACTTATCACACATTGCACTGCTCAGAGATAACTCATCACTCTGCATTATTGATTTAATAAATAAACCAGAAAAATTTTATTAAACATTTTCCCCCTGAATATTGTTTAGAATGATACTACATAAAAATCTATCAAATACAGAATAGATGACAAGTCAGTAGGATCTTCAGTTGAAATATAAATACATCAATGCATGCACCCTTTTGTCAGTTTGTCTGCATTGATGTATTTACATCTCAACTGAAGATGGATACATGGCATTCGAAAGGACCTATGACTTTTTAAATCAGGTGATAGTAATCTATTGTGTATTAGGTGGTTTTTACTTTCTCTTGCCTATATGAATATTATAGGAAGGAAAGTATTGTTTTCATGTCGATTTTTCAAAATCGAGTTTTCACCAGATTTCACGTTTTCAGACTTGAAACTTAGTTACATATAACTACCGGACCCGACACTAACATTTTCATCAAAATCAATCAACCGGAAGTATTAGTTTATTTGTGTTATTTTTCACTTTTTTGCGATTTTCTCAAAAACTGGTCCGACGATTTTTTTAAAAATCTCCTGGTTCACTCAATTTTTTATGCTCTACAAGACAGGGTTTGCTGAAATTCTTGGTGAGGCTGTTTTCGTGTAAAAAATTTTTTTTTTAAGATTACGGCTTTAATATGCATTTTACCGCAAAAATTTATATAATAAAAAATGTAGAAAATTTAAAATCCTACAATTTTTATTTCAAACATTTTTTTTGTATAACGCTTAGTTTAGCAGTAATTAGCGACTTTCTGTTTTTTTCTCATGAAAACGTGTGAAAAATCTATTTTTTTAAGATTTCGGCTCTAGTATGCATTTTATGACAAAAGTGTATATAATCAAATTTATAGGAAATTTAAAGATCTACAACTTACTAAGAGCACTTTTTTCTACAGAGCCTAGTTTAGTGTGAAAGAGTGATTTTCCATATTTTTAAGCCAAACTGAGGTTGATTTCCATTTTGCGTGTTTCACTCATGATTAAAATAAGGATTCCTTTATGTTTTATGAGGTTAGTTTTTTGTTTATTTCTAATGTTAGGTTATATTGGTCATTATTTGCATTGGCAAGAGAAAGTTATGTGAGTGTTTCACACCAGATTTTTTATGTTAAATATTTTTTTTCTCTTAAATGTATAACATTTATAATAAGTAATGATAAAGGACAAAAACACCCATTTCACACTTACAATTAAAGGAAACTCACAACACAGACATTTTCAACACCAGAAAGGGCACAAAGATTAGAATGTATTGCCAGTAACTGGTAGGACTGCTAGGCCTGAACACTTCCTTTGACGAGACTAAAATGGTCATTATAGTCATAAAATACAAAGATAATAATAAGAAATGATACAATTTTTTCTGTATTATTAGTATTCAAAATTTGATAAACAGCATTATTATTAACACAACAATGATTAAACTACATTAAATTTACCTTTTTATTATATTCTTCGATAACAGTTAAGTTAGGTTTCTTTTTGCTTAAGTTATCTTCCAACATTGATATTGCATACACTAAAGTTTGACTGTCAACATTTTTGAGTTCATCATCCGAGAATTCCTTTAACTCTTCTACTTCTGATCCATTTGGAATCTTATGCAATTTTAATTTTTTTACCTATAAATTGAAAAATTAATAAGTTTAATAATCATTGACATGCTTTCTACCATAAGATTTCATTAAAACAATTACAAAACTTGAATAAATTTAAAAGCATGCGATGAAGTATATGACGAATCTGATGTAATTACAAAGCTACTAAATATACAAAATACAGTAACACCTCAATTATCCAGGGTGGTGAAAAAGAAATTCAAAAAGATTTACCAGACAAAATCAATAAAAATGTCTAAGGAAGTTCACTTTTACGGGAATTTATTCAATTTTGAATTTGTTATTAAAAATAACAGGAAACGCATTCAGCCTCTTAGATCTTATCAGTAATATTTTACCAAACCAAAAAATTGAAAAGCGCACGTTTGTGTAGGTGAAAAAATAGAGGGTTGGTAAGAAGGGGCAATTAGGCTCACAACTGTAGGCCATAGTCGCCGTAATGCACAAGGTCAACCCCATCTCACAACTTTCACATTTCTTTCTAAAATTATATGCTAAGTTACTAAATTGCAACCTCTCTAGTTTAGTAGTACAGTACTGACATTGCTTCTCATGTCGTGTGTATGTGAATTGTGCTGTACATATCAACAGCCTGTTGTGTGACAAATTAGTGCTACGCAAACTCCAATCTTCAATTAAGAAGAAAGGAGAAGCAAAGAAGCAGAAAACGATGACCGACTATTTCAGTCATCTATAAAATAATAGTTTTTTAGTTTAAAGTCGCATTAACAGCTTGGTTATTAGAGACTATGGTGGGTTATAACTAGTGAAAATTTTCAGATCTAGCTGGGAATCAAACCCGGGACATCTGTGTTTAGGCTAGCGTGCAACCACTATGCTATGGAGGCGGCCTATAAAATATTACAGGCTTATACGTTATGTTACAGTACTATTATTAAATAGCTTTAGTCATTACTGCCAGCAGCTCAACCGAGGTTTTCGGTTACCTCTGGTCTACATCCCCACCATTATCCCGGATAATAGAGGTATTTCGGTACTGACACCAAACAGACCGAAATGTTAAATGTGCAAAGTCTTCTACCATAAACAGAGCAGTTAATAAGAGTTAAAACTAACATAGATACTCAACAAAAAAAGAAAAAAGCATTTTACTTGAGAATGTTCCCAACCAACAAAAATTTTAAACAGTGCATATTGTAACTGTAGCCTACACTCTTAATACTTAAAACTTTATAAGTGTGGTTTATTCAGTGTAAAATGCACTGTATTGAGATTGCAGTGTTGTATGTGGGATATCACAATTTTATGATAAAAAAATCATCTTTTCCACTCCAGATAGAGCCCGATAATTCATGTTCATTGTTCATAAAGGATCTTAACAGTTGGTCATGGAGCCACACAGCTGCTCTACTGAAGGACTGCTTTAGTACAATTACGAAACAGAATTTCTTCTTGCAATGCGTAATCAAACTTTGGAACAAGCTGCTTGACAATATTGTCAACACGCCTACTTGTATCATTATAGGATTTATCATAGTTCACATTAAATTTTTAGGGTGGAATAAGTCTTTTACAATTTGTTTACTATAGTTAGAGAAATTTTAAAGGAAGTTTTTTTTGATAATTCAAGTGGTTTTTTAAGTTATCGTATTGCCTTTTTCAAGTATGGTATTGTTCACTTTGTTTCACGCTGACAAGTTTCTGCTTTTGCTTTTATAAAACAAAAACAATAAAATGAGGGCTACGCAGAAAGTAACAGATGTTTTGGTCTATGTAGCAGTGAGCGGGGCTACAGCCACCATCTTGGTGCCATAATGTTCCTACGTTCAGTACGCAACCAACGGTGGTAGCATGTGGTCAATGTCTCTGCTAATTTGCTCTGTGACGTGTTAATATGTGTATTGCAATAGAAAATCCTGCCACTTGTGAGGTGCGTTTTGTGATTAGGTTTTTGTAGGCAAAAAACTACAAACCAATTGAAATTTATCGTGATGTGTACGGAAAAAGAATAATAAGCCAAGTGAGGCAATAGTGCATTGATTTTAAAAATGGCCGTACCAATTTTCACGATGAGGACTGCAGTGGAAGGCCTAGTCTTGTGACTGACGAACTGGTAATGAAAATCAATGATAAAATTCGTGAAAATCATCGTTTCATCATTACAGAACTTTCGCAACATTTTCCCCAAATCAACAATGAAGACATGGCTCGCTACACAATGCTTTGATACTGTTGGTGTAAACCAGTGGTTGAAATCAAAGGTGGCAGATTTCTACAGAGAGAGTATTGAAAAACTTGTGTCAAGGTATGATAAGTGCCTTAATTCAAATGGCAATTATGTAGAAAAATAGCTTAAGAATGTACCTTTAAAATGTACTCGTATATAATAAAATTTGGTTTTTCCATTGTTAATTTTTTATTTCAAAACATCTGTTACTTTCTGGATAGCCCTCCTATTTACAAATTTAATATTTAAAAATAAAATTCACACAACTCATTTTACACTTTTTATGTATTTTAACTGAATTGTGACATAAAGATGTTTATGTACTTATGGTACATGAGGTAATCACCAATGACAACTGACTAATAAATAAGGTTAATCTGTAATTAATTTTTAATGTCACTTATGTTAAAGTAAAAGCTTACCTCCTGTTTAATCCTAGGTATTTTGTCCCTTTGTTCTTTTATTTCAGCATCAACAGCTTCAATCTTTTGGTCTTCAATGAGTTTCTTAGCTTTTAACTTCATTTCATCTTTAGATGTATTCCCCAGAGACTTTATCAAAGCCTTGTTTTCTTCTTCTTTCTCTTTAATACCATTCTAAAACACATATTTAATATAAATAATAATTAGTTTGGTCATGGTATTTTTACATATTATATTGAAGGCATACATCAGCTAAGATAGAAGGGTTGTATGGAGTAAGCTTGAAGAGAGGGGTGTAGGAAAGGAGATGGTGCCAGTGGTAAAGGATATGTGTTAGGAAAGTAAGAGCTTTGCGAAGACAAGAGTGATTTGAGGCAGGGAAATGTATTATTCCTCCTCCAGTTCATATAACAATGGATGGTATACATGAGAATGTGAAAAAGAAGACCAAGGAAAATAATGGCAGCTTATTGTTTATCAATGATCTGGTCATACGAGGAAAGACAGAGGAGAAGGTCTAGCCTTCTCATGTGATTTGTGGAACAAAGAGATTGTTAAGTGTGGTTTGGAATTCAGTGTAGATAAAAGTAAAGTACTGGTGCAGAAAAGATGTTAGAAGGTAAGGGATGAGGAATACGCTAAATGGTAAGGTGCTGGAAGAAGTTGAAGATTTCCCATATTTCGAAACCGTTTTCTCATCAAATGGAAAATTGGAAAAAGAGTTAAGTAAACGGGTGCAGAAAGCAAGTGGTTTCTTCCAAAGTGTGAGAGACCTAGTCTGGGATCAAGAAGTTCCTACGCATTGTAATTAAGTTATGTATAATTCAAACTTTGTGCCAATTTTAACTTAAGCAGCCGAGATGAAGTTCAAGAGGAGTACACTGGGGAAGACAAGAATGGATAGAAAAAGAAATGATGTAATTAGGGAATAACTGGAAATTGACAGCCTGTTAAGAAAGGTTGGACAGACAAAACTGTGATGGTTTGGCAGTGTCAGTAGGATGAAGGAGGGAAAAGTGTCAAAGAGGATGTTGTATTTGGAAATAGAAGGAAAAGACCAAAAGTTAAGTGGATGGGCTCAGATATGGATGAATTGGGGAAAAAGATGGAATTCCACAAGAGTAATGGAGGAGAGATGTTTCAGTGATCAGTGGAGGAGTGATGTTAAGTGATGAAGAGAGGTGAAGAAGAGTTGTGTTGAGCTCAACCCGAGGAAACGTGGAAGAGGGATAATTAAGATGTCATGATGACTAATGAATTTTCTCTGATTTTAATAAAGCTCTTTTAAAACAAAATAATGTACTATCTTTTAAATAAAATATTCTATCTTTTAAAATTTGTACTAAAAATTATAAAAATTTTCTCAAATTATTTTTTACACCAAGATACCACTTCTTATAAAAACAGAACCATGTATTTGAATTAGTACAAATTTTAAAATTTAGTACTATTATTGTAAAGTAGTAAAGTGCTACTAAGAATGCAGTAGGTTCTTGAGCATGACAATTTTCTTCATCCTTGTCCGTATTACCCGATAATTTTTCCTTGTATGATATTCTGCAAAAATGTTTATTTAATATGACATATCATCATATGTCCTCAGTATTCCAATTTATACTACAATAAAACAGTCTACTAAATAAAAGTATATACTAAATAAAATGACAGTAAAAACAGTAGTTCTATAATTACCGATATGCTTTCAATCATCTTCACCAATTTGTCTGCTTCTTTAGTTAATTCCCCTCTCTCTTCATTCATAGAACGTAATTTCTGTTCAGCCTCCTCAACTTCAGATTGTAAATTTTTTATTTTTTCAGCTGATTTTTTTGCATTTCTGAAAGTATAATATAGTCATGTGAATCAATTTTACACGTTACTGAAGTTCAAATTAAAAGTTTACTTTGATAAAATACAAGCCAAATGGTATGTAATATATACGTGCATATTATGCTTGACAGCAAAAAGAGTATTAAGAAATTTTCCTGTATTAGAAAAACTATTTTTGTATAACTACGA
This sequence comes from Catonia carolina, assembly GCA_035578175.1. Taxonomy (NCBI): domain Eukaryota; kingdom Metazoa; phylum Arthropoda; class Insecta; order Hemiptera; family Achilidae; genus Catonia; species Catonia carolina. The sequence goes on from JAQMRL010000001.1 coordinate 44,874,670, forward strand.
TATGCGAAAGATAGAAATATGTTAAAATACTAAATATACAATGGAATAGTTAAATATGCAATAGAATTGGGCATAAAACTTGGCTTGAATTACGAATTGGACATGGATAAAGAAACTACTTGAATTGAGATCAAGAATAGACAAGAAAAGCAAAACTGAAAGGAGTAGATAAAACTAAGGAAGAAGAAATGATGGCGATAATCCACAATATTACAGAATTTATTATCAATTTTCCAAATAAACTCACCTCGCATATTAAAAGAGAACAAATATAGTAAGTGCAAAGAAAAATTCACAAATTTTTTAATATAGGTCGTTATGTCTCCTCTTGAACCTCTGTATACATTCAAATTTTGAATTGGATCTTCATTGGAAATATTTTTGATGTAACAACTGAATACACTTAACAGGATTGACTTTTAAGGTACATTTAGAATCAGGGAAAAAGAAGAAAAATTTTATGTAAATATAATAAGAATGAACAAATGGTTCAAAGAAATTCGGAATGATTTGGGAGAGAACCGAAGAGGATTCTAAGAAACAGGAATACGAGACTTAAACTAACATTACTTGAACGACAACAAAACACCATAACTATATAATAATACACTATAACTGATGAACAAAGGCATCCAGGTCAAAAAGATTGAAAACATTTTGTTAGCAGAAGAGGTTTAGAAACTTCAGCTGACACAATGAAGACGTAATTCCACATGGATTGACTAAAGTGCTCTAATGTGGGTGTAGAATATGATCAATAATAATAATAATAATAATAATTATAATAATAATAAATTAAACTTGTACAACCGATAAGTTAAACAGAAAGCATCAAAAATTTTATTTACACTCTTTTTTTTAGAAATTTGAAGCTCCTGGTTCTTCATCAATAACAGATATGGTGGGCATAAATATTTTTTTACTTATAATCTTTGTAATTTAGTATGAAAGTCAAGAGAGCTCGTCTGAGCGTAATGAGTACTATTAGACAGCCAGACTCTGTGGTGAATGAAGTGAAGGTAATTTAACACTCCACCTGCCTGTTATGGGCAATCCAAAATTATAAATCTAAAAAGCTACAAATTTTAACTGAAAAAAAAAATTATTAAAAATTCTTTCTACCTTTCAGCAGTTTTAATTCCAACAGTCAGTTTAGACAACTCTGATGTAATTTTGTCCAATTTTTTGTTAACTTCATCAAGCTTCTTTTGAGCAGCTTTCATTCGTCCACCAGTAGCTTCCATTATTTTATTATGAAGCTCTGTAACTTTAGCCTCAACAACTCCAGCGGCTTTCTGAGCCTCTTCCAGTTCTGAAAACACCAAATGGTAGAAGCTTATTAAGACTGTATCATTCAGGTTGTAAGGGATGTGCTGGATGTAGAGGAGGGAGAGGGAGCAAAGTGACCATAGGTGATGTAAATAAATACCAACGACTGTACCGATGCTATATGTAAGCTTATCCTTAACATCAGAGAGGTTGCAATAAGATTGTTGACGGAACTATCAAAGACATTGGTTAGACCACTGTCTAATCCATATGGATATTAGTACCCATTGCAGTTTTTAAGAAAAAGTAGTTATACAGAAAAAACAAATGAAAACAGCCGTTCCAACAAAACAATAGACAGAAACAAAAAAATCACATGTTAATGAAGGTTTCACCTACAACTAAATACACAACAAATTAGACAAAATAAGCATTTGAAAATGAAAAAGTGAGTGACAAATTTTGCTCAATTACGTTCTGAGAGATTCAAAGGTCACTGAACCAATACATTTCCCTGATTTATTAAAGCGATTTGAATTCTTTTATGGTAAGAACTTGAAACACGGGCTCAGCAAGAACAATTTCATTTACACTTCCAGAATTTCAAAAAAACCCAGTTTTATTAGAAAAAAATCTGGTGTGAAACACTCACACAACTTTCTCTTACCAATGCAAATAATTAACAATATAATGTAACATTAGTAATAAAACATTAAAAATAAACAAAAAACTATCCTTGATAAACATAATCTAATTTTAATCATGAGTGAAAGACGCAAAATGAAAATCGACCTCAGTTAGGCTTTAAAATACAGAAAATCACTCTTCCATGCTAAACTAGTCTCTGTAGAGAAACATGCTTTAAATAAAAGTTGTAGATCTTTTAATTTCCTATAAATTTAATTACATACACTTTTGTCGTGAAATGCATACTAAGGCCGAAATCTTACAAAAATTGATTTTTCACACGTTTTCGTGAGAAAAAAACAGAAAATCGCTAATTACCACAAACTAAGCGTTATACAAAAAAATGTTTGAACTAAAAGTTGTAGAATTTTTAATTCTCTACATTTTTTATTATGTAAATTTTTGTGCTAAAATGCATATGAAAGCCGCAATCTTAAAAAAACAATTTTTTTACGTGAAAACAGCCTCACCCAGAATTTCAGCGAACATGACGCCTACCCTATCTTGTAAAGCATAACAAATTTAGTAAACCAGGCGATTTCAAAAAAAATTGTACGAGCAGTTTTTGAGAAAATCGCAAAAAAGTGAAAAATTACACGAATAAACTACTACTTTTGGTTGACCGGTTTTGATGAAAATAATCGTGTTGGGTCCGGTAGTGGTATGTAACTTAAGTTTCAAGTTTCAAGTTCGTACGATGTTCCGTTCTTGAGATATTTTGTACACACACAGACCAATCGCTAAAAACATGTTTTTTGGATCCATGGGGTCTGAAAATGTGTAGATCCGGTGAAAACTCGATTTTGAAAAATCGACATGAAAACAATACTTTCGTTCCTATAATATTCATAGAGGCAAGAGAAAGTAAAAAAGAACTTCCATAAAACTGCACCACTTTGTTTATTATAGAGGCTACAAGTCAACTAAGCATGGGATTGGTGCAGTTCTTCCAAGAGTCGGATTATAAAGAAAACATTATTTCTTTATTTTCTGATTAACTGGGAATTTGTAAAAATAATGAGAGGTGATGGCAAATCTGCATGTGAAGAGCTCCATTTGACAGAAAGGTTGGCTGGAATCAGTCCAATGGGAGCTGAGTCCAAATTTGACAAAAAACCTTATCCTTTTAAATTATATATTTACATGTGTGAAGATTACGTTACAGCTAAATTTAAAAAAAAAATTAATACAATAACCACTGAATTGAGGGAATGTTAACCTCGAGATTGCCTGAACGCAGTAATCTGAGGGATGAAACCAACTTTCTCCCCCCCCCCTAAAATTCCTAGATCCAGAACCAGTAACATATTTTAGAAGTACGTGATTTCTCAGAAATCTGAAGTGAGTTTCAAATGTCACAGGTTCTTTTGGAGAAGTAAATAAATTTAAAATAACATTCATTGCAATAATCTTTGAGATTTAGATGTACTATTTGAATTTTCGGACAGATCAAGTCACCATTGAGTTAGTGCTTTACTCTCCTCCTGGAGAGTAAAGTGGAAGGGTTAAAATTATTTAATTACCTTTAAGTACAGTTGAAAAGATTAAAATTTTTGTATGGATGACCAACATCCACTAACCGACAGGTATAAGAAGACAAAAATGTTGACTTTGAAATGAAATATTATTGTTAAATTTTGAAACAATATTTCGAGAGCCATCTGGAAATTAGTACCCACTAGTGCCATATAGAGTCGGTGAAAAGATTAGCTGATGGACAAGGTCAATGCGTTTAGAAGTATGTTTGTTGTTTGTATGTGAATTTCCATGTCACTGTTACTGACTGTGTTTATAATTTTCAAGAAAACTGAGTATCCCACCACTTACAAAATAAGGGCCGTAATTAGATTTCTCAACGCAAGAAATGTACGATCATATATGATATTTGCCGCCAATTGAAGGTGTATGGAGAACACCCATAATGACAAGCGTTTGTTGCAGCCATCAGTGATTACAAACTAAAGAGTACAATTGATAAAGTCATAAAGTACTTTGCCATATAAATATCTTGTACACATGCCCAAATCTAGGGAAGTATCATGTTTAGTCAATCATTTACTGATCGACAAGAGAACACTTACAACAAAACTACGGAATCGTTATCATTTTTACCTTTTTTTGTGGAATTGACCAATGACTCCATTTTATTCACTTCAGATTTATCAGGAGCAGAAGCTTTAACAACTTTTTCTTGATCTAAAATTTGCTGTTTCAGAAGTGGTTCTTGTTGATTGAGACTCTAAAAAAGATTAAAACAAACATTACATCATTGTTTTAGCAAATACACAAACTGCAATGCTAATTTATTTGTCATCATGTCTTATAATGTATACTTTGAAATAAGTTGCTTAAATGTAGCAAATACAAAAAAATTGTATGCAAAAACAATATTTAACTCATAAAAGAAAACCAACAAACAAACTGTCATAACTTTTTCCGTGAAATTCAATCACAGACCACTTAACTAAATTTATATTTTCATTTTTTTTTAAATTAAAACTCAAAAAATTTGTCATTCACTACACATATTAATAAAGATAACATACAGAGTATAGGAAGACCATCAGAAATGGCTCATACATTTTTCTTGTCAAGTTATAATAATACAAAGTACTTGGGGTATGGTAAGTAGGTAGAAAAACAAGTATATTTTTATCAAGTCCCTTTATTACAGCCTTAAAAATATCTATATGGTCTCATTTCACTGAGGGTACTGAATTCTTGGTGAACTCTTTGACCATGTATAACTCACTAACAAAGCGTTTTTGGGCCTACATTTACATGAATATCGTATTTCTTATTTTGAAATCAGATAAGTTCTAAATCACCCTGTATTATATAAGAAAGTGACATTGATAAAGATGAATTCACCAGTGACGATAGGTTAGGTGTAAATGTTCATTCACAGATGAAACGGGTAATTTTGTTTTATATTGACAACTTTCTGCCTCGTTTCACAATTTGAATCTATAGGAATTATATTTAATTAAAAATATATTGAGCTGAAGGTATTTATAGTTATGCTTTAATTACTGAAATCTCTAAAAATTCTAATTTTACAGTTCGCAAAAAAAATAAAGCACTGAGGAAACTATGTGTTAAATACAAGATGCTTAAGGGCTAAAGCTAAATAATGATGTTTATAATAAAGCTTATAATGATGTGCCGGATGTTAGAATATTTTTTTAGTCTAGTTAGTACACGCTACCACTACAAATGCATCAGCTGTGAAACACTACTAACTAATTCATTCTCCCACTACTATAACAACGCACTGCATTCCTTCCAACTACACGGAGCTGGGACTCAAGCAATACTCAGTTGTGTATTCCAATGTTTCTAGCCGAAAAAATAGACACATATATTATACTGGTATTGGTGGCCTCTTAAGTAAAACCAACAGTACATTATTTATTTAATTTAAAATTAAAAGAAGAGTAAAAATATACAAGAATCTAAACCTCTAATTCAATTCCGTATTTAGTTTTTTCTTTTGTCCACAATTCAATGTTCTTTTTGTTACTCATAATAGTATTTTCAAGAGTAATTGCTTCTTTTCTTAAATGATTGTATTTATCTTCCAATTGAGCAAGTTTACGTTCCTGTTTTTCCATTTCACCAGGTGTCATAGAGACATCTGTTACATTTGCAACAGATTGGCCCATTCTACCACGTAATTTTCTGTTACCACCTCCAGCCATTGTACCTAAAATTAACCGAGGAAACAGAAATACAATTATCAATAAAAATCAAAACAAATATTTTTATATTCATTAATAAAACTAAAAAATGTTTATTAAAAAATAAATTGTAAACTACACTGCAAAAGTTGTTAGTAAATTAATAAAGTTAATGGTTTGATTTAATGGCCTACACTTTAACTTCACCTAAGAGAAATATGGAAAAAAATAGCGTTTTAGCATTACTATTCCTTGTTTGTAAATTAATATGAGTTGGGAATTTCTTCACCTAAACAAGAGAACTTCTGGCTCTTCTTTTAATCTCAGATTTTAACTCACCAGGATGATTAATAGTTCCACAAATCAAGGTATCTAGATATTTGTATGAAATAACCCTCTCAATGCTAGAGCCACAAATCATTACAGCTGGATTTATTGTTGAGGTTCCAAGATACCATGAATATGGTCTTATTTATATTTATTCATAAATCATACTTATGGAAAGTCCTATTCTTGCATTACATTTAACGAGATACATAAACCATAAAATAATATTGTTAGTATTTTATAAAGTCAAACAGCACAACTAGTATGTACTTGTATTCTTTACAGACTTTTTCAAGAAAAATAACAATCATCATTAATTTTATGGCATATCTCAGATTGATACATATCTGTAACAAATACTTGTTACATATGAACACAGAAGTAATGCCAAACTTCAAGCAAGCGCTCCAAACTCTTCAACCAAACAGTGGTAACAAAATAAAACTCATCCAAAAATTTTAATAATAATGTGAATCGGTTTTCAAAATATAAACAATTACAAGAAAAAGATGAACTTAAAAATAAAAGTATCTGTATACAATTTCCCATGGTATAGATGAAAGTAGACAAACTGGAATATCAAAAGTGTGTTAGGGATCCTAACGCATCAGGAGGAGGATAACAGCAAATTGGGAATTCAAAACACTGATTTACACCTTGAAAACTGAACCCAACAGGAGAAATAAAAACATCAAAATATCAGAAGAAAGAGCCAGAAGATCAAAGTGTACAAAGGAGAGATGGGTGCAGGCTAAAAATGAGGGTAAAAGCCTGGTGAAAGAAGAAATAGGTTAATTTGACAAGTGTGTGGCCACCATGGCCAATTCTCAAAAATAAATGTCCAAATTAAATTTAACGTCTACCAAATATGATGCAACACTAAATTATTTAATACAATATTAATATATAACTGTATTAAACAATAAATTTATCCTGTAAGTTTACCTTTTATAAATACAGTACTACAAAGATAATAAAAGAATACTACTAGAATAATAAAACAAAACAAAAACTCTTCAATTAACTGTGTACCATGCACCATATAGCTGGCGTTCCTCAAAATACGTACATACCCATCTCATCTGGTTATATACTGGACACATAAGCAAAATTTAAATATCTTTGGTGAAATAATCAGATGGGGAATTTTCTCAACGAGGAACTATCAATTAAAAACCGTGTAACTAAACTTAACCAGGTCAAAATATCAAAAGAAGTCCCCCTCAATTGATTCTAAAATACAACACTAAAATTCCGTAATCAAACCAGCAGCTATGTACGACTGAAACCATTTTAAAACTGAAAATTCAATCAACAAATGACAAACTCCAAAAACTAGACAGAATAATTTAAAGAACAGCCATTGGTTTCAAACATCAAGTTCACACACAACAAATACTGGAGAATCTCCAACAAAATATTATGTCTACAAGGAAAACGAGTTGATAATCGATAAATAAAAAAAGGAGAGTCTCCTTTTATGACCACTGACATAAGATTTACTAAACCACCAACTCAAGAAAAGACCAAAAATAAATGGAGCCAGGAAATAAAGTTTGACATGAAAGACTTAATAAAAATACTAACCTAACTCCGTTTCAATAAAAGAAAACAATCAGCATTATCACAACAGAGAAAATGAGGATCACCAGATGAAAAAATACGAAATGGATATGGGAGTACCAAGCTAACTTTGTAGCATGAAGACCTAATGGACATGAAATGACTAAAGTGCTCCAATTGGGGTGAAAACTAAGAAAAAATACCCATTATAAAATATTAAAATGAATTTGCTAAATTTTAGATACAAACCTGATGGTTCAATTATTTCACCATTGAGGGTAACTACTCTGTGTCTAACAGCTCCATAAGCGATACGGCTGGCTTGCTCTAAATTTTCAGCAACCAAAGTGTTTCTTAAAGCATAAAAAAATGCAGGACGAACTCTATCATCGCTTACTTTGATTAGATCAAATAGCCTTGGGACATTCTCTGGCCTGAAATATGATAAAAAATATGTTTCAGTTCAGTTTCATATTCTATCAAAAACGGTAATCAGGTAATACAAATTACACCATATAATTTGACAGGTATGTCAATAAAAAAATTGCATTTTAGTTATATACATTAATTCTTATAATGAATTGATTTCCTCAATAAACTTTTGTAGTTAATTTGATCTTAATTTATTTACAACTTCATTCAAAAACTACCGGTGGATATCATCATCAAAAAATATTAAAAGTTTTTAAAATTTTTATAGATGTAGTTTCTATGGTCATCTGTTTAATTGTTCAAATCTATCCCTTCTCATACTCATTGCAGATGGCAGCAGCAGACCGGTTGGACAGGGCACTATTTGTTGTTGTTTAGGTCATCAGCCGATTTGAACCTCTATCGGCTTTACTAAGTAAAACGAGGAGTAAGATGGTTTACAGTTGCCTTCCTCACTGAATGGAAAAGTATGCTTATCAGCATGCAGGGCTCTCAAAAAAGCATCTACTTTCCACCCTGCAAACGACACATTCACTTCATTCACCACAGGGTCTGGCTGCATAATGAAATTCATTACTCTTAGAGAAGATAACTCTGCCTCGTGTCTTTTACCTCTACCACTTCTGCTCTTAAATCCTTCAGACATATAATTGACTGACCATGTGATAAGAAATAGAACTATTTTTGTAGCCCTGGAACTAGCAGATCGAGTGCAAAAAATGTAACACTCCCACCTACTTGTTATGGACACTACTTACAAAAGTTAAATGGAACTCTGCTCAAAATCGTTAAGACATGACCGCAACCCTGTGTAAATATAGAATTGGACTTGTCTACATCGAGGTCAGTGGCATACTCTGTAAGAGTTGTAGTTGTCTTTAAAATATGTATTGAGGCGTGTAGGTACTGTGTATTAGCCGTGTTTTTATATCATGTGGTTTCTTCACTTGATCTGCATGTTGCTTTGAATGAAGTCCTCTATACTTTTTCAAGCTGCAAAATTTTCAGATGTATTGAAAAGATAAAGAAAAAGGCTAAAATAAGTCATGCCTTTAATTAAAAAATTGAATTACTTTATTGGCTTAAAAGTGGTGAAAGTGTAGTCTCAGTGGCAAGGTGTTTTTAAGACTAAATGAGTGGACACGTTAAAAAGAGGTCGAAAAAATTCAGAGAAGCGTAAAAGGAAGCACTTCTCAGTCAGAAAAAGTGCTGAAAAAGTACATACAGATACACATCCCAACTTTCAGAACTGTAGGTCTTCAGGCAGTTGTAAAAATAATATTTTTTGTTTCAGGATTTTCACTGCGTTTTACTCTTTATGAAGAAGTGGCTTCAATAAAATGCTTTAGTTTTTCTTTTCAACCATGAAGGAACAAATTCATCTAGTCTTATGTCTGTAGGTGATTGAGAAATTAGAAAATTAGTGATGAGTGAAAGTCAATCAGTAAGGACTTCCACATTTATGTACACAGATAATTTCTAAAATATTTTTTTTACAGTTCTGATTATCTATACTATAAACAATAAACATCCTTACGCTTGGAATCGTTCAGAATATTTTTGACGAAGATGTTGTTGTTTATCTAAACCGATAAATGTTGCCCTGCCAACATTATCACGTTTTAGGGCATCAACACATGCTTTTCCAGTTTCAACAGTATCCACAACAATGTTATCCAAGGGACCACAAGCGGTTGACACAGCAACGTCATATTTTTCATCAATGGCACCAAGGTCACCCTGAGCACAGAAAACAAAACATTAACTACAACATGCAACAACAGATATACTCATAGTAGACATGCACAAGCAGTTCAAAATAATATAGATACTAAATTTAACATTCACTTTAAAACATCAACTATTAATAAATCAATTTGAAAACTAACTAAAAAGATGTTGGACAAACCAGCTGTATTTTTCATAGAGAATCGAGTTGCTGTATAGTCCATTGCTATATGATTTAATTTCCAGAAAAAAAACTACAATAAGACAGACGATTGTTTTGTTGAATTCCCCCTCCCCACATTAATAATTTTTTTCTGCTGACTACCCAGCCAGCTCAGTACTTAGCAGTACGTAATATTGAATGAAGACATTAATTAATTGATGCGATGACAGCTAAGATTCTCTACCAAGAGATATTATACTATTACAGAATTGTAGTATTTGGGGAGGCAACCTAAGAGTTTTGAGTTTGAGTTTCCCCAAAAGAGAGCAATAAGAATCTTGTAAAACCTCCAATAAATAAAAATCCTCACTGTAGTAATCCTGTTGTACATTCTAGAGGCCATAACCTGCACGCATATCACGGACCCAGAAAAACTGAGGGCAGATGTGCTGGTGGATACCCAGAAAAACTGAGGGCAGATGTGCTGGTGCATACCATGTGCACATGGTATGTGAACTTATGCCTTCATGTACATAATCTCAATATAATGCTACATGCTACATGAGAGCCAATATATTGAATACCCTATCGAAAGACCACAAAAGAACAGACAGATAACATTTTGCTCAGTGACTGAAAATATGGCTCCCGAGATCCGATCTACAAGCTGCCAGAATTTTATCACCTCAAGCATAGAACAAGCACAATGAACTTATTTCTGTAGAGTGTACTGTTATATTAATTGCTTAAATTTATTAATTCAACACAATAGATACTGTGAATTTTCATTATAACACTGTATTTATTTTTATTTAATGTGATGCTATAATCTTGAAGTTTGTAAATGAAAGCGATTCAGATTCTGATCTCAGAAAAAGTGCAGCTGTACATTTGGAGATATGGTCATGCCAATTGAATGCATTTAAAGTTGCAGAAGAAAGTTTTGGAGGCAAGACCTGAGGGAAAGAGAAATGTTCCAAAAAGAAGGCCCAAATTTAACTCAAAAAAATTCCTAATAGAAAAGAGGAAGAGTTAAGAGGTGAAAAGAATGGTTTTGGATTGAAGAGTCCAATACTTGGCTGGAAACTCCATGCTGTAAGGCACATAAAAGAGTGAAGAAGAAGTTTACTTTAAGTGATAAGAAATACACAATTTTCATAAAAGTACAATTTTGTTTCTTGAGTGGTGATGCCTACATAAGCCTTAGAATTTTGTGTAGGTGAAACGATATGAGATGAAAAAATTGCCAAGCCTGACCAAGAATAACAGCCGGGAACCCTGCCATAGAAGCCAATTGCGCTGACCACTAACCCAAAGGGGCTGGCCATTGTTGAAGTTAAAATAAAAAAAGATGGGCAATTTTCTTTTTGTGATTAGTCCACCAAATTACTTTTATCCCAATAGTTTTTGGTCAATGAAATATGCATATCTTAGAATTAATAATTTAAAAAAAAAAACCAGATAATACATACCAACCGACCAAATATCCCAGGCAATTCGCCCTCTTGTTTTTTCCTCATGAGGTAATCGAGTACTTGATTTCTTGATTTATTAGCTTGCATCGAATTTCTAACTTCGTCCATTTGCATTCTGCATTGTTGAAGCATTTTTTTTGTCCTTGATTCCTCTTCGCGAACCAAAATGATTTTCTTTTGAGCATTATCAAGAGATTCTTGTTCTTGAGGTAGTTTAGTTGAGACTTCTTCCACATCCCTGTACACAAAAACATAATCTATATTTTATATACACTTGACCCTCGATGTTCGTGGACTCCTATGTTCGAGATTTTGTATTTGTACCCAAAAAATTCCATTTTCGAGATTAACACTCGGTGTTCGTGATTTGTAATGGGATCTCGAACGAGAACTGTCTCTCTCAGCCCCAGCCTTCCCGTGTACTTCCCCTGCGTAGTGCATTGACCTGTTGGCTTAGTGCAGTTTGTTATTGTGAGTAGTTAACAAGTCAATTTTGTCCTATGCAGTTATTATCTTCGATTAATCAGTAAGTGATTTTTTTAAATTTAATATTATAATTGTTTACATACAAGCATGGGGCCTAAAAAACAGATTGGTTCAATAAATAATCCAAAAGAAGATCAAAAAATATTATAGATTTAGAAACTAAATTAATAATTATTCAAGAAAGTGACAGTGGTGTACGTACAGCCGATATTTCTAAACAATTTAATTTGCCTTAGACTAATGTAAATAGTATCATAAAGAATAAAGAAAAATTTAAAACGGCAGCTAAATCAACCTCCGCTGAAGTTAGGTTATTAAAAGTTAGTGAAGATATTTTTGTGAAAATGGAGAACCTTTCAATTAAATGGATATACAATAAGGAAATACAGGGAGACTGTATAACTTATGCTTTCATACGGGAGAAAACTAAAAAAATTTTTATGAAATTGAAGGAGAATGACCCAGAGTGCCAAATTGAATTTTATGCAAGTAAGTATTGGTTTCAACGTTTCCTTAACAGAACTGGTGTTAAATGCGTTGTTACACAAGGTGAATCTGCTTCTGCTGACACTGAATCTGGAGAAAATTATAAAAAAGAATTTGAGGAGTATAAGCTACAGCAAGTCTTTAATTTTGATGAGACCGGCTTGTATTGGAAGCGCATGCCCAAAAGCACTTACATTATTAAGATGAACGTAAAATACCCAGTCATAAAGCATCTAAAGATAGGCTGACATTATTGGTTGGATCAAATGCTTCTGGAGATTTTATAATGTAAACACTGTTGGTGTATCAATCAGAAAATCCAAGAGCTTTAAAAAACGTACCAAAACACACTTTGCCGGTAATTTGGAAAATAATGAGAAAACATGGGTGACGAGACAAATATTTGATGACTGGTTCGTAAATTTTTTTCAAAACAATATTAGACAAGGATCCAGAACAAGATAGAGCTTTAGTATGTTACAATTCAATAAGATCAGCTTGCCATACTTAAAAACTAAAACTTAAAGAACTTCAAACCAAAGCAGAACAAACAACGATTGTGAATTTTTTTAAGCCGAAGAGAAATGACATCATTACCACTCATCAAGGTATCACCATCAACATCAAGGACACAATTTGCAGCCCAGAAGGAATAAAATGTACATAACGAAACAACTTTTAATGTTTTATAAAATTCACAAATAACAACAAAATATAATAGGGCAATATTTTTCGATTACAAAACACATTTTACATTTTAATCAAGTTAGTTAATACCTAATATTTTGTATTTATTTTTTTAAATAAATTTTTCTATAACACACAGTTTCTTTATTTAAAATAAGCCGAAACGCCTTGTTTATCTCTTTAAAAAATAGGCACTTATCACTCACATGGAACCGATTAGAAATTTTACATTGAAAATGGATCTCGATGTTCATGATTTCGATTTTCAAGATGGTTTTCATGGGCCCAATTAATCTCGAACATTGAGGGTGCAGTGTACACTTAAACAATAAATCAGGCATGAATTATTATTTTAAATGTCAAAATAACATGAGCTAATATAAAAATATCACAGCTAATTAATAACACTCATCAAAAAATCTTGTTATAGTAAATCTGGAATATGGTGAAGCTTGTGGTGGAAGCAAGGTAAACTTGAATGGGCACAGCTACCAAAGAGGAGCAGATAACAAACAACTGTTAGTCAAAAAATATAATTTTAAATTGCCTTATAGATTCTCCACGCCGCTCTTTTTTGAGTTGTAGAAAAACCCTGATCTACCTGTTTATTGGTTTTCTTCTCATTTAAAATGCTTTGAATGCACTCCGAAAACAACTGTAATTTAACCTACTCTTTTTTGTACTTTCATTAATCAAATTAGCCCCTTGTCCGCATCATGTTTAACAAGTTCATATAAATTTTACTAATAGGTTCTGTTTGACTCTGTATGTTTACCTCCAATCTTTTACCGATTCATAGTTGTGCTCCAATTAGTTTACAAGGAACTGCACTGTACCTACTGGTACACTACAGAATGAAAACAGTATCAAAACTAATGAATTTATCTGTAAAACCAAATACAATCTACATCTACAACACTATGAATTACCATAAATATTAATGTATTACTGACACTAATAAAAATTACAGTAGAACTACTTTAACTACGGAGGTTATTTTTTTCAACCTGAAATTAGCCATAAAAATAAAACTAATGAGATTAATAAAATAAATTTATCATCAAAAGTTTTATACATCTTTGGTTTCTTTTCAACTAATCACCATTTATCATTCCGCTGTACAAGCTTTTCAATACCCTTTTAATAAAATGTTGCCGCCAGTGATTTGAAATGGATCTTCATGGTGTCTTGGAGCTTGCTGTCGGTTCGGAAGCTCCGAAACCATAGCAAAGTTTCACAGTAACCTTCTGCATTTATCGTGGATTTTGAAAGCCATTCAAAACAAAAGAAGAGGAATGCTCACTTTTAAAGTTGTGCTAATCCATGATATAGCCTGTCCTCACAATGCTGCAGTAACGAAACAGTTTCTTGACAATTTCAATAGGAAATTTTTGATCTTTCAGCATATGGCTTAACTTAACGTCAAGTGACTTCCACCTGTTCCCTGAACCAAAGAAGTGGCTAGAGCTTCTGAACAGATAACAAGTTCCAAGACACCGTGAAGACCTATTACAAGTCACTGGCGGCAATGATTTTAAAGAGGGTATTGGAAAGCTTGTACACCGGTATGCAAAAAGCTTCAATTTAAAGGGTGATTATGTCAAAAAGTAACCAAGGATATACGAGGTGTGGCTATTAAATAACGAGACTGATATTGTAAAAAATTTAATTTTATACATAATCACTTATTGTCACGTTCAATATACACTCCTTCTCTATCCCTACAACGCTCCATACAAATTTTCCATTCTTGGAAACAGTGCTGGAAGTCATCTTCTGTCAGCTCCTTCAGGATATGTGCCGTTTTCTCTTTTACAGCTTCCACAGACTCAAATCTTGTCCCTTTTAATGCAGATTTCACCTTAGGAAACAGTTAGAAGTCACATAGTGCAAGATCTGGTGAATAAGGTGGATATTCTAACACTGAGATGCTGTACTTGGCTAGGAACCTCTTGTCAGATAACGCGGAATGAGCTGGCGCATTGTCTTGGTGGAGAACCCATGATATATCCCTCCATATTTCGGGGCGTTTTCTACTTACTCTTTGACGTAGTTTAGAAAGTACCTCAAGGTAGTATGACTGATTAATTGTTTGACCTTCAGGAATCCTGGAGGTGACGATAAGTGATTATGTATAAAGTAAAAATAAAATTTTTTACATCAGTTTCGTTATTTAATAGCCACACCTCGTATGTTACTTTTGATAATAAATTTATTTTATTATAACCGATTGGAGGTTGAAAAAAAATAACCCTTGTACTATCACACACAGATGAATATAAATAAAACAGTCTAATTATTGTACCATTTGGGGCAGCACCCGTAACTGAGTCATTCCTACTCTCCCACTGCATATTGCATTTTTTTTACCGAGTTCAATAATTTCAGCATCCATATGCCTTACTATTAATTTGATACAGATAAATGTTTTATCACTATTTTGATGAAAATAAATTAAAGATGATCAAGTCTACAAAAAAAGCAAATTCATCCAGCATCTAATTATGAAATCTATTATCTAAAATGTATTATAAATAATTTTAAAATATAAAAACTTCACAAATTTTTAGGATTAAGGCAAGTTTAATTCAGAGGTCTCTTGAAAAAATTATTAAAATCTTTTGGGATAAAGGGCAGGGATAATATTGATACTATTTATTATTTATCAGGTTTGCAATCATGAGTAAACACACAGAAGATTAACAAGATCAACAACACAGTTTTATTCCTTAAAAAGGAAATTAAACTGTTTTTTAAAATTCCTACACTACATAATATGCCCTTCAGTTAAGATAAGATTTTATCTCCCTTTTACATTTAATTTTACTGAAATATGGGATATTAGGTGAATTACATACATCTTGCTTTCTTACCTAAAAAAAAAAAAATCTGGTGTGAAACACTCACACGACTTTCTCTTGTCAATGCAAATAATTAACAATATAACGTAACATTTGTCATAAAAACATTAGAAATAAACAGAAACCCAACCTCAAAAAACATAACCTTATTTTAATCATGAGTAAAAGACGCAAAATGAAAATCAACAGCAGTTTAGCTTAAAAATACGGAAAATCACTCTTTCACGCTAAACTAGGCTGTGTAGAGAAAAATGCTCTAAATAAAAGTTGTAGATCTTTTAATTTCCTACAAATTTCATTATTTTCTTTTGTCTTAAATGCATAATAAGTCTGAAATCTTAAAAAAATCAATTTTTTACACGATTTCGTGAGAAAAAACAGAAAATCGCTAATTACCGATAAACAAAGCATTATACAAAAAAATGTTTCAGATAAAAGTTGTAGAATTTTAAATTCTCTACATTTTCTGTTATATAAATTTTTGCGCTAAAATGCATATTAAGGCCGCAATCTTAAAAAACAATTTTTTTACATGAAAACAGCCTCACTAATAATTTCAGTAAACATGACACCTACCCTATCTTGTAGAGCATAAAAAATTTAGTAAACCAGGCGATTTTTAAAACAATCGTAGGACCAGTTTTTGAGAAAATCGCAAAAAAATGAAAAATTACACAAATAAACTACTACTTCCTATTGACTGATTTTGATGAAAATGTTCGTGTCAGGTCCGGTAGTGGTATGTAACTTAAGTTTCAAGTTTCAAGTTCGTATGATATTCCATTCTTGAGATATTCTGTATACACACACACACGAACACGGACCAATCGCTAAAAACATGTTTTTTGTGTTCAGGGGATCTGAAAACGTGTAGATCCGGTGAAAACTCGATTTTGAAAAATCGACATGAAAACAATACTTTCCTTCCTATATATTCATATAGGCAAGAGAAAGTAAAAAGGTCTATGAAATTCAACAAAATTGCAATGATTTTGCTTACAAGAATGACACTTGTAAGATAGCCATGAGGCTTCTTCTTCAATCCATCCCTTTACTAACCATACCCACAATACAATTAATTACAGAAAAAATACAAGCAAGGGAGTCAAAATTTGATTTTCCTTTGGTTTTGATGAAATTATGATATTTGAAATACTCACTTTCTTCTCTTCTCTAAAGTGTTAGATACATTGGCCAAGGTTTGCTTCAACTGTTCCAGTCTTGTTTTCTCTTTTTTCTCAGTACTTAAATATATTTCTAAATCAGATTTTGCTATTTCATGCTGAAAATAAAATCACATGTAATTAAAATGAGGCGGGTTTTTAAAGTAAGTAACATTTTGAAATTGGGTCGCCGCAGTGCTGTAGTCAGCATTTGGAACATGCTCACTGTGTACCTACATCTCTTTTTGAGTATTTAAAATTCTTCTGTCGATTGAGAATCCCACTGACTGAATAGTTTTCTAAGTGCTACAGGAGTGAAAGTGGCTGAAATTTATTTTGAGAATAGTGAAGTTCACAGAGAAAACACTATGAGTGATGGAATGGTAAAGAAATAGGTTACAGCTTGTAAAGATGGCTTCACGAATGTTCATGATGAGGATTGAAGTGAACAACCTTCAGTCATGCTTGTATAATAGCAATCTATTATACATAATATCGTTGATCAAATGACAAGAGTAAAAGTTAATTGTTGGATTTTCAAAGAAATATTTTAAATAATAATAAATAACTAAACATCAAGATAAATAATTTTATTTTTGATCTTAATATTTTATAGCAAGAATTATATATATGAAACTAAAATTTAATAAGAAATATTTAATGTAAATAATAATTCCAGAAGTCAGATAGTTCAACTTAATGAAAGTGAAGCTACTCAAAAAACATATGAATGCATAAATTTTAATAAATAATTTCACTTAAATGAATTTTATAAAAAGAAACTAAGATAACATCAAGATATAAATGAATAAAGAAACTGAATTCAATATAACAACGATTTTGAAACCAACAAATGGAATTTTTGAAAGAATCAATTAAAACTATAAAACCGATTGTAACAATGGTCCAGTCCCCCATTCGATCCAGGTCAATGGTACACGGCACATCTCCAAGAACTTCACAAGCTTCTTAAATATATATTTAAAAATTTTCATTACATTTGAGCTCATTTTATTAATCATAAATTCATTTAAAATACATTATTATTTCAATTTAAATTCATTAAAACTTAGTATTATAAAAGTGTCATCAATTAATCAATCAATAAATTAAAATTAAACCAACGATCAATAATCTTTGTAATCCAAATTTGTCAATTTTTTTTAAGTATACGAGGTCTGTCCAATAAATACGCGAACTTGTGCAAGCTAGCGCCCATGACACGGACTATAGTCCCACACACTGGCGGTCCTAGTTGCCTGATTTCCGATGAGCCGTCAGTGCTTGGCGTATCGTCGAACTGTGCCTATAGTGCTAGTTATGTTAGTTTCTCTTGTCCTGTTTGTCGAAAATGGAAACTGACGAAATCACGGAGCAACGAATCAATATCAAGTTTTTGGTGAAGTGCAGTAAAAGTTATAAAGAAATTACTGAAATATTTACAGCTGTTTACGGTGATAATGCTCTGAAGAAAATATCAGTTTTCACGTGGATTAAGCGTTTTAAAGATGGCCGACAAGACGCCACGGATGATGCAAGGCCAGGACGACCTTTAACCACCTGTGTTGGACGACATTATTGATTATGTGCAGTCCCTTGTCCTTACTGATCGTCGAAAAACTGTCTGAATGATAGCTGATGAACTGAATCTAGGAAAATCAACAGTGCACACTATTTTAACCGAACATTTGTCAAGGTGATGGATGGATCCTTCACCATGACAATGCACCTGCACATTCAGCATTGATTGTCCGCCAGTTTCTGGCAAAAAATTCTATCACCATCCTTGATCATCCTTCTTCTTCGCCAGATATCACCCCCTGCGACTTATTCTTCTTCCCAAAATGCAAAAATGTGATGAGGGAACATCACTGGGAAGATTTGGACACAATAAAGCAAGAAACGACGAGAACACTAAAAAGCCTAACTGCTGAGGACTTCCAAGGGTGCTTTAAACAGTGAAAAAGAAAATGGAATAAGTGCATAACAACAAATGGAGAGTACTTTGAAGGGGACAAAATTGATGTAGACTAAATTTTGCAAAATACAGTTTTTATGGGCTCAGTTCCCGTATTTATTGGACAGACCTCGTAAGTAAATTTCATACCGTTCATTAAATATCATTTAACTTAAACCAAATTCAATTGTGTACTTTATTCATTTAATAATTTCATTCTTTTAAATCACTTTACATGCTGAACAATTGGTACAGAGAATTGACAAAAAAATGAAAAAGAATGGACGTGTTTCAATTTCATCATAATCTGATGAGTTTCCTCAAGTGTCAACAAGTGTTCTGTATAAAATTGTGACCGATTAAATTATCGAAAGTTGTGTTATTGCAGGGTCAGATCAGCTAGCAAACTTCTACAAGGATGAGATTCTAAAGTTGGTTAAGCGATATGTAAAGTGCCTTATATGAGGGTTATCCAGAAAAAACCTCCGTTTATGTGTAGCAAGAAAAGTAGAGCGGGTAGCGCGGCCGAGTTGATATCACTGCGCGCAGTGATTCAGTACGCTTCTAACTGTGCAAGACGGAGCATCGTCGTTCGTGCGTTGTCCTTTTATAACCTCAAAACATGAGTGCCGTAATAGAAAATCCCGCCAAGAGTGAATTGTGTGGTGTTATAAGATTTCTGTGGGCAAAAAATTTCTCAGCGGCCGAAATTTATCGTGAATTGTGTGCAGTTTATGGCCCAAACATTATGAGTGAAGGTGCAGTCCGTCAATGGGTGCGTTTTTTTAAAAATGGAAGAACAAACGTTCACGATAATGAAAGATTTGGTAGGCCTACTCTTGTCACTGACGACCTAGAAAACTAAGTGAATGAAAAAGTTCGTGAGGACCGTTGTTTCACAATCTCGGAACTTTCTCATCATTTTCCTGAAATTTCTAGGAGTCTCGTACACGAGATAGTGACAGAAAAACTAGGCTACCATAAGTTTTGCGCTCGTTAGGTACCAAAACTGCTGACCGATGACCACAAAACAAAAAGAATGAGTTCTGCCATAGACTTTCTTTCTCGGTATGACTTTGAAAGAGAAGAATTTTTGAACAGGATTGTTACTGGCAATGAGACTTGGGTAGCTTACGTGAATACTGAGACAAAACAGCAGTCAGTGCAATTGGAACATACCGCTTCTCTAAACAAGCCAAAGAAAGTCCGTCAAACTTTGTCGACGAGCAAACTTATGGCTACCATTTTTTGGGATGCTAAGGGCATCTTACTCGTTGATTTTATGGAACGTGGAACGACCATCACTTCTGCTGTCTACTGTGAAACTTTAAACAGACTAAGAAGAGCGATCCAAAACAAGCGTTGTGGCCTTCTGACACGTGGTGTTGTGTTTGTGCATGACAAAGCTCGCCCTCATACAGCTCGAAGAACAAATGAACTTTTGGCCAAGTTTAAATAGGACATTTTAGATCATCCCCCATACAGCCCGGACTTGGCTCCTAGTGACTTTCACCTGTTCCCGAACATGAAGCGGTGGTTTGCATCTCAGCGGTTCGCCAATGACGAAGAGCTTCAAAACGCCGTGAATGGTTGGGTACATTCACAGGCGGCAGATTTTTATGCAGAGGGTATTTCAAAGACTGTTCCAAGGTACAACAAGTGCTTGAATCTATTTGGCGACTATGTCGAAAAATAGAGAAAAACTTTAGTTTTAATATGTATATAATAAAGTTTTTGTACCACCAAACCTCGAAGAAGTCAAAGAAATCATCAAATCCCTTAAGAATAACAAAGCACCAGGTGAAGATGGGATCATTGCAGAGTACTGGAAACTTCTGGAGGACCGTCAGCTCGGACTTCTGGTTAAAACTTTGCAGAAGGTGTGGGAGACCGAAGAAATCCCAGAAGAATGGACATCAGCACTCATCCACCCTCTACACAAAAAAGGGGATAAGACCGACACTAACAACTATAGAGGAATTTCACTATTGCCGGTCACATATAAAATCTTCTCGAAGGCCCTACTGACAAGAGCAGATGATCAACTCGACGTGCAGCTCGGTGAATACCAAGCGGGCTTCAGGAAATCTCGGTCATGCCCCGAACAAATCCGGAACCTCAAACATGTCATCGAACACTGCAGAGTCCGACAAAAGCCACTGGCTATCGTATTTGTTGACTTCAAAAAAGCTTACGACTCCATAGACAGGGAATCATTGCTCGGGATACTAGAGGAATTCGGACTAGACAACAAAACGAGAAAACTTTTCGCGAAGACTATCAACAATACGCAGTCCAAAGTCAAGTTCAGAACTTGTATCTCCGAGCCTTTTGAAGTAAAGTCAGGAGTAAGACAGGGAGATGGACTCTCCCCACTGATGTTCAATTGTGCTCTCGAGAAGGTCATCAGAGAATGGAGGAAAACGGCACCAAGAGGAGTCAAACTCGGAAGAGAACTTGAGATCAACTGCTTAGCCTTTGCGGATGACCTGGCACTCCTGGCGAACTCAGAAGAGGAGGCGATCACACAAGTCGAAACTCTACATGAACTAGCGGTCAAGATCGGGCTCCAAATATCGTACGAGAAAACGCAGTACATCTCCAACCAGAAAACGGATCGGACACATTTCAAGACCAAACATGGAAAAATCCAGAGGGTGACCAGGTTCAAATACCTTGGCGAATGTATTGAACCAAACAACAATGAAAAATATGCAATAGAAAACCGAGCCAACAAGTTTGAAGTAGCGTGCAGACTGACGTCTCAGATATACAATAAAAAATCCATCTCCAAAAATGCAAAAATAAGACATTATCATACAGTGATTCGGCCGGAAGTTCTCTATGCATCAGAATGCCTCGCACTTAGACAGAAGGCTCCATTAGAAAAACTAATCCGTGAAGAAAGAAGGATCATCCGCAAGATTTTAGGGCCCAAATACAAAGAAGGAGAATATAGACTCCGCAGCAATGAAGAAGTCTACCAACACACAGAAAAAATCACATCCATCATGAAGAAACGAAGAATTGCTTTCTACGCACACACAGTGAGAATGAACGAGCATAGGCTCTCAAAACAAATCCTGAACTACAAAGAAAAATTGAAAAATCCCGATGGATGGCTCAAAGAGATAAAAACAGACTGCAACAAACTCCAGATAACGGAGACGGACATCATACAAAGAACACCTCTCAGACATAAACTCAAACTAGTGCTCCAGGAAGAGGACAGTAAAAGATCAAGACCTAAATGGTCGGAAGAACGAAAACGTGACTTTTCCAAGAAAATGAAGGAATACTGGGCGAAGAGGAAAGCACAGAAGAAAAACTGAGAAATCGCGGTCCTTTGTAGGCCATAACGTAAATAATAATAATAATAAAGTTTTTGTATCTTCACTCGTTTACTTTTTATTTCAAAACGGAGGTTATTTTCTGGATAACACTCGTATTAATGAAAATTACGTAGAAAAGTAAACTTGTTTATTTTTTTTTCAAAACTGTACTTACTTTAAAATCA
Source organism: Catonia carolina (assembly GCA_035578175.1). Lineage (NCBI taxonomy): Eukaryota > Metazoa > Arthropoda > Insecta > Hemiptera > Achilidae > Catonia > Catonia carolina. The sequence continues at coordinate 44,897,151 of JAQMRL010000001.1, forward strand.
TGCCTTGTATGTACACAAACAATACAAAAATAAAAGTATACCATTTATTAAAGATTTTCATTGTAGGAAAAGATATTGTTGAGATCATGTAGCTCAAAAGGCATTTTGTACTTTCTGCTAAGTTTTCTCTTGTACACTGTCATTGGGAATATTGTCCTCTTCTCCTACGGTGCATGAGCTTATTGGCTATTTTCTAATGGCCAAAATAACATTGTGACATTTTGTAGATACACTGTCAGTCCGCCTAGACAGTAACCCACCACACCTCTGACTCTGTCACTGACAGCCCACGGCTGCTATTTCAGGTTACCCTTTACTTTCAGCAAGCCATTTAATGCCCATTTTCCTACCTGTTACCTGGGGACATGCCCTGTCAGCTCAGCTAAGGCCCCAATCCTTATGGGAATGATAAGAGAGATATGGACAGGAGTTGTGTTGGGCCCAACCCGAGGAAACTTCCAAACCGGATGGGGTAAAAATATTAACTTATGATATCTCTTCCTTTTTTTTATATGAATTTTATACTTTATGGCTTAGTTCTGCCCTTAACAGGTGGGTGGAGTGTTAAATTATTTCCACTCAATCTGCTAGTTCCAGGGCTACAAAAATAGTTCGGAATCTTATCACAAGGTCAGCCAATTACATGACTGAAGCATTTAACAACAGAAGAGGTAGAGGTGTAAAATACACTAATCACAGTTATCTCCTCTGAAAATAATGAATTTCATCATTCATCATTGTACCGCCAGACCCTGTGGTGAATGAAGTGAAGGTGTCATTCGCAGGGTGGAAATTAGATGCTTTTCGGAGGCCTGGCATGCTGATAAGCATGCCAGGCCTCCACTCAGTGAGGAAGACATGGTAGACCACCTCTTTCCTTGTTATACTTAATAAAGCCTCTAGAGATTCCAACCACCCTTTTGGCTGATGACCTAAACAAAAATAGTTTAATTTAGCCATATCAACTTCTTGGCCACTTGCAGCTATAGTATGTATGTGTGTGTGTGTGTGTGTGTGTGTGTGTCTGTGAGGGGGGGGGACATTTTACAACTGTGTTTAAAAGAATTTTGCTAATTCTTTTGTACAGCCTCAGTTACAAATTGCTAAGAAAATTTAAAGAAAACTAAAGAGATACCTTAGATTCCACTTCTGCAACAGTCTTTTTCAAAGCTGATAACTCTATTTGTAGCTTCTCTTTGTCATCCTGTAGTCCAACAGTCTCCTCCTGTAAACTTGCCAGCACTTTATTAACTTCCACTTCTTCCTTGGCATGTTGAGCTTTTAACTTTTCTTGAAGATTTTCAAGCTCAGCTATATCTTTCTTATTTTTTTCAGGAATGTTTTTAAATTCTGTCAACTAAAATACAGATAACATATAATGAAAATCTTTTAAAGCATGATTTGATTCGATTCATGAATTTAATGATACTCAAATAAATGATTCCTGAAATTTAATTCTCATTAACACATAAATGCAGTGGTTCTTAATGAACATTGGTTCATAAAAAGGGCGCCACTGGAAATGATCTATAGATCAAGGAGCTGTGGGTCTACAAACCACTGCATTAATACATTGTGTCCAATATATCGAACACTGCCATCATAAAAAACCCATTTTTACAGATTTCAATGTGAAAAATGTAGAAAATCACGGATTTTCAATTTTCTATAATTTTGATTACATACAGTTTTGCCCTAAAATGCATATTACAGCCACAATTTAAAAAAAAACATTATTGTTTAATCAATCCTGTTAATAATAAAAAGCGATTTTAAATTTTGAAAATTATAATGCTTTTAATATAATTGTTATATATTGTGCTCACCAAAATATTTCAACTATTCTTTTACAATTTTTGTCTTCTTTCTCATTGATAGCACATTCAAAATGGAGGTATGATGATTCCAGTATTAAATAAATGAACTGAACGGTACAGTCTCTCCCAACCGATAAAGCAAACAGCTGTTAAAAAATTTTATCATAATATTTCAAGTTACAAAATTCAAAATTTTAATATAAAAAAATATTTTATAAATAGCTTTATCTTTTAAATAAAATTACATAAATAATTTTATTTCAAACTTACAGTATTACGTTTTTTTTTAACTATGAATTTGGACAAATTTCTATTTTTAAAAAATATTTTTCCATAATCATACTACTGACTACTACACGCCTCACAAATTTTAGAAGCCATGCTGCATCTTGTAGAGCACAAATAAAATAAATAATAAAAGTTAAAAATTTCATAAATACACTACTACTTCCAGTTGACTGATTCTAATGACAATTTTCATGTCAGGTTCCCTTGTAATACGTAACTTAAGCTTTAAGTTTCAACTTTATACAATGTTTAATTTTTGAGTAATTTTGTTAATGTGCACGCACGCAAATATACAACAGAAACCAATCTGTAAAAACATATTTTTGGGCGCAGGGGATCTGAAAACATACATTTCCAGTGAAAACTTTATTTCAAAAATCAACATGAAAACATAAGTTTCCTTAAATATATTTCATATAAGGCCAGAGAAAGTACAAATAAAATAAAAAATTAAAAGACTTGCCTTGAATTCCTCCTGTTTTTTTGTTTCTGACATTTTCTTTCTATTTTTATTGGTCTGAACAATTTCTTCAGAAATTGTTGTATCTTTTGAGCTAACTTTTTTGAACTCTTCCTTCAATTTATCATTTTTGCTTATCATATCTTGTAATTCACTGAAATCATTACAAAATAATTTTTTTACAAGAAAACAAAAGTATTTTTCATTAAAATAAAATAATAATAATAATAATAATAATAATAATAATAATAATAAATATTAATAGTTATGTAGGTAGCTGTGTCATTATAATATACAGCACAGTTACTAATAGCATTCATGATTTGTCCGTAAAGTAATGAGACAGGCCCCGCTTTGTGCAAGCCTAGTGCTCTGTGCTTTGTGCGTGCTCCCTAGTGGTGGTGGTGGTGGGGGGGGGTCTAAGCTAAGCAATGTACCAGGCGCCAGTCGCCTCCAAGCTCTGACGCAGTGAGGATCATGCATGGCACAAAAACTGTTTTTTTATTTTGAAAAAGGCAGAAAATGTCAAAAATGGAGTGTCTGCTAAAGCACGCTATACGATTCAATTTTACTTTCATCTGGGCAAAACCGCTTCCAAAACATTTGCTTTGATTAAGGAGGCTTACAAAGAGATGTTTGTCAAGGGCTGAGGATTTCCAATGGTTCAGTGTGTTACAGAATGGGTGGGAGACCGTTGAAGACATGAAGCGATTTGGACGAAAATATTGCCGAAGTAAAAAATATCCTGGACTCCAACCATCGTTTGAGTGTAAGATTAATCACCGAAGACCTCAACGTGTACAAGACAACAGTTCAAAAAATTATTTCAGAAAATTTGAACATGAAGAAGGTTTTTACCAAGTGTTGAGGCCCACACTGCCTACCTGGCCTGGATAGGGGTTACAACCTTACTGCACCCACTGTGCAGCCCCAATGTGAGCCCGACAGACTTTTTCCGGAACCCAAAGCTCAAGAGAAGCCTGAAAGATCGCCATTTCAAAGATGTTCCTGCCATTCAACACGCTGAGTCTTTGAAAGAGGTTACAACAGCTGATTACTAGGGAGCCTTTGCAGCAAGGGAATCACATTGGCAGTGGTGTATCGACGCCTAAGGAGAATATTTTAAGGACTGTTAACAAATTGTACTGATGGGATCAATAAATTATTTTTACCCGACTTAGTCTAATTACTTGACGGATAAACCCTATATTGTACATTCCAAACAAAAAATGTTTTTTTTTTCATAAGCGGATGGAAATTATACACGGTTTCATCTTTAACAGAATGGTTGGATGCCTATCAATAAAAAATGAACCATAAATGTCAATATTTTTTATAAAGAAAAGTTTTACAGATATGGGCACAGTTCAGGTCCTTGAAGCAGTAATGGAATAACTCGTATGGTTATTTAGAATCTATTTGATTTGGACAACTCTGAGATTTGCGTTGGGGCTTGTGAACAAGCCTAAGAATGAATGTTGTAGGGAAATGCACACAATGTATGTGTGGCAGTCATATTGCAGTTAAAATTCTATGATTAAGACGAGACCAAATGTCCACGTTTCATTTTGTCGTACTTTATTTTAGCCATTAATATAATCAGTTTTATTTATAGTTTGTTAATATTTTAAGGAATTTAGTTATTTAAAATAGGTATTTACTATTTAATTGAACTAGTTTTTTAACTACTAACGGAAAACCAACGTTAGCTTGGAAGAGTTGGAGTAGATAGTAGAGTAGAAGTGGGTGGTTCTATGCTCCCCGACCCGTCTTGTGACAACAGTATACTCGCTTTCGATTTAAGTTATTTACTCACTGCGCTGTTGTCATAAAAGTGAGTTACCTACACACAGTATAATGTACAGTTATGGATTAGGCCTTCTGACTTCTTTGCCCATCTTTTTCACGGTCTACCTATATCCCTTCGTCCAGCAGATATGCAACTTAACGCCTGTTTCACCCATTCATCTTCACACATGTGTATTAAATGTTCCTCCCACGTCTCTCTGTAATTGTCAACTGTTTTTAACAGAGAGGAGACATTTAAATGAACTTGTTTCTTCTCATTCTCAATGTGATAATTTAAACTACACTCCTGGGTATGACTCAGGGGTGTAGTAGTTTGACAGTAGCACGTATTTTCTCATAATCTATATTAATACTATTCTTATTATCTAATTCTTAGAATTTTGGTAATTTGTCAAACATTTTTTATAATCATCTGTAATACACAGTAATATTAGTCATTTCAGCGAATGTAACATTTGTACATCACGAATTTGACTAGTAATGAGTAGTTTATCTAAAAAGAAATGGAATGTAGTATATTTATTTAGACCTGCAGTACTAATAAACCACTACATCTTTTACATTAACTCATTTTATTCATTATATTTAAAACGTAAAATCTGCTCATATGGATTTTAAATGAAGATCCTGTTTATCCTTAAGGAAAGACTACTTTTGCCCCCAATGTTAAATTTGCTATTTTTAGGTACATTTTTCACAAGATTGGTAAACGATAGGGAAACGAAACTTTACTTAATTGTAGTTGTCGGGTTGCTCGAGCTACAGACATTTTCACAACTTAATCCGTTAAACCAATAGTTAAATACAGAATAAGGAATAACATGAAATTTTTACAAACTTTTTTACGGTATTTTACATATTAATAATTTTTGTAGCGTTTGAGTAAGTTATAAAAGTGCCGGAATATGTGAATGTGCAAGATAAATAACTGGTAAAAATTTCAGCCTGGTATGTTTAATGGTTCCCGAGAAAAATGTACCTAAATGTTAAAAATCTAAATTTACGGGCGGGCAAAAACACAAAAAGCACAAATCAAAAACAAAATGAACACTAACAAGTAAATTTCCTATTAACATTTGGTTAGAAAGCTGAACCAACAGCTGCGAGTATCAAAAACAGTAATGCAGATATTTTAAAAAACTAAAATTTCCTTTGCTCTAAAACGATCGGTATAAAATTATGAAAAATATTCGTTCTTGGTGACACAATAATTTTTCTGGGTAAACCTCCTAAAAACTTAACTTTTTCATTAAAACAATTTTTTTGTGATTGATCTTGGTCTAAACTACTGAAAAACATAAAGAACTGAAATTTGAAATTTTCAGTAAAACCATCATACAGTCTCACCTTAAATAGAGAGTTTCACCAAACAGATTTCAACAATTTTTACACGGTTGTAAAGAGAACACTGTTTGAGAACTGTTTCAGGAGTGAGAAAAATATCGAAAATGAAAATTGATAAAAGCTGTAATGAGATATTGCACAACAAATTGGGGAGCCCATTAGTGTAGCGGTCAGTGCATCTGGCTTCTATGATAAGGTTCAAAATTCAATTCCCGGTCAGGTTTCGTACTTTGTCATCTCTATATAACCCCCTACCATTACCTACACACAAGCCAAGGCTTCTGTAGGCATCATAACTAACTAAAAAAAAAATTAAATTGAATTAAAATTTTGATGGTGATATTATTCTGCTGGTGACATTCCAAAGTTCAGTTTGGTTTAAAGGGCTGTTCCAGTCATAGAAATAATTGTCTATTAAGAAGCATATATTATTAAATAAAACACTGATACAAAACGTGAAATAAAACTAGAAGAATTGTAGTCATGTGTAATGTAACTGTAAAACTGGTAGTTAAAAATAAATTAGTATTACTGAGCGAATTAATTTGAGTCAGCTAGTTAATTTTTAATTCACAGCTGTTTGAGACTAATACTGTTATACTTAATTTAGTTTATCTAAAAAAATATTTATTTAATTTTTCTATGTACAAGCAAAATTTTATGTTCTCTTTAAATTTGCTAGCCAAGTTTTACAGTAAATATATTATGTTTATAAAAAAATTTGTAATACTCAAGGTACATTATCAAGTATTTCTAAATAAACTTACGTTTCAAGTTTTTCAGCTTCTTTTTCTTTACCAGAACGATCATCCTGGATCTGTTTTAATTCGTCTTTTAACTGTTTCATACCATCATCAATTACTTTCTTTTCTTCTGCTTTCTGATCAATTATTTCTTGAGCAGTATGGCTAAAATAAAAAAAAAAACAAACAAACAGTAGTTTAGAAAATTTATTTACAAAAATTTCAAAGCAACAGAGTGATGAAAGCTACAGAATTACCAAAATTCACATGATCAATGAAAACTATAAACAAAAATGTTAAATACACAACAACCCTAAAAATTCCAACTGATTTGGATTGGGACACTGTTCAGATTACTTGAAAATAGGACATAAAAAAATAATCCAAAAATAGTTTTGGTAATGTAGGATGAACAATGGAGGAAAATCTGTGATCGTGTTAAAGACATTGAAGATTAGTACTTAAACTATTTTGTGAAAAGACAATGAATAGATTTTATAATTTTAATTTAAACTGAGATTCAGATTCAAATGAGGATGAACATTGTTGGTATAAGAGTGATAGCAGGAGCAGTGCCAGCAATGATTAACTCACAATTACTGGGAACCGCACTGATGTGTCAACACGTAGAGCGCAGAGTTAGTGCTCATAAGTCCTTTGTCAGTAATTTACTTATATCGACATGCAAATCAATTTGTTCACAATAAAACGGTCTACAATCTAGTGCCAAACTAAATATTTTTGGTCTACTTTCACATGGTTTGGTAGAAGAGGAAAGAATGAGAAGAAAAAACAAGGATAAAAACATAAATGTTCTCAGTATTTTGTAAATGAAATTGTTATTTTTTGAACAAATGAACACTTGATATCGCATGTTTACAGTTTGTAAAACGTTTACCTTGAAAATAAAGTAATTTATTACGGTTTTGTTGAAAGCTGTGAGAAAAGAATGATATTGTAAATGACTTGACTGAGTAAATTGTTTCCGAACTAAAAGTAGTTTTGTTCTTTTTCTATTACTATTATTTTGTATTTTTACTTTCTTGTCTATATGAATATATAAGAAGGAAAGTATTGTTACTATTATTTTTACGTTTTGTACAACATATATGTATACCAATGTAGTTTAGCATTGAACTGGAGAGCACAGTACTGGTTAATGAGAGTATTGCCATTCACGTATCGCATCATTCAGTGTTTAGCATCATCCATATCCCTTATTTTCTACATTTCTTTACTTTTTTTGTACAAAATTGCTCACTGGAAACGCTGTTCAATAATATATAAGCACATTGCCATAAAAAAATATATACAAGTCGGTAAAATCGCGTTATCATACAAGGATTCCAAATTTTCTGACTATTTTCAAACATTTTGAACCATTAGAACTAAAGTAAAAATAAAGCAATTTTGGCGATTTTTTAAAAAAAATAAAGTTTGTATTCTTGTGAACCTTCAAGAATTTTTTGGATTTTTTTTGTAAATGAATGGCTGAGGGATGAGAGTAGGAGTGAAGAGAATTTTGCAGTTGGCGTTCGACTGCTGCTTACTCCACATCTAGGGCTAGCAGCTGGATTGAAAGTAGGGGATCAATGCACAGTAGTGAGCGAAGCACAAATAAATTAGGTTATGGAAAGTAACTTATTAATCAAAGTCTAGGTGCTATCTTAAACAATAAACAGCCAAAATACATCAATTAGAGACAATCTGTCCCACAGATTATATTAACTCACAAGAAGTCATAAAAATGTACAACAAAATGTATACTGTGTAAAATACTTACATGTATTTCTGCAAAAGTTTATTTTTATTTCGAATAACTTTATTTTCAGTTTCAAGAAATTCAACTGCTTCCTTCATTGGTCCTTCCAGACTTTCACGTTCCTTTTCAGCTAACTTAACTCTAGTCAATTTTTCCGAACGTTCCTGTGTAAGTTCTTCGACTTTCACTGCTAATTTCTCAATAGGAACCTAAAAATGGCGATTTAATTTTAACTTTAGTTACAGCACATGTTAATGACGATTTCTTGTATCTTAATTTTCACTCTTTTCTATCAGTTGCTATTTCCTGAACCGTACCTACCATATTCATCCCTTTTCCCAAGTCACTATTGGGTAGCCTCCTTCAACAAAAAACTTGGTTTTAATAAGATAGTATTTTAAGTAATTTACTTTTTATTCTGACACTCTGCCCTCAGGGATTCCACTTTTTTGGTGATAGATATAGTATTTTACCTTGTTTAGGTGTATTAACTGTTCTTTTTTGTATATATACATTAAAAATACAAGAAGGTACACCTATTTAAAGCTATAGACGCACAGTATGGTACCTTGAATTATTGAACTAGTAAATGTATACCCTCACCAAATGCTGTTTGATGTGGTTGCTGCAGAATAGCGACATCCAAAACAGCACAGCTTTTAATTGCAGTGCATGGAATTAACTTTGTATTGCACTAATTGGTAAATATTATTAAAAGTAATTTTACAAAATCCCATCAAAAGTTGATTTTTTTGTCAAATGCTTGACAAAGCTTCCCATCTTTTTCTCTATAAATGTGGAATTTCTTTCTCCTACATTCTGCCTCAAAATAAGAATTCTCTTGTTTAATGCACAAGCCATTAGTAATCAAATTATATAACTACAAATATAAATATAAATAAACAAAAACTGAAAACTACTACCAAATAATTCACTAAAATTTAGCATTTGTATAAATTAATAGATACTGTCGATAATCTAAAAATTATCAAGTTCAAGGTGTTGAAATATCTGCAGAACTTTTATGAAATGATTATCGAATAGAATATGCAGTTTAACCAAATAATGTTTTGACAACTAGCAGAATACGAATATGGCAGTTCCGGCACTTTTGTATGACAGTGAAACTTGGGCTCTTACAGAGAAAAAGATTAGAAATAGGAAGCTGCAGAGATATATTTTCTATGAAGGGTTAAGGGTTGTAAGAGAGAGGACAGAATTTCAAATTCCGATACAAGGAAAGAATTGCAGACTGTAAGACATGTAAATGAGAGAATCGATTATCGGTGCAAATGGGTGGAACATCTTCAAAGAATGAAGGGTGGCAGAATTCCAAATGTGTTCTGGGAAACAGGCCTGAGGGAAAGGGAAGCTTAGGAATACCTCTATAACAGCGGCAATAATTTATTTTGTTTACTCAGCTCTGATAAAAAAAAAAAGACGTTTTGATGCCGAAACATGCTAAGAAGCCAACGCTCTTAAGAGAATAAAAAGAAGGAGAAAATATTAGGTATTTTCCATTAATAATCTTTTAAAAATTTATATAATTACTGTACATCATCATATTCAGCTCACAAAAGCAAACCATTAAAGCTTGTATATGAGAGCACAAAATTGTAAATTAACACACACTATTCCTCGTAAGCACTAATTATGAATAAAGTAAAAACATTGAATGTAGATAGCAAAATACCTTAAATCTGGATGTGCCGATAATGTCTTCCAAATATTCCAACATGCCACATTCATGTTCTGACGGACCTTTAGGTTTCATCATAGCTATCTGTTCAACTTCACCCTAAATTAAAGAAAAGCATTAAAAATTTCATGATACAAAAATAAATCTTCAAAATGCATCCTGCAACATGTAAATAATCCAAATTTAAAAATACTCTTGAGTTTTTAATAAATAACCTTTTATAGCTGCTTAACATTTTATTTTTTACCTATTACTCTACTTTCCCACATGTTTTGGTAGGTCCACAATCATCAGAATACAAAAAATATAAAAATTTGAACTAATACTATTAAAACCTTCTCAGAAGATGTTATACTTTCAGTCAATTGTATAAAAGATACAGGGAGCTACAACTCATTACACATAAGATGCGTAAGAGGGGACTAGAATCCTAAGGCATATCATAAGGATGCAAGATTAAGAGACTTCTGAAACAAAAGGCATAGTAAAATCTTGACTTAAAATATACAAAAACAAGATGCAGATGGATTGAAAAAATAAGAGGAACTGAAAAAATTGGCTTTACACCAGAAGACACCACAGACAAGAAAAAATGAAATGAAAAGATCTATGACAAATATCCTACAAAGATATGAGGAAGAACTGGGAGGACTGCAAGGACCAAACAGTCCCTTTGAAGAGACTTGGATAAAGGAAGCAGTCATAAAATATAACAATAATATTTTGATGATGATTAACCATTAAAACATGTAATGCGAGAAAGTAGAAAAGGTAAAAGGAAAATTGAAGCAGCACTAAAATAGCGAAAACTTGTAGTATTTTTACATTTGGACAATATACAAAACATAAACTTGGCTAAACCCATTCAACATCAAATCTTTGTTACTAAATATTACAAAAACCAATCATGCCCCTGCCCATTTTTCAGGTCATCTCCATTGAATTGCATTTCGTAACCGTTTTAAGATCTCTGTATAAAACTCTTTGTTGACCGTTTTCCCTTCAGGAATATTCATAATGAATCAAGCCATAGTAATCAAAGAACACCTCCAACATTATTTTACCCTGGCTTCTATCCAAGCAAAATTTTTGTTTTCTTGGTAATGTTTTTAACTTCCATTCAACAGTCTGCTGTATTGTTTGAGGGACCATGACTCATCACCTGTCACAATTTTGTGCAGGAAGCTGTCGTCTGCATCAGCCATTTCAGTTAAGTCCCTTGACAAAGTCACTCTCATTTCTTTTTCCTCAAGGGATAACATTTTCCGAACCATGTGCAAGCACACATGATCCATGTTTAAATCATTATGAAGAATGCTGTGAACACTCCCATGTGAAGTACCAAGTTAGGAGGCAATAGTATTGATGGTTGTTCACCTGTCTGCATGCACTCACCATACTCATCTGTGGAGGAGGTGGAAGGCCGCCCAGTCCAAATGTTTCCTATAATTATTGTTGTGTGACCGTCAGAAAAATGCTTGTGCCACTCTTAAATGGCCATTTTCTTCATTGTATGGTTTCTGTATGCTTTCTTCAGCATATCAAGTATCTCCGAGGGTGATTCCTCAAGCAACACACAGAACTTGATACTGACAAGCTGCTCTGATAACGATATTTCACAATCCAACAAAAGAAAAAACTATGTCTAAAATATCATACACCGCCCGAAGGAAACCAACTCCAACTGCCTGTTGAACGGCACAGCACCTTTCCTAATAGTGATGCATAGTGATGAACTATAAAATTTGTACCCGAAATTGAAAAAAGCTTTTTCATTTTTCCTGTTGTAACAAGTTACAATACAGCGATGTTATCACATAACAACTTTCATAATGACTAAAATCAACCATGGTTTTGGTTTCTGATTAAGAATCAATAAATACGATTTTGAAAAATATTGTATCTACCATGAAAAATTCATAAAGGACATATTTCACACCTGAAGAATAAGAAACCTGTTATGTACAAGATCAATGCCATGTTCACGTAGCCTTGTGGCAACTTCTTTAAACTGAACGCGGCGGCCATTTAATAAATAGAATGATGAATTATCAGGAAAGGCGGTTCTTGCAATCACAAAATGAGAATTAGGCACTTCTTCAAACTCATCATTAGGCTGAAACAAATGAAAATATATATTGAGATAATGTTAGAAACCATGTTTATTTAGATTATTGGTGTCTTTAGAAAAACTAAACTCTTAAATAAATCAAAACCTGATATCAATATTCAGTTAAATAAGTAAGTTAATATTACATGACATGCAAATTGCCTGACAATGATTTGGTGTAATCAAGACAACATTCTAGATTTCTCAGCTGAACAAAATGTGGTAAAATTAGTTCACGGGACTTAATAAATAGTATTTCTGGGCAGTTTTATCTAAAGTTATTAGTGTACTTAGGTTATAATACCGTGCGTTCGGAAAGTCGCTGTGCACTGGAATTGTGACTATGGATTTATGAAAATATGTATAAAGAAATGACTAAGCATTTTGGAAAAAAATTTATTCAATACCTTAATTACATTGTTAAACCGTGATTACATTGTTTATAGAAGGTGTTCGAAATGATCTCCATTGGCATCAATACAGCATTGCACTCGTTTCATTTTGTTTGCAAACACCTTTCGCAACTGTATAAAACGTTATGCAACGTGTTTGGTGAACGAATAATTTCAAAGAATTTGTGGCCTGCAAGATCTCCTGATCTGACTCCCCCCGATTTCTTTTTATGGGGTGCGGCGAAACAAACTGTGTATCGGAACAGACCACACACGATTGACGAACTTAAAGCCGCAATAACGGCATACATTCAAGGAATCACTGTTCTTCAGTTGCGAAAGGTGTTTGCAAACAAAATGAAACGAGTGCAATGCTGTATTGATGCCAATGGAGGTCATTTCGAACACCTTCTATAAACAATGTAATCACGGTTTAACAATGTAATTAAGGTATTGAATAAATTTTTTTCCAAAATGCTTAGTCATTTCTTTATACATATTTTCATAAATCCATAGTCACAATTCCAGTGCACAGCGACTTTCCGAACGCACGGTAGAACATTATTCATAAATTTAAATTGTATTTATCATTAATATTCTTTAACCCTAATGTGTAACAGTCCAATGAGATCAGGACAGTATGTATGACTTGTAAATGAGATGTAGTTTTGTACAGACTCAGGTCAACCATTCCTGAGGAAGTATGGTTAACAGAACCCCAACCATCAAAAAACACCAGCAACCACTGTCTAGTTTTCAAATTTGTATACAAGTTAACTACCATTACCAGGATTATAAATACAGAACTTTCATCTCTGTACATCAGCTGTCAAACAGCTGATTCACAGCAATGACTTTACCACTAGACAACCCGGTGGGTTACATCAATAATTAATGGTATAAAAACTTTGAATGTTATTACGTTATCATCACAGCAAGCAAAACTGTTCATACAGATTTTTGATATATATATATATTAACAAAAAACCGTGAGTTTCTTTTAGTAACCATTCTTCTATTATCTATGTACTTATAAAGTCTTGTATCTTCTATCAATCTTTCTAAGCTCTAATTTCTAAACCTTCTCTTTCTTATCTTACCATTGAAAATCTCCACAATGAAGGAGAAATGCTTTGATAAATGTATAACAACAATTTTAGATCAACAATGAACAAAAATTTGCCCAGTTCTTTCATAATATATATTAATACTGAATCCAGTTTTGGTTGAGATCCTCTTTTGTTTCAAACATCAATGTTTGTAAATTACGAAGCACACTAAAGCTCCAAGGAGCTGCAAGTTCAGTTATTAGAATTTGCACATCTCCGAGTTAAAAATTTAATGGTTTTCTTGCTTAATATTAATAATCACAACTAAAAAAAAGAACTGATGAATTTGTATCAAAAACAGAAATAAACCTTCAAAGAAATAATACAATTAAAAAGTGAGACTGAAGCTGCCAGATTGTACAGACTGTGCTATAGGTGTACAGTTTCTGGTCCCAACATAAATCAAAATTTCTTTGAGTATCTTAATATGATACAAATTTCTTTTTCATTGAATGATATTAATAATCAAATAACAAACCTAACCTAAATTAATTTAATGATTTCAGTAAATTTATTATTGAGCTGTATGATAAATATATCTGTCACAGAATAAAACACATTTTTCTAGAAAATGTTTAAATTTATTTCTCAATATAATCCCCTTTCAGTTCTACACACTAAATCCAGGGATGTTGTTAACTTTCTTAAGCCATTACAAAAATAAGATTTTTCAAACTTTACAAAATAGGTTTCTTACAGATCACTTCTTCGTTAGTCACGAACCGCTTTCCGCCAAATCATTTTTCATATTAGGAAACTTTAACTAAAATCCTTGTCAATATTTTATCATTGTTTATTTAGCTTATTACTAGTTATGTATTATAAACTTTCTTAGTTGAAAGTTCAGATACAAAGCTTGATTACATAAAATCGTTACATCAAAACGTTTAGTTACCTTGTCTATGATCTGGCAAAATGACACAGCTACAGTACAACTTGCAACATGTTGATGATCTGGTGATTTGTGTAATAACACTGATATCTTTTTCGACCTGATCTTACTAGCTCTATATCCAAATACAAATAACATAGAATCTATAACATTACTTTTTCCGCTACCATTTGGTCCAATGATGCATGTAAAACTCTGAAAACAATGAAACCATAAAATACTGTTACATAAGAAAAAAAACCGAAATTATGATCGTATATTCCACTGTATGAATATTATAAAGTTTTATATGATATTTTATAATTTATTCTTATAATGGTGGATCCACCGAAAAAAGTGTAAGTAGACCATAAAGATCAAGGCAACTGAAAAGGTTAGTGAAATGTATATTTGTACAGTAGAATTGATTTCAAGCTGCAGAATGTATAATAGGGATATGTTTTTATAATCATAAAGTTACTCGCACACATTAAGAGACTTCTGATTTTCTTGATAAACAATAGTGAACAGGGAAAACTAATGTATACTGGACAATTTCCAAATAGCTTTTTTCATTAGCGAAGTAAAAAACGTAAATAAACACCAAGAGAAACCTAAGTATGCTCCCTGTCTTCAAAAAATTTCGGATGTCTACAGTAAGTAGTTTAAATACAAAAATATATTTATGGAAGGTTCGTTGTATCTTGTTACAAATTACTCCATTCAATATGTACTCTTCGATTATGTGTATGCCAGTCAGATTTCCACTGATTTTTTCACTTCTACGCAACATAAATAAACGAAATGATTAGATTATATAGGTTGGGTTTTTTTTTACAAATGAAAACGCTAGTAATGTATTCGTTAAAGTTGAAAACCGGTCAATTATTGAATGTAATAAAGGCGCCTGTATTATGGAACTAATGCCCTGTGCACACTTACATTATATGGATGCCACTGATCTTAGTATCAATTGAGTTTCAGTTAATTATCCTATAACCTAACTTGAATTCAACAGCAAGGTCAAATACATCTTAAAAACTAATGCCCAACCCTGTCTGTCATGAAAAAGTAATTTCGTCAGCTTTCTCACAGACTTGAAGTTGTGGCAGTACCTGGAAAAACTTCATCGCATCTTCTTTACATGCGGGAAGATCCCAAAATATTGTTATTCGTCGTTCATTCTCGTGAAAAAAAAGATAATGCAGATAAAATAACCAATACACCACAGTACACATAATACTGTCTGTATTCCAATACTGCTATCGTATATGAAGTAGTGAAATGGTTACTTCCAATACCAATTTTAATTTTATTCATCAAATTATGAACGTAATTAGACAACAATGAAATACTCACGGAGAGAGATGATAAGTTTCGCTCTGATAACATAGTGCCAAGATAGGGGAGAAATGGCAATTTGGCAGTTACGTGGATGCACAATTTTACCATAATAAATCAATGCAATTCAAAATTTTAAAATGTATTCCGTTTTTAAACAACAGGTATCCATATTTCATTCACTTTCAGATTAATAACCCACCAATTAAACGGGTAAAATCTGAAATAGGAGTGGCGTCCATTTAATGAGGAGTTTCCTCCATTCAATATACTATTTGATGAGTAGTCCTAAGACTCATCTGTGCCACAAGAATTAATATCGTTGGAATAATTGGCCCATCACGGTACAGTGCCTGCCTAAAAGTGTATTTGTCATTGCATATTGTTATGAGACTTCGTGAAATGTACTTTTTATACTTGAATCTGTTACAATTATTTATTAATGACATTTGTGTTATTGGCACAATGACATTAATGACATTGACGCAGTTGGTAACGTGCTCGCCTCTCATCATGCGGTCTTGGGTTCGAATCCCATTCAGGCTCGGCATATTTTCATACGTTACAAAGAAATCATTTCATCCTTCACCGTCTGCATTAGCAGTAATTGCAGAACAGTCGGACGTTAAACCAAAAAAAAAAAAAAAAAAAATAATAATGATGGTATGCAAAAAATGTAAAGTATAATTTGTCCCAAATTCCTTTTCCTATAACTGTGTCATGGAGTTATTTCGTACAATTTGTTTTTTACATAAACATAAATAAACCTTGAACATATATCTTGTTACAGTAACATTTGCTTATTAAAATTTCATAAGAGACAGTGAACTATTGCGTCCCTTACCTTCATATTAGCGAATTAGATGGAAAAATATTTTATTTAGGATACAACTAGAATACACCTATCTCTAATGAGAAGTGATCATTACAGAACTATCCTCCAATCATATGAATTCAACGTGTACTGATGTGGTATATCTACACATCACTGCTTTATCATACTTTAAGGACTTCAAAACACATGAATAAAAAAAAGGAACTTGTATTAATCGTGAGCGTATTCAATGAATTTTCTGTAATACAGGTATTTAAAAATACTACAGAAAATGTACCTTATGAAATGGACCTAGACTTTGTTTTCCAGCATAACTCTTAAAATTTTCTGCTTCAATTTTAGTTATAACAAGTCGAGGTCCTTTTGTCTCAACAGAACATGCAGCTGGTGGTGCAGGAGGTATGTATATGTCACCAATTCTGATACCTCCTTCTTCCTCAGGAAACATTTCATCGTTATCAGAATCATCTTCATCAGCATTACGTCTTTCTGGTCGTTTAGATGGCTCTGGCATGGGCTCCTCAGTCCCAGTTCGCTTTGCTCCTCTTCTTGATCCCATCTTTACTACTTTATCTAGAATACAAACAAAATATAAACCTAATTAGTCTGTTACATAAAATAAATATAATTTTACTTTAATTTCTTCTCACTGATGAACATCGTAGACAAGATTCTCTATTAAATTTTCAAATGGAAATAACCTGTTTATATAATTTAACGATAATTTTCAATTTAACACTAGCTTTCCACAATAACTTACCAATTAAAATTGAACATCTACGTCCTGTAGTAATTATTTACTGTAGGCTTAGCACTATGTTTGACTATCTACCTACAGTCAATCTGTTGCTTTGCAGGTACAGTATTCAGATAAATTGAAGTCCTAGCCATGGGAGTGAGAGATTGCATAACACTCTCACTCGCCATACGCACCATTCTAATAACATTGTATAATTTTACTCTTAGTTGTGAGAAAGCGTTTATGCATGCAGTAAACTAACAAGCAGTCTTATTCTTCTTTCTTTATCCATTGAATTGTTTTTCAGGATGTTTTATAATATTTTAAAGTTCTTTCAACTGGTTTTTTAATAGGGACATTAAGTCTATTAAAATTAGCTTCCTCCTTACAGCACTTTAATACATGTATGTAATATCAGATTTCTTTCTCTCCACTATGGATTGTTTGACCATGTTTACAAACACTTACATCAGTAGACGTTATTTTTATGCCACATAAAATGCACCGTGAAATCTCAATATCAGTTAAAATTATAAGTAAGGTAGTAAAAAATCAGTCCCACAACGAATTCCGATCGAATGAATATTTCCCAAGAGAAAAGTGTATTGTATGAAAAGAACAATCACAAACATACACAGTAGCACAAGTCAAGATAACGACTGTGGAATATTTTCAGATCTGGATTATAATGGTAAAGACCTCTGGGCGCATGCGTAGTTATGCCACAAATCCCCTCTCACTCGCTCGGCTATGGGACCTCAATTCATCTGACATCTTTACTATTTATAAAAATTGTACTACTATTATAAATATATCATAGGTATTGTTAATATTTTGTTTATTATGTATTAAATCAAAAAAAACTTGTATTTACCTTATACTGCTTTTCATATTTCCTCCTTAAAAGTGCTTTCTCGGTGCACGCTGCTTCTACAGGTAATGTTAATAAAAGTTTCTAGAAATATTTTATAAAGATTGTATCTTCGTTTGTCAATGGTTTGAATCAAACTCAAGTACTTGTAAGGAGGAAATACGAAAAGCAGTACAAGGTATATTCAAGGTTTTTTTATATATAAATAGAAACTAAATATTAATATGGATTCTACTGCTATGATGCTAACAAATAACTTGAATAATTGTCTACAACGATGTTCTTGCTGTTGAACAACAGCAAGCAATTAATTGGGTAATCATATTGTATTGTTTGTCTGTATGTATATATGCATGTAAACTAAACTTTTAATATTATCTTTACACTAAGTCTTATAAGTTTTTCATAAATACTAATTTAATTAAGGTATTAATGAGTCCCTACTCTTAGTGGCCTTTTATATGGTCAGTTTGATTCTCATATCAGTTTCCGTTTCAGTTCAGTTAACAAAAATATGCTTCTACTCTTTTTGGTTCGGTTCTCGTTTCAGTAATGGACGACAATCTACTTATTACAATAGGGCTGTCATTATTATTAGAAATCAAATTGGAGTAAAAGATGGTTACAAAAAAAGACAATCCCTGTTTAATTTTTGCAAGCAACATTTTATTCATAGCTGATGAATCGTATTCTTTAAAGTACCTAATTAACAATTAATTATACTCATCTCCTCATTTGAATGTACCGGGTTATCGTAAAGTCGCGCAACCAAATGTTTGAAGCCGTGTAGGAATTGAAGGTAAATTTGTAAAGTATGATTAGAATATGGGAATTTTTTGTTTAGTAGTACAGTATGTGGCAGCACTGCTAGATCACGCCACCGGGCGACAGTTAGCCAGAAACCAGTTGGTTTGTTCAGTTCGAGTTGCAATGTCTTTTAAGCAAGAACGAGTCTCTATCGTTTTGAGTTACTGTGAATCGAAATCCTACGCGAAGTGTCAAGAACATTTCTCCAATGCCTTTCCAGATGCTAAAGTGCCAAACAAATCGACCATATTTCGTTTGTTTCATCGTTTTCGGGATACAGGTAGCGTGAATGACCGTAATCGTACCGGCCGACCAAGTGCTTTATCTGACGACAGTCTGCAGACGATAAGTGAAACGTTTATTCGTTCTCCAAAAAAGTCTCTTCGAAAACTTTCTACTCAGACTGGACTGTCTTATAGAAGTGTTCATAAAGCCACTAAGTTATTAAAATTACATCCGTACTGGATTAACGTAACTCATCAGCTTGAAGAGCCAGATAAGGAGAAGCGATTGCGGTATTGTCATTGGTTTAAAAATTTCATTCAAAATGACATATCTGTTCTGGACAAAGTTTTTTTCAGCAATGAAGCTTGGTTTCATCTAAGTGGATATGTTAATAGTCAAAATTGTAGAGTATGGTCTGCAGAGAATCCACATGAATTCCATGAACAGCCATTACATTCTCAAAAAATTGGGGTGTGGTGTGGTGTATCTCGTCGGAGAATTGTCGGGCCTATCTTTTTTTCGGGTACAATCACAGCAGAACGTTATCAAGAAATAACCAATCATGCAGTTCGTAGCACTGCTACATGTTGACGAACGTTATTGCTGGCTACAACAAGACGGAGCAACTTCACATACGGCAAACAGTACTATCCAATTTCTCCACGATTTTTTTGATGACCGAATAATTTCTCGTGGTTTGTGGCCTCCTCGGTCACCAGATCTGACTCCTCCTGATTTTTATTTATGGGGCTATTTGAAAGATAATGTGTACAAAAACAACCCGCATACAGTAGATGAACTTAGAAGAAACATTGAAGACTGTATGTCAAATATTGCTACTGCTACACTCAAAAAGGTTGCGTGCAATATATGAAAACGCGTTGATGCATGCATTGCAAACCACGGTGGACATTTCCAGCACTTGTTGTGAACTTGTAAGTAAGTAAGTTGTAATTATAACTTGTAACGTAAACTTTGAAAGAAAAATAAAAAATACATTACAGCTTTCTAAGACTGTTATCATTTTGGGTTGCGCGACTTTACGATCACCCTGTATTATGGTAACTTGAGTCCTTCTTATTCCACAAACATGAAAGACTGCCATATAGTTTAATAAAATCAGTCACAAATTTGTTATTTGACGACATCAGGCATGGACAAGGTTGCAACAAGCATGAGAAATGAACTGAAGCTTCTGTACACAAGGCCGTTTGAACTGAAAACTGAACAGATAACAGGCAACTGACAAGTGGCTCAAAGGCTTTTCCATCAACCCAGCTTTCAGTTCAGTTCAAACCTTTAGTATTGATGTTTCCACATCAGTTTTAACTGAGATCTCAACTGAAACGAGAAATGAACTGCCCGTGTAAAGAAGGCTTAGACGATTAAACAAGAGCTTCGTACGTCATGTCTACAGAAATCACGGTGAAACTATAACCAACATATTAACAACAACGCTGAAGTACTTATCAAATCCTACTTAACAGGAAACAGTAAGTTAATTCATAATTTTCCAAAAGTACAACCCAACTTGTGGCATTACAGCATTGATATTGTAGGCCTACAGCTAAAACAGTTAAAATTTTAAAACTCTGCTATTTGACCTACGTACATAACTTTTACACAGTGCTTAAACCAGTAGTCTACAAGAAAAGCATGTACAAATTTTTCATTAGTAACTAACTGTATTAGTAAGAGTTCACGTTATTTTTGCACTGTTTGTGAAATTTTCAGCTTAAAACTAGTTCAGCGTTATGAGCTACTTACAAACTTATAATTAGTAATTTAACGAATCCTTACTGTTAACGATAGTCCTACCGATTACACTGACGGATAGGCTTAGATACAAAAACCAGTATATTGTTCTTAAAAATCTTTAAAGTCTTCAAAGGTAAACACGTATTACAATTCGGGAAACATAATAAGGTTTAACAAAATGACAAAATAAAAAAACTCGAATATTGAAACCTGTTATACAACATAACCTAAAAAAGAAACACTATACACAGAAACTAAAAAGTCAGCGTATAACCAACAAAAGCAATCTTTTATCCCACGCAGTTAAATTGTGGTTAATTATATTCATCATTTACATACATTATAAATACCTGTGTAACTCAAATTCCATGAATATTACCAGCCGAAGCATCAATTCGCGCCTAACCGTTAACAACAAACATCAATTACCAACTTAACAACGAGAAAACGTAAAATTTAGTGAAAGTCCGTTTTAGACAATAATTCATGTAATTTAGCATAGTAGGTCTGTACTTTTCATCGCTGATATATGTATAAAAATACTAAAACGTTCAAAATAATTAAAATTTGAAAGAACCGACCACATTTTTGGACTTTGCTTCAAAACATTTTGTTTTATCCTCTATTTTAAATTTGGAGGTGGCAAAATGTTAAAGCTGTCGTAGGAGGTGACAGCAGAAGTATAACGTTCGTTTATGTCATTCCCTTTCCCTCTCATCGCATAATCTGAGATAGATCTCTAAGGTATGAAAACAGATCACATATATTCCTGATTTTAATAATTAAACTTACTACCGCTGTTTTAGTAACTTACTGCACCTGTTTTTGCTAGCGGTCATAAAAAATAGCAAACGTATTCTACATTTTTTGTAGATTTTACGGTTCTCGTTTACTTGGCCCTATTTATTCAAAAATTTGTCTAACAAGTACAATTCACCAGACAAAATACAATTTCAAAAAAAAAAGAGAAAATGCAAGCAAAATATTTTACACGACGAGGTCTAATCGGTGTACTGGCCGTTACAAACATATCCAATATAAGATAGGCTACTTACTACGATAAACAATAAATATTGCTTCAAGCTACTTGCTTTTATTGTTGATCAGCTAGTATGAACATCTAAATTATGTAGTAGGCCTAAGTCCTATTTGTTGAAAATTAGACGCCATATTTTAACACTTTTTGGGTGATGTTATACTTATAGGCCTACTTCCACATTGATCTTGGTGCATTTAGGATGTGATGACACTGACTACCTACGTTTCAATTTTTAGTTTATTTTAAGCCGCATCAACATCTTGGTCATTGTCATTAGCGACTTACTGTGGAATGTGGAACAGATAATTTAAACACAGTCTAATATATTAGACCTACTACAGTCACGAAGTTTACTGGTAGCGAAAAATAGAAACTACACACAAGCGCTCCAAAGAGCCAGCAAGTTTCCTTATTAGAATTCGTTCATCTCTTAGTTTCAAATTTAATTGGTTTTACCTGCTTTGTGTAATTAATGCCCACAAAACTGATGACTTCATCTCAAAATCATAAGTAAGCCACAAAGCACATGCAGTAGGCATACTTATTTAAAGCAAGAAGAAATTATCATGAAATAATGTGTGAGCTTGCTGGCCGCAACGAACGCTGAAGTCGAATTGACGACAAAAATGTGGCCGAAGCGTTGTGACTTTATATTACACTGTGGTTTAAATCGAAATCATTTCCAAACCCTAGCCTGGAATCGACCTTCCGCTTTGTAACCCAGCTCGCCCACCAATAGCCAACGCCAAGGAGGCGGTATTTGTCGTATTTCAATGAGTGAGAAGTCGATGCCTGTGTAGCTTTGAGTCGTGATTCTTAGTTTATTTGTCAGCTAACTTGAGTATACGGAAACTGTTCTGTTTATCGTGTTACCATAGTATTATTATTTTTAATTAATTAATTCGTTGATTAACATTATAACTGTAAGGATTAGAACGAGCGGAACTTTTTTTGTCATCAATCTCTCGACTGGCTTGATGCAGTTGTCCAAGCTGTTCTATCTTGGGCAAGTCGTTTCATATCTATATACCTGTAACACCCTACATCTTTTTGGAATTTGCTTTATATATTCTAACCTTTGCCTACCTCTAAAATTCACTCCCTCAATGTTACCTTCCATTATTCATAGACCGATACCTGGATGTCTTAAAATATGCCCCACTAGCCTATCCCTTCTTCTGGTAAGATGCTTCCATATACTTATTTTTTCATCCTCTCCCCTAAGAACCTCTAACTTACTTATCTTGTCCACCCACCTAATCTTTAACATTTTCTTATAACACCGCATTTCAAAAGCTTCCATCACTCACGTTTCGCTCCTGTATAATGCTACATTCCAAACATAGTGTTTTAAAAAAAATTTCCTAGTCTGTAAATCAATGTTTGTAGTCAGTAAGCTGTTTTTCATTTCAAAGGCTTTGCTAGCTTGAGCAATTCTACTATTGATATCACTTACGCGTCTACCATCCTTTGTTATTTTACTCCCTAGATAGCAAAATTCCCTAACTTCCTGTAAGTTTTCATTGCCTTCTTTTAAATTTACCGTGTCTTGTAAAGCACTCTTGCTGCTACACAACACTTTCGTTTAGTTCTTATTAATTTTCATGAAGTAGGCCTAATCCTTTCTCATGATCTCATCCATTTCATTTAAGATATCGTCTAGTTCTTCCTTTGTCTCGGAAATACTACTATATCATCGGGAAATCTCAGCATTTTTATTGTTTCTTCTTGAATTTTTATTCCTGCTTCAAATTTTTCCTTCACTTCATTTATAGCCTCTTCTATATATAAGTTAAAAAGTAGTGGTGACAATGTACATCCTTGTCGTACATCTTCTCTCACAGCAGCCTCTTTTTCGTACCCCACAATTCTCAAAACAGCCGTTTGTTTCTTATACAGACCGTAGATAACTTTCCTTTCTAAGCTTTTTAAGCTTTTTCAAAGTTTTAAACATTTCTCTAAATCTACAAATACCATATAAGTAGTTTTATTTTTCTTTATCCTTTTCTCAATAATCAGTCTCAGAGCTAATATTGCACCTCGAGTTCCCATTCTCCTTCTAAATCCAAATTGGTCATCATCCTACACTTCTTCTACTCGGTGTTCTATTCTCCTGTATATAATTCTTGTCAGTATCTTGGATGCATGGCACGTTAAGCTGATGGTTCTGTAACGTTCACACCTCTCCGCTCCTGACTTTTTTGGTATGGGAATCATAGTGTTTTTTTTTTAAAGTCCGATGGTACTTCTCCACTATCATACATTCTGCACACAAGTTATAATATAATAATAATAATTCCGATGGTATTATTACCCACCATTATTGATAATTAATACTTGGATGTCTTAAGATATGCCCCACTAGCCTATCCCTTCTTCTGGTAAGATGCTTCCATATAACTTACTTCTTTTTCCATCCATTTGCCTAAGAACCTCTAAATTACTTATCGGGTATTGAACGGAACTTACAAATAAAAATTACAATTGAAACATAACCCTACTATAGGGTGATTCAAAAAGAGCGCCGGTTTTGATATATCAAATTAAGAGATTTATTTTATTGAAAAACTGAAAATAAATACATCAACAAGTTCATCTTACCTTCCGATTTCATGTATGAAAAATGATGTCATGCATGTGTCCTCCTCTACTGCGCTGGCACGCATCAACTCTGTCCATGAAATTGGATATTACTGAACGACAAGTTTCGACTTCCATTTGCCCGATAACCCGTCGAATTTCCTCCTTCAAGTCACTGATGTTTCGGGGTTTATTGGCATACACCAATGACTTCAGATGACCCCAAAGATGAAAGCCACAAGGCGTCAAGTCACACGACCTTGGTGGCCATTGATGGTCGGAATTACGAGAAATGATGCGATCCTGGAACCGTTCACGGAGCAACAACATTGTTTCTCGTGCAGAAACTGAATTTTATACGGGTGATATTGGAGATCGTACCGAAGAATTCTCCGTACAGAAGAACATCGTAAACCCAATTGTTGAGAACGGCGACGTATTGATTTTGCTGAGCTAACAGCCACACTGTCACGAACCAACGCAACGTTCTGCTCAGTTCGGCCAGAACGACGACGTCCAGAACTTTTAAGGTCGACTGTTGAACCCGTCTCAAAAACCTTTTTCATGAGCCTGCGAACTGTTGATTCATTCGGTGCTTCATTACGTCCTAGAGTACCGCGAAGTCGCCTGACAGTAGCCGCATAACTCTCTCCACTCTGGTAAAATGTTTTGACGATTAACACTCGTTGTGCAATAGTAAACTTCTCCATGGTTAGACACAGACTGCGAGAGTACTACACTGCGAACAAGAGAAACTACAACTGAATCGTCAATCGGAATGTTCTCCGAAATAGAAATGAGGTCTAACAATGTTGCCAACCGATAAACAAAAATTTACCAGCCGTTTAAAAACCGGCGCTCTTTTTGAATCACCCGTTATATGGAATAATGGCGTAGTTTGTGTATAATGTAGGCTGCGTATCTTTGCCTTGAGATGAAGATACAGTGAAATACGATGTTAAATATTGGCGTATAAGTGAGTTATTTATCGTAGACGCTACTACTTAAGAGTTGATGCATCTCAAACTCGTATGACTACTCCTTTACATACTCCATTTCGTTGTAGGCTAATATTTTATTAAGTATGGTATTCATTTAATTTTTTAAACAGGATTGCTGTATCAGTGCATTGTAAATATTATTAAGAAATTACTCTGGCGAATACTTAAAATATAAATTGTATAGGTATATTGAATAACTTAAAATGTAAGTTAGTTCCTTCAAGGTAAGTGAGCAAAGGAGAAATTTAATTATTTGTTTGGTCCGATCGGAAACTGCATTTTCTTGAAATTCCAGTCACTATATGGTTAGAGGAATGGTAGGATAAAACCTGCAAGAAAACAAATAACTGTTAAAAGTAGCTATAAGCTGCTAGATATGAAACTGTCCTTTACGTAACCAATCAGGTTCTACCGTTAAATTATATTTTGGTTCAATCAATCCATAAAACAGTGTGTAGTATACAACATCTACGTTAAAGAATACTCGATTGTGTAAACATTGAGCAAAATATTATTCATGTGGTGAAATATATTGTTTACTGGTGTTATTTGTTTGCAAGGAAGATTTACTTCTTTGTTAGTGGCAATTTTAAAATTTTCATCGATCATTTTCCTATGTCCATCCTTCCGTCACACCAGTTGTCAGAAACTACAAGAGATGGCAACAAACGGTTTTCGGATTCTTAATCTACACAAAAATTAGTGGGCTTAAATTGGGTTTGAATTCCGGTTTCGACCGGAAGTGGCCAAAAAACTGAAGTCAAGAAATCAAAGTCGGAATTTGGAAACAAAAATTGTGTTATTCGATTCCTCATAAAGAGTAGACACAGGAATAGTGAATTTTTTTTGCCCTAAGTCAAACGTAAGCCTTTTTAAAAATTTTGTACCAGCCATAAGACGCGTCGTCTCATGAAAGAGGGTTTTTAAATTAGATTAGTTTATATTTGTTTTTTTTGTTTTATGTAGCTACCTCTTATTAAGGCGATTAGAAAAGAAGTAAACGTTCAGATTTTCACCCGGATTTGTTAACTGGTCGTCAGTCAGCTCAAAGTCAACGATAGGACCACGGAAACTTAGTTCGAGTATGAAGAACTCACTCATTATTCCTCAATACCATCCTCAAAGTCATATTATAACACTTTGATGATGGTATTGAGGAACAATGGGTAATTTCTTCATACTCGAACTAAGTTTCCGTGGTCCTTTCGTGTTATAATGTGACTTCGAGCATCATATCGTGTTTCACTTCTTCGACATTACATCGATTCGTCCACTTTTCATAACAGGAGCAGTGAATCTGTTACTTGCAGAGAAAAACTTAAATAGTAGGTAGGCCTACTACCTGGATTGGGTTTGAATTTCCGGCAACTAAACTTTGGTCAGTAACTTTACTATTAGGGTTTATTTGTATAAATGTTTTATTTAAAATAATAAAAAAAAGTTTAGGCTACTTAAAATACAATTTCAATCAAACTCATGAAGCTCCATTAATATGAGTAATGTTAAATTAATTTCAATATTGTTGTTTTATGACTCTAATAGATTAGCCGAGAAGACCGAATCAGAATGGATTAGAGTAGACTGATCGAGAACATATCTTTAATTAACAAATCAACAGAAAGACCAAGTGATTCAAACAAGTCAAGAAGCAAAGCAAACAAAATAAAACGTATTTTCTGCCTACGCACGAAATGACAGAGATATATAGAATACTGAAAAACATGTGACAGATTCTAGAAGAAACAAGGAATAATACCCAGGAAATACTAGCAAAATACAACAAATCGAACGAAAGTAAATACGAGGGTAGGCTGATAAGTAATGCACACATGCTTGTAGAAGACGAACAAAAAGAAATAGCAAGATGGGGTAAATAACAAATTAAAGTACAAATCTTAACCTACCAAATTATCTATTTATTTTTCAATATAGTCACCGTTAAGCATTACACATTTCTCCCAACGTTTAACAAGTTTTTTCATTCCGTCACTGAAAAATTCTTCCGACTTTCCTCGAACCCAGGACGCAATAGCTGCCTTCACCTCATTGTCCGAGCTGTAATGATTACCCTTAAGGTCTCTCTTCAGTAGAGGAAAAAAATAAAAATCGCAAGGCGCAAGGTCGGGAGAATACGGAGGGTGTAAAATTGGTTGAAACTTCAGGTTTCTCAGAGCCTCTCCAGTTGCACGCGAAGTGTGTGGACGAGCATTGTCGTGTTGCAAAATTATTGGCGCCAGGTTGCCTCTAACACGACAAACTCGACGTCGGAGGTGTTTCAGAGTCTGTATATACTGAGCAGAATTTACCGTTGCCCCTCGTTCCAGATAATCAGTCACATAAACTCGGCGAGCATCCCAAAACACAGTCAAAAGAATTTTTTTTGCGGACGGTTGTGTTTTGAACTTTTTCACAACAGGAGAATGTGGATGACGATATTCAGCGCTCTGCCTTTTTTCTTCGGGATCGTAATGATGAACCCATGACTCGTCCCCCGTCACAATATTCAAAAGAAAGTCGTCTCCTTCGTCACGGTAGCGCTTCAAAAGTTGTTCACAGCATTCCAATCGACGCTGTTTATTCTCGTCTGTCAGACGGCGTGGTACCCATCGTGCACAGATTTTACGGTATCCCAATTGTTCAATAATGAAGCCAACACGTTCCTTAGATATTCCAATTTGGTTTGCGATACGCTGTTGAGTGATTCGCCGGTCATTTTGAATCAAATCATCGATGAGTTTGCGACGATTATCGTCTGAGGCAGTGATTGGTCGTCCACTGCGTGTTTTGTCAACAATTAAGGCTTTTCCAGGTTGGCAATCACGAAATTTTATTACCCAACGATTCACAGTAGACCTATCAACAGTATCGTCACAATAAACAGCCTTTAAACGACGATAAATCTCACTAGGATTCACTTTCTCAGCAGTTAAAAATTCGATAACAGCGCGTTGTTTAATTCTCGTTGACATAGCACCAGAACACGACGCCATACTTCCACTACTCAAAACAAACTGAATGAAAGCAACGCCTTCAAACTGCGCAGGCTTGTAGAGGAGAAATAGTACTTCCACATGCCACCAGGCGCGCTACTGAAGTTTATTTAGTTGTCTTCTACAAGCATGTGTGCATTACTTATCAGCCTACCCTCGTATATGCCAAAAAGTTTAATTATTTATCATTTTCCTTTAAATATTCATTCTTTCTTTAAAGAAATCTTCTTTCACCCTCTAGAGGTTGGAACCTCTAGAGGCTTTACTTTACTAAGTAAAAACGAGGAGCGAGGTGGTTTACTATTGTCTTTCTCACTGAGTTTAAATTAAAGAGTATGCTTATCAGCATGCCCGGCCCTCCGAAAAGCACCTACTTTCCACCCAGCAAATGACAACTTCACTTCATTCCCCACAGGCTCTGGCTGTACAGTGAAATTCATTACTCTCTTGGCTGACTATGTGATAAGAAACAGAACTATTTTTTGTAGCCCTGGAACCAACAGATAGAGCGCAATTAATTTAACACTCCACCTGTCCATTATGGGAAAAATATTATTATTATTCATAGATTGTTAATTGTTTTTAATTATGATTGATGGAGATTATATTTTTAACAGCTCGACTATCTCCAAAAATAAGAGCTGAAAATTCTACATCATATTAAAAATTCTTTGGGCAATTATGGTCATCTGTGGGTGCGCGAACAAATACCGTCTTTACCGGTGTACACAAAGCACTTTTTTCCTTCAGTAATTCGTCAAAAAACAGGGCCGTTTTGTACAACGGATGGGAATTTTCTACAACTGTTTTAAGATTTACTATAATGCATGACAAAAATAAAAAAACTGTTACCATCATAACGCTATTCAACTGAATAAACTTATTTAGAAAAAATGTTTCCGTTGTAAAAATTCTAGAATATTATAATCCATTCACATTTACATGGTCTTATCTCTTGATAATGAGTCAACAATCAAGTACAATATACGAAAGTACTGATTGCCTCTTCGCTGTTGGTTAGTCTTTTTTTTGAAATGACATTTAATGGAAATTTTGTATTCGCTTCCTGTGTCTGAGATAGGTACTAACTGTTTTGCTTTCTTCACGATTGGAGTAAATGAGTGATGTCATCGGGACAAGAATGACACCAGGAAGAAAACTTCCTTTCATAATTTAGATCTGTGAATGGGTTAAAACTTCCTGGAACAATTTTGATTCCAAAATTGTTGTGAACAACTTATTTTAAGAAGTGCGGCATAAGCAATTCTTTGGATGGAGCTGAAAATGATTTGTTGTATGAAAACAGCTCAAGTTCTTGAAGAGACAGTGATTCCGACCAGGACTGATTTGAACCGTGGTACACAAATTACTCAAAGCACATTACTGTATAAGCAAGATTTTTTATTTCAGTAAAACCTACGCGTAATATTGGTTAAGCTTAAAAAAAAGTAGTTATTGTTACGTTTTATTAATTTTTTCATGTAGCAATTTTAAAATATCGATCTTTTTAAATCACTGTTAGCAATACAAATTACAAGTCTATTGTATTTTAAAAAATTAACATTTTTTATGAAAATGAAATTATGTTTCCTTTCATAAAAACAAAAAATCTGGTGTGAAACACTCACACAACTTTCTCTTGCCAATGCAAATAAATAATAATAAACCTAACATTATTAATAAAATATTAGAAATAAACAAAAAACTAACCTCAAAAACATAACCTTATTTTAATCATGAGTGAATGACGCAAAATGACAATCGAACTCAGTTTGGCTTAAAAATACGGAAAATCACGCTTTCACGCTAAACTAGGCTCTGTAGAGAAAAATGCTCTAAACAAAAGTATAGATATTTTAATTTTCTATAAATTTAATTATATACACTTTTGTCGTAAAATGCATACTAAGACCGAAATGTTAAAAAAATCGATTTTTCTCACGTTTTCGTGAGAAAAAAAACAGAAAATCGCAAATTACCGCTAAACTAAGCGTTATACAAAAAAATGTTTGAAATAAAGTTGTAGAACTTTACATTCTCTACAACTTTTATTATATAACGTTTTGCGCTAAAATGCATATTAAAGCCGCAATCTTAAAAAGAAAATGTTTTTACGTAAAAACAGCCTCAAGCAGAATTTCAGCAAACATGGCGCCTACCCTATATTGTAGAGCATAAAATATGTAGTAAACCAGTTGATTTAAAAAAAAAACGTAGGACTAGTTTTTGAGAAAATCGCAAAAAAGCGAAAAATTATACGAATAAACTACTACTTCCGGTTGACCGATTTTGATGAAAATGTTCGTGTCGGGTCCGGTAGTGATATGTAACTTAAGTTTCAAGTTTCAAGTTCGTACGATGTTCCGTTCTTGAGATATTCTGTTCACACACACACACACACACACACACACACACACACACACACACACACACACACACACACACACACACACACACACACACACACACACACACCGTACACCCCCCCCCACACACACACACACGCGCACACACACACACCCGTACACCCCCCCCACACACACACACACACGCACACACACACACACACACACACACAGACGACACACACACAGACCAATCGCTAAAAACATGTTTTTTGGGTTCAGGGGGTCTGAAAACGTATAGATCCGGTGAAAACTCGATTTTGAAAAATCGACATGAAAACAATACTTTCCTTCCTATATATTCATATAGGCAAGAGAAAGTAAAAATATAAGTAGGGGAAGGAAGGGCAAAGTGGAATGGTAGGGTAAAGTGGAATAGCTTTTCAAATTTGCTACTTTTAGCGGGAACAGATGTGTATGAACATTAAACCTCTTTGTATGTAGTTGGCTAACCTGTCATAAAGTGTCATGGCGCTACTCAGCTGTTTTTCTCTCATAAGGAGTACATCTTGTTTGAGGTTAATTTTCTGTAATAGTTCAGTGCAATTTTAAAATCAGTGGAAGCTATAATTTTGAAGAATTTCGTTTTTCTGCAGTTTGAACTTTGAAAGAGGTAAGTTCTTTACAGTTTCTATTCATGATTGCACTAGTATTATTAATGAAATTTAAGTTTTTGTTATGATTTTACAAAGATGCACTTTGGGGTAAAGTGGAATACCTTGAGTTGGGTAAAGTGGAACATCATTCCACTTTACCCCTAAAAAATTGGTGTAATCCTAGTTTATGTGCCAGGTCGATTTTCTACAATTTTATGATTTCAAACAATTCATCATGTTATTCTGATACTAGAACAAAAAAAAATTTATGGTGCTGACCTCTGGTTAATTAATAAATTGAAATCAAAATACCTTGAATTAGGCTAACTTCAACAAGGATCAACATCAATATTGATACATCGAGTTATTGAATGCAGTTTACTTATTTTAAAGCCCTAACATCACTAGACACAACTAAATTAAATGTTGTTCACTTAAAACTAAACACTAACATTGCTAGATAGGCTACAACTAGATTGAATGCTGTTCGCATAAAACTAAACACTAACCTCACTACTCACTAGATAGGCATATTTAAGAATGTCACTTGAGTCTCCCTTGACATCAGGAATACTTAAGTGACGTTCATAAATACGAGCCTATGGATCACAGAAGCAAGGTTAGTAAATTTAAATTATTTTTTTATTTTGTTTCAGGATCATGCCCAGGAAAAGAAGTAGAACTTCAAATCAAGGTTCATGGAACCAGGTTTCGATGGAAGAAGCTGTTCAATCGGTAAGACAGAACAAACTTTCATTTGGTAAAGCGGCAAAACAATACAATGTCCCTGTAGGAAGCTTGTTTCGGCGAGTCCACAAGGACCAATCTGCAGAAGAAGTGTCAAGAAAAAAACTGGGACGCTACACCAACACATTCAGTGCTGAACAAGAGAATGAACTTTTAGTTTTTCTATTGGAAATGGAGAAACGATTTTATGGATTAACTAATGATGAGTTCAGACAATTAGTTTATCAGTTTGCAGAGCTTAACAAAATACCGCATCGATTTTCACATGAAAAGAAAATGGCTGGTAAAGATTTTTTGTACAATTTTAAAGACAGGCATCCTGAACTTTCTTTACGCCAACCAGAAAGCACTTCATTCGCTCGCGCCGCAGGATTCAACAGAGTTGTAGTTG
The DNA here is from genome assembly GCA_035578175.1 of Catonia carolina. NCBI lineage: Eukaryota > Metazoa > Arthropoda > Insecta > Hemiptera > Achilidae > Catonia > Catonia carolina. The sequence goes on from JAQMRL010000001.1 coordinate 44,929,880, forward strand.
ACAAGTTTTTCAACATTTTGGAAGAAAGTTACGAGCAATTTCGATTTAAGCCACATCGTATCTTTAATTGTGATGAAAAGGGGATTTCAACAGTGCCAAACAAACAGCCAAAAATTCTATCCATTAAGGGCAAGAAGCAAGTTGGAGCTATTTCGTCGGCAGAACGTGGTGTTCTGATAACTGTTGAAGTTGCCATGAGTGCAACTGGGATTTTTGTACCACCTCTTCTAGTGTTTCCTCGTGTAAGACATAATCCATTATTTAATATTGGGTTGCCAGCAGGTAGCATTGTGGTACCTCACCCTTCAGGATGGATGCAAATGGAAATATTTGATAAATTTATTGATCACTTCATTGAGCACACAAAACCCTCACAGGATGACCCAGTGTTACTTATCCTAGACGGACATGCAACACATACCAAAAATGTTAATTTATTGCAGAAGTGCAAAGAAAAGCACGTGCATATGCTAGTGATTCCGCCGCACACCAGCCACAAACTTCAACCCCTTGATGTTGGATTCATGTTTTCACTCAGTATGTTTTATTCCCAGGAAGTAAAGTGGTGGTTGAGAAACAATCCTGGGAAAGTTGTCACTTTACATGATGTTAGTCCTCTCTTTGGAAAGGCATTTTTAAAAGCTGCAACGCCACAAAATGCAGTATCATCATTTAAAGCTACAGGAATTTGGCCCTTTGATCGCCACATCTTCAAGGATGAAGATTTTGCTGCTGCTGATGTCACTGATAGGGAGCAACCAGCACTATCACAGGAAAAGAATCTGCCAGAAGTGCCTTCTACTTCATGTTCTTCCCGGCCATCTGCTGAACCTTCACAGCAGGCATCCAATTCATCTTCTCTCCAGCCATCACCTGAACTTTCACAGCAGGCATCCACTTCAATTTCACCTTTCGATATAATTCCACTTCCAAAAGCTCGTCCACGTGCTAATCCGCAAAAACGGAAAGGAGGAACTGCAATGGTGACTTCATCTCCCTACCTAAAGCAACTAAGAGAAGAAAAAGTAAAAGCAGTCAAACCCATTCCTAGAAAGCGATTGTTTGCTACAAAAAAAAAACATACAAAACCTGATAGTTCATCATCAGATTCAGATGTTGAAGAAACACTTTGCCAAGATAGTGGTGATTCTCCTTTGGATGAAGCTGTTACTTCTGATGAAGAAAGTAGAAAGGGATTTGGTCTTCAAAATTGTACATCCTATGATGTAGGAGACTATGTCTACATAGAACTTGAATGTGAGAATAAAAGGTCTATAAAACAATATGCTGCTCAAATTGAGAAAGTTGACAACAATGAACTGGAAGTAAAATTTATGAGAAATTATCGGAGACATCATAACATTTTTGTTTTTCCGCCAGTTGATGAATGTGCAAGTGTTTCTGTTGCAAATGTTTGAGGAAAGTTCAGAAAACATAGGGTGTTGCGACATGGCCAGCTTCAGTTCTTTTAATGTTTTAATTTTTTTTATTGTAGGCCTAAAGGCTATAGGCTACTTTTGGAAATTAATGTTCAAATAAAGTGCTAATTTAAATAACTGATGAAATATTTAATTTAATATAACCATCATTCATTACAAATTGAAAGCAGATGAGCTGATAATTGCTCTTATAAGTGCATTTTAATGCATTCCACTTTACCCAACCGGTTGGGTAAAGTGGAATATTTACAGGGTTAATTAAAAAGTGAATTGCATTAATTTCTAGTGGAGGAAATTTAGTATGAATATGAGTTGACTTGAGTTTAAAACCGAATCAACTAAAAACACCAAAAATAACACTAATTAAACAAAAATACAGCCTCTGATGTGAGGATAAAGTTAAGTATTCCACTTTACCCTTCCTTCCCCTATATAAAATTTAAAACATTAAACAATGAAATCCTTCTTCCAAGTCCAAGTCCTGTAAGAATAGGGCAGATGCCCCTAGGGATGACGACGTCGTGGGATAACCACCTGGTCGCTCGGAGAAAATGGTAACGGAATTTTGTGGGTTTCTTATTATTGTTATAGGAAGAGTGATTGTGAAGGAAAGGAAATTGTTATTTGGTCTTGGAAATGGACGGCAAGTAGAATTTATATCGTCTCTAGGATGTAGAATAATGTATAAAATCCTTCTTGAAAACGGGAGTGCGTCTTATAGGTACACCGGTGCGCCATATACATCGGAAAATACGTAAATTTTGTAGTGAATGTCACTAAGTACTGTAACTATATTATAATATATTTTACAGATATTTGAATAGTTGTTTTATTTCGAAAGTAAAGTATTTTGAACAAAAATGTTACAATAATGGTTACGCACATGTAGTTTATTTATGGCACCAAAAGTTTTAAGTTTATCGTTAAGGGCATAAATGACTGATGAAACAAAGTTGTATTATTTCGGATAAGTTGAAGTATGAAGTAGAGGGGGTGGCCAGCCGGTGTTCAATATTTCGTAAGCACATTACTTGGTCCCTCCTAAAATAATGGTGTGGCTGCTGAAGTCAAGTATGGCAGAAGAAGGAGTTTAGTTTGAAACCTGATTTCATTCAGTATTACCGGTGCATTCGTACTACAACAGTGTGACTCGTTATACTACTAAGAATATAAACGTAAGTTTTTATCTTTTCATACGCATGTTTATTATAACTCGTACAAATAATAATTTGTTTAATTTTTCTTCAATATATTTTAAAATGTTGTTTCTGGTTTCACCTTTCTGAAATAAACTCAATATAATAATTATTAACATTATTTCTTCATTAAATTCTATGCAGTCAGGTCTGCACTCGTTATTATAAGTTTCTTTAAAATTAATAAGATCTCTAATAAAACCTGTATAAAGTTTAAAACTTTTCTAGCTGGCCTGTTCGAATAAATTTTCACAGTGCAAATCAGCGCGTTATAAGGATTCTATCACCGCAACAGTTGTAAAAAATCGACCGGTTTGAACTTTTGAAATAATTTGTTACGTCTTAAAATTATTTACCGAATTAAATAAGGGTTTTAGTAGTTTCGTTGATGAAATTTTGCTATTTACTTATCAAAATCTTCTTCTTCTTCTTCTACCTATTACGGATTAGGCGTAACGCCTGTTCCAGCTTCATGCCATGTCTTTCTGGGTCTCCCCAGGCCTCGTCTTCCTTCCGGTTGATAGTTTACCGCCCTCACCGTAATCCTGTCTGGCGGCATTCTCTCGACGTGGTTCGTTCATCTGTCTCTGTACTTGGACACTTTTCCAATCAGCGATTCCTCTCTACCCAATTCTCTCCTTATTTCACTGCTACGAATCTGCTCTCTCAAGGAACATCCCTTCACTGCCCTCATGAATCTCATTTCTGCAGCCTCTACCTTTCTTAACTGAGCTGTTCGTAGCACCCAAGACTCACTGCCGTACAACACCAACGGCACCGCCATCACATCGTATAATCGCAATTGTGTTTCCCTTCGAGATTTCCTCCTGAAGGTCCTGTTGATGAAACCACAAACCGACTGAAATTTATTGACCCTCCGCAATATACTTATCAAAATCTCACTATAAATTTTACCAATTTTCATTTTCAGATTTTTCGTAGAATTCCGAAAGCGTCCCTTTTAAAATCTTGTAAAACTTATTTCAATAAACCTCTGTGTTTAAGGGTAAACAAAATCAGTATTTAAAATAATACATTGACCATTATTTTGCATTATAATGTCTTGATACAAGCTATTTAGGTTCTATTCCATGAAATTTTTTGAACAGTGTTCAGATATCTTTTGAAAAGCCACTTGAAAAACCAAAGTTTTTAAAAGCCACTTGAAGTTGGAAAATTACTTGACTGTTAAGCCACAGATCACGGGGTCGACTTCCGGCAATTTTCCGAAAAGAGTTAACTCGTTGAAAACAGTGGCAGCTTTAGGGATTTTATTTTGGGTAGACAAAATTCTGGTTATACCTACATTCTTAATTCCTATATAGTAAACGATTTTTACATGCTCTTGCCCCAAAAATGATTCCTACTATAAAAGATGTAGAAATTTCACAGCACTACATGTTTTTCAAATCGGCAAAAAACACCATCACAGGTCACAAAAATAGGATTCAAAATGAAAATTTTGAGTAACGATGCCTTCTCTGCCCGCTAAAGCAGTTGCTGGTTGAATAGTATCGTTAAAGTTTCGTTGTTGAATATTATCGCTTTACCATACAATTAATTACGCGACGTGAAATACAAAACTAAATAAAAATTAGTTATACTTTAATAGCATTGTTTATCAGACTTTTACTTTTGGTTATTGCATGAACAGAACCGTTGGAGAAAAATTCCACAACCGGATATATTCAATCTTTTTCTTTATTGCTAATTTTTTAAGGTTAGAAATGTTCAAGATAAATTTGCCTACGCGATAAAACCGTAGTAAGAACATGAACTTGTTACTTATCTTCAGTAGATTATCTTCAAACTTCCTTTTCATTTGTCACTAACATAAAACAATTTAACATTAATATTTTAAAAGTTTTCCAGTTACTCTGTTGTGTTCTATTGCATTTAAATGTTCAGTCGTTTCGTTTTAATAACCAGTTTATGAAATGACATTTCATTCTTCGAAGAACCACAGGTTTTTTAATTTTGTGGTCAATGGTTTTCTGTATCGCAATGTATTGTTGACACTAAACTTAAATTTTTTTGTTATCTTTCGGATAATACTTCTTATTTTTTGTTATCTATGGTTGATTCCTTTTTTTGACTACCTACATCAATTCTTGCAATTTAATAATATTGTACAAAATTTATCGTTATGATGTATGAATATACCGTCATTTATTTGAATTAAAAAAACCATCATGCTTATTTATTTAAATTTATTTATATCTTTTAATGTATACAATCTATTTCGTTCTTTTATAATTAGATTTTAGTAACTTAATAATAACAAGAATTTTGCATAGTCATATGGAAAAAAATCTGGTGAGAAACACTCACACAACTTTCTGTTGCCAATGCAAATAATGACCAATATAACCTAACATTAGTCAGTGACGGATTTATAAATTTTTTGCCCCTAGGCACTATTCTGACTGCCGCCCTTCTGAAACATGCCACATCTGTGCCAAAGTTATTACTCAATTTAAAAAAAAGTAAATCTAACGAGTTCATAAACGGGTGTTGATAAAATCACCAAAAGATACTTAATTAGATTTTAATCACATTTTAAAAGGTTTATACTATAACAAACTAAAAATACAGGTGTTCATAAAAACACCGAGGTATCAGTCACCGCCGCCACCCCGTCGCGCCGCCCGTCGACAGATCGGACCATCCGGTGCGGCTTAGCGGCACCTGTCAGGTCGTGCCGCCCCTGAGGCGTGCCGCCCCTAGGCACTGGCCTAGTGTGCCTAGTGGGAAATCCGTCACTGACATTAGTAATAAAACATTAGAAATAAACAAAAAACTAACCTCAAATAACATAACCTTATTTTAATCATGAGTGAAAGACGCAAAATGAAAATTAACCTCACTTTGGCTTAAAAATACGGAAAATCACTCTTTCACGCTAAACTAGGCTCTATAGAGAAAAATACTCTAAATAAAAGTTGTAGATCTTTTAATTTCCTATAAATTTGATTATACTTTTGTCGTAAAATGCATACTAAGGCCGAAATCTGAAAAAAATAGATTTTTGACACGTTTTCTTGAAAAAAAAAACAGAAAATCGCTAATTACCGCTAAACCAAGCGTTACACAAAAAAATGTTTGAAATAAAAGTTGTAGGATTTTAAATTCTCTACAACGTTTATTATATAAATGTTTGCGCTAAAATGCATATTAAAGCCGTAATCTTAAAAAAACAATTTTTTTACGTGAAAACAGCCTCACCAAGAATTTCAGCAAACATGGCGCCTACCCTATCTTGTAGAGCTTAAAAAATTTAATAAACTAAGCGATTTTAAAAAAAATTGTAGGACCCGTTTTTGAGAAAATCGCAGAAAAGTGAAAAATTACACGAATAAACACTACTTCCGGTTGACCGGTTTTGATGAAAATGTTCGTGTCGGGTCTGGTAGTGGTATGTAACTCAAGTTTCAAGTTTCAAGTTCGTACGATGTTCCTTGTCTTGAGATATTCTGTTCACACACACCCAGACCAATCGCTAAAAACATGTTTTTTGGGTTCAGGGGTCTGAAAACGTGTAGATCCGGTGAAAACTCAATTTCGAAAAATCAACATGAAAACAATATTTTCCTTCCTATATATTCAAATAGGCAAGAGAAAGTAAAAACAATGGAATTGGTTTTGGTTTTTCGGAAAAGTAGAAACCAATTTTTTTCTCACGTGTATAAACTTTCCGGTATTTTTATATAATCTAAATAATATAAAAATTGTCATCACAATATTCGTTTCAAAAGCCACTGGAATCAGAAAACCTATGATCGTTGTAATTATACTTGATATTTAATTATCATTGGATCGTTTTCTTGTATTGTCGATAATACACTTGGATCGTTTTATAATGTTAACACATTCAACCAGTTCGTAACCGGTGCAAAATATCAAGCATTTAAAAACATTATAAATGAATTAACAAACTCTAAAAACACAAATGAACACTTATCAATTAAGATGTCATTAATCGTATTTAACTTATAACTTTGAATGTTTTTATTAATTTTTAATGAATTAAATTTTAATCTAATTTTTACATATCATTTGATATTTTTTAGTTTCGTTTATTCAAAGTTGCTTCAACTGCTTTAATTATTATTGATTACTATAGATTGTGGTACAGAATCGGTAGGTTTTATGTGTCGGTCTAATAATTCAAGACCCTAGCTGTGAATTGAACTCAGGACCTTCCGCTTTGAAGAGGCCAGCGACGTCTAGCGCTCTAACCTTGTAGGCCACGGAAGCGGGCCACATTTGACACAAATTATAATGTATCGTTTGTCATACTGTATTGTTATTGAAATTACTTGTGTGTTATTCTTTTTGTATTTTCTTCTATAATCTTTAGTTATGACTCTATTGTCTTCATTACAGTTGAATCATATGTTTTTCCTTCTGTTCTGTTTTTTCACATAGTTTAAAATATTGTGTGTTAACACAAATCTTCTTGTAAAATTTTGTCTTCTTCTGATATTTACAAGTTTATGCAATCATAATACTGTTTTTCTTTATTATTTTTCATGCTATCCATGTCATTTTTAAAATTTATGTGTGCAAATGTTTAATAATAACAATAAAACATTTTAAAAATTTAATTTGCAATGAAACAATTAATAGTGCATTACTATAAATAATTCTAATAAAAAAATAATTATAATAAAGTGTAATAAATTAATAGCATATAGGTATTCAAGCATAATATAATAAAGTTTAACGTATTAATATTGAAAACTATATTTTTCCATAATACTAATATATTTCTGAACTAGTAAACAAAGGTGTACAATAATTACTGTACTTTACATAATTATGCTCTACGAAACAAAACGATAAATGAAGGTACCCTCGAGGAAATCCTGCTTTGGGGAATACCGTCTGGCATTTAAAACTTAATGTATGTTACATAAAAGTAAGTATTGTACTTATATAAGTTATATAAGTTTTTTTGCATTGTGGTCGCTAATAACCTCGCTGATGATGAACCTTAAATTAATCCATTAAAAAAAATAATTATTTTAAAAATTTTGTATAGTGTTTCATTTTATTTAAAAACAATTTTTTTATAGATAACTATGTGGCCGATTCACACAATCAAAGTAGTAAGGACCGATTTTGTTTGCTAAAAGTCCTGTAGAAAATAATTTACTATGTACTGTAGTAATTTAAATTACCTAAGCTAAGCAAAAACCTTTTACTTGTGAAATTTTTTGAAACAACTATTGTATGCAAAAAAAGTTAATGAACACAGGAGAAATCGAATCAAAATTAGATTTATTTCAAGTACTCTTGGTAATAGCTATTAGATTTTATCGAAAGTTTCTAATTCCATTAAATTTTGCGTAATTTTCATGTGGGCCAATGAAATGCAACGTATATCAACTACTGTGTGCTAAACAATTTAATATTGTCGGCTTGTGATGTACATAATGCCTGTACACTATAATGTGCTAATCACTCGTGTAGGATGCATTAGTTTATTATCGGATGTTACAAATGCAACTGACGGGAAGTCTGGTGATATAATTTTATCCCTCATAAGGTATTGGTTTTCTGTATGAGGTTAATATTGTCTAATTTATAACCGAGTTTGAAATAGGGAAATTTTATCACTGGCTCATAAATTCTGTTTAATAAATTTACTGATCAGGCATTGAAACCTGAATTTTCCCCTTTGTGGTTCGGCATAATTAACGCTTTAAGGAAACACACAATCGAAAAAATTAATTTTTTGGTTTTTTCGCTGTCTGAAAATCTAAGTTTATCCTGAACCGATTAGTTATACAGTAGACTACTTATTATTTTTCCTGAGAGATCTTAGGAATTTTAATTGTTTTAAAAGGCTAAATTTTAAAATCAGTGTTAGATAAAGTGCACAAAGAATTTCGTAATCTATGAAACCATTCTCCCGATTTTCATGGTTTATTTTTAAATATTCGGTTCACCAAGTATTCACTTAAGTTATATAGTTTTAAGTGTTTTCCAAAAAGACATTTTTTCAAAAAATAGGGAAAACTTTTTCAAAAACTAAGTTAATTTTCCTGAAATTTTTACTTAATATTTAACTCATATGTGAATACATTCTGAGTTTTTACTTCGGTGAAAATTACATAAAAATTATTTTATAAAATATTTCAGACAAAAATTTGTGTCTTTGAGCCTTAAAATTAAAAAAAAACTTTAATGTCCTGTGAAACTAGAATGCCTAAAAAACATTCAGCTTATGTTAAATCTAATTAAACAGCTGCAGAGGTTGGAAAGAGATTAGTCAAGTAATTTTTGAGAAAATATTCACTATGTTAACGTAGTGTAAGATAAGGATTCCGTGTTATTTTCAGCCACTGCACCAAGGAAGCGGTCAAATATGGATTTATAGTTATTCTATTTAGATAGAGGTGGTATCTATTACCACCGAGGATTGAATTTTAGGCCTAGATAGTTTCAAAAATCCCTCGATAAAGAGGCTACCATAATTTGCTTGTGGTACGTAATTTTAAATTTTTAGTTATTATTGTATTTTAATGGCCTAATATTTGAAACATTCTATCTTTATGCGGAATGAAATTAATTTTAATTAGCTTTGCTGAATTAATTGTAATTAAGCGTTCACCTAGGTTTTTCTTTAAATTGGGTTCTTCCAGATAGTCTGTCAAGCAAAAAGTACAGCAATTATAATATTTAATTACTACCAGTGAAATTAAAAATTTATTTAATATTAAAATTGACCTTGACTGAGAAATCAAAATTTTTTAATAAGTCATTTTGATTGTAAGCTTAGTAACAGGAACCGAATTTAAGAATTGGACGAAGAAGGTCAAACTTCGAGAAGTTTTTGACGTTACTAAATTAGATAGACTTCATAAGTAGTGTTAATCGACTTCATAAACGGAATAAATTTGTATAAAATATATATTCGTTTATACTATTGAACTTCCCGTGCGTGGAAGAAATAACTGATTACCTCTTTAATTAAACATACGCCAGCTCAAATATTTTATCCTATTAAATTAATATATTTTATTGATTCATTGTGGACTGAATAATTATTAAACTGCAATTTCAAATTTTAAATATATTTAATTAATGATTAGTACCGACTGTACAAACTACAAACTAAACATAAACATTATGTTTATGTATCATAAACAACACTACGAGCGTCCCAATTATTCGATGTGGTCTGATTTAGCCCCTAGGTGTATACTCCAGATACAGTATATTGAGTGACCGATCAAATCTACCGATTTAGCATAATTTTCTTATTAAAATTTTTTGTAGATTTACTTTAGTTTAATACTCAGATAAAAACATTGAACGAACGATCAGTTCCAAAAGTTAATCAGACGATTTCTGAACTTACTAATTTCCTGTTACGTTCAGTAATGTTGAATAGATATACCAATCGGGATAGATATTTAAGAAAATATTAGGGGTCGTAGAGTTTGGATTTCTAAATTTAAATTTTGGACTGTTGAATTTTAGGAGTAAATAGACCATGTTGTAGGATATAAACTGTTTTTGTTATTTTTCAGAAGTGTTTCCTAATGCTGCACCATTGTTTTTTGCCTTTATTTAGTTACAAATACCAGTATTTATGATGCACGTGTTTAATATCCTGTTTTCGTCTTGGTCGAGGAAATCACCCAATTGCAAACCCTCGTCGCTGTTTTATATAAGATCTCTATTCCAACATCTTTTTAATCTCCTTTGTGGATTTTATGGCAGGTGTGGGTGTGACAATGTTCGTATCACTGGATAATACTGTATAATGAAAATATTTCTGGTCGTCAGTGTTACGTAATGTTAGAATTGTTGTGAAACAACAAAAATGAAATTGGGTTTCAAAATTTATTAATTATTAATAAATGCAGGGATCGCTACCACATTAACAATATTTTAAACGTAATTGTATAAAATAGCCTGTTATAAAATACATCACTAATAGATAAAAAGTAGTCTCAATTAAAAATTGAATAGAAATTATTATATAATATTTATCGTATTATACAATATTATTATTATATTACATTATCTTAACTTTATTCGATCCCTGATGTTTGTTCTATAGTACAATAATTTATTTACCAGTGGCAGGACAGGTTTTTTTGATAATCTGACATCTATCGTTATTTATTTATTTTTCCCTTTGTTATTTGTAATTCAACCAAAATTACTTTAAAATTGTGGTAGATTTCCTCAGTGAATGTAGCTATATGTGTAAGCATGAGAAACTGTTTTGAGTAGTACATGTATAAGTACATTTATATGTCCGTACATTTAAATAATGGAGTAACGAATATTATTTTTTATTATTTAATGAAGTTCTTCCGTTATCAAGATTACTTGGCCAAATTTTATTATTTATTTATTTTCTTAATAATAAATATGTGCTTCTTTTGTTAACTTAGTCGCATATACAGCTTGGCCATTAATAATTATTACGGTTTAAGAAACGATGGGTTTTAAAATGCTCAAATTTCCTTACTTTGTCGGGGATCTTTCTTTATACATGTGCATTTCGTTCACAAATTGATTTTGCTTATTATAAATATTCATAATAACGCAATCTGAGTTTTAAATATTCATGCATTAATATTGGTGTAAGTTTCTTCGAAAAAGTAAACAAATCTATTAAGTGTGCAGACTAATTATAACCAATATTTAGCAAAAATGTTTTCATTAGAATTTAACATAATTTAACATTTCAATTTCTAATTTTAATTTCTAATTCATTAGAATTTCAATTTAACATAACCCCATATAGTTAAAATTTTACATTTTTTTTTATTAATTTCTAAATCTACGAAAATATGGTGTTACAAAACTACAAAACAATTTTAATCCTTTTAATGTAATCTATAACATTTGTTTCCTTTTAAACGACACTTTAAATTTGGTGTGCGAACCTGCACAGTATGTAAAATTGTACCTTAATACGTATATTCGCGTGTATAACGCGCACTTTTTTCCCAAGAATTTCTCCCCAAAAATGGGGGTGCGCGTTATACACGAATACGCCTAATTAAAACAAAAACCGTTTAAATTAAAAAATACAGATAATTATTTTTAATTAAAAAATAGATTAAGGCGTATTGATAGTCGTTTTTGCTTTATCATCTAAAATAAAAATGTTATTTTAAGATAGTGGCAAAAACAGTAATATGTATGATTTTTATGGCACGTTTGGCATCATTATCTGCCTGTTCGTTTCCTGCCATTCACTGGCAATTCATTTCCACTAGAAAAAATTCATAAATATTTTCATGTGTGAGCAGATACCTATTATAGATAGTCGTTCCTGGAAATCCCCATCCATTCGGGTGTTTCTGCGTTACACTACCTTATTTGGGTTTAGTTCGTAATTGCTAGTCGGCTTGATCAGTACCAACGTAGCTTTTTACTGATTTCAGTATTTAGTTTTTGTTTACGATGAGTGAAAAGACATCCCGTTCTTCCTATACGACAAAATTTAAACTGATAGTAATAAAACACGCAGAAGAAAATGGCAATCGGGCCGCAACGCGTGAATTTGATGTACCAGAAACAAATGTCCGGGAGTGGAAAAAAACAAAAAGCAAAATTAAGAGTTACAACTCGTGATCGGCGATCTTTTCGTGGTAAGAAAATAATGCATTCAGACGTAGAAACCCAGCTAGTCGAGTATATACAAGAAAAAAGAAGCGGAGCTTTTTCTGTGACTACAGAAATGATACAAATTCAAGCAAGGCGAATTGCTGAACGTGTTAACATCGAAAATACAAAATTTGGTACAAGCCGTGGTTGGTGTGTTAGGTTTCTTCGCAGACACGGTCTTTCGATTCGAAGCCGAACCACTTTAGCTCAACGTTTACCTGAAGAATATGAAAATAAAGTCATTGTGTTTCATCGATTTATCTTACAAGTGAGGGCTAAGGATAATTTCGATTTGTCTCAATTTGGGAACGCTGACCAGTGTCCTGTATTTTGGGATATGCCGATGGCTCCTACAGTTGAACCCAAGGGAGCCAAATCTGTACCGATCAGAACAACAGGATACGAGAAACAACGTTGCACGGTAATGCTTGCAATTACCGCTGATGGACACAAGTTGCCTCCGTATGTAGTAGTTGCTCTGCCGAAAGAAAAGCTTCCGCACGGTGTTATTGTTCGTGCCCAAGAGAAAGGATGGATGGAGGAAAAGTTGGTTTTAGACTGGATCGAAACAGTGTGGAATCGAAGGCCAGGTGCTTTGTTAAAGCAAAAAAAATTATTAGTCCTGGATAGTTTCAAAGCGCATTTAACTGAAACCGTTAAGGAAAAGCTAAAAGGTATGAAAATTGTTTTGGCAGTAATTCCAGGAGGATGAACATCCGTACTTAAACCTTTAGACGTATCAGTTAATAAACCTTTCAAAGGCAGTTTTAGAAAACTTTACACCCAGTGGATTTGCGATGGTGAACACTTGTTTACACCATCTGGAAAACTGAAAAGACCACCACTGTTACTTATACTGGAGTGGATTCTAAAAGCCTAAAATGCAGTGAAATATGAAACAGTCGTGAAGAGCTTCAAGAGGTGTGGAATATCTAACAGCCTGGACGGTACGGAGGACTGCGCACTCTGGGATAACAGTGACAGTGAAGATGTACCCGGGAACGAAGAAATTTCGTCATCTTCGGAAAGCAATCATGAGTAAAAAATTGCATTGAAATTAAATACTTAAACTGTAATGTAAGTTGTTTCAAATTGATCGTTTTTTGATAGTTCAATAAATAATTTTTTCAAGTGAAAAACGTCAACTTATTTATTTTTTCAGGTATGAAATATTTTTACCTAAAATATTATAATTAATTACGGGTGCGCGTTATACACGAGTGCGCGCTATACACGAGTAAAAACGGTATAACATACGATGCTTAAACTGACAACTAGTAACAAAACAATTAACGAATTTAATGTTTATTATAATATTATCATCAGTACATATATATACAATAACATTTAAATTGAATTTCTTTTCTTGTAACCTTCAACTTATAAGTCAAGGACTAAGCAGACGTGTACGGATTATGAAGTTTAAAATATGTTTACGGAAATTAATACACTGAACGTCCGTATGTCGCCTCGTTCAAGAAATTTAACATAGGCATAATGATACTACTGCGTATTAATTTCTAATATAAATTATTTAAGATTTTAAATTTACTTTTAAAGTAATAAACGAAACTTTTAAAATTATATTTATTATTATTATTATTATTATTATTATCATAGCGGGTGGTCTACAGTACTAGCCCATTTGCCCAAAACCCAAAACGCCATTTATTCCCATTGAATATAGACCCTTCATGTCCATAACTCTCAAAACATCATCCCATCCACTTCTTTTTGAATCGTCCACGCTTCTTCCGTGTAGCTGGAACCCATTGTCAAACTTCTGTGACATTTCTGTTCTCCTAAAATTCTTCCTAGGTGGACTTACCGGATGAGTTGTCCTTCCTAAATTATATCAATTAATAGAAAAGGATATTCAGTTTCTTTAAATTTTATTTAATCCGAACTCGATCTAGCTCACGCAACTGGAAATTTCTTCTCCAGAAAATCATTTCCATAGCTGTTATTCTGTGAATATTATTACAAAACAAACCCCACTGTTCTATAATCTACAGTAGTCGGTAATAAACAAGATATTTATCTGATTTTAGATAAACTAAAAACAAGATTCGTCAAGTTTATGCTTCATTTAAGATTCATTTTTTAAATTTTATTAGTAACACTATAACTGTATATTTAAACGACCATCGGTATTTATGATGAAGGTATTTAAGTCCTGTTTCGTCTTGATTGAGGAAATCACCCAGTGGCTAACCCTCGTCGCTTTTTTATGTAAGATTCCAGTTTGTTTTTAATCTCCTTTGTGGATTTTGTGGTAGGTGTGGGTATGACTTAAACCGGATTAGTGTGATTTAGTCTATTAATTTTGAATGAAAACGGTGTATAAATTGTTCAGGGTGGAGTTAACTGTGTATACGTATCGATGTATGATAGACTTTCCTACGTAGTGGGAACTACAACATGTGATTAAACGTAAAAAGTAATATAAAATAATAATAAATAGTTATATTATAAAATATAATATAATTATATTATACAATATTATATTGTATATATTGTAATTGATATAATTTAGGAAGGACAGCTCATCCGGTAAGTCCACCTGGTAAGAATGTTAGGAGAACAAATATGTCATAGAAGATTTGACTATGGGTTCCATATCGGTACTCAAATAGTTTTACTAATAATTTGATTATATACGATGGTACACTTAAATGTGAATATTCAGTTGAAATATTGTGCTGTAGAAAATTCATAAATCGTTATTCAATAATTAATTGTTTTCTAATAGAAAGTAAACGAATTATTACAAATTTTTCCATTAATTTTTAATTCGTACAGAATATAAATCTAAGACAAAATGTTTAAGAATGTCCTTGTTGTTTTTGTTTTGTTATTTTATTATAACTTAAAGAATCTATTCGTTTAATTATACACTTGTGTAGTTGTATTCAGAATCCTTGTAATTTTCTTAGTGAGTTATAAGCCAGATGAACTCTGGTAATATGTGCCTATATTTTCTAAGAATTAAAAACCAATTATAGTGCAATGGTTTTCCTCTATTACGTTTTTAATAAAGGTGCCTTCTGATATAAGGGAAATCCCAATTAACTTCACAAAATTTTAATTTTAACTTCTTTTAATTATTTTCAAACCAAAAAAAATCCTCTAACAACATTCACTGTCTTTTTCTTCAGTTGCAGGAAAATTTATTATTTTATTTTACGTTTTTAAATAAAACTACCTAATGTTAAAAAAAATTATTTTTGTTAATAAGCAATATGTTGCTAATATATCGTTAAGTCTGTATGAATATTGTCATTGTGTAGCGGTTTCTCTATATTTTTAAATAATTCCGTTAACATAATACTTATCAATATTAAATTATACTGTTTCTTAAAATAAAACACAAAATTCTATTATTACTGTACAATGGTAGGTTCAAGACAAATTTAGGTTCAATTGTTGCAATTATAACTCCGGAACTACATAAAAATGTCTTTGGAGCAAAATAAAATAAAATAAAATGAAATATTAATTAAATTTTGAAAAAACAATTTTGTCTTACTACTTCAGTTAATGAAATAAAAAAATTAAATATTGTAGTTTATATTTTGATACTATTTAAATTGAAATTTAGGAAAAGAAATAAATTTTATACAAATTAAATATACGAGTATATATTGTTTTATTATTTATTTAACGTCGCATCAAGTGCAACCAACGGTCATTAGCGATGACGTTGGGGTGTAACTTTGTAGAATGGAGGATGAAATGAATTTTTTGTAGCGTATGAAAATATGCCGTGGCTGTGTGGGATTCGAACCCAGGACCGCATGATGAGAGGCGAGCACGTTACCAACTACGCCAATGCGGCCGGCAATTAAATATTTGCCTTCAGTAACAAAATGTATGAATCAGCTGTTCTAAATAAATTTAAAAACTGACGCAACAGCTGATTGCTACAATTGTCTTCTTAGTAAACGAAATCAATTTACAGTAATTTATTGTTTTTCAAGAATAGTAAACGCGCTATTATAGTTCGTATAGTAACATGTGCAAACTGTGATACCCCTCACTCTTAAGCACTGTTTTATTGGAAAAGTGCACAAATTACAGAGAAGAAGAATAAAAATTAAACGAAGAAGATTTGCACCCTTGTTTGGAGTATGAAAAATGGTAGACTTTTTGGAACAAAGAGGATTATTTAGTTAGGCCTATATTTGAATGGAATAGCTTAGAGTTTATGTAACTGTGTGTGTGAATTATTTTTTTGTTGTATACTAGTTGCTTATCTAGCGGGTCCTTTACACCCGGTGTTTTAAATGTTTAACGTCTGTTCTTACAAGAACTCAAATATATTTTTGTTTTAAATTGTAGTATACACTTTGGCAGTTGGGAAGTTGGTTTGAATTGTAACTGATGAAGCGTAAGCGGATATAATTTGAATTCATTTCACAGCACTGGTTTTTCGTTCCTATGCATAATAACTCCACTACGGTGAAAAGAGCCGCCATTTTAAATTATTAAACATTTAGAAAATAAAAGGCCGGTGATTATGCCAAACTCTACCTTTTCCGTCTCCCCTAAAATCATAAACTAACCCCTACCTAAAATTATACCATTTGTCCACGTTAAGTACGGTGCGTGCCTTCCCCTCCCCAAGACAATAAAACTCCCGCATAACTGAAAAAGGCCACTAAAAAAACAAAGTAAAAGATAAGAGCCGCTCTTAAACCCACTTGTCCTTTAATATAAATTTTCATCCACGAGTAACTTCTTAAAATACATTACCTCCTTTAAAGTCCCAGTCCCAATCCCGCAAGAGCCAGAATCCTATTTCCTATTTTTAAACTATAAAATTCCTCCTAAATTTCATGAGGTTGCAATTATTCCGTAAAATTGTTCCCCGAGCGACCAGGTGTTCCTTAACACGATGTCGCCATCATAGGGCTTCTCAGCCCTCTCAACCAGGATTCAGGATTCAGGATTCTTGTTTTTCGGTCGCAGTAAGTTTCTTAGAATTTTAACGAGGACTAATGTCCATGGCATTCGATGCCCGCTAAACTAAATAAAAAAACTAAATTTGAGAACTTGGAAAAATGAATAAATAATTGGAAAAATAAATTAATTTTATCACAAAATTTAAAAAAAATTAAAGCAGTTTATTATTATTAAGCGTCTGAAATATTATTCAAATCACGATTCATTAATTCTTGTACAATACGTGTGTGTTTTCATTAAAACATTTAGAGCATCAACTGCTCTAAAGTAGTTAGCCTCCAACAAAGTATAAGCATCTATGATATATTTAGTTTGTGATGTACCATGGTGCTTCTGTCAATGTGTGTAATAATACATATGAAGCCTACATATGTAGGAATATGAAAATATTTACTGTGGTTCTTTATTATCAATCGGTGGGTGAACATTGCTAAACTGCTACAAAAATTTATAGAAGAGTAACTTGTAAGTGACATCTAATTTGTGGTAAATATTACTTCTATGATAAATAATAACACACATAATTACAACAAAAAAAAACTCAAAGATGATAGGATAAACAAAAAACGGAGGGAGCTAATCAGTAAATCATACGCTAACTCGCTAATTGGATTTACAAGGGTTATTATAGCTGTACTTTATAATCGTATCCCGCACGTAAAATTTCAGTGCAGTGGTAACCCCCTTGTCCGCAACCACCTTTATCCGGACACAAGAAAAAACGACCTAAATTAATATAGCATGGATCACATTGTTGAAGGAGTTCGAAAATACCATGAACATTACTTAAATAACATAACTATCCGGATTATTACATTAATATTATTAAGTTATTCAATTACAGAATTATTTAAGAACAGAAGAGGTAGAGGTGTAAAAAACACTAATCAGATTTATCTCCTCTGAAAGTAATGAATTTCATTATACAGCCGAACTCTGTGGTGAATGAAGTGAAGGTGTTATTTGCAGAGTGGAAAATATATGCTTTTCAGAGGGCCCGGCATGCTGATAAACGCACTTTTCCATTCAGTGAGGAAGGCATGATAAACCACCTCACCCTCGTTTAACTTAGTAAAACCTCTACAGGTTCAAACCAACCTTTCGGCTGATGACCTAAACAACATTATTAAGTTGTATAAATAAATCTATTAGATATGCATTAAGTTGCGTTTGCGTTTGTTGTGACAAACGTCAGAACAAAGTTTGTAGAAATGCACGATCGAGTTATGTATACAACTGAACATGTCTTCTGTATGTGTGCTGTAAAACCTAATACTGTACAGAACATACATATTTTTATCTTTTTTGACTTACTGTATACTGTAATACATACGTAAATTGTAATTGACAACTTAGCGTTTTTCAGTTTTGTACATCCATTGTACTACACACATACTGTACTGTATTTTAGAAATTCAAACATCCCTTTTTGTATTTTTCACAACCGGATTTTCTCATATCCGGCCTACCCTAGGTCCCAATTGATCCGCAGAAGGCGGTTTCTAGTGTGAAGTAAATCTACAAAAGTACTCTTGATAGTTTTGATCATAGTGAATTTTATTTTAATTCTGTTGAGTTTTATAATAAATTTTAAATTAATTTCAAAGCTATTTTTTTAAATAAATGTTCACGTTTACAAAGGAACGCGTTAAACTAATAATACAGTTTCTATAATTAATTTTATTTCAGTTGGTATCTTAGAATTAGAATAAAAAATTAGTTACGTTACTTTTAATTTCTCTATTTGTTAATATAATAATACGATCGCGTGTCATTGTAATAAAATTAATTAACTATTCCTAAATAATGAAATGTGTGAACAATTTACATAAAATTTGCGCTTTAAAAGAAAGTTTACAATATGAAAAACTAATTAAGAATTAAAACGATGTCTTCTGCAGTGTGAAGGACTCATAACTTTCCCTTAACGTAGGTGTAAGAGTCAAATTAAATGAGTTACATGGTAAATGATTTAAACAATCACAAGCTTAATGATAAAATAGTTTCGACATGATTCAAACAATCGTGTAAAAGAATATTGAAGAAGTTTCTTTATTTTTGTTTGTGGTTACAACATATTTAATGTAAACAATCCATTTCTTCTTAAGTAGCCCCATGTAAACTATTATAAAATGAAAATTAAATGAAATTATTTTTATATTATATTTTATTATAAAAATGTTAATAGCCGCCATACTGTATTTAGCCCTGCTTATTGCTTTTTTAAAAAATATTAAATTTCATAATTAAAAAAGAAAACACAATAATATTTTATTATGAAATTTAAATATGTTACTAAGAAATTTTGCGTTTACTTAATTCGTTTAGGATTGTCTTACTCAAATTTCTTTCTTGTCTTAGCCGGCGTGCCTCAGGGCTCAATTTTAGCACCACTTCTCTATTCTGTATACACTTCAGACCTACCGACCCTACCCCAGACCCTCACTGCTACCTACGCTGACGACACAGCGATATTAGCCCGAGAACAAAACTCTATACACGCTTCACTAACACTCCAACATCATCTCAATCTTATACACGAATGGTGTAAAACATGGAAAATAAAACTTAATACGACAAAATCCCTTCACGTAACTTTCACACTCCGTCATGGTGATTGCCCACCAGTATACATAGACAATGAACCTCTCACAAAGACAGATACGGTCAAGTATCTCGGTCTGACTTTCGATAAACGACTAACTTGGAGCACACATATCAAACGGAAACGTTTATTACTGAATTCCCGACTTAAACTTTTATATTCCCTACTTCACAAACGATCAAAATTACCAATGGCACAAAAATTACGCATATATTGTTCTCTTTTGAAACCTATTTGGACCTACGGATCCCAAATTTACGGTTCAACCAAACCCTCTAATTTGCAACGAATTCAAGCATTCCAGTCAAAAACATTACGCCTTATAGCAAATGCACCTCTTTACGTTAGCAACAAAACCTTACATACAGATTTGAAAACACCACTTGTACAAAATTCCATTGAATACCTATACAAACGCTTTCACGACAAGTCACACGAACACGAGAACCCCCTGGTTCGTTCACTTTCCTCCGTCCATTTACCTGATAATCCCCCTAGACGCCTTAAAAGACGCTGGAGTAGAGACCTGCTAATTTGATATACAAATTTCATTCTTGGAGAGGCACCAATGGGGGCCCTACCCCTCTCATGCCTATCATGTCATTTACATTATTATCATAATCATCACATTTGCTTGTTGTAACGTTTTACAGTTGTAAATAAAGAATTAAAGAGGAAAAAAAACTTATTTCCGTTTAACTAAATAACAAAATGTAAACATAAAAATTATCTAACAACGTACAAAAACTAAAAGCTTGTGATTAAATTTTATGTACATAAACATTTATTTAAAAATCTAAAAAAAGTTCAGCTGTACCTGTAAATAAATACTGAAATAACATTGTTATAAACAGGAATTTTAGGTTTATAGATCTTTTTTTTAAACCGTAGCAATAATAATATTGAATATAGAAAATAAAGCCCTTTCGGTCAAATATTTGTAGAAGTAAAATTTCATTTATCCAGAGTAATCCCGATTTGTAAACCGGTCCAGTTATCAATACAGGATAAACGAAAATTTCGGATAACCATAGTTTCTCATTAAGATATTCGTAAGTAACCCATATAAGATATCTAGTACAATTTGAAAATTATTTCTTTTTGTATTCTGTGCCAATATATGCAATACTGTTTCCTACTCAAAATAATGTGATAATATAAAATTAACGCCGATTATTCATTAAACGAAAGGCAGTTGTTCAGTATTACAATAGTTCAAATACCGCGCGCCGTCGAATCTTCCAGAATAAATCTTTCCCGCTCGATTACATCCGTAATATTGATTCTGCATCGATTACTTCATTAATTAGTTCTACGCATGTGTGATCATTGATCACGTGACTCGTCCTCCGCCAATAGCAAAATTAGACTAATTTCCCGTGCTCACTCCGCCATTGTTCCTTTCTTCCCGAATCTCCTTCACTTCCAGTCAAACCAGCTAACGGTTCGGTCGTGTTTCAACGGACGCTCGCAGCCTCGAGTGCTGGCGTCGCCTGCATTTAACGCGTTGGATATTCCAACTTCATGTTGCCGATAATGTATTAATTACGGCCCCAAGCAACGAAGTTTTTCATTGTGAACGCGCTTACAATTATGTAACGAACTATTCATGGTCTTTATTCAATTAATTACCGGACTTTGTGCAATCTGTGTTACCTCGTGTCTCGAACTTGTAAACCGTTATCCTAACTGCAATTATCCAAGTGTTAGCAGTGCCTTATGTGTATTCTTAACGTGCCTTTGTTTATTGTGTGAAATCTGTACAGATCTAATCGAACATTTAGTGTTTTTCTACAACGGCGTCAACGAATTGAAGCATCCTGGGAAATCTACGCACTCAAAATCGAGTAAGTACTGCTAAACTCCTTATTAATTGCAGTGTTATTCCCTGTATATGTTCCTGTCTATCCTCCAAACTTCCTTACACCTTAACGAGCCAAGCGTTACGCCTAATGTGCGCGTCGAAGTCACATCGCGCCTTTTGTTTCCCGGTTGTATTCGATCCAACCACCTTAACGAATCTAGCAGATGTAGGAATCATAATACCATTTGATTACCGCATCGAACAGCAGTAAAGAAAATCATGCGGTTTGTACACCAACTCTTCCTATCAGAAATACTAATAACAACTGGGCTAGGACTGATAAGGAGAAATCAGAAATCTCTTCTTACCTAAATATGATTTTTTAACCATTCAATCCTAAGGTATAACGGACTAAGAAAATGAAATAGACCAGTGTTTAGCAGCTGCATTCTTAATGTCACCACTAATCAACATCAGATTTACGGAAATACAGTGGAAGGTAAAAACATCACCCGGGTTTGATATTTTTTCGGTTAAAATTCTGAAAGAATTCTTAAGTAAGTCTAAGAGATAACGATATGTTGAATACCCTGTCATTATCCTTAGCTAATACAACGATTATAATGTAACTAAAATTCAATAAAAATGTTATTTAGAACGTTCACCATTTTCACTCATTTATTATTCTTTAAAGAACAGATTTTAGATAAAATTCTCTTTGATAAATATATATATCAAATGATCTTCTAATCTTTTAAACCGATTTCCCGCCAAAATCAACCCACCTGAAATATAAAAAACCAATTTATTGCAAACAAAAACAAAAATCACAGAATAAGTTTTTGTTTTGCATCATTACTTTTTTTAATTCATTTATTAGTTTTGGATGGAAGGATATGTATTTCAAAATTAAAGAGAATTTATTCTTTTCTGAATGGACACACTTCGAAAATTCTGTAACAATCTTTTAGTCTACCTGGAGTAATAATCACAGGCGGAAATCAAGACACAGTTATAATGTATTTTGAAATTAGGAGAAAATCTTCAGAATACAAGTTAAATATTTAATTAAATTTTTTCTAGAATTTACTATATTGTCTTGTAATATTTATTTTTAGATTATTTGATTATTAGAACATAACATTGTATAAATTATACAACCCAACATTTTTGTAAGAATGAATTATAATTATTATTTATTATGGTACCAAAACCTAAGTCAAATTTTATTTTACAAAGATATACGACTATTAAAAACAACTTCTTAATGCTGAAAGTAATTTGGCCAAAAAGCTATTGTGTGTATTACTACAGCGGAAAATGTTAATCGCTCAATTCAGATGGTCTAAATTGAACTAAAAGATAAAAATATGGAATATAGTTCAGTATAATTACTTCTAAAAGCTACGTTGTGTAATGTTCATTATGGTTTTTTTTTGTTGATGTTATGATTACAACAAAAATATTATTAGGTTGGAAAATTGTTGTAGGCCTGTTCCAAGAGTTTCAGATCATGTTATGTAACGTAGAAAACATTAATAGGCCTAAATTGAGAGATTACATTGTCAAACGTTTTGAATTTTATTAATGGGTTTATAATTTTTTCTCAAATATTTCTTTTATGATTATAATTTAAGTTTAAAGCTTTAATTAATCTACTTATTATGTTGTCTTTTGTAGTCCATTTACGCCACTGCCATTTGACCATACAAATATTATTATTAATTAAAGTAAATAAATTAAATTATAGTGCTTAGGCTTATACTATACAATTACTTTAATTTTTCCTCTATCTCTGGCTATGCATTATTTAGTAAATAACGTAACAGCAGACTCATAGTTCAGCAAACTCCAATATCCGAGGCTCTGGGCTTTTGTAGAAAATCATAGAAATGAAACTAAACTAAATTGTGTTTTTCAGACGATAGTATCACAAACATTTTTAGCGTTCCCACGCTGGAAAATTTACGAATACACTATTGGTGTCAAAAAAATTTATTATTTTATAACGAAGATATGCCGCTGGGCGCTCTTCTTTTCATTTGTTAAGGGGAGACTGTACTTTGTATCACGCCAATGTTAAATTTGCTATTTTTAGGTACATTTTTCATTGGATTGGTAAGAGATAGATAAATGAAACTTTACACACTTTTAGTTGTCGGGTTTCTCTACCTACTCACAGTTTTTCAATTTAATCTGTGAGCCCATGAAATTAAAAATAAATTAACTAATAACATAAAATATTTACAAGTTCTTTATACTTTTTTGCATATTAGTAATTGTTGGAGCATCTGAGGAAGTCATTAAAATGGTATTTGTACTGTACAAGATAAATAACTGGTAAAAATTTCAGCCAGCTAGGTTAAATGGGTTCCGAGAAAAACGTTAAAATCTAAATTTACGGGAACAGCCAAAAAAACAAAAAGGAACAAATCAAAAAGAAAATATACACAAACAAGTAAATTTCCCATCAATAGTTGGTTAGAAAGCTGTACCAACAGCTGAGAATATCAAAAACAGTAACGCAGATATTTAAAAAAAAACTAAAATTCCATTTGCTCTAAAAAGATTGGTATAAAATTACGAAAAATATTGGTTCTTGGTGAAATGACCATTTTTCTGGATATGCCTGCTAAAAACTTAATTTTTTCATTAAAATAATTTTTTGACGTAATTTAATATTTTTCTTATAGATATATTGAACTATTGAAAAACATAAAAAACCGAAAATTGAAATTTTCAGTGAAAACCATCATACAGTCTCACCTAACTATTTGCATATTGTCCCTGCGCGGACAGATTGTAAATTTTATTCTGTACTTTTTAAAAAATCATTTATTAATTTTGTACACTAATAGCTACAGTATCTGCTGTAGGCCTACACCGATACCATCTATCATCACTAGATGATGCTTGCTTAGTCTATGCAGTGTGGCTTGCTTGCTTGAATATACAATGTACATTATGCTAAGATATTTTGTGTGTGTGGTCATACGCATATACGAATTTGCAACAGGGTCATTTCACTTTTTAATAACAGGTTATTCAATCGTGTTTAATTTCTTTGAGGAAAATGAGATATGTTTTTTAAGAGAAAGTTAAAACGATTATATTCAGAGCGCGAAGTGGTCGACAGATGTGGCTAACCTCAGAAATTTTAATGGATAGATCATAACACTAATAAAGACAAAAAAATCTACGATAAGACATTTAGTGTATTTATATGTTACACTTAGGTGGCATTAGGATGAATACGCTCTTGTACAACTTATTTACCGCAACTATTTCAACGATGTGGATTACTCAATTGGTGACTTAAGTGCACATAGGTTCACTTAATAATTAGTGGTTTTATTTTTCAATTAATATATTTTTATTATTGGTATTTTTAATTGTCGTTGTCAATTAAGGTAGACTAATAGATTAATTATATTCAGCAGAACAGATAATCACCCATTTCAAAATAATTTCGTACGTACTTTGACCACTAAGGTACAGCGCTCACCAAAATGCCTAAAAGATATTTTTGTTTTGTTATTTAAAAGAAATCATTACTGAAGCGCGACAATGTCTGAGTTTTTATCTTTGACTATACTATAGAATACTCAAAGGCTTTTACTAAAAAAACCACAATTAGTTTGTTTGATTTGTTTTATCTAGAACTAAATCGAGATTTATAAAAATAAACAAATAGAAATCTTGACAAGTAGGTCCCACTTTTCTAAAAATGGCACTACTATGAAAATTGTTGTTAAAACAGAAAGTTAAACCAAATAAACAATCGTATAAGCGAACGAAGTAGACATTATTAATATTCATGACATAAGTAGGACTAAAATATTGTACGATGTTCAACTACGCGTGACTACACAAATACGTAATATTTATTTTACCATAAAGTTTGCTTTCAAGTATGTTCGTTCTGAAGGTCCTTTAAACACGATTCTTCATCCGTGCGATTACAGTGTACAGTATATACAGCAATATACAGGTACCTGAGATGTACTTGTTAAACAAACCATAAGTCTTCACCCAGAAAGATTCTTTAAATCCTTGATTTGTTATTCTATGGAATACTAAGACAAAGAGAAAATCAATTTAAATGTCCTCTTTGATTTTAATTGTTGAATGTGTCTTTAATTAAGTACAGTAATTCGAGCAACATGTATCCTTGTCTTTTGAAAAATATATATGATTTATTTTAAAGTAGGAAATATTTAGAAACTAATTCGTCAAATTCTTGAATTCTCTAAAAATGTTTTGATATATTGTTGTTATAGGCCTATATTTGTTCATAACAGGCAGGTGAAGTGTTAAATTATTTTCACTCGATTTGCTAGTTCCAGGGCTGAAAAAATAGTTCTGTTTCTTATTACATGGTCAGCTAATTATGACTGAAGCATTTAAGAACAGAAGTAGAGGTGTAAGAGACACTAGTCAGAGTTATCTCCTCTGAGAGTAATTAATTTCAATATACAGCCAAACCCTGTGGTGAATGAAGTGAAGGTGTCATTCGCAGGATGGAAACTGTAAAAAAATTATATAGATGCTTTTCGGAGGGCCGGGCATGCTGGTAAGCATACTTTTCCACTCAATGAGGAAGGAAATTGTAAACTACCTCACTCGTTTTACTTAGTAAAGCCTCTAGGAGTTCAAACCAGCCTTTCGGCTGATGACCTTAACAAAAGGCATATATTCAGAAAACAAATATTGAAAATATGGTGTAGGGTTATTTGTTCAGTTTGTTTTTGTAATCGTTACTCTAAAAATATTTTGAACTTATTAGTTTAAATTTCACAACCGTTCATGACAGCTAAAGAGGAAATGTAACGATAATAATATGCAATATAGTATTTGCAATTTCGTAGAGAACCTATGAGCGACATTCCTTTGATATAAAACTGAAAACAATATTTAGCGAGTATCATTATAACACATACTTTGCTAATGAATATTTATTATGTACAAAAAAAAACATAAATCTATTGGTTAGTACTACGTTGGGTGTCCTTCAATTGTTGAAATGTGGTCTACTTTTTATAACTGCAATAAAACCAGTCAGCGTCTGGAAGACAAAAATCCTGCAATAAGTTGTGTTCGCTTATAATAATGAGGTAATCGGCTATTAACCTCCTTTCTGTTTTCGACACTGTAAATCTTATCAACTTTCTTTTCATTCATTTACAAAATTTCAAAAAAGTTTTTTCATTAGTTTAATTTTATTAAACAAATTTAATTAATAGCTATTACAATTATGCAACAAAGAAATTTTATAAAGACTGAAGTTATTTTTGCAAAGCAATAATTAGGTATTGTGTTTTTACAACAAAAAAGAAAAAGTTAGATAAAATAAAAAGAAATTAAATGTGTATACCGTTAAGTAAAGTGCTTTTATAAGAAGTTAAAAGGAAGTTATCTTAAAATGATTCTTGTAAAAATAGTTTTAGTTGCATAAATTAAATTGAAAGAAGCTTATCTGCATTGCTTTGTTTGTTCTTAAAAAAGCCGGTGAATTTCTAATAGGTTATAACTTACAAAGTTTGTTTTCTAATTGATTGAACGATTCAGAATTACTGCACAGGAAATCAGATTTATCATAATATAATGAATACCTATACCATAAATTGAGTTAACTCATCCTAGAATGAGTTTTAACCCATCCTAGTACATGGTTTTGTCCATAGTTGGATGGGATAATTTCCACCATCTCTAGCGTAATAGGATAGTAGTTTACTGTAAGAAATTTTGTATTATCGTAATTTATTTTTTATGTAATGTGTAATATCAAGGGAATAAATAAATAATTATTATTATTAATGAGCGGGAAGACTGGTCTAAGAGATGCAGAAAATTTCGAAAGAAGAATCCTCCGCAAGATAATAAGTCCGAAGATAGTAGACGGACAAATATAGGTTAAGAGTTCGAGAAAAACTGCACAAGGAAAATTAATGATTAATGGAAATGTTTACAAAAAGTAGACTTACTGAACAACCGACTTAAGATATCGGATAAATGAATTAAAAAAGTCAGAAAGGATATTGAGAAAACCGGAATAAACTAAGAAAACTTAATGAACCGAACCAAATTCAGCCAACAAATTACAAACTTTAAGGGCTTTCATGAAGAGCAAAAACAGGACACCAGGTGGACAAAAGAAACGACAAACGCCTACAGTGTACGAATGCTTAGAATGTTGGCTGCAAAAAGAGCTTCCAGAAACGTCTAAAAGTGCCCATGTGCGAAAAAAATGAATGACTGATTTATGTTATGCCGTTAACACATAATTATTGGCAGATCCTGGTATTAAAAAGTTTATTAATTTTTAATTTTTTTAAATTAAAAAAATATTATAAAATTAACACAGTTTATGACATAATGATTTAATTTAGTGTATCAGAAAAGTACAAATTAAATTATTTGTTAAAAGTCCAAAAAAAGTCCAAAAAAGCTTTGTTAGTCACAGCTTCGGCACACCGAGGAAGATCTATATTATTTCTATTTTATATTTAGTTTCTTATAAAATTATTCGTAAGTGCTTTTTAACAAAAAAAAAAAAAAAATGTAGAAATGTTTTCATTGATAATGTCCTACCACATTTGGCTCAAACAGACTATTTAGCCTTAGATCTACACCAGATAGAAAACTCATATGAAATACAGTAACAAGTCGCAAAAACTCAGCACAAACTCAAAACACGTTTCTATCGACTGAAACGCTTACTCGATGATTATTCTATATTAAAACTCATCATAAAAAAATTAATACTAAGAATTAGGCCTCCTGAATAGTTTCAAATTCAAACCTCGAAATTTGCATTTTCTAACGAAGTTGGGATGCCCATCAAAGCCATCCAACATCTCATTTTCCGATTGGCTTATGAGAGAGTGAGTGAGTGAGAGAGAGAGAAGAGAGATCACAAGTTCGATCGACTGGAATCTGAAACAAATTACTATCACTTATATCTGTGTAAATTGCAGTATCTGGTTCATATTATGCAGAACGGAGCCAGATATGCTTTGCTTCAGTGTATTTTTCTGGGGAAGTTCTTCGAAAAATTTCCCGGAAGAAGAGGAATATCGTGATGAAAAAATCTTTAGACCTGTTTCAAAAAGACTTTCTCACAAATCCTTCGCATTGTTGTTGAAAAAGTTAGAATTGCCATGATGATCACCAACATTCATAACGGATAAGGACCTCAAGAAGAAGATGTCCGTGTCTTCGAATGTTTTATATCTACCATGGCACATTAAGTCCATGCTTAATATCTTAATTTCTTTTACAACAACAAACAATCCAGCAAACGATATCATGCTAAAGGTCTTAACAATCTCTTCTCAACAGCCTCAATTTGAATTACAATTTTATTTAAATTTTAATAAAATCTATTTTTTAAATAAGATAATATTAGTACAACAATTATCTCAATAGAAAGCATTGTATTCGTATTGTTTATGAATATACTTTATTTACCGTTGACCCCGAAAGTAATATTGCAAAATTGATTGAACTTACATTTGTGCTCAATACATCACATAAATAAACTTATTTAAACTTGCACTTAGCAGACTCATAAAACAAAGTAATATGCACAACAGAATACATAATTTAGCCACAACGGGTAAATAAATCTGTGTGATAGTAAATGAATAAATACCTACACTAATACAAACATAACGTATTAAAAGATCAACACAATAAATTTTTATGTCGTTTTAAATAATTTTTGTTCTGTTTAGAACAGAAAATATGGCTTAATAAAAATTAAAATATATTTAATTTTCCGAATAAGCTGCTGGTTGTCGTTACTTTTAGAAGTATTAAGTAGATACTACAATTGCGAATGAAGTTCTATGAATCCTATTCAGAAACTTAATTATTATTTCTCTACATTTAAATCTTAATTACAAAAAATTACACTTATAGATAACATCTAACCATTATATTATATATATGGAATAGTTATTATTATTTAACTGCCACTACAAATAAATTCTCAGCTGTTATAAAAAAAAAATAATCTATGGAAAAAATTGTGAAAATACCCACGTTTATTCAGTGAACTTTGGAATTTCAAGGTAAGGGGAATTGTTGGAAAAGACTATTTAATAAAAATAATTTGTTTTTAGAAATATTTACCCAATTATATAGTTAAATACCCAATTTGTACAGGATATATTTGTGTACGAAATACGAGTAGGGCCTACTTTAAATTGTCGGTTGAGTGTTTCCTTCGAATAATTCTTTGCTTTATTATTAAAACATTGAAATCCTGCAAAGTTTTCAATCAACATTACTCAGAACAATAACAAAATTACCTGTCACTCATACATAATGAACATAATACATAATTTACTTAATACTACATGGAAATTTAAACATTCCCACAATTCAAAAATAAATATAAACTTTCAGTACACGATACAAAAAAGAAGAGGATTACGTACAAATTACCTGATCGTCTCAATTTTAGACAATTCAAACAACTAAAATGAAGACATCTCGCAGGCCTACTTTTTAGTGTGACAAGACACGACATAAAATTCAATGGATTTCCGCCTTTGGGGAGGCTTCTTCGCTCAAGTTACATTATTAAACATTTCATCTACTTATTATTTTGCTAGTAACATATTATATTGTGTATTTTCTGCAATTAAAAAAAACATTTTATACAAATGTTTTTTTAATTCATTTATTTAGAGTCGCAGCTTGGTCATTAGCGACTACGGTGGATTATGTAACATTAACTTTGGGATTTGAGACTTGAAATTTCCAGACCCTGGCCAGGAATAGAACCCGGGACCTCCGCGTGGCAGGCCAATGTGCTAACCACAACGCTACGGAGGTGGCCATATACAATTTTAATAACTGTTCCATTCCATCGTCTTTCATACTCGTATATTAACTTCACGTTTACTTAATCTACACTCCGATTTTTGAAACCGGAACAATTATGTTACCATTAGGAATGTGAAATAAGACTAACGACTGAATTAAATTTAAAAAAAATTGTTGGAGCTTCTTTTAATTTTATAAATGGTTGTTATAGTTGAACTAAAACTTCGATCGCCTCCGTGGCCCTGTGTTTATTGTGCTAGACTTCACCGCATACAGCAAAATGGAAGGTCCCGGGGTGAATTTTATGAACCTTAGGACCAAGATTTAATTACCGGTTGGAAATGGAGCTTATGAAAAATCTAAATTGTTAGCTAACAAATTCGCTACAGTGAATCCGAATGCATGAAATTCGAGTTCGAATTATACTTATGATGAAGTACATTTTGTTTGAGGTATTAAACTTTCTCTTGCGTGAGCTCTAATTGTTCTGCAATTTGTAAACTAAATAACAATCTCTCTTAAACTGAGTCAGTGAATGTTACTGAGAGCGCTATCGTGTAAGTTTAATAGTGCTCAGTTCAAGTTAGATACTATTTGCCATGCATTCAAATGCTATCATATATCTTTATTAAAAATATTGGAAATAGTAGGCCGACTATTGTTACATGTTTTTAACAGTAAGTAATGATTATTTAACAGTATTTTGTTTTGCTCATTATTTAATTAAATATTACTAAAATAATTTACCTGAGATGACTTATAAGTAGCATAAAGTGGTGGCCTAATTATATTTAGAATATTTAAAAGGATCTATTTGACATAACCTTTCGGCTATCTTGATCTGCAGAAAAATAGTGCGCCAAATCGTAAAAATTTTAATCAGAATATCTATTAAAGAAAAACCTCTTTTACAATTTTTCTTTTGTTTTTAAGATCTGCTATTTTAAAACAAAAAATTTGTTTTTCTATTGAAACGAAATTTACAGTCAGCCATGTTTAAATTCAGTAACTAGTTTAAATATATTAAAATGACAATAGCCGCCTGCGTGGGATTGTGGTAGCAAGCTAGCCTATAAAGGGGAGGTTCCGAGTTTGATCCCCGGCTAGCATCTGAAAATTATTACGAGTCAAAACCTATCATTCCAGTTCCACATAACCCACCGTCGTGCTAATGACCAAAATGTTGATGCGACAACCAAAGAAAAGAAAAACAATTATATGAATAGAGAAGTGTCCAGTAATCCATCTCTACTCCTTCTACAAATTAAAGATAAAAAAGAAGATGGGCAAATATTACCTAACACACCGAGTAGGCCAGTCGTGTAAAGTCGTCGCAGCGAATCAGCTGTTTAACAGCTGATTTTCCGAGATGAAGGTTCCATGGTTCAAATCCTAGTAAGGTACTTTTACACATATTTGAATATTAGACAGTGGTTACCAGTGTATTTTGATGGTTTGGGTTCAATTAACTACACTTTCTCAGGAATGGTCGGCCTGAGTATGTACAAGACTACACATCATTTACAGGTCATACATATCATTCTCATCTCATTGGGTCATGGGGTTGCTTATTGTTCTTGAATTGAACAGATTGTAACGTATGCACATTAGGGATTAAAGAAGAAATACAATATACTATTATCAACGGTAATTATAAAAGTAAAAGAAATAAAACTGTTTTTTACTTTCTCTTGCCTATTTGAATATATAGGAAGGAAGGAAAGTATTGTTTTCATGTCGATTTTTCGAAATCGAGTTTTCACCGGATCTATACGTTTTCAGACCCCCTGAACCCAAAAAACATGTTTTTAGCGATTGGTCTGTGTGTGTGTGCGCGCGCGTGTGTATGTGTGAACAGAATATCTCAAGAATGGAACATCGTATGAACTTGAAACTTGAAACTTAAGTTACATACCACTACCGGACCCGACACGAACATTTTCATCAAAATCGGTTAACCGGAAGTAGTAGTTTATTCGTGTAATTTTTCACTTTTTTGCGATTTTCTCAAAAACTGGTCCTACGATTTTTTTAGAAATCGCCTGGTTTACTCAACTTTTTATTCTCTACAAGATAGGGTAGGCGTCATGTTTGCTGAAATTCTGGGTGAGGCTTTTTTTACGTAAAAAAATAGTTTTTTTAAGATTACGGCTTTAAAATGCAATTTAGAGCAAAAATTTATATAATAAAAGTTGTAGAGAATTTAAAATTCTACAACTTTTATTTCGAATATTTGTTTTGTATAACGCTTAGTTTAGCAGTAATTAGCGATTTTCTGATTTTTTCTCACGAAAACTTGTGAAAAGTCGATTTTTTGAAGATTTCGGCCTTAGAATGCATTTTACGACAAAAGTGTATATAAAAAATTTTATAGGAAATAAAAAGATTTCAACTTTTATGTAAAGCATTTTTCTCTACAGAGCCTAGTTTAGCTTGAAAGAGTGATTTTCCATATTTTTAAGCCAAACAGGTCGATTTTCATTTTGCGTCTTTCACTTATGATTAAAATAAGGTTATGTTTATTGAGGTTAGTGTTTTGTTTATTTTTAATGTTTCATTACTAATGTTAGGTTTATTGGTCATTATTTGCATTGGCAAGAGAAAGTTGTGTGAGTGTTTCACACCAGATTTTTCATATAAATTACAAAATTTTAAACTAGCAAAAATCACTACACTAGGAAAATAATAAAAATGAAATTTATGTATTTAATTCTAGAATTACGAAACAAGTTCTTGAGAGGTATAATTCATTAGATAATTTTGTTAAATAAAACGTGCAATGTTACTAGGATGTTGTAATGTTTTATGTTTTGTAGTAGGCTACATTGTCTTCCAAGTACTAAAAGATGAAACTAGTACTTCTATGAGAAATTCGACATGTATAGTCTTACTAGAATAATTTTTATGAAGTAACAATTCTTTGTTTCCTCCTAACTGGGTCATAATAGACAAATACTAATACATATTGATAGTTTAAATGACATGTACTGGTTAACAGGTTAAATAATCATGATTGTATTTTTGGCTGGTATTTAATAGACCCAACTTTCATCACGGAATGTTGTCCAGTTGATAAGAAACGGGTTTATTAGTTTAAGAATTGTCTGTCTTAAACAACCAGGAAGAATTATCTATGTATTGTCTTGATGTTGATCACCCAGTGCTTTGCCAACAGATGTTTCACCACATTATTAATATTTTAATCAATAGAACTTAAAAATTAATTATAGTAATTATTAAATAATATAAAGATAATAATCTGTAGAATATTCTTCTTCTTCATCTTTGTCTTAAGTACTTAAGTACGTTGCAGCATCGGAGTATCCAGCCAAGTACCAAACTGTCTCTTATCTAAATCCATTCTTTTCACCTCCCGAAAATTATTTCTCAGAGAATCTTATATCTCTTCCTATATTTTCCTGTTAAAGACCTAATATTACAGCTTATAAAAAGCACAACTTTTTCTATTTCCAGTGCTAGTTCCGATAAGCTTATTCATCATTTACCGTTTTACTCTGAATTGATTAGTTATTTGCTCGAAATAGGCTATTGACTCTACATCAAGGCTAATCTTATAAAGGGCTTTTTACTCTTTGCTTTTTAGGGTATTATGATCTACTCATAACTAGATCAACAAGTTGATTCAGCCCCCAAAATAAATCTTTTCGCCAAGCTAGTGTTCCACTGGGATTTTCAACTAACCTCCTACATGGTTGTTCAGCTTAGCAGGAGTACCTTTTGCAGATTAAGTGCCACAGTTGAAGTAAAGAGGCTATAAGAATTCTCTGGACATATTCGTATATTATATGACACTGATAGTAGGTGTCTTGTGCTACAACAATCTCATCCGCCAAACCTGAATCCCTCCCCTGGTCAATTCTCAGGGTCGGGGAATACTTTATAATGTAAATTATAAACTGACTTAATGAAAGTAAAAACAAATCAATGTAAAACACTCTGGTTTAGATAATTTTTTTTCAAAACAATTACAAGAACATATGGCCCAGTGGTTAGCGTGTTACGCTACAAAGCAGAGGTCCCAGGTATGATTCCTGGCCAGGATCTGGAAAATTATTACACTTTTAAATTATTACACATTTATTCCGTTCCTTAGCACAAATGTTAATGCAACTTTAAACATAATTTTAAAAGATTGCAAAAAATTAAGCTCATTAATTTTAAGAGAAAAATCTTCAAGAGTTTTTTTGGAAGACAATATTATAAATAATACTGTACAAAAAATATTTTCTGTGAAAATTTTGCGAACTTAGTTTTTATATTTATAATTACAATGTTTTAACGACAATTATTTTTGAGATAGATATTTATTATTTGTAGTGCACATAGCTTTATATAGTTTAATATTTAGAAAACAATTTTAGGATTAATTTATGAATTCTAATTATACCAACACATGAACAAATTTTACTGTATTTTTGGCTTGGATACTTCATAAATTTACATGTACAGTACACATGTTTAATTTGTGTCCATGTGATGTGGTTATAATCTTGCACGGATGGTCAAAATTTATTAAAACACATTTTTTCTCTTATCAGGTTATTTGAAATGAGATATCATAAGTACATCTATTAATTTTTTAAAGATTTATTTCTCCTCCTACAAACAACCTTTTGATGCAAAGAAATCTTGTACGGAAATCTTAATTAAAATACCGTTCAAGGGAATGTCAGCCTAAGTTAATTTTCAGTACATTTGTGCAGTATATTTGTACAAAATAATAAATATTAATAATTTATTGTTTTATATAATATATACTCGTATATATTGAAATTTATTCCTTAACAGAAGGGTAAAATGTAATGTAAGGGCGGAAAGACAAAATTAACTCAAGAGGAAGATCATTAGATTTTCTACGATAACAAATATGCCCAAAACAGGCAGGTGAAAAACAATTAAAACAAAACAAGAGTTAACATTAACTCACTGAGACAAAAACCCATATACCTAGGTTTGTTTCCTTTCCTTTCTGGCAATGTATGCGTATTAAGTTAAATTAATTGCACTCAATCTGTTGGTTCCAGGGCTACAAAAAATAGTCCTGTTTCTTATCACTTAGTCAGCCGATTATATATGACTGAACTATTTAAGAACAGAAGAGGTAGAGGTGTAAAAGACACTAAACAGAGTTATCTCCTCTGAGAGTAATTAATTTCACTGTACAGCCAGACCCTGAGGTGAATGAAGTGAAGGTATCATTTGCAGGGTGGAAAGTGGGTGCTTTTTGGAGGGCCTGGCATGCTGATAAGCATACTCTTTCAGCTCCGTGAGGAAGGCAATAGTAAACCACCTCACTCCTCGTTTTTACTTAGTAAAACCTCTAAAGGTTCAAACCAGCCTTTCGGCTGTTGACTTAAACAATAACACGATCACAATTTGTAGATTAAATTACATGAAAATACAATAATGACATGTTCCTTTCAGACACGAGAATAACCCTGATTCAGACAAAAAGAAAAAAATGATTATAAACTTGACACTTGCCACCAGACCCTTTCATTTATTAAATAACTCTTTCCCCAGTCTTATCAGTAACCCAGTTGCTTTTATGCGGATTAATTTATTATTCATAGATTAGTTTATAAGTATGCCTACGAGTGTATGATAAATTAACTGACTATTAGTAATTAAATTTACTTTATTGAAAATTTCCGATATCATTACTGCGACAATATTCATAATTTAGGTGTTAAAGAAAGGAAATGAAAGTAAAGATAATTCTACAATAATAAAAATTAATTGTGCTTTTAAAAGCATAATATTTAATTGAAAAATAATAATAATTTATTATTTATGCAGTTGATAAATACTATATGTGCTTAATGAATTTATCTACCTTGCTCAACCAATAAATGGTTTAATAACCTGGATTAAAATCTCAGAAATATTAATGGAATTTTTCAACGGGAAAAATAATTCCTTCTTGTTAACAACATTTTTTAACATTATTCATGAAAATACTTAACCTATTCAATAAGGCATAGTACTTATTGCCCATAAAACTGAGACCCCGGTGTTGGATGCATTATATGATCTAGACAAGTCATCCTAAAGTCGCTGCAACCTACTTCTTACAAATTACACAAAAACATAGCAAGGATACAGTTACCGTGATATACCATAAAATTTTAACCGGATACATAAAATGCCAATCGATCACTTGTTAGAAAATACTATCTGTCTATAACTTGATGGCTTCCCGCAGACAGGAGCAGAATCGGCCCGCTACTAGCCTTCTCAAAAACACTTCATTATGTACCAATTCCAGTGTACTAGTTAGTAGTAGTAGTACATAATGAAATGTTATTGAGAAGGCTAGTAGCGGGCCGATTCTGCTCCTCTCTGCGGGAGGCCATCAAGTTATAGACAGACAGTAGATCAGTTCTAAAATAATTAGGTAATTCTATCGGCCTTTATATTTGAGCTGTTTTGGTGTAATCATTTTTATATTTTTATTATAAAATGAACTACTGTAGTGTAAAGTACTTACACTAAAAAATTTAAACTACAGTATGTAATTTATACTCTCCTTAAGTACTTAGTTTACTTATAATTTTTATTATACATTAACTACTATATTTTATTAATATGTATACAACGGATAATGCAATTAGAATGACCACAATATTTGTTACTTAAATTCTCTCCAATCCAGCAATGACAATGATGTAGGCCTACGTATGTAAATAGCAGAGATTACAGGTGAAAGGGTGAGAAACCGGTAAAAATGGTACAATGACTGAAACTTTACAGGTGATTTAACGGCCGTATGTAGGCGGTTGAGAAGTTCAATATTGAAGAACGGCATCTTAGTAACCTTGTTCTCGCTGTGGTTTTGTCTAGTTTATCTGGAATGGCCTGTGGTGGACTATAGGATGAACTGAGCCAGCATTTACTAATACATCCAATACCGGCCTAGATTTTAACAGCCAGCTGACTAAAATGCCTAATATATAAGGATAATTAAGTAAATTAATTATAGTATTATAGTAAATTAAGTATATATAGTAAATTAAGTATATATAAGTAGAATTAACTGCCCAATACATTATATTAATTTAGATTCGGCCGAATAATCACGGGCGGCATGGTTAGTGTAATAGTTTAGTACTTGACGTGGTCTTCGAGCATATTTGTTTTAAATTTTATATGTGTTTAGTGTTTAGAATAATAATTCCTGAGGATGTCTCTGAGAGAGACGAAAGATTTCGTATATATATGTAATACTCTGAGGTGAGTGTTATATTTAATTAGTTTTGTTTTGGCTCTTCGTTATATATATCATATATGTAGTGTATACAAACAAAGGAATAATAATGTTTAATAAAATAATATATAAATTTATATATTTAAAAAATAAGCTTTTATCTTTACTCATATAGGTTTACATTTTTAGCTGAATACCCCTTTAGTCATTAAGGATTACGATTATCACACTGATTTCAGTAAAAAGAAATAGAAATATTTCAAATTCTCAGACTACAGAATATTAATATTCGTTAAATTTTAAGTCCATGATACGATAGTATGTAAATATTCCCAAATTCAATAATTAATATTTCTAATAAACTAATATTGGGCAATTTCGATCTGGTTTTAGTAAGTAATCTATACGAAAGAGTTATTAGACATTGTTAAGTCCGTTTGCCGCTAAGCTACTTCAGAATGTTTTCTGCTTTATGTGTATGTAGGCCTAATCTATTTTTCTCGCTGGTCGCTGTTAAATATACGATTTCATTATTTTCATTTTAAATTTTTATATTGTTGTCTTGTGTTATTTAACTTTAATGTGTGTACAGAATTTTTATTTTGAATTCGTGTTTTAATTTGACATTTTATTTCATTTTTAAGAGCTGTACGTAATCGAATAATTAAAAATACAAACGTGTACGATACAAGTACATAATAACAAAAAGTTTTGCATTTTTTGTGAGAAAACTACTCTACACAAATTATTATAGTTAGTTGAGTAAAATTGAATAAAATGGACTTGAATTTTTCAGGGAGAGAATAATATTATTGTCGTAACTATAAGATTTATTATTGAAAACAAAAAAAATGTTTTTGTTAACTTATGATAGACTATTTCTTATTTTCACTATTAATTTCATAATATTAACACAGTTTAATAAATTGTGTGATGTTTTTGCATATTTATTTATCTATTTAATATCAGCCCAAAGCTTAAGGAAAGCCTAAGGGGGGGGGGAAGAAATAGCCTAAGGCTATTTCAAATCCCATTTTTATACGGAGTTACGAGCATTTGAAGCCAAGGAAGTGGAGTAATAGGGATTATTAACCATCATCAACCGTATGAAATTTAGGTTTTGTCTGAAATTTACAATTTATTCTTCAAAATAGAACACTAATAAGGAGATTAATTCTGCCGGTTTGGAGTTACTCCAGAAGCATTGAGTTCCTTTCTTAAAGATTTTGGTGATGGCATGTCCCCCTTTTATAATCATTCTCATTATAATAATCATAATAATAATTCATTTTTTATTCCTCGTTTTTAAAGTATCAACCCTATAAATCTTTTCTGAATATATTAACAATTATTCACATTATACTAGGTGGAGGAAGTTGATCTACCCAATTATGGCAATAAGGGGAAGTGTTTTGTTCTTTTATTCAGTAACACCGTAAAAAAAATATTAAAATACCAGACTAGAGCTTTTAAACCGTGCAATCATTAAAAATTATTAAGGGGGTACAGACGTTTAAAAATTAAAAAAAAAATGATTTTCTTCTTATTTTATTTTGTTATTCTCTATAGGTATCTGATTAATTTGGTATATAAATTGTAGCTGTAGTGTTATTGTAAACTTTTGAAAATTAATGAAAGAAATGATCGTGCCCGCCAACTTTTTGGATTTTTTACTTGTTTATTGCTTACTTTTTGTTTCGTTTCAATTCTATTAGTATTATAGTTCTTCCTTACAGATGGAATCACATCCAAGAATTAGCTGTCATGTTGTGAATGCTTTGTTGGTGGGAAAGTAACCTAGAAATTTGTGCTGTACAGTTTAGGTTTTAGTATTGTTTCGTACTTATACATGTTTGTATTCTTTTGAAAAACTGCGACTTTTCGGAAATTGTGGTTTTTCCACTTCAGTACCATTTTCTCAGAGACTAATTAAGATATCCCCCCTAATTTTTGGTCAGAGTATCTTCATAACTTTCTTTATCTGGCATACCAAATAATTTGCCACTATATTCTTAATTTTATGAGATAGATGAGCAAAATATTTTAAATTTTCCCAATTTTAGATCAAGTGGAAAAAATATTGTTTAAAAAATTCAGAACTTAAAAAAGCAAAGTATTATTAATATACACTAAAAAACATAATTCAATAAATAAAATGTTTTTAGTTTGAAATCTCTATTTATATTAGTATCTGAGAAAATGGTACCAGAAAATTAGTAAATTAACATGCCTGAAATACAAACGTCTGTACCCCCTTAAAATATACAAATTTTAAACACTTAGGCACGGCATATTTTCGTACGTTACAAAAAAAAAATTTCATCCTTCACAGTTATAACCGACGCTAATGACCACTGTAGTGATGCGACGTTAAATAAACAAATAAAAAAATTAAAAGTAGGCTATAATAAAACTTATTACTTAAACAATATATGGCTTTAAAACCATGCAATTATTAAATATTATACAACTACTGAATAAACTACAAAATTATGCTTTCTTCTCATCAAAATAACCTGTTTCAAAACATGTTAAAAGATGTAAATAAATTAATACGCCCATATTATGCCTAATATTTAATTACTTATAGAATAGTTCTGCTTCTGAAAGTTTAACTGAAAAAAACGAAGGAAAACAATTGACCCAATATATCAGAAAAAATATTCACAGCATTCGCATTTCAAAATAAATACTTTTTTGAAAGTTACAGAAAAATTGCGTAATTCAATTTAATACAGTCAATTGAACAAATAAATTTAAGTATTGAATTTGAATTTAATTTCATCGAGCAATGATGAAATAAAATGTAAAATCGATTCAACCATCATTCGCATTTCCTTGTTTATAACTTATAACTACGAGTATTTTATTAGGATTACGTGAAATAATCTACCGTACATAATTATTACGGGTGTCGATATGTTTGTCTCTATCCACTGGTACAAGTGAAACTGCAATGATTAGCCTACCATTTCTATGGGAACTTATTGAATCAAAGGTAAGTTGCGTTTTATATAGAGTACTTAAACATTTCAACGCAAGAACTACTTGAACAAAAGAAACTATTTAAATATGTTCTATGTATAAGTAAGCTCACGGCTGATTCGATTTTATTACCCAATATTATTATCGTATAAATTCAATATCTTCGTTACATAAACAATTTTAAAAATCTGGTGTGAAACACTCACAAAACTTTCTCTTGCCAATGCTAATAATTAACAATAATCCTAACATTAGAAATAAACAAAAAACTAACCTCAAAATCATAACCTTATTTCAATCATGACTGAAAGACGCAAAATGAAAATCGAACTCAGTTTGGCTTAAACATACAGAAAATCACCCTTTCACGGTTAACTAGGCTCTGTAGTGAAAAATGCTAAAAAAAAGTTTGTAGATCTTTTTATTTCCTATAAAATTTATTATGTACACTTTTGTCGTTAAATGCATTCTAAG